>JAKFHU010002396.1:2400000-3600000 GCA_023783475.1 Daubentonia madagascariensis | reverse complement strand
TTGGTTGGGGGGCAAACCTCATCTTAAACCTTGTCAAACAGAGACCTGGGCCAAGGTCACCTAGCAGAGCCCAGTCCAACTCCCAGGGGAACAAAGGTACAGATAACTCTGGGAGGAGGGAGTGGAAGAGCTATTAGAACTGAAAAGAAGACATTTCTGTGGTTGTCTTTAAGCACTTTCCGAAGGCTGCTATATATTTCCTGCTTTACAAGTCTGCTCCATAATACTTAAAATTTGAGCTTTAAAACTCCTTTAAAATTTCAAATTTTAAAAGGAAGGAAGGATTCCACTGATCCCATTTTAGTTTGAAGGAATTCCTCCTAACTGCCTATTACCAACTATCCCTACTAGAGAAAGGTGGATGGGGCAGAAGGGTGGAACAGAGACTTCTGGAAGAAAGAATTTTAGAATCCATGGCACCTCAAGATAGAGGAGCCACGGGTAGGCACGGTAAAGCAGGGGGTTATAGGCAGTATCAGGTGCTGTGGAGAAGAGCTACAGAACAGGAAACGGGGCAGCACGTGGGATGGAATCCACCTCTTCAACTCCCAGTTTTCTTTCAAAAGCAGCCCCTCTGTTCCTTCCCACAGCCGACCTCCAGGGCTTCAGGTTGGGGTGGCAAAGCCCATCTCCCTGGTCCACGGAAGTGAGCTGCTCCTCCTGGGAAGGATCAGCATGGCCCTCCCCCAACACGCGCTGTCTTGCTTCTGCCCCTTTAGCCGCATGGTGGAGCAGCCAGGGACATGGGGCAGGTGACTGTAGGGACAGGCTAGTGCCAGTAGGAAGGCCCCTGGCAGGGGCAGGGCTGTGGCCAAGGCAACACAGGGAGCATTGGCAAGTGCCCTTTGAAAGACGTGGGACAGAGTAAGTCCCACATGTGGGGCTTGAGTCCCACAGCCGCTTGTTCTGCTGGAAAAGAGTGCCAGTCCCACCCTCACCCTCAGGGCATCCTCTTGGGAGATTTCGCCTTGTCCAGACTTGTATTTTGCCCACCTCAGTGCCTGCTGGTTCCAGTGGATTGAGGAGTGCTCGGGCGGTTGGAGGGGTGATGGGATGGCAGACGAGGCAGCCCGTGCTGGAGGCCATCTCTCCAGCACCAGCCAGCCCTTTCCTCACCCTCACGCTGCTCATGCCCCCTCCCTGTCTCCGTTTCTTCCCCAGTTGGGCCCCCAGCCTTGCTGCCTCTCTACTTCCAGTGGTATATTTTCTATTTTGTTATCCAGCGGAAGAAGTGGGTGGTGAGTATCCATGGCTCAAACGTCCCACATCCTGTCTCCAGTACCCAGAGGGGGACAAAACAGGTTCTGCAGGGGAAACTGAGACTGACTCCAGGCCTAATATAGAGCAAAATAATAGAACCCGGTATAGATTCTCCTTATCTCTAACTGGGATGAAGTGATTTGGGCTAGGCAGGCACCCTTACTCTCAGTGCCAGGTTTCATACAGTGTCTCCTGAGGTTCTCATGCCGGGCATGATGCCGGGCCTGGCTGGGGCTGGGGAAGGTGAGTGGGAAACAGTACCTATTCTCAGGAAACTTCTGATGAAGCAAAACGTGGTTGTTCCCAGAAAAGAGATACAGGCAAAAAGTTCTGGGGATTCCAAAAGGGGCCTGACTGCTCCTGGCCTCGTGAAGTCGCTTCTCTAGCTGGCCTTAAGGATGGGCAGTTGACAGACACAGGAAGGCCAGGGGAGGAGGAACTCTGAGCAGAGAAGCTGGGAAGTGAGGGGTGAGTTTGGCCACTGGACAGATCATGGAAGACTCAGGTGTCAGGGGAAGAGTACGGTGCTTGGTTCAGTATGCAGAAGAGTGACATGAGTTTTAATCTGGGCACTGGCATGGACCAAGGCCTGGTCCTGAAGAGTCATTTGGTGGCATGCTGAAGGAGTCAGATGGGCTGGGAGGAGCTGAAGGCAGGGAGACCCTGTAGGCCTTGCAATTTGTGAAGGTGACAGACAAGGAGGGCTCGGAGGTACCACTAGGAATGGAAGAAAGGAGCAGTGGCACTGGATACTGTAGGATTGGGCCACTGACAGGAGAGGCTGAGGATGACAGACTCCGGGGAGAATGGCTGCACCATGCCAAGAAATAGGTGAAGTGAGAGGAAGAGGAAGAGCTGCTTTGTGGCTGAAACGCCCTCTGCCTTGCTCACTGCAGGACTTGGCCTGGATGATCACCTTCTATGTCCGCATCTTCCTCACTTACGTGCCACTGTTGGGGCTGAAAGGCTTCCTGGGCCTCTTCTTCATGGTCAGGTAGCATGTGATGGGGGACCAGGGGTTGCGGAAGGAAAGCACGGATGTTGGCTGGCCAGTCTGGCCTGGGGGCTGTGCTGGGGCTTTGGGTGGCAGGGCTGTTTTAGGAGTTGGCTCGGGAAGGCAGACAGGCGAGAAGGGAAGTGAAAACTCTGGGCTCTACTGTACTGTTTTTGTCTGTGTGCCACATGCAACAGGTTCCTGGAAAGCAACTGGTTTGTGTGGGTGACACAGATGAACCACATCCCCATGCACATTGATCATGACCAGAACAGGGACTGGGTCTCCACCCAGGTAAGGGACAGTCACTCAGAACACCTAGGCATAACACAACTAATGAAAAAGGTGGGTGGGTGGGGGAGAGTAATACTAAAAAAAAAAAAACAGAAAAAGAAAAAAGGTCACCCAACAGCATTTCCTTGTTAGCTGAGGCGTTTCTCCTGCCACTCCGCGAAGGGAGTGAGCAGGACAGCCCCATACCCTGTCCTCAGCCAGCCTTACCTGGAGTAGGCTGGGCTGGCCTTTCCATCCGATAGCCAGAGCCATGCCCTCCCCGACCTTTCCTCCAGCTCCAGGCAACGTGCAATGTCCACAAGTCAGCCTTCAACGACTGGTTCAGTGGACACCTCAACTTCCAGATTGAGCACCAGTGAGTAGTGGAGCTTGGGGTTGTAAGGTGGGGGGCAGAAGGGAGCAGAGGAGCAGGAACCACTGACTCTCCCCTGTTCTCCCTGAAGTCTTTTCCCCATGATGCCCCGACACAATTACCACAAAGTGGCTCCCTTGGTGCGGTCCCTGTGTGCCAAGCATGGCATAGAGTACCAGTCCAAGCCCCTGCTCTCAGCCTTTGCCGACATTGTCCAGTGAGTACCTAAGCCCAGGACTGTGGCTAGTAGGGAGGGAAGAGGGCAGGACAATGGGAATGGTGGTGCTGCGTGGGGTGGGAGTGACAGGGTTTTCCCAGTCATCTGCAGCGGAGGTCACCATGGCAAAGGCAGGATGCTCTATTGGCCTTCTGGCCAGGTCAGGCCTGTGCCCTCGCTGTGCTTCCCCTCGGTGCCATGGCCCAAGCTAGCTTCTCAGAAGCAAAGGGGAGGGAGGAAAGCCTCCACATGGAAGAGGGCCTTAAGTCATGGGGCTCAGCCTTCGTCTGTCTGTAAGAAGCTCACTGCTCCATGTCTGGTGGGCCCAGCTCTGCCTGTTCCCTCACTGTCTACTCCCATTTGTCCCTGCAGGTCACTGAAGGAGTCGGGGCAGCTCTGGCTGGATGCCTATCTTCACCAATAACAACAGCATCCCCTGCCCCACGTGGAAGAGGAAGAGGAGGACCCTAGACCAAAGCAGAGGGGAGCTTGAGGGACAATGCCACTACAATTCTAATATTCAGAGGGGGGTGGGTTTGGGGACATAAAGGCTCTGACTGCAGCCTCTCCCTTTTATCCTCTAGGCACAGATCTAAGACCCAAAGAGGGGTGAGGGGGACACACAAGTCCTCCAGAAGGAAGGAAGGAGTTGTTGGGGCAGGGATGTGACAGTTTTATTGTTTCCTTTTTCTGGTTTGGCAGATGCAGGTGGCTGGTGAGTAAAGGGAACCAGGAGGGTATTAGAAGAGGGGGGACCTACTGAGCCCGGAGTCGGGAAGGTTTAGCACTGAAACTCCACTCATGTAAAGGATGAGCACATCTCACTGGTCCACTTCTCCACCTTCACTTGCAAACCTCAGAGGGATGGGGCAGCTGCGCCTTTGGAACAAGGTTTAGAAAGGAAGCATCAACACTTAGAATTCTGGGCCTTGGCATAACTTGGTGCCAGGGGGCTTGGCTCTCTGCCCAGGGCTAGGCGTGACCTATGTCTGCCTCAGGCTGATGGGAGAAGCCATCTTCCAATTTCAGAAGGAGGCACGGCAAAGGCCCTAAAGGATCCTGGCACCACTGATCTTTGGTCTATTCCATCCAGGGTCTAGAGGGAATACTGCGTCCTAGCTCTTGCCAGAACAGAAGAGAGAGTTGCTGGCCATTAAAAATCTTGTCATCTTTTGATTCACCCTTTCTTTTCACCTCTTTAACTGCCTCTGAAGGAACAGAACAGGACTGAGTCCAGTTCTTGCTCCACAGCAATTGAGCACATGTGGCAACTCTCCTCCCTAGAAACAAATGGAGCATCCAGTGGTTTCCATTTGCTCCCAACCTGCAATTCCAAGTTTAATAAAACAGCAAATTAGCGCAAGTGATCAAATTGGCAGATACTAACTACCAGTCACAAGAAAAGATACAAAAGTCATAAAGAAGTGAAAGGGCTATAAGCAGAAACTTTCTATAAACTAAATTGTTACAACATGATTTTTGAGCAGGAGCAGTGGGTTAAATATAATCACTTTTTATAGTTCTAAATCAAAAATAGGAAGATTAAAAATATGGTAACATTTGTGATCATTATTGCTGTGGCTAGGCATCTTACTCTGTCCACTCTTGTTCAAGTATCTTATTCTTCTGGAGACCAGATAGGAATTTAGGATAACCTCTTACAAAGCATATTGGTGTGATAATAAAATACAGTTTTAAAATCCCTTCTGGATTTTAAAAGATAAAAACAGTTTAACCCATCTCTGCAGAGAGGGACATAGGAATATGCCCAGGAGTCTTGCCTTCACTCTCAGGGCTGCTTCCCTCCCCAGCCCACAGCCTATCAGTCTGGTTAGGGGGATTATTTCTTTGCCTGTTCAACAGTATCTACTCTAGGCATATTGACCATTTTGGACACTGGGAGAAGAGAACCTCACATTAGAAGGAAAAAGCAGAGCCCACATGTAATATTTTGGGAGGGAACAGCAGATAGTCAAGGAGATTAGGTCCTAAGGCACCTTGGGATAGGGTTAGAGGTACCACCTGTGGAAAGGCTGTCAAAACCAAGTTTAGAAGTTTGTGAAAACCAAGGGTGTGAAAGGGGAATACACTTGGGGACAGGTTATAGAAGAGTTCAGATCTTTTCCATCTGGGCAGATTTTGTCTGGCTGGAGAATCTGGTTTAAAACAATCTGGGTCAAAAAATTAGAAGCAGAATTCATTGAAGAGTTCTACTCTTCCTCACTCCAAAATAGGTGCTGTTCCTTCCCTGTTCCCTGACACCTAAGGTTTGGGTGTGGTGTCACCAGCCTGTCAAGCCAACTGGCTTTGGGCCCAGGCTGCCCAATCTGAGCAAACACCGATGAGACTCTACTGAGCTAAGACTAGGTCTCAAAGCATCTGAACCACTGTGGCTTCTCTCCTCAGCCTATAGCAAGATGGTCTCTCATAGCCACAAAGGGACACATCAGTGACAAAAGGCTCAGAGTGTTATAGTGGTAAAATGAATGATCTCAAATCCACTGACATGAGAAAATAGACCTAGAGAGGAAAAGTTGCCTTGGTCACAGATCGTGGCAGAATTAACATTTGAACTCGCATTTTTACAACTCCAACTTCTTATCTTTTTGACTTCCATCTTTCTACTCCCTGGCCAGAGGCATTTCCTTTATTCAGGCCCGGTATCAGTATCCTTTTTGTGTGTGCCAATTTTGTTACATCCTGTTGATATAAAGCTGAAAAATAAAAGTTAATTTTGACCAAATGAAGGCTGTTCATTTGTAACCCATGATGCTCATCTGTACGTGTACACAGGATTCCCTGGTGCCTCGGCTGCAAGTTACTGTTCACCTCTATGTGGTCTATCTGCTTTCTGAACATGAATCACTGCAGACCCCTTTGTATAAATCCCTTGGACAGAGGAAGGCAGGCACATTAGGACCCTCTAGAAAACAGCAAGACAAGGGGAGCAAGGAAGAGCAAGACTTTCCCACCACACCCATATGTGGTGGGAAATGCAGGGTTGCCTAGACTTGCCATGTTTCATGTGCACAACTTCCTCCTCCTCGGTGGCAATGTCCTCACCCTTTTGTCCTTCAGTTTTCCACTTTGAATCATTTGCTCTTTTTACTTTTCAACTCATTTCTAGTTTCCAAATGGTTAGTCTCCAAGAGTCCTATTTGCCTAAATCTTTCTCTGCAAGCACAGTGCCTCAGAGTTGGACTACGAAGCAATTCCTCTTAACCTTCCATCCTACCAGAACAGCTCTCCTGAGCAAAAACAAAATTTGGAGGCATAATTGACTTTCCCTGCAGTGTGCCCATACAAAGTTAGATTAACAAACGTCTAAAAAAGACCAAAGCAACTCAGGTTAAAAAAACAAACCACTACAGGCTTGACTACCACAAGGTACAAGCCCTTAATTACAGTTAGGGGTACTGAAGCAATAACTCTTAAGAAATCTTACCATCACCAAAGCCCTATCACCATAACCACAGGTTTAGAATCAAACTATCTGAATCAGAAAATGGAGTTCAAATAAGTTGCATGGCTTGGTTCAATCTGGGAAAATGTTTCCTCTGCCATCAACTGCTACTTAGTAGAACAAAACTAAGTTCCCTGCCCTCAGGATGGAACTTTCTGTCTCCACCAGTGAATTTCAAGAGTGCCCTAATTACGAGGCCACTGCTGGGGAGACTATATTCCATTCCTGCTTCAACCAGAGGAACTCCCATACCCTGAGATTTCACTTTAAAGATAGGTTAGCTCCATTAAAAGATTTGAAAACCACTGGTCTTTAGTATTCTACTTGTTTAATCTGTCAAGACATTAACTTAAATATCAGAAAGTTACTTAAGTGTCCTTGTTAACTTGAAATCGCAGTGATAGGAATGCTAAAAATTAAAAAACTCAAATGGGCCAGCTCCCCACCAAGCTTTATCAGGATTAGAAAACTTTCAGAGTTCAAAAACATTCCATCTCTATGAGAAACAGCAACCTGAATTTGATGTCACAAAAGGAACAAGAAAGTGGTTTCTAAAGGGCAGCTTTCATATTTGCAAACTGGCAAAGTAAATGCTTGGATGTTATGAGGTAGTTATCTAAATTGTGAGGCTTTCCCAAAGGAGCTCCTTACCTCACACAGAGAGTAGGTGGAGGACTTGAAATCCAATTTATTAAAACTCCTTTCCCAGACAGATAAAATAAATGAGGCATCCTCCTCCAATGGCTGAAGTAGGCGCCACCTTGTGGCCACTTTCAGATCACCTATGGTTAATAGGGTGCCATTTCAGCAGGGGTTTCCTGTGTGAGACAGGGTCTCCCTCTGTTGCCCAGGCTGGATGGAGTGCAGTGGCTTGATCAGTTCACTCACCAGCCTCCAATTCCTGGGCCCAACTGATCCTCCTACCTCAGCCTCCTGAGTAGTGAGGACTACAGGCATCACTACGCCTGGCTGATTTTTATTTTTTTTGTAGAGACGGGGTCTAGCTATTTTGCCCAGGCTGGTCTCGAACTCCTGGCCTCAAGCAATCCTCCCTCCTTGGCCTCCCATAGTGCTGGGATTACAGGCATGAGCCACAGCACCCAGCCTCCAGTATGTTATTTAATTAAAAAGGAGAACATTATATTCTGTCTGGAGCCTGGGGCACTTGGGATATTTTCAAATGTTCTCAAAGAACATGACACTTTGGTTACTTTTATAATTTTTATTGACTTTTTCCTCTTCATAACTTCAAATAAAAACAGCACATGAAAACCAGTGTATTATCCCAAAGTCTCAATTCAGTTGACTGCCTCAGAAAGGCCAGAACATCACCACCTTACTCTGAATAACCACAGTAAAGACTCAAACTACATAGCAAGTTCACATTTCTGCCCACACCAAGACAGTCAATAATTAAACCCTTGCTGCCACCTCCAGGGGCTCTGGCTCTCTGCCTGTCTTCTCTCTTAGCAGCTCTTCCCACATGCTAAGCTTGGGTCTTCCTGATGGGTCCCTTCAGGGTGGGTCAAGGCTGAGCCGGAAAGAGCAGCACAGTCTGGGTCCACAATCACCTCCCACTGGCCACCAGTTGGCCAGCCAGGAAATCATTTCCATACAGTCTTTTGTCTCCACTATTTGTCTCCCTCTCCCTTTTCTAAGACTTATTGTTATCAATTTCATGTAACAATGGATTCAGTGTCCATTAAACTGCCTGAGAAGTGGTTTGAGTTTGAGCCTAACATACTTTCCTGAGCTAAAAAAAAAAAAAAAAAAAAGTACCTCTATGACCTTCCTGCCATTAAGATCAAGTAGAAGAGGGAAAAACACTACTGAGAAGGGTAGCATTAGAAAAGCAATGGATTCTCCTCCCCACCTCCATGGAGGTTTCTCTAGCTCTAGCTCTTAAGGGTACAACAACACAGATATTCTGGGGTCAAGGAGGTATAATGGGGGGAAACACGTTTATTTTCCCCTTTTGAACTTCCCTGCTGTCCCCATCTTTGCCTTCTTCTTAGCGGATCCCTTGGGTTCTGGCTCCTTGCGCTTAGCCGAAGACAGCGAGCCAGTCACCTTGAAGAAATCATCCAGGCGGCCCTGGGTGCTGCCTTGGCGGCTCTTACTGAGCCGCTTGACCCCACTGCGGATTCGCTCCTCAGAGAACTGCTTTTCACCACACATGAACTTGACCAGCTCTTCTTCATTTGGCTCACTCCACTTCAGCTCCACAGACTCTGGATCCAGCACTTCGGGTTCCAGGAAGAGCCGCTGGGCCTCCTTGTGGAGCCAATTTTCCGGCACGGGGTACTTGTTGGGGTCGAGCCGCCTCACGATCTCCTCGATGCTCTTGTGCTTCTGGATGAGGTCCACAGCCCGCTTGGGCCCGATGCCCCGGATACTCTCACAGTAGTCACTACCCAGCAGGATGCACAGATCCACAAACTGCTCCTGGTTCAGGCCCAGCTGCTGCAGAATCCGGCTCAGGTGGAATTCCTGGATGGGCAGCTTCTTGGCCTCACTGGCAGTCAGGTGTCGCATTAGCACAGGGCTGCCAAAGGTGAGGCAGTCCATGTCCTCGGTGGCCGCAGCATAGACTTTGCCAGCCTTCACCAGGGCAGCACAGCTGGCCTCTGCCTCACCGGGTGCATCGAGGTACGGGATGCCCATGAGGCTCAGCAGATGTTTGCACTCATCATTGTGCTGCTTAGTGACCTTCACCAGCCGCTTGGTGAATTTTTCCACCTCCTCCTCGGCCCCAGCAGCCTGAGCCTGCTGCAGCTGTTTCTCTGCCTCAGCCCGCCGCTCACTGCGTTTGGCCAGCTCGCCTGACTTGAGCTGTGGCGGCTTCCCGTCAAAGACATACACGGGCTTGATGCCATTCTCCATCATGCGGATGGTGCGGTAGAACATGCCCATCAGGTGGCTGGTAGTCTCACCCTCCTCGTTCTGCAGCACATCCCCACCCTGGCGAACAGCAATCAGGAACTGATAAATGCTCATGGAGGCATCAATGGCCACCTTGCGGCCAAAGTAGCTCTTGATGTCATTCTCCCGGATGGCACTGGGGGCCACATCAGCAATCAGTTTGGCCAGGCCTTGAATCCCCATGGCAATACAGAGGAGGGATGGCTAAAAGAGAAAGCCAAGTGAGAGAAGGAAGAACTTTGAGGAGGCAAAAGGAGCAAAGGTTATAATTGGTGCTATCTCACTAACTTCACGCCTTCAGCTCATCAAATTTAGCACAACAAAAAAGATGCAAAGTCAGCACTGTAGGAGATAAAAGGATGAACAAGACAAGGTCCCCATTCTCAAAAAACTTACAGTCTACCAGGAGAATTTGCTCACTTAATACTAAGGCTTACTGAGTATCAGGAACTGACCTGGGTGCTTAGAGGAGTAAGACACTGTTGATATTCGAAGGCAGTGGCATTATCTATTATACAAAAAGGACTACAACATGATGTCTGCATCAAGGACCATGGAAGGCCAGAGGAAGTGCTTGGCCTAGATTGTGGAGCCCAGGGATCATAATGGCCAAACTGAGCCTTGAAGGACAGGCAAATATTAATACCAGTTAAACAAACATAAATGATTTGTTCTGAGTCTCTGGAGAACTCTGACTGATAAGGTAGCCTTGAAGGATGGCAAATATAGGCAAATAGGGAGTAATGTGACTTTCTTACATGCTGCTCTAATCTCTATTCAGCATCCCCTCAGCACATAAGAGTTTCTACTTTTACCATGATGCTGCTAGGAGTTTTAAGTCTTTCCCCTTGTATTTTCTCTCCACCACATTTCACTAAGTCTGAAAAGTGAACGCCATAGCTCCTACGCCACCTCAGGTCCTGATTTAGAAGCCTGGCATGCTGTAGTCTCAGCCCAGTACTGCACTTCTGTGGCTCAGGCCTCTCATCAACTTTTTCCTAGGGCAGTGTTTCCCAAACCACCTCACAATTTTTGCCACTTCCAACTAAAATCTACTTTTGTTCACTTAATATTTTCTTTAAATGGACACAATTTTTTAAAAAAACTAAAACAAGTTGAAAAGAGAACTCATCTTAAGCAATAATATCTGTGTTACATCAGTTACATTTTAATATGTGTTAAATGTATAACTATTAAAAAGGATATTTTTGGGGTGCAACTTAAAAGCATCTCGTACCCACTGGTTGTAGGTGTCCAACAATCTAAGAAATATTCTACCAGGCCTTCTGATTGTTCCCACTCTTCCTTCACATGGTTCTTTCTAAAGCATAAATGACACTGTGCCCTCCTCCTGCCATCCACTCACACCTCCTTCAAAACCCATCTCAGTTTAGTTCCCCTGTGAATGGCAGTGGCAAAAGCTCTGGCCTTGAGTCTAGGCGCCAGCATTTACCATCTGCGTGACATTCCTAAGTCACTTAAGTTTGGTTTTCTCATTTATAAAATAAGAGTGATAACCACGCCTGTCTTGCAGGATGACTACCAGGCTTAACTGAGACAACAGCTCTAAATTTCTATTGTCCCGACATAACACAGGTACTTTGTAATTGTCCCCCATCCAAAACCCATTCAATCCGTTGCTTCATGCCTCAAACCGGCAGCGTTGCTAGAGTGTGCGCTGAAATGACCACTCATTGTGAGCCGTTTATGCTCTCGCGGCATCCAACAGAGGCAGGCAGGAAAGGGGCCTAAACAAGTAAAGGTTCAAAAATGCTTCTCGTCCAGGGTCTTAGCAAAAATACATCCGACCTCATAAGGTGTAAGTTATTAACGTCTTTCTACAATTGAAGAGAGGCTCGGAGGTTACGCGACTGGCCCAAGTCTCAGCGGGAAAGTGGCAGGACCGCCTGACTGCGAATCCCGCGCACGCCAGACTCCGGCTCCCCACAGCACCCAGCGCAGAGCGGCCCTCGTCACTCTAGGAGGCGCTTCCCATGGGGGCTCACCTGGCCTTTGGGGCACGACGCCGCGGCAGCTAATGTTTGGTCCGGTGTTGCCCAGGACACTCCTAAAGTCCGCACCCTCCTCAGCTTGGCCGCGGGTCTGCTCTTGCTCTGCCGCCTTCCAAAGCCCGCGCTCCCGTCACGTGACCCGCCCGCCGCGCACAGCCTCCCGGGTAGTGTAGTGCAGGCCCCGCCTTCTCAGACAGCTGCTCTCATGGGAAACAGTTCCTCCAGTGAGAACGGACTCCCTCAGCGGCCCTGTCCTACCCTTCTCCGCCGCTTGCTCCCACTCCACCCACACCACACCCCCGCAGGCCCCAAGTCCCGCTGCACCCTAAATCACAGGACTACAAGTCCCATAATGCCGCTCGCGCGGGGTACTTCCTATTCCGGCTGCGAAAGGCTCCCGTGCCTGCCGACGTGTTCTTCCGGTGGCGGAGCGGCGGCTTATCCTGTGCAGGGCGAAATGGTGAGAACGTTGAGGGGAGTTCTGGACAGGGTTGTGAGGACCACTTGGGGTCTGACCCACACCGCGTTTCTCTCGCGGAGGCCGCAGACGCCGCATATCCAGAGGGCTGGACGCTCCTGGAACCTCGGGCCGGGGCTGAGGGATGGGGAAAGGAAGCCCTTGCCATGAACTCCTTAGCCTGAGGTCTTGATCGCACTGAGCTCAGAGCTCGCGATTTATAAAGATGAGGAGCGTGGGGTGTATTTTGAATACCTTCAAGCTTGTATCTCTGTTACCTGTGGTCTACTGTCTCTATTTGGAAAGTTCTTCCCCCTGCCGAACTCGTACCCATCCTGTAAGGCCCTGGGTAAATGTCATTTCTTGGTGAAGCACTTCCAACTCTCTCCGGCACTTGGCCAATCCCTCCTGGGAGCGCCCACAACCTCTGTACAGACCTCTGGCCACGTTTCACGGACTTCTTTGTTTTCTGCCACGCCTCCTAGTGACCACCGTCTGACGTGCATCTAGCTCTGGGATGAAGTCTATTCATCTTTGTATTCCCAGTGCCACACACAGGGCCTGTAACTGGAGGCTTAATAAATGGCAGTGATTGTC
Source organism: Daubentonia madagascariensis (assembly GCA_023783475.1). Lineage (NCBI taxonomy): Eukaryota > Metazoa > Chordata > Mammalia > Primates > Daubentoniidae > Daubentonia > Daubentonia madagascariensis. The sequence continues at coordinate 3,587,432 of JAKFHU010002396.1, read as the reverse complement.
TTTATCATTTTGGGGGGAGGGGGACATAATTGTTTATTGAATTGAATTCCAGTGTCTCTTAGAACAATGGGGTCAGTTTACTTCTCTAGAGTTGTTATGTTCTGGATTTTAGAAGCATTGGCTGATGGGTGACAATGAAGTTGACATTCGTACAGAGCTTTACGTTTACAGCTCTCTTTCACAGGCGTTATCTCATAATCTCCCCTACAACCTTAGGAAGGAAACAAACACCCATTGAGCAATTACTCTATGCCAAGCACTAAACTAGGTGCTTTGACATTAATCATCTTCCTTATATCATGGATCAACCCTGTGAGATAGATATCATCATAACCGCTTTCCTGAGACTCAGATTATTCAGTAGACCCAGAATTTTAACTGGTGTCTTTTGCTGGTAGATCCTGATACTCCATAATAGTATAGTGAGAAGAACACTGAATTAGAAGTTGAGATCTGGGTATCAGTCCAGGCTCTGTGACTTACAGCAAGGATTCTTAGCATAGTGTCTATAGACGTGCGTCCACAAAGCTTCAAAAATTGTAGGCAAACTTTTTCTTGTATGTGATCTTTCCTTCCTTTCATCACATTTTCATAGTGTCACTGGCCTCAGAAAATGCTAAGGAGCATTGCTCTGCAGCTAATCACCTTCTGTGTCTCAGCCTCTGACTCTCAGCTGCCCTTCTGGTCTAATATTGAGAAGATAAAATGTCACTTCAGTTTTAAGATAGAACTGTAATTGTCATTCCCGTACTGAATCAATTGATGATGGTTCTGAAGGATTTCCACATTTCTAGGCTGAAGTAGGCCTCTGACAGTCACAGCAGCACAAGGCTCCTTGATAGCTCCACAGTCTCCCCAGGCTGAAATCGTATGATTCTTTGATGGCTCTAATCTCATGCCCTCCCCCAGGAGCTTGAGGCCATGAGTAGATACACCAGCCCGGTGAACCCTGCTGTTTTCCCCCATCTGACTGTGGTGCTTTTGGCCATTGGCATGTTCTTCACCGCCTGGTTCTTCGTGTATCCTTTCACTGAGCAGCCAGTGGGCCAGTCTGAGTGATGTGGGAAGCTGAGGGAGAAACTATGCTTAGGTACATGCACCCTGCCAGGTTTGTACATTGGATTGGGGATGGGAAAAGGTAAGGAGGGGAAGGCACGGTGTGGTCTTATTTCCCAAGTTCGGATGAGTTCAGTTTGCTCTTCAGAGGTCCAGGACAGTGAGGAGAAGGCCTAGCTGGAGTGCAGGAGGGAGATAGGGAAGCTGAAGTTGGAAAAGTGGGATAAGGAAGAATGATCTCAGGTGTTAGGAGGTTTGAGGGCTAGTCCCAGCCCCACTGCTCATAAGCTGTATGATGTGGGGCACATGACTTCACTCCTCTGGGTCTCCTTTTCTTCCTGGGTGTTGGAGGGGTAGTATGGAGCACCACAGTCCCAATCATCTCTTGGGCCCCTGTACCTGGATGCACTGAGCCAGAAAGCATTTAGCCCATACCTTTCTCCCCTAGTGCCACTGGCCAGGCCCCCTGCATTCCACAGTCCATCCCTTTGCTTTGCCTTAACAGCCCGGCTCAGTTATGAGGTCACCTCTACCAAGTACACTCGAGATATCTACAAAGAGCTTCTCATCTCCTTGGTGGCCTCGCTCTTCATGGGCTTTGGAGTCCTCTTCTTGCTGCTGTGGGTCGGCATCTATGTGTGAGCTCCTGAGGGTAAGAGGTGTGACAAGGTGGCAGCCTAGAGAAGTTTCAGGGTCTTACTTCCATGACCCCTTGGTTAATAGAGACTTAGTGGGGTGGATGGGGACACTAGACACATGTGCCTCTTTCCCTGCCCCTCATGGGGATTTGAGCCAAGTGTGGCCTCCTTTGTCAGTTCTGAGTTCACACTGCCCAAGGCCTCGCTCTGGCTTTGGGGTGGACTACATACGGATGTGGGTGCAGGTTTCCCATGGTTATACATTTGTGTTCTTACAAGTTATGCCCCAACGACCTGGAGAGACTGCTGGGAAGTGGGCTGGCTGGAAGGGGGTCAAGATCTGGGACTTAAAACTTGCTGCAGATAACCCACCAAACAGGTTACTGAGAATCTGCTCTGGTGGCTCATCCTCAAAGGAGCATACTCATCAGCCCTTGCTTGCCCTGGGAGCGCAGGGGTTCAGGGAGAGAAGATGGGAAGGAGGGTCAGTGGTCTCATTTCGACACCCCTCTCCTCTTTCAGGTACCAACCAGGCGCTTCACCGAAGCTCTGCTTTTGTAAATTAACTTTTTTTACTATTGCTGGAAGTATGCCACCTGCTGCTCACAATAAAGACAGATGTGTGACAGTCCTGTCTGATGCCCGTTGTGCGGGGGTAGGGGTGCTGGGGGACCTGTGTGGTTTCCCCAGTCCCAGCCTTTCCCATTTCTCTTCTGCCTGTCACATGGTTCCTGCTGCTGGGAAACCTGCTTTCTACCTCTGGGGGCGGGGCTGAGGGCTGTGTGGCAGGGGTATCTTGTCACTGGAATTTAAGGCTCACCTGTGGATAGGAAGGGTCCAGGCCTACCCTCTTCTGTTGTTTCTAGAACAAACCTCTAGGAACCACACCAATCCATTCTGCCCTGGGCCTATCTCCTCGTCTAAACGTAGCCACCAGTCTCTGGGCTGGGGCACCCTCACCAGACTCAAGCTTGTCCCCTGAGATTTTTTTGCTAGGTGGCTACTTTTCACTCAAGTGGGCAGCGGCAGGTGCGTGGGCAGTGGGAGGTGTGGCCAGGGGAGGGGCTGCTGAGTCCATTCCCAGCCCTAGTATGAAGCTAAGGAGGATGAGGGACACGAAGCATCGATCTGGCTTGGGGCCCTGGAGATTCCAGACTTCTCAGGAAGACATTTGAGTTCCAGTTGGTCCAAGCCCCATAGGCGACTCCCTCTCCCAATCCCAGGAGACAGGGAGGCAAGCACAGATACAAAGCAGTATTTATACATTTATTTATATATGTATATTTACTTCAGAAGAAAAGAACAGTTTGGGGGACAGGAAGCAAGCAGGCTCAGGGCTGCCTCCCCCTCTGCCCACTGCAGAGTCAGAGTTGGTACATGATAAATATGAGTCAGAGCTCAGGGAGGGGAACAACTGGGAGTTAACTGGGAGGGCTGCTCTATGCACATGCAGGCTTCCGGGGGGTATGGTGTGGGCAGGGGGATTTGCACTAGGAAGCTCTGTGTACAGCTTGAAGCTAAGGGGAGAGCAGCCCAGTGGCTACAGGAAGAAATGCCAAAGGGAAGAGAGGAAGGGAGGGGTGGCCTGCTGGACCCCAGGCCGGGGTTGGAGCTGAGACACCCACACCCCAATGGCAGCCTGGCAGCCGGCAGCTTCCAGCAGGTGGCCCCCTCACCTTCCCTGAGGCCCTTTTACCACGGGTTTAAGGCAACTTTGGTCCAAGGTTGACCCCCTCAAGCAGCTTGGAGCCCCACCCTGGCCCCAACCCCTGCACTGAGGACCCCCTCCCCAGGCATGGAAACAGATCCAGCTGCTAATGGGGCTGGGGCTATGCTATGTCCAGACGGGCTCCAGAGGGGCAGAGGAGGGTCACTTTCTAGTTAAGGACTGAAGGGCTGCAGTCCAAGAACACACCCCCAGTGAGGAAGCTGCAGAATCCTATTACAAGGGGTGGGGCTCGGCAGTTTTAAGGCATTATAGAGAGGATTCCCCCAGTGGGAGGAGGGAGCACAGTGTAGTCCTAAGTAAGGCGTGGCCCCCTGCATGGCCTGGGGACGCACAATTCCTATGTCAGTGAGGGAGTGGCGCCCAATTGGGCAGGGGGCTGCAAGCTGGGTATCCCTATATCCCCTGGTGTTTCTCCATCCTGAGGATAAGTGCTTTGAGATCCATGGCAGAAGGGGACCTGCAGTTCATAGGCTTCACGAATTCAGCTCCCCCACAGAAAGGCCTCCCATTCAAAGCTGAGAATGAGGGGTAGGCCTGGTTCCCAAAGAGGTGGCAGAGTGCCACAGGGCACGGACGGCAATTCCCTTTCCTGTTTCTGGACCCGTGGCAGACATGGGTAAATGATGACCACACTCCTTCCATGAGCCTGGGTGTGGCCTCAAGAATGCTCCAGGTGCCACTACAAAACGTTGAAGTTGGCACTGGAGATAAAACTTCCCTAACTCAAGCCCCCTGCTCCTGGGAGGGACAGACAGATGGAGCCTACTGCCGAACGTGGGTCCCTCCAGCCTGACTGTCCAGGCCCAGCAAGGGAGCCTTTGATCTGGGAAGATGAGGCCACCAGCAGGTAAGAGTGGAGGGGGAGGCCAGAGTCTTGATGGTCAGGAGTGGGAGGGGTGTCTCTGAGGCTCCCTGGGAGCACGTGTCAGGACATGGCTCTGGCCCACTCCGGGCTTTCTAGCTCTACCCTTCCACTCCTTCCCGCCCTGGTCTAAGTGCATTTAGTAATTACTTCATTAATAACAGCAAAAGCCATTGGCATCTGCCCACCAGCCAAGACCAGCTTGCTGCTTGCAGGGTTCCTGCTCCTCTGCTCAGAGAGCATGATGTGGTCACTGACATCATTGTGAGCTGTGGACGCTCCCAGGAACACAGGCGGTGGGGCTGCAACACTGTCTGGGGGCTCTTAGGGAACTTTCCCTTCTGGGATGCTCCAAGGTCAAGGGTCCAAGGCTTACCTGGCCACTGGCCCCTGGCTCCTACTGACTCAGGCCTGTGAAGGGCTGAGAGTGGCTTCACCAGGCACTAAGTGGACTTAAGGCACAAAGTCAGTCTCTCCAACTCATCCAGGGCTGGCCTTGGCTTCCCTGGGAGTTTTGGGGAGCCAAGCACCTGGGCCACACTTAAAGCTTAGAAATCTAAGTCCAGCGTAACAGTCAAACCCCAAAAGGTCCACTACCAAGCTGTCCCCCGAGGAGCAGCTTTGACGGGGAGAGCTATCTGCCCTCCATTGACTCATGGGGGTCCAGCCAAGTCTCTTAGGGCTGGATCCAAGCCCCCAGCTGACCTCAAAGGCAGGCAGGTCCTCTGCAAGAGGGGCAGTTCCCAGTCTCAAAAGGGGAGGCAGGGGAGAGTAGGCTCAGGACAAATCACAGTCACAGGCTTCCCCTTGCCTCCAGGGTACCCGAAGCCAGCCTTCCAACCACCATATCTGGACAGATGTGAATTCCTGGCCAAGAGGAGATGGCAGGCAGGAAGGCCCAGGAAGTCTGTCTCTCCGGCTCCCTCTGTGCAGTGTGAGGGGCGACCAGCTGGAACAGCAACTCCAGTGTTAGGACTTCCAGTTTCACCAGTGTCGGGGAGGGCCAGCATACAGCAGAGCTGGCTGGCAGCAGGCTCCAGTGTAACACCATTGAATCCAGTGTGAGAGGGGCGCCTGAGGACCCCTGGTCCCTGGTGTGGTGCTGCCTCAAGAGGGCAGCTCAGTCGCACAGGCGGTAGAAGTGGAAGTAGTAGTCTGTGGCTGGCTGGGCTAGGACCTCCGAGCTGCAGTCGGCCTGACCCTGGGGGGAAGGGCAGTGGGCATGGGTGAGCCATCTCTAGGGTGCAGGGCAGGTGGCGCTCCCCTGCTGACGTTGCTTGACGCTGTGCCCCAAGTCTCACAACGTGCTCTGTAAACCCCCCACTCATCCCCAAGCCCCACACCACAGATAGAAGTGCCTGGACCTCCAGGGGAAGGTGGGGTGCCTGTGCTCACCGGCAGTGCCACCCGGAAGTGGTAGGTGAATTCAGCGAAGGACAGGATGGTTACTGGCCACTGGTGAGAGGTGCCCTGGAGAGAGAAGGGAAAGGGTCAGGACGGTTGGGCCCCTGCCCCATCCCAACCAGCATTCCCCTTACCACAGCCACTGCAGGCCTGGGGTATGTGGCAAGTTTTATGAAGGAGAAGGTCAGAGAGCTTCGAGGAGATGGAGGGAGCACATTCTGCTTTGGAGAGCGATGGCAGCTACTCCATGCAGACCAACAAGTCCCAGCCAACTTTATCTGGCCCCCCTCCCTTTCCTGTCGCCTGTGCTGTGTTCCCTCACCCGCTGTGCTCAGGCACATTGAAGTATGTCATTAACCCCATCCTCACTACAATCCAATGAAGCAGTGCTGCTCCTAGCCCCATCTTACAGATGAGAAAACTGAGTCATTTGCCAAAAAATCACACAGTGTGGCAGAGATGGGATTCAAACCCAGGTCAGTCTGGCTCTCTCCCTTGCAGGGTAGTATGAAGCTGCAGGCAGCATGCCCATATCCTACCTGAGGCTCTGGCTTTGCCTCTATTTTGTGGGCTCAGGCCTGAACACCACATCTAATGAGCGTCTGGCTGGGCTCCCCCTCATCCCTGCAGGGCCACCTGGGCCCCTGGAGCACCCACCCACTCCCCTCCTGCGCTCAGGGTGCTGTCTACACGTCTTTCCTCCCTCACTAGAGTGTGTTCTTGGAACTCAAAGCCTGTTTCTACTCCACCTCTGTCTCCCCTGCAGCTGTGCCCAGCATACACCTGGGACAGAAGAGGCCCCAATAATTATTTGTGGAGTAAGCACAGGAAGGACTGAGAAGAGATATCACTACTTCCCTTAACTTGTCCCGAGAGTCTTCTCCCATGGCCTCTGAGGCCAAGGAGAAGCTGATGGTCCATCAGCACCAGAGAGTTGTTAACTTCTGGTTACGTGGCCAGGGAGGAGCTGGACAGTGACAGGGTCCAGCCATCCAGTTCTCCCAGACCAAGAGGCAGCCCCCACATAGAGCCCGAGGGGTCTTCTAACATTGCAGATTGAGCCGTGCCATGTCCCCACCCTGAGGATGAGGTCTAGGCTCCTTTCTTTCTCTGCTCCACCTCCCTGCACCTCGCAGCCCTCCCGGCTGCCCGGGCCGCCAGGACCCCCGCCTGTCTCCACCACTGCACTCATCCCGGTCAGTCTCACGGAGCTGTTTCCTTCCCCTGGGCTCCACAGGGACGGGAGATGCTCAGCAGTGAGTGGAATGAACATGTGCATGCACCCCATCCCTGGGGCACAGAGGCCCAGGCCCCACAGTGTCCCTTGTGGAGATGGCTTCACTCTGATCCTGGCTCCCTCTCCTCACCCGTTCGGGAGCCTAGTTATGCCGGGGAGGGGAAGCTCCAGCCCACAGCTTCCCAGTCCCACCTACCTGGGTGTCCTGCTGGGTGTGGAGACTCTGCAGAAAGGCCCCCTCCTCACATGGCTCCCCCTTTGACATGAGACTGCACAGCACCACGGACACAGGAAAGGAGGAGCTGGGGACAGGCCCAATTAGTAGGGAAATGGGGTTCCGGAGCCCTCCACCCTAACCCCACCAAGGAAACAAACTACTGAATCCTCACACAGCCTGAAAACAATGCATAATAACCGAGGTCCTCATAGGGCTGCAGTCCCCAACCCCCGGGCCCGCAGCCCAGTGCTGGTCCGTGGCCTGCTAGGAACTGGTCTGCGCATCACTGCCTGAGCTCCACCTCCCCCCTCCCCATGGAAAAACTGTCTTCCGTGAACTTAGGAAGGGGGTCGGGTGAGCTAGCAAAGCTTCATCTGTATTTACAACTGCTCCGCTCCCCATCGCTTGCATCACCGCCTCAACTCTACCTCCCCCCACCCCAACCCCGCAATCCATGGAAAAATTGTCTTCCATGAAACTGGTCCCCACTGCCATAGGATACAAACCTTCCCCATCCACCATCCCATATGGTCCTCCCAGCCCCCGTGAGGGTCATTTAGCCAGTTAGCCATGAAGCAGGCAATAAAGTCATCATCCCTCCTCAGCCTCCTCCCCCAAGTTGTCTGGGTCCACCATGTAGAAAAGGTACTGGGCCCCTGGGCTGGCCTCAGATCCGGCCATTCTGAGGCTCTGCAGGGATTTCTCCCTGGCTCCCCTCCCGCCCTCCAACACCCCCACGCCAGCACTCACTTCATCTGCAGGGTCAGGCTGAGGTGCAGTGGGGTGCTGCTGCTGACAGGGATGTGGTAGGTGAAGTTTCCAGGCCTGAAGGGGCAAAGCTGGTGCTTTAGCCTAAGACCACTCTCCTGAAGCCTCCCCCATCAGCTCCCCAGCCCCCAGTCTGTACTGGAGCCCTTCAGAGGCCTGGAAAGGGTCTGCCCAGTGGGGGAGATTCCTCCCTGAGACGGGCAAGATCTGGGCATAGATGCTACCTGGGCTCATGTCATCGGAGGGGATCTCCCTGGGGTGAAGAGGAGGAGCCCAGCCCACCTGCAGGTGTCTCCAGGAGCACAGTACTGGGAGGTGATGGGCATTGAATTCTCCAGCACCTGGATGGAGGTCAGGGAGGGTACTGGGTCTGCAAGGAGAGAGGCTTTTGGGGCAGGGAGAAAGGTGACAAGGCAGGACACAAATGAGAAGCAGCCAAGTCTTTCCTTGCCAGACTCAGATCAGTCACTCACACCTTAGTATGAATAAGTTTCAGGTTATTTCCAGACCCCCAAAATGGCTGGGGTCACACGCCACCCCTTCCCCAGCAGCCCTAGGACTAGCCAGTCTCCATGAGCTTGAGGTCTGCTCCTCAACAGAACTGGAACATCCCAGAAGCAGGGATGGGTTTTCCATATCGCTTGCCAGCAGTGTGCAGGAACACAGGCCCCAGTTCCTGAGCACACATCTCTCCTCAGCTCGGGGTTCAGTGACATCACACTGGGAGCTCCCATGGGGGGAGTACTCACACGTACACATCAGGGCTCCCCCACCCCAGGGAACTGATGGTTACACATCTGCCAGCACCCTGCTGCTTGTGGCCCTCACTGAGCAAACCCACCGCAGACTGGCTAGCTAGGTAGGAGGTGGGGGAGACAAGGCTTCCTTGCTCATTGTCATTTACCGTCCTACAGGCTTGCTGCTGCCTCACCATTCCATCCAGGAAGGGGGAAGCTGGGGCCACTGAACATTTGCTGGACCTGGTAAATTTTCAGCTTTATGAGGCACAACCCAGGGACCCAAGGTACCCCAGAATGCCCTGTGCGGCCAGAGACAGGTATCAGATACAGACAAGATGAAAGCTGCCCTTCCCTGCTGGGCAAACTCCCTTCAAAGACTCAGCTCCAATGTCACTTCCTCGCTGATCACCTCCCCACCTTAGCCCAGATCAAGTGCCCTCCCCAGTCCCAAAGCTGCCTGCCTGTCCCTTCAGAGTCTCATTACACTGCTGTGCTTTCATCTCTGCAAGCTCTTTGGGGTTAGGGGCAGGTCTGTCTTCATCACCCCCAGTGCCCTGGACAGAGCCAGCCACAGAGCAGCTGCCCAGGAAACGGCTGCCTGGTGAGTGTCTGCCCCTTGGGATTTCCCTGTCACTTTGAACTTCAATCTCTGCAAGCCACAGTTTCCAAGATGTTTTTCTCCTTTAAGCCACAAAACCTATCACATGAAAGTTGATGAGGATGCTCAAATCTTAGAGTAGAGCTTCCTGGTGGAAGGCAGGAAGGCTCCCTGCCTCCCAAGGCAGCCCCTGGGGCACCTCAGAGGAACCCCGTTTGAAAACTTCTGCAATAAAAGGTTCTCTAGCTTTGTTAAAACCAAACGTCTGAGGTTTGGGGAAAAGTCTGGGGAAGACTGTACGGCACCCTCCTCGCCCTGGCATGGTGAAGGAGCCAGGCTCTGGAGCCAGGCAGACCTGGGACCAAATTCCAGCTCTGCTGCTGACGGACTGGGCAACCCTGGACAAGTCACTTCACCTAAGTCTCCGTTTCCTCATCTGAACAATGGGACGATTCCTTTCTTGCAGGAGTGTTGTAAGGATTAAATGAGACCATCTATATAAGGCTCCTGGCCTGATTCCTGATACTTAACACTTGCTCAGCAAATGCCTGTTGACTGACAATTCTGTATCCAGGCCGTCAGTCATGTGACTGGGTTGAAATGGGCCCTGGCCAGTGAGCCTTGCTGGGCTGGGTTGGGAGGTACTGGAGTGAGGCAAGTACCTGGCTGGCCCTGGGCCTGAGTGGGCTGAGCAGGGCCCAGGCTGGGCTGGGGGGCCCCTCGGCGAGCCCGGCCATGGAGACCGAGGCTGGGGCTGTTCTTGGCTTTGCCCTGCCACCCAGGGAAGGGGACTGCAGGGCTGGCCACAGGCTCCAGGCTCTTGGGATGCTTAGAGTGGCCAATGCCATTGGCTGAAAGGCCCCAGGACTTGGCTCTGATGTTGGTGACTGGCAGCAGGGCCGTCTGGCTGGGGCCTGCGGATAAAACCAGGGACAGGCTAAGAATAAGGGAGCTGGCTGCCTCCTCTCTAGCTATCTCTAGGATCCCACTGGACTGAGTGAACCTCATCTGTCTCCCGGACCCTGCAGGGGGACTCCCCCATCTTTCTCCAGAGCCTCATTCTGGGCTCCAGGAGACACCCCCCCCACCAATGAGTCTTTGGGGCCTTTCTCTGAACTCAGGTACCCACACCCCAACCCAAGCCCTAGCTCTGAGAGAGCCATACCTGAGCGGTTGGCGGTGGGGAGGGGACTGGGGCTGAGACCGTGGCCAGGGTTAAAGCTGGGACCAAGACCAGGGGCAGTGGTAGGGCTAGGGGTGGGTGAGGAACAGCAGACGACAGGACAGGGGTGGCTGAAGCACAGGTCCAAGGTGCGGACAGCGGGCTCTGGGGCCAAGCTGGTCAGGCTGGTGGTAACTGAGGAGGCCAGAGGCGGTATGAGCTGGAGGTGGGCAGCAGAGCCCCCAGCCCAGGACACAGCCACCTCCCATCCCACCCCACGCCTGCCCAGACACACACCCAGTAGCAAAGAAGGCTGTATGTCTGGCAGCCCAGTGGTCACAGGGGACTGTCGGAGCTGAGTGGTCCCAAAGCTCTGGCTGGACCTGCTGGGGAAGGCGGGGCTGAGCTCAGAAAGGCTAGGAGAGCCTGAGGGGGGAGGCCTGGGCGTTCTGGAGAAGCAGGAGGGCAAGAGGAGGTGGAGAGGGAGGGGAAGGAGGCAGGAGGAAGGGCGGCAGGAGCCACAGGAGGGAGAGGCGCTTGTCAGCACGTACCATGGGCACAGGGCCTCACTCCCCCCAGGGTGCTGGGGCCGGAGCAGGGCCAGGAGACAGGAAGTGGACACGGCAAAAGAGCTAAGGGGCAGCAAAGAGGCAAAGGGTGAGACAGGCACAGAGGAGGAGAGAAGAGAAAAGAAGACACAGTCAGAGGGGGCCCCAGGAGCTGGGGTGACAGTGGGCTGACAGAGCCCAAGGCCCTGCCCCGGCCCTCCTTCCTCCCACCCCATTCCAACTCTGGCCCCTCAGGTGGCCCCTGACTCTTGGGCCCAGCTGCCTGGAGGAGCACTGAGCAGGCCAGACAGAAACATCGGCATCAGCAGGGTCTGGGAAGGGCTGCCCACCCTCCTGGGGACCCTCCAAGCCACCACAAGCCCCAACAGGCTGAGAGCCTGAAGTTGAACCCCTGTGGAGGAGACAGCCTCCATGGCTCCTCTGACCTTGGGCTGCCCACCAAAGCCCCACCTGTTCTGGTGGCTTGGCCAGCAGCCAGGCCTCCAGGGACGTACCCATCAGTGTCTACCAGGTCCTCCTCTGTGCGCAGGCTCAGCACGTACAGTGTGGACATGGACACCACACTGGGAGACACAGAAAAGGGTCACTGTTAGAGCTGGAGCCACCATCCAGTGCCCCCTCCCCAGGCCAGGCCTGTGGTCCTTGGCCCCAGCACTGGGCTCCCATGTGATGCCTGCAAATGGGTCTCCCCAGCCTCAGCGGGGAGGAGAGAGAATGAGGCCCACCTTCCCCGAGACCTCAGCCACTTGAGCTCCCAAACTACATCCTCCTCTTCCCCCCGGCCTGGGCCCATGGGCAGCTGACCTCACTGGGCAGCTCAACTCTCCCAGTCAGCCACCCCCAGGGCCTGGGGGACAAGTCACCTGAAGGCCATGACCACCACCAGGGCAATGATGGTTCCCTGTAGGAAGCGCTGGCTGATGCAGGCCTGGTCTGGGACCACGGATGATGCCTGAGGACCAAGAGGAAAAGGGGAAGATGCAGAAGGGGGCCATGGCCTTACCTGCCATGGGCTCTGCCAGAGGCAGGGATGCTAAGGGCCACACATTCCCCCAGAGGGCAGAGGGACAGGAAGGAGAGAGTGGGGGCTGGGAGGGCTACAGGGTCAGGAGGAGAGACAGGAAGCACCTGGAGTCAGTGCGGCCGGAGAGGTGCAAGCTGAGAAGGGGCCGTGAGGGATGGGAAGCCTGGGTCCAGCCTGCCTCGCCGCCCCGCCCCCCCCACTCCCCCTTACCTTGCTGGCCACCTTGGGGGGCCTCTTCTTGTGGGGGACACTGCCCGCCCGGCTGAACTGGCTCCCTGCGTGGCTGCAGCAAGAGTGCCAGGGTCAGGGGTGCTCTGGGAAGGGGGTCTTGCCCTCCCCCACTGCACCCCCCCACCTGAAGGCGCCCGAGCTGCCAGTGGACTTGAGGCTGTCGAGTCGCCGCAGCTTGGCCAGCTTGTGGCTCCAGCGCTCCAGCTCGTCGATGCGTGTCTCCAGGTTGTCCGTCAGCTTGCACAGCTCCTTCACGGCACCCACGTTCTCCATGAAGATGCGCTCCTGCCATGGGCCACGGGCAGCGCTGAGGGCACGGTCAGCGCTGGAAGCCCAGGCTGCTGGCCACCAGGCAGCAGGAGGGGAGCCCCTCTATCTATGGCTACATGGAGGCCCTAAAGCCTCCCTACCTGAGCCAGCCCCTCCTCCAGACCAGCCCAGGCTCCCACAGCTCCCCGTGCCTGCCTCCAAACAGATCCCCACCTTTGCCCAGGCTGTCCCACCTGCCTGAATGGCCCTTCCCACTCCCTGTCAGAATTCTCTGTCCTCAGAGGCTCCCCAAGCCTGAAGGCTCCAGCCCTCAGATCTGCCCCCTCTGATGACAATGGCATCTCAGACTTCAGCACTTCACTATTCAGTTGAGGCAGAAATATGTTGCATGCCTCCTTGGTGCCCAGCCTCATGCCAGGTAGGTTACAAACATCGCCCTCACGATAAACCACATGGGAATGTCTTAGCAGTTCCATTATTGCCCTTGTTTTACTTGGGGTTGGGGGAGGCCATGAACCTCAGGGAGGTTCCTCTTGCCCTTGGTCACAGCCTCCAGTGGCCAAATCCCCACCCACCCACCCACCCCGTTCCCTGTGGGTTGGGGAGGGGGCCCTGGAGGCAGCATGAGAAGAGACTGGGCTAAGCGCCCCCAAGCCGACCCACCCCTCGCCCCAGCTCCCTCCAGTCCCCCACCCGCAGACCTTGTTCACCACCAGGAAGTTCTCTATGGTTTTTCCGTTGGCAAAGACCATGTCTCCAGTGTCCTTCACAGCCTCAGGCAGGATCTCCTTCACCTCCTGGGCGATGACACCTGGTGAGGGACAAGCCAAGGATATGAGTGCGGTGGTGGGGGGGGGTACTGCCACATAGTTCTGTAATGTAAGGAAGGGCAAGATTGGGGAGGATGAAGTTCTAGGGCCTAGAGATTTGGATTCCAAGGAGCCCTGGAGCAAGGGGCTCCCACGGACAAGTGTTCACAGGGTCACAATTCCAGGGCTCAAGGTGTAGGATTCCCAGGCTGGGGTGGGGCAGGTTCCTGGGAGTGAAGATCTCAGGAGAAGGGGGCAGGGTTCCGGGAGGTCGAAGGCAGGATTCACCTAGGGGGTCCCAATCCCCAATTCTGAGACTTCCAGTGTCCACGGGGGAGGTTCCAGGGACCTGGGGAGGCCTCATTTTCCAGGGGCTAAGGGGTGGGACTTCTAGAGGGCACGATTCCCCGGCTGAGTTCGGGAGAGGGGGGTGGTTGTGGGAGTATGATTTCCAGGAGACAGGAAGCGGAGCCACGGAAGCCTGAGTTACCGGGTTTCCCGACCCCAGTACGCGCCAGGCCGGTCCCTACCCGTCTCCGGTGCGGCGGCCTCGATGCCCGCGCTGGCTGCGAACTCGGGCTTGTATCTGTAGTGCACCAGCCGCATGCGCGAGATCCTCTTCAGCTGCTCCGTGGTGTCCACCTGCGGGGTGCCAGGGTCGAGACTGAGCCCCTTCCCTTCTGCGGCCGTGCATTACAAGCCCCGGAGCCCGCAGTGTGCGGGGCAGACCCAGCTACTGGGGTCGCAAGATCTGGATCCAGGGTCGGCCTCCCTCCCCTCCTTCCTTGGCAGCCCCGCCCCTCCACCTGGCCCCGCCCCTCTACAGACCTCGCCCACCCACCCCAGCCTCCAGCCCCGCCCCACTCGTAGCCCAGCTCTCCCCGCCCTCACCTCCTGCACGTGCTCCTTGGCCCGCAGGTCCGAGGGGTGCATGAGCGAGCCCATGACCTTGACGTTGCCGTGCACAACCAGCGCCTCGTCCGGCCGGTCTGTGTTGATGCCCACTCGGCCGTGGTGGAAGACGGTGTCGGGTACCTGCGCCCGCTGCCACAGCACGTCGCTGTCGCTCTCAAACTGGCCTGGGTTGGAGGCCTACCGCGAGTTGGGGCTGGATCAGTCCTGGGGGATAGGGGACCTGCAGGGTCCTGGGATTGGGGGAATCCCCCAGCCACCCCTCCGGGTTCAGCCAGGCTTCTCACCCCACCATGCCCAACTTAAACTGTCCCTCCCATTGTGACAACTTTTAGGCACTTGTGGGATCCCAGAAGCTACCAGGTCTTGTCCGCCTCCATGCTTTACTGTGAGGCAGACCCTGCAGCCCAGAGAGGGTGGGAGCCTTGCCCAAGGCCACACAGCCAGTGCCCAGCAGGATCAGCACTCCATCTGCTGACTCCCCAGGATCCTGGTATTTCTCCTGGGTGCTGCTTCTCCCAGCTCTGGGGAAGACTCTACCCCTAGGGAGAGGTGGCCCTCACCCGCACGATGATGCGCTCTGAGATCTGGGCAGCCAGCGTGTAGTTCTGGTTCTGTGCGTGGGCCTGGAGGGCCACCACCAGCATGAAGTACCTGGGACACAAGGGGTCTCAGAGGCACCCAGGGTCCTGCCCCCCAGCCACCTGTCCCGGCCAGATGCACAGTGTACACACTCCTCTCACCCTGTCCTACAGAGGAGGAACCTGAGTCTCCCCGAGGGGGCAGAACGACCCCAGGGCTCACAGCTAGGAAGCCATAGAGCTGTTTCTTCACCTTAGGCTTCTGCCCTTCCCATCCTTAAGTCAATTAAGGGCTCTGAATCTCAGGTCCCTCATCTGTGAAATGGGTCATTCTGTGGGACTCTGTGCCAACATGCTACATAGGGTGGTGTCTTCCTGGCCCTCCTTCTTGGAAACGGAGGGGCCCCTGGGGCAGGGGTCCAGCCTGCTCACCTCTGGTCAGGGTTGGGCTTGCCCTTCTTGCGCATGTTGTTGGCAGTGGTCTCACTGAAGTGCAGCCGCCCCACAGTCACCTTCGTGACCTGCTCAGGGGGAAGATTGACCCTGCAGAAAAGGGACAGGGTGCTCAGGGGGCAGGGAGGGAGGCTGCCAAGAGCCAGGCTGCAGAGGGGCACCCAGGCCAGCAGCGTGTAGCAGGTGGACGCTGTGGGTGCCTGCCTGGCCCCCTCTGTTTCCAAGCCAGCTCTAGGGTGGGCCCTTCTAGGTACCACCCCCAACAGGGTCAGACACTCACGTGACGGGGTTGAAGGGCCGCTTGCTTCGGTCTGACTGTGACTGCTCAATGTTAATGGACTGGTTCAGGGCCTCCAGCTGGGGAGGAGTACAGCGCAATGGCACCCCAGGACCAAGGCTCCCCACTACCCTCCTTCACCTTCTCAGCCCAGGCCCGGCCCAGCTGGAGCTCACGAGGAAATGGGCAGCGCCCTGCCCTCAGCTGCACTTCCCACAAGCCCAGGTGCCTTCTCCTACGTAGTTGCGCAGCCCCCCACACCCCACTCCCTTCTCACCCTTACAGCGCTCCGCTCCTCCATCCTGCACGTCACCCCCCCCACCCACACACCCCCCCACCTTCCGCGTGTGCGCGCACACACACACGCAGCCCTCCCCCTCCCCCACATCCACACCCGCACACACCCAAGCCACTCACTCCCCAGACCCGCCCCCACATCCACGTGCCCTCCGCCCCTCCACATGCACTGGCTGAGCCATGCCAACATGCCAGCCACCAGCCCGGCTCACTCCCAACATGAAGCTGACAGACCTGGCCGCAACCCCAGGAGGCTCACTGGCTCAAAATCAACCACCACTGTGGTTGTCAAGTGTGTGGGGGTGGGGGCCTCTAAGCTGCAGGGCAGGTGTCCCTGAGGAGGGTGCCACTGAGGAGGGAGGAGAGGAGGGCTGGGGCATTGGGAAGGCATCCAAGGCAAGGAGAGCCGCAGGAGGGAGGGCAGGGGCTGCGAGTGGGCACGAGAGGTCTGTGGCACAGCATATGGCAGGGCTAGAGCCCCAAGGCTCAGCAGAGAAGCCGGGGCTCTGCTGGGAGGACGCCAGGGGCCTTGGTAGGGCCTTGGGAGTGCCGTGGCCACCTGCATCTCCAGCGGAGCATGAGTTGGGGGCTAGAGTGGAAGCTGCTGCAGACATTTAAACAAAAAGGTGGTGACCCGGGCAGGGGAGAGGCAGAGGAGGAGAGGAGGGGACCAGGTGGAGGGACCTTCCAGATCAGCAGCAGGTGTGTGATGAGGTGGGGGTGCTGGCTTGGGTAACCAACACACTGGGGCCCCATTCCCTAAGGCGGGGGTCAAGTTCACAGGGAGTTTAGTTGGGGACCTGGAGCTGAGACAGCTGATAGAGGGGTCAGGAGATGGGTCTTGGCTGGGAATGCAGACGTGGGGGCACAGGGTAGAGCAGGAACAGGGAGCAAGAGGGAGAGAGAAGGTGGAGGGGTCCACTGCCTAGGGACAGGCAAGAGAAAGGGCGGGTTGGATTTAGCCCTGGGGAGTGTCCCCTCTCCCCACACACACACACTCTGCCTTGGGGTCTTTCAAGACTAGGAGCCCTCCTGCCCTCCCCTCCTTGCCGAGCCCGAGCCTGCCTTCACGCCGTGCAGCTTCAGGTAGAAGCAGTCGAGGGGCTTGAGGCCTTCGGGCGTCTTGACATACTTGGGCTCGCCCAGCATGCCGATGTACACCGTCACCTGGAAGTGGTTCTTCTTCTGGCATACGAAGGCGTCGTCGCCCACCGAAAAGTTGAAGCCCTTGTCGGCATCCACGCGGTAGGTGAGCATAGGCCTGGGAGTAGGTGGAGGGTGCTCACTCGAGGTGTCCCAGCCGGTTCCTCCCGCCTGCCTGGGCTCCAAGCCTGTCCCATACCCTGGGATCCTCACACCACCAATGGGGCTGGCCCCACTTCTCAGAAGTGGAAACTGAGTCCCTGAGAGGGTCGGAGCACAGGTCTGCCAACTCCGAAGCCAATGCTTTTTCCTTTACTTCCTGCCTTGGGCCACCGCCCTGCCCTGGATGGGGGTGCAGGGCAAGACCCTTGAGGCCCACCAGACAGGAGGGACTCCTGAGGAGGGGCTTGACGGCCCCTCACCACACTTGGCTCCTTCCCAGAAGCCGCCTGGAGCCCCCCTTTCGCGGGAGACGGGTGAGAGGGGCCGTATCTGCAGAGGCTCACGGTGCCTGACAGCTGGTTGCCCTGGAAACGGTGGAACCAGGCACCGGCTCTGCCACAGCAACCGCTGCCCACTGGCTTGTTCCAGCCCCGGGCACCCCCGGACTCACCCTCACACTTGGCCTCAGTTTGCCCACCTGTTGCTAGGGACACTGTCACAAGCCCAGCCCCTTTGGGGACCTCTAGGTGGCAGTGAAGAGGGCAATTGTTGGTCCATGGCTAGCCCCCCCTGACCGGGCAGGGAGAATGCTTCTGAACTTGTGAGAAGAGGTGGGTGGGCCCAGCTAATGTCTAGGGGGGCCTGGGCTCATCACCTCTTCCCTCCTGGGGCTCTTCCCACCCGCCTGGCCTAGCAAAGCACCCTGCAAGTGCCTGGGCCACACTGGGGCTACAGCTGCCCAGCTTCCTGGCCTTGGGAATTGGGGTGGCAGGGGTGGCCCAAGGAGTATGGAGGTCAGAGTAGGTGGGTTCCTCCCCATGCCAGGACCTCATGGGACCCCGCCCCCACCCCCAGTCCTGGGGACTTCCAGCTAAGAATCCCACAAGGCCTGGGGTGCCCAACTCCAGGAGGCTGCTGTCAGCCACAGTTCTTGTGAGAAGGCAAGTCCCAGCCACCTGGCCCATGCCTGGCAATGTCCACAGTGGGATGAGGGGAGTCGCCTCTCACCCGCCCACTGGCCTTCTTGGGGAGCAAGGGGAGTGGTCCCCACAGGGCTCCCGACCTGGGACCTGGGAAGCTGAAGCCATGTGGGTGTTGAGGGACAGCCAGGAATGCCCAGGCAGCCTCTGACCCGTACTCCCCACCCCTCTGCCCTCCCTCCAGGGAGGGCCCTGCTTACACTCAGCTTCCGGCTACCTTCCTGGAATGCAGGAGGAGGAGGGGAAAGAGGAGCCAGGAAACACCCATCCACCCACTTCTCCCTGACTCGGTTCCCTCCCTGGCCGACACCACCTTCTCAGCCTGGGGCTGAGGCTGAGCCTGGGGCTGGCCTAGGTCAGGCCCCCTGAGGGCCAGGCCCAGCTCTTCCCTGAGCCTGTTTGCCTTTCTGTAAAATGGGACCATCTTGTACGCAGTGTGCTCCCAGGCCCTACTCAAGGGCCTTGATGGGGTCCTGGGCTGGGGTGTCACAAGATGGGGTAGCCAGGAGGAGTGGGGAGTGGCACAGATCACTCACAGTTCCTTGTAGTTGGCGTCGTACAGGGTCGCCCACTTGTTCTGCTGATGCGGCTGCCACTTGATGGACTGGTAGTTGGGGTCCAGGTAGGAGCCACTGAGGCTATCATTGTCCTGTAGGAGGCCTGGAGGGAGGGAACACCCATGTGGGCCCTGGGTCCTGGGCTCCACTCCCCAACTAGCAGGGTTGGCCAGCCATATACCTGGGGAGGGTGCACCTGGTGGGTGCCAAGGTGGTGTCTGGACCCGGGCGATGCTGAGGGGCAAAGAGCCGGGGCCCGGTGAGAGTGGGCCCTGGGGAGGCCAGGGTGGGGACGGGGCTCGAGCAGGGTGCGGGGGCAGGGCTGTCACGGTCCCAGGCTCCTGTTTGATCATTCCATTCAGCATCTGGGCATTGAGGGTGCTGGGGGGTGACTCGGAGTGCTTCCTCTTCTTGGAGGGGTGTGTGGGGAGCCTGGGGGGACAGAGGTGTGCGGCATGGGGGCTGGCCTTCTCTGAGCCCCTCCCACTGGGCAGTGCCCACCCCTCTCCCCTCTCCACCCTGTTTGGGCAGGATATGCCCAGCCCAGAGGACACCTCCTACAGGAAGCCCTTGGGCTTTGCCCCCTTGACGCTCCCTTCATGGCTCAGTGTTGTCATTCTGTTCCATCACTCTTCCCTACCCCCAGACCGTGGAACCCAGGGGGCAGGAGCCACACCTGGAGCCACACTGTGCCCAGCAAAGGGCCTGGCACACAGGGTGCTCAGCAGGCGTTAAGCAATGAATGAGTTAGCTGGTCCCTTCCTTCGGGATCACTCCCAGTGTCATCTTTGCAGTGGGGCTCTATGGAGAGCAGCTCCCGTGGTTAGAAACAAGCCACTGAGGGCCTGGGCCACAAAGCCGGGGAATGAGAGCTTCCTGGGGCAGGGAGTTTAGGGGGCCTGCACAGCACCCCTTCTCCTTCTGGTTTACAGAATGTTCTGACAGCAGAATCTTCCCTTGAACTAAATCTCTCATGAAATCTCCATACATAGAACAGATAAAAAGACAATTGTGCAGGTGAAGTCAGAGTGGGGACCTTGGATCCAGGCCCAGAACCTCCTCAGAGACCTGAGGACTCCGTGAGACACCCAGAAAGTCACTGGTGTCTGGGTAAGAGCACAGCCCCGGGTCTGAGTCCTGGCTCTGCCCCTTCCTAGTTCATGATCTGGGCAGGCCATTTCCCCCTCTCAGAAACTCAGTTTACCTATATGCCCACCAAATAAGGTAGTTGTGAGCAATTAGCCCTGGCTGTAAATCCCCCAAGGTACTGCTAGGCACATATGTACATATATGCTGACCCTGGACCTGCCCTACTGGGGTTCAGCCCCATCCCCACCTCCATCCCTGGCCTGCCTGCCACTACCTTGACCCCCCCACCAAACTCTATTCCCACCCTCAGAGGGCGGCTACCCAAGTCTTACTCAGCTCCGTGTTGCTGCAGCAGCTGGTGCAGCATCTGGGACTGCTGGGTGTGGTGGAGATCGGTGGGCACCAGCCCCTGCCCCATGGCAGCATAGGGGGGGATCGGGGGCTCGGCCTTCATGTACAGGTCCCGCTGCAGGACCGGGTAGTGAGGTGGGGGCGGTGGGGGTGGCGGGGGGCCTGGCAGGTGAGCTGGAGGTGGGGGTGGGTGCTCCAGGCGGGAGGGCACTCCCACGTGGCACAGGGTCTCGGGGGTTATCGTGCGCAGAAGGTGGGGGTCTGCAGGAAGATCGGGGTGGGTGTCAGAGACTGACCTCACTCAGGTTCCCGGGCACCATCCTCCCCTACCAGAGTCTCCTGCTTCCAGCTCGTCCTGAACCAAGCCCGGGGGCGGGGGGCGCTGCCCCAGAGTCTGGATGGGCCGGTGGCCCAGGAGGGGGTTGGGCAGCCAGCCACTAGAGGCCTGAGCAGGGAAGCAAGACCCGGTCCAGGGGGTGGGCAGCCCTTCACCCCATCCTGGCCAGCTCCTTCCCTCAGGCCAGGCCCAGCTCCCTGGGGGGATCTGAGCCAAATCCAAGGTTCCCCAAGTCCCCCAACTCCTCCCACGCCTGATCTTCCTCTGGGCCTCAGGAAGGAGTCTCCAACACCCCCAGCCCAGTCCCCAGCAGGCGCTCCTTCCTCCAGCAGCCCCTCTACTGGGCTCCCAGGGGCCAACCCCCCCAGCCCAAGGGGGGAGGCCCCAGCTCCCTTTGTTCCCCAGGAGGCATTCCAGGGATGTTTTTGGTAAGATAAACAGAACTCTTGACCCCTTTCAGGGCTGCGGGGAGCCTGCTGCCTGTGGTGGTTCCGCTCTTGGCCACCTGGGGGCTGCTGCACCCCTGAGGTGAGGTGCGCCCCGGCCTGCAAGGCCTGTTGCTCGGGCTGCACCCACGGCTTTCCCCTGCCATCCACTTACCGCTGAAGGGCACGTCCATGATGGCGCAGACGGGCAGACGGGTGGCATTGCCGGCAGGGACGCTTGCTCAGAGGCAGGGCCAGGCTCCCCACCCGCCCGTGAGGAAACAATAGCCAGTGCCGGGGAGTATTTGACCAGTGATAATCTCGGGCCATTGGGCAGCCGCTGGCCCCCTCCCTCCCTCCCCGATAAGGCCGCCCCAACCACTTGCCCAAACCCCAGAGGGGGAGGGCGGTGCCCACTGGACTCACCATTCACCTGCTGGGGGGAGTAGGCCTCGGAGCCCGAGTCTGGGGGCGAGTCTGGCAGTGTTCTGTGGGAGCCGGAGGGAGGGCTGGGGGTGAGCAGCAGGGCCCTGCCTTGCAGCCCGGGCAGCACCTCTGCATGGTGGGGTCTCTTCACACCCACCCTTAGGGACATTTCTCTGTACCACCCACCTGGGGGTGCGTGGCAGGGCCTGGGGCTGAGTTGTGGGTGGGGGGCTCTGAGTCCTGACCCGGATCCCCTCAGACGTACTGGGCACTTGGGGGCCAGTTACCAGTGTCCCTCATCATGGCACAGGGATTCAATGACTCCCCCCCCAGACTGAGGGGCTGAGCCTGCTCCTTTCCTCCTGCACCCACTGAAGCCCTACTACAGCTTCCTGGAAACGTGAGGCCTGAAGGGGCTGGGCCTGGGGAGGGTCAGTGGGTCACCAGGGGGTGGCTGCCCTGCCAGAGGCAGGTGTGGGCTGGGCAGAGAGCCAGTGCTGCCAAGCCTGGGTTTATTTTTTTCTTGCAGGTTTTATTTTATCAGTGGTTCAGGAAAAAGACAAACTCAACCCAAGAGGTCAATGCGTCCTGCGTGAGCCCTGTGCTTGCCCAGCAAGGGGCGGCTGCAGCCACATAGGGTCCAGCTCTGTGGCCATCCCCGGTCTCCACGTCTGGAGAGACTCCCCACTCCCTGCCCAGGGAGCTGCCAGAAAGGCTGCCACACTGTCATGGACACAGCCCTGGGCTGGTTCCAGAGTCCCAGCGTGCCCTGGACAAGCCACCCATCACCTTTGGGGCCTCGTGTACAGACCTACAAACAGAATATGGACCTTGCAGGTTTTGTGAGGATGACACAAAAATGTGGACATGGATGGGGACTCAAACCTACACTCCTCTCGCCGCGCCCCCCGCCCCGCACTTCCCTGACAATGGCTGTGGGTTTGTCTATGTGTCAAGGTCTTGCACACCCTCCGTCCCTGTAATCAAATGCCCCAAGTCCATAGGACCTTGTGTTCTTTCCTCATACGTTCCTCTTGCTTCGCATCATCCCTGTTTGGTGATGTGTTGATTAGTAACTCTCCCCGCAGCTGCAGGGGAATGTCCGTCTTGTTTATCACCTAAACGTTGGCCTGGGCCTGGGTCTTTCCCGCCTCTGAGCCTCAGTGCACCCCCAGAATCCCGGGCACCGGTTCCTGGAGAAGGCTGAGCTCATGCAAACAGGCATGAGATATGGTGGCGGGCACTCAGTAGGCACCTATTAAATGTTAGTTCTCCTCCCTCGGCCTGCGGGCGGTCTGTGGCTTAGGGACAGCCTCATGGCCTCAAGCTAATGTGTGCCTTCTGCAGCAAAATTTACCTCGGGCGCCCCGGGCCTGGCCCCCACTACTGTATCCCCCCATCCCCCTACCCCCCGTCAGGCAGGGAGCGCAGGAAACGCTCCCGTCCACCCAGTACTTCGTCTGTGCACACCCCCACTTACTTCCCATGACAATCACCAGGGTAAGCATTTGGGGGTTCACTTTAGAGATGAAGAAACTGAGGCCCTGATGGAGGTTGTGGGTTCCCAAGGCAGAAGGCTAGAAGATGCTGGGGCTGGGGCAGGAGCCAGGCTTTCTGTACCTAGCACTTTATCATTCGTCCACCCAGAGACCAGGGCCTCCACCCCAGGCTGGGCAACCCAGAGCTTTCTCCGAGCTGCCGTGCAGAGCCCAGCAGACCCATGCTCCCTGCCTCTCCCAGGAGCATGTGCCTGGGGCTGCCCTGGGTCAGGCCACTGGTGGGGACTCCTCGGAAGGGCCTGGGAGGAAGAGGCCTGACTGGGATGAGTCCTTGGCTCCACGGGGCTGGTGTGGGCAGGGGAAACTTGTCAGCTAGATGCACGAGCGAGTGGGCGCCAGCACGGGGAAGGATGTCTGGGCGCCCTGCGTGTGCGCACATGCATGCAGGTGTTCCATGAAGGCAAGCAGTCACGGCCTGTAGTCCTGCCCCCTCCCGTCCACTCTCCACACAGCTCTCAGAGATTCTTCTAGCACTTACGTCAGCCCTCATCACTCCCCTGCTTAGAACCCTCGTGGCTGCCCAGTGCCCCAGAACAAAGCCCATGAGTCCCTCCCCGCTCCCCTCACCTACCCACGGGGAGCCTATCACCCGGCCCTTCCCACTGCCAGGCTGGTGGCCAGCACCTCCCAGGCCACAGCCACGGCCCCACACCACGCCTGTCCCTGGGCCCCTGCACCGCCCCCCACTCCCTGCCCTCACTCACCCTGGGGCATAGGGAGCCTTGGGCTCTGCCTTGATGGGGGGCCCGGAGCCCCCCAGGAAGGGCTTGGGAGCAGCACCCATGCCATTGTTGTTGTTGCAGTTGAGTGGGGCACCGTAGCTCGGGGGTGGGAGGGCACCATGGCGCCCCGGGGAGGGACCACCCCCAGGGGGGCTCAGGTGGTGGACCCCACTGGAGCCGGGGATCGCTGGCTGCCCGTGGGAGTAGGAGGCTGCATTGGTGGGCGCAGAGATGTCAGGGAAGCAGCTGTGGACAGAGGGGGAAGCTCAGCCCCAGCTAGGCCCCCAGGCCCCGGGAAGGAGCCTCCCCTCCCTGCAGGGAACCATGGAGACTGCAGAGGAGGCAGTGGGTGGGAAAGGACGGGGAGCAGCTTTCAGAGGTGGGACCACACCAGACCCCCCCAGGTCCTGCCCTCACACTTCCCAGGGGAGGGGTGGAGGCCAGAGGGGCTGGGGGTTGGCCCTGGGGCAACTCACAGGTCGGAGGCATCCTCCTTGCTGATGTATTCCTCCAGGATGCTGGTGTCTATGTTGGAGGGCTCCAGGGCACCGTTGATGTCGTGGCCTGCAGGGCAGGGGAGGTAAGCCAGGGAAGGGGTCTGGCTCCCCACAGACCCTGGCTCTCCATCCCTGCCCAGGCCAGGCCCTCCAAAACATATGCCCCCAGCTCCTCCCCATCTGGGTATTCGCATGGGGATGGGTCCTCCACCCTCCACCACCTGATGCTCCTCCAGGAGCCCACACGGCCACCTCAAGTCTCCAAGGAGGGAAGAGGCCCAGAATGTGGATCTGGGGCCAGACAGGCCAATCCTGGCCCCCATACCCCTTTCTAGCCATGCGAACCCCTGCTCCTCATCTGTAAAATGGGGTTACTGTCCCTCTATCTCGTGGGGTGCTGTGAGGAGCAAACAAGCTGCTTTATGGAGTGGAGTGCCCAGTGGGTGACCACCAGCCTTGACGGCTCAGAGCCAGCACACACTGTCCAGCCCCATCCTTCAGCAGTAAATTCCAGATGGCCCAGCTGCAGGCACGCAGGAGCACGAGGCCTGGCTGGGTAGGAACCCACATCCGTGGGACCCAGGGGGCTGGGGGGGCCTCCTGCACCCCAGGCCCCAGCTGCAGGGGGGAGTGGGGATCAGGATTGGGAGGGCCCATTCTACCCCCATCTTCCAGAGGAAGCAGAGGCCCAGAGAGGCAAGGGCTGGCTCTGGCCTCACAGCAGGGAGTGACGGCTGTCAGGGCGCTGCTCCTCTGCCTGCCCGCCCTTTCCTGGGCCCTCCCTGCTGGCCCCGGCCCCATGAAGGGGAGGGGTTCACAGAGAAAGGGCAGCCCAGTGCTCTTGGGCACCATGAGGGGAGGAGGGGGAGGCGCTGGCCTTTCCCCTCCCAGGGTCACCTTGCGAGGGGAGCCAGAGAGCAGGGTGATAAGGGGGCTGACGTGGGAGATGCGTCAACCCCGATAATGGAGGACAGCCCCACCCACACTGCTGACCTGGGCTGGCCAGCCCCACTGAGGCAGGAGGGCCCCTCCCACAGGCCTCTGGAGTCTGCGGTCTGCCCTCATGCCCCTTCCCCTTTTGAGACCTGGAACAGAGCTCAGACAGGTCCAGGAACAAATTTTGGCTCAGCCACTCCCTTGCTGTGTGGCCTTGGGCAGGTCACATACCCTCTCTGAACCTCAGTCTCCTTGTTAGGAAAATGGGGACATGAACAGGTAACGCTTCATGGGGCTGTTGTGAGTGTGAACCCAGATAAGGTCTGAAAAGTGCTCAGCACACAGTGGGTGCTCAGCAAATGGAGCGGCTGTCCTTACTTCCCAGCCCCCAGAGCCCTGGGGTCCCTGGGAGCCCCCCGCCCAGGCCCCTCCCTGGCCCCAGCTGGCATTTCAAGAATGCTGAGCCCCGCTTAGGTGATTAATGAGCGGCTAAGCCCTCCTAGGAGTCACGCGCTGCCTGCGACAGGCCAGGGCCCTCCTGCTGCCCCCCACCCCCAGCTCACCAGCTGGGGACAAGGGACACCCACCAAGCACCACCAGTGGCTGTCCAGGGCCCTACGTGGCCAGGGCAAGAGGAGCTTCTCGAGCTGAAGTCACCAGCCTGCATGCCAAGGTTCCAGGACTCCCACCTCTGCTCTGGCCCCCACCCTGTCCTGGTAACCACAGTTCCCAGTTATTGAGGCCCTACTGTGTGCCAGGCATTCTTTGACCCAAGTATGTTAATAGTCATAGGAGTTTATCACGTGCAAGGCATCCTGCAGGCTCTTCACGTGCAGGTGCAGTGTGTCACTTAATCCTACCATCCCATGATGGTGACCATGACGGTGAGAGTGACAGTGATGGTGGCTCAAACGGAGTGCCTGCCAGTGCTTTTCAACACATAATGGTGATGACGATGACGACAGTGACAGTGACCAGGGCCCCTACCAACTGAGTGCCTACCAGGCCTGGCCCTATTCCTAGTGCTTTTCACCCCGTGAACTTGGTGTCATTACCACCATGCCCACTGTTCAGAAAGGTTAAGTCTCTTGCTTGAGGCAACACAGCAAGGAGGATTCAAACCCAGGTGCAGGGGCCTGAATTTAAGGGGTAAGGTGTGGCTGGTGGCTGCCTACCTTCCCTGGTCCACCTAGGCTGTCCCACCTGATGTGCTGGAAGGTCCTGAGGGAGGATCAAGCCCGGGAAGGGGGAGGGAGGGCGTACTGGAGCATCACCCCGACCCTGGCTGCTGAAGCTGCAAGTTTCTGAGACTGAACTTGAAATCTACAGTGAGGATGGGCTGATGCAGTCACGGTGCTGCTATTTATAACAGGCCCAGCCCCCCCTTCCTCCTCCTCCTCCCCCGCCAGGAGCACTCCTAATCGCCCCTAATCCTCCTGCCCACCTCCCCCAGGATGGGGGCCTCAGGCAGAGGCACCCTGGGAGACCCTAACGAGAACCAGATGTGGTTGGGGGAGGAGGGACCCTCCCGTGCCAGGGGCCGGGCGGACGGAGGATGGAGGAAGGAGGAGGGAGACGATGGGGCAGGGGGCAGGGTGAGAATGGGCCAACGGGTGGGGGGAAAGTTTGAGGGTTGGGGGCTTGGAGGGCCTCCTGAGGAGCGCTGAACCCACACTACTGTCTTCTCCCTGGAGGCCCTGAAGCCTGCCTCACCTTCTCCCCACGATGCCCAGCCACCAGGCAGAGGCCCCGGCCTGCCCACCAACCACACTGGAGATTCCTAACAGACACTCCGGAGCCCAGGGACTGCTGAGGCTGGAGGAGAGCCCTGGGACCCCACCGCTCTGCTCCCCTAAGAGCCCTAGAATATCACTGGATCCCAAAAACGGGGACCTGCCAGGCAGGAAGCCAAGCAAAAGGGCCACACGTCTTATTCTGATCCCCAAGAAATCCCTGACAGGAGGCCAGGCCAGGCCTGCCAGAGGCTGCCCGAGGCCCAATAACAAGGAAATGGCACCATGAGGTCACATGCCAGCACCTCTTTCCTCTTCCTCCTCAAACCCTTCAGCAACTTGCCACTGCTTGGATGAACCCAGAGCCCTCCGTAGGCCAAGGCCTGGCACGGCCTCTCCCTCCTCTCCACGGTCCAGCCCCTGCCTCCTTTCCACCCCCCACCCCAGTCAGGGCCTTTGCACACGCTGGTCCGTGCCGTTCTCTTGGCCAGAGAAAGCCGATTCCCGTTCGCTCTTTAGGGTCTGGCTTAAATGCAAATTCCCCCAAGAGGCCATCTCTGACTCTCCCCTTCTCTTCAGGGAGCCCAAGCTATTTCCTCCTTACTCTCCTGCCCGCACAGACCTCCCTGGGCTGGGTGCCTGTCTGTCCCCTGCCCGCCCACTGCCCACGTTTGCTCACTGAGTGACCACTCTGTGCTCAGCCCCATACCAGGCCCTTTACTCGGCTCATGTTGAATTCTCATACCAACCCTACCAGGAATGTGACTTTCTTTCTCCCCATTTTACAGATAAGGAAACTGAGGCCCAGAAAGCTTACAAGGACAGGAGCTGGGTTAGGAGCACTGCCCTATTCTGTCTCTCTAGTATCCTATGATCCTATGAGTATCCTAGCAAACAGCAGGCACCCAATAAATGTTCATGGAATGAATGAGCCAAGTGGCAAGCAGGAAACTGGAGCCAGTCCTGTGAGGTCTGGGGACCTCGGCCAGGCCATGCCGAGGTCGGGGTCCAGGGCTAGACAGGGCCTCTCCAGGTACCACCCTGGGCCCCGCTGAGCTATGCGCCCCAGCCGCTCCTCATTAATTAGGCCCTTTATTACCTGTCTTCAACAGGAGCCAGACACCGCCCCTCCCAGGGCAGGCTGGGATCCCGGCTATGAGGAGGTAGCCCCCTCCCTCCTCTCTCCTTCTCCCTTTAGGGCCCCCCAGCTGGGCAGGAAAGGGGCCGAGGGCACCGAAGCCAGGTGTGGGATGAGAGCAGGCGGGGGCCCAGGTGGTCCCTCCACCCTGGACCCCTCCCTCCCGCCCTCCTCGTGCTCATCCACCCCCCCACCAGCTGTGGCCGCTGGCTGAGTCTCGGCCATTGTCCCGGGGGACGGGGGAGGGTGGGGACCCGGCACAGTGGGAGGCTTGTGCCCTGCCCACCCCCTCCCCTGCCCCGTCAATGGGGCACTTGTCAATTCATGCCCCAAACATGGCGGAAATCCCGTCAGCCACGTGGCTGTGGGTAGGGTGGGCCAGGGAGGGAGGATGCTGGTCAGGCCTGGGTGATCTGAACCTGGGATGCACAGGGCACCAGGGCCCAAGCCTGTCCCCCAAAGACCCCAGATGCTCTGAGTGTCCACCCCAGGCATCTGAATCTGAGCGTGCCTGACTCCAGGCAGTAGCCAGGGACCAGTGTGGCACTGGCCAGGGGGCTGCCCACCTTGGCATCCCCATGGTTCCCTGAGAGAGTCCTGGGGCTTCTGATGGCCCCCACTTCACTGCTGTGTGAGCCTCCTGCACCTCGGCCTCCTTCACTATCAAATGGGGCACAAATCCCTGCATCACAGGGTGGTCCAGAGCCTTGAACGAGGCGATGCTCCCAGGAGGCCACTCTTCAATCGACGTTAATTGCTCTGCTTCCATCTCTCTTGGGACTGCCATCTCCTCTCCTGCTCCCACACCTCTGCCCAGGCTGTCCCCCTCTGCCCTGGGCCTCTCTGCCTCCAAGGGGGCCTCCATACCTTCTCCTAAGTCCCTCTGAGGCATGACCAGTACTATATTATTATTCTTGCACGTGGGTGGCACAGTCCAGCCCCCAGGCCTTGGCCCCCGCCATCCCCTGCAGTGGGTAAGCCTTCTGTGACTGCCTCCCTGCCTGCCCAGGTAGCCCCTCCCCAGTCACCCCAGTCACAGAGGGCTCCCAGTACTGTGGCTCACCTCCCAATGTCGACTGTGCTAACCAACGTGCTCCAAACCAGTTTACGTTGGGGCAAGGCACGATGGGCCCTCACCTCCTTTGGTTTGGACTTTCGATCTTTATTAATATGATCTATAACTGCTAGCTGTCCCTGCTTCACGCTTCAACTTATGGCCAGAGCCTTCTCAGTCAAAATGCCTTCGGGTCAGATGCCTGATTGTGCAAGCAACCCTTTGCATCTCTGCATCAAATCCTTAGTTAGTTCAGGCCCCAGAGTCACACCTGACAAAATGTGGCTCTTAGTCACTGTGCATCAGGTCCTTAAATCTGAGCCACAGTTGTCTTTGCTGCCTCCCAACTTCTTATCAAAAATGCAGAAGAGACCCACACTCTGCCTGCAGAGACCCCTCTTTTCCAGGGGACCCAGAATCTTTAGCCACCCCTAGGCTATAGCTACGTCCTCCCCTAGACCCTACACAACTGCCACCCTGTCCTCAGGCCAAGACAAGGCTGAACTCACAGCCCCAAGATGCTCCCAAGCCAGATCCAACAGAACTGAGGCCAGTGGCCGTGACCTGTTCTTAGGGAACCCCCATGCTGGTTCCCAGGGATCTCTGCTTTGCTCTGGGGCCACAGCCCTGACTCCCCAAGGCCGAGTCAGCTCCCACCCAGTCCAGGGCAGGCAGGCCACAGATGCAGAGTAGGTGGGGGGCAGGTCTCCACCAGGGTTACCGTCCCAGCTGTGCTCATACACCAGCATGCCCCCCCATACGGCCACACTCCAACACTCACGCATGTACATAAGGGCACACCCCACAGTCAGGTACCCCCTGACATGCACATGATCACGTACCAGTGTGCCCCCTACTCAAGCACAGACAGTACTAACACATGCACACAGTAGCACACACGCACACGTGTGTGCATACCAGCATTCTCCACATGTGTGCCTTCGTCCATTCAGCAATTACTTATTGAGCACCTATTATATGTGAGGCAGGCACAGTGCCTCACTGTTTTATTTACGGCTTTGGGGATACAGCAGCAAATAAAACAGTCAAATCCCTGCCCACACGGAGCTGACATTCTAGGGAGCAGAGTCAGATGACAGGACAGATCAGTAAAATACATGGCATTTCAGAAGGTTCCAGGCAGTGGGGACAGCCAGTGCACAGGCCCTGAGGCATGAGCACACCTGTGCACGATCACCTGTCAGCACACCTCACAGGCCTGCATGCTGGGACACAAGTGCACACAAATGCTCACAGACCCCATGGCAAGCCCAGACCACACACACCTCCCAACGGGCACAGCTTCACATGTAGGGGTGAGGGCCCACCCAGGAAGAGCTTCCTCCTCCTCCTCTTCCCTTCAATGCCCCTCCCCACCAGCTCAGACCCTCCCCATCAGCTCCAGCTGGAGCCGGATCCCACTGAGTGAACTTAGTATCACAGGCCCAACTCCCCGCAAAAGGCAGCCTCCTGCCTCGAAGCTAGCAGGCCAAGGGATGGGGACTCCCCTCCCCCCAGGAGGGAGAACCACGGAGAGAGAAGAGAGCACGGAGGGGAGTGAGGGTGGCCCCCGAGGGAGGCAGGGTCCCCAAACTCCACAAAGGAGAGACAGGCTGTGGTTGTGCGGGGGGCCGGAGGGATCCGGGTCAGCTGGAGGAAGAACTTTCCTCGTTGATGTGAGCTGGAGGCAGAGGGAAGACAGGATGTTCTGGAGCCCCCCTGTCCACAGTGCAGGCCAGTGAGGACTCTGGACCCAACTGTCCCCCCACCCAGGAGCTTTGCCCTTCTTCCCCTCCCACTCCAGGCCTTGGCACTCTTGGGGTCAAACTGCTCACGTCACACAGCCGTGAGCATCTGAGAGAGGGCCCTGAGGTCTGGAGAGGGCTAGGGGCTGGACTGACACTACCTAGCATGGCCATCAAGGGTGGGTCAGGAACCTCAGCATGCAAGGAGAAGTCCGGCTTCTCCTCAGTTGGCACCCAACTGTGACCCAGGATCCTGTCCCAGCTCTGCTGTGGCCACCCTGAGCGAGCCTGATGCATCACCGTCTTCTGCCTCAGTGTCCCCTCTCAGAAATGAAGGGACACCACCCGCCCTTCCACAGCGTCCCAGGACTCCAGGATCACAACATATGCAAAGAGCTCTGGCCGGGGTGGGGCAGGCAAAGACAAAGGACGGTCAAGCCCCTTTCCCCTTGCCTGCTGCAGGAACTGTGCTGCCGGAATGAGTTCCGCATCTCTGAGGTGGAGGGTGGGGCAGATCCACTGGATGTGCCGGGGACCAGGACCAGGCATCAGGGCCATGCAGGGCCAGAGCTGCCAAGGCTCAGGCGCCTGCACACAGAACATGCTCAACAAGGCCGATGGTTTCCCTTCCTCTCTGGAATAAGTAGCCCAGAGAGGGTGAGGGGCTTTCCCAAAGCACATAGCGCCAGCCCAAGGGGCCCAGCCCAAGCCTGGGGGCATCAATTTATCTGTGGACGAATAATCCTCAAGGTGGGGGTGCACGACACCTCCTATAGACCTATAGAGCGGGGCTGTGCAAGCCCCATGGGATAATCACCTCGGTCAAGCCTGACTTTAGGGAGCGTTCCCCAGCCAGGCCCTGCACAGGCCCTGCACAGGCACTATCTCACCTAATCCCCACGGGGTCCTGGAGAGGGAGGCACTGGCATTACACCTGCAGTCCCATTTTACAGATGAGAGGATGCAGGTACAGAGAGTGCAGTGACATGGCCAAGAGCGGCAGAGCTGAGAGCAGATCCCAGCTGCCCACCCCAGTGAGTGCACAAAACCCTTACATCATCCATGGGGCCACCCACACCCGTCTCTGGAGACCTTGAGATGGGAGAGGAGGCCTCCACATCCCAGCACCCCAGGCTGTGAGGGAAACTGAGGCCCGGAGGAGGGCGCTAGGCCACGAGGAGGAAGAAGAAGGTAGTAAGGGAAGGCAGGCGCCCAGGCAGGGCGGGGCCATCCCGTTAATGACTCGGTTAATAATTTCTGTTCCCAGTTCCTTATCGGGGAGGGCAAAGTCCAAGGGCAGCAGCCAATCAGAAGTCCCGCTGGGCCGTTACCCAGCAGCCTCTGCTGCCAGGGCTCTCCTGTCCTGGAACCCCTTGGGAGCTGGGAAGTGGGGGGCCGGGTCCCCAGGGAAGAGGCCATTTTGCCCTCACAAGCTCTCCTTGGCTCTGCCTAAGACCCCAAGGGGCACTCTGTCCATCCCCCCAGACTCAGGACAGGCCTGAGGCCAGTGGGTTGGCAACAGCCCGCTCCTCACCCCTGCACTGACCCCAGGCGCTCCCCAAGAGGCGCTTCCTGGGGCACACCCCCACCCGCCACCTCTGTTCACAGATCCATTGTTGCCTCCATTGACTCTGAGAACATTTCCTGTCCCCCCCTCCGCCCCCGCCCTGTGGCCCTGCGCTGGGTGTCGGGACATGGGATGAGTCAGACCCCCCACTACCATCTCCCCTCCCACCTGGGCCCAGGACCTGGGGCGGCTCTGGCGGTCAGCTCCATGGACGGGGGCTGGGACAGGAGTCCTCCAGAGGTTCCCATCTCATCTCCCTGGGAGTCAGGCTCGGCCAACCCTGCACCTAGCTGCCTCTGCCATCCGCCTACCCCCTGGTGTATCACAGACAGACAGCCTGCGCGGGGCACAGTGCCACCCCCCTCACACATCCCAGTTCAGCCCCAGACTCCTGTCCAGGTGAAGGTCCTCTCTTCAAGTGTCAGGCTGATCTCTGGGGCCTCCTCCTGCCCTCCCGAGGCAGAGATGCTGGTCCCTAACAGGTGGCCCCCTATCCCTTCCTCAAGGCCCCAGTAGCAGAACAGAGAACTGGGGACTGGGTGTCTGCTCTGCCCAGCTCTGGCCAACTCCCTCCTCTCGGCACCTCAGCCAGCACCATCCTCCTCATCCACCCCACGGCCGGGGGAAGGGCAGCTTCCAAACCAGGATCCTGGCGCTCTGGGGGCTGCAGGGAGCCCAGCCCCCCTTTGTCCACTGTATCTGCCCCATCAGGACGTCATGAATTTGTCTTTGTTTGATGGCTAAAAAAATGACACTGGTAGACCGTGCTCTGGTCCAACACACCTACTTACCCTGAGAGGGGAAATGAGGCCAGAGAAGAAAGTCCCCAGGCCAGGCCACCCATCAGGTACAGAAGGCACGAGGTCCCAGGCCTCCCACTTCCAGCCCTGCTGGGGCTCTGGAGGCCAGGTAGAGGCCCCCAAACTCTCAGTGACTTTTCCAGCACCTGCTGGAAGCTCACTTCCCTCCACACCCACCTGCTTTCTGGGGTGCACTGGCTGCTCACTTGAGCCTATGTGCCCCTAGAATCAGGGGCCAGCACCCACCCTCTCCCAGGCTCAGCCATTCATACTCTAAAATGGGGCTGGGAGATGAGGCTCTTCAGAACTGAAGGCATCATGGAAACCTCTGCTACCCGCTCCTGTCTTACAGGTGATGAAAAAGGGCCCAGAGAGGGCAAGGGCTCCCTGAGGAGTCTCTGGGGGCACACACAGGGTCACCCAGCTCTCAGTGGCCGAGCCTGCACCAGAACCTCTAAGGCCTGGCAGGATCCTCAGATGCTGCCCACGCCGTCCCTAGCCTGGCTCTGGGGTCAGAGGCCCCAGCCAGGCAAATGATGAGGAGTACACCTACACCGTGACCCAATTACCTGCTGGGAGCCAGTGCATCCTGCCCGGTGGGTCCCCTCTCTGCAGGCCCTGTGCCCGCCGATCTGGGCTGCCTTGCCTCTCTCCAGGGGATTAGCCGTTGGTCACGGGGGCCCGGCTGTACCAGCCTCGAGGGGGCCGCCCTGTCCCGGCCTCCCACCTGAGGCCCAAAGCGCCTTAGCCCCCAGCCCACCACCGGCACAGGGCAGGACCCAGGACCTATGCTTGGTGTGCCTAGGGAGGGGGTACCACGTCAGGCGAGGGGTCCAGAGTGCTGTTGCCCCTTCAGCAAAACACTTGCCCCGTCTCCCAGCCCAGAGCCAAAACACAGACCCCTCTACCCACTGTCCAGAGGGAGTGACCACGGCCAAGCAGGGACCAGGATGAGAACCCTGGTGTCCCCTGCCCCGAGTGTGAGAGTGCATGTTGTGCCCACGCACTCAGGAGTGACTTATCCACAGGCACAAGAGCACAGCTTCCCACTCCCTCACGCTGCCACACTTGGACTCACAAACACACTGGGCCCTGCGGCTCCCAGGCGCTCCCTCGTACCCACATGGGGTCCCCCACACACCACTGCCCACCCACACCTCCCCCCATCGCAGGCTCTGGGAGCACTTCTCCAGCCTGGCCCTCCTGGGCAGGCGGCCCACTCCCACCCCTGCTCCCCACAGACATTCTTGAGTCTCCTCTTATCTCTCTGGAAGGAGCAGCACAGCCTCCCCGCCAGGCCGCATGGCTGAGCTGTGGCGTCAGCCCCCGCTCCCCCCACCCATGGCCAGGAGGGAAGGTTTGGCTCAGGAGGCAGGGAGCCCAAGCCAGCCAGGCCCACCCCTCTGCCCCGGGCCCAGGGTCCTGGGAGAGGAGGTGTGGGTATATCCTCAGGAATCAGGGCAGCCTGGCCCATGGGTCATCTGGGTACCTAGCAGGCTCAGGGCATCCCAAAACAGTATCCCCCAAGCAAGCACTGTCTCCTCTCCTCTTCCCTGGGGTCCCCAAGCCCCATAAAGCCCCTCGAGAGTTCCTAAAGGATGAACAGTATCTGGAGAGAACGAGAGCCCCTGGGACTGACGGGGGCTACCTAAGACCCTCAAATGGCCCAGCTGCCTCAGGATCAACCATTAAATCTAGTCCAAGCCTGGTTTCTTAGGGCCTGGGTCTGCTGGGTTGTCCAGAACCCTGGAGTGGGATGGCCTGAGGCTTGGGGATGCCCTTCCCTGGGCTGCTCAGCAAGCAGGAGTGGCCAAGGGTTCCTGTCCCCCAAGTCACAGAGAGAGAGAAACTGAGGCAGAGAAAGGCCTTCCTCTCTCCCCCATGGACTCCAAAGGGATCGGGGACTGGACTTGAAACTTGGGCTCACACTTATGAAAGGTTCTGAATGCACTGAGGAGCAGGGTGTGGCTTAGGGACTGTGGAGAGGGTAGGGGCAGGGGCTGGGACCCCCAAGTTGGTAGAAAGGGACACAAAAGGGGCCAGGGGATCTGGCTAGATGTTCTAGGGAGGTTCTGAGAAGCAGAGTGGGCTGGGAGATGTCAGCCTGCACCTCCCCTCCCCCTCCCACACTCTGTCCCATCCCTCCAGAATCCAGCACTCAGGGAGGAGGGGCAGCCCTGGAGGAGGGGCATAGGCTGCTCAGGAAAAAGGGGGGATTGGTGAGATGCAGGAGCAGACCTCCAAGACCAATGTGGGGGTGGGGATGGAAGAAAATATTGTGGGGTGTGCATAGATCCCACCCCGAGGAGGGCCCTTTCAGGGTCAAGGGGAGGAGGTGAGGTCACTCCTATAGGGACAAGGTCAGAGGAGGCATAGCTCCAGGGACAGATGTGGGGGGACATAACCCCCAGGAGCCTCACAGGGCTCGTGGGATGCAGTTCACAGCACCGGGAGGGTCTCAGAGAGCAGAGGTGGCTGGTGGCAGGGATGCCAGTGTCAAGAAAGTTCCAGCCCCAGCAGAGCGCGCTAAGGATGGCCGTCCCAGCCCCAAGTAGGGCAGGAGTGGCTGCTTCCAGGGGAATTTTAGCCTTGGGAGAGGGGGCAGCATTGCGAAAGGCAGGTGACAGTCTGGAAGGGCATCCCAGTCTCCAAGGGACCCCTAGTCTCCTGCAGGCAAAGTGGGGAGGTCCCAGCTAGTAGGAGTCAGGCTGGGGGGAGGGTGCCAACCTAAAAGGCACACAGGGGGTCTTGGTCTCTAGGCAGGGGGGTCCAGACTCTGGGAAGCAAGCTAGGGGTCTGGGGTGCCAGCCTCAAGAGATATGGATGATCCTAGAAGGCGTGCTGGGAG
Source organism: Daubentonia madagascariensis (assembly GCA_023783475.1). NCBI lineage: Eukaryota > Metazoa > Chordata > Mammalia > Primates > Daubentoniidae > Daubentonia > Daubentonia madagascariensis. Next base: position 3,551,529 of record JAKFHU010002396.1, on the reverse strand, counting down.
TCCTGTTCTGGCCTGCATGGAGTTCTAGGGAAGCACAGCAGAGGGTCCCCAGACTAGGGAAGTGTTCTGGGGGGGGGTGTCACAATTTAGGGAAGACCCCCGCGTCCTGGAGAACTCGAAGGAGGTCGGAGCCTGGAAAGGGACACAGCCCCAAGGAAACGGCGAGATGGGGGGCGGGGAGGGGACGCCCAACTTCAGCGGCCGTGGGTAGTAGCCTCCAGGAGGCTCGGGGTCCTAGGAGCCACGCACGGCAGGCTGGTGCCAGCCGGGGGGAGGGCCCCAACCAGAGCTGGCGTTCTGGGGGGTCCCGGCGTGGTGGAAACACAGCGGGGGGCCAGTCCCCGGGAGCTCGGCTGGGGGTTCCCAGCGCAGGACCGCAGGACGGTCGCCGCCCGCGCTGGCCCGCGGTCTCTCACCTTCGAAGAAGCGCTGCAGCGCCTCCGTCTCGTCCACCACCTCCTGTCCGGCCCGCCCGGCGCCCGCCCCGCGCCGCGCCCCGCCGCCGCGCCCGCGCCCCGCCGCCCTCCGCGGGCAGCACGCGCGCGGCTCCTCCAGGCGGCGCGGGGCGCGGGGCGCGGGGCGCGGGGCCGGGGCGCGGGGTCCGCCCCGGGTGGGCCGTGGGGCGCAGGGAGCCCGGCCGCGGGCCGGGGTCGGGGTCACAGGCCACAGCCTGCCCCGCCGTCCTCGCCCTCTCCTTGGAATTCGGAATTCAAACCGCAGAGACATCCCACGATTCCTCTATCTCAGCGATGGCGACGACCTGCATTTAATGAGCAAGTGTTACGTGCCAGGCCGGCACCGAGCACTTTACAGGCGCTATCTCATTTAGCACCCTACCGTGGAGATACTATTATTAGCATCTGCATTTTACAGATGAGGAAACTGAGGCTTAATGAGGTTAAGTGCTGTCTGAGGAAGTGCTGTCCTGTAGAACTCACTGTGATGTTGGAAATGTTCTCTGTGTTGTCCAATATGGTAGTCACTAGCCATAAGTGAGCACCTGAAATGTGGCTACTGAGACTGAGGAACTGATTTGTCAATTTTATTTAATTTTAATTCGTTTAAACTTAGGTCTGTCCCTGTGGCTCATGCCTGTAATCCCAGCACTTTAGGAGGCCAAGGTGGGAGGATCGCTTGAGGCCAGGAGTTGTAGACCAGCCTGGGCAACACAGCAAGACTCTCTAAAATAACTAACTAAATCTATGTAAATAAAAATACTCACTTGTGGCTATGGTATTGGACAATGTGGGTCTAAGAGTTTCAAGGTCATTAGGGTTCAGAGTCAAATCCTGGCTGACCCAGGAATCCAAACTCTCATTCACTGCTGCCTCCAAGCGTGTCCTGGGTAAACACACTGCCCTCATGCCCCGCCTCCACCCTGAGTGCCTCCTCACCTCTGTCCTGCCCAGTTGCACAGCCTGACTCCTCACTGATCTCCTATATAATCCTCCCTAATTACTCTTTCTAAGACAGAAATCAGATCATGTCATTGCTTTGCTAAAACCAAGGACTTCCCTTTGCACTCAAATAACACCTGAAAATCTTGCCCTGGTTTCTGAGGCCCTGTATGATCTGCCCCTGTCCATACTACCGACCTTAGCTCTTCCCTTTCTCTCCATTGCTCACTAAGTAACCAAGGCCTCCTTGCCATCACTCAAACTGCCAGACCCACACCTGCCGCGAGGCCTTGGCACGCACTATTTTATCTATCTATATGGTTGTCCCCACATGGCTAGTTCTTCTCAGCAGTCAGTCTCAGCTCACATGTCACCTCCCTGATCACCCTACCCAAAGCAGTTCCCACTACCTGGGCCTTTCTTACCACATAACAGATATGTATTTGGTTTCAGTTACTAGCCTTCTAGCTCTAGAATGGAAGCCCTATGAGGGCAAGAGATTTTTCTGTCTTGGTCACTGCTGTAGCTTCAACACCAAGAACATTGCCTGGCACACACACAGTAGGTGCTCAGTAAATATGTTTTGAATGAATGGACCATGGCATCTTCAACCTGGCCCTCTGAAACCTTAGAAGAATTCTAGAGTCCCAGACCCGGAGAATCATCCCACTACAGAGCGGCTCAATTTGAAGCCTCTTAGCACCTTTCAATGCAGCGAGTCGGAGCTGGAAAAACCTATCCCATCCCACCGCTGTTTGGCAAGTGACAGAACTGAGGCCCAGAGGGGTGGGGAGACTTGCTGGCAGATCAAGATGGCACCCGAGCCATCCTAGAACTCTCAACTCTGCCTGAAGTGGCCCCCTGGAGGAGGGTGGGGCACAGGCCCGGCTGGCTGCCCAATGGGGATGGGGGTGAGAGCCCTCAAAGCTGCTCCCACCCCAGCCTCCCTCTCGGCCCTCAGTGGCCAGCCATGGGGGAGGGGCAGCCGGTGCCGGAGCCCCAGATGTGGTCCAGTCAGCAGGCCCGCGGTGGCCCGCCGAGGAGGGTCAATGCCACAACAGTTCTGGGGTTGGGGGAGGGGGTGCTCAGGCCGGCGGGCGCCTCACAATGAGGTTTTGTCCCTCTGGGGGCCGCTCTCGGAGCTGTTGCTCTTAGATATATAGGATGGGATTTTGCTGGCGGCCCCAGCTGTGTGTGCTGACCATGTTCCCCCGGCACCCCCGCAGGGGCTGGGCGGAGAGGGGGGAGAGGGGCTACACTGAGACGCCTATTCTTTCCCAGCTGATACACCCCAGAGGTTTTTCTCCCTCTGCAGACTCCCTTAAGACAATAGTTATTCTCCACTCTGCCCCTCCTCCCCCCGGGTCAGGCCTGCCTGTGGGGACAAAGTAGACACCCGCCTACACCATGCGATTTTTTGAAGTGAATTTATTTTATGAGTTGCCTCGGACCAGCTGGAAAACCAGCTTCTTTACAGGCCTCCACCCACCCACAGGTCTTTCCTCCACATCCCACATGGTGCCTACACATCCACCATCTGAGGGCCATCTGAGGAGCTAACATTGGCCTTGTCTTGCTCATCAAGGGCTGGGGTGGAAGGGAAGACATGCATTTTGTCCCTAGCACCCCAATTCCGTTATATTATAATCCATTAAGAGGACAGACTATTCAGTCTCTGGGGTAGCCTTGAAGTTGGATGGGTTGGGATGGAGGAGCCTCCTGTTAATCCCATAGGAGCTGACCTGGCTAGGGGGGCTCAGGCCCTCCATCTCCCCCTATTCCACTGGGTCATTGAGCAAAGCACCAACTGTCCCCAGGGGTGTTCATCTCTGGACTGGGGGAGGAGGTGACAGAAACGTCCCAGACTCAAGGGCTCAGCCAGGAGTTAAGGCTGCCCACCAACTCCATAATGAAATTGGGGCCCAAGCATGGCTGGGGCAGAGGCTGGGCCAGGGCAGTGGCTGGGCTGGTGAAGGAGCCCTAGGGAGGCTTGCATAGAGGGGACTTGAGGGGTCCCATCCATGGAGATGAGTCCCCCACTGTACCCCAGCTTCCCCACCAAGACACAATGAGTGAGGGGCCAAGACTTCAGCCCTAGCCCAGCAGACGTGGCTGTACCCTGAGCCAGCTCAGCCCATTCTCTGATCTGCCCTCTGTCCTTGGAGGCCCCATCTGTGAAGCATGGCTCTTGTTCCCACCTCACAGTGTAGGTAAAATGTGGGGCCGTGGCTAATGAATGGTGCTCTCTCCAGCTTCAGTCAGTTCCCAGCACTCCTTGCTAGCCCTGGTGTGTCGGCAGGGCCAGGAGGAGTTGGGGGACAGAGGGCAGCACTGGGAGAGGGGCTTGGGGACCTAAGGGTTAATGAGTGCAGGTGCAGAGGCCAGCCCAGGAGGAGGTAGAGCCCTGGCCTCTGTGGGCCCACACAGCTCTGGCATCAGCCCTTCGAAGAGGGAGAGAGGAAGCCCCAAAGAGGGATGAGTGTGAGCCCAGTGATCCAGTGAGGCAGGGGTGCAGCTTCCCTGGATGGGGTACAAGAGCACACCTGGGAGTCGGGCACCTGTGGCGTAGACCTCCCTCCTAGACAGCAGGAGAGTGGAGACAGGAGGGCCCACCCCAGGTCCTGAGTGGGGACGGGGAGGCAGAGTGCTGCTGCAGCCCTGCCCAGCCCCTCACAAGAGTCCCTCCCCACCCCACACTTGGGCTGCGTGACCCTGGGCAAGCCCCAGAGCCTCTCTCACCCTCGGTTTCTTCTGCTTCTGCTGCACTAACTGGACAGGGTAATTTGCAGACCAGTGAGACCACAGGGTGGGAAGAACCTCTGAAAACCACTAGGTGAGGGTGGAGGCCAGAGCCCTAGGCCGGGAGGCCCAGATTCTGGTCCCTGGTCTGTGTGACCTTGACCAGGTCTCCATCCTCACCTGGCCTCAGTTTCCTCTGGGTGAAGACCGGCTCGGAGGCTGAGAGCACTCTTCTATCACCCTTCCCAACCCCTCACCAAGTAGGGCCACTCTAGACTTGGGGGGACAGGCAAGGTGGGGAAAGTGAAGGTCAAAGTTTGGCCCGGTCAGTGCCAGGGCCAGACTCAGTCACCAAGGTGGGGCTGGCTGGAGGAACAGCGCCACCTGCTGTACAGAGGGGGCAGGCCCAGGTATGGGGCTGGCAGGAGGCCCAGCAGCGTGCCTACCCTCAGCCCTCCAGCCACTCTCCAGACCTCACTGCCCTGGAGCCAGGCTGGGCTGGGGTCCCTGGGGTGCCCTCCTAGGGAAGCCTTCAGCAAGGACTTCTAGTGGCCCGTGAATTTCAGAGCTAGCCTGCTGGGATCCTCCACCCCTGTCCTAGTTCTCACTTTGGGAGGCTGAGGCAGGAGGATCACTTGAGGCTAGGAGTCGAGACCAGCCTAAGAGTGAGACCCCGTCTCTACAAAAAATAGAAAAATTAGCTGGGCATGGTGGTGCATGCCTGTAGTCCCAGCTACTCAGGAGGCTAAGGCAGGAGGATCGCTTGAGCTCAGGAGTTTGAGGTTGCAGTGAGCTGTGATCACACCACTGCACTCTAGCCTGGGCGACAGAGCAAAAGCAAAAACAAAAACAACAGTCAAAAAAAAAAAGAGAGAGAAAAGCAGACTCTCGTCCCCACCCTAGCCCCACCGAACCTGCATCCACATTCTAACAAGAGCCCAGGTGAGTCATAGACACAGTGAACTTTGAGAAGCCCATATCTAACCCAGCTAACAGTCAGACTGGACTTTACCTAAACCACCCAAACACACCTGCATCCTGGGGGTCAGAACGGGCTCTGGTCCCAGGGAACCTGAGTTTCCCCCTTAGGCTTTCTGGTTTGGCCAGGGAACAGTCACAGAAGTCCCCTCTCCTCACTCTGCTGTGACTTCAAACTCCCCTGTCCCCACCCAATGGGAAGAGAAGTCACTTGAGCCAGTGTGCTTCTACATCCAGTTTATACACAGCTCTATACAATATACAGAAACCTTTATATACAGATATATTTATAGAATAAGCTATATTAATTTGTCTCTCATTTTTACAGCAATATTAGTTTGGATCTTTCATACATTAAGTACAAAAAAAGTCATGGGAGAATGGCACATAGAGAGTGCGTGAGGGTCTGTGGGGCCCGGCTGCTCGCTACCGATTGCATATGGAGTTGTCCAGGCCCCTGGGAGGACAGGCCAGCGCACGCTGGAGAGCTTGTGCTGCGGGTCTGGGGGACAGAGTAGAGGTCGGTCTGAGCCGAGCTGGGCTGAGGGGGGTGGCTCAGACCCCCCAAGTATGGTATGGGGTGGTGGGGGAGCCGTGCAGCAGGCCCATCCTTCAGGGGCTGGTAGGGCAGGTCAGGGGTGGGCTGCCCCTGGGTGTCCAGGGCTGAGTCCAAGCCTGCCCCAGCCCCAAGCCTGAAACATGGTGTTGCTGCAGCCTTGGGGGAGGGGGGTCTGTCCCTGATGGCTCAGTCCTGGGCATGGGTGGGCAACACAACCACCTTAGAGGTCCCAGGACCCACCCTGGCAGAGGAGGAATTAAAAGGCCAGACTTCAAGTCTCTCCCTGTTACTGGCCGGGGTGCTTGTTAGAACCTTCCTCCGATTTAAGATTTCATCTTGGTTTTTAACCTCTAAGGGCCACTGATTTCATCTTGCTTCTGTGCTGGACTGAGGCTATGCTTTGGCAGGGGCAGGTGTCCTGCAGCCTAGTGAGGATGGGAGTCCCAGAGGATGAGGGGAGGCCCAGCTCCCAGGTTCTCTGTCCCCTCTGTCAGGGTGGGCGGGTGTTCCCAGGGCAGCCATCTAGGCCGGTCCCGTGGGGGCGGGGGGCCAGGGTTCAGGCCCAGATACCATCATGGGATGGGGGTCTTGGTCAGGGGAAGCTAGGCCACGCAGGAGGCAGTAGGCGGGGCCAGGGTGGGAGGGACCATGCCTCCAAGGAGACAAGGCACAAGCGGGCAGTCAGCTGTGCGGTCAGTGCCTCGGCACACACCAGTTTTCCAAACCCAGGGTCAGGGCAGCAGGCGCAAGGGGAACAGATGGTGTCTGAAGCAGAGCTTGTCCAGCGGCCCTGCTGCACAGGTCCCATCATGCTCGCCGACTGTTTTCTGGGCAGGCCAGGAGAGGCAGCTGGCAGGCAGGCAGGGTGGGCAGCCCCCAGCACGCCTTCCTCAGGAATGGTGCACACTCATGCACATGCACACACACACCCGACACTAGCATGCACAACCTACCCCCCTCCTCTGGGGAAAGGCTGGATCGCCAACTCCCCAGCTGTTTCCCAAACCCAGCAGGGAAGGAACCCCTATGGGGTCCTCAGGCTAACCCAGTACAGCCCCCGAGCCCCTGGCCCTCCTGGCCTCTCCCCTGGGCAGTGGGCAGAGGGTCTCCAGCCAAGTCCCACAATAGCCCACTCTTGGCCCCACTTCTTGCCACCAGGACATTGGGGGAGGGAGGAAGGCCTAGTTCCCAGGAGGGAGCCCAGGCCAGGGAAGAGGGAAGGCTGAGGGGGCAGAGGCGTGTTGGTGTCAGATTCCAGGGCCCAGAGCTGCCTAGGCATGGTGGGGGTGACATAAAGGGGTCAGGTGGGGCCCCCAGAGGAAGGGGTGCCTTCCTTCCTGCCAGGGCACTGACTCTGCAGCCAGGGGTGGTCAGAAGAGCACTCACTACCCTTCGAGTGGCCAGGATCCCTGGGGGTGGAAGGTGAGCCAGGAAGCCAGGAAGCAGCAGGCAGGCAGGGCAGGCCTGGGGGCCAGGGCCCATCAACAGAGGGGTCAGCATGAGGGCCACCAAGCAGAGGAGGGGCGGTCCTGACCCCACCCTCCCCTAGGCACCTCCAGGCCCCTCAGCAGCCTTGGGCCTCGCTCAGAGGGGGGTTACTGAACACATGATTGGGTAGGATAGGGGGCTTGCCAGCCCAGGATACATCCTGAGCCAAGCCCAGCAGCTTCTGTAAACATATACAGCACTGCAGGCCACCGTGGTGGGTGTCACCCCAGGGGGCTGGCCAGCAGGCACCAGATCTGGGGGGTGGCCAGGGCAGATGACAGCCTGGACCACAGATGAGAAACGTGGGGAGCAGGCTGCTCTCCATCTCGGCCCTGGGAGGGGAGCGGGAGGCAGTGATAGGGAGGCAGCTTGCCCACTGCCTGTCTGGGAACAGGAGGTGCCAGGATGTCCCCCCGGAGGTCAGTCAGGCTGAGAGGGCAGAGTGCAGCCCGCTTGCCTGGCAGGCTGCCCCAGGTTCCTCCCTGCTCCATGCCCTTCCCATCTCTCCCCATCTGGGGGGCCAGATCCCAGCTGCCTTGGCTCTGGGGGTCCAAAGCTGAGGTAGGGATGTGGACCCCCAGCTCAGCAGCAATGCCCCATGCCTGAGGCTAAACTGGCCCCTGGGGCTTCTCCTCAAAGCTGCCTGGCTGGAGGCAGCCACTAGGTGCCCACAGGGCCACCTGCTCCGGCCTGGGCGCAGCTGGCAGCGCTGCTGGGGTGCTAGCGTGCTGAGATGACCAGCTCATCCTGCTTGGCGGGGCTGGCCCCGTGGCCAGTGGGGGTAGAAGTCCGGACCTTGTCTGCTGCCAGGCACTCCTGGCTGCTGAGGCCTGTGGGCGTCAGGTCCATGAGCTCACCCGAGGAACTGAGCGGGAGGGAGGGTGACAGTGAGATGCCCGAGGAGGGGTCGGCTGAGCCGGCAAAGAGCCGCGGGGGCTTGGGCACCAGGTTGGGCTCGAACTGGGCACGCAGCAGGATCTCTTGCTGGCTGGGGGACTTGGGGCCCTCGGTGTAGTCGCTGGTGGGGCTTTCGGGCACCACCATGCAGTAGAGGTCCTGGAAGGAGCTGCTTTTGCTGTCCAGGTTGAAGAGGCTGTCGATGAACTCAGCAAATTCCAGCACCTGAGGGCTGGGCGAGTCCCCCAGGCGCCCGTTGTGCAGTGCCAGCTCCCCGCAGGGGGCCGCCCCACCACCCCCACCACCCACCTCTTCCTCCTCCTCATTGGCTACACTGGGGGGCCGCTCGGGAGTGATGCCCCCGCTGCCTAGGGCCGCCTCCAGGGGCTGCGTGTCCTGAGAGTGCTTGGACAGGCTGTCAGCTGCCAGCAGCTCGGTGCGCGAGCTCAGGGAAGGGTTTTCCTCGGGGATGGCGGGGTCGATGTAGAAGAGGTGGCCCTCATCACGCTCCAGCACGGCGTGGAGGCTGGGAGAGCCACGGATGCTGCGGAAGCCCGAGGAACGGCGCGAGTCAAAGCTGTACAGTGACTCCGTGTCCGAGAGGCTCTCCATGGTGGCCAGTGGCGCCCGCCGTGCCTGCAGCTCCGCCGCCAGCCGCTCCTGGGTGGATAGCAGCAGCAGCTCCACAGGGTCCTGGCGGGCTGCTGCTGCAGCAGCCACTGGGGACAGCAGCCGCCCCTCCGAGAAGCCCTCCAGGCTCATCTCTGACTGGGACTTGCTCCTGCAGAGGGAGGGCAGGGCAAGGGCTATGAGACTCAGAAGGGACAGGAGACCAGCTCCCCAGCTCCCTGGCTGGAAGGAACTTGGCAGGAATGAAGGGTACAGTTAATTCAGCAGCTGTTGAATGGTTTGGGACAGGAAATGCTTATTTTTAAAACAACAACTCACAAGAAGACAAAAGAGCTGATGCTGGGTTGAGCCAGTGGGACCCTGAGGGGCTAAGGCCCCACTGAGAGCACCAAGGCTCCAAGGAATGCTACTGGGGTCTCCTGCACTGACTGGTACCCCTGTTGCTGTACTGATGGGAGACTGAGACCCTGACAGACTGGCTGCCCTAGGTCACTCATGGGACCGTGGTGGGATGGGAGAAACAGAGAGGGAGGGAGAGAGGAGAAGAGGGATGGAGGGAGGCTGGGGGGAAGGGAGGGGAGAGAGCCCTGCCCAGAGCTGACCCAGTGGTTCCGCTCCCCCTCTCAGGACGGGCACCCCTCCGTGCCCCTCCCAGGCTCCCTCATGTGGGGTTCCTCCCAGCTCTCCCATAGCCTGCAGCCCCCAGCTCCACAGACCAGCCCGCAGGGAGCGAGCGAAGAATCTGGAGTGGGTGGCCGCAGCAGTCACAGTGGCTGAGAATGGACACCGACTCCTTCATCTGGTCATGCAGCCGCCACAGGAAACACACAAATGGCAAGGAGAGATGTCCAGTGTCCCTACCGGGGCCAGCAAGCAGGGATCACCCTTCTCAGCAGCCTCTTGTCCAGATCTGTGACCAAGGGCACAGATCCTCCCCTGGAAGAGCCACTGCTTAAGAGCCGGACACCCCTCAAAGAGTATGTGTGACTATGGAGTGCCTGCAGCCCGCGTGTGCACCCGTAAGTGTGTGAGCAAGCCTTTGTGGCTTTTGTTATTTTTAGAGACAGAGTCTTGCTCTGTTGCCCAAGCTGGAGTACAGTGGCCCAGCCAATCATAGTTCACTGTAATCTCCAACTCCTGGGCTCAAGTGATACTCCCACCTCAGCCTCTCAAGTAACTGGGACTACAGGCACGCACCACCATACCTGGCTAATTTTTTTAAAAAATTTTTTGTAGAGACAGAGTCTCTCTATGTTGCCCAGGCTGGTCTCAAATTCCTGGTCTCAAGCAATCCTCACATGAGCCACAGAGCCTGGCCATGCCTCCGTGTTTATGTGTGCCCATGTGTAGTCCAGATGCCTGTGTTTTTTGGCCAGCCCACGTGTGTCTGTGTGTCTGTGTTTGGGCAGAGGCTCACTCATGCATTTACATGCACGTCTGCCTGTCCACGTGTGTCTTTGTGCATGTGTGTCTCCGCCTGTTTTGGTGTGTGTCCTGTACATGTGCATGTTTTCATGGGGCTACCTGTGTATTTATAACTAATAATTGTGTGCACATGTATTACATACCTGTGTGAGCTTCATACTAATACATATGTGTGTGTCAATATGTGGGTGTCCATCTGTTCGGGTCTAAGTGGGTATGAGTGAATCTGTGTGTTTGTGGCCTGAGGCCTGTGGGTCTATGTGTGCCTAGATGCCCCCTAGCCCATGTGAGCTTCAGGGATGGCAGGCTGGGGAACAGTCAGAGCAGAGTGAGAGCTCCAGAGCAGAGGGGGCAAGTTCAACCCCTCCTGGCCAGAGCTTCGTGAACATATATGGGCCCAATGTGTGCACAGAATGCACGTGCACACGAGTACATGCACTCTGAAACCACACACCCCAGGGGTGGGGCTGGGGCAGGCCAGGACTCACCTGACGCTGCTGTTGCGGTGGTCTGCGGTTGGCAGCTCCAGGGCGAGGCCAGCAGGCATGGGTGGCCCCGTCGGGAGTGGCTGTTGCTGGAAGATGAGTTCAGGAGTCAGGTCCACCTCAGTGGGGCTCACCATGACCTTGGCAGCAGAAAGCAGAGCTGTCTTCCCCTTGTTGTAGTTCTCCAGTACCTGTGGACACAGGGGGAAGCTGGTGGTGGTGGAGGGGCAGCAGATCCAGCCCTGGGGCCAGAGTGGGGCAGGGGCCCGGACCCAGGCCTCTTGGGACACACAGAGCCTCATGGGGTCCGTTGGGTCCTGCTCTCCTTCTCCTGAGGCCCCTGCTCCTCAGGAGAGGAGAAAGCCTGGGACTTGCCCTGCAGACTGGCAAGATTGGCGTGCTCCTGCCCTGAGTCTAGCCTTTCAGTAGCCCGCAGGGGATAGCTGAGGCTGTCGCTGCTTTGCCATGTGTCTGTTAAGTGCCAGGTGGCTTTCAGGGCCTCTGAGCTTAGCCTGCCTCAGGGATAGGCCCCTGGGAGTCTCCTAAATGCCTCCACACCATGGGGCAATGTGGTGATGTGGAAAGAGCTGGGGTGTGGAATCGAAGGTCTTGAGCTGGGCTTTCTGGCCCCACCAGAGCCCAGCTGGGGACTCTGGTTCAGCCACCTACCTTCCCTGAGCCTCAGCACCCTTGTCTATGAAATGGGGACAATGATCCGACCTGCAGGGCACTTGTGGGTGCTGATGAGGGCCTGCTCAGGGCTCACCTTGTTGAGGCCCTCCATCACCACGTAGGGCAGGTGCTCGTGCAGCATGGCTGGCGAGATGATCACCTCGTTGAAGGCCTTGTTGTCACCCCAGATGGCAAAGTAGGTGGGCTCCTCCTGCTCACAGCAGCTGAGAGGGACACAGCAGGCCAGAGGGAAGTTGAGGGGTGGGGGTGGCAGCCCGGCCCTTAGCCCCCAGGGTCTGGCTCTGCTCTTTGCCCATGCACAGCAGGGCTAGGGGTGGATTTGGAGGCCCCCTGTCCAGCCTGGCCCGGCCTGTGGTCAGCCTGGGAAAGGCTGACCTCAAGCCTCATCTGCTCCACTTGGGGCAGGGCCCAGCTTGCCAGCTTTGTGTCAGGGGAGGCAGCCCACACTAAAAGAGGGGCCAGGGCCTAATCCTCTGAAAGAGTGGGAAATCTACCTACTTACCCACTCCTGTTCTCTCTCCTGCCCTGGCCACCCATCCTTGCTCACAGCTATGTGCCAACTAATCCTCTCGGTTATGCTAAGTGACAACAGGGGTATGAGCTGGCCACGGCCTTAGGGGTGAGCCCTCCAGGACACCCATTTGCAAATGGACCATGAGTTGGGGAAGCTGCCCTGGGAGCCACCAAGGAAAGGCTGACACTGAGGGCAAAGCTGGAACTGTCGAGAGAGGAGCCCGGAGCCCTGCTCAGGGCTGGCCTCGTGTTCCAATTCCGGGGCCCGAGGCTGGGGAAACCCCCTCTGTGGGGGCCCTGAGCCATTGCCTGCCAGCCTCGGCCCCCAGCCCCAAAGGGTGACAGAGCCAAGGCTGGCCCTTCCCTCCATTACCCCTGGAGGACGCAGCCCCTGCCCTGGCCACCCAGGACACAGGGCAGCACCTACCAGCACTGCTCCGCAGGGTGGTTGTGGACCACGTGGATGATGCGGCCTGGTGGGTAGAGTGGGGTGCTGGCCGAAAGGGCAATGGTCAGGTCGCTGGGGTGGGTCCAGAGCCGCGTGCTGGCCAGGGTGGTCACCTCCACCTCCTCAGGCAGCTCTGACTTGGGGATGCATTTGGTGGCCCCCACGATGATTCGCCACTGTATAGGGCAGCGGGGAGATGGGGACAGAGCTAAGCAGTACTGGCTGGGGAGCAGGAGCAGGGGTGCTGAGGAGGGCTCAACAGGTGAGAGGTGGGGCGGGGGTGACGGGCGGGTGAAGGGCAGTGGCCGGAGCAGCAAAGTTGGTGCCCACCTGAAGAGGCAGAGGCTGAGGTGTACGGTGGCCAGATGGCCAATAAGATGCCAAGGACAGATGACATGGAATTGCTGAATTTCAGGGCTGGCAAGGGACCGGAAGCCCAGCCAACCCCTCATCTAGTGGATGGGGAGACAGGCCCAGTGAGGGGCAGGGACTTGCTCTAGGTCACTCCACAAGTCAGAGGCAAAACAGACCCCAAAGTTCAGTCCAGCTGTACCCGACAGGCCTGGCCTGACAAAGGCCCAGGACTGGGTCTGGAGGAAGCAGCTCCACCTCTCCAGAACCAGGCTCCTCCTGAGGATGTGGTCCCACAAAGCTCTGCTGCCCTGTCCACTGCCTGGAGCCTGGTACTTGGCCCAGAGCCCTGCCTGCCACAGAGTCACAGGCACCAAAGCTGGGAACAGTCCAGACTGAGCTAAGCCGGCGAATGGGGGTGAGGGCCTACCTGGGGCTATGGGAATAGCAGGGGTGACCTGCTGTTCCGCACCTGCCGCCTCCTGTACCTGGCCTGCTTCAGGGCGCCTGGCCTGGCCTGCTGAAGGCCAACTTGGCACGGGAAGGGCCCACTAGTGTCCTCTAAAGCCCTGGTGTGGATTAGGAAGGGCTGACCCCCTCCTCTTGGCCACAGCAGAAAATCAGAACAAACTGTACCCAAATCCTCTCCACAGGTCATTTCCAGCTTCCTTGAGCCTGGGGAATCTCAGTAGGCTTCCAAAGAGGCCCCCCCTTCACCAGCTCACAACACTAAGCCTTGGGGATCGCGTTCTCCTGACTTTGGGCAGTTCTGTGTGACGGGAGTCCTGATTCCATTATAACTTGCCATGGGAGCAAAAGCAGATCCCTCCCTCTCTGGGCCTCAGTTTCCCCATCTGCACAATGACAGGGGTTGGATGGGTCGAGCTTGGAGATGCTGAGGGTCCGACAGCCTGAAGTTGGATGGCACCAGCCATACCCAGCCCTGGCCACTGTGGCAGCCTCTTGTGCTTTGTCCCAAGGGACCGGCGGGGGACAAGGACAGGGACAGACAAGGCTGCCGAGGCCAGGTGCCCGGGTAGGAGCTCACTTTGGGCTTGGTGCTTCGCTGCAGCACATCCAGGAGCTGTCTGCGGAAGCCTTCCAGCTGCGAGAGGCCAATCCTGGGGAGGGAGAGCGATGGGCCTGGTCAGCTGGGCCGGGTCAGGGGCTGGGAGGGGCAAAGGGCAAGGGCACTGGGGGCAGGCACACGCCCGGCCTGCAGCAGGAGGACCAGTCAGCCTGGACCCCGGGGGTGGAGGGGAGCCTGTGGCTCAGAGAGCAGAGCTGAGGAGGGCGAGGTGGAGGCGCCTGCCTTCTCCGCAGCTGAGGGTGGGGCAGGGCGGGGCCCTGGGGCGCCTTGGGAGACGTGGGGGCTGGGACTGACAGTGAGACTGAGAGGGCAGGGGTGACTTGCCTGGGGACGAGGTCTTTGCCCAGGACCACAGCAGTCACAAATTCCTTGGAGTACTCCATGGCGTCCTCACTGCAAGGAAGCCGAGGTGGAGGCTGAGGCCGAGGGGGAGGCACCGTGGCGTCCCACGGTGGGTTCGCCAGAAGCGGGCCCTGCTGCTGCACTCCTCTCGCGTCTGGACTCCTGGCCTTCTGGGGAGCTCGCAGGTGCCAGGCTGGGCTGCCTGCTCCCTGCTCTGCCTCCCTGCTGCTAAGGCTTTGCTGGGGCAGATCCCAGGGTCCGCATGGCACTTTACAGAGCCCGCACCCGCTCCACGCTCCACTCACCAGGCCGTTCCCAGGCCTCCGTGTGACCGGAAGCCAGACTTCCCAGTCTGGCCCTCAGCCCCCATCGGTCCTACCTGCCCCAGCCAACTCGGAGGCCCCAGACTACTCACCTCAGCAGGCCCCCTGGGGGGGAGTAGGCAAAGCATTTGAGGGTCGGGTACTGTGGGCGCAGGAGGAAGGACAGGATGGCAGCTGTACCTGCGCCCAGGGAGTGGCCCACCACAATCAGGCCGTAGTGTTTGGTTCCGCGGCCCTGGGGACCGAGAGAAGCCCTGAGAGCCCCGCCCCACTGCCTGCCAAGTGGCCTGCCAGCTGACACCAGGGACACAGAGGGGTCCTCCCAGAGTCCTGGGATCACGTCTGTGTTATGTGGATGCTGGGGCAGAGGGGGAGCCAAGCTAGGTCCCCGCGGAGTGACTGCCTAGGGAGACTATTCGAACAAACTTCCACTTATCCTTCAAGACCTTGCTCAGAGGTTATGTCCCAGGAAGCCCTCCCTGATTTTCCAGGAGCGGCCCCCTCCCTCCTAGGCATTGCACCTGTACCTGGGAAAGACCTCTTAATCACCATTGTGGTTATACTCCGTTATAATCATTTGGTTACCTGTCCCTATCGCCGTCTACCCTGAGGCCAGGGATTGCTTTGCTTCAGAAAGGGCAGCTGGCAGGCCCTGGGAGCTGTGGTGCTGGGCATGGTCAGTGGGGAGGGCTCAGATCACCCTCAAGCAAAGCAGCACTCCTTCTGTCTGCTCTGTGATTATTTTCTTTGTCATTCTGCTCCATATTTTGAGCTTATCCATAAAATTTCCTTCTGACAAATAGTTCTGCAGCTATGAAGCTTAGAAGCCACCCAGCCCAGATCATCTTTGTGTCTCCAGTGTCTGGCACAGAGCAGGTGCCCATGACTGCAGGTGGGGCCGAGTGGGGCGCCCAGGAGGAGCTGGCACAAAAAAGGACGGGGTCGGTGGGCCTGAGCAAGGAGGGGGTGGGAGCCAGGGTCAGAGGGGGCATAGGGGCCGGGCCTGTGGGGGAAGGGGGAGGCCCCATTATTCATCCACTCCCCGTTGCTGCCTTGCTGGTAACCAAATGATTAGATAGAAAATGACTCACGAGGTCTCGCCCGAAGGCCTGGGACAGGACCATCTCCTGCTCCAGCTTCTTCTTGATGTACTCAGCTGAGAGGACCATTCCCTGGGTGAGGAGGAACAGAGGAGGGTGTTGAAGGGAGGCCTCCCAGTGACCAGCAAAACCACAGTAGCTGCAGATCACTAACCCTGTCCCACCCATTTTCACCTTTGGTCCTCATAACAGCCCAGCTGTGGGGGCTGAGGGACACTAATCACATCATTTCCATTCCACAGATGAGGAAACTGAGGCTCAGATGGGTAGTGTGTATAATAGAAACTGGCGTGATCTCTTCCCAGCTGCCTATCTGGGTTGGGCAGGGCTATGGGGGTCTCAGTGGGTGGGCCGCAGAGGACCTTCAAGATGAATCCACACTTCTCTGACCAATCTCTCCCAGGGAGCCCAGTGAGCAGGGAGGAACTCCCAATTGCAGCACACGTCTGCACGCTGGCAGGGGAGGAGAAAAGGCGGGGGCCCCCAGGGCAGGGTACCTTGTGGCCCAGCCAGGTGCCGTGGTGCCCCTCCACGGGGAGGCGCTCAGCATCACCGGTCAGGTCGGTCAGGGCATCCTGGGGGTGAGAGAGGAGACAGGTGAGGGGGGCTGAGGAGGACAGGAAGAAGGAGGCAGGCACCCCCAGGGGCTGGGAGCCACAGGCAGCATACCTTGGGGGACAGGGTCCCCCGGATACTGATCACCACCTTCTTCTTGTCATGGTCCACAGCCACGTAGAAGGGTGTTTCATAGACCTAGGAGGTGGGCAGCTTGTGAGCCTGAGTGGCCTCTGGATGGGGCCAGACTTGGGGAAAGTGACCTCAGCGTCTCTTTCCCGGCCAGGAAATCTAGCTCCGCCAGCCACGGGACCCTGACCACCTGCAAGGCTGACAGGCTCCCAGGGTCACTGTATTTCCTGCCAGTCAGTCCCCAGCACACAGGCTTGCCCCGCCCTCCCAGCTCCTCACTGACTCAGGACAGCCCTGAGTGCCACCATCCTGACTGCTGAGTTCAGGTGGGTGGCTGCCCCTCCCTGAAGCCTCGCTGCCCCTCCCCTTATTCCCTTTCCCCAAAGGGCTGGGGCTGGGAAACCCCAGTGCTGGGTGTGGGGTTGGTGTCCACTTTCTCTGCCCCAGAGGTGGTAGAGGCCGAGGTCTGGGGAGAAGGAGAGGGCCCACCTCTGGTCTGCCCGGCTAGGGCAGGCCTGGAAGGATGGCCTCAGCACCCCAGGCCTTTAGCTGCCTGCTCCTGGAGACACCAGGCCCGGACCCTGCCTGGCCCCACCCCACGCTCACCGCGTCGTGGCAGGAGGTGTAGACGATGTCCACCGCAGTCATGTTCTCGTCCAGGAAGTGGCGCCGGATGGCAATGGCGTTACAGCCGCAGCAGTTGTCTTCCTCGATGGTGACTCCAGGGGCAAACCGGGGCCTCGCAGGGCACAGGCAGCACCTGGGGTGGGGTGGCGGAGAGCTCAGGGCCAGGGAACCCCTGAGGGAGCAATCTTCTCCTGCCACCCTCCCTGGAACCAGCTCTGCTTGGGCTTTCAGCCCCACCCCTTCTCCAAAATTGTCTCCAAAATGGCCCTTGCTAAGTCCTGGGTGACCTCCACATTGCCAAATCCATCAGCCGCTCCCAGTCCTCCTCTTACTTGAGCTCCTGGCAGCAACTGACCCAGGGGCCCATCTCTCTCCCACTCGGCTGGAGGCCCCTCCTCTCCTGGGTCTCTCCTCCAGGCTGGGCCTCCTCCTGCCCCCGGCTGTGCTCACTCCTCCGTGCATGCACTCATCCAGCCTCCGGCTTAGGTGCAGCCTCGGCTTAGGTGCAGCCTCGCGCTCACGCACTCGGGAATCCTCCCCGGCCTCCAGCTGCTGCCACCCGACTACCTACCTATGCAATGTCTCCCCGTGGATGTCCGGCAACTTCCAGGTCCCAAACCCTGTCCCTGGCTGCCCACCCCCGTCCTCCCAGGGCCTTCCCTGGGCCCCAGGTGCTCGGCCCCTCCCGCCACAGCCATGCCACTCGGTCGGCACACCCACTCGGCTTCACCTTCAGACTCAGGGCCAGACCCCGACTGCTCCCTCACCTCCAACCCGCCCTGTAGCTGCCTGGGAGTAGTGCAGTGGCCGTGACCGCCTCCCTGTCCACACTTGCCCCGTAGGTTCTCAATTCAACAGCAGAGTGACCCTTTTCAGGTAAGTCAGGCCATGCTACTGTTCCACTTAAGACCCTGCAGCGACACCCTGCCTACCCCACCCAGCCTGGTCTCTCCACCTTCTTGCCCCTATTCAGATGCCTGGACAGTCCTGCCTCAGCATCTGCAGCTCCCTCTGCCCAAAATGCCCTTCTGCCCTCACTTCCTCAGGCCTCTGTTCAAATGTTACGGTACAGGGAGGGCTACCCTGGCCACCTTGTCTAGAATAGCCAGCCCTCCCCTGCCCCCTGGCGTTCCCCATCCCGACCAGGCACCCAGCTTTATGTCTGCCCAAAGTACCTATCTGCTCCCACATACTACATATCTCCTTGTCTGTGTGTTGTCTGCCTCCCTGCTGGGCAGTGAGCTCCACAGGGCAGGTTCACAGCTATGTCCCCAGCACCAAAAATAGCGCCAGGCACACGGTAAGCCCCGTGAAAGTGAACGAGGGAGCCTCTGGGCTGGGCACCCAGCTAGGTGCGGCTGCTCCCCAGGCCACCAGAGGGAGCCAGCACCTAACAGATCGCGCAGCAGCAGCCTGGAGCATGTGACCAAGCCTGCCAGCTGTCACCGGGTGACAGCTGAGATTTATTAAGAATCCTGGATTTTGGTGATGATGGGAGGTTTGTCTCCACTCACCTGCAGGCCTGTTACACACTTTCCAGCAAGGAGAGGCCTTGCTAAGAAAGCCACTGGGCCTGGGGGTGGGAGATGGCCCCAGTGCATGCTGGGAGAGCCTGGCCCCCCATGCCACCAGGCCAAGTGGCAGCAGGCTTGGGTCTAGGGGCCTGGGCACCTGTGCAGCTGTCCCTCTCTCCAACCTCGACTGGGCATGAAGCTGTAACAGCATGGCCCTCGGAGACTGGAGACAGGTTTGAACCCTTGCTCTGGTATGTCACCTCCTGACTACGAGGGTTCTAAGCCTCAGTTTCCTCATTCTGTAAGAATGAGTGCTGACAGCTACTTCACGGGGCTTGGGTGAGGTCAAGGCTCAAGATGCAGAAAGGGCCTGGCACACAACTGGTGCTTAATAAGTCGTGGTTCCCCCTCTCTCCAGTCAGTGATGTGAGGGCAGGCAGCCTGGACAGGAGGGGCCCCGTGGCGTCCTCCAGGGCAGCACTCCACCTCGAGGAGGCTGTGGGGCTTGAGCACCAGCCTGGTCTATGGCAGGGCTGGAGCTGAGTGAGGCCTCCCGAGGACTGCTGTGCTGTGTGTACAATGGAGGAACCACTGCCAGGTGAAGGGCCTGGACCGAAGGCAGGTAGGCAGCCCTTCCTCTGACTGGCCCTGGGAGCCTGGCTGCTGTGGACAGTCTGGGGTGCTGAGAAGGGCACTGGCCTCTGGCCTCTGGCCTCTGTCCTGACATCCTGGTCTGTGGGCCTGTGCTACAGGCCTGCCTCTTCTCTGCCCCACAGGCACCTGGTCCTTCCAGGGAGGGGCCTGGCTGGCCCTCATGGGGTCTGAGGACCCTCTGCTCTCTCTTTCTCTGTAGCACTAAAAAGCCTGATGCAAATGCCAACATCCCTCCTGTCTGCAGAGCACCAAAAGAGTCCAACCTGCTAGTGACTCTCTAGATTCTGAAATATCCCATGGGCAGCTAGAACAGATACCACCAGTTACAAATGAGGAAACTGAGGCTCCAAGAGATGCCCCCACACTGCCAGTGAGTAATGGAAGCAGGGCCCACCAAAGCCCAGGTCTCAGGACTCCTGGCCTGGTGCTCATTTTGAGAAGTTCTCAGCCACAGCTGGGACTCCCAAGGATACAGGGAAGAATGCCAGGCATGTGCAGCTGGCAAAGATGGGAAGGGGGCATGAGGTACCCTGGTCCTCTCTGATTAGCCGCTGGGGGATGGTGAGAACAAGATCCTGAGAACCACCCAGCTTTCTGAGGAAGGGAAGGGCACTGCAGAACAGGCATGGCTACTGCGGGCCCCAAGGGCAGGGGTGTCGAGAACAGAAGTTGCACGCCCAGCACACCAGCCTTTCCAGAACAGGAGCCCAGGGAGCTGTCCTCCTTCTGCCTGGCATGGGCTGAGGGCAGAGACACCAAGGAAGGGAGGTGTTCTCCCTGGAGCAGGTGCCCTTCTCTGGCCCACTTAGGAGAACAGAGTCCACCCAACCCCCAGGTGTAGCTGAGGGCGGAGCCAGGTTGCAGGCCAGATCTGGGGCTGAGGCCCTTCCCAGCTCCCTGCGAAGAAGGCTGGAGCCTTTAAAGGGCCTTCTTGGTGCCTTTCCAGAGACCTCTATGGATTGGGCCTCCCTACCAGGAAAGTCCTTTCTTCCAGAAAGGCAGAGCACAGATGGGGAGCTGAGAGAAGGGAAAGTGTGAGCAGAAGGGAATGGGTGAGGGGCAGAGAGAGAAATCCAGAAGGGGAAGGGAACCAGCAAGGTGGACATTATGCCACATCTCTTTTAGTCCTCTCCAAAAAAATTCCATGAGGTATCAACTTTCCCATTTCACAGATAAAGAAACTGAGGCTCAGAGAGGTAGACCAACTTGCCCAAGGCTGAAAGTGACAAGTATGATTCAAACCCACAAGTGTGTGATTCCAAAGTCCACAATGCCACTGCCCAGGGATAAGGCAGAACCAGAAAGGCCCAGAGAAGGTGAGGAAGAGAAGAACTCAGGCCAAAGGACGGGGAGGAGCAGGGCAGGAGACACAGTCCTGTTTAGGGGGACCCTCCTCGGGCATCTAGCTTCATTGTCTCAGCCCCTCCTCACACACAGGCTGGGAAGGGAGGTGTCATTGGTGCTGGGGGATGAGAGGGGTACTCACGAGCAGGACCGAGCCAGCTGGCAGAGGCCACAGGCGGGCTTCCGCATCAGGTACATGGGCCACCCATAGGCAGCCAGGGCAAACAGCATGTAGTAGCAGACCTCTTTGTAGCGGAGCATCTCGTGCTAGAAGAGAGGAGGTGGTCACCTCCTGCCCCCCCTGCCTGCAGCCCCAGGGCCCTGCAGATCCACCCCCCAGAGGGAGGGGCTGCTAGTGTCCTCCTGAGGTGTGGGGCCCAGGCCTTGGAGGAGGGACCGCTCCTCCAGACAATAATTGCATTTCCCTAATTATCTCCATGCAACCAGGGCACGAATCCTCCCGAGACCTGTCCTGTTGCTCCAATCTCAGAATTAATGATTTGGGGACAGAAAATCACTGGGAGCACTGGATCGATTTCCTTGCCAGTTTTCCAGAGAAGGGAAGAGAGCGAGGGGTATGAGTAGCAATTACCCCACCTCAGTGATCAGGCCCTGACAAGGGACTCTGCTGCTGGGAAAATTTAACCCTGAGAGGCCTGGGCCCTCCAGCCGGGGTGTCCAGGCCTTGGACAGCAGGGTGGGCCATGCTGGGCAGGAGACCAAATCTCTCGGTCCTCAGGTCTTTGTCTGCAAATGTACGGAGACTCCAACTTGACTCAGGGAGTCACAGATGCCCAAGGCTCTGGGGAGGGGCTGCGACTGGGGGAGATTGGGATCTCTCTGGAGAAAGGCGCCAGTTTGAAACCCAGTGTGTCTCTGCTGTTGACATCACAGTGGTTATCAGCTGCTAGGATGTAGGCAGGCTGTAGGGAGGCAGGAGGCAGAGGTGTCCCAGCCAAACTTCCAGTCTTTCCTGAGTGCCCCAGGCACCAGGAAGACTCAAGCACTTAGAGGGAATTAGTCACCTTGTAAAAGTTAAGGAGGGTGATTAGTCACCTTGTGAAGTGAAATAGGTAGTACCTTAATCAGGGCCCAGAGGGATGGAAGCGTCCCTGGGCCGGCTCTGTCTGCTCTTCAGGAATGAGAGGGGAGGGGTAATTATCCTCTCAGCTGGGAGCTCCCTGCAGGCCAGGAGGGGGCTGGCGCTGGCAGCCTCTGCCAGGTGGCAGGCGTGGACCCCAGCACCCCAAGGCAGCCCTGGCCCCTGCCCCCACCATGAGGGGTGGTAAGAATAGCCAGGCAGACCCCCCTAAGCAGAGAGGAGCTGGTTTGGGGCACCTGATATTGACGTGGCTGTTTTTAGAGAGGATACAATGCCTGCTTTGGGGAGTGGGGGCAGACGGGGAGAATGAGGTTTTTTTAAGGGCTGGGATTTCTAAGGGACTGAATCCTTTCTTTATTTTTTCTTTTCTATTTTTTTTATATATTAAGGGGGCAGTTGTGAGGAGGGTCATCTAGTTGCATTGTTTGTTTGTTTTTGTGGAGACAGAGTCCTCGCTCTGTGACCCTGGGTAGAGTGCAGTGGCGTCACTGCAGCTCACCGCAACCTCCAACTCCTGGGCCCAAGTGATCCTCTTGTCTCAGCCTCCCGAGTAGCTGGGACTACAGGCACATGCCACAACACCCAGCTGATTATTTTTTTCCTTGAGACGAGGTCTCGCTCTTGCTCAGACTGGTCTTGAGCCCCTGAACTCAAGCAATCCACCCGCCTCAGCCTCCCAGAGAAGCTAGGACTACAGGCATGAGCCACCACACCCGGCCAGGGACTGAATTCTTTCTAGCAACGTCCTCACCAACACTGTGCTGGGACCTGGACCTGGGATGGCCATCTCTTCCCAGCACAACTCTGCATGCATGGCATGCCTAGTATCATTTCACAGATTAGGGGACAGGCTCAGAAGGGATGAGGGACTTGCTCAGGGCCACGGCGGCAGGCAGTGGAGCAGATACACACCCGAATCAGTTTGCTTCCCAGGCAGCACCGGCCTCTCCCTGCTGCCAACTGTGGTTTCCATGGGACCAGCCCCACCTTTGCCTGTAACACACTGGCTTTCTACGAAGGGCGCTTGAGAAAAGGTTCTCCTACTAAAAAACCTTGGGCACCAAAGTGCTATGTCCCACTGCCTTTTATAACAGCAGCAGCAGCAGCAATAATAGCAGCTCACCCTTGTGAAGCACTTTGTAACCTCAAGAGGCCAGGACCAAACGTTTCTGAGCTTGGTTCAGGGATTCAGGGGATTTGTGTGTGGAGCGGGCGTGACGTGGGGGTTCTTGTGGGGGCACAGTTTGAGCAGGGTGGCTCTCTGCAGAGGCAACAGGGAGACTGGTCAGGTGCTGTGCGGCCAGCACTGGGAGGGCAGCTGGGAGGGGTCTGCTTAGGTCATTCTGGCAGAGAGATGGAAAGGGCGAGGGGTGGGAGGTGATTTGTGACTCACCGAGTTCTTGAGGTCGAGGTACTTGGTGTTTCTGGTCACTGGCATCCCAGACAGGAAGGCCAAGATGTCATTGTTTGCCTGTAAAGCAGGCACATGAAGAGGGGCACCAGTTGCCCCATGCCCAGCTGCATGGCTGAGAAAGGGGGTCCAGGCCCCCGGGTTCTATCTGCTTCCCAAAGGCCTGAGAAGCCCATAGGAGCATGTGGCTTCTCACTCTTCCAAGATGCAATCAGTTTTCCAAAATCTGAGGTTTCCCCGTATTTCCAGTTGTTCCCCTTCTACCCAAAGCATCATCCCCGGGGATGTTCCTAGCCCTCACCAGCGGGGAAGGCATTTGGTCTGAGATGCTGAGACCCTAACTGGGATGGATGTGTTGGCGGGGATGCGGGGGTGGGACAGAGTGGCAAACGCAGAGGCCTGAAGCACGGAGCTGGCATCATTCACTAGGATTAGAAGTCCTCTGGGGCAGGCTCAAGAGGGTACATGGTCTCTGGGAGCCCAGAGCCCACAGGAAGGGGCCTGGGAGTGTGGTGTGGGGAGACTGCCTGGAGGAGGGGCCATGACGCTCACCTCATCCAGCACAGCGTTGCGCTTGGCCCGCTGCCGCTGCCGAAGCAGCACCAGACCAGCAATGATGTCGGATGGCACGATGTCGAGGTCCCGGAAAAACTCGGCAAAGAGGTAGGCGATTTCCGAGTAGGCATCCTATAAGGTCCAGGAAGGCAGGAGGCGGTGGCAGGGGAACAGGAGAGAGGACGAGAGACCAAGAGTAAATCCCCCAGGGCTGGGAGGCTGGGGAAGCAGATGGCTGCTCTGGGCTCCCTGGGCAGGTTCACCCTGGCACCTCCGCAGCACCAGCTGGGTCTGACCCCAAGCAGCCTCGTGAAGCTGTGACCCTGAGGGCCCTGTCTGGGCTCTGGGCCCCCACAGAACTGGCAGTAGCTGTCAGGGACAACACTGACCCTTCTTCCTCCACCTCCTGGCCCTCTTCTCTCCTGGGAGTCCCTATGGCAATCCCTGTCTACCAGGCACAGGTGCCAACTTGAGCCATTTCCTTTTCCCTAGACGCTGGGAATCAAGGCCTGGACAGCCCTGGCTTCTTTCTCCTATAGCCTTTCTCTTGAGTACAGAAACCAAACTAAGCTCCCGGCTGTTTCTGCCCCACTAGCTGTGACCTTGGAAGGCCCCCCCGCCAGGGGCTTTGTGGCTCCCCCCAGGCCTCAGTTCCCCTCCTCCAACTGCCCATGGGCCACTGGCTCAGTGACCCCCACAGTGTGCCTGAGAAGGGATGTTATTGCTGGACCGGTGGCCCCTCTGGCTTCTTTCTAGGCGCTTGGCCTGAGGGCAGGAGGCGAGGTGGATGGGGGCAAGCCCTGCCGGCTGGTGTGCCCCGAGCCTTCCCCGCCTTGTGCCACGCTGGCGTCTAGAGCGTCCTCCCTAACCTGTCAGGAGAGACTGAGGTGGGAACAAACCCAGGGCAACTAATTCTGTCTCACTGGGTCTCACCCTTGAGTGTCTGGCACTTGCAAGAGAATAAATCAAGGGCTGCAAACTCAAATGCCTAATGGGGCCAAACAGAGCCAGCTACTACTCAGCCCCAGCTGACTGGCCCTGGGAGAGGGCCTGCATTGCCAGATTCAGAAATACAGACATTCATGTAAACACTCTGATTTTTAAATGTTGGCATCCAATGCACATTTTTAAGCAATACAGCACAGGCTGATCAAAACATGCTTTGCACTAGACCTGGCCCCTGGGCCGCCAGTGTCTAACGGGACCCTTGCTCTGGGGCTCCCCAGGGATGTGCTCCCTTTCTCCCTTTTCACCAGGGTCCGATGACAGCCCAGACTCTGCCCGTGTGCCCAGGAGGGGTGGGTATGCCCTCCACAGACCAGGCAGACCCAGCCATCATCTGCCAGGGGCTGCTCCTTGCGCTCTGCATGGCCGGCCGGCAGCCCAGGCCCTGGGCCATGACCCCTCACACCTCCCCAGAGAGAGACCCGTGGGGGTGCTCCCCACCCGCCAGGGGACCTCAGGGGCTTTCTTACACTTGATTACTCACTCTACGGCTCACCAGGGGTGGCTGGTGGGGAGGAGCCACTGGAGGCTTCCCGGTGGCTTCCGTGCAGGGCACTTTGCTGTCTGCCTCAGGGAGAAGTGGTCTCCTGACCTCACTGGCTCTGCTACTAACTAGCTGTGGGACGCTGAGCAAGTCAGTCCACCTCTCTGGGCCTCAGCTGCCTGATCTGCAAAACGAGGGGTGGGACTAGATGATCTCTAAGGTCCCTGCCTCACTGCGGGGCACCCCTTGAGGCTCCCAGGACCCTGCCCCCACCCAAGAGGCCACCCCCAGCTGACCCTGCCTTCCTTCTGTAGTGCCTTGGCACTACCAGGTCTGGCCCCTCTGGTCACTCCTCAGAGCTCCCAGGTGCGGGAGCCCAGGACCGTGCTGAGCACTTTACACTTTTGCCAGATCTTCCTGATTGATTTGCTACTGGTGACATGCTACTTTTCTCTGCCTTCGGGTTGCCCTGACTTTTGAGAATTTCTTCTCCTAAACTAGGCTGTAAGTTCCCAGGGAGTTGATGTAAAGTCTTCACATCTCTCTGCTTCCTTGACAAAGCAAGTGGACAAAGCAGTGTCGTGCATGCTGGAGGGAGTTGGTCAGTGAGTAACAGACCCTCACAGGAGCAGACTGTCACCTTGCACACACTGGGAGCCCAGCTCCTTTCCACCAGCCCTGCCCCACCCAGCTTTGCCAAATGAGCGAGAGGCCCGAGTCACCTGACCACATGATGTGAGCCCGAGGGAAGTGACTTTCCAGTACTTACTGACTGGGAGTCCTTTGTCCGGGTGCAGCAGAGGAACACTTTGAGTCGGCGAGACCAGCTGGTGGCCTGACCCTCCTCTAAGCGGTGCCTGCAAAGGCAAAGAGTCGGTATGTGTGAGGCCAGGCGGCTGCACAGGAAGAGCTGGGCCTAGACGTTATGGAAACAGGGTGGCCTGTTCCCAGGACCCTACCAAAGGGTCCCCAGCAGGGAATCTGGGGAAGAACAGGGCCCAGGCCTGGCCAAAGCTGGTAGGCAATGACCTGGCTATCAGCCAGCAGGGGCACTCCCTGGCAGACTCTGCCAGCCTAAGATGGTGTATGCTACTGGCCAAGGGTGGTCCCATGCTCCATGGCTTCTGGAAGACTGAGCATGGGCATGCCCTGAGGGCTTCAGGGCCAGGAGCCCAAAGTGGAGGCTCCCTGTAGCCCAAGTATCCGAAGGCTCAAACCAAGAGTGCTGGTTGAAGTCAGCAGGGTGTTGGCCTCTCTGTCATCTCATTCCAAGGCCTGGAACAGACCTGTCAGACAGACCTTCTCCTCAGACAGGATTCCAGATACTCACAGACTCTGTACTTACAGGAAATTAACGGGCTGAACGAGCCTCTGCGTTTCCCAATTCCTTGGATCTGCTAGCTAGGCGGGGGAGGGCTCCCACTCCTCATTGGCATGGTCGCCCCGTTCATTCTCCCCTACCCGCCCAGATGGGTCTGGCTGCTCAGATGGGAAATCGGGGTATCCAGGAGTCTGTACCCAAAGGCAGAGCAATGGGCTAACTATCCACAGAGGCTCCTCCAATGCTGGGTGTCTAGAAGCCACCATGTTTGAGCATAAAGATAATAGATCCAACATTAAAAATGCAGACTTCTAAACCCAGCAAGAGGAGCTGGCTTGCTTTTGTGCCATGTGCTGGCCCCTTAAAAGCCTGGTGCTGGGTGGTCAGGAGGCGAAGGCAAGGGTGGCCCTCAAACGCGTTCAAGGCACTCGATATCCTTCAGGAGTGACAGGCCGGGCCCTCCTTGAGCCTCTTGGCTCCTCTCCGTGGCCAGGGAATGCTTCCTGCTTCAAAACTGTGGCTGCACTAGGCAGCTGGCCACAGGGAGAAGGAGAGCCACAGTGTCTTCCAGGGGCTTAGGGAAGGGTACAAGGGAATTGCTGCTTTGGGGATCTGCTAGCTCTTAGGGACTTGGGCAGCCTCACATCCTAAACCAATGTCCCACCTTCCAGGGGCTTGATGCAGGGATAGGGTGCTGGCCAAGCTGGGATCCCAGAGTATTACATTCTTTAAAGCTTTCTAACCTAATGGGGGTCAACGAGAATTTTCCGCTGGGCCTCTGGCCTGATGAAAGTGCTGACTCTACACTTTACTGCAGTACCATTTATAAACACCAGGGGGGCAGATGATTTCATCTCACCGGAATGTGAGTGAGAAGGTTTGGTCTGGTGCATCAATAAAGCTACCAAGACCAAGACTGGGAGCTGCATACCATGTCTGGACAGAAAGTTTCTGGGCCCTGCAGCCCTCTGCCTCACAGCTCACTAAAGTGAAAGGAGGGCAGACATTCCTGCTGCAAAAATCCAAGGTCAAGGCTTCCAGGGAACAGTGCTGGGAATAACCACCCTCAGATTTCACTAGAAGGAGAAAGGGCCAAGGACTTAAACAGCATCCTGACTTTCAAAAACCATAATAACCTAACAGTGTGGGGCAGCAGGGCCCCCACATTGGGAAGTTGCTGGCTTGAAAATGTCCTTGAAAAAACTCTTTGGAAGTTTCAAAGCAGAGGGAGAGCAAGTGAAGAATATTCTGAGAGGTGGTCAGACTTAACCAAACCCCATAGCCAAGGCTGCCCTCCCAAGCCCCACACAAGAGCCGGAGAAACCACAGCAGGTTGAGAGCCTGTGAACTCCAAGGCCTCTTATTCACCTTCACAGGGCCAGAAGGCTTTCTAATTAAAATGACAGCAGCCGCCAGCCCCCACTGCAAAAGCATGGGCTGCCCTGCCCCAAAGACAATCACCACAGTCAGGAAGGGGAGATTTTCTTCCAGGACTCAGGAGCCCAGAAGTCAGGTTTGGTGGAGGCATGTGCTCAGAGTGAACAAATGGGATGGATGGTGGTGGCCAGCTGTGCTTAGAGGGAAAATGGGCTCCAGGACCTTGGCTCCCAGAGCTGACATTTTGGGTTGGGAGGTGGCCAGACCAGGCATGGGTGTGGCCGTGGCTGCAGTGCCGAGCTGACGTGGAAGGTCCGAGGGGAGCTGAGTGTACAGGCACAGAAGGGTGGTATGGGGAGAATCCCTGCTGGTTGGGGAGCCTGGGGGGCCTGTTCCCGGGGTGAGGGCTCCTGAGTCAGCTGCTCTGGGCTGCGGAAGGAGTGCCAGTTCTGCACCCCACCAATGTGACCCAGGGCAAGTGACCTGCCTTCTCTGGGACTTGGATTCCTCATCTGCAGAATGGGTCTCACAACTGCACCAGGGTTGGCAAAAGAATTAAATGGACTAATTGTGTGAAGGGCTTAGCATCGGGCCTAACGCAGCAGCTCAATTAACGGGAGTTACTGGGACCTACCCTGGAAGCCTTCCCTCTCTTTCCTTTCAATAAACAGGAATTATTACAACCCTGCCTGGGTGCCCGCCCTCATTTTCTCTGCCATGGCACCTTCCCCCTTCTTTAAAACACCATGCAAAACTCACCCCCTCCAGGAAGCCTTCCTTGATTAACCTCTTCTAACCCCTGAATCCTCAAGGCAGCCTAGCCTAGTGGTTAAGCAAGGGCTCCAAAGCCAGACTGCCTGGGCTAGTTCCCAGCCTCACCATTCACTAGCTGTGTAACCTCAGGCAAGTCACATAACCTCTCTGTACCTTGGTTTCTCCATCTGTGTTATAGGAAAGATGACAGCTACCTCATGGAGTTGTTATAACTTACTATGAGCAATACTTGGCTTGGTTTACAAGTGTCTGCTACTATTATTACCATTGTTATTATTAATGCTGCTGCTGGATGATGACAGTAGCTACTATCCACTGAGCACTTCCCAAATGTGAGCACATTTTATCTCATTTAAACCTCAGAACAACATCGTGAAGCAGGAACTGCTATTATGCCCACTTTATAGACAAGGACACTGAGGCCAGGAGAGGTTAAGCCTTTGACTAATGCCCACAGCTCACACGAGGCTGACATGTAGTTTGGGAGGCCTGGGGCAGCCTCCTGGAGAGCCGAGAGCTCACCTCTGCCCACCGGCCAGCAAAGCCCACCAGGGGACGGCCCACCCGCCCAGCTGACTGACCGCAGGTTGTAGGTCCGCAGGTTGCGCTGCCTCCTCTTGGTGGCTCTCAGCTTGACGAAGGTGCGGCCCGTGGGGTCGAAGACGCAGAGGACGGTGATGCAGACGCTGAGGATGACTACCCAGTTGCAGACAACCATCCCTGGGGGGGCAGCAGTGGGAAGCAAAGGGTGGAGGTGTTGGGGACATCTCCCAGGCTCACCAGCTCTGAAGAAAGGGAGCCACCCTACGCCCAACTACTTCTGGGGCCCAAGAGCAAGGCTAAGAAGGCCCTGCTCCCAACCTCTGGCCACATATGTGACCATCCACTTGCTGAGCCATAACCCCAAGGCCCACCCTTGGCACGGAGCAGGCAGCTCTGGGGGTTCCCAAGGAGGGGTCAAGGAGCCTCAACTGTTGCCCCGGGCAGCTCTGGGCCTGCTGCTGCCCCCCAGACCAGGGTCCCCGAGGGTGGGTGGCAGACCACAAGGGTGAGGGAAGCAGCCTCACCCAGCCAACCTGCTGGATACCCACACAGAGGCCAATGCCCTCTGGCGGGGCCGAAGCTTCTTCTCCTCTAAACTGATCCCATCCCCTCCACCCCTAGGGCTGGCTGAGGCTCCAGTGGGCCTCATCCAGACATACCGAGGGTGACATTCTTGGCAGTGAGGTCGTTGCAGGAGGTATAGTACTGAGTGAGCCAGACGATGCCCACAATGGCGTAGATGAACTCGATCACCAGGATGGCTGTGAGGAGAGCAGGCCTGGCTGAAGGATGGCTGCTGTCTGCCCGCCAGGGAAGGGCCCAGGAACCTCAGCCTGGCTCCCCCTGCTACAGGGCCTCCATGTCAGACCCCCTCCGCTCCCCTGCCTCACAGGCCCCAAGGCTGTCCCATCACCATTCTGCCCTGCTGGCCCTGCCCAGTCCCTTGAAATGTGCCCACCACCTGCCCTAGCTCATGTGCCCTCAGGTCCCTGGTGCCTCCCTGACAAGGTAGCTGGAAAGGCAGGTGAATAAGAGGCATTTCCTTGTTCTTTCAGGATTTCAGAATCATATGCATGAACTCTGGAATCAGACATATCTTAGGCAAGTTACCTAATCTCTCTGAGCCTCTCTTTCCCCATATGTAAAATGGGAGTGACAATGTCTATGTCATAGGACCATGTAAGAATTAGGTGAGAAAGTGTTCATTTCATGGAAACTGCTATTTCCCAGCAAGAGGCCTCTGGAACTTGAGGGAGGAGGGAAGAGCCCCCGCGGCCAGGCTGCTCAAAGTCTGCCCCCTGCTCAGGCCAGTGCACCCAGCCCATCAGTGCCCAGGCCAAGACTGGAGGGAAGGGTTTGGGGTGGGGGATGAGGAGGAGATTTGGCAGCCTCCCAGGGGGCAGCATGGGAAGCTCTGGCTCCATAGGCAGCACAGTGTGGCAGCTAAGACCACCCTTTGGAGCCAGACAGCTTAGGTTCAAATCCCAGCTCTGACACTCACACACTTACTAGTTATGTGACCTTGAGGAAGCTAATTAACCTCCCTGGGCCCCAGTTTCCTCATCTATAAAATGAGGCTAGTAATATCTCCTCCCTATGAGTTAACATGGGAAAAAGGGCTTAGCATGGCACATAGAAGCACAAGAGAAGTGTTCATGAGGGATGACCAGGAGAAGTGGGTAGAAGTGCCCAGGAAGAGGACACAGGCTGGCCCTCTGGGGAGCTGGTCCAGGCCCCTAAGGGGCCTTCCAGGAAGGGGTGGGCCTGTTTTGAGAAGGATCACAAAGCAGAGGCGCTTTGCAGAGATGCGTGTGGTTTAGAATAGGGGCCGGCAAACTTTCTCTGTAAAGGCCCAGAGAGCAAATATCTTGGATTTTGAGGGTCCTACAATCTCTGTAGTAACTACTCAATTCTGCTGGTGTAGTGCCAAAGCAGCCAGAGACTGACTGGGTGTGTTCCCATAAAACTTCATGTACAAACACAGACAGTGGGCTGGATTTGGCCCTCAGGCTGTAGTTTGCCGGCCCCAGGCCTATAATGCAAGCCCCAGAAAGTCTTAATTCACTGCTGTACCCTGGTGCTAGCACAGAGCCTGGCTCATGGCGTGTGCCCAGTAGATGCTGGCTGAATGAATGAACGAGCGCAAGAGGAGAAGGATGGGGCTCGGGGTGTCTGGAGCAGTGCCCCCAGGCAGGCAGCCCTTACCCAGGCGCACGTAGAGCACGTACTGCATGGAGTCGCGAGGCTCCGTGTAGAGGATGCCCCCACGCATGCTCAGCCAGATGATGGCCATCTCGGCGATCATGCAGCTCAGGAGGATGCCCAGGTAGCCGCGGCCGTGGTCCACCAGGTTCAGGGAGCAGGCCTCATGCGGGTTGTAGACCAGGCCGAAGAGCACCACGGACAGGATCACAAACCTGGCACAGGAACGCCTGTGTGAGTAAGGCTGAGCAGCCTCTGCACCTTGAGCCGCCCCAGCAGGCAGGCCCTGTCCCAGCATGGACTCAGCAGAAGGTGGAGCGACAGCAGGCGCCTCCCCCATGAGGCCACTGTCCACCTGGCATCAAATGCCTCCAAGGGCATGGGCGGCCAGTGAAAGACCTGGGGACAGGGAAATGAGAGCAGGGATCCAGAGGACAGCCACTGGGAAACAGCAGCAGCAACTCCGCCCAGTGCTGGGGTCGGGTCCAGCAGTGGCCAGGAGGGGCCTCTGGGCTCCGTGTGGGCATTGCCCCAAGGGGCTTGATGTTTCAGGCACCTCTCCTGGAAGCTAGGGGCATAACAGGGACAGGACTCAGGCCTAGGCAGGGAAGAGCAAATGGCAGGAAAGCTTCCTTCTAGGCCTTTCTCCCCAAACTCAGGCCTGTGGCCTCCACCCTGGAGACTCACCAGGTGGTGTGCAGGAGGAAGAGGAAGATGGCCGGCAGGACGAGGTCATCGCTGCCCACAGACCAGCGCCGCCGGAATACCACTATCCCGGGCATGGCTGGTGGTTCCGCAGAGGCTCAGCGGGCCTGGCACTCACCTCCTGAAAGAAAGCAGAGGACCCGGTAACTGCCTGGGCGGGCAGCAGCACCCTGGGCAACTGGGCCAGTCCCTGGTGTGGACAGCAGCCCAGGCATCTTCAGAGCTGGCCACAAGTCCCAAGTCCAATGTGGGGGCCTCCAGGCCCCTGGAAATGCTGACCATCCCTGGGCAGGAGCCAACCCAGAGGACCTCAGCAGCAGGACACTGGCTTCAGCCTTACCCCTGAGGTCTCTTCTGTCCCCCAAGACTGGCACTGGCCCCTTGGGATTGGCCTGTGCCTGGGGTTAACCCGACAGTAACTGTTCAGTTCTGTTAATGACCTAGGCTTACCCTTTCTTTCCCCCTCAGCCCCCAACCCCCTATTGTCTTTCCACGAGGAGATCTGGCCCAGTGCACACAGTGCTTGGGGTCGGGGTAGGGGATTCCCAGACCAAAATGAGCCCACTCCTCAGCACAAAGCCTGCAAGGCAGGAGGAAGGCTGCAGGCCTTGGGGAAGATGGGAACAAGGGCATGTGTCTGGCTGGTGGCAGGGACTGACAACACACAGAGGGTGAGGGGTGGCCAGCACACAGCAGGTGCTCAGTAAGTATGTATTGAATAAGGTCTTCAGTTTCTTGCTTTGCTGGAACCCTGCGAACATGCTCTATGACTTGGTTTTGCACCCATCAGACAGGATTCCCCACCACAGCTCTGCCTCTGGGGAGGGAAGGACACAGTTGAGGTATGGTGTCAGGAGCATGGCACGGGACACCTTCTGCTCACACCGCTGAAGGAACAGGGGTGAGCCCTGCAGGGTAACCCACTCCTGGCAACCACACTTCCCACACCCACCCTGAGCCAATCACCCTTAACTGTCCAGTTCCCAACTCTCTGAAGTAGCTGAATTCAAATTAGCCACAGGCAAGCTCAGGGAGGAGAGCCCAGGAACCCGGGGCCCCCACTCCTTAGAGCCCCAGGAAGAGAGGTGACGGTGTGGGTGGGAGGCACCTCCACCGGGAGGCTGGTCTCCAGAGATACCTGTGAGGGGCTCTGGGGTAGCCCTGCACTGGGCTGGGCAGAGGGAGCCCTGCTGCGGCAGGGCTGGCTATGCACCCTGCTGGTGGGCAGCTGCCCCCAGGCCAGTAGAGGCTTACATGGCACCTGGTCCAGGGGCAGGCGGCAGGTCCTCCTCTCCCCAGTGACGGCTCCGGGGAAAACGTGTGTCCGAGGAGACTGGCATCATTTGGGGAGGAAGTGGCCAAGTCTTCCCCAGCCAGTGGGCACAGCCCTCAGGGTGGGCAAGAGGGTGTGGGGCCAGGAGACCAGCTGGCATGTGCAGCCCGGCCTGGCTGCCTCTCCCGGGTGCAGCCACTTCATCCAGCCGCTGCCAGGGCTGCGCGGGAGCTGGCGAGCTGGCGGGCTGGCCTGCTGGGGTCGTGCCTACTCCTCCCCCCACCCTCAGGAAGTGACATCATCCCACTGTCTCTCCAAGGAGGAGTCAGAGCACGGATTCTGGGAAGCGGGAGAAGGGTGGAGAGCTGCCGTGGTGGGTGGCTGGGCTGGGGTCTGTGGACCACAGGGGGCTGGGCTTTCAGCAGAGTCTGTGGCTAACGGCTGACAGCGCCTGCCATGGGTTCAGCTTGTAAGCGATGGGACAGGCGGGGCTGGGGCACTGCGGGTGGCAGCCGCGCTGGGGCAGGACACAACTGGTATTACTGCCCTCTCCCTGTTCCAGGTGGCTCACAGAGGGTAAGGTGGGGCGTGGGGTCAGGCTGGGGGTGCTGCCGGGAGCTCCCTCTCAGGAATGGAATGGAATGAATCCAGAGTTCGGGGCCAGCACGGCCCCGGCAGGTGCTGTAGTCCCACGTCCTACTCCAATCAGGCCAGATGGGGCAGAAGGAGAGGCAGTGCCACTCCAGAGGGGCTGGCAGGCAGGCGAGGGTACAGCCCCTGTCAACAGCCCAGAACGCCCCATTCTCAGCCCTCCCAGTCGCCCTGGGGACCCTCCACTCCCTCCCACTCTTCATCCCGTGCAGCCCAGAACGGCCACACTCCTTTAACTCACACGTGCCGTTTGCCCAACACCCTCACCCTCGCCCTCTGCGCACCCCCTGCCTGCACTGCGCCCACCCTCCCCAGCTCCCAGGCTGGAAGAAGCGAGCCAAGCCTGGCGCTGAGCCCTGCAGAGGTGGCCGCAGGACTCTCAAGAACTGGAGTGATATGGCCAGTGGCAGCCTCTGCCCCTGGCTCAGGGGGCAACCAGTCTGATGCCAGTAGCCATGGTCAGTGCTGATGCCCACAGGATCACATGGTGGGCACCCCGTGACAGGCCTGCACCTGGGGCAGCCCACCACTGCAGCATCCTAGGCACGGCATTGGGAGCCCAGGCCCGGAGCCGGGCTGCCTGGCTTTGAACCTAGGCTCTACCACCCACCAATTGTGTGACTTACTAGTTGTGCCTCAGTTTCCTCATCTGTAAAATGTTGATTATCCCCACCTCCTGAAGCTCTGGTGAGGATCCCATGAGAGAAGCTCTGCAGAGGCCCTAGCTGTGCTGGAGGAATGCCAAAGCCAGTCTTAGCTGGGGCAGGTGAGGTGAAGGGAGTGCACGGGAACCCCCTGCTGGACCCACCGCCCCTCCCTGCCTGGGCTAGTGGATTCTCCAGCTGGTCACCAGCGGGTCATGGTCTGGGGTGGGGGTGGCGGGGCCTGTGCTGCATAAGGGGTGGTGCCAATTCATAAATCTCAATTTCAGGGCTGCTATTTTTAAGGGCCTGAAAGGCACCCTTTCTCTAGAGACCCCAGCTCATCACAATGGGGGCCTGTTCCCCTGCTGGGGATGTGATTTCATCTTGAGGAAATGTCTTAGGAGGGGGAAGGGCAGAGGCTACTTCCTGGTCTGGGGCTGCCACAAAGCATCTCCTCTGGCTTTCGTCCCCTGGGGCACAGAGTCAGTGCCCTCCAACAACCACGGAGTGGGGGGGGGGCACTATCTCCCCTTCCTATCCAGGGGGACACAGGGGCACTGCTGGAGGCTCCTCCTGCCTCTGATTGGGCCCCCAGCCCAGGCGGGTGTGAATGGGGTACCAGGGGTCCCCCTCACATGGGTGGAATTAAGTGGCCCTAGGGAGTCTCTTTCTTCTCCCACCCACACGGTCCAATTTTCCTGCTGGTGACTCAGGCCCCTGGGTTAAGTGTTAACCATTCTGGGAATTCCTCTTTCTAAAAATGCAAAACTCTTTTTTAAAATGCACATGCTGCTCCCTACTTTAAAAATATTCCATGGCTCCCATGGCCTGCAGGATAAAGCCCAGGGCCCTCAGGTGAGCAGCTAAGGGCCTCAGCCACTGGCAGGCTGTGCAACCTTGGGCAAGTGCCTCACCCTCTCTGAATCCATGCATTCTTTATCCCCCACCCTCAGGGATCTGGGTGTGGACAGATTCCAGCAACTCCAACATGAAGCCCACCCTCAGCTGGCAGGTCCCTCTGGCCAGGGAGACTCTCCAGCCTTCTTACACTGCCCCACCCTCCTTTCTTGACACCCCCCAAACTTGCTGCTCCCTAAAACCACCTCATGGGAAGGGTCCATACTTTGGTTACCCCAGTTCTTCTGACAAGCAAAATCCTATGCATCTTTCTAGGCCAGCCAAAAGTCACCTCCTCTTTGAAGCCCTCACTGATAGTCCCCATGCACCCAGCTCTCCTCCTGGGAAACAGGCCATTCCCTTATGGGATCCCCAGGCCCCTACCCCAGTATGGCCCTGGTCACACTGTCCTACAGTTAACTTGCTGATTCCTTGCTGCCCACCCTGCCCCAGCTCAACCCAGAGCCCCTGGGGGCCAGGGCCCTGCAGTGACCATCTCCATGCCCTCTGGTGCCTGCCTGCAGTGCCTGGCTCCAGCCCCTTGGCCCCAGCCCCAACCCCCCCCACCCCCCTGGCAGGGCCAGCCTGCTTGGTGCAGCTCCCTCACCGTGAGACAGCGCCTCCCTCCCCTCTCACCCCAGTGCCGGCCCGACAGCCCAGGGGGAACCCTGTCCCCTCCTCTGGCTATCTGAACTGCTCTGGGGCTTTGGTTTCTTCCTCTGTGAAGGGGGGATAACAACACCCCTCCCAAGGCTGTGGTGAGAATGGACTGGGATGATGTCACTAAAGGGCTTTGCACAGGCCTGCCACACCCCAAGGATCTGTTCATGGTGGCTGTTGTATTCACAGGGCACCTGAGGGACTTTGTGGGGACCTCTTGTGGTGTGATCTGTGACTGCGTGCTGGGGGTCTGGAAGGTGCTGCTCGGGCCCATGACTGGCTCCAGCTGCTGGGAAAGGGCTGGAGTGAGCCCATATTAGCCCTGACGGGGTAACCCAGCCCTGCCATGGGCCTTCCGGTGCTGCTGGTTAAAGCACCCCATGTGGGACCTCACCCCCTCATCCGAAGGTCCCCATGGGCTCGGCCCTAGAAGCAGGTTTCAGGGAGCAGAGCCCCTTGGCAGCAGGGTTCCCAACTAATGGTGCTCTGAGAGCTCACAGGGGAGGGAGGAGGGTGCTGGGTCAGCCTCTGGAGTTCTGGCCAGGACTGGTGAAAGACGGGCGGTCACCTTGCCTGCCTGCAGTGGTCAGGGCACCGGAATGCCCACAGGGAACAGGGTGATGTGTCTGGGAGCCCTGTCCAGTGCCACCTCCAGCTGATGAGGTTTCCCACCTGGCCAGAGGTAGCCTCGGGCATCCAGGCCCAGGGAGGGATGGAGGCTGAGCCCGAAGGAGGGGATGACAGCCAGGTCCAGGCCATGGGGATCCGTCTGACATCAGCTGAGCACTTCCTGTGTCCCAAGTCCTGGACTAACTTCCTTCCATCCTCGCAGCAGTGATGCAGGGTCAGTGTCACTCTTGTTCCACAGAGAGAGCGAGGGGTAGTTAGGAGAATACACTCTAAACCCAGACGGCATCTGAGTCCTGGCTGTGCCACTTACTGGCTGTGTGACCTTGGACAAGTTAACCTCTCTGTGCTCAGTTTCCTCCCTTCTAAAATGGGCATAAGAAGAGTAACTAGAAGGGCTAAATGAGTCATGCATTTGAAACGGCACCTGTCACATAGTACGTATCCAGCAGGTGCTGCCTCTTCCATTATTATTACTATCTAAGAATGAGGAGTGACACTCAGAGACTGTGCCCTGACACCATCCTAGAAGCAAGAGGCTGAGCAGGCAGGAGGCACAGGTCATTCCTGCTGCCCTCCAAAGCCCACACTTCCTACAGGAAGATCAGAGTTAAAAGGGGTCTCAGAACAGTCCGTTTTATGGACAAGGAAACTGAGGTTCAGAAAGGACACAGAGGCTCCCAGCTCTTCCCATAATGTCCATGCCTGTGGTATCACTACCAGGTGCTGGACACATAGCCCCAGAGTCCTCAAGCCAGCCTACTCCTATCTCATGGCATGCCCTGCTCAAACTCCCCAGTGACACTACCATTAACAAGTGTCACCCCAGAGAGCCTGGGCCAAGATCTTCTTTCATGCTCTTGAAGATGTTTAATCCTCCCAGAAGCTGGCAAAATCCACAAGAGCTCCCTCGGTGGAGGTAAATCTGCACGAAGGCATTGACCGCTTGTCTACTTTCAACAGTCATCTATGGCTGGCCCTCAGCCTCCCAGTGGGTGGAACCCCTATCTCTGCAACCCGTCTGGCGAAGGAGAGGACACTCTCAGGCCCAAAGCCACCTTCCCGGGGCCCCCATTTCACCCCTGCCTGCTGAGGCTGATGACGGGGACCAGGTCCAGCCACACCCTAGAACTGCCCCATCCGGGACCAAGAGCAGTGTCCCCAGGACAGAAAGTCATGGCCCCTCTAGGCCTCAGTAAATCAAAACGGCCTAACTGGGATGGCAGATGGGCCCTACGCTCTTTAGCAGCGTCCCCAGCACTGGCTTTGGTAGTGGTGAAATTCCAGCTTCTCCACTGTTCAGCTGCATGACCGTGGTGGCTGGTTAGCCCCTCTGCACTGGCTCACGAGGTGTAAATGAGAGAGCAGACGCCGGGATCAGCCAGTAACTAGCACCAGTGTGAGTACGCAGGACGGCTCCAGAGTTCCAGGTGGCAAGGGGAAGAGGGAGATCATAGCCCACCTGTAAGTCGGGACTGTGCTGTTTTGGTCTAACATTTATGAGCCGCCTACAGTGTCTCAGCCCTCATCTAAGCCTTTACAAACATGAACTCATCCAATCCTCAGAATGACTGAGTGAGGTGGGCAGTCACACGGTCTAGCACCAGAGCCCGTGTCTTAACCTCCACATGCTGCCTCTCGCAAGCAGCATTCAGCTAAACTCAGAAGCTGGCTTCAAACCTCCCCTTACAGACTGAGGAGGCCAGGCCTTAGGGACCATAAAGAGCTCTGGGTCTTCATCTGGCTCCAGACTCACAATCACACCACCACGTGGGAGAGTATCGGCCCCATTCTGCAGATGAGGAAAAATGAGCCCAGAGGAATTCCACAGTCCCAAGGAGCAGGCCATGGAGCCAGGAGAGAGCTGGGGGCTAGAAACACTTGTGTCATCTTGTTCCAGCCTCATCAGGCTGTATGGGGTATTACCCCAGCTTTACAGATGAAGAAACCAAGGCTCAGAGAGGCAAAATGATTTGCCCAGCGATCCCTTGATGAAGGTGTGGAGGATCTGGGATTCCAGGCAGCCTCCTTGAGTTACCTGCAAGAAAAAAACCTCTCTGCCTCTGTTAGTCCTCCTTGCTCTCACACACACAGATGCAAAGACCTGCACATCCCACCCTGGGTTCTTGGGACTGCAGCACCTTCCCCTTCTCCCCAGGCATGCAGCCCACTGGGAGCTGCCTAGGGCCTGGCCTCTGAAAGCACAGGAAAGGGAAGGTGATGACCGAGGTGACACAGAGAAAGCACATGTGGGCCGGGGGCCGCGTGCACCACCAGCCTGTGCCCGGGTGTGTGCAACCCAAGTTAGGGGCCTGAAAGCTGTTGCTTTTCACACGTCAGCTGTGCTGGAGCAGAAGGCAGAGCCGAGCCTGCCCAGGACTGGGGCCGGGTTTCAGCATGAGATGGGTCCTCACACGCCCAGGCCCTGGGATGAAAACAGTGTGCCTGGTACAGCCGGAGGCCGGAGTGGGAGGCCACTGCCATTTGTCCCCCTCCTACCCACCGCCCAGGGTCTTAGACTAACAAACACCTTCCCCACCTCCCTGCCAGGATGGCCTGGAAGGCACAGGACAGGCGCCTTTTCTGCCCTCACTAGGCGCCAGCCACTTGGCAACCCTCACTACAACCCTGCTGGTGGGTCTGGCTGCTCGCATGTCACAGATGGGGAAATCGAGGCTCTGAGAGGTTAGAGAACCTAGTGAGTGGCCAAGTCAGGCTCTGAAGCCAGGTCTGTCTGCTGTGTTGTCTGCAACATCCACGTGCTTGTCAGCCAGAGGCCCCTTTCTACAAAAGAGCAATCTGGGAGCTGGGTGGAGAGTTCAGGGATGAGGACAAAGAGGAACAGCCCCAACTACTTGGGGTGATGCCTACAGCCATCCTGGGCTGGACCCAGAAATAGTTCCAACAATTATTCAATCACGTGTTTAGTTTTTAAGAACTCTACGTAGCATTTACGACATGCCAGATACTGGAGCAAGCAGTTCACAAAGATTACCTCCTTTAACTTAATCCTTTTGACAACTCTCCTATCCCCATTTTCTGGATGAGGAAACTGAGGCACAGAGAGGTTAAGCAATTTTCCCAAGGTCACTCAGCTGCTAAGCAGCTGAGCCAGGCATGAGGCTCTGGAGCCTGGGCTCCCAGCCCCTCCCCAGGCTTCACTTATCACCAGGCTCCAGCCTCTCGTTCTCACGCTAATTATTTTCCACTCATCTGCAATGAGCAGATTTGCCACAGCCCTGCTACTGACACCAGCCAACTCCCTGGGACTCAACTGTGGCCTTTCGTTTCCTGCTGGTCATTCTGGGAGGGCGGCTAGCTGCTGGGGAGTAGGGAAGGGCTGCGGAGGGCAGCAGGACTCTTCCCTGGCAGCAGGGCTGGGCCCTCCTCCCACCCTAGCCTCCCCATCCTCTCCTTCCAGAGCGCAGAGGGGTTTCCGCCAGGGCCCACTCTGCCCTGGGCTCCAGCGCA
Organism: Daubentonia madagascariensis; assembly: GCA_023783475.1. NCBI lineage: Eukaryota > Metazoa > Chordata > Mammalia > Primates > Daubentoniidae > Daubentonia > Daubentonia madagascariensis. The sequence continues at coordinate 3,511,543 of JAKFHU010002396.1, read as the reverse complement.
TGTTTCCAACAGTGAAAGGAGTCCCTCAGGCTCTGGCCAGGCCAGGTTTGGTTCCTGAATTCTTCCTTGGAAACCATTTATTTTCCTGAAACTCAGAACGAGCCCATGTCCCACGCTCCTTCAGGCGCCCAGGCAAAGGTGGCCTAAAGTGGCCCAGGTAGGTGGGCTCTGCTGGCCTCTGTGATGGGTGCAGCCTGGCACCCTGGATCTCCCGGCCCTCAGCACAGGCCAACACTCCCCCATGCTGGGTGGCACCAGGCTGTTTTCTCCTACCTGTCTGTGGGGAAGGGCACAGACAGGTGGGCAGGCGGCCCCGGTCTCTGGTTTGAGTCCTTTCCGTACCGCCCTGGTGGTCTTCTCACCCCACTCGCGCTCTAACACATCTTTGCCACACTCTGCCCTGAACCCTCCTCTCTCGAAGGCCTGGAGGGTAGTGGCCATCCAATGAGCTGACCAAGGCCCTCCCTGCAGCCCTAGAGTTTGGTCCATCACTTCTAGTTGTCTGTACTGCCACTTCTCTGAGCCTCAGTTTCCTCATCGCAAAATGGGACAATGAAGGTACTTCATAGAGAGCCATGAGGAGTGAATGAAATAATGCACAGAAAGCACTCAGCTTATAGAAAGTATTAGCTGCTATCGTTATGATTTATTAATCATCTCTCCCCAGTGTGCACAGAACCTTCTCCTCACTGCATCGAGCGCCTGCCCCCTGCATGGCAGGGGTGCTAACTCTCTGTGATCTAAGTCAATCCTCCCAAACAGAAAGGTGACCAGGCTGTCCCCCCCCACCTGCCCTCACCCTTCCAACCTGCATAATCCCCTGACCCACCTTCTCGGGCATCTCCCAGGAGCCCCACCCGTGCCCACACTGAGGCTTTCCTGGCACTGCCTCCTCTAATCCACAGCAAGCCAGTGAGAGGGGAATCACCACCCCATGGGACAGCTTGGACCACAGAGCTCCTCCCAAGGCCACAAAGATCTAAAACACTCCAAAGCCTGAGTGCCTGTGGGATGCCCACATCTGTCTGTCTGCAGGTCTGTTTCAGGGTGTGCCATTGCCAACCCCTTCCCAGCTCAAACTTGGGATGCCCTGAGGGGCAGAGGCCCACTGTTCAAGCCCATCTGCCCCATGGCATTCCACTTGTCCCACCCCAGCTCCTCCCCCCAGGCCTTCCACTCTCCTAGGAGCCACTTGCTGGGAGCTCCCTCCCAGATGCGCCCCTGCCTGGCAGTTCATCAGCTCCCAGCACGAAGCCCCATGCTCCTGCTTCTCAGAGCTTCCTGGAGAGCAGACTAGTCCCGGGTGCTGGCAACACCTCACAGAAGAATTAGCACCTTCCACTTCATTAGGGGGCCCCCTAATGAGGCTGTTAATGAGATGCTAAGTGGGCACACCTAGCCTGACACCTCCCTTCTCAGGCCCCCCACCCCCTCACCCAGTGTACCCTGGGCCATCATGGTCCTGCTGTACCTCCTCAGGCTGTGAGCTGACCCTCGGGGTCTGGCCTGCTCAGGTGCACGCTGCTGAAAGGCTGGGGGGAGAGCCTCCAGACTCCAAGAGGCTTTGTGGGCCACCTCCTGGAGCTGCACGGCCAGGTAGGGCACAGGCCACCGCTCGGGCTATTGGGTTTCACTTCGACCATTCCCTGGGCATCTCAGAAGCAAGCAGGGATCAAGTGACTGCGTAACACGAGCTCTTCCCCAGGGAGGAGGACAGCAGAGCTCTAGTACGCAGGAAGGGCCAACACCCCCTCCCCCATGGAGACTGGAGCAGGAGGTGGCACCTACTGCCACCAACAGCACAAAGGCCACGGCCCAGTCCCCTCCCTCTGTGGCCCTCCTCTCCTGTGCCCAATGAGGGGGATCTCAGTGCTCCTCAGAGTAGGTTTCTGGAAACCCTCAGGGACCCCAGATGAGGGAGGTGGTCACAGCGGGCAGGCTTCCTGGGGCTTGTAGGCCATGCCAATCTGAGCAGCTTTCAGCAGTTTTATGGATCAGGGTTCCTTGTAACACTGTGTTTGAATGAAACAGTTTCAATGCTTAAAAATGTTTGAGAGCCACTGGACAGGATGAGCTCTGAGGTCCATTCTAGCCTTGACTTCAGAGTTCTGCTTGCAGGATAGCCAAGGAGAGAGCCTGGGGGCTCCATACAGGTGCCCAAACTCATGTAAGTGTCCCATGTGTTTCCTCCCCTTACCTGGGCCGGGAGGGCAAAAGGGGGCACAGAAAAAAGACACTGACCCAGGAGCTGAGAGACCAGGGCCTATGGCCTCTTCTGGTCTTCAGACCTCCCATCCCTCCCCCACCCCAGGCATGACAAAGCCCCTCCAGGAAGGGGCTGGCTGGAGGACAGGGCTGGACCCAGCTTTGGTCCTGGTGCTTCGATTTACTCAGATTTCCATGGAGCCGTGACCTTCCAAGCACAATAGAGGGGCTAGCCCCTTCCTGGGAGGACAGTGAAGGCAGTGCCTCCCTCAAGGGGCTGCTGGGAGGACAAATCGAGTTAAAAGTTATAAAGTGTTGAAAGCAGGCTCTGGCCCAGGGGAGGTGCTCAGTAACATTAGCTACATGTATGCACAGTTTTAATTAAATCAGTCCCCTTCTCAAAAGTATATTATGGTTCCTAAATGCCCTTTAGATAAAATTAAAACCTCAATCATTAGCTATAAACTTTCCCACCCTGCCCCGCTCTGAGCACCCACTCCCTGCCCCCATCTGTGTGTTCCCACCTGCTCAGCCACCAAGCTCGCCCCAGGCCCAGGTATTCCTCCTCTGCAGACGGCCCCACCTGCTTCAGGTGCTTTTCCCTGACCAGGCCTGTCTGTCCCCAGCTGGCCTGAAGTCCCAGCCGCGGTTGAGCAGCTACGGCAGTGGGCCACTTTCCTACAGGTTCTGGTGCATCTGCCTCACCTCCTCTGTTACCCTGGAAGTTCCCAAGAAAACCTTGGCTTCCACCTGCTCCTCTCCTGGTCTGTGGGGAATGGGCCAGGAGGCTCTGGGCAACACATAGACTAGAAACGGGGTTGGGGCAAGGAGGGGAGTACAGGCCTCTGTGATGGGGCAACCTCAAGGGGCACCTGATAAGTGTCAGCCTTCTGCCTGCCTGTGCCTGACCAGGACCCGTGGACCCACTCTGTTCTACACAGGCAAGGGCTGGGTGACAGCAGGGGCCCAGACTGCTGGGCCTCTGATCCAAGTTTGGCATCACTTTGCTTCCCGGGGGGACTCGGGAGCTTGGAGCCCCAGCCTTGTCATGTTGTCACTTCTGTGGCCTCTGTTTCCAGGCCTACTCCCTGGGTGTGGCAGGAGGTAGAGCTGGGGCTGCATGCTCAGCACAGCTCTGGTGACCGCAGCCTGGGACTGTACCCTTGCAGCCCAAGTGGCACTCTGCTACCACTTCACAAGGGCACATCAGGGAGGTGACAGGCATTTGGCAGGGCCTCATCCCAGTCAACCTGGGGCTGGTGCCCTTGTCCCCTTAACTACCTGTCACAGGGAGCTGACGGCAACATCTGAGAGAGACCAGCAGGGCCAGGTGCCGGGTGCTAATGGGACACCCAGCTGGGGCCATCAAACCAGACGAGGTCCTGGTGAGACTGGCTGAAGCCAAGGCTCCTGCCAGGTGAAAAGTGGCACCTCATCTCCTCTGGGGCTTGGGGAGGCGATGAGATGAAGCTCCCTCCTCAGCAGCCCGCCCTTCCTGCTCATCCCAGGAAGGCTCTGGAGTGGGGGTGGTGAGGGAGTCAGCGAGAGCTAGGGGACCTGGGGGGGGTCAGCCTGCGTCACAGCTCGTGCTGACTTCTCCACCCTCGGTGGCCGCTGGTTGCTATAAATATCACTCCTGTCTCTGGATGTTGCAGGAGGTGACCTAGAATCACGGGCTCTGAGGCCTCCTGGGTGCCCACTCCCTGCCTGTTCCAGACAGAGCCTGCCTGGCCAGAACGTCCCTGCAGCCTGACAGCCCACCCCCAACCACGAGCAGGGCCCAAGGCCAAGAGCTAGAACCCCAACACTGAGGGAGACAGCTGTAGCTTCCAAACCCAGAGTTGCCTATGACCAGCATTTCTACCATCTTCATGGGCAGGGTGCTGAGGACACCAGGTCCTAGGACAGCAGAGCCCCAGCAGAGACACAGCCCCACCCAGGGCCGCTGGCTCGGCCTGAGACCTGTTGTCCATGCCTGTCCATGCCCACCCACCCACCGCAGTCCCCTGTCTTAGGCTCTCTCTGGAGCCCAGCTCAGGGGTGAAGGTTCCAACCCCCTCCACCTTCTCAGTCCCAGGGTTCCTCTGTGATTCTTGGTTTGACCTGGTTTTCAAACTTGTCATCACCCTGGAAGCCTCTCTAGGACATACTCTACTTTGACAGGGGCCCTGTTACACTGTTCAGCAGCTGCTTTCAGCACACACTCCAGGGAGCCCGAGAGATCCCAGACAGGCCAGGCCTCAAACCCTGGGCTTGGCTCACCCAGGGGCACAGGACCTGGAGTGGTCCCAGCCCCAGCAGGTGTGAGGACACCAACACCACAGGTGGCCAGGGTTTGGTTCCAGGTTCCCTAGCTTAGGGCAGGAGCAGGTTCTGAGAGGAGGATGCAAACAGCTCTGGGGGGTGGGCGCTGGGCAGTGTGAACACAGGTGAAATCTGGTTAAAATTAAATTCATGCACGCAGCCGTTCTCCAGCCATCTGACAAATAACCAGAATGCCTACTATGTGCCAGGGACTTGGAAGATGGCAGTAAATAAAAGCCACTGTGGTGCCAGCCCTCATGGAGCCTACAGTCCAGAGGGAAAAAGAGACTTCAAGTTAATCTTCACACACAATGAGAACTCCTCTGACATATACCCGGAAGGGGTGGGAAGGGGCGTCTACCTGGAGACCCAGGAGCTGCAGCCACCTCTGAAGGACTAGTCAGAGTGATGCGACCACAGGAGAGGGCGGCGGGGGACAACGGAGCATGGAGGATAGCCCTCAGCAGGAGGGCACATGCATGCAGATGCTGGAGGACAGAGCCCAGCCAGCTAGCTGCAACGGGGAGGGCCTAGGTGGGCAGGCTGGCAGGGCCAGCCCGGGTGAGAAGTGGGTGGCTCAGACAGAGACTCAGCAGACAAAATGGTGACATACAGAGCAGGCAATAAAGGGGGAGGGTGCTGTCAAGGATGACCCCAGTTTTCTGGCCTGTGCAACTGGGTGGGCAGAGATGCCCCTGATCCTGGGGGAATGCATTGAGAACAAGCCCTGGGGCTACCTGCCCCACCTGACCTCAAGCAAGCCTGTGCGCAGTAGGCCAGGGCCTCAGCCCGGCAGAGACTCTACAGGGGCAGTCACTGGGTTGTGGCCCCACGACTAAGGGCTCCCAATAACGTGCTTGGGGTTCAAGGAACATTCAACCCCTGAACGTGCAACTTCTCACTCCTGCCACCCAGCCCTGACCATGAAAAGGACCACGCAAAGGGAGCCTTAACTCAGGTAGAGATCTCAGAGCTAATGTAAACCCCATACAGGAAAGGGAATGGAGAGAGGATCTCTGCCAGTCATACAACCAACCATCCATCCATCTGTCCAACCACCACCATCCATCCACTCATCCACCCAACCATCCCTCCATTCACCCAACCACCCAACCACGCACCCATCCATCCACCCATCCATCAGGGCTCAGAAGCAACCTCAGAAGCAAAGTTTCTCTCTGACTTTCTCCTATCTTACTGTCTCTCTCTTTTTCTTTCTCTCCCCCGTCACTCTCCCTGGGGCAAGCCATAGAAACAAACTCCTCTTTGCCAAAGCAGGTCATAGAAACCAGAACCCCTCTGCCCCAAAGCCAGCCATAAAACCTAAAAATATTACTCTAACCTTCCTCTGCCTTTTTGTGTAAGAGCTGGCCATAAAGAAATTCTCTGACCTACTTTGTTTGATAATAGGTTATAAGACCCCCATTCCAGAGAATGTCCTGCCCCACACCCAGGAGGAAGGAATGCTGCACAGAGAGGCCAAGAAGAATCTGCACAGACAGGTCTTGCTGGGTTTGCCCACTCAGTCTATTTCCATTAGGTCATACTCTTTTTGTCCAATCACATTTCTACATGGCTGTTCATTCTTCATTGAATCTGAGCATTAAAATGGACAGTTTTCTCTGGGTCATTGGGTCTTCATTCTGAAGGCTCCTGTGTCACATAAAACTTTGGTTAAATAAATTTGCTATGTTTTTCTCTTGTTAACCTGTCTTTTGTTATAGGAGTGTCAGCCATGACCTTTATGATGGGAAGGAAAGTGATCCCTTCTTATAATCCATCCACCCAACTATCCTTCCACCCACCCACCCACCCATCCAGCCACCCACCCACCCACCCATCCACCCACCCACCCATCCATCCACCCACCCACCCACCACTTCCAGTCATTCCACACTGCTCGTCACGCTTCGAAAGCGCTCTCCCTCTTCCGCTCGCCTGCTGGCCCTGCAGGACCTGGCCTCTGCCTGCCCTCGCTCCTCCCACGCCACCCTTGCTCGCCGCCTCCCAGGCACACTGGCCTCATCTGTGTTCCTCGAACAGGCCAAGCACGCCCTGTCTCAAAGCGTTTGCCCTCACTCTTCCACTAGCCTGGACATACCCTACCCCCAGATCTCTGCGTGGCGGGCTCCTTCCTGTCATCCAGTTCCTAGCACAAACGTCGCCTCCTGGGACCTGCCTGCCCAATCTCAGGTACCCCAAGTCCCTCCCTATCACATGACTCTTTTGTTTTCCTCTCGGCACTTTTGCCATCTGAAGTTCTCTTGTTCACGCATTTACTGTCTGCCCCCCCCAACACCAGGGTGTGGCTCCTCACGGCAGCGCATCATCACCTGCTTTCTTCCCTGCCGTGTCCCCTGCACTCAGCAAAAGGCCTGGCAGGTGGCAGGAGCTCACCAAGTCCCTGTTGCCTGAAGGAGAAACCATCTCCGAGCCCAGCCCGAGGGACAGAGACAGGAGGGTGTAGGAGCCCCACGCAGAGCTGAGCCCAGGACCCAGGCCTCCTGGCGCCCAGCCCTGGGCTCTTTCCACACCCTCCGCTGGCCCCACACCCAGCTCCAAAGCCGGATCCTGAACTGCCCACATACGCGACTTCACTGGCACCAGCACCCACGCCGTGGGCGAGGCAGGGAAGAAACGTGGCATCTTCAATTTACTGACGAGGCGACTGTGGCGGGAAGGGGATGTGGGGTGATTTGCCTGTGGTAATGCAGTGAGCAGGTCCTGTTGCCCAAGGGGTTCCCCAGCACTGACAAGCCTGGCTCTGCTGCACCTCCCGGCTCCACGTCCCTGGCCTCCCTGTATGTCTGAGCACGTGTGACTTACGGTGTCCACCTCTGTCCAGCACCCCGTGGGAGGGAGGGAGCACCTCTGGGGAAGAACACCGAGGGCTGCACTCTCAGGATGCAGCCAGGGAACTCGAGCCCTCCCCCAGTGACAGAGCCTATAGCCTGGGGCTGAGCAGGGCTGAGGGGGGCTGAGGGAGGCTGAGGGAGGCTGAGGGAGGCTGAGGGGCCCTCGGCCAAGGATCCTATAGGTAAGAAGCTGTAGGTAAGAAGAGGAAGGGCCTGGGGAAATGACTTCCCCTCTTAGAGCCTCAGTGTCTTCATCTGGAAGATGAGGGGGTTGACCAGATGATCTCCAATCCCTGCAAGGCTCAATTTCTAGGGGCTTCACACTGTGGCTCAGAAATACAACCCCGTGGAAGACTCAGAGCCTTAAGCTGCTGCCGCCACTCTCACCCACTTTCTGGGCCCCAACATGGTCCTGGGAGGTAGATGGGCCAGGAATGACCACACCATGGCCTGGAGTTTTAAGGGTCCCCACTTTTCAGTCTGTCAGAACTCAGTTGAAGACCCAACCATCACTGCCTCCCTCCCGTGTGACCTCGGGCAGGCTTGGTCCTCCCCACACAGCGGAGACAAGAACAGTGACCGCTGCTGGGAGAGGCGGCGAGAGGACTGGCTCTCTCATTCTGCCTCCTCCCCCGTGACCCTGGACTGCTCTCTGCCACCTTCCTAGGAAGGTGAGAACAAACAAGATACACCGGAGGCTTCTTGGAGGAAAGCACTATAAAAAGCCTCAGCAATATTACTTCCCTCTATGCAGAGCCTTGGGCTCCTGCACACGCACACCCACCACGTGGGGGCTCATCTGATCCCAGCTTCTCTCCTCCTCCGGGCTCACACCTGCACAGTCCAGAGGAGGCCAGAGGATAGAAAGCAGGTGCTGAGAGGTGTCTTTGCCTCAGAGTCACCCCTGCCCAGAGGCAGAGGGTGAGGGAGGGGTGCTGGGCGTGTGGCAGGGCCCACAGCCTCTCTGTGCCCGGCCTCCTCTCAGCTCTTCTGGAGCCTTGCAGGACGCATGACATCACGTCTGGGAAGTGCTCAGAGTGTCTCAGAGAGAAAAGCCAGAGGGATCGAGGTGGGATCAATTATGTATGAATGTGCTTATTTATTAGCACTTCTGTTTACTGCAGGGGCACAGTGGGGAACACATGGGGCATGGGGTTCAGAGAATCCAGGCTGGAAACTGGGCCCAGCCATTTAACGAGTGTGGGCACACTGCAGCCTCTTTGAGCCCCAACTCCAGGAAAAGAGGGATAGCTAACATCTGAGTGATGCTGGTGAAAGTATGACACAAATCGGCTTTCTTAATCTGTGATTGAGGACTGCAAGAACCCTAGCCTCACAGCGAAGAGCAGGCCGGGCACCTGGCACGGGGCTGCACGTGAGCAGGACACAGTGGGTTTTGCTATTGCTGCTGGAGTTGCAGAGAGGTGCAGGGTAAGAGGCCTGAGGATGGGCTGTGTGCAGGGCCACCCAGGCTGGCAGACTCTCTGGGTGTGTCCCAGGTGGGTACCCTGGGCCAGCTCTCCCCTACCCCAATCCCTGAAGCAGGAGGAGAGGGGGTGATGTGGAGCCAGGTGGCCACCACAACTTAAAACAAGACTCAGGAGACCAGCACTCCCCTTCCTCCACGTCCGTCCTGCTTCTCAGCTAAAAGCAGGCAACGGGGGTACCTGGGCTCCCCATGGCCAGGCCAGGCTACACTGGTCAGGCTGCCTTGACACCCCCAGGAATGGCCGGGCTCCCCAAGGGCCAGCCTGGCAGTGACCAGGCAACCTCCTACAGCTGTGCCCACCTGGGAAGGCCGTCCCCAAGCCCCAGAAGGATGCTCTCCCAGCTGCCCTCTGTTTACAGAGCTCTTTGCCCACGGAGGGCAAAGCATAGCCTCTTAGTGACAGCCTGCTCATCCTTGTGGCTTGTATGACAAGTACCAAGTGGCAGAAAGACCACAGACAAGAGCAGTGGGTTTGCTAAAGGCAAAGCAGGTGGAAACTCCAAGATGGTGCCCTGAGATTCCCCCCTCCTCCCAGGATGGGAGCTACTGGGGGAGGCTAGCCACAGGTGGGACTGCAGGGAGGGAACACGCAGCTCCCTGCCTGGCTAATGCAGGCCCCTCCTTGGGGTGCCAGCTGTGGGACAAAAAGGGCTCCCTCTTCCCTGGAATGCCAAATCCATCCTATCTAATCTGTTCCCCTCAACTGTCCCCTCGCCCCAGGACCAGGACCATGGCCTCTGGCAATAGGTGAGTTCAGTCTGCCCAGTGAGAGGATGCTGAAGGCACACCCTCAGGAGGGAGAGTGCCGGGGAGGCAGGTCCAGGGCTTTTGCCTCCAGGGAAGGCCCAGAAGCTGGAGAAGTCCAAGTTCACATTCCTGGGACTGATTCATCTGAAAGGGGGTGAAGGGAAGGTCAGGGCAGGGATTGGTTGAGTCAAGGCATGCTCTCCTCGCTAGAAGGGTGAGGGCCTGCACACAGGCTGCTCCAGGAAAGAAAGGAGCAGATGTGTCTGCGCGGACTCCTGGCTCCGGCCATGCACTCCTCTGCCCCTCGCCATACAAAGGTCCCATTGATGGCTGCCCTCACCCCACACCCTGGGGCAGTGCCCCAACACGAGGGCTCTGGGGGCCTCTACCGCTCCTCACTGATGGTCTAGCTTTTGCTGCCACTGCTGCCCTGGCACGCCAAGCACGCCAGGCCTGGGCACTGCAAAGTCACATGCTCTGCGCGGGCGAGCCCAGGCACTGCAGAGGCAGCATTGGGGCTGCAGCCTGGTGTGGCACTTATGGGCAGTGCAGGCCTGCAGAGAAGCCAGGAGCCCAGAGGCAGTGGGCTCCTGCCTGCCACCCTCGCCCAGCCCCATCCACCTCCCAGGGGGGCAAATCCTTGGGCAAACAGTTGGACAGGTGTGAGCGGCACAGCAAACGCAGGGCTGGAAAGAGCAAACATAGAGCGCCTCCACTCTACCGGGCCCACTGCCCTACAGGGTGGTGTTCAGTGGCCCTGCCTGCAGCTGCTGCTAGTGCCCCCAGCACCTCAGTATTTGGAGGGTCTCCCAGGGCGAATGACTTGGCCATCCCTCCACTGTGAGGGGGTAGAGGCAGCAACAAGGAAGAATGGGCAGGGCTTGAGTCCACAGAGGGTCAGGCTGCCCTGGGCCTGGAGCCTCTGCTGAGCCACGTCCTGGCTAGGTGGCTTTGAGCAAGTCAGAGGACCTTGGGGTCAGTGATGCCCACCAAGCATGGCCTTTGTGAAGGTTAGGTGGGATGGGGCCTGTGTGGCAACCCTAGCCACAGGGCTCGGTGCCGACAAGGGTCTGCACACATGAGTGCCCAGCCTCATGCCACCTGTGGTGTGGGTGGAGCCAGGGCAGGTCACAGAATGAGAGACAGTGCTGTGGAAGTCCCCGGGCACACTCATTCAGCTGCTCGGTGACCCCCTGGCCTCAGCCCTGGGGGGAGGAGGGCCAATACCAGGCCTGTGGCTAAAGGGCCAGCCAAGAGGGAAGGACGGTCCTGTTCTACTCCACCAGCACGGGCCACTCCTGCTGGCCCCAAGTTCAGGGCAGAACTCGCCCCAGCTGAGAAGGCCTGTGCCCCTACTGTCTCCCATCCAGGGCCTCGGCTTCAGGCTGACCCCCACCCAGGAGCAGCCAGAGGAGGCGCTGCCTTCTGAGGTGCACACACATCCCAATGAGACGTGTTCTCTGCCCTCCGCATGCCACACTGAGTGTGCTCTGCAGGCAGAGCTCTTCATGCCTCCGTGCCTTTGCACAGGCTGTTCTCTTTGCCCAGAAGGCTTTTTCTAATCTTGCTCTCCTGGGAACTCCTCAGCACTCCAAGGCTTAGTCTAAACACCACCTCCTCCATGCAGCTGCCAGGGCCTGCCAACCCCCACGGCTGACCCGATCAGTGCCCGCTCCATGCTGGGTTCCCCGCTGGGGTGGGTGCTCCTGGAGGGCAGGGCTACACCCTGCTTCTCTGCGTCACTGGCATCCAACACAGCACCAGGTGCCTAGCAGCTGCTCGAGAAATGTCAAACAAGGCCCCCGGCCCAGCTCCCTCGCTCCTCTCAGATCCTGCTGCCAGCACATTTGGCCAAAGAGACTAAGACATGGCATGTGGGAAGCAGGGCAAGACTGAGCATCCCCAACGAAGCAGGTGGGGGCATGAGGCTCCTCTCCTTTGGAAACTTCCATGCTATGCGCACCAAGCTTCACCCACAATCAGAGGTGGCTCTGGAGGCTTGCAGGCTGCCTCCCCATCTCCAAAAGCAGGAACCAAAGTTAGCAGGGGGTGAGCACAGGGAATGGAGGTGCACCGGAACTGCAGGGAGAAAGGCAGTTGTGGCTGCCATCTGCTGCGAGCAAGATGTTTGGAGAACACGCGCTCCTCATTCTGAGGTCTCCCAGCCAACTCACGGAGGGCTGGGCCGCGCCTCTGCAGATGGGAGCCGGCAGCTCAGCTGAGCCCACAGAGGCCCCGAAAGAGAGGTGCCAGGGCCCCCTTCTGCCTGCTCAGACCCTCTGGCTGCCCCCATCTGACCTTCTGATTCTTGAGCAGACCGGGGGTGAGGATGCCAGTCCAGGACCCGACACACAGGGCTGCCTCTTCCAGGGAGCCCCCTACGGGCTCTGGGGAGTCAACTCCATAATGATGACTATGAAAAATTAAACATAAGGGCAAGGAAGGCAACAATACCAGCTATTGTTTATGGAGAAACTGACTACCTGCCTGAAGGCCCTGCCCTGGGAACTTCTAGCCAATGTCTCACTTCACTCCATGACTCCCAGGGGAGGAGGAAATGGGGGGGGTCCAAGAAAGGGCCCCAGCCCTGCCCCTCACAGCAGAGGCACCTGGCTACTAGGGCCCATCAGAAGAAGGTCCCGGCGCCCTTCCTTATTCTCTAAGGCTGGGTGCGTAACAAAGAGCAGAACATCCAGGTGGTGCAGAACCTCTGGGCCACTGATTCACTCACGCTCATTAGAGGGAGGAAGGTGAGGGCCAAGGATTCAGAGCCCTGCCCCAGGCCACACTGAGGCAAGCAGCAGGCTCGTAGCAAAACCTGGAACCCTGCCCCACAGCCCCAGCTCCCTCTGGCCTCCTGTCCTTGGCACCACCTGGCCAGCCACGCGGGGCTGTTCCCCCAAGCAGCTTGACACATTTTCTTCAAAGAGAGCTGCCCTTGGAGGGCTGAGGTGGTACTGGCCCTGCCTGAGGGCCCATCTCAGTTTGAGCCAGGCCTCCCCTTACCCTGCCTGCTCATACCCCCAGCTCGGGCCACCAGCTCAGCTTCCATGCTCTTGGCCTGAGCAGTGGGCCAAGCTGAGAGCTGGGTGGGCATGCCCCTGCCCTCTTGGCTCAGGAGGCTGGGCAGGGCTGGGCCTACCGGCCACATTCCTTCCCTGGGCCACCCTGCCCTGAGCCTACCCACAGAGGAATAAGCACAACCAATGGGTCATCAGAGACACTGGAGGTGCCCCAGAAATACTGCAACTGCTGTAATTCTCACTGGGCCAGGCTGGTGAGTAGAGGGCTGAGAAGTCTGCCTGCCAAGACTAAACCACAGCAGGATCCTGAATGTCACCCTATTCCCTCAGTCCTGACAGCTGGGCCCCCAGAGGCTGCCATCTCGGAGAGGTAGCAACAGCAAGGTGGGGACTCTGGGGCAGACCACCCAGAACTGTACCTCCCATTCCACCCCTCTCCACAGCTCACCCCCGCAGCTCTCCGCCCCCACAGGCCTGCTGCAAGCCCGCACACTCCACACTCTGTCTGCTCATCCTCCCCCAGCCCCCCACACACCGTAATTGCAACACCTCCGCCCCTCTGCCAGCCCGCCTGCCACTGCCTGCTCTTTGCTGAGGGAGGTGGAAGTGGGGGCTCTGGGACAATCTTCCTCGGGGGAGGGCCAACAACATCCCCTTTTCTCCAAGGGTCCTTGGCCCCTGGTTGGGTCACTGTGCTGACCCCACTTCCTGCCTCTCTGCAGTCCCCACCGGGTCACCCTGTCTGTGAAGTGCCTCTCACCCTGGAGGGGCTGAGGGAATCAATGGTCCCCCTATTCTCTTGCCTCCCCTGGCAAAGGAAGGGGAGGGAAGGCATCTGGCCTCTGGGGAGTCTTTCAGGGAGCAGCCCCCCGCCTCACTGCTCCTCCTGCCTGGGCAGTGGGGTAGTGAGCTTGATGGACAGGCAGGCCTCACTCAGCCCAGAGGTGGGAGCCCTGCCACAGCTGCCTGGGGCCAGGCTCCATGTGAGTCGCTGTCACTACTGAGATACCTTCACAAAGAACTCCTGCCTAGGCAGAGGCACAGCCAGGCCGAGGGTGAGTCAGCCAGGGAAATCCCGGCACTGGCGCCCACCGCTGGTGATGGTTCCGCTGACACCTACAGAATGGGGCGCCCAGCCCCTCCCGCAGAGGGTGAGAGGAACACCCGGGCTCCCCACCCTCATTTCCTGCTCCCTGAGAGGCAGCCTGGCGGGTGGGGGTGGGGTGAGCCACAGTGCGGATGAGCCCTGGAGCGAGGCTTCTGGCACATGGCTGCCCTCTTTGGGCTTCCTGTCCCTCACCCTTGGCACATCAGTCAGGGAGGAGGTGGGAGAATGGTCACCAAGGCCCCCGCCCGCCCGCTCCTGCCTGGTGCCTGCAGCCCTGGCTCTGGGCATCCTGCTGTCCAGGGCCTCAGTACCTCCAGGGTCTCATGGGGGGGAGGGATGGGGGGGTCCAGTCCCCTGCCTCCCACCAGGGCAATGCTCCTGTTCTACCTGAGCACCTCCCATACGCTCAGGTAGAACGCTCCCGTATGTTCCCATATGCTGCCCTGAACCCCAAGAAGGCTCAGGCCCTTGGAGTGGGGGAGAAGGGGAGAACAGAAAGACAGCCACAGAGCCTCCTCTCAGCAGGACATCCTGTCCCGGAGAACCGCCCTGGCCAGGTCCCCACAAACCTGCCAGACCGGTTGGCTGGGGGGTGGGGGCTCCAAGACCAGGGCAGGAGAGCAGATCTCCGCCCAGGGCTCCCTGACCAGGCTGTTGGTTGCACTCAACAGGCACTTAAGAAAGCTTCTGGGGACATGAACAGGAGATGCCAAGCCCCATTCTCCAGGAGCTCACAGAGCAGAACGACGAGGATACCCGGGCACGCCGGAGAGTGCAGAGCTGCGATACTGGGCCACTGCTAAGCCCGGACAGATAGAGAAAGCTTCCCGGAGGGGCTGATGGCTGACGACAAAGAGGGGGACGGCCCGGCTGCTACTCTCCTCTTCCCCACTTCCCCTGGCCCATACACAAAAGCCACCCAGAGCCTGTGAAGCCTGCGAAGCAGATGTACCTTGTGCAGGGCCGGACTCCTGCCAGCAGAGAGGCCTGCCTCCTCACAGCTGCCCTTGCAGGCCTCTGCTGGCACCACCATTAGTTCCCAATCCGGCCTCTGGGTTGCTGGCAAAGGTAGTTTCTGCAGGCTCCCTGGGCCAGGAAAAACATGCTTGAGAGTGCAGAGAGGGCCATGGGCCTGCTTCCCTGGCACCATGGGTGGACACACGTGCTTGGTGTTCCCCAGGCAGAGCTCATGTTCATGTCTCTTCAGCCCCCCAGCTTTGATCTTCCATCCCTGGCTTCCCCTCTCCACGGTTCTTCCTGAAGACCAGGCCTCTTGCACTTCCCAGGCAGGGAAGTGGGTAGTGGGAGAGATCCAGAAACCTGTCCATTGCTTTGAAAGAAGACTGAAAACACGTGACCACACAAATCCCATGGGTTTACTTAAATGTCTTTAAAACAAATGGCTTGAATGGATTTCTCCCACCCTCCCTCCCTCCCTACGGAGCCACTCAATGGAAAACAGCAGCTCAAAGGACAGCAGACTCAGGGCTGCTGCGGGCTGATGGAAATGGGGTGTCAGACACAAAGCCCGGCAGGAGACACTTGGATAAAGGCAGCTTTGGCCAGGAAAGGATGAAAGGCAGACACCTGACCACAGGCAGCCTGCACAGAGGCACAAAGGGCTCCTGGGAGGCCAATATCAGGTCCAGACACCCTCATCCCTCGCCTTGGGTGGTAGATCACTCTCTGTCCCAGCACCAGCAGTCTCCCTCCTGCCACAGCATGGAGACCTAGCTGTGGGGACAGTACTGCCCTTGCTCAAGCCCTTGCCTGGAGGGCCCTGCCCTGAGCAGCCACATATGCACAAACTCTCCCTGGGCAGCTGGAACAGAGAAGTGAGGTCTTCTTGGGCAGCAAAAATTGCTTTAAAAAACCAGGCAGGGTAGCAGCAGTGAAGGCATGTGACTCCCCAGAAGATCAGAGCCGGAAAGGCCTGGGGAAATCAGAGTTCAAGCCACCCTGATTCCCCAATCTTACAGATGAGGCCCCGAAGCTCAGAGATGTATGCTGACGTGCCAGGGTCACACAGCTTTGGGCCTTTGCCCTGTCCTTGGCTGCATTCCAAGCTTCATTCATGCAACCATTACTTTCTGAGCACATCCCATGTGCCTAGACTCTGGAATTTAGGTTTGGTCACCTAGGTGATGCCCTGATTAAAAACTGAACTCTGCCCCAGAAGCTTGCAAGCTGGGGGGCTTCCTGCCTCTCAGTTATCCCCTCCCTACTCTCCTCTTACGTCAAACAGGGGAGACACACTTGCCATCATCAGGGAAGACTCAAAGCAGAGAGGAAGTGAAAAAGCAAGAGGAGCAGAGTGAAGGACTGGGGAGTACCAGACACAGTCTGGGGGGGGGGGGAGGATGGTGAAGGTCACCCCAGTGGGGGAGGCTGGGAGGAGGCTGGTCCTGGGAGTCGGGGCTGCCCCTGGCTGGGGCGGCCTCACACCTCAGGCAGGGCAAGGACCCTGGACAAAACGTGTTTATCTATGCCGACCTTTTTCTTCTTATTACAAAACGCATGTTCTCTGTAGAAAATAGAAACCAAGGAGAAGAAGAAAATAGAAAGCACCAGGATCCCTCCAGGAAAATGATTCACTGTCAACATCCTTCTACTCTTTCTTTTTTCTCTATCCAAATACGGAATCTTTCTGTACCTACCACTTTGTCACTGAACTAGAGAAGGTGAACTTTTCCCTTCACTAAACGCTTTCCTCCCGCCACCTTTCCTCATTATCGTGGGGCAGGCCACGTACTAGATGTATGTGAGTTTATCCAACCAGCTCCTGCCGGTGGAAGTCAGGGTCCTTCCCTCTTCTCACTGGCAGAAAACCCCTGCAGCTGGGCCGAGGCTCTGGGGTCCCAGGCTGTGGTGGCTGACTGTGCCTGAGCCTGGGCTCCGACCCCTGGAGCCGTCCTTCTCCTCTCGCAGAGGCAAAGCTTTACGCACAAGGTGGGGGGCGTGCTGAGAATGGGGGTTCTGCCCTTTTCCACAGCTCTCAGGCGGTCAGTGACTCCCAGTGACACCAACTTGAATAGGCACGGATTTGGTGGATAAATGCAGATTCCCAGGCTCCCACCCAACAATTCTGAATTAGCAAGTCTGAGATAGGGCTCAGGAACCTATATTTTTAGCAAGTTCCACCATGGCCAACACCAGGAGATTCTGAGGCTGGAGTTAACCAGTCTGCCCTCAGAGAAACCCTGCTCTGAAGGATGTGCCCCTATTAGTGCTTCTACTTGAGTGTGGGAAGCAGAACTTCCAGAGCTGCTTACACCACAGATTCCTGGGCTCTACTTGCAGCAATTCTGATTGGGGCAGAGGGTGAAGGGGTGCTGAGATTCTGCATTTCCAACCTCTTCCCAGGTGATGCAGCTGGCTCCTGGGCCACACTCAGGAGCACTGAATGAAACCCATGTGGGCACTGTGCAGGTACTAGGCAGGTGAAGGTGAAGAGCACTTTTTGCCTGGATGTATAACCACAGTGAGCACTTACTGAGCACTTACTGTGGGTCAAGCACAATGTCCTTGCTACTCGAGGTGCACTCCATGACCAGCAGCAGCAGCACTGCTAAACACTTGTTAGAAATGAAGATCTGCGGCACTGTCCAGCCTGAACTGGAATCTGCATTGGCAAGCTGCCCAGGTGGTCTGTGTGCCCATCAAAGAAGCACTATGAGGAGTTTGTGACAAGCGAGCATCACCCCATGTCATCCTCCTAACACTCCCCAGAGGTGGATTATTCCCCCTAATTTTGCAGGTGGAAACTGCAGCTGAGAAGTTAAATGACCTGGTTAAGGACTCACAACTGCCAGCAGCAGGAGCCATGAGAGGGAGCCAGACCATCCAGCTGTGGACTCGCCCCCACATCACAACACCCCCTGCAGTTTCCTCTTCAATCCCCCCACCTCTCCGCAAGGTGGGCTTACGCTCTCCATTTCACAGACTGCAAAGACGTGGGGAAGTCAAATCAGCTGCTCTGAAGCTCTCCCTGGGGAACAAGGGAGCCGGCGTTTACCCCATTGGCTGCCTCCGTGCCGTGTTCACTTCCTCACAGCCCACTCTGTCTGCGGGCACAGGGCCAGAGCACAGGGCCAGGGTGGGGGTCCCACCTCCAAAGCCTGCAGGCTCTGCAGACACAGTTGGAGGCAGGAAGTGGGAACCGGGCCGGAGGAACCAGGAGCTCAGTTTGGTCTGAGGACATTCTTTCTTCGCAGCCAGACTCAGTTCTGTGTGCCTTTTGAAAGGAGGCAGAGAATAGCTGTGCTCAGCCCAACGAGGCCAGCCTCTTTCAACCTTCTAGTTGCTGCCATTTCCAATTACAACTTCAGAGGGCTCCTGTAATTTATACATCCCAGGATGCACTGCTCCAGCTGCTTTATGATGGGAGTTCATTACACCATTCAGGTTAAACTTTTATAAAGTACCGAGCAGCTGGTGGGCTGGGTGCTGGCTTAGTTACCGCTGCCAGAAGCCTGCTGAATAGGTTTACCTGGGGAAGAGGGGGAGTCAGGCTCTCTAAAGGGGCCAAGAAATGGAGAAGGCGACTCCTGAGGTGCCCCAAGCCCTCCATTAGCCTGTTTTTCAAACTGTACGGTATAGCAGGCAGGCAGCAAGAACAATATGGAACAGCTCAGCAGTACTGGCAGGGGGCATGTGGGATGACAGGAATCATCCCGGGTGAGCCTCAACGTTGCAAGGTTTGGTCTGAGGAGGGCGGAGCTGGGAAGCAGGAGGAAGACAGGCCCACATGCAGGGAACGCAGAATGGCAAGGGCTTCCTGAGAGTGGAGGAGGCTGGTCTTCTCAGCAAGAGAATGGCTAAAGGGTGCCTTCCTTTTATAGGAGCCCGTTCTTCCCATGGCTCACAGGGGCTCCAAACCCAATGCGAGGTGGGGAGAATGAGAAGGGACACCCTGAGAGCAGGGACAGACAGACGGGGACCTGAGTCCCAGCTGCAAACACATGACCTCTAGCAGATCCCCTCAGTTCCCCCAAGGAAGCTGTGGTCTCCACCTGTAGCTCTGCTGCGAAACACGAGTGCCCCCACCGACAGTCCCGAGCACAGAGCATAAAGCGGGGTGAGTGTCCATGAAACGGCAACTGTCACTGTTCTTTGTATCAAACGTATTCCTACACATAAAGCACTGTCTGGCAGAGAGGACTCCCTACGAAGTGTTTGTTGTTGTTGCTGTTGTTAGAGTTGTAACGTCTGTTTACAGGTCAGTCACTAACCCAGGAACTCCCTGAGGATGAGGTGATAAATTTTCTCTTATTATTCCCAGCACCAGGCGCAAAGCTTAGCATGTAGTAGGTGCTTCATAAATGTCCTTGAGTGAACGGGTAGATGGGAGATTACAAGGGGCAAGACTATTCTCTGCTCCACCGTCTGGCCCCAGTCCCAGGGAAGGTGCCAGAGGAAGACCACATTCTTTTCAAAGGTATGAAACGGAAACGACCTCTTGAGAAAAATTCCTTGAGTTCCTAGGAGGAAAGAAACTCCAGATGCAGCTGGTGTTCTGGCTTCCAGGAACAGTGGGGTTGACTCTGGCCTTCTCCTTCTTTACATCCTAGGCCCGAGGAGGATTGCCGTGCCTAGAGCCTAACACCTCAGCCGGGGCTCTGTAGCCCCTGCAGGCTGGGCTCACCACCCCCCTGCGGGGCACTGGTCCCCACCTCCAGCCACTGGACAGGCTGCCCAGACCCACAGGCTCCCCTGGCCAGAGAGGACACGATGGAACTCTGGATTTGTCAAGGCTGACAGTGTTCTTGACCCTGAGGCCAAGTCGTGACCCCCACTCTCAGGATGCATAATCTGACCAACAGCCTGAGGGCAGCTAGAGGGGCTGAGGGGCTGTGCACAGGGAGGGTAAGAGCCTCTGAGGAAGAAACCAGCTTCCTGCAAAGGCCTCAGGAGAGGAAAAGTTAGACCAAAAAAAAAAAAAAAGAGGCAGCCGGATGGAAGAGGCGCCAAAAGGAAGGAAACTGAAGTAGGAGAGGAACCAAAAGGAACTGGGGGACTGAGGGGGCTGGGAGGCCAGCCTCGGAGAGGGCTGGGCGGGAACAGGGCAGGATGCCAGAGGGATGGCAGGACACTGCCAGCTTTGAGAAGTGGCCCAGACACCACAGGCAAGGGAAGCCCAAGGGGCCAGCCTGCATTGCAGGAGTGCTGCAGGGCTGCCTGGCTGCAGAGGGGCCATGGCATCAGGAAGGGGGCGTCCTATCAGCCTCTACACATGCCCAGGCTGGCGGAGAACAATCAAGAGGCATAATCATGGTAACTAATAATAGTGGTTAACACTTATTGAGTACCTGTGTTGTTCTTGGCACTGGGCAGAACTTCCTACGTGGTGTCTTGTTTGATCCCATGTGCCATGTTCCATTAGAGCCCCCATTTGAGAGATGAGGAATCTGAGGCTCAGAGAGGTCAAGTGACTTGCCCAAGTAGCAGTGGACTCAAATGAAGCTCCATCTTTATGCTAAAGTCCATGTTTGGAGGCCTATGCAATGCTGAATTTAAAGAGAGAGAGAGAATGAATCAGAAGTGGATAATCTTGGAGAGCAGGCAGACTTGAGTGGGTGAAGTGGGCAGGTGCTAACTGGGAGGCAGGGCATGGGGGGTTACCGGCCCCTGCAGCTGAGACTGCAAAGGCCAGGACAGTTCCCTCCACCACTGGGCCTAGGGCTGTCCAGAGATTCTGCAGCCTGCCCCAAAACTGCAACGGGGCCGCTGTCCCAGGGCAGTGGAGGAGCTCAGATGAAGTGGGAGTCAGCTAAAGGGTGTGCCAGGGGAGCCTGATGTAATCCCGGCCTGCAGAAGGCGGAAACTTGGGAAGTGAAACAAACCGTCACCTAACAGCAGCCCGGCCACAGATTTCCAGCGAGCGATAGCTGGCACGCCTCGCCCCACCCACGAGTCCGAGGGCTCTGCCCTTTCCTTCAGGGCCCGGGGGGTGCACTGGCAGCACGTGCCATCTTCCCCAGCCCCAGTGCAGCACTGAAGCGCACCCCGAGTAAAGCTGATGAGAGAGCAGAGGATTCATGGCCAACGCCCTGGGAGCCCTGCCACCGCGAGGCTGGCGGTCTCACTGCTTTCCGGAACAGATGCAGGGCTCACCTCCTCACAAGGCTTTCCGCATGTTTTGAGGGGTGAGGGGAGGTCCAGGCGGCTGCTTGGCAAACTATCCTCCTTCCTCCCCAAACCCAGCCTGAATCGACCTAGTTAGGCTATGTGTGGGAGACGAGGGGGAAGCAGGGCCCAGAACTCCTGGCAGGCCCCTGCACTTCCACACAACCCAGGGACCCAGAGGGGGAGGGATCGCCTCCAAGGGCCCAGGCACTGCTTAGCCAAGCAAGACAGCAGACCAGTGGACAGCGCCCACTCTAGGGAACTCCCACCCTTCTCCTGGCCGCACAGGGTCCTCAAGCAAGTTCTTGGCAGCTGGCAAGCCACAGAATTCATCTGCCTGTCCCGGGTGGCTTGGAGGGTGGGCGCAGATGATTTGGCCTGCGTTTATTTGCCCAGCCTTAAGCATTCCTGGCCTTTGTGCCGGCTCTTGAATCTCATACACAGAAGTTCTAACGCTTGGTTAGCACAATGACTTTCCCAAAGTCCTTTCCCATCCGGCATCACTTTTGAACATGGAGACAGCCAGTCAAGGAAAAAGGATAAATATCACTGTTGCTATTATACAAATAGGGCCACTGAGCCTCAGAAAGGCTAAATGACTCATCGAAAGTTGCCCAGCAGAGCCGGGAACAGAATCTAGGCCCAGCACTCTCCATAGTCCTTGTTGTTTCTCTAAAATCACCCACCCCACGTGAGGGGGCACTGTGGACCCAGAGCAAAGGAGGGGGCCCGACACAGGCCAGACAGCTGTTTGATAAACATATAGATATTTGGTAAACAGGCCCGAGGAGATGGAGAGAGGAGGGAATTACATGGAAGAATCAGACAAGCACCCTGTAGATCAAGGCTGCCAGGGTTCAAATCCCGGCCCTGCACCTATTACCTGAGTGACCTTGAGCATGTTTCTAAACCTCATCTATAAAATGGTTTCACAGCACTTGCCTCTTGGGCTGGGCACAAGGACTAAATGAGATAAGGCGGGAAAAGCGCTAAGATGGTGCCCAGTCTGTGCTCGGTAAATGCTACTTGGCCGTTACTGTTACTCTTCAGTGTGGGCGGAACAACACACACATTCTCTCGGAGAAGCCAGTGCTCTTCAGACACGACAGTCCTAGAGTTCAGTGGAGCATGAAGAAAGGTTTCATGGAGGAGGCAGGCTGGTGTGGGGCCTGAAGGAGAGGTGCGCGTGAAGAGGCACACCAGGACAAACCTGGCCTGGCTGCAAGCCCTGGCTCCCCACCTCATGGCTCGCTGTGGGTCCTTGAGCAGGTGACTCAACCTCTCTGAGCCTCCTGGAAGACGGTGGTTGGAGGGATGGGGGAGTGCAGGGGGCTCCTGTTGCAAGAAGTAAATGAGATCCTCTGTGTGCTGTGTCAGGTTCAGTTCCAATGCATTCAGAAAATAGAAACTACTGTTATCATCACGGTTATTTTGTGGCTGAGCAAAGCTTCTTGGAGACACACCCTGGTGCCCTCCCTGACTCCCAAACCTGAAAGGGCTTGATGGAAGCCAAGAGGTGCAGCACCATGGAGCTCAGTCCACGGTGCAGCCTGCCCATCGGGGTAGCCACAGCTGGGAGGTGCAGGGTGTGTTGTACATAATGAAGGGATATCAATAATAGATTAAACTCAAGAAAGTCCAGGAATATCCATTATAAATTAATTAAATGGCTCCAGGAGAGGCAACAGGGGGTCTATTCAGGATGAACTAGAAGCAACATCCTGCCTCACCTTACACAGCGGCGGCCCACCCCCCTCCCCAACCCTCACCTGAGAGAGCCACAGGCTCTTTGGCCAGGACTATCTCCAGGTGTAGGACTGGTTCTTAGGAGCAGCCCCCAAAACACAGGTAAAGACAAGCCCTGTTCTCTTCCCACCCACCCCCCAGCTCAGAGAACTCAAACACTGAAAGGGTTTTGATGAAACTTCCCAGAATAGTAACCTCCTGGGCTGAACTCAGGCAGGCGAAATTCAAGGGCTAATTTGGTGAGAAAATGATCAAATGCCTGGAAATAAGTGCCAGGAACACTGGAACCCCTCAGTGGGCCCTCAGGGATGAGAACAGCCTGAGGGCAGCACAAACAGCCTCTTGGTGGTCCCTGGAAGCTGCTGGCTCACACTCCCAGCTTGGCACTGGTGGGAGACAAACCAGGGGAAAGTCAAGTGTGCAAAACGCATTCCAGGCTGGGACTCTGGGGCCCAGCTCCGATTCCCCGCCTCACCTCTCATCCCTTCCCCATGCCCACCTCCTAGTGACCAAACTGACAAATCTCAGGGCGTCTGTCTCCCCTCCATAACCAATCAGGCCTGGTCTCTCCCCTCCCCACAAGGTGCCCACTGCCCCAGCTCAAGTCCTCTGCACTGGGCACTCCCCTCTCCTGTCCCTCAGTACCCTGACACCTGCTGCCAGATGCCTCTTCCTGGGCAGTGGCACCAGATCCCACACACTTGCTCAGAACATGTCAATGACTGCCCACATTTTCACAGACGAGACCAAACCTGCAGCCCTGCAGTCTTCGGCCCTGGCTCTCAGGGACCCAGCTCCAACTCACTTGTCCAACCTTAGCTTTCATTACTTCTATTTCATGCCCCCTACACTCAAGCCAGACTGCAAAGGGGCAGCAATTCGCCTTCCCAGCCACACTCCCGGTTGCCACTGGTTCTTCTACAACCACTTTCCTGTGTTCACTCCAACCAGCCCTTGGGTCCCAGGTTAAAAGCCATTGCCCCCCGCTGCATTCCCTGAGCTTCCTGGTTCGAGTCATTTTCTCTCCTTTGACCTGTGGTGTCACTCACTTCTAGAAATTGATTACATCTCCTCAATAGATTTTAAACACCTCAAGGACAGAATCTACACCTTACAGGCTCCAGTTCGTCCAGCTGATCTTCATTGCCCTCACTGACCTCCCAACTCATAGTAGGTGCTCAAGAAATCTATCTACTGAATCCAAGTAGAAATATTCCCCAGGGACTAAAATATGATTCTTGGTGTGATCTGTTGACAGATATTCAAGATTCTGTCCATCCCAAGGATAGGGTTGGAGCTAACTTCTTATCAAGTAACGGGACCTATTACATCTTCACTGATATTAACATACGTAGATCATGATGTAACCACTTTTATTTGGAAAAGATTCTCGGTGCAAAAGAAAATATTTTTGGAGTCTTTCACTCATCATGATCTAGCCAGGCATTACATGGGAGGTTAGACTGTCCCCATCTTACAGATAAGGAAACTGAGGTATAGACAAAGGCCAGGATTCAGATCTGGGCCTGTTTGGCTCCAGAGTCTAAAGCCATAATGCCTGTGGACTATAATGCTGTCTTCTGTCATTCAGGTGGACTGTCCCCAGCTGACTTCCAGGTGGCTTGAGGAGGAGCTGGAAGCAGGCGTGTGTGAGACGCCCCCAGGTAGTGCACACATGGGCGTTGGAGAGCCACGCCTCCAGCCTGGGCTTCCTTCTAAGGAATACTGTGAAAGCAGAAAGGCTCCTCTCGTAAGAATCACAACATGAGATATTAAACCCACCCTCCCAAAGCCTGAAGGCGGCCTCCTCCAGCTCCCACTGTTCTCTCCTGCCGCGAGGAGCCCAGCAACACCCCGCTCTACACACCCACCGACACCAGGCCAGCCAGACACGGGAGCCCACAAGCTCCCACACCACCAGGCACTCCACACCCCCTCAGCCCTCACTTCCCACGGAAACACGGGCACACGGCTTCACACACGTGCACTCCCTGGGCAGCCCTGCAGCGGGAACAGCCCCATCCCGATCTGGTAGAGGACTTGGGCATTCCTGCCAAGCACCCCATGAAAACAGCACCCTCACCCGTGGTCACACCGATCCCTTCCACATCATTTCCCTGGACTCCTTCCTTGGCAGCAAAGAAGTCCCCACCGATAAGGCAGTTTCTGGGGTCTTCCATGTCTACACACACACTCTCTCTCTTTCCCATCCAACTCAGAAAGATCAAGTCCAGTTCAAGCCAGTACCAGAAAGGAAAAGAGAAAATCAAAATAAAGTTTTCAGCCCTGTCCGCTGGGGAGGTAACCACATCCTGCAATGTCCTGGGCTCTGCGGTTCTAAAAGATTTATCTTTCTCTGACCACATGCTCATTGATGTTTCCCCCAGCGCTACTTGCCCAGTCCACCGGAGTACAATCTAAAGCTATTCCAGTGAGAAATTGAACTCAGATGGAGTGCTGGGCCAACAGGTGATTAAACACTGGGGTCCCCCTCTGGTCCTGGGAGAGGGACTGGGGGAGGAGTGGCATCCACAGACAGGCTGTGCCTTCAGCTGCAGCCGTCTGGCCTGGTGCTGTCAGCGCTGGTCCAGCATCCTCTGGCCAGAGAGGCCTGATTCCCTGGCACCCCTAACACAGAGCAGCCGGGCACCACGAATTATGGGGCAGCTGAAGAAGGAAAGGTTGCCAGGAGCTGAGTAAAGCAACTTTTGGAGAAACACGGACAAAGAAAATGGGAATATGACTGAGGAAAAATCTCAACTCCACAGAGCCACGTGCCCTAGATGTCCACTCCTATGTTACTGGACCCCTGCCTCAGATGGATTCTGCTCAAAATCGGCATCTATGCACAATGACAAGGAGTGGCAACTTGGCTGGGCTCCCTACTGCCTCAAACCCCTAGGACTGGGAAGAAGGCTCGGCTCTACTTTTGGGGGACAGAGGCCCACTCCCCCTCTCAGCATCTTCTGACCTGCCCTGTCTGCCTCCCAGCTCTGCTGTGCACAGTCCCAGCATCCCAAGCAGATGGCAAGGGGTGGCTGAAAAGGGCTCCTGGAGTCCAAAACCACAGAGCTGAGCCATAAATCAGAACAAACAGGCAGAGGTGTGGAGGGTGAGCTGGGGTGACACGAATACTGAATATTCATGACAGGGAAGCTGGAGGCTTCCTCCTTAATGGACTCTGCACTTAAAAGAGCTTTCCAGGCAGGAGCTGAAGTGCCCAGCAACTTCTGGGGGAGGTAAAAAGGCACTGCAGGAAGCATGCGGGACAGCCTCCGACACCCCTCAAACCAACCTGGGAACGACCAAGGAAGCACTTGCAATGCCAGGCAGTGTCAGGCGGCAGCCACAGGGACTGGGTGAGTCCCACCACATGGAAAAGTCAGCTCACCACCCTGGGCCTGGCAGGGCTGTGTCCTCCTTCCACCCGCGTGGCTTGACACTGCAGCCTGGACACAGGGCAAAAACTTTCTGCCTCAGGGAGCAAGTGTGTGAAATGGGTTGCTGGCTAAGGCAGACACCCACATGGAATGCTCCAGAAACAGGCCTTCTGATTACCAATCCTCCCAGCCGTGGAGGCCTGTAATTGAGACTCTGCAGCCTGTTGTCAGGAATTAGGCTTCTGGTGGCAGAGAGCAGAGCAATTTGCAGCCACCCTCATCCTCCCCACCCGGGAAGGCCCTTCAGTGGAAGTGGAACCACATCAGGAGAGGTGCCACGCCTGTGTGCCCTCAGCGTACACTCTGAGGGTGCCCATGGCCCTTCCTCTGTCCCCCATGTGTCTGAGGGCATCCTCCACACCTCCCAGTGCCCCTGCCATCCAGCCTCAACTTCCCTTGTGGGACCATTCAGCCCCAAGCCACATCCTCGCTATGGATGCTCTGACCCACTTCATTTTCTTCAGGCCACAGCCCAAAAAACGCTGATGTGACTGCTCCCCGCCCCCGTTCTCAGAACCTAGAGCCAGAGGAAATTCTCAAGAGAAAACACACACTTCCCAAGTCTCCCTCCCACACAGGTACCCTAGATCTGTCAGCCACAGACACCTCCCAGACCTACCCTGATGGTGAGGCATGTCTGCAGCCCAAGCAAAGGGCTTCCTCCTGCTTGGGCCACTCCTGCGGGGCTTCACAGTTGCTGTAGCCATGCTTGGGACCGTCCTCGGGAGACCTGGGGCCTGGTTCCAGCTCAGCAGCTGACTCACAGTGTCAACAGATCCCACTTTTCCCCCACCAGAAGCATGCACACTCAGGGCCTCTAATTCCCTATGACAAACCCTCAACCTTCTGGCTCCCTTCCTCCCCGGTCACATTCCAGGCCTCCATTTCCTATGCCTCCTGCCTCCTGCTCTGGTCTCTTCACCTGGTGAGAATCTCTGACCTTTGTACAGCCTTTCACTGTTTACAAAGGGTTTCCATGTGCGCCATTTCCTTTCATACTTTACTACCTGACCACCGTGTGACATGCCTTGAGAGGTGAAGTCACCTGCTCAAGGTCACACAGCCAAGACTGGAATTCAAGTTGTCTGGCTCCAAATGCACTGGACAATACTCCAGCTTTAGGGAACTCACCAGCATCTCTAAGCACCCACCTTGGCAAATTTAGCAACCACTCACCACCCTAGTCTCCAATACCCTCAACATCATCTTTTTGGATTCCTAAATGCCTTCTCCACACCCAGTCCAAGCTTGACCCTTTTATTGTGCTACCCTTGATCCCACTTCCCCAAGAGCCCCACAAAGAGCTGAACATTTCCCCCACATCCTAAGACTTCTCTGGGGGTCTGGAAATCGCTCCTCTGTGAAGTATCACACTATGTGACACTGAGTGAGATCCTTACCCAAAGCTTCCCAAAGGACTAGTGAGGGCAGACACAATCCTAGCACACTCCCAGTGTGCAGAACTATCTTCCAGTCATCCCTCAAATGATCCTCTGGACCCAGAGGTTTCCAAGCATCAAAGAAGACAGGCAACTCCCAGATACCCTGCAGCAAACCCATCAACCCAAGGAGAAGGCAGGACCAGGCGACCAGAGACAGATGGTGCACCACACCCTCTCCCGCCTGCTGACATGGGTCACCTCTCAGCCCTGCACGTTTCCCATGACATGTTTAGGGACAGTGATCACCACTAAGAACCATCCACCCCTCCCTTCTTCCCCAAAGCTGGATGAATCCATGAGCCTAGGACAATGTTTGCAACCTGGACAAGTCTCTGTCTGGGTCACCATCAGGGTCCTTGTGGTAGAAGCTTCTCCTGGCATCTTTCACGTCCATTATAAAGGACACCAACCTTCTCCCAGCCTTCTGCCCTTCTCAGTCCAGTGCACCCAACAGGCATTAAAACTGGACCCCCAAGACAGAGGCAGTGCCCCCCATCATGGCCAGAGTGGGAGGACAGGCATTTACTCTTCCCATCCACCAGGGTCCGAGGGCCACCAATTCTCCCCTCCCAGTGCCAGGCAGCACCCCCGAACCACACTGTGCCAAGGCCATTTCTCACAGTCACACCAGGAACTCTAGCCACGCTGAGGACACCGATTCTTCAAGCCCCCAGTGCAATCACCCCAGACCATGTCAAGCCCAAGGCCAGAACCATCCCCACACCCAAGCAATGGCAGCACTTCCTCACACCCATGCCAGCGGCACCACCATGCCGGCACCAGCTGGCCACTCACCCCTGAACCAGTCCAAGTGCTGTGCCCATCACCTGTCTGTACAGAGGGCTGTGCCCGCCTCACACCTAGGCGGCCACCACCACACCAAGGCGGGGGTGAGCCTTCTGACACCCGTGCCAGGAAAACCACGCTGCCTGTGCTGGACCCACGTTGCCCACGCCTGTGCCAGGGTGTCACCATCCCCACACCGGTGCCCGGGGCTCCACGGACCTCACACCTGCCACCGGCGCGCGTGGCAGCAGCAACTCCGCCCGCGGACCCGTCGGGCCGGCCACCGAGCGCCCTGGACACTGCCCAGCCCGCCGCGCCGCTCGCACCTCGCCCGCGCCCGGGGCCGGCCCGCCGCGCCCAAGACCCCACTTACCTCCCGCCCGCTGCTGGGCTCGGCCCGCCGCCGCGACCGCCACCTCCATCCTGGGCTCCCCAAGGCCCCGATTCACTAACGCCGCTTCCGCAGGGCGCCGGCGCCGGCGCGAAGGCCGCCTCCGCCCCCCGGGGGACGCTGCGTCCTTTACGTAAACCCCACTCCGCCGCCAGCGGTGACCATGGCGACGGCCGTGGGGCGGCAGCGCCCCCTGGCGCCAGGGAGGGGAGCGGCGTCGAGGCCCGAGCGAGCGGAGCCTTCGGCGGGCGCGGGCCCGCGCGTGGGGGCGGTGGGCGCCCGGCTCCGGCGCGCGGGGCCTCCGTGGGCGGCCGGGAGGGGCCGGACGGGCCGCGCTGCATGGGGGAAGGCGGCCGCCTGGGTCCCCCTCCTTCAGGCCCCGCGTGACCGGCTCCAGCGTGGGAGAGGGAAAGAAGCAAGTAGGATCACTGGAGAACTGGTTCACCTGCAGGGAGGAAGGAGAGAGACGGGTCCCACCTCCTCGGGTGACTGAGCGCTCCTCCCGGAGTCGGAGCGCATCTTTATCCTCTGTGTCCCCCCCACCCCCAGCGCCCAGCATCGTGCCTGGAACCCAAAGGGGCGCTTGGGCAATTTTGAATTTCTGGTAAATGAAGAAAATCGTCCCTCCTGGTCTCCTTCGCACAGGCCCATTCATTGACGCTCTCAGATAGTTAACACCCCTTCCTGAGAGATGCTCTGGAGCAAGGGCGCTGCGGTGCCGGTGCCGGTGCCGGTGCCGGTGCCGCGCACTGCGCTAGGCTGGGAGCCGAGGGCACTGAGACAGAGCTGCAGGACGCGCCTGCCCTGGTAGCTCAGGCAAGGATGTTGACTGCAGGAGCTCGGCAGAGAGGGCTGAGAGAGCCCTCGGGCGGGAACTTAAGCCTTAAGGCTAGGAGTCCTGTCTGGAGGTCAAATGACTCAGCTGGGTCCGAGGCAAAAGGGGGAGTAATGTGTTTCAGGCAAAGGAAGTGCCTCTAAAGTGTCTCCTGGGCCCTATTGTCAGCCCCAAGACACCAGGGCGATCCGCTGCAGTTCTATCCGCTGCAGTTCAGTACAAGTGGGAGCCACAGGGGGAGCAGAAGTACGCGTGTGTAAGGGAGGTTGAGGCGAAGCCTTGGCCTGAAAATCACGTGGACATTTGGGTTGGAAATGACATTGAGTCCCGGACAGCCTGCCCCTCTGTTGAAGCAGCTGGAACCACTTCCGGGAGGACTTCTGTATTACCTATGATTATTTTGAAAGCGAACTCTGGTTTAGGTAAAACAGAAATGGGGAATGGGGACAAATACTGGGTGGGGTATCTCAGGGGATTCAGGGAGAAGTTGAACCCCCCCCAAGGCTCAGGAAGGCAGAGATCAGGGGAGGCTTTAAGGACTGACTGTAGATAGCATCAGTTTAGGGACCTTCTTTCTAGATCATTGAAATTAATCAGATTCAAAACTGCCAGGTAATGTCTTTTGGTTCAAAGTTCCAGATTCCTAGAAGAAAGAATCTTACTGGTCCAGCTTGGGCCATGGTCAATCAGCTATGGCCAAAGCAGAAAATGCCATGTGATGCAAACACGTCAGACCACTCTTCCCTACTGAGAGAAGTTCTGAGAAAAGGAGAAATCATGACCTGAGCCGCCACTCCAAAGACTGGCTACTACATTCCGCCCTTCAGCTGTCCCGTACACAACAAACTCACATGTGTCCATGCACATGTGTGTCTATGCACACACACACACATCCTTCTTCCCATTTATCTGAAGTCGTCCTCACCAAACAGGCTCCAATAGTCCATGTTCAACCAGTTCCACACTTGATGTCATGAGGCTACTATTATTCAAGATCTTCAAGGTGATGTCAGTCCCTCCTCAAGTTCTATAGTGATCCCCTCTGGGCATTGAACAACTAAGTTAGAGGGTAAATTTAACCATATCCTTTGAACTCCTGCTACTCAAAATGTAACAGTGGCACCATTTGCATTTTGGAAATGCAAAATCTCAGGCCCATGAATCTCAGCATGTTAACAAGATCCCCAGGTGATTTGAATGCGTCTTAAAGTTTCAGAAGCACTACTGTTATAAATATTGGGAGAAAGGAAAAGGGAACATGAGAAAAATGTTTTTAAATTGTGATCATTCCTATTTAAAAAGAAAAAGGGGTGGTTAATTATTTAATTTTCAACAACTCTAGTAACGAACAAGGAAGTGTAGGTAGAGACTGCACTCTATTTTTGCAACTGGTCGCAAACTCCTAGCAGGTATTTATGAATTCCTTCTTCTAACTCCTTATTCCGTGTTCTGCTTGCCTGCTGGCTGCATCTCATTTGCTCAGGATTCTTTGCCTGACAGACTGACCTAAGTCTTCATCCTTGAGGGCTGTGCTTTTGCTGCTCCTGGCTATAAAGCATCTCCGCAGGCTTCCAGCTACCTTTACCACTGGGCACAATAAGATAGGAGGTGCTCCATGGGGTTCCACCCATACCCTTTCTCTCTGTATGTATGTGTGTGATGAAGATCCCCAAATGGCCAGGCGGCAGTCCCAGTTTCCAATTCAGTGGAACCATGATTGTGCCTCCCGGTGGGAACGTTCCTCCCTTCAGTTCTAAAAGCACCAGACGCAAAATCAAAACCCAGAGTTGCCTGCACAGAAAGCAGACATTATGGTGATGATGTTAAACACCATCATCACCTCTAGTCCTAGTTCCAAGACCCTTTGGAAGAAGCATATCATAAAGGGTGGCTGGTTCAGAGCCCAATCTCCCTGGGGGCCTGACCTGGTCCAGCTACCAGGCTGGATCCTCTCCAGTGCCACGACTGGCCTTCCCTCTGAGCGCCTTCAGGCCCAGTGCTGACAGAGTTTGGCCAGGTGTCTTTGGAGAGAGTCGCCAGGGCTGTGAGTAGACCGGAGCTGAGGAGGAGGACAAGAGGGCACCAGAACAGGTGACAAGCTTTAGACTGGTTC
This sequence comes from Daubentonia madagascariensis, assembly GCA_023783475.1. Classification (NCBI taxonomy): domain Eukaryota; kingdom Metazoa; phylum Chordata; class Mammalia; order Primates; family Daubentoniidae; genus Daubentonia; species Daubentonia madagascariensis. Next base: position 3,479,934 of record JAKFHU010002396.1, on the reverse strand, counting down.
TGGTCCAGCTGCCAGGCTGTACGCCCTCAGCTCAGTGCCAAATTCCCACTCTGGCCTCAGTTTCCCTCTGAGTCCCAGTGGGGATAATAACATGGCTCCTCCTCCCAGGGGGGCTGTGCGGTTTAACTAATTAATGAGTGTGACATCGTCTGCTTCTACAAAGGGGCTGATTAAATGCTGAGTGTTTTTATTAGAAGCTGTGGAGGGTGTGTGACTGGCGTAGTCGGCTGGAGACAGATCTGCTCCCTTTGCCTCCTCCCCACCCCCTTCCTCCGGCTGCCCCACGCTCTGCGAGCTGAACATCTTGCAAGACAAAGCAAAGATGATTTTTGGCACCCCAAAGACGGCGTATAACTTTTGCGCATTTCCCCTGTACTGGAATGTGAGTCACGGCCGAGCTTCCTGGTGTAATCTATCTCCGACAGCTGGCACAGCTGTACCCTGCCCCAGACTCTCAGCTCCTAACAGCTGCAGAATGGGGTGGCTTGGCCAGTGACTGCAGTAGGGTAGAAACGCCTGCAGAAAGACAACTGTGGGATTCCTGAGCTGGGCACCAGCCCCTGACTGCATTGCCCATGGGGGCAGGGACTGAGCAACCACCTTCCTCACAGCTGAGGGGGGGAGAGCTAACACGATACACTGGCTAAGGGGTGGGGGGAATTCAAAGCATGCACGGTTTTAAAGTATAAAGTATCTGCTCATGGCGGACAGAGATCCAATGACTATATTCTAGCTTGGGTGCAGGGTATAGGATAACTGGATGAAATCACAGCTCTGGCGCATGATGGCTTTAGCCTAGCATGTTCGCAGATGCTGAAAGCCCAGAGAGGCCTCTGAGTCAAACAGTGAATGTGACTTTTTGGTACACAGCCACGGGTCCCCGTAGCTGGCGTGAGATCCATTGCCCACCCCAGATGCTGGATCTTCCATCCCTGAATTCTGTAGGGTCCTGGCTCCCACCCTGAGTCCTGGTACCTCTGATGGGGGGTGGGGTGGATGGGAAGGAATTGCTCAGTCTGCCACCAGGTAAATAAGTTTGCCTCTGATAACCAAGGGGAATGTTGTTTACCCAAATAGCACAAACTCAGCCTGCCTGGGGAGGTGAGAGAGAGAAAAGCTCTGGAGGCTGAGCTGTCAGACTCCCACAGGGAGAGAAATTAGCCAGGGACCAGGTCTAGGAAATGCATGTGAAGTGGGGCTTGGGACATCTGGAGCCAGTGCTGGATCATCAGGGGCATCTTCTGGTAGGATTTCAGACCTTCTTGCCTCTGAAAACAGCTGCTGTCCCTGTACTACCAGGCCTTTTCTCTCCCTGCCTTCCTTGTCTCTCCTGCTATGAGGTAACAGGAGTGGATCACGGGGCCAAATAGGCTCGAAGTGGGGGCCAGACAACACGGCTTTGCTGGCAGCCCAGGGATTAAAAGGTCAGCCACCACGGGAATGTGCTGAGATCCTGTCTAAGAGGTAAGTCGTTCCCTCTTGCCAGAGGAGAGCCTACAAGCCCATATCTTTTACCTGTGTAAACACGATTTGCAAGCAGAGTCTCAAAAATCTGTATGGTGGTGGTCGTAATGAGGTGGTGACAGTGCTGGTGGTTCGGTGGTGGTGATGACAGGGAGGAGAAAGATGACCCATGGCTTCCAAGGGGAAGTCCTAGAGGTTTTCCCACTCCGGCCTCATCCGCCATGAGCTGGGGTGTCACCAGCACTTTCCATGTAATGCCCTGAGGATTGGGAGATCCTCGCATCTCATTAAACCAGCCTATTTGTAAGTGTCTGCTCCCTGATGGGCATTGTAGTAACTAGTTTTTCTCCCTGGGGCACTGGGGAGCTATTCGAGTGTAAACACAGGTGTCTCAGGGGAAAGCCTGTGTGCTTTCTGACTAGTGTGATTCATCTGCACTTTCCGGACAACAGCAATCAGAGTGGGGGGTCTGAGGGTGTTCATCCACCCACCCACTCACCTATTCACCCACATACTCATTCTGCCACCCACTTCTTCTCCCACCTACTCGTGCACCCATCTGTCCACCCAGTCATCCACCCAATCTGTCCGTTCACTCTCCCACCCGCCCATCCACTCATTCACAACCCATCCATGCATCCACCCACCTGTCCATCAACCCTTCTGTCCATTTACCAATCCATCTATCCAACTGCTGTGTCTCCTAAGTCATGTCCTGTTGATTCTTCTGTCTAAATATCTTTGAAACCACCCACTTCTGTCCATTTCCACCAGCACCACCCAAGTCCAGGGCACCTTTGTCTGTCTTCAGGGCAACTGCAGCCGCTCTCCCTTCTCATCTGTTTTCCACCCAACAAATGGAGCAACATTTTATAAGTGAACGTCAGATTATGTCATGTCACTACCTAAAACTCTGCTGTGGTTTCCCATTGCTCTTAAAATATGGACTGTAATTTTTCTTAGGTGTAACTCATATATAGTAAACCATGCAGCCTGATGTTCTTCTACATACGTATGTACCTGTGACCGCACCTGGATGAAGACGCAGAACATTTCCAGTTCTTTGTGCTCTTCACAATCAAGTCTCACCGCCCAGAAGTAACCACTGCTTGGACTTCCTTGCTGTAGATTGGTTTTGTCTGTTTCTGAACTTCCTATAAATGGAGTCATATGATATGCACTCTCTTGGGTCTGGCTTCTTTTGCTCAACATTATGTCTGTGAGATTCATTCATTATTGTGTATATCAGTAGCAAACTCTTTTGTATTGCCCTGTAATATTTCATGAGATGAATATACCATGATTTGCCAGTCTATTCTGCTGTTGATGGATATTGGGGCTTTTTCTAGTTTGGGACTCTTATGAATAAGGTTGTGCTATTGTTCGAATATATGTATCCCTCCAAAGTTCGTATGTTGGAACTGAAACCCAAAGGTAATGGTATTAAGAGGTGGAGGCCCTTGGGAGATGATTAGGCCATGAGGGAAGATGGGATTAGTGCCCTTATGAAATGGCACAAGGGAACTAGCTAGCCCCCTCTGTCCCTTCTGCCATGTGGGGACACAACAAGAGACACCATCTTGAAAACAGAGATCTAGCCAGAAACCAATCCTGCCAGTGCCTTGATCTTGGACTTTCCAGCCTCCAGCACCATGAGAAATAAATTTCTATTATTTATAAATTACCCAGTCAAGGAATTTTGTTATAATAGCAGGAATAGACTAAGCCTGCTATGAACATTCTCGTGCAAGTGTTTTGGTGGCCATTGTACTTATTTCTCTTGGATAGTGTGATAGGCAGAATAGTCATTCCCCAAAGATGTTCATGTCCTAATCCCCACGACCTATGAATGTGTTAGGTTATGTGGCATAGGGAAATTAAGGTTGCAGATGGAATTAAGATTGGTAATCAGCTGGCCTCGAGATGGTGAGATTATCCTGGATTATCTAGCTGGGTCCAGTGTGATCACAAGGGTCCTTGTAAGTAGGAGAGGGAGGCAGCGTGAGAAAGGCTGGACCAGCCACCACTGGCTTTGAAGATGAGCCAAGGAACACAGCCTTCCTGCTGTTCCTCAAAGGTCTCCTTCACAAGTGCATTCTGTCTACTGGAATGGCCATTCCCCTCCCCACCCTTCAGATGTCAGATCAAAGGATATTTCCTCAAGGAAGCTAGGTGGGGTTCCCTGTTTTGTACTCTTTAAGCGCTCTGTTCTTTCCCTTCAGAGTACCTGTAAAGGTTTGCCATGACATCTTCATTTTAGTGATTATTTAACTTTGTCCCCTCCCACCCCACCCTTGGACTAGAAGCTCCATGTAGGCAGGGACTGGGCTACCACTATACCCTTATCACTTAGTAGGCTATGTACCCAGCACATAGTAGGCCCACAACAGCTACTTGCTCAATTGTGAAATGAATGCTTTCTGTGTGGTGGGAAGGAGAAGTTGTTATCTGGATGCGGTGAGGATGTCAGAGAGAGAAGATGGTGGAAGGAGAAGGAAGGAAGAAGAGAGGAGAAGAGGGAAAGAGAGCAACTTACACCCTGGGGTCACCATGGCCCAGGCTCTGCCCTCAGCTTTAGTCTCAGTTCAGCATCCTCAGGGCAAGAAGACTCTTGAAAACCATTCATGTTCCTGCCGGGTAGGGTGGCTCATGCCTATAATCCCAGCACTTTGGGAGGCCAAGGGAGGAGGATCGCTTGAGGCCAGGAGTTCAAGACCAGCCTGGGCAACATAGTGAGACCCTGTCTCTACAAAACAAAGAAAAAAAAAAGAAAACCATTCATGTGGATCAAACCACAGAAGGAAAATGCTGATTTCTTAGTGAGAAAGGCCCTGTATTCCTTTACAGACAGCTCAATGCCTTTCCAGGGACCTTGTGACTCATGCTTACTGCCTTGGAAACAGTCAGTCTGGCCCCTGAGGCAGGAGGGACATTGTAAGTAGCTGAAGTGACCAAGACTCAGAAAGGGGCAGCGAGTTGCTCAAGGCCACTGCCATGTTAGAATCAGGTTAGCTGGGACCCCAAACCGAGACTCTTCAGTGATAGCTCAGGGGTGAGGTGGGGTAGGGTTGCTGGATTTAGCAAATGAAAAAACAGAATACACAATTAAATTTGAATTTCAGATAAATAACAAGTAGTTTTTTAATATGTCTATCCCAAAGATTGCATGGGACATATTTATACTAAAAAATTATTTGTTGTCCATCTGAATTTCAAATTTAACTGGACATCCTTTATTTTATCTGGGGGTCAGGGTAGGGTATCAGGTGGTGGTGGGGTGATCCCTGCTTCACTATGAAGCAGGCCTTTCCAGGAACCTGTGCCCATGCTGTCCAGAACACAGCCTGTTTGTTCCTGGACACAGCTGGCCACCCTCTGACCTGTTTGGCCTCCTTCCTCCTTGGCATCTGAGCAGACCCCAGCCTTCTGCTGGGTCACTGGTTCTCAATACATTAGAATCTCCTGCCTGGTTGCAAAGCAGAATCTCCTGGGCTTAGACTCAGGCATCAGGAGTTTTTGAAGCTCCCCAGGTGATTCTAACATACAACCAAGGTTGAGAACCACTGTGCTAGAAGGATCTGCTTCTATGCTGCTGACGTCCCATTTGTTTGCCTTCACCTTTGGAAGAGCCTAGGGAACCTCTGCGGTCTCAGCTGCTCCCCCATTTGTGAACCTCCCTGCAGTGGGCCCTTCTGCCTTTGGCCCTTCTCAACCCTTTCTGGTTGATTCTGAGGAGCTTCCATTTCAGAGAATGACAGTTTATGTCTATCTTCAGGCTCATCAGGAAGGCAGGGGTGGGAGCCCCCCATTTGGGATTTGAGGCCCCTGAGGTACTGACCCAGGCAGTGGGGATCTAGAGCACTCAGGGGACAAGGAGCTACTCAGGGTTCCAGGGTAAAGGCCAGGCAAAACAGGTTGTTCTTTGAGCTGCTTCTTTGTTCTTTGAGCCTGATCCCTCAGGCTGGGTTGGTTCTGTCAGCTGTGGGTCTCTGTAGTCCCCTAGATTTCTCCCCCAGTGCACGTAGTGCTCTTGTGATTACTTGTCAGTATCTGTCTTCCCCTATAGACTCAACTCCAGGAGCAGGAGACAGGAGGGGTCTTGCTCCTGGCTGTGTCCCCAGAGCCTGACTGGTAGCTGGAATAGGGGCTCAATTAACATTTGTGTAACCAGGCATAAACCTTAGCAATCACGACCTCCAACCCCACTGTTGTACAGATAAAGAAACAGAGGCACAGGGAGGGGAAGGGACCTGCCTCAGGTTGCACAGCATGGTGGAGGCTGAGTTAGGACTAAAACTCAAAGCTTTGATTCCCACCCCAGGGTCTTTCCACTAGGAATGCCCCCACCCTACACCCACCCACCCCACCCCTCCCAGCCCTGTTCTGACCCATCAACTTCTCCTCCACTCAAGATACACCCCCCCCATCCTCCAACACACACACACACACACACACACAACACACAGACTTACACTTTCTGTTCCCATGGCATCCCTTTCTGGGAAGGTCAGGGTGACCCTGGCAGTCAGTGGGTGAACAGACAGGCAAAGGGGGACAACTGTATTCTGTGGGAGACGCGGGAAGCCCCTCTAGCCAGAAGCCCCCTCTATCAAACGGACTTCTGGGCAAGAACCCCTCTGGGTACGGTACTGAGGGAGCAAGCGAGCGGGACTTCTATTTTGATAGGCCTCACAGACACCCCCCCCCCAGTGGACTCTGCCCTCTCTCTCCTGCCTCCCTGCACCTCTGAGAAAGGACTGCTGGGCCAAGCTAGCACAGCCTGCTCCTCCCGGGAGGCTGGAAGGTCCACAGCCGGGATTTGGAGCTGGCGCTAAAGTCTGAACTCCCCTTTTCTGGTTGTGGGACTCTCTCTGGGTTCAGTTTCCGAATCGGGAAAATGGGTCTAATGATATTGCCCCCGAAGGGTGGTGATAAGGACTTGGGGCGTGGCGCTTGGTGCATAGTAGGTGCTTGGTCAAGGTGTCTTCCCTGAGCTTTTGCCCTGGGGTGTTGTCGACATTCTAAACTGAATATGAGCACAGTTAGCAGGGACTCTGGGCTGATCCCTTGATCAAACAAACCAACATCATCCCATCTGCTCCTGAGGTGTGAGCCAGAAGGTGGCCATTATGAATGATAATGGCTTCCTAATGGGTCCCCAAGGGACCAAAGCACCTTTCAGAGACTCTCCTGCCTTTTGAAGTTGATACCAAGAGGGTAAGACTGCACTTGAACTGCCAGCACTGGAGGCAGGGTTGCCTTGGGGTCTCCCAGAACAGGAGGGGCTGAAGGAAGGGAGTGAATCCAGGAAGCCTCAGGGCCAGCCTTGGATCTCAGACACCTTTCTCTTGGTAGCTTAAAAAAAAAAATGTATTGTGATAAAATATACATACCATAAAATTTGCTGTCTTAACCATTTTTAAGCGCACAATTCAGTGGCATTATGTACATTCACACTGTTGCACAGCCATCACCACCTGAAACTCTACACAGCTAACACTAACTCCCTCTCCCCTTCCCACCCAGCCCCTAATATTCACCAGGATTCTACCTTCTGTGTCTATGAATTTGACTATTATAGATACTTCACATAAGTGAAATTATGCAATACTTGTCCTTTTGTGACTGCTTTATTTCACTTTGCATAATGTCCTCAAGATTGATCCATGCTGTAGCATGTACCAGAACTTCATTCCTTTTTAAGGCTGAATAATGTTCCATTGTGTGTATGTACCATATTTTCATTCATGGCTGAAAACCATATTTCATTTATCGATGGACATTTAGGTTATTTCCAACTTTTGGCTATTTTAAATAATGCTGCATTAAACATGGGCCGCATTAAATATCTGTTCGAGTCCCTGCTTTAAATTCTTTTGTGTATATATCCAGAAGTAGAATTCTGGAATTGATGGATCCTATGGTAATTCTATGTTTAATTTTTTAAGGAACAGCTATACCACTTTCCACAGTGGCTACATCATTTTACATTCCTACCAGCAGTGCACAAGGGTTCCAATTTCTCTACATCCTTGCCAACATTTGTTATTTTGTTTTTTTGTTTTGTTTTGCTTTGTTTTATAGTAGTCATACTAATGGGTATGAAGTGGCTTTGATTTGCATTTCTGTAATGATTAGTGATGTTGACCATCTTTTCCTGTGCTTATTGGCCATTTGTAAATAGGTTTTTTCCTTTTTTACTGAGGTAAAAGTTACATGCTAATCTTAAGCATACAGCTTAATTAATTTATTTTACATGCATATACACCTGAGTACCTCTGAGGAAAAACATACAAACTCAAAATGTTTTTTCTGTTCTCCTACTCAACACAACAACAATCAACACAGAACACTTCTGTGACCAAATGTGGTGGGAAGGGGGTGGGGTTCCCCACACACCAAGCAGCAGACACCAGCTGGGTGTCCTATAATTCAGTTCAATTCTGACGCTATCTATATGAAGATAGATCCCATACATACATATATCCCATGCGTACATGGAGTCAGATCTCACAGGGTGAAGGCTCAGTCCTACAAGACTGTACCCTCCTTCAGACACCAGTTGCAAGTCTGGGCCTCTGGAACTTCTCACTGACTGGCTTCAAGTTGGGGTTCCTACAACCCCCTCTTTGGGTTTGATTAATTTGCTAGGGTGGCTCACAGAACTCAGGGAGACTTACATTTCCCAGTCTATTATAGAGGTTATTACAAAGGGTACAGATGAAGAGATGCATAGCAAGAAGTATGGGGAAGGGTGTGGAGCTTCCATGCCCTCCCTGGGTGCCCACCCTCCAGGAACCTCCAGGTGTTCAGTTGTTGCAAAGCTCTTCAAATCCTGTCCTCTTGGGCCTTTGTACGAGCCCTTCATCCTCTGAAGTTTCACCGAAAAATCTACCAACAAAAGGTGATGAACTCTTGTGTATATATCTTGGTGACGATATGACCCCATTTCTGCTGGGTTGCAGGACATATGTGTGTTAGATTTGGCCAATTCTTCCAGTTTTCCAAAGTGGTTTTACCAATTTACACTCCCACCGACCATGTGTGACAGTTCCCACTGCTCCACACCATTGCCAACAGCTGCTGTTGTCTTTCTTTTCCATTTTGCCAGTGTCCCAGCCATCTCTTGAAGAATGGGTCCCCAACGGGCTCCTTTCTCCATCTGCTGCAATGGTACCATTGGTCACAGCCGATTGCCCTGGGCTGGCCTCCAATCTGAAGGCATCTCTACATGGGCTGGACAGGAGGCCAGTGAACCCCCTGGCGGGGGCTGGCCTAAGCTCTGCCTGTGGAGTTGCTCCATAATGAGCGGCATTGGGACCACCCAGTCAAAGTCTTTCCTCAGGACATAGACCAGCAGGGAGTAGGTGACGTGGATCAGGACTGTTGTGGTGACCTTGTGCCGCCCCGGTGGGGTGATCTGGGGCCTGGGGGACTGCAGAGCTGGTGCATCAGTTGCTCCTTTTATGCCTTTCCTAGTCCCCACCTGTGCCTTTTACCCAGCAGTGTCTGTAGGTGCCCCAAGCAGCTGTAGCTGGAAAGCATTTGGCTTCTACATATGTATGTGGATGCCACTATGATTAATAACATTCAAATTTGCTGAAAGTATTTCCAAATTCACAGTAGTCTTTTGTGCTGCGTTTTCTTAGCCAATGAATACATAAAAATACAGCTATTAACAAATGGGGTGGAACAAATGAGGTGAAGCTGTTGAAATTTAAGAATTCAGAAACCAAAAGAGTTCAGATGGGCCTTGGATGCAAGCCGATGTGGCCATTTTGGGGGTTCCCACTGGGACAGAGCGCTTCAAGTCTTCCACCTCCCTGGCATTACCCTTCCCTGTAAGATCTAGTTACAGTGGCTGAGTCCCTGCCCTTTGCACCTGGGAAGTCTAGCATCCTTCTCAACATTTCTGGGAATCTCCAAAGGATGCCTGTGATCTCCTGTTACCGCTTGGTCCAGATTTCTCCAACCCTGCCCCAGCTCCCTGCCTGCTGCTGCGATTTCTCCCTGCAACGCTTCACTCAAGCACAGGTTCGCCCTTGCTGGTGGGGTGATCAAGCAAGGAGCCCAGGAGCCGGATGGCCAGGGTTCAAAGCCCAGCTCTGCCACTGACAAGCTGGCTGACCTTGGGCAAGGTGCCCTGTCTCTCCAGGCTTTGGTCTTCTCATAAAATGGGGGTAAGTGGGGCTCCACCTCTTAGGGCTTGTGGCAGGTCACACGAGTTGATGTGGGTAAAGCACCAGCAGTTAGGGGGTATAAGCCTTCATTTTTATGTATCCCCCCACCAAGCACTGTTGTGCGTAAGTAACTTTTACGGATGGTTTGAGGACAGTGGAGGGGAATTAGAGCCAAACATCAGAACAACTCACAACTGAACCACGGCCCTCACCACATTTAGCACCTCTTGTCCATCCTTGTCCCAGGAGGTGACTCAGCCGCCAGCCATGTCCTCTGGCCCTGACCTGATGCCGTTTCTTTGTTTTGTTTTGTTTTTTTGAGACAGGATCTCGCTCTGTCACCCTGGCTAAAGTACAGTGGTGTTATCATAGCTCACTGCAAGCTCCAGCTCCTGGGCTCTAAGTGATCCTCCTGCCTCAGCCTCCCAAGTAGCTGGGACTACAGACATGTGCCGCCACGACACCCGGCTAATTTTTCTATTTTTTGTAGAGACGGGGTCTTGCTCTTGCTTGGGCTGGTCTCGAACTCCTAGCCTCAAGCAATCCTTCTGCCTTGGACTTCCAAAGTGCTAGGATTACAGGCATGAGCCACTGCTCCGGGCCTCTGATGCCATTTCTTGGGGCCTGCTTACCATCCCCCTCTCTGAACACTATTCCTGACTGTCCTCCCAGTTCCACAGCCTCCCCTCCCCGTCTCAGCCACCAGGAGCAGATGCAGAGTTGGTTTCCCAGGGCATCTACATTTTGGTCTCAACTAGGGTCATTCCAGAAGCAGCTGTAAAACAATGACACTCAATGAGGACAAGATGGCCCCTCAGAGGAGTTGGGAAATCTGCAAGGGCATTTTTCTTTATCACAATGAATGTGTGTGTATGTGTATGTGACCTGTTTATATATAAACACAAAGTAATTTTTGCGTGCTTTTAATATACACAGAATTTTCTAGGAACACAACTATTGTATATACAGACAGAAAATTGTCCTTTGTTTTGTCTGGAGCTTTGCCAAGACGCGCTACCCATTTCATGTCACGGCAACAGTGCTGCTCGTGGTGTCTGAACCACCTGTGTCCATCTGTTTTGTGGCTGCTGTGGTCCCCGTGGTGCCACCTTTGGGAGTGAGCATGGGGCCACATCATCATCCTCCCATCTCCTGCTGTAATCAGCTTGCATATCTCCATCCTTAAATTCATATTATTTATTATAAATTATCTCCCTTGTATTTCTCCTTCATATTACAGTTAGGATATTATATTGATTTAAAAAAAAAATGTGTGAAGGTCAGGTCTGTTAGATTATTTATGAATTTCATTTTAGCCTGCTGAAGAGGGCATTACGCAATATTTGTCATCCAAAGGGGGCTTGGGTCTGACGAGGTTTCAAGCCGCCGCCCAAGGGCCCACCTTTGCATAATTGAAGAAACCCATTTCTGAGCTCTTGTCAAGCGGGAGTGATTTGTTTCTGAAATGAACTGCTCAGCCCGTGCTTAGATTTGGAGGCTACTGCTGTCCTTTATTCCCTTAAGTAGCTCTTTTTCCTCTCTCTTGTAAGTGTTCTGGGCTAACAACCTTACCACTGGTCTCCTGGCTCCCACCCTGATCTGTCCTCGGGAGAGTGGCCCCAGGGAGAAGTTCCCAACATAAAAGCACTCGTCAGCTTAAAACTCTTATGTGGCTCCATGTCCCCCATGATTTGAGTGCCTTGAGCTGTGTGCAAGGCACAGCCTCAGCTCACCCCACTCCCCGCTTCCATCTGGCCATCCAGCCTCCGAGCCTCTGCCTGCACTGTTTCCTCTGTCTGGAATGCCCGGTCACCACCCCTCACCCCCCACCACCCCCATCTCCACTTCTGGCTGTACCCAGGGACTTTCTACTCTTCTCTTCAGTAGAAACTTGGTCCTGAAGTTCCTGCCTCTAGAAGATGCCAAAAATCGGCTTCCACCTGGCCCTTGAGTTGGGCAGGGGAGAAGGGGCGTCTGGGGGAAGGGGAGCAAGATGTTGGATTTTAGAGGACCCAGTGAAGGACACTCCTCTCCCCCATCCAAGTTTGGAACCAACTGAGAGAGACACACAACAGTCAGACAGATAGAGATCAAAACATTTCCCTGTGGCTGTGACTTCAGATCAATGACCAAGTGGGCTTCCTACTATCTCACCTTTGAACTTGGCACTCACTCACCAAAACGGCCCAGCCCCTGGCCCAGTTGGGACACCAGAGGCTGCCGAGTGGCAGGTGGGAGCAGATCAGTAAAGGCTTCCAGAAGGGATGGAGCTGGGCTGGGCGTGGCCAGGAGGCTGTTCCCAAACTCAGCCATCAAATAAGTCCCTTCTCTGCAGGGGAGGAGGAGTGAGCACGGACTGTCATTCAATGGACAATCCCATGATGAGGGCAGGGAGGGAGGGAAGGGTGGTCTTTGGAGGGGAGGGAGGCCAGCCGTGGCCTGAGCCTGAGTCAATGTTGATGGCAGGTCCTGGGTGGGGCAGGAGCTGGGAGAGGAAGCTGAGGCCAGAGTTAGGGACCCTGTGGAGAACTGAGAACATCTCTCATTTAACACATTGACTGCCACACTAGAAAAAAAAATTTTTTTCCTTGAGACCATGGTGTTTTATTATGAAAATAGAATAAAAACTTCAAAAACAAAACGATCTTTTCTAATTTAATGAAAATTTTGTTATTTTTTATTGTTTTCTGCGCATGAGTTATATGCAACTTGAAAAATAGTTCACGTGACTCCCAAGGTGAAGAGACGTGAGTTACTTATGCTTCACAAGGTCCCAGGCTCAAAACTAGCGTCAGTTAAACACAACTGGCAGGGCAGTTAATGTGTTAAATAACTCTTATTAGTATCAAAGCTGTGTAGGGGCAGGAAGGTGCGATACCTTTCCTCACCCATCATAAGGGTCACAGGCTGACACTCCTATGACAAAAGACAGGTTAGCAAGAGGAAAGCATAACAAATTTACTTAATCAAAATTTTACTTGACACAGGAGTCTTCTGAATGAAAACCCAGAGATTCAGGGACAATTGTATTTTTATGCTCAGATTCGATGAGGAACGGACAGCCATGTAGAAATGTGATTGGACAAAAGGGCATGATGTAATAATGGCAATAGACCAAGTGGGCAAACCCAGCAAGGCCTGTCTGTTCAGATTCTTCTTGGCCTCTCTGTGGGAACTCCTTTCTCCAGGGGATGGAGCAGGACCCCTCTGGAAGGAGGGTCTTCAAGAAAAAAGGGAGAAGGGAGAGAGCATTCTTTCTAGGTTTTTATGGCATGCTTTGGGAGAGAGGGGTTCTAGCTTCTATGACTGGAGAAGAGGAATTCTGGTTTCTATGACTTGCTTGGGGTGGGGGGAAGAAGGGTAGGAGACAGAGAGGGTCAGAGGGAGACTCTGCTTCTGAGACCTTCCAATATCCTTTTTTTATTTTTTTGGAGACAGGGTCTCTGTTGCCCAGGCTAGAGGGCAGTGGCATCATCACAGCTCACTGCCACAGCCTCCATCTTCTGGGCTCAGGTGATCTTCCTGCCTCAGCCTCCCAAGTACCTGCTTGGGACGACAGGCGTGCCACCACACTCGGGTAATTTTTCTTATTTTTTGAAGACACGGTGTCTCACTAAGTTGCCCAGGCTGGTCTTGAACTCTTGACCTCAAGCGATCCTCCTGCCTCAGCCTCCCAAAGTGCTAGGATTGCAAGTGTGAGCCACTGCGCCCGGCCCGATCTCCTTTAATTCAAAGCCCTCGGCATGCCAAGGTGCTATACTTTAGGGTATCGTTTTCTGAGCCCCAACAGCTGTGTGTATGCATTGCAGAAAGTTAGAACATGCAGATGAGCAAAAACAAGAAAACAAAACCACTCTACTCCTACCACCTGGGAAGTATCGCTGTGCACATATTATTGTCTCTCTTCCCAGATCTCTTTATGCATATGTAATTTTTAAAATTGAAATGAGATCATGCTGTCCTTGTCAGTTAACAGTCTCAACTGCTCGCTGTCAAAACCTCTCCATCGTATTTAATGCACAGTCCGTATTCAAATTCCTTCCTTGTCCCCAAAATGTCCTTTATGCTGATCCCTGCAAGCTTGGGTGCAGTCAAAGACCCTGCAAAGTCTCTGGTTAAATGCCCTTAAGTCTCTTTACTCTAGCAAGTCCCTTTTTTTATGACAATAACTTATGAAGACTGAACCAGTTGTTTTGCACAATGCCCCACATTCAGCATTTGTCTCCTTGTTTCCCCTCTCGTGGGTTAAGTTCATTCCTTTGTCACCTGTATTTCTGGTAAACTGAAAATTGTTGGACTCGAGTTACTAGGCATTTGGGGAAGAGGCATCACGGGCGATGGTGGTACTTGAGGATGCGCTACACAAGATGCACCTGAGCATTCGTGAGCGATGCTGAGTTAGGGTGATGAGTTCTTACATGACGGGATTGAGGGGACTTCTCAGCTAGAAGGACCCTTTGAGTTCCTTGCTCTTATTTTACAGACTTAGATTCTGAGGACTATAGTGCAACCTCCTAGAGCACGAGCCCTTACAGTTTACAGAGGGTCTTCTCAAAACTCCAGGGACCCCCTTTGGAGCTTCTCTGAAGACCCAAAAGGCATGAGTTTTGGGTCCTATTTCAAGGGAACTGAGACTCAAGGGGCAAAGTGACCACAGCTGGGGCACACTTTCTCTTTCCCCTGTGCCAGGCCACAGGGGTGCTGCCTGTCCCTTTCCATCAGGAGAGGCCTTGGTGCGTCTGGCCCTTGAGCCCTTGGGCCCAGCCCATGGGTCGAGCCGAGGGTGTGCTGCTGCTCCCAGGAGGCTGTGCAACTGTCCTTGCCTTTTGGAGGGATGGGCCTTCACTCTGGGCTGGGGCTGGGGGACACAACTGTCTGGACCCCAGCATCTGCCAGCTCAGCAGGGCTCAGGTTTCTGTCTGGGAAGGAAGGAGCCTTGCTGTAGGCAGCAGAGGACAGAGGGGGAGTTTCTGAGGCCCTGAAGGTGGCCCTGGCTTTGGCTGCCCTGTGCTCCCTGGCTCTCTTTCTGGTAGCGTCCTGCTTTGACTCAGGAGTAAACTGAGTCCCAGAGAGTCTGGAAAACAGCTGGCCCTGGGACACAGCCAGACGTGGCAGAGCCAGGACTTAACCCCATCTACATCCCAACCCAGGCAGCTTCCATTGTGCCCCAGTCCCCCAACCAACCTGGGGTTGGTCCCTACTCGCCAACCAGTCCCCAGCTCAACTAAGAGCTAGGTGAAGTAGAGAGAGCACTGGATAAAGAGTTCTAGTCACGTGGCCCTGCCTATTTACTCATTCATTCATTGACATCATTGTTGCCCAATGTGTACCAAGCTCCTACTAAATGTGGATAAAAAATGATTTGGAATCAGACGGAATTGTTTTCATGCTTAGGCTCAGTGACACACGTATTGTGTGACCTGGGACAAGTCATTTCCTTCCCTGAACCTCAGTTCCATTACCCACAAAACAGCAATAAGCCCCTCTGGTTGATTTGTTGAGAGAGTTAAATGCACGTGGAATACTTAGTAAGAGGAGCCTATGTTTACACAATGTTTACTCCGTGCCAGGCACTGCTCTATGCATCTTACACAGATATTTGTTTAATCTACACAACAGAGGTAGGTACTATTATTTTCATCCTCATTTTACAGATGAGGAACCTGAGACCCAGAGAATTAAGTGACCTATCCAGGGTCACACAACATGTAAGTGGTGGAGCTGGGTTTCAAACCCAGCAGGCAGTCTGGTTTTAAAAAAAAATTTATGTTTGTAATCACTATGCTTAGACTAAGGCCTGGACGTAACCTTCATAAAGGCTAGATGCTATCATTGGGTCCCAGAAGGGAAATGCTCTTCATCCAGCCACATCCTGCCATTGTGCAAGGCCTCTAACTAACGTCCTCTGGGGCCCAAAGTGCTTAGTGCTGATATGTCTAACCACAACAGTCTGGGAAGGTATATTAGGCAATTAATGCTGCACAACAAGCACCCCAAAACTCAGTGGCTTAAAACAGCAATCATGTATTCTCATGCTCATGGGTCTGTGACTTGGGTGGACTTGGGTGGACTTGGGTATGTGGCTCTGCTCCAGGTAGAAGGTCCGGCTCAGCTCAGCTCCACATCTCAGCCTGGGGCCCTGTATTAGCAAGGTTTTCCAATTACATATGAAGGAGATTTAATGGAAAATTGGCTCACGTGATTATGGAGGCCAAGGAGTCCCACAATCTTCTCTCTGTAAGCTAGAAAACCAGGAAAGCCAGTGGTAAAATTGAGTCTGAGTCTGAAGTCCCAAGAACCAGGAGCGGATGGGTATCTCAGCTCAAGAAGAGAGAGAGAATTCTCCCTTCCTCAGCCTTTCTGTTCTATTTAGGCCCTTAACAGATTGGGTGCTACACACCCACGTTGGTGAGGTTGACCTACTTTACTCAGTCTGTCGATTCAAATGCTAATCTCTTCCAGAAACACCTTTACAGACACACCTAGAAATAATGTTTTACCAGCTATCTGGGCATCCCATAGCCCAGTCAAGTTGAAACATAAGATCAACCATCACAGGCCCAGACTGAAGGGGCAGCAGCCATTTGGAACATGTTCTTCCAGTGGCTACAGCAGAAGTGTGAGAGCCAGCCCACCCATGAAAGTGTGTTTCAGCCTCTCAACAGCAAGTCCAAGAAGTCACATGATCAAGCTCAACGTCAAGAGGCAAAGAGTACACTCCACTCACCATGAGGCCATGGTAAATGGGTAATGCATGACACCACTACAAGGCAATGAAGAATTGGGATCAAAAATTCAAACTTCCACAGAAAGGAAGGGTCCAGGGCTGGGTGGCCTAGCCTGTGGCCAGAAATTAGGTTTTAGAATCTCTAGAAGCCCAAAGAAGCATGGGCCCCTTCCAGTTTTGTAAGCTCCCAGTTTATTAAAAAATCAAGACATGCTAACACAGCTTACAATAACTGTGGCGTATTTTAGATGTTTACGTTTAACAAATTAATGCTTTTAGCACACACACAAATTGCCAAGCAATGTAATTATGCTATTTATAAGAAAATTACAGGATTTATTAAAATTATTAATTGCTGGTATACTCTGGGCAGTGAGGTTTAGCAATGGACAGCAGGTGTGAAGTTTCCAGACAAATATCTTCATTCAGTCGGGCTAGGCTCCCTGTTACTGGGCAAATGATCTCCTTTGGAGATAATGCCCAAAGTCTAACCCTAAGCCCCTCACTGTGTGTTAGAAATACCTGGGAAACTTTTTAAAGATGCTGATGCCTGGGCTCCACCCACAAAGTTTTTGATTTAATAGGACTGGGGTGGTATCTAGGCATTGATATTTTTTCAAAAACTCCCTGTGTAATTCTGATGTCAGGGTTGAGATCAGTGCACTAAGCAAAGCGAAATGAAAGCATAAAGCATCCATCGCACTGGGCTGATCCATTGCATTATGGGATGGGCAAATCTAAGCCAATTTGGGTTAACGTGATGTAATGTGCGATGAGGCTTATCCCCGGCTTTCGGGAAAGAATCTTCCTCTTCTGGAAAGAAAGCCCTCTTCTGCTGGACATGAATAAGGAAGCATCCTTCCCCGCTGCTACTGGTGGCCATGTCGCAACCATGAGGGAAGCCAGTGTGAAGACAAACAGGATACAGAGGAAGGCAGAGAAACAGCCAGAGACTTGATCTCACCATACCTGAGGCCTGCTGACCTTCCATTGTGTGAGCCAATAGCCTCCTCTTCCTTAAGTCAGTTGGAGTCTCATTTCTGTTGCTTGCACCTGCATGCATCTAATAATGAACGCATTTCCTATACTGGGCTATCGTGAGGATTAAGTGAGATGTTGCTTGTAGTCCTCAGCACAGTGCCTTACACGTGCCAGTGCTCCATAAATGTTAGCTGCAACCAGTCACTCCCACAGAGGGAATGCACAGAGAATGGGCTGTCCTAGTAAAGGAGGTCCGAGGGCGTGCTGCATTGCAGAACCTAGGCCTGTGGCCTGTGCAGAGCAGGCACTTGAGAAATATCAGCCCAATGGGATGGATGCTTTATGCTTTCATTTCCCTTGGCTTAGTGCACTGATCGCTGCCAGATGCAAGGTAAGGGAGTAATCTGATTATCTGATTAAAGTAATATGGCCCCTCGTACCAGCAACTCCAAGTCTTAAGCCACGGGGGCAGATTTGTGTAAGTAAGAAGCTTACCACCCAAAGGGTGAAATAACCAGGCAGGCGGGGGAGCAATTAATTAAACAAATGCTTCCTAAGTGCCTACTACGTGCTAGGTGGTGTGCCAAGCCACGGAAGCTGAGTAAGTCCTCAGGTGTTTGCCCTCAACAGAAAGCTTGAGGGGTCTTTGAGGGGGGAGGAGCACCCCTGTCCCTTACCTGTGTCATCTTCTACATACCTGGGCCAGTTTAATGGGGGTACACCCCCAGAGAAGGTCCAAGGCTTCGCCCCTGAGCTGAAGCACCAGATAGACAGACTGACAGGTGCAGCCCCGAGGTCACCGCAGTCGGCCAGGCCTTCTCTTCCAGGCTTCCCCATGCCCCCGTGATGGGGGGAGCAGGAAAGGGAAGCCATTCTCCCATGTGTGGTGTTTTAAAAAATAATGATTATTTTTGGACCAGGCAGTACAGTCCTACGGTTCAAACATCAAAACAGTATAAAAAGGCTCTCCCACCCCCGTCCTGTTCACTCCATTTTCCCGTCTCTGCAAGTGACCACTTCTTCTGTCCCCTGGATGTCCCTCCCTCAGTGCTGATGCAGGTCGGCTGTCGTCTGCTCTATACTAGCTGTTAAATATTGTGATTATCACCCTGCCTTCCAGCATCTGTGTGATAAAGCACAAGCAGATATAAAATATATTCTTTCTCCGCTCCTGCAACAGGTGGAATGTTTCTGTGTCCCCCACCAAATTCCTATGTTGAAATTCTTATCCCCAGTGTGATGGTATTAGGAGGTGGGGCCTTTGAGAGGCAGCTAGGTCATGAATGCCCTCATGAATGGGATTAGTGCCCTTATAAAAGGGACCCCACAGAGCTCCCTAGGCTTCTTTTTACCAGGTGAGTTTACCAGGTGGTTGGCAGTCTGCAACCCAGAAGAGGGCCCTCACCAGAGCCCCGCCACACTGCACCTGACTTTGGACTTCCAGCCTCCAGACTGTGGGAAATAAATTTTGTCTATAAGCCACCCAGTAGATGGTTATATTCTCTTATAACCCTGAACTGATTAAGATACTTCCCCACTTTCTTACACAGAAGTAGCTTTGTAAACACACTGTTCTGGATCTGGTCTTTTTCATTAAAACTATCCTAGTGCTCTTTTGCTCTCAGTGTAGGAAGCTTCCTTGTTCTTTTTTACAGCTGCGTGGTATTCCTTCCACCATTTATTTAGCCAGACCCCTGTAAAATGCATCTGACGTTGTTTCCAATCTTTTGCCAGTATAGGCAAGGCAGCCTTGTACATCACCCATGCACAGCTCTACCTAGAGGGATAAGATGTAGACTCAGGATTGCTGAGTCAAAGGGCAAATGCATTCGCAACTTTGATAAATATTGCAAAATTGCCCTCCATAGCAGCTTTACCACATTGAAACCCCACTGGCAACATATGAAAATTGTTTATTTTTTTTAAGTGAACCAAATAAAATACTTTTCTTCTTGAAAGCAAAATCATGCTCCTCATAGAGTATTGGGAAAATACAATCACAAAGCAGAAAATAAAAATTACTCCAGATCTCAATGTGCAGAGACCTCCTGTATTCATAATCTGGCATGTTTCCTTCAAGTCTTGATTCACACTCTGCATGCTGTTCATAACCTGATTTTATTCATGCAACCAATATTTTGTGAACAGTGTCTCACGTCAGTAAATATTTTTTTTTACCCCCGGAGAGGAGAGGAGAGATTTTAAGCAAGTGGACCCTGGTTCAAATCTCAGTGCTGCCTCTTTCTATCTATTTAATGTTGGGCAAGTTACAGCTGTTCCCTGCTTCTGTTTCCTCGTTGTAAAACGGGGATCATAAACACACCTACCAATACGATTCTCATGAGGATGGAGGGAGTCAGCAAGGGTGAAATGCACAAACAGGGCTTGGCACAGTCAACACAATAAATGTTATCCAATAGTGTGTCATTTTTGACCACATGGTATTCCCTTGGATAAACATGCATAGTTTATTAAATAAATTCCTTATTGTTGGACATTTAGGTTATTTCTGTGTTTTCACTGTTTTCAGCAATACTGCAGTGATGCAACTTTGTGGCTATAGCTTTATCCAGATCCTGGCTGTCTTTGCTGATAGAGGTGAGTGGGCAGGTATGGCCTGTCTCTCATGGCTGCTCAGGGTCTACCCTGATGTGGCCCCTTGGAACTCTCCGGGGTTGGTTTGCTCATCCCTTCTCCTCCGGATTTTCCTTTCTGCAGGCTTGAGGGCCAGCGTCTGGGCTTCTTGATGCCTCTCTCAGCCCCACTGCCTGAGTCAATCTGGTTACCTCACTGGGCCAAGAGAATGTCAGAGCCTAAAACCACCTGCCCACTGATGAGTGGATTTTAAAAATGCAGTCTAGCCCTACAATGGAAAATTATTCAGCAATAAGCAGGACTGAAGGACTAACACATGCTAAAACATGGATGAACCTTGAAGATATTAGTATGCTAAGTGAAAGAACACAAATGAAAGACAGGAAAGTCCATGTATTATATGATTCCATTTATATTTAATGCCCACAATAGGCAAATCCATAGAGACAGAAAATAGATTAGGGCTTCCCAGGGCTAGGAGGAGGCAGAATGGGGAGTGACTGCTCACAGGACATGCAGGCCCTTCTCAAGCCTCGCCGCTCATTAGAATCACCTGGGAAGCTTTAACAATCTCCATTCCGAGGATGCACCCAGACCAAGTAAACCCGACGAACCCAATGGGAAGACAGGGCTGGGAACCAGCACCCACATGGTCTTAAAACAACAACAACAAAACAAGTAAAACTAAACAAAATATCTGGTCTGACTGGGGAAAACCCCGAGGCCCAGAAAGGTGAGTAAATTTGCTTGGCAAGTTACAGGCTGCCCCACGAGGCAGACATAGTGCTTT
Source organism: Daubentonia madagascariensis (assembly GCA_023783475.1). Taxonomy (NCBI): domain Eukaryota; kingdom Metazoa; phylum Chordata; class Mammalia; order Primates; family Daubentoniidae; genus Daubentonia; species Daubentonia madagascariensis. The sequence continues at coordinate 3,459,197 of JAKFHU010002396.1, read as the reverse complement.
GTGCAGAAGAGATCGGGCTCTGGTCAACCTGGGTTCAAATCCAGACTCTACCACTTTGGCCTAATCACCTAAAACCTCCTGGAGCACCTGCTTCCTCATCCAGGCTACCAGTATCTGTTCCGCAGGGATCAGATGAGATGCTACACAGGGCTTCTCCCAGTGTCTGGCACATCACTAGCACTTGTTTTAAGCCTTTCCAACATGCTTGGAGAGGAACAAGGAAGCGTATTGGGACTCCTGACCCAATTTACCCACCCTTTTATACCTGTAATAACCATAAGAATGTTAACTCTTGGTCATTCCAGGGGCTCTACAGGCACCACTCCCACAAGGCAGCTATGGAGAGCAAGGCGTGAGAGATGGGGCGTCTTGCGCTAGGTCCCCTGATTGTACCCTGAGTTCTCTTCCGCATGGATGCACATAAGGGTGGGATGTAGAAACGGGGCGAATCAGCCTCTGCACCTCTCCTGGCGGTGGGCTTCTATGGGGTGGGAATCACTTCCTCTCTTTGTCCGCAGCACCAAGCACAAACTCTGGCACCTTAAAAGGAGGTCAAGAAATGTTTGCTGAGCCTGGCAGGGGAGGCCCGGGGCGCAGAGCAGCGGGGCTCCCGGCCGGAGGTTTCACGCGGAGAGGCGCAGTCCCCCGTGCGGCCACTAGGCGTCTCCACGCTCCGCCGAATGACTGCTCCGAGCCCTGGCTCATGCGGGGCCCGGAGCGGGATGGCGACCGGCGGGGGACGCCAGGCCCTGCCTCCACATGCCTCGGTGCTCCCTGCTGTCTCCTGGGGTCAGGCCACAGATCGCCGTGAGGAACAGCCTCTGAAACTGGCAAGTGCAGTGGGAATGTAAGGGCCTGGGGGCGTACTTCACGCTGGTTGAACACCTACTGTGTGCTGACTCTTTGTGGCAGCTCATTTTCTTTAATCCCCACAGCTACAGCCCTTTGAAGCAGAGGCTGTTTTCTCCCTTTTATAAATGAGCTGGAAGAGGGGCTTTGGTGGGGCTGGGATTCCAGCCCGATTGCAGCCGGTGCCAAAGCCTGTGTTCTTCCCACGGTGCTGTGGCTCTCTGGGCCCCTGGGCACGCCTGGGCTGGCTTCAGGAGGGAGCGACAGTGCCCCCACCTCGCACACTCACGTACACTGACACCCACTCATGCGCACACACAGCCCCTCCCCCCAACCTGGAATCTCAGAGCCCCCAGCCGGGATTTGATCCTCCTAGACCCTCAAACTGGCGTCTTGTGGAGGGGCGAGTGGGGAGGAGTTACAAGATCAATTGCCCTAATCTAACCATCTCTGTGCTGCTTATTTTCTTCTCTCTGCATAACTTTGCATCAAGGGCTTGCCTTCTTGGTTCCCATGAGAACACTGTGCTTTTTCTCAAATGAGGGTTTGTTGATAGTTTTTGCCTGTTATTCCAAAAGCAATTTGTGCCATTGCAGAAAACACAGAAGGGCCAGGAGAACAGAAACTCCCCCTCCCCTCCTCCAGGGACAGCCCAGGCTGACACACGTGCTAACTGTCGTCCCACATCTTTCCTTCCCGGCACACCCTCCTCACACCACAGAGCCCTGGAGGTCCCGTCTTATTTGAGCTGATTCTTCGAGATGGGACTCCTAGGCTGGGGTCTTCATCCCCATCACTGGGTCCTGTGTGGCCTTGAGCAGGGTCTCCCCCTTTTGGGGTGGGCATGAGATGATCTCGAAGGGGCAGTTGACCTAAGACTCAAGGATTCGGTTCTCTCATGGAAGACAAGTGAATCTGGGGCTGGGCTCATGAGAGGGAGCTGTTGGGAGCTCCCGGGTAACAAGGAGTTCTACCGGAGTAATCTGGAGACCAGGGGATGCAGGGGTGGGAAAGCCTCCACCCAGTGTCAGCACTGAGCAAGTGGGCAGCTCTCCCATGGACAGACAGCTGAGCCCATTATAAAGACCCTGGTGTCCTGTGTACCTCGGCCAGCCTCACTGGTGTGCAACCTGTGCAGCCGCGTGGGGCCCCATGCTCAGAAAGACCCACACTTGATATAGTGCTCTGCTGTGGCCATCTTGAAATTCTTAATAGTATTTGAGCAAGTGCCCCACATTTTCATTTTGTACTGGGCTCTGCAAATTATGTAGCTGTCCTTGTTCCTCATAGTAATAATACCTATTACTGACAGAGAGCTTGCTGTATACGTGGCACTACAAATTTTCTTCTCTATACAGTACAATTCACCTGTCTCTCACAGCAGCCAGGTGTAAATTGCCTCTCTTAGATTCAGCCAACCCACATGACCATGTGGATTGGGTGCTAGGACTTTGTATACATTAACACTTGCAAGGATCTCAGCAATCCAAGAAGGTACCATTACCATCCACATTACAGATGAGGAACTGAAGTCTAGGAGAGTTAAGCTGCAGAGCTAGTGACATCCAGCCATTGTGTGAGGAGCCAGCCCAAAGACCCCACCCTCCTTGCTGGGCTGCCCCGGGGCTGTCCCAGGAGCTCTGCAGTCCCCCATCCTGCCCTGTCCTGCCTCCATCCCAGCTGTGGTGGGCACCCAGCACTGGCTGGGTGGATGAGCAGCTCCAGCCACACTGTCAATTCCCGTTCCTGCCACCTCCTGGTCCACCTGATCATCTGCCACACTCTGCCTCCTCCCATGCCCAGGCTTACGATCTGCTCCCCCGCTGGGCGAAGAGCCCTGGCGCCAGGAAGTGTCAGTTTCCATTTCTCCCCACGGTGCTGGGATCCCTAAGTGTTCTGGGCTGCGACTGTGGCTCCAGGGACCCTGGCTCATCAGTGCTGATTACTGCTGAGCTGACAGCCCAGGTGGAGGGGCTGATGCCACAGTGAGCCAGGTGGCTGGAGATGGGGTGGACAGACCAGCGCGTGGACATTCTCATGTGCCCAGGCCGACTTGCTGGTCCTCTGCATCTCAGCTCCCACGTCTGTAAAATGGGGTAAAGAAACCAGGCCCAGCAGTTAAGAATTCAGGGTTTGGGGGTAAACAGTCCTGAGTTCAAGTCCCAGGTCCAGCACTTAATAGCCATATGACCTTGGCAGGTTACAAAACTGAACTTCAGTGTCCTCCTTGGTAAAAAGATGGTGAAAATGGAGGCATCCCAGTTCAGAACTCAGACCTGACAGACTGACGAGAACTCAATTCCCAACTTCAGCACTTATTAGTTAGGGCAGCTTGCACAATTTACTCCATCTTTCTGAGCCTCGGTTTCCTTGTCTGCCAAATGGGGCTAATCCCTGTGACATCCTCATGGGGTTTTGTGAGGACTAAGTGACCTGGTGCCTGCCAAGTCATTTTCTCAGTGCCTGGCACTTAATAAGTACTCAGTAAGCCATTGACAAGTATGACCGATGGCATTGCTGGGATATCATGAGAACTGGCGCCTACTGGAAGGGTCTGTGTCAGGCCCAGCCGAGGCCAAGTGCAGGGCCGTCTTCCCATAGCCAGGCTGTCCTGGGAATTTGTAGCTGAGGCCTGGGAGAGTTGGTCACAAGGCAGGTGGCTAAGGGCCAGGGACTAAGCCACCAGGAGGCCTTTGACAGGTGTATGGGGACACCTTCATTCAAAGGCAATGGTGGCAGTGGGATGGGAGAGACCTGGGCCACCTTCCAGACGTTCACCTACCTCTCCTGGGGGGCTCTGGGGTCAGGCCGCCCTCCCCCATCCCCCGGCAGACCTCATTCTATAAGCCCCAAAGCTGTGCTCCCAAACTTTTCTGTGCACACAAATCCCCCGAGGAGCTTGTTAACATGCTTATTCTGACTCAGCAGGCAGGGTGGGGCCTGAGACTCTGCATTTCTAATCAGCTCCCAGGGATGCAAGACCATACTTTGAGTAGCCAGTATCTAAAACATTATATAAATGTAAGTCACGAAAATTATAATAATTTGGGGTGTTGAGTTATTGCGTGGTCTGACTCTAGCCGACTCTGAGGGCTTGTCTGGGAGAAAATGCTCCCCAAAAGTCAAAAGCAACTCAAGGTTTAGGGGTCACTAGGATCTGATTTTGCTCCTAAAAGCAAAGAGACAGGCAGAGGGTGTCTTTCAGCTTGAGTAACATGGACAGTGGTTCCCAAACTCCAGGCCACACACGGCGGCATGAGAACTACTAGGGGATTTTTTTAAAAATATAGATTCTGTGCACTCGTGCCCCCCCGCTTTGCCTTTCTGTCTTCTGCCATGTTATGACGCAGCAAGAAGGCTCTCACCAGATGCCAGAATCTTAAAAAATAAATACAGATTCTGAGTCACAAAAATCCAAATCATGTGTGATTCCCTTATATTTGACATCTGAAGTAGTCAAATTCTTGGAAACAGAGGTAGAATGGTGGTTGCCGGGGCTGGGGGAGGGGAAGTGGAAAATTGTTGTTTAGTGGGGACAGAGTTTCAGATTTGCAAGATGAAAAAGTTCTGGAGATCTGTTTTACAACAATGTGAATATACTTAACACTACTGAACTGTATACTTAAAAATGGTCAAGAAGATAAATTTTTATGTTATATGGAGGGGTTTTTTTTTTTGTCACAATAAAAACAAAAGAAAACAAAACAGTTGATGGCCCTGGCCTCTGAGATCCTATTTAAGTGCACCTGGGGTAGAGCCCAGGAATCTATTTTTTAAAAATCTCTCCAGGGGATTTGGATGCACGGCCAGGCTTGGGGACTGCTGGCTGTGGGAAGGTTGTACCCTGAATATCTCTGGAATCTTTCCCCCTCTCCCTGCCTCTATCCGCCATGCAGCTGCTTGGTGATCTTTCTAAAGCACAAATCCAATCCTGTCGCACAGCTCTGTTAAAACTGTTCCATGGCCTCCCATTGCCCTCGGTACAAAATAGAATAAAGCACAACTTTCTCAGCAGAGTCGAGTCAGGGATTCAGCCTTGCGCACAGAGTATTACAACAGGAAGCCTTTGGAGCTCTACAGAGGTCTGCGCAGGAGCCCTGGAGTGCCAGGCAGCAGAGGTGAATTCTGCTGGGTGTGGGAGGGAAGCTTCCTGACAAAGAGGCATTGCACTGGGCCTTGGAAGGTGAGCTGGGTTCGTCCAGAGACTGGGGTGAAGGCCAAAGGTGGTGGGGGGCAGGGGGAGAGGGTTCCAGGCAGAGGGACAGCATCCCCAAGGCAAGGAGGTATGTAAGGGTATGGCCCTCCATTGGGGAGGGGACAGGGGAGCTGGGAGGACAGGGAAAGGTGAGGGAGGGAACAGGTAGGAAAAGCAGGGAGCAAGTGAAAGCCCCGTTCAGCTGGGAGGGGCTGGGGGGTGAGTGCCTTCAAAGCTGGTTCAACCACAGCCTCCTGGAGACATCTGATCACCCAGACCCAGGGTCAGGTTACCTACCCTTGCCCCACACTCTCCTTGGTGGGCAAGGTGATCTGGCCAGGAGGGGGAACAGCTCCCCTCCATCCCTCAGAGTCCCCAGGGCTCCCCAACTCTCTGCTCACACCCCCAGCTCCCAGCCCCCTCCCCCAAGGGCCTGCCTGGCTGCTCCCTTCTCTTCACTGTGTGGGTGTTGTCTGCAGGAGTCGCTTCAAGGTCATGTGGTCAAGCGGTGTCTGTCTTTGCCTGTCTGTGCGTCTGTTTATTTGTGGGTGTTTCCTGAAAGTTGGCCTGGCACAGCGTGTATGTCTTTATGAGTGTGTCCCCTTCAGGCTCTTAGCCCCAGGGTCGAGGCCCCTGGGTCTCCCTAGGATATATGAGGTGATTCTAAGGGCTGCAGCAATAGGGACCCAGCAAGAGGAAGCGGGCAGAGCTCCAGCCCATAATTCCATCAGCCCCACCGCCAGCCACCCCCAAAGGAACACACAGCTTAAGTAAGAAGATAGAGTCCGCTGTGTAGCCACAGTGTCGGGCCAGGTTGAATTCCCCTCCTGTCTGCTCAGTGCCTGGCGCCAGCCCTCTCACCACAGTAGAGGAACTGGGGAGCTGCTGCCTGTACCAAGCATGCATTTCAGAAAGGGCCCCCTTTACCCCTGTCGGAGATCTAATAAACGGGTCCCCTGGGGCTGGACTGGGGGCCCCTTTTATATCCCCCTTCCCCACTGGGAAGCTTCTTTCCTCTGTGCACCCCCTACCCCCCACAATTCCTTGTCTGGAACAGAAGCAAGGTTCCACCAGGCCCATGGGCCCTGGCCAAGCAGGTCAGCCTTGGTCCCTGGCGGAGGACCCAAAGACTCCATGCTCAGGGCCAGCGCCGTGTGGCCCCAGCTGGGGGGAAATCACACGAGGGGCTCATACAAGGCTTCTGTCTTCCGGGCAGGAGATGGCAACAGAGAAATCCCTGCAAACGCTGGAAAAGAAATCATGTCCTCTAATTATTGGCAGGAAAGTTAATTGGATACATTTGTAAGCCTGTTCCTGGGACAGGCGTGTTAATAGTGCTAAAACATCTGAAAATGCCCAGAGCCACATGGAGGAATTAATAGGCCTGGAGAGTCCAAGGTCACATTGAGACAGCACCCAGGAGTGGAAAGAGCACTGGACCAGGAGTCCGAGCCCCTGGATCACCCCGGCTCAGCCACCAGCTCGCTGTGATCCTCAGACAAGCCCTGGCCTCCCTAGACCTGGAAAACGTTACTGTGTGCAAGGCGGGTCTCTTGGGTCACTCAGTTAAGCCTGGCTGTGGTCCTGTGCAATGGTGGTGTTGTCATTATTTCTGTTTTGTGGAAGAGGAAACTGAGATTCCCTGAAGGAGGTGGCTTTTGCCACGGCTGGCAATGAAGGGGTCAAGACTGGACCCTGACTCCAAGCTGAGGGCCATAAATTACAGGTCTGGACTACGGGTCAGCCAGGGTAGACGTTCCCTCGCTGTCCACTAAGAGGCGCCCTAGACTGCTTCTCCTGCTTGGCACCAGCACCTCCATCCCTCAGCCAGAGTGGTCTCCCTGGGTGGTCTCTGAGACAGGTGGGACTGGGGGCTGCCAGCTCCTGGGGCAAGGCGCGGAGGCACACTGGTCCTTCCGCCCCTCCTAACCCACCCTCACAGAGGAGGCTTCTGCCCGCACCCTCCAAGGGTAAGGGAGGAAAGAGTGGGGTCTCAAACCCTCAGGGACATGGGGGCCCATTGGTCCCCTCCTCAGGCCTCTTGGGAGCCCCATGTGTCAGATTGGAGTCAGCTACAAATGTCAGAGGCTCAGAGAGGGTTAGCAACTTGCCCAAGGTCACACAGCCAGGTCCATCTGATTCTGAACGCCTACACTCAGTCCTGGTTCCGGAGAGGCTCGGGGTAGATGCGCTGGACTCAGCAGCTCACGTGGCAGGAAGGTGCTGGTCATCTTGGCCTGCAGGCCCTGCGTGGGATGTTCCTACAATCACTCAAGGGTCAAGGGCTGGGTCCAGCAATCAGGGCTGGGTGTGGGGGCTTGTAAAAGGGCAGGGGGAGACACTCAGCTGACAGCCGGTGGATGTCCTTGGCGTCAGTGTTGCGTCTTTATCTGAAAGTGGGTGTGTAAGTCGGGGGTGGGGGAAGAGGGGCGTGGGTTGGGCCCAAGACCTCAGGTCACGCTGGCTCAGAATTCAAACTTGTCAGTCTACTGGAAGAATGGGGATGGTGACAATTGGGGCACTGGGGTGGAGAGAGGCCTCTGGGGGTGGGGGGTGGGGAGGCTGTGATGGGGGGGCTTGAGCAGTGGCTTGGGGAGGCTGAAGAATCCAGCCTCAGTGTTCTGAGCTGACTAGGAGGGGCTGGGCTGGATGTGGGGAGGTGACAGTGACATTGGGTATGGGGACACAAGGCCCTTCTCTCCCTGCTCAGCTTTCTGGAGGGTGGCTGCTTTTCCGCCAGCTATGGCAGGTAGTCCAGACCTGCCAGGGCAGCTGGAGGGAAGCTGAGTGTCAGAGGAGAGAGCCTGCCCTCTGTACCCAGCTCCAGCAGCTAGGACCCTCCCCCAGAGCAGGACTGACCCCTCGCAGGCCCCTCCCCAACTTAGAGACCACCCAACCCAAGCCCAGTTACTCAGATCAACTCGCCACGGTAGAGGCAGGCCAGGCTAGAGACAAGCACATCCCGGGCCTCCAGGACGCACAGCATAGTTGGGGAGACAAGCAGCTGCCTAGGCACACATGATAAGGGCTGTCCAGGTGCGGGGCTCTATCTCCCAGGACACAGATGTAGTAAGGGGGACATCGGGCCAGAGGAGCTGTCCTGGAAAATCCCAGCCCTTCCCCAGGCAGGTCACAGAACCGGCTCTCCCAGCCGAAGCCCTTCCCTCCCGGCAACATGTCCAGGGGCACCTGACTTGAACTATAAATAGAGGGATGACGGAAGGCTCCGGAAGCCCAGGGGAGGGCGGGAGAAAGGGATTCTGATTCTCTCCTGGAGAGGCCCAGTGTGGCTGCACTGACAGGGTAACATTTCTGTGGTGGGTCTTCAAGGTTGAATAGGAGTCCCTGGCAGAGGAGGTCCAGGAGGGGGCCTTCGGGCAGAGGGAATAGTCTAGTGAAGCAAGAAGTCGGAGCCGGGCACAGTGGCTCACATCTGTAATCCCAGATACTTGGGAGGCACACTTGAGGCCAGGAGTTCAAGACCAGCCTGGGCAACATAGGGTGACCCAGTCTCCAAAAACATGAAAAAAATTAGCCAGGTATGGTTGCACTCGCCTGTGGTCCCAGCTACTTGGGAGGCTGAGGTGGAGGATCGCTTGAGCCCAGGAGTTCAAGGCTGCAGTGAGCTGTGATTGCACCACTGCACTCCAGCCTGGGCGAAAGAGCAAGACTCCACCTCTTAAAAAAAAGGGGAAAAAAATAAAAAGAAATGGAGCAGGCAGGTGACCCAGAGAGGCTAGGCAAAGGCTGCATGGGGTGTGGCAGTTGATGAGACCCAGAGGCCAAGGGCACCAAATGCCAGGCCCAGGCCTCTGTTCTGGGGGACTGAATCTTACTCTCAGGGCAGTTCTGGTTTTGTGGTGGGGAGTTAAGAGTAACACAGAAGAACAAGTAACATACATGAACAAGGCTACCTGGGGCTTAGTGCCAGAAAGTACGTGGCCATATTTCCCCAGTGGATTGGAGGAATACTATGGTGTGCTAGAGACTGCTAACTATTCCCCAACATCTGTTCTCCCTGTCTTCTTTGCCACAGGAGTTCTGACTTTTAGCCTGGCATATAATCCCCTGCCAATAAACACTACATTTCCCAGCCTCCCTTACAGTCAGGTATGGCCGTGTGAATAAGTTCTTCTATGGGATGTAAGAAGTAGCATCATACGAAGGCAAAGGATTACAACTTTTTTCCTCTTCCTTCTTTCTGCAGGAAAGGAAGATGCACGTGATTGCTGGAGCTGGAGCAGCTATCTTGGATCATGAGGTAAAGGCCACATGCTAAGGATGACCAAACAACAAGAAAGAAGTGATCCAGGTTCCGGATGTTTGTAGAGCCTCCACACTAGCCCTGGGCCAGATACCTCCAAATGTCATTTACTTGAGGGAAAAATAAACTTCTATATTATAGTTCACCACACTATTTCTTTGGGTTTTTCTATCTCCTTCAGGTGAACATATTTAAACACACACAGGTCAGGAATTAACCTCTAGAGCCCTTTTATACGCAGTTGTTCTGCTACTGAAATAAATCCATAAACTAGATTAAAAGAAAGAAAGAAGAACCCCAGGGGCATTTTGCACCTCTTAAGCAGTAACAGACGTGCTGTGATTATATTCCAGGTAGCTTCTCTCACGGGACTCTTTCCAGAGTCTTCCTCCCAGGCATAGCGGTGCAAAAGGGGTAACAACTTTCCTCACCCACCATAAGGATCACAGCTGACAGTTCTATAACAAAAGACAGGTTCAAGAGAAAAGCGTAACAAATTTATCTAACCAAAGTTTCAAGTGACACAAGAACCTTCAGAAATGAAGACCCAAAGACCCAGGGAAAGCTGTGCATTTTTATGCTTAGATTCAATGAAGAATAAACAACCCTGCAGAAATGTGATTGGACAAAAATGATATGATCTAGTGGTAATAGACTGTGAGGGGGAAACCCAGCAAGACCTTTCTGTGCAGATCCTTCTTGGCCCCTCTGTGTAGCATCCCTTATTCCTGAGTATGGGTTTTGGGACCCTCTGAAATGTGAGTGTTGTGGTCTCTATCAGACAAAGTGGGTCAAGAATTGCTGTACGGCCAGCTCCTACACAGAAACGCAGAGGAAGTTTAGAGTAATATTTCTACTTTCTATGACCCACCTTGGGGAAGAGGAATTCTAGTTTTCATGGCTTGCCTTGGGGGAGACAGGGGTGCAGGAAAAGTCAAGGCAGGAGAAGGTCAAAGAGAGACTTTCTTCTGAGGCTGCTTCTGAGACCTTCCAATCTCCTTTAGCTCAAAGTCCCCAGCATGCCAAAGCCCTATACTTTGGGGTATCATTTTCTGAGCCCCAGTATAAGGAAGAAAGTTTCCACAGGAGCTTGGAAATGTGCTGTCTTTGTTGCAGATGATAAGCAACATCCTGAGAGGGCTGGATTCCTGTGCCAGGCCCCCATCCAGACAGGCTTGGTCTTCCACACTCCTTGACCCAATGCCCTGAGAGTCATGGGCTCACAGAGGCACTGGAAACTTTATTTAACCCCTTTGGCATTCCTGTGTGGCTCTATCTATCCCATCCCAACACACAGGGTTGTGTGGTCTTGTCTCTGCCAGGATGACTATATAATAATAACAATAAAATGTTGCCATTTAACGAAGACCCTACAGTGTGACCCTCACAGTGTTCAACGCTCTGAGAGGACTGGACACGTGCCTCTCCCCTTGGCTGAGGTGGAAACAAAGGAAGCGCAGCCCTCGGATGGATTAAATGGAGCCCTTTACAGGAACAGCCTTCTCCTGGCAGCACTGAGGGATCAGTCGTTAAGGCCCGGGCACCACTCTGCACGGTCATGCCACTTACTGGATCCAGGGCAGGAGCAGTGTCGAGAAGAGCAGGCAGCTGGGAAACATTTCCCTCCTCCTTACAGTTCAGGCCGTTCTGTCTCTGAGTCTCCTGTGCCTTCAGGAACGCCTTGTGATGCTCCCAGGGCATATCATAGGCCCTCGCCCTGCCCTCGGAGGGAGGGTTGGGGAGGGGGCAGGCCAGGAGGGGCTTCCACCAGGACCACCCAGGGCCACTGCAAGGGCCAGGCTCACTCCTCCCTCCCCATGCTGGGCTGTCAGTGCCTTGGCCGTTCATCATTATCCTGGCTGCTAGTAAGTCCCTCCCGGTGAGGGGGTGGACACAATCCCTAACATCCTAGGGGTGGGGAGATTCACACCAGGTAAGGCAGAAGGAGGCAGCCAGACTGAGGTTAGGAGGAGGTGGGATGGATGAACTTGATCCTGACTCCACCGCCAGCTCTGGGCTCTACCCAATGATTTGGGCTTTCTGAGCCTCAGTTTCCTCATCTGGACAACAAGGAAACTCACAAGACCTTCCTCCTAGGGTTGTCATGAGTTTTAAATGAGTTAACACATGTCAAATTTTAGGATGGTGTATGGCACCTAAAACCTACTCAAAGAATATTAGCTGCTAGTATAGCATTATTATTTTAATTATTATTATTACTATGATGATGATGGGGGTATTTCAAGAGGGAAGTTCAAACTCAATGGGCTCCCACAGGGAGGGGAGCTTCCAGTGAGGAATTTGACTTCTGAAATGCTACCTCAGAAACGCTCTCTCTAGCACATGCCTTGAAGCATCAGCTCCCACAAGGTAGAGTTATCTAATGAGTCTAGCCCATCAGGGGAGAAGGTCTCCTCCTGTTCAGGGAGGCAGAAGAGTGTCTGAATACAAGCTCTGCCTTTCTAGAAGGTTCCTTAGCCCCTCTGTGCCTTGATTTCCTCACTTGTGACATGGGATGAGGAAAGCACCTCCCTGGGAGGTTTAAATGAGATAGTATATACCTGGAAAGCCCTGACAACTGCCTGGCATTGGTGGCACCAGAGACCAGAGGCCAGGGCAATGGAGGGGCAGGGGCTGCTCCAGGCCCCCCACCATGGGAGCCCCTGAGGGTGGTACCCAGGAGCTCCAGTGTGACCAAGAAGCAGGGGGTGGGGGTGGAAAAGCCATACCCCAGCTTCCTCCATGGGGCGCTCCAGAAGTGCCCTCCTGCAGAGGGGCCACACCTGAGGGGCTGCCTCAGGTGACAGAAAAGCCTCAAGCTCCATCTTGCTCCCACCGAGCTGGAGGCCTGACTGACCCTGGAGCCCCCCATTCCCAACCAGGACGTCCTTGGCCTCCCCACTCTGGGATGAAGCACACTTTCTCTCTCCTTCCCGATGCAACTTTCCACCCCAACTCGCTTTTCTATTCCCACCTGCTGGTTGCCCATTTTTCTATTGATCCCAAAGATTAGTGACTTGTCATTTACTCGGTCTGTCCTAGAACCTCAGAGACTCACAGAAGCAACAGCAAGCCTCCCCTCCTAGAACCTGTCCTGGAGCCGGGGAGGAGGTTGTAGTCTGGGGCAGACATGCTGTGGCTGGGAAGCTTTGAGGGCTCTGTGCTGCGCTGGAGTCAGCCAGGAAGGCTTCCTGGAGGTGGTGGATCTTGAGATGGGTTTGGAAAAGGTGAGAGCCCTGGGCCAAAATGATGCAGGGAAAGGCATAGCTGCTGAGAGCTTGGGTACCTGCAAACGTGGGATCAGATCCCAGCCTTGCTGCCAACTAGTTGGGTGACCTTGGGCCTAGTAATTAAGCTCTCTTTGCCTCAATGTCCCCATCTGAAAAAGAGGCATCAAGAGTCACTGGTGAAGGAGGAGTACGACTCACGGGATGACCACTTTACTTAGGAGGTCCCTGTTTTTCAGCTGAGGAAACATGCCCAGAGGGGTCTGGTGATTTGCCCAAGGTCACACAGTTGGCAGGTGGCAGAGCAGAGGCTGAGAACCCGTGGTCATCTGAGCCTAAGCCTGTGCCCTAACACTCTGGACCCTCCCTCTTTGTCCGACCCTCCCTATCAGGCTTCCCCGTCATTAAGAAGGGCAGGGCTGGGCCAGTGGCATCTGCTCCATCATAACTCACAGCCCCAGCTGCCAGCTGCAGCAGGAAGGCTCCCTACTGGAGCCCAGTGCCCCCACCCGGCCTCTCAGCAACTTCCCTGCCCCACACCCAGGATGGGGAGAAACCCTGCCCCGGGCTCTTTTCCTGACTTCGAGAGGGTGGGGCACTTGGGGAAGGAGGACTGGGTCCCTAGTGCCCAGGCTCTGCTAGCTAAATTTAGGTGCTGGGATATAGAAGGAACAAGGGTAATTAAGGGGTGTTGTGTCACTTTCCAGCTGCCTCTCACATCCCCTGAGCAGTCACACGCCACTTGGGAAGGAGGGAGGAGGCGTGGGTGACACAGAGGGGGGAGGGGGAGGAATGGATGGACAGTGGGGCTGGAGATGAGGGAACTCACAGCCCCCACCCCAGACCTAAGGGCTCCCAGGAGCAGGGAGCCTGGACACATCCCCTGTTGCTCTGGGATCCTGCAGGTGGGGATCACAGGGAGGCAATTTTCAGCCAACACCCCAAAGCCTTCCTCCAATTAACACCATCCATAGATGGAAAGTCCTGCCCTGAAAGTAGTGACCCCTGTCACTGGAAGTCCTCTGCCTAAGGAGAAATCTACCAAGCATTGGTCATGCACAAGATGCAACAGGATTTACACAAATGTTCTCAGCAAGTCCTTGCAACAACTCTGTAAGGAAGGTGTTATCATTTCCGTCTTACAGAGGGGGAAACTGAGGAGTTAGCTGTCCAGGTTGCATAGCTGAGGCTTGAGGGATCCAGAGTATGAATCAGGCAGGCTCTAGAGCCTGAGTGCTTAGCCACAGGCTACAGCTGACTCTGGTCCGCAACCCAGTCAGGTGTTACTCTGTGATCAGAGGAGGATTATGAAGAAGGCTTAAAGAAGGCTTTGCTGAAGAGATAAGAAGAGAAGCCATTCTAGGTGGCAGTAACTGCCTTTGTAAAGACTAAAAGGTTAAGTCTGCCCACCCCAAAGTGCGCAGGCTAACGTCAAATCAAGCATGAAGCCTCTGTGTCAGGCCCTTCATGATTGTGGCATTATCCCTGTAAGTATTAAAACCAGACCTGAATCACTCAATTAAAAACTGGGCAAAGCATTTGAGTAGGCATTTCTCCAAAGAAGATATACAAATGGCCAATAAGCACATGAAAGATGCTCGACATCACTAGTCATGAGGGAAATGCAAATCAACACCACAATGAGATGTCACTTCCCACCCACTAGGATGGCAGTAATAAAAAAGACAGTAACAAGTACTGGCAAGGATAGGAAGAAATCGGAACCCTTGTGCATTGGTGGGAATGCAAAATGGTGCAGCCGCTTTGGAAAACAGTTTGGCAGTTCCTCAAAAAGTTAAACACGGAGTTATCACATGGCCCAGCAATTCCGCTCCTAGGTATTGAAATTACCTTCGAGAGAATTGAAAACATATGTCCACAAAAAATTGCACATGAATGTTCATAGGAGCACTATTCATAACAGCAAAAAATAAAATGGAAACGATTTTAGTACTGGTAGTCCCTGGTTACGGACAAGATTACATTCCTGAGAACATCTTTGGGTTGGATTTGCATGTAGCTTGGATGCCTGATAAACAGCACATATACAGTAATAATAATAATGACAATACTATAATGGCTCATATGTGGTAATAAAAATAGTGTAATACTGTAATAATAATAATAATACCCCGTACTGTAGTAATAAGTTACAGCAACTATTGTGTTCTTCCTTTTAATTCAAACAAACAGAACACAAAAACAAATTCATACAAACAGTTTAGATAGGAGATAGGAGAAATTTCAAAAAGAATATTAAAGATTAACACTCACCTAATGCTGCATCAATGCTAGGCTAATAGGAATGTTATGCTTATTTTGATCTTCTAACCGAATCAATAATAACCTTTCCATTTCAATAATTAATCCACGATGCTGCTTACTAATAATTGATGCTCTCATTGGAGCACTGCCTTCCACATGCTCCATTATTCTCACTTTATCCTTTATAATTGTTCTGATAGTCAAGTGACTGAAGCTAATGTTTCCTAGTGAATGATGGCGTCTGGCCTTTCTCTGAATGCTTAATTGTTTCTACTTTTGTTTCCATTTTAATCACCTTTCTCTTGGCTGCAGGCTCACCTGGACCTGCGGTGGACTTTCGCTTTGGAGGCATGGTCATAAGGGTAAACACAGACTCACAAAATCGAATTAAAATGTTAAGATGAAAGTGATGCTGTGCATAAGTGACCGTATAAACAACGAGACTAGCTGCTAGCATAAGGATGCTGCACCAGTGAACCGCTTACACCACCCGGGTTTGTTTACATGCGTGGAAGACACTAGTTCCAGGATTATTTATTTAATTATTTAATTGTAAATTATCCTTATGGGGAGACTTGGGAGCCCCTTCATAAGTATGGAACACTGTAAGTCCGTAACTGGGGGACTGCCTGTGTTCATTGACTGATGAATGGATATATCCATAAAATGGAATATTACTCAGCAATAAGGAGGAATGAAGTACTGGCACACGCTACAACATGGATGAACCTTCAGAACATCATGCTAAGTGAAAAAGCCAGACACAAAAGGCCACGTATCGTATAATTCCATTTATATGAAATGTCCAGAATCTACAAATTCATAGACACAGAAAGTAGATTAGTGACTTCAGGGGCTGTAAGCGGGTGCAGGGTTTCTTTTGGGGTGATGACAATGTCCTGGAATTAGATAGTGGTGATTGATGTATGACTTTGTAATTTTACTAAAAACCACTGAAGTGTACACTTCAGAAGGGGAAACTCAGGTTCCCGCAAATAGTATGTCACTTATATATCAACAAAGCTATTATTTTTAAAAGCCCAGGCCTGCCTCTAATATTTGCAAGAGCACAAATGAAGACCCACATACCATATACCTAAATATTTAAAAATCAAGCAAACAAACTGTTAAATAAATGTTCTTTTCTCTTATCTTGACAGATATACCTTCATAGTGGCAAAATTGAAAAGTACGTGTAAAGCTCTGGTTTTTATTTACTTGAAAGCTGGTGTGTTTGGGTGTTCTGTTGATGGGCTGGCTGTGTTTAGACAAGTGATAAAATAAAGACATACATAATTCATAAATTCTTATAGTTTTATTCCATAAAAATGTCCATGCCTTCATTTCACCAAATTACTAATTTGTGTTCTAGTGACTGTAGCGATCCATAAAGGCTCAAGAAATCAAGCATAGTTTTTCATCCAAAAGGTAAATTATAGTAAATGTAAAATTTTAAAAATATTTCTAAAAAGATATTTTTCTAAAATGCTCAAAATTATTTATTGCGATAAAAAGGTAAAGGGCAAATTATAATTAATATAACATTTGAAATCACCATGTTAAATTAAATCTGAATTTTTATTAATTTTTTTGAAATTTTAATGATATTTTATTAACCATTTTTGGAAAAATAACACTATTAGCACTTGTAGTGTTCAACACCCATCTAGTTGGTAATGTAAAGAATCAGTATCACATTTCATGCATGTTACATCTAAATTTATATATACAAATATAAGAGTAACATGAATTGTTTAAACACTGTAAAAGATTCCTCAGCCACTATGGGCACGGTTGTGGATATTGCATTAATTCACAAGCACCTCTGGAACCAAGAGTTGCTATGTGAAGAAGAGCAAGGAAATGGATCCTGTTGAGAAAAGGCTCTGGCTTGCAAGAATCTGTTGCATTTGTGCTCTCTGAGGGGGAAGATTCGGCAAGTTAATAATTAGCCTTTTTTCTCATATAAGCGTTTCCGCTGCTCAAGTCTTCCCTGTCCTCAGAAGCAGAATCTGTCTCTCAGCAGCAGCACAACCTGCAAACCTTTCCAGCATTCGGACTCAGACCACTGTTTGTATCCAGGACCTAGAGCAAGGAAAGAGGAGAGGCTGTCCCCTGGGGCCTGAATGGTACCAGTGGTGGGAACGGATGTCTAGGGCTGTGGTTGCAGTGGGCCAGCGCCGAGCTCAGGGCAAGGGTGCCTCTTCCTCTAGTCTGCAAGTGAGACAGATGGAAACTGCAGACCTTCGATGGGTCACCCATCCCAGTGGATTAATTCTCACAAACACTTGCATGTGGCAGGTGCCCATTCTGTACAGCTTTTTTTAGCTACAGCCTTGGAGACTCAGCAGAGACCTGAGGCCTGCTCCAAGTTCTCCCCCAACGCCTGTTCCTCTGGCTTGAACATTCCGAGTCTTCTTCATGGCCGTTGCCCGTCCCTGCACCCACCCCCATGCGTAGAACTCAGTGAGTTGTCAAGCCCCAGGCACCAGCCCTCACTTCCCGCCCCACCTGCTCAGCAGTTGGGAACCACTGTCCCTGCTGAGCCAGCCAGGCCTTTGCATGTGCTGGTTCCACTCTCTGGAACCCTCTTTCTCCTCTTTACCTGGCATCCCTTTGGATCCTGCCTCTTTCTGGTCCTCCACGTCTGGGACAGGCCCTCCCGCCGGCTCCCTCCCCTCCCCGGCCTTACCTAGAGTCTAAGGAGCTGATAGAGGGCAGGGCCTGCTGCAGGGCTCACCACTGCTCCATCCCAGCACAGGGCCTTGTCCTGTTGGCCAAGTTGACTGAGCAAGTGGGCGCCACCATTTAAGGGGGCCAGGAGAGGAGCTGGGCCTGGTGTCCTCCATATGCTGCCTTTTCCTCTAGGGTGATATCTTTGGGGAACAAGTGGGGGGTCTTCCCAGAGGAGTCTGGGGAGCAGTTGGGGCCAGGTGGGTGGCACCTTGCGGTCTGCTCATGATCTGGACAGCTGAGATCAGAGCCCCTAGAGACAGAGTCCTCGTTGCCCAGTCCACCATAAGCCCCCTGATTCCCTCCCTTCCACATCCCCTCTTTCAGCCTCACCTGGCTCCCATCCCGCACCCCAGCCCTCAGCTCCCCAGCCTCAGCACAGCTGCACGTGACAATTGAGACTCAGTGGGCCCCAGGGCTGCCCTGTTCCATAGGGATGCTCTCCCTCCCTGTACTGTTCTTTGACCAAGAGATAAAACCATCAAGCCAGTTCCCTCAAACTAAGGGTATAGTATGAGGGGAACAAAAGGTACATGAGCCCACACACCTGGGACAAACTCTACTTCACCACCTATAAGCTGTGTGACCCATTCTGAGCCTCAGTTTTCCTCATCTGTAAAATGGGGACAGTTAGGGTTCTATCTCATAGTGTTGCTGTGAGGATGAAAGGAAAGAATGTTTCACATAGAGGGTGTAGCAAGTCCTTAACATGTGGGGTTACTAGAATAATAATAATGATATGATAATTATTATTATTATTATCATGAACTTGTATAAACTTGATCCTTGTTATTCATTCATTCAATCAATTAGTCAGTCAACAGGTATTTAATAATGCCACCAAGGCACAGGCTCCAGATATCCTAAAGTGGCCTAGAGCAACGGAGACACCCACAGACAGACCCTAATCTGCATCTGTGAGGAACACATTTGGTCACAAGTCAAAGAAAATGTGAAAACTGTGGCTTAATACTTCAAATTTTCCTCTTGTCACATAACAAGGACTCTGGAGGTGAGCTGCCCAGGGCCATTGTGCCGGCCTGAAGATGTCTTCCAGTTTCCTGCTCTACCAGCCTTAGAGGTTGACTTTCAACCTTACGGTGCCGCAATGGCTGCCACACCTCCAGTCATCATGTCTAGATTACTGTGAACAAAAAGGGAGGTTGGGGACCTTTTTGGTAATAAGAGCCTTATTAGCCCAGTCTCCCCTTGTTTAAAAAAAGTGAAAACTCTCCTGAAACCCCACACAAGTTCGGTTTATACCTCATTGGTCAGCCATAGAGTCAGGGGAAGCTGGGAAATTGGGGAATGTGATTAGCTCAGACCAGCCCTGATCCACCTATGGAGACAGGGGATGTGGCAACACCACACAAAATTGGAGTATGGTCGGCAAGCAGGGAGGGAGGCAATGGGTGTTGGGCGGGTGATCGACATGTTTGCACAGTCACACAATGGAGGGGCGTGGAGCTCACCGTCCCCCATCCAGGCCCGTTTAGAGAGGGAAAGTGACTTGCCCAGGGTCACACAGCAAAGCAGAGGCAGGACTAGAACCGAGGCCTTCTAAGGCTACAGGCAGAACCCTCTCTACTGCCCCCCAGCTGGTTGTGTCTTCTTGGTTGACAAGCCCCCTTAGAGGACCAGGGGGCTGGGTACCCTCAAGGCTCCTACACCTAGAAGCCTTCAGGAGGAGGGGAGACACTGGCCAGAGTGGGGGGTAAAAGAGGCCTTTCCCCTTGTCACCAGCCCCAGGGCAGAGCCCGCTCCTGGGGTGGCTAGCTGGCAGGCGGCTAATTACCCTTGTCACCCACTCTCTTCCGGGAGAGACAGCTATATAATCTGCCTGTCCGCTGGGGAGAGGGGGCGGCCCCCCCACACCTCCTGCTGAGGCTGACACTTGGCAGACAGGGGGTGGCAGGACAGCTGATGAGGGAGGGGCTGTTGAGGGACCAGCTGGTGGGCAGATGGACAAGCGAGAGAAGACAGTGGGGCCAGGGGCTGGATGAGGATGCTGGGCGCCACAGCACCACCAGGATGGGTAAACAGAGGCAAGACCCAACTAAGACCCTGACCCCCAGGGGGAGAGAGTGAGCTCATGGGTAGGGCTTCTCTTGTGGATGGGTCTCCCTGGAGATGTCCCTGGGAGACCCTGGTGGGGGGCCCCTGCCCCCAGGTGAAGGGTCGGGGTCAAGGCATGTTTCAAGCTGAATCTTGAAGGAGGGCTAAGGATTCCGGAAGCAAAGAAGGCAGGGAAAGCCATCTCGGACAGAGCGACAGCCTGAGCAAAGGCGCAGGGACTTGCCAGCACATCAAGGTCATCTTTGCAGCAACTTCCAGTGCAGGGTAGAGCGAGGCACAGGGTGGGCACGGCCTATGCAGTGCCTGCTGCAAGCCAGGTGCTTTTCGTTCCTTATTTCCCGAAACCCTCCAGCAACCATGAGGTGAAGAGGTTTTACATTTTACAGGAGAAGGGCTGAGGGTCAGAAGTCACACTTCCAGCAGGCGACAGAGGCAGGCTTCAAGCTCAGATCCGCCTCACTTCCAAGTCCGTGCCTTGACCCTCCACATGGCGGGCTTCCCTGCAGTCGGAGGGGTGGGTGAGGAGCAGACAGTGCAGCCCTCGAGTGCCAGATAAAGGAGCCTGGACTTCCAGAACGGGGAAGCCACTGAAGGGCTCAATAGGAGGAAGACAGCACTGTCCGGTTTGTGTTTAAAAGGATCCTTGGTTCTTGGCTGGGCGCAGTGCCCCACCCCACACCCCTCCTTCCTTTTCCTATTTGCTTCCTTCGTGGGGACACAGAGGAGTGGCTGAATGGATGGGATCTGGAGTCGAACTGCCTGGGTTCCAACCCTCCTCTGCCATATACCAGTGTGTGGCCTCAGGTGAGGTATTCAACCTTTCTGTCCCTAGGTTTCCTCATCTGTAAAGTGGATGTCATGAGAGCACCTACTCATAGATTTGGTGTGGGGGTTAAAGGAGTTATACATCAAGACTTGTAACAGTACCAGGCAGGTGGTGAACATGCAGTCAAGGTCAGCTATTATGACCAGAGTACCGCGTCTTGTGATGATATAGTTATTTGTCAACTTGCTTACATGTCTCCATCTCCCCCTTGCTAGGCCTAGGGTGGTGTCACTCACTGTTTTAGTGTCCTAGGGATGCTGTAACAAAGTACCATAGAGTGCCGTAAAACAACAAAAATTTATTGTCTTCTGGAGGCCGGAAGTCTGAAATGAGGTGTCAGCAGGGCCATGCTCCTGCCAAAACCTGTAGGGGAGAATCTTCCTTGCCTCTTCGGAGCTTCTGGCAGCTACTGGCAACGCCTGGTGTGCCTCGACTTGTCCAGGCATCGCTCCAGTCTCTGCCTCTGTTGTCACTTGGCATTCCCTTCTTGTGCCTGTGCCTTCATGTGGCCATCTTCCCTCTTCTTATAAGGACATCAGTCATATTGGATTAAGGACCACCCTACTTCAGTATAACCTCAATCCGATGACATCTGCAATGTCCCTATTTCCAAATAAGGCCATAGTTTGAGGTGCTGGGGATAAGGACCTCAACATATCCTTTGGGGGACACGCAATTCAACCCATAACACTCACCAAAGCATCTCCAGCACCTGGCCCAAGAGATGTTTATGGGATGGACAATAAACACAAATAAATGGATTCCTCTGATTGTGAGGTCCTGGGGCAGGACTCGGTGTCCCATCTCTGTGTTCCTTGGGCTTAGGTCTCCTGGAGGGCTAGAAGATGGATTTTAATCTGGGTGTATCCTGGGGAATTTGCCCAGCCAGCTGGATGACCAAGTCACCCGTGCCAAGAGTCCTCTGGGGATGGGGGTGGCTGGGCAGGGGTTTTCACCCCTCAGAGGTGCAGGCATGACTGCTGAGCCCAGAAAAGCTGACAGCATGCTCAGAGCAGCTGCCACTCAGCACAGACGGGGCAATCCCCAGGGAGACGTCACAGGCAGCCAGGGGCGACTGATGTCTTGGTGACACTGCTAATCCGGGGGCCCTAGCTGCCCGTGCATCAGGCAGTGACTTGCAGTGGGGGGTAGAAGGGATCCTGGCAAAGAGAGGGCAGTGAATGCTGAATCAGGGGACAGCGGGCTCCTCCTGCCTGGGGTAAGGAGGGGAGAGCAAGCTCGGGTGTACAGGGCCCACCTCCCGGGCCCCCTGCCCAATAGCCCCTGGCCTCCTGGCCCCTCACCAACAAGGCTCTAGCATCCGGTGGCCAGCCCAGCTGAGCTCCAAGGCCTGGAAGGAGAGGACAGACCGAGGCAGCCGCTCTAAAGGTCAGCGGCTCTTGGGGCCGGGAACATCCATGATGCAAATGTGGAATTTACACTCCTGGAGTGCCCGCTGGCCAGTGTGCTCGCCTGTCTGTATGCCAGCCAGCAGCCTGGCACAGCAGATGTTCTGGACCCTGGCTGGAACCAGGCAGATCTGGGACTCCCTGGTGCTATGGCACCTCCCCAAGGAGGGCCTGGGGTGTGTCGGGGAGGGTCTCAGTGGGGCTGGGCAGCTCCGCTCTAGCTGCATGGGTGCAGCCCGCCCTGCGGGATCCAGGCTGTCTGCCTGGGATTCCCATCACCAGCTCTCCTGGCTCTGTGGCTGAAAGAGCCCGGGCCAGACTTGAGAAGAGCAACTAGACACCAGCCGACCCCCTTTCCCACCCATCCTTCTTCACCCAGCTTCTTTCCAGGGCCAGTTCCATATAACGACTTCACTGATCTTCCCATGAACTTGGGATGAGGGGAAGGACAGGAGAACCACGGAGCCCTCCTCTGTGCCAGGGGCTTTCCTTTACACCCTCTAACAACCCCGCTATTATCATCATCCTACTATGCCAGGAGAGGAAACTGAGGTTCACAGAAGAAAGTCCCCTGACAAAAATCACACGCAAAAAAGGGTAGAGGTGGGACTCAAACCCTTGTCTCCATCATTGCCTACACCGCAAGGAGCAGACTCTAATCTTTACTCTGCACCTGCTGTTCCTGGAGACCTTCCTACAAATTGCTTAGCCTAGCAGACCTCAAAAGATGTCGTCCAAACTCACACCAGGCACGGAGAGTCACATGCCTTTGCCGTGTGCGCATGTGTGCACGTGTTGTGTGCATGAGGGTCCCATTCAGCTGTGCAGTACCCTGGTACTGTGGAGTGAGCACTGGGCCAGGAGTCCCAGGCACAGTACCATGTCAGCCTGCCAGGTGACGTCGGGAGCTTCACCTAGCCTCTCCGGACCTCAGACTCCTCATGTGGCCCAGGGGCGTTGGTCAGGGGTCTTTCTTAGTCAGCCCCTCTGCGTGTCTGGAAGCCCCGGGCAAGGTCGACTTCCTTCTCCCTTAGCTCTCCCAGCTCCCACCTGCCCCCGGCAACCACCGCGGAGCTTGACACCCTGTGGGTGCTTGATACATCTCATCCTTGCCTGAGTGACAAACCTGCCATTCTGAGTCCCTGGGGACACTGTCTGCAGTTTCCTCAAAAGGCTTCCCAGGGCAGAACGCTTCTGCGTGCTCCATCTTCATGTTCCTCCCTTTACAAACTCACCCCTCTCCATGTCTCTCTCTCTCTCTCTCTCTCTCTCTGGTTTCTTCCTCCATCTTTCTCCATCTTGTGTCTTTTGGATTCTCTTTCTCTCTCTCTTTCTTTTTTTCTAAATTTTCTCTCCTTCCTTAGTCTCTCACGCTTTCCTTTATCCCTTCGTCGACCCTCTGTCCCTGTGGCTTTTCTCTCTCCCTTTGTACATCTCTGTCACTTTCTGTCTCTCTCTCCACAACTGTGCTACTATTTGCCTTCCTTCCCTTCCCTTCCCCGCCCCCCCGCCCTCCCCGTCTTTCTCTCTCTTCTGTCTTTCCCTGAGACACACACCACACCCCTCTGCCCTGGGGAGCCCTTCTGCACTGTCCAGCACGTCACATCACGTCATGTCACACTTGTCTCCTGGACCATCAGAGCCTTTAATCCTGTTGACATTCAGTTAACGAGTTTCTCTGGCTGTTGACAGAACCTCCTGCCCCACCCATGCTGGACAGACAGGATCAGAGTTCAGAGCTGTTGCCGGGCCATTTGGGGCCTGGGGAGAGGGCACAGAAAAGGCCTCAGTAGTGAGGGCCTTGTTGCCCTGGGGCCGCCTGACAGGTGGTACATCGGAACAGCCCCTCCTGGCAGGTGGAGTCTCTGCCCTCCCTGAGAGGCCAGCCCTAGAAGAGCTGGCAGGTTTGGGAGGCACTTCAAAGTTTGCAGCAGGTGGTGGACGTGGATGCAGTGTGGCCCAGGGAGGCAGGGGACCTGCCAGGGCCACACAGTGAGGTGGGCTCCCGACTCCTGCCTCAGCACCCTCCCGCCCCCACCTCTGGCTCACCAGAGGAGAAGCCAGAAACACGCATCAGCTGGTTGTTGGTTGTGCCAGAGAGACCTGCGAATGTGACTCAGAGAGGAGGGGGACAAGACCAGGGACCCAGCGCTAAATGTGGACAGGCCCTGGGGCTGTGGGTTGCCTGGGGAGGGCAGGGGGAGGGCTCGGAGAAGGGAGTAAGGCCTGCGGGAGCAGCCTGGGGAAGTTGCTGCTGGGAAACGAACCTCTGTGAGTGCCAAGGGAGGTGCTGTCGGCTCTGCCCTCTGTGGATGCGAACTGGCCCTGCTGAGGACCAGTGGGGCCTACCTCCCACGGAGCCTGCCATGGGGGTCCTTCCCAAATAAGGCCCTACCCCCAGGCAGGGCTGTGGGGAACCAAGTCTCAGTCCGTCACCTCACTCCTGAGGGGCAAGAGCCCCTGGGCGGCCCAGACCCCAGTGGGGTTGGAGAGGGTGGGTGGGGGTGGTCTCAGGTCTGGGTATCTTCAGCTGCCTGTCACTGAAAGGCAGCCTGGAATGAGGAAGGCACATGGGCTCAGATGATCTGGCTTCAGATCCCCAAGCTGCTCTTCAAGGCTGTAGGACCTCAGGAAAATACCAAACCTTTCTGGGCCTCACTTTCCTCCTGTACAAAATAGAGCAACTGCTATCTGCTTCCAGTGGTTCTTCGTGAGAAATGAGCATCACATCATATGTAACATGGTGTATTCTGCTCAGTAAACAGCCACCAATTTAATTGCTGTCTTAAAAGTTCTAACCATGCTGACATACCCTTATTCAAATATCAGATTGGCAAAGCCTACAGACTTTGGACACACACTGTGCTGGCAAAGCTATGGGGAACAGGCAAGTGCAGGCAAGTGCAGGCAAGGCTGGTGGAAGAGCAGCCTGGTGCAGCCTCCAGGGAGGGTGCTCTGCCTTCTCCGTCCCTTCACGACTGCACAGAGCCATGTCTAACCCAGCCATTCCACTCACGGGAATTTCTCTACGGGTCCACTAGCACACACTGGAAGGGGCATATGTACAACATTATTTATTGCAAAACTTAATGTAACTGCCAAAGACTGGAAACAAGCTAAAAGTGCATCAATAAGGGATCAGTTTAATAACATCTGGTCCCTCCATGCAATGAAGTCACATGTAGCCATAAAACACTAGTGAGGAACTTGTTTTCCAAGTGACATAGAACAACAATAACCAAGATCTATTTTTAAGGGAAGAAAGCCAGGTACAGAGCAGGATGTGGATGCATTTTAAAAGGATAACAAATCAGAATACGTATGAAGGTGATGGCTTATACATAGACTAGCTCTGGAAGAACACACAAGACCTGGCAACAATGTTCCCTCTGGAGAGGGACTCTGGTGGCTGGGGACAGAGCGGAGGAGTGGCTTTTCACTGTATGTCCTTTCTCAGTTCTTGAATTTTGAATCGTGTGAGTGTATTAGCTATTTACCATATAAATATAAATTATTTCTTATTTATTTTTGTACATTTTTAATATGTATTTTATTATTAGACTCTCCTGGCTGAGACTGAGCCTCAAATGTGCTTTTGGCTCCATGTGAATGGCATCTAGGAACACTCAGAAGCTGGGCCCAGATGTCTGGGCAGTGAGATGGGACCCCTTGGAATCCCCAAGCCCGCCTCAAAAGCAGAGGTAGGCTGGGACTGAGGGGCTGCGTTAGCACCTGCCCAGCCACGGCCTTAGAACAGGTGTGAAGTTCTTGTGGACAGGTCTCTCCTCATCACATTCTGCCCCACATCCAGCTGAGGCTGGCACCCAGGTGGGAGTGGGTGAGTGCCAATGGTCAGAGGAGGGTCTTGGGGTTGAGGGCACCCCTTCCTCTCACGGGAGGAGGGGTGAACATTCTACCTCCTCCCAACAGCCATTGTCAAATGCCTACCCCCTCCCCTGGGAATTCTGGCCCCACCGGTAACCGGTACCCGAAGTATTCAGAATTCCACCAAAGGAAGGTTCTCCTCATCACTGGGCACCTGCTGTGCACAAGTGCCAGATGCTTTCCCTCACAATGGCACAGGAGCCTGGGGCAGCCAGGACTGCCATCTCACCTGCCCACTCTCCTTGGAGGGTGCACCATGCCGGCACCTGCCCCCTGGAGAGCAGGCACTCAGGCTGCCCCTGCCTCTACTCCCTGGCTGGATCCCGCTTCCCACTTCCAGGGTCTAGTTGGCCCCAATGCCGGAGCGCTTGCAGCCCCTGGGTGGGCGTGGCAGCGTCACTGACATCCATGCGGGGTGGCAGGAGCTCCGCTGCCAGGAGACGGTCTCCCTGGATTCTAACTCTTGAGGCGGCAACAATGTGGAGGAGGGAAGGTGCCGCCCACCCCCTCCTGGAGGGGGGATGGTTGATGCTGGGCTCCTGGAGATGGGATAAGGCCCCTCTGCCAGCACTGGTCACTAGGAACCAGCTGGTGTCAGCACCTCTTCCTGGCCCCATTGTTACTGGTAGAGCCAGAGCAGAGAGGCACTGATCATAGGCACCCCTTAGGGACAAGGGGCTCAGGTGGTGGATTTTCCTGCATTGCCAACACCAGAGGGTCTTCGTTCGACTTTACAGGTGGAGAAGGGGCCTCCCTATGCCCGTCACAAACAGGTGGTTACAGATCTACTGTGTGCCACAACCTTCACACACATTATCCTTAAGCTTCATGAGAAGCTGGGATGAATATCTTTATTTTGCAGAAACTGAGGCTCAGGGAGGTGGTGACTTGGCCTAAAGTCACATAACTGACCCCAAAGCCCCTAATCTCTTCACTGACCCCCCATACACGCACACACCCATGGCTCCTCCCCCCATGCCTCCGTGGGTGCTTGTATGTCATGGGTCAGCTCAGGCAGGTGGCATTGGAGCCAGACAGACATAGAAGAAAGAGCACCCAGGAAGAGGGCACAGCCCAAGCGAGAGCACAGAGGCAGGACTGTCCAGGAAGTAGATAAGAAACCAAAGCATGAATGTGAGCTGCCTCGAAAGCGCATAGGATCATCGTGGGAAATAGAGGGCGGCTGGAAGTTTGGTCAGGAAGAATGCAGTGTGAATGCCAGGATGGAAGTCTGCTCAGTGAGCACTGGGGCACCACGAAGCCTTCAGACTGGAGGACAGGCATGACAGGAGGTGTCTCTCCAGGAGATGATGAGCAGGTTGGCAGTGGGGCACTGACTCAGGTAGAGAGGCCCAGAGGCAGGTGCAGTGACGAAGCAGAGGGTGGTAGTTGAGTAAGGGTGGTTGGATTGAAGCCCAGCTATACTGCTCACTGGCTGTGTGACGTTGGACCAGTTACTTAACCCTCTGGGTCTACGTTATCTCATCTATAAAATGGGTATAATGATGATAACACAAGTTGAGTGTTCCCTATCCTAAATGTTTGGGACCAGAGGTGTTTTGGATTTTGGAATATTTGCACTATACTCACCAATTGAGCATTCCAAATCCAAAATCAATGAGCATTTCCTTTGAGTATCATGTTGGTGCTCAAAAAGTTTCAGATTTTGAAGCATCTTGGATTTCAGATTTTCAGATTTGAGATGCACAATCCATATACCTGATAGGGTTGTTGTGAAGACAAAGTGAATCAAAACACGTCCAGCACTTTGAACAGTGCCTCTTAGAACATAGTAAGCACGAAGTCTCAGCCATTTGTTCTGTGTTATCGTTACTCCCACCTGGCACTCAGCCCCACGTCTCAGCCCTAGGCTGCTTGGACACATTGGTTCTGTTTCCTGCTCCAAGAGGGAACAGAGGGGGAAGGGGAAGCTACCCTTGCTGGAGACTGGGGTGTCCCTGGCCCAGACCTAGAGGGGTCTCACTGTTTTCAGACTCTCGGTAGGGGACCAGCAGACAAGGACTGACCCTGGTGGCTGGGTTCCTGCCACACCTTGTCCCAATTCCAGGTGGGAGGGGGGACTATGTAACTGTTTCCCTGATCAGGGATCACTGTGCCCACTTCTCAAGGCCCCAAGTCAGGCTCCAATGTCCCCCCAACCCTGCCATGCCTGGGAAGAGGAGCAGGAGGAGTGACGTCCTGGGCATGCCCAGGCAGCTCTAATGAGGCATGTGAAAGCCACAGGCACTGCCTTGGTGGCAGCGAGGTCAATAAGAGGGCAGGGGCGAGCCAGGCCCAGTGTGACAGCCGTGGCAGCCGTGGTTGCTCAGGTAAGCAAGTGCGCTCCGAGTCATTCAGCTGTAATAACCCTATCTGCTCATTACCACGACGGAGCTGATGGATGACTCAGGCCCGAGCTGCCAAGGGTGTCTGCCTTTGTAACCTCCATTCCACCCTCCCCCCTCACATCTGTGCAACAGCTGGGCTCCAGGACAGCCAGTTCCCAGCAGGCTCTGGCACCATCTGCTTCCCCGGGGGAGTCGGGCTCTGCAGAGGGTGTGCTCAGGGAGGCTGGGCCCCCAGGAAGAGCAGCAGTGCAGCTAAGGTACACCTGGCCTGGTGTTAGGGAGCTCTGAGCCCCACTCTGCTCCCCACTAATGCTGGAGGGGTCCAGGCTGGGGGCTCAGGAGGCCTCTCCCTGGGCCCTGATGGAGGCTAAATGATGTGTTTCCCTGACACTGGAGCCTCAGTGTCTCTAACTGCATGATGGAAGGGCTCTTGGGCTCCTTCCTGCTTCTTCAGCCAACCAGACCTAGTGCGGGAAGATGTTTTTCCCACCTGAGGCCTGGGGCTCCTGTGTGCTGTGTGCTAGGGTGGGTGATGCACGAGAGGACAGTTGAACTGCGGGGGTACAGGGTGGGGGGCAGAGGCACTGCCTTCCAGCACCTTTGGCCCCCACCCAGCCCCAGCCTGCCCATCAAGTTTGGGTTGTCAATATCCCTCTCCTACCCTTGCCTGGCTCTTGGCTGTCCTTTCCTAGAACTGGGAGGGGCCATCAGGACCCTTGGTGCTAATAACAGCAGCTAAGGCTTATCGAGCACCCACCTTGAACCCTTGGACTGCTGGTGGTCACTCAGCAATCCAGTTAGGTTGGTGTTATCATCCCTAGTTCCCAGATGAGAGACCTGAGGCACAAGGGGTTACGTAGTCTCACGGCCAGCAAATGGTAGCTCTGGGCTGTGAACCACAGTGCATGTGACTCTGGATCTTCCCACGGAGCCACACACAGCCCCAGCGCATGGTCTGAGATTGAAGGCTCCCCTTCTAGAGAAGGAGCACATTGAGGCTGGAAAACTTGGCTGCCTTCTTTGACTTCGTGCCCACCTGGTGTGGAGCACACACTCAGCAAGTGCTCGGTGCACGAAGAAGTCGAGCTTAAAGCAGGAGTGCTCTGGCTGCAGTGAAGATGGGGTCCCATCGGCAAATTGCTAATAAACCTCTCTTCCAGCCTCCCATTCTCAGAGTGTGAAACTGGAGTGGAGAGAGGGAAGGGACTCCCTGGGCCACCCATCAAGTTGACGAGTCAAGAGTAGAACCCATATGGCGGGTCTTCCCCAGGGGAACAGGGCCGGAGCCGTCAGGAGCAGGCACCAGGGCTCGCTCCCCTCCCAGAGGGGGTGGGCCATGCCCCCGTCCCCTTCCTCAGGCCAAGCTGGAGAGATGGGGTATAGGGCTGAAGACCCAGCTTGGGCCAAGCTCTCTGAGACCCCAGTGAACAGGTGCTTGGGCTCCATGGGCTCCCACCAGCCTGTGTCCTGCATGGCACTCTCAGTGGCTTGCTCCAGGGACAGCCCGTGTGTGTGTAGTACAGGGCCACCTCATTCCCCACTGTTGACACACCCAACTCCCTTATTCCATCCGCAAACATTGGGTCTGGAGAGACTGTCTAATTGGCTGGCGGTGTCCTACGCCCGGCTCCCCTCCTTGCCTAAACAGACAGCTCTGTTTGTCCTCTCTGCCCAGCCACCAGGACCTCACTGTCACCCAGATCCCTGCCTTGTCAGCAACTCACCCCCTCTCACTCCCACAGAATGCCCCTGTCAGAGCTGGAGAGGCCCATGGAAAACTTTTAGGACCACCCCAGCGACACCACCTCTACTTTTACAGCCGAGGAAACAGAGGCCCAAGAGGAGGGGTGTGGAGGGAGTGGCCCAAGGCCACATGGAGAGGAGGCAGGGCCAGCATCCAGGCACACTGTGCTGAGCATGGCCTCTGAATCTTGGTGCCTGCTCTCACCAGGACAGCCCTTCCTCACCAAATGAACGACAACCTTGACAGCAGCTCCACACCACCCTGTGGTTGCCCCCGTCACGGCTCATAATACCCAGTGCCTTTGCCATCACCCTGCAAGCTCCTGAAGGCCAACACCCGGACTGATTCATCTCAGGGCCCCCTGCTCCCAGCCCAGGATGCCCAGAGTGAGGCCCCGACAAGGGCTGGGAATGAATGAGTCAGTGGGCTTGAGCCAAACAGGTCCTCCCAATCCTGGCCCAGCTTGGCCCCCAAATCCCCATCCCTGTTCCCCTAGGCCAAGACTATTCTCTGGGAGGCTTTTGGGGCCCCTGTTCCAGAACCCCAGTGGGCTTTTAAGACCATGGTCTTCCTCGCTTCCCCCGTGCCTGGGCCCAGCCTGGGCAGAGCCTTCTCTGGGCTGTTGTG
The DNA here is from genome assembly GCA_023783475.1 of Daubentonia madagascariensis. NCBI lineage: Eukaryota > Metazoa > Chordata > Mammalia > Primates > Daubentoniidae > Daubentonia > Daubentonia madagascariensis. The sequence goes on along the minus strand of JAKFHU010002396.1, from coordinate 3,428,749 downwards.
GGTGAGTCACCAGCAGGCTGTAAACAACTATGGAGCACTGGCTGTACCACCAAGGCCCTGGCACTCATCCTAGCCGTGCCAGGGGGATCTAAAAGAAGACATGGCTCCCACGCACCCACGATGGAAAGGAGAAGGTGGAATAGAAACAGGGGGGAGGCTTCCAGATTTGCATATAAACACGTGCACAGGAGTCTGTAATGCAGCCCAGCCCAGGAGGGGCTGAAACAGAACCTGGGGTACCAAGGGGGAGGGGATTAATCAGGAAGCCTTCCAAGAGGAAGGGACCTGCAGGAAGGAGGTAGGCTGGCTGCTGGGAGTTTAAAACCCACCAGTACTTACTGAGCACCTACTATGCAGCAGGCACTGCTCCAGGGCTGTGGATACTGCAGCAAACCAGAAAAGCAGAGCGGGGCAAGGGAGGGTATGGGGCACTGCCTTATGCATCATTTGTAAGTCTGTAGAAGGACAGGACCTTAGAGACCTTTCCAGCCATTTGACAGATGGGGAAACTGAGGCACAGAGAAGGCCAAGGGTTTGCCTGAGGTGGCACAGGGAGACAGGGCAGAGGCAGACCCCAAGGCCTGCACATGGGCTCAGAGGTGAGGTTGACCTCTTTGGCCTTCAGAAAGGAGAGGCTCTGACCTTCAGGAAGGCCCTGAGCTCAGCCCCTCCCCATGTGGGGGACTCATTTCCATGATCAGGGGCGGGGAGGTGCCAGATGAGGGCAGGACCACGCTCCTCCTGCCCCTCAAAGGAAGGGTCCCAGGGCACCCACAGAAGCAGCAGAGGCTCACAGGTAAAGCCAGGCTCTGGAGTCACTCAGCGGTGGGTTCCCAGGGCTAAGCCTCCTCCATTCGCCCGTCTGTAAATGGGCTGCTCTCACTCCATGCTGCTGAATGGCCTTTCCAAGACTGAAAAACGATGCCTCTTTACTCCCCCAGGAGCAGCCAGCTCCGGCCGCCAGGATGGTCTGGCGTCTGAAAACTCAGCTTCTTCCAGCCCCACACCCCACCCACACTGCAGCCCCGGCACAGAGCTTTATGCTGGCTGAGTGACTCCGTTTCCCTGGCTTCAACAGCGTCGGCCGCTGCAGGGTCAGGCCACAGGCACTGACATTTCGGAGGCTCTCGCTCTGCTAAGTGAACATTAGACACAGATTACTTAGCTGTTGAAATTTGTGGCTGCCTCCTACAAGCTGTTTGATAAGCTCTTATTGTCACCTCCCTCTGGTCTGCATGCCCCGTAGCAGCTTGTTCATCCAGAGCCGGGGGAGCTGCCAGGTGCGGGGAGAGGGGCAGTGAATGATAATGCTGGCTGGAAGCTGCTGCCCAGCTGTGTTACCTTGAGCATGATGCCTGCCTTTTCTGGTCTCCCTTGAAAATGGCTCCCCATAATGGCACTCAGCTTCCCTGTCCAGCAGGACCCCTCCCTGGGCTTCTCCTAGGTACAGTCCTGGGCTCTGAACAAAGCAGCCTATTCTGAGGTCACTAAACCAGCCCCTAACCCTAACCCCTGCCCCAAACAATTTGTCATTCAAGGCCCCTCTACCTCTCCCCAGAGCTCCTAGGATCCTACTCTAATGCTAACCTTCCCTTCTCTGAGCTCCTGCCACACCTTGTCTAGGCTCACTCTAGACAGCGTCCTGGGCCATTGTGCATGTGGGTGCTCCATGAGGCTGTTCTGGGTCTCCTTTGCCATTGGACCACCTGCACAGGTCTGGCACATAGTTGATCTCTATAGATGTCTATTCAATCAGTCACTCATTTGACAAACAGCTCTTGGGGCGAACCGTGCACCCAGCTCCCTGCTGGGTCCTGGGATACAGAAATTAGAAACTACTATGGCACAGCTGTACGCTCAAAGAGCTTCCACTCTGATGAGGAGAAATACAACCACGTACCAGGTGATTAGTGCCCTGGTGAGGGAAGCCCAGGGAGGAGTGGGAGCCCACGGCAGGGCTTCCTATGCCTGGGGAAACCAGGGGAGGCATCCTGGAGGAGGCAACATCTAAACTGAGACTTGAAGAATGAGTATGAGTTAGCCAGATGGGGGAACCAGCTCCAGGAAGAGGGAACCACCCAGGCTGAGGTCTGGAGTACAGAGAAAGTGCAATGTATCCTGGGAACTTGCGGTGGTTGGGCTGGCCTCTGCTCCTCCCTGCTGACTTTCCCCACCTCTCTAATAAAGAAGGGGAGATGATTTCCTCCCACTGAGTGGGCTTCCTGAACCCTTATCCCTGCCTGAAGAGGTCAGAGAACGCCCAGGTGGCTGGCCACTTGCCTCATGCCCCCTAATCTGCCAGTCACTTCTCCACTCGGAGCCTCAGTTGCCTCCTCTGTGAAATGGGGTGGGACACTCATGCCCACGTGCCAACATCATGAGAGACCTGCAGGACAGGAGAACAGGCCCAGCTCCCCTGCCCAGCCGGGGTGCAGCCTGGATCCTGCCTGGGTCTGCTAGGGGGTGGGGATGGGGGGAGCCCCTGAATGCCAGTGCCCACCACTGTGAGCCCAGGCTTAAAGCCCCGGCCTACCTCCCATCTCAGGAGCCTTTCTTCCTGGGCCCCTCACTCCCAGCCACATTGGATGGTGATAAAAAAAGAAAAGAAAGAAACGGTCCTCCCACTACCTGGCAAGCATGCCCACGACGAGAAATGCCTTTCCAGCTGAGCGTGGTCTCTGCAGAGCCCTCGCCACCCCCCAGCCCTACCTGTCGTGATCGTCTGGCTGCCCACCCCATCTTCTCCACCCCCACCTCCATCTGACTGACAGGGACCTGAGGACTTAGAGCCTAGGCGTGGGGGCAAGGGGGGCAGGGGCTGAGAGGGCAACCCCAGGGCCAGCTTGAGACAGGTCATTTTTCCCTTCCTGGGTTGTAGGGAGGGGAGGGGTGGGGAGGGAGTGGAGTCCACAGCCAGCAGACACTCTAAGCTGGACTCAATTCCTGGAAAGGGCTGGGCCCCCACAGAGGGCTCCTCGATAAGGTTACGGGATCAGATCGGCAGAGCCAGGGGACATCAGGAATGGTCTCATCCAATAAATGTGAAAACTGAGGCCCAGAGAGAGGACGGAGCTTCCCTAATCACACAGCAAGTTAGAGGAGGCAGAGGCAGGACTAGAACTTGGGCCTTCTGAATCCAGTCCCAGGGCTGGGCCCAGCAGTGGGAATACAACACAGGGTCATCTAGGGGACTGTGACAAAGCCAGGCCAGGCTTCTACAGGGGCCGGGATCCAAGCCTGACCACAGCTTCTATTCCTCCCCAACACTGCAAAGGCTGAGTTCTTGTTTCATCAACCCAGTGCAGTGGCAGGGAGAAGGGGAATTCTTGCCTGGAACTTCTGGGGAGCCAGATTTCCAGAATTGCAGAAATGCTGGAAGGAATCTTCTGGATCACCTATGGATGAGGGAACTAAGGCAACTGAAGTCCAGGGAAGGGAAGACCATTCCAAAGCCCAGACCCCAGTGACTGACCAAAGCTGCTCTTCTGAATCCCAGTCCAGGGCTCTTTCTGGTACGTCACAGTGGTTAGGGGCCAGGCTGTAGGTGAATTGAATCCCTGCCCTGGCACTCAGTGGCTATGGGGCCTCACTTTACTCTCTTGTCACTTATGTTCTCTGAGCCTCAGTTTTTCCTCCTCTAAACTGGAGACAGCAACACTTACCACATAGGGTGTTCTAAGGATTTAATCCAGTAACATGAGCTCCATAAGGGCAGACTTTGTCTCATTCACCCTGCGTTCCTAGCACCTGGAACGCTTCCTGGCACGTGGTAGGTCCTCAACAAAAGAGAACAGTTATTATCCCTCTGCACTATGCTGCTTCTGGCTTGACTTCAGCAGTGGGGGCAGAAAGGGGATAACTTCTGAAGGGAAGCAGGGGAGCCTGGCTGTTGCAGGGGGAGGTAGCCAGCTATCCTAGAAACAACGGCTGTGCATCCTTAGGCAAGTCCCATGCCCTTTCTGTTTGGTTTCCCCCACAGTGCAGGGAGGACATTGCTAAGTGATGACTAATGTCTCCTAGCTCAACGATTGCTCCTGAACCCTGTGCCATGGCCCTGCCCGGGGGCACTGACTCTTCCCCCTGGGATACCCAGAGGGAGGGGCCCAGGGGCAGAGCTGGGCACCTGGGCTGGGAATGGGCAGTGGCTGGTCTCTGCCAGGCTCCTGGGAGCCTGCGCTGTATTAGGCAGCCTGCTTGCAGGACACAAGAGTGATCGGGGCATGAGGCATCAGTGCAGGCACCAGCCTCCGCCAGGGCCTGAGAACGAAGCTGCTGGTGGATGCTGGCTGGTTCATCATGGGGCTGAGGGGCAGGGCTAGGGTCTTGCTGAGCACTTCATCTGCCCCCACCCCAATCCCAGACTTAACACCACCTGGCACTTAGCAGTTCCCTCCCCACCAGGCATTAGGGAATGGTAAGGAACACAGTGTCTCTCATAACAGTCTATGGAGCCCATTCTGCCCATTAGCTCTTGCTCCTTGCAGGCCCCCTGTGAGGGAGGCTTTATTGCTACCTCCAGGTTGGGAGGGGGAAGGGGGGACGCAGGGGGGCAGTAGGGGGCGGGAGCATGAAGTTCCAGGAGCAAGAGTCCTCAGCTGGGCATGGTGGCAGAGCAGGTCCCCATGCAGGACTTTGAGCCCCCATCCCAGGGCTACCAGATCCCATCCTGTAGTTTTTCCACGGTCCGTTGCCAGCCAGTTAAAGGAGTGCAAGATCACATTTGTCACCATTGATCCTCCTACCCACTCCCTACACACACACACACACACACACACACACATATGCTACCCTCAGAAGAACCCCTGCCCCTGCATTACAGCCTCTGTGGAGGGCCTGGACAGCCAGTTGTCTTCTAGGAGTCCCAAACCCAGATCTAGAGGTTCACAAGTCCAGAAAGCTCTGGGCTCTACAAAGAGAAAGCAACACTCTGCCCTGACCCCTTAGAGGAAATGGCCTCCAGAGCCCATGGAGGAAACACAGGAAGGCCCAGGCTGGGGCGGAAGTCCCGAGGTGGGGCTCAGGGGAGAGTGCCAACCCCAGCCCTTCCCTTCCTCCCCGTGCTAGTGGGCTCTGCTGAGAGAGTGGCCAGTGTGGCCCTGGCCTTGGGCTGAGCTGGAGACTGTCCTGAGTGACAATGGTAGCTCTGTCCCCAGTTGGCCACTGCCCACCTGAGAGCTCTTTTGGAGATCCCAGTTCACATGGTGGGAGCTGAGCCCTGTGGTAGGGGAGTCAGAGTCCTCCATGAGCCGGGCATATATGTGACACCTGTCAACTTCTCCCCACTCCTTGGCACGCAGGGGCTGACAGCAAACTCCCCTCCCCTCACTCAGCCTTCAGTCCTCGCTACTGAGCCCTCCCCCCAGCCAGGCCACAGGCATAAAATAGCAACAACAGTGCTTACTCCTTCCGTTGCCCCTATTTTACAGATGAGAAAACTGAGGCATGGGGTTGTTAACACCAACAAACAGAAACCAAAACCTTGCCTCAGGTTACACAGCGAGAGAGTAGTGGCGGAGAATTCAAACGCTGGCTGCCTTACTGCACAGCCCTCACTGGTAACCCTGTCCTGGAGAAAGCAGAGCAGTAAACGCTTAAAATTCAGCAGATTCCGGGGGCCCTGGGAGCCAGGAGGTGGGCCGCTGACCAGGCCGGGTGGGGCAGGAAGGCTGGCAGCTGCAGATCCTTCCCACTTACCGCTGAGTCCTTTCGCCCCCCCACCCCGCTTGTGGGCGACTCACGGTTTCTCACGATCTTCTCTGCTCAAACCCCACCCCTGCCGCCCCCTGTCCTCACTTTCAGCTGTTGACCTTGTTTCCCACTCCCTGAAGACAATCCGGTCTCTCAGAAGGACTTCCAGATTCGCAGGGGCAATCCGCCCCCACCAGCATCTGCACCCACGAGCTCTGCCTCCCTGAGTCCCAGGAGAGATGACTACCCACGCTGCCGCCCGCCACCCCATCCGCCAGCCCCTCGGATTTGCTCAAGGACACCGCCCCACATCATCAACTCTTCCCTCTGCACCGGATCATTCCCACCAGTGAACAAACAGGCTGTCTTTCCTCCATCTTACGCGGACCTGCTCTCCCCCTCCCTGCCCCTGCGGCTGCCACCATTCCCCTGTGCCCCTTCCAGAGCTGTCTCTCTCTGCGCCTCCCGCTCTCTCTTAAACCCACTCCAATCTGGCTTTTGTCCCCACCACAATCTGGCTTTTGCTCCTGTCAAGCTCTCCAGGGGTCTCCACATAGCTAAACCCAGTGGTCAGTTCTCAGACATGCTGCTGCTTGCCCCCCACCACGGCAGGTGCCACGGTACAGCTTCTCTCTTCCCCGAAACAGTTTTCACTGGGCTTCGAGGCATCTGTTGTGCTCACTTGGTTTCCTCCTACCTCTCTCCGGTTCCTTCCTGGTCTCCTTTGCTCGTTTCTTCTCTTCTCCCAACATGTGCTACCCCAGGCCCAGTCTTCGGTCCTGGTCTCTCTCTAAACTCACTGCCCTGGCGAGCTCACCCGTCTCATGGCTTTCAACAGCACACATATGCCCGTGACTTTCAAATCCACACCTCCAGCCTGGACTCAGAGGTCCCACTGTCCACTCGACACGCCCTCCCTGTACCAGACAGCTCAGACCCAGTGTGTGTGAAGCCGAGCCCCTACTCTCTCTCACAGCCGGCTCTAACACGTTTTCTCTACAAGGATGCCATCTCCCCCCGGGACAAAAATAATTGGTTCTTGGGGGGACAAAAAAAAATCTTAGCTATTACAATGGTTTGTGACTCTGCAAAGGGCCAAGTACATCAACATGTACACATTATAGCTGCGGTATTAAAGTTCCAAAGGGAGGGGTGATTAAAAAAAAAGTCTAAAAAGGCTCCTGGAGGTGGGTGATAGTGGAAAACAGGTTGAGAAAGGTGCTGCCCCAACACAGACTTCCCACTTCAGCCAGCGGCCTTCCTCCCTTTCCATTGCTCAGGCCAAAACCTTGGAGGAGATCTCCCCTCCTCCCTCTTTGACACAACCCACATCCAAGCCTTCAGGAAATCCTGTTGGTTCTGCCTTCAGAATAGATCCAGAATCCAGCTCCTCCCCACCACCCTCACAGCATCTACCCTGGTTCAAACCACCATCATCTCTTGCTTGGATTATTGCAACAGCCTCCTCACTGATCTCCCCGTGGCTGCCCCCGCTCCCTCCACACACGGCCACAGTGATCCTTTTACAAAGTAAGTCCACTTGTGTCCTTCCTCTTCAGAAACACGCCAATAGCATTGCATCTCCCAAAGTTCTCACAGTGACCCGTCCTGACCACTCTGACCTCGTCCTCACCCCCTCACTTGGCTCCAGCCCCACAAGCCTCCTTGCTGTCCCTCCAACGCAGGAGGCACAGTCCCACCTGGCGCGCTGTTACCCAGAGAGCTGCAGGGCTAAACCCCTTCCCTCCCTCAAGTCTTTGCTCAGATGTCACCTTCTCAATGAAGCCTGCCCTGACCACCCCGTCTCTCTTGCACCCCACCCCAGATAACCCTCGCTCCCCCCACCTTTCATTTTCCACAACACTCACCACCTCCCAACATACTATACATTTACTTCTTTTGCCTATTGCTACCTCCCCCTGCTAGGACGCCAGCTGCCGAGGGCAGGGATCTTAGTTTCGATCCCTGCTGCCCTCCCAGCATGAGAACAGAGCCTGAACACTCATCCCGTCTCCTGCCATATCTGCTTTCTCATTTTTCCTACCCCAAGCTCCATTGCATCTCCCCACCTTTGTAACCTCCGCTCCCTCTCTCTGAAATGTGCCCCACCCATCCTTTAGCCAGGTCTTTCTCCGCCCCAGAAGACTCCCAAAGATGACTGCCCCTCTCTGGTTAGGTCAGGAAGGGCCCTGCCTGGCAGACAGGGAGTTTAAGCTTTTTTGTAAGAGCAATGGGGGTCCATGCAAGGGCTTTGAGCTGAAGAGCAATGTGGTCCTTGTGAGAGGACCTGGGTTAGGGCTGTGGATGGGGGACAGGGGGAGGCTGGGAAGGACTGGAGAGACAGCCAGGAGAGGGAAGGGACCAGGGCTTGCCTCCAGCTAAATGTGCTGGGTAAGGAGAAGAGGGGAGGTAGGGTCCTGGCCCAGCTCTCTGCTTTACAGGGTCAAGAGGTGCTGGTGCATCAGCCAAGGACAGGAAATCGGGGGGCACACATCAGAGGGAGTGAGTGTCCTGTGGGAGAAGCTCCTCTTCTCTGTCACCACAGCTCCCATCCTCATTCACTGGGGGCATCTCGTACCCCAACACTTCTGGCCATACAGGGAGAGGCCTATGGGGACATGGAGAGGGATGGGGCTTCCCTGCAGGAACCCAGACCTCGGACGTGGGATGGAGGGGAAGGGCCCACACAGGGGGCTCTTTCAGAAAACAGGTCTGAAGCCCATGCCTCAGACATTCTAGCGAACTTCCAGCTGAAAAGTCCACACTTGCCTCACATTCTGCATGGCTTTGTTTGACCAGAAAGACAAACAGGGCAGGGAGGGGCCTTGGTGACAGCATGAGGATTCCTCAACCCAGCCCAGGGTGTGGCAGACAGGAGAGGACCGAGGGCATCCCTGAACCAGACACAGCTGTCCCTGGAGCAGCTCCCTGGAGAAGCTAGACACCCTCAGGACCATTGCATCCCGTGTCCTCATGCTGCAGATGGGGAAACTGAGGCCCAGAGAGAGAAACGAGTTGCCACAGGACACATCTGATATTCCCAGAGGGGAAACTGAGGCTTCAAGGAAGGACTTACCTGGTCTACGGGGAAGGACTAATAATATCACTGATGTGTATATAGCTCTTTTCTTCCTGGGAGTTCAGAGCTCTGTGCATCCATGATCTCATCTGTCCACAAGACATCCCTCTGGGGTGGGTGACAGGGCCACTTCACGCTGATGTTGTGAAAATGCTCTGTCATTGCCCACCCCACAACCTTCGTTTTCTTCTTCAGTCTCTATTATGTCCCCTTTCTTCCTCCAACCAATTTAATTCGGCCAAGATTTATGAGGCTACTGCTTGGTGCAAGGCATTGGGCACTTGGGAAGCTTCAGGATTTCCCCAGGGCCAAGGTCATTGCTCTGTCTTCTGTGGTCCCAAAGCAGTTTACTCATGCCTGCATTTGTGCACATCCCATTGTTTCTATATAGCTGCAATCCTAGAAGGCAGGGCTGGGTCTTAGTCAAGTTTGCATTCCCCCACAGTGCCTGCAGAAATGCTTGCCCAGGGCAAAGTTCCCCGGGAATGTGTCCTGAGCATCCCTCCCTTAGAGCACCTGTCCCACTGTATGGCAGTTATCCAGGGGAGGAGCCCAGAGTAGGAGTCTGTATACGCAGTGCCTGGCACATAGAAGCTACTCACTTAATGTTTGCTGAATGGATCAATAAAAAAGTGAGAGAAGGAAGACGAGGATGGATGGTAAGGGGCGCTCTCTGTCCTTAAAAAGCTCCTAGTCCATTGCAGGGGTGGAGGAGGTGGGCAGAGAGTGACATTGGAGAGATGTATAGATACCGTTAAAGTGGACAATCCCATCAAAGAAGTGCCGAGGAAGTACCATGGGGCTACAGCAGAGAGTTCAACCTGACCAGGGAGAATCAGAGACGGCTCCCTGGAAAAAGTGGCATTTGAGATGGGCTTTGAAAGGTGGAAACCCATAGGCAGAAGGAAAAGTTTTTAGCTGAAGGTAGGACATTGGGCAGGCCAAGGTGGGCAGGAGGTAGAGGTTCATGCCGGGAGGGCTCCGTTTCAGGCAAAGCTGCTCATGCCTGACTCCACAGGCAGCAGGAAGCCATGGAAGGCCTGGGGGCCGGGGAGCAAGCAGCACGATCGGATCTCGTCTCTCAGAAAATCACAGCCAGGGAGGGCACTGGTTTGGAAGGACTGCAGGAGGCAAGCAACTGGTCAGGAGGGAGAGGCTTGAGTGACTGAGGGAGCTGGCTGCGGAGTCTGAGAAAAGGGGCTGAAGGACGTGGAAGGTAGTTAGGCGTGGGGGAAGAGTGTTGGGAGCATTTGGGGAACTGATGTGGGGCTTGAAAGACTAATGAGGCCTTAACAGGCATAGTGTGATCCCAGGGAGGAGCTGCTTCCCAAGGAAGGCAATGAGTTCACTCCACCTGGGTGGAGATGCTTCATTAAGAACACAGGTTCCGAGCTTGGGAGGGAGGTCAGGGCCCCAGAGACAGCGCTGGGAGTTGGGCTGAAGCAAAAGCTGAGGCCGTGGGAGTGGATGAGGTCATGAGGAAGAGAGTGTGGGTGAGAAAGAAGAGGAGGACAGAGCCTTGGGAAATGCCCACAGTTGGGAGGGGAAGAGAGGGGACCCAGGAGGAAATGGAGCAGCCAGAGATGTGGGGGTGCCCCATTTTCTCCCTTTTCCAGTGCTGTCTGGCCTCTGTCCCTCTCCCCCAAGCTGGGCCAGACCAGCTTGGGAGCAGACCCTGTTGCTTGCCCAGCCTCCAAGGAGTCAGAGGCAGCAAAGCCCAGTGGTTGAGTGCTTGGGCTCTAGACCTGGGCAGAACTGGGTGTGACTCCCAGCTGTCCGCTTCCCCTAGCCCCGGCTGCGAGACCTCAGGCAAGCCACACCTCCTCTGATCCTCAGCCCCTCGCCTGCCTAAGGGGATCACAACGGGACTTCTGTGACTATGAAGTGGGATAATGCGTGTTATGCACTTGGCACTCGGGCCTGGCAATCCCTCAGAGCTCAATAAATGGTGGCTGCTATGATTATTACAGGGCCGGGATGGGATTCTGGCGCTCGGTCTGGCAGGGCCAAGGAGCCCAGCCGCTCCCAGAGGCCTTGGTGACGGATGGGGCCTGGCGACCTGAGCAACCCAGCTCTCAGAGCGCCGGGGACCCTCCTGTCATCCTCCCGAGCCCAGAGCCAGGGATCGTGGAACTGGGGCAGTCACAGCTCTCCTCTCGGAGGGACAGGCGGAGGGACAGGACCCCACCCACACTGCGGTCTTCAATGCCCCCTGGGGCGGGGTGGGGCCTCAGTCCTAGGGTTGGGGATCCTTCAGGGCTTGTCATGCCCCCCGCCCCACGGCTCCGTGCACCTGCCCCTCCTCCTCCCGGCCCGCGTGGACACATCCTCTCCGGTCCGCGGTAATTTGCCTGCTCACGCGGGCTCCGCGGCACCCCCTCCGCGCACGCGCATCCCCGCCCCGGCTCCCGCCCGGCCCTCTACTCCGGCGCTCTGGGTGGGTCGGTCTAAGTTGGGGGGAAGGTGGCCGGTACTGGGGCGCCCGTCGCGGGAGGTGGCGGCCCCAAGCCACAGCCGGGCGTTTGCGGGTGCTCTACTATTAAGCACGGAGACGCCTCGTCCCCCAAGATTTCTGCAGCTGGGGCTCACCCCAGGCGCGCCTTCTGCGCGGCCCTGGAGGACCAGGAACGCGGGCGCGGGCGGCGCTGGCTGGCATGGGGGCTGCCTGCGGGAGCGGGCGAAGGTCTTGGGGTCGGTGGGTTCCCGCTCTTGTCTCCTCACACACCGAGGCCTGAACCAGGGACTTCTCAGAGCCTCAGTTGCCCCTTCTTAGCCTCAGGCTAAGGGACCCTGGAAACAGGTCGATTGATCCCGTCTGTGCAGCCTCATCTAGGCAGGAAGAAGAGGCGTGGTCCGCTGAAGGCTGGGGGACACTTATCAGCACTCCATCCTACCCAGGCCCGGCGGGGGCTCCCTGAGAGGAGCGGGTTTGACTTTCTACCAGCTGGGCTCGGGTCTGGGGTCCTCTCGAGCTGGGAGGCCCCCATTAACTAGGCCACCCCTGGGGATGGGCGGTGGAGGCTGGAGCTGACCGGCTTGGGTCTCCGGGGGAGGTGGCCGAAAGGGCCAGGGCTTTGAACAAACCACAGAAGGTTTCTGCAATATCAAAAGAGCTCTTAGAGACTAATCATAAGGGGGGAGGGGGAGCAGTTGGTGAAACAGCTCCTGCTTGGTTTCCATCAGGAGGATCAAAAAGCATTTGGTCAAAGAACCTTTAAATACCTTGAAAGGCAGGTGAAGCCAGTTCAGTGGGTTCCAAGAGGGATTGAAATGCTGGTCTGAGCTGCAGACATGCTGGCTTCAGCCACAGCAAGTGCTGGGGGAGGGAGCCACTGAGGCAGTAGGAAGAAATGGAGGGGATAGACCACCAGCCTACCTCCCCCATGACCCAAAAGTCACTGTGGAGAGGATGGGGAGGGCAGAGAACTGGGCTCAGACTGTCAGAGTTGGAAGCGACCTTGGAGGCTTCTGGGCCAAGGATTTTTATCTGGAACCTGTAGGACTCTTTCCCCCAACACATACCCAATTATGGGCAAAATGTTGCGTCCATGTTTGTATATGCATTTTTCTAGGGAGGAGAGGTCCATGGGGTTTATTAGATTCCCAAAGGGGTCTAAGACCCAATCAAGATTAAAAAAACAGGCTGGGCAAGGTGGTTCATGCCTGTAATCCTAGCACTTTGGGAGGCCGAGGCCAGGAGTTTGAGACCAGCCTGAACAAGATTGAGACCCCCCATCTCTACAAAACATAAAAAACTTAGCCCAGCATGGGGGCACGAACCTGTAGTCCCAGCTACTTGGGAGGCTGAGGTGGGAGGATTGCTTGAGCCCAGGAGTTGGAGGTTGCAGTGAGCTATGATGCCACTGCACTCTAGCCTGGGCAATGGAAAGAGACCCTGTCTCAAAAAATTAAAATTAAATAAAACAACATCCTTCTGGTACAGACTGGTAAACTGAAGCTCAGACGGATTGAGTGACTTACCCCAGGTCACTCAGCTTGTAATCGGCAAGCTGAGGAGCTTCCACAGTACATCCTGATAAGGAGGTTTCACTTGCACCCATGGCCCTCAGTCAGGCTGAGGGTCCCAGAATTGCCCAAGACCAAGGGGTGGGGAATGTCTGAGAGCTGAGGCCTAAGGCCAAGATTCTGACCCAGGCTGGGGCTGTCCCAAGCCACAAGAATTGTCCACTTTCATCTTCTGGGAGTGCCGAGGGATTTGAGGGGCTGAGTCAAGCACTTGGGGGGTGTCAGGGTGACCATGGAATAGAGGGAGACTCAGGGCCAGGCTCTGGATGGGGAGGAGGTTACAGGGAGAAGGGATATGGGAGGACAGGTTGCCGGGCGTGTTTCTGGCCCTGCAACATGGCCTGAGAAACCCTTGGGGACCTGCGGCCATGGAAGTTCAGCCTGAGGCAGGGTCTTTGGTGCCCGGACCAACAGGGAGCCAGGAAAGACACTCAGCCCTTGCCATCTCCCTAAGTGTATACTCATATCTCTAAGTGGTTGATTATTAGCCCTATTTTATGGATGAGAAAACCGAGGTCCAGAGATGTCAAGTAACCAGCCAAAGCCAAACAGCTAGAGGAATAGGCAGAGGCAGGCCCAGAGTTCAAGTCCAGGATTCTTCCCTTGATACTGTGGGCCTCTTTAGTACCAGGCCTCCAAAGCGGAGCCTGGCAGAAGTGTGAGGAGCGTAGGCCCTGGGTAGGCCTCTGAGTTTTGGTGGTTACCGGGTCTGGAGAGAGGACGTAATTAATCAGCAAGTATTGGTTGTGAGGAGATGGGTATAGAGACGGCTGCATCTGCCTTCTAGTGTTTGCTGTCATGTCCTTTCTGGGTAGATGATATGTGTTAATTTTACACTGTTACCTTCTCCAGACTCTTGCCTTCTGCAGAGGGGGGAGGGGAAGACTGGGGAGTGGCTGCAGGGACAGGATGGCAGAACGAGTCCTTGCTCTTGGCCTGGCACATCAGTAGGATCTGCTCTTGCCCTTCACAGCTACCTTCTAGCTGGTCTCAGCCTGTCCCTCCTGGATCAGGCCAATGCTCAGCCTGAGTCTCTTGCCACATGGACTATGGCAAGGAGAGAGGTGTGTTTGTTCTGTCACGTGAGCGGCACAAACAGCTTCCTCAGCGTTTTTATTAATAATTCAGCTTGTAGCCAAGGGGGTGGGGGTAGGGGGACAGGAGCTGTGGGGAGACAGCAACTGTGGAGATGGTGCCAGGTAGAGGCCAGAGGGGAACCCAGGAGCTCTGCCTCCTAGCCGTGGCCTAGCAACAGAGCCAGGCAGCCTCAGGGGCCCTGCTTGGGAGAGTACAGGCCTAGCATCTGCTCCTGAGGGACAGAATGTCCCTCCCTGCTTCGTGTCCCTCCCTGAAGCTGACCCAGGACACCTGGCCCTGCGGATGGTGCCAGATCGGAAACAGGCCTGAGGGGTCCACAGCATGCAGCAAGACAGTCCTTCGGGAACCAGGTGCTCCCAGCATTTCCTGCTGCGTCATGAATCCAGGACACAGGGACCAGCAACGTCATGGAATGAGAGGGCCTCTCTGGGCCCCCTTCCACTGGGGGCTGGGAGGGGAGAAGCTGAACACCAAGGCCCAGGCCCTCCCCCTATGAGAGCCAGGACCTGCGGGCAGAGCAGGGGTGATTCACAGCCTCTGGTTTCCTTTCTCAAGGGACCTGCGCCCTCCTGTAGACTCCATTTCCTCCCTCTGCCCACTTCTCTGGGAGTGCTCAGAAGACAGGAACTCACAGTTGGCTTGGCACTCATCAATGCTCCAGCAGGAGAAAGTAGACTTCAAATGCAGCAGAATGCTCAAGGTTAGATATCTAGAACTTTCCTGACAGGCAAAACATGGGAATGGGGAGTATGTGGTGTCTCTTTTAAAGATAAACAAATAATAATAATAATAGCATTCAATATCTATAAAGAATAAATTATATGCTCCAAGTATCATTTTAAGTGATTTCATTGTTTCATCATGGTTAACCTTACAATAGTCAAAGGAAATTGGTGTTATTATCCCCATTGTATGGATGAGGAAACTGAGACCCAGAGGTATCTGCCCAGGGTAAACATCACTATGAATGGCACAGATTTAGACATAAATCTGTCTACTTTCTTCTTTCCAATGACTCTGCATCCCCTAAACAAAGTGAGTGAGGCCCAGAGAAAGGGTGTCTTCCAAGTTTTTCCCATGTCAACGATGCAGGCAGGAAATAAAAAACCACCCAAGATTCCCAATGCCCTAGAACCTCAGTTTGTGTGACTGTATCTCATTGGGTTTATCTTGTGTGTCTGAGGGACTGTCCAGCTCTGACATTCTGGAACAATGGCTGTCTAATGCCTGCTGGGAGTGAATGAGGCTGAGGTTTTTATTTTCTGAAGGGACAGGCTGTAAGCCTGGGAGCAAGCACCGGATCTCCTTGTGAATCCCACAGTGGTTGGCAAAAGGCTGGGAGTCACCACCAAGGGTTACTCTGGGTTCTCTTACCAGCTCCCTGGGCTGCTAGCTCTGGGGCCTTTAGCTCCCTGGGTCAGTTCCTTCTCCTCTAGAGGCCTTGCCTTTATCTTTTGACACCTGGAGGAGCAGTGGCTCCAGCCATCTCTCAGATGTCCTCTCCATCAACTCGGAAAAACTCGGTGATTCTAGATGCTTAGTAAAGCCCTGTGGGGTGGCAATGATGAGGAATCCTGCTGTCCTTCTCTGGACTCTCAGGTGGATGGGGGGAAGGCTCTGGGTGGAGAGATTCCTGAACAGGGAACCTCTCTTTGTGCCCATCCATGGTGGGGATGGGGGCTGGGGGAGTGGGGATGACCAGGTGGAAGGGGTAGGGGTGAGAAGGGGTGGGAGTGGCAACGAGCCAGGGCTGGAGACCCTGCAGTCCCAGCCTGTTGACTTGACTTTCTGGGGTTTGCCAGGCCCAAAAGAGAGGTATGGATAGCTCCTGGATTCTTGGCTGCATGTGGGTGAGGACGGCTGCAGGGTGTGTGGAATAGAATGGCCCTGGACCAGAGGGTTAGGGCTGAGATTTCTGGCCACTGAGGAATTGTTGGCCTTAACCTACAGATGCCTTTTTTTTTCCCATCCATTTTTAATTAGAACATTCAATCCCAGGAAATCTGTTCTCCACTGGAACAGTCTTCATGGAGGTTTGCTTGGGTAATTTCCTTATCTGTTTTGCAACCGGAAAAGCTGTGGGTGGAGGTGATGTGTATGTGTGTTGCAGTGGGATAGGTTCCATGTGAATTCAAGGAGGTGGGGGTCTGTGTGTGTGTGTGTGTGTGTGTGTGTGTGTGTGTGTTGGGGAAGACTTGAGACAGAGGTTTGTCCCTGTGGGTGCTGGCTGCCTGCTCTGCTGTGAGCAGGTAGAGGTGTGGCTGGGCGTGAACTGTGCAGTATAAAGCTATTTAAGTGGATTTCTCTGGATGGGAGTAGGAATCCTTGTCTCTGGAAAGCCCACCTCACCTGGGAGCTGCATTCTTAGCAGAGGGGAAGACAGGATGCTGCCACAGGCCCCAGGATTTTGCCCTCCTGTCCACCCCCTTCCGTGCAGGGTAGGGGCAGGACCTGTACTGTGGGAAGCTTCAGTGTCTGTGTCTCTTTGTGTGGGAGGCATGTTTGTGTGCCTGTGTTTGTGGGCGGGGGATTAGGTGTGTAGGTGTGTAGGTGTATGCAGGGAGGTCTCTGTACCTGATACCAATGGTTCAGTTCGAGGCCTTTCAAGTACTCGGGAGACAGGTCTCTTCTCTTCCCTGCCCCAGAATCAAATAGTTCCAATGCTGTAGAGAAAGGAGTAGCGTTCACCTGATCTGGACTATACTGAGCAGCAGAGGGGCAGAGGGGCCAAGAGAGCCCCTCCAGGGTTAGGAGGGGAAGGAGGGATTTCCTTCCTACCAGCTGAGGTACTGGGGTCAAGGAAAAGCAGGGAGGACCAGGGAAGAAGCGGTTGCTGGAGAGGCATGAACAGAGGCTGAAAGTCTGTTTTCTTCTTTTGTGGGGCCGGTTAAGTGGGAAGGGTCACTAGATGTGGTCTCCCACCGAGGGCAGGGATCCTAGCCCTTTCGGTTGCAGCTGTGTTCGAGTTCAGGGGGTGACCAGAGTGGCGGACCCAGGGTCAGCTCTGGCAAAAACTCCACTCCTGGTTTTTGCACACACCAGCCCGTCTTCCCGGGACCGCCGCGGTGTCGAGACCGGAGCTGACGCCCTCGAGCCGCCACCAAGCGGAAAACCCGGAGTGGATGTCCACGCCTTTCGGAACGGAGCCTAAAGGGCACCTCGGAGGAGGCGGCCAGCTCGGCGGCCCAGTTCCGTGCGAGGCCGCTGTCCAGGCGCGCACGGGCGGGGTTGGTCGCACAGTGCGGCGGGCCCCGCAAGCTCGAAGGGCCCCGCCGACGAGCTCGGCTGCCCTCCCCGCGGGGGCTGCGAGCGGGCGGCAGCGGGCGCAGGCGGCGGCCGTGGCAGCGGCGCTCGGCGGCTGGCGGGCGGCGCCGGCGGTGCCCCGGGCGCGCTCACACACGCGCTCACACACACACATACACGCGGCCTCGTACACACTCACACACGCTCCGGCGCGCACACGCGGCGCGCAGGCCGGAGGGAGGAGGCTCGGCGGCGGCGGCGGCGGCGGCGTGCTCCGCGGGCGGGCGGGAGGGCTGGCGGGCGGCCCCCGCTCCCCGGCTCCGCGGCTCGGTGCAGCCCGCGCGGCCCCCGCCCTCGGACCCGCCCCCGGGGGTCGCCCGGCCCCATGACCTGCAGCGGCGGCGGAGCATCGTGCGGCCGCGGGCGGCTCTGAGGAGCCCGGAGGGAACCGGCGACGAGGGGACCATGTACCGGGACCCGGAGGCGGCCAGCCCAGGTGAGCGCGGCCCCGCGCGGGCTGGGCGCCCCGCGCCGGCGGGCAGGACGGCGGCAGGGGCGCCGTCTCGGAGCCCCAGCCTGGGGCTGCTGTCGGCCCGGAGCTGCACGGACTCCCCCCAGGGTCATCCCAGCCCCGGGGACGCGGGTTCGAGGGGCAGCGGCTCGGACCCCGGTCCCCCGCAGTCCGGACACCGCAGGCTTGATGTCCCGGGCCGGCTTCGCAGTGTCCCCACAAGGACCTGCCCCCCCACTGCCCCCAACAGCCCAAGGACAACGTGTGTGGCGGAGCGAGGAGCCGCTGCCCCCGTGGGAGCCGGGCAGTGCCCTCAGAGGCACCCCTGGCTCCCCAGCAGCAGTGCCCTGGGGGTGCCAGCCTGGGGGACCCCAGGGCGAGGATTTCGGTAGCTTTTGGCCAGGGTTGTGGGCACCGGGGAGTGGAGTGGCATTGGTGGTGCCAACTGTGAATTGAGAGGGTGCCGGGGGCAGGTGGGAATCTGGTGCAGCGGCAGGGCTGGGAGGCTGGGGGGGGTGGGGAACCGCAGGAGCGGTGAGGGGGAGAAAGGGCCACCTGAAGGGAAAGAGCAGAGGGTGATGAGAATGGGGGTGCCAGGGGAATGTTCTCCTAGGCTTGGGGAGGGGGGAAGCAAAGAACCCCAAACTCACTCCAGTCCTGTCCGGGGGAGGGAGGGGGAGGGGCCGCACTCCTTTGCATTTCTCCTTCGCCTGGGGAGTGGCCTGGGAGCCCACTGTCTGCTTGGCATCCTCCAAGCCAAAGCTGGGGGATCTTTCCTCCCTCCTCAGAAATTGCTCTGCCATTTCCTCCCTGGCTACTGATGTCTCCTCACCCAGTGCCCACCTGTAGGCAGGTCCCCTGCAGCTCCTGCCCAGGCTCAGTCCCAGCTCCCATCTGGGGTGTTGCACCCCAGACCCAGCACCCCCAGTCTGCCAGTTCTGGCATCAAGGTCTCTGTTTCTGGGCTTGTCTCTGATGCTAAAACACAACACCCCAGCCCAGGACCTGCTCCCAGATGAAGAGGCTCTGGGCCCCCTGCTGCCAGCCTCCTGGGGGTGAAGGTGCTGGGAGGGGGGAAGGGACAGTTCTAAGACCCTCTTCAGAAGGGTCCTAGAGCCCTGAGTCTCTAGAGTGCAGTCCAGTGGGTGCTGACTTTGCCCATTCTTGCCCCAGCCCCACATCTGCTCTTTCCCCTCTAGGGGCAGGGCAGCCTCAGCCTGTCCTTGCCTCCTGAAGAACTGGCTCCCACCCCCATCAATTCATTTCAGCCCAGTAGATTGAGGATGACCTCCTGGGCACCAGGCAGTGCCCTCACTCAGCAGTTGGGTATAAGGATGAAAGAGACTCAGTCTCCTCTGGAACCTCGCACCCTTCTATGCATGTCCTCTAGGTGATGGCTGAAGGGGCATTGCCTTTAGAGAGCCCTCTCCTCCTCTGTCCGGACCAAGATCACCTACCCTGGCATCTTCTCTCAAGAGACTACCAGCTTCTAGCAGATGGACCAAGGACAGGGGCATTCTCTTGCTTGGCTCACCTTCTCAGAAACCAGTAGCTTAGTTCAGAGACCAGCTCTAGGGAATGAGGTTTGGAGGGGGAGATGCAGTAAGGACACTCCACTCCTGCCCTGCCAGGGTGGCAGCCTCCTCCCATCCTGTTAGGCTACTGGCCTGGGACCATGCCCTCATCCCTCTCTCTCCCTCCTCTTCTCTCCCACGCCTGGGCACCATGACATCACCACTCCTCTAAGCACCTCTGCCCTCGCCACGGAGGCCAACTTGACGTGCTTTGTATCTTCTGGGTAAAGCATCTGGAATCCAGTGCTGCCCCTGGTGTGCTGGCAGCCCCCTGACCTTTCCCTTGCTGCCTTCTTGAATGGGCCTCCCTGGCTGGGGTTGGGACCTGTCTTGCCCACTCCAGCTGCAGCTGCAGAGCCCAGCAGCGCCTGTGGCTGGGGCAGCTTGCACTGGGAAAGGGGCTGACTTGAGGCTTACTTCTTTCCAGTGTAGGCACTGGGCTGGGTAGGGTTAGAAACTGGAGAGGGCAATCTGCTTTTGATCCTAGTCCTCAGGGACTCTCCAAAGGGTTGGAGGCCTCAGTCTGGCCTCCGTGCCCCCTGGCATGCCTGCCCACCTCTTATAATCCCTATAGCTCTAGGCAGGTTTTCCTCCCCTCCCAGCGCTCCCCCAGCCAGGGCTCTGTGTCCCCCATTTCTGCCCCCACATCGCCCCTTGTCTGGCACCAGGTGGGAGTGAAATATGCAAATTAGTTCCTGTGTAACTGAGGCCTGTCCCTCCTCTCCCCTCCGGTCCCCTAGGGGCTGGTGCCTTTTACACACACGCTGATCCCCTCATCTCTCTCCCAGGAACACCTGCGGCTCAATCTTTTTTAAAAAGAAATCTGACCTTTCCTTCTCCCCCATGCCCCAGGCTGGTTCTAGAGGGTCCCTGTGGTACTCCCTCCCTCATCCCACCCACTCAGCAGGTCCCCGCAGGGCTCTGCCTACTGCCTACCTCACCTGACAGGTGCAGTTCCCTCCCCCCTTGGGCCCCTAGCCCCAAGATACTTCCCTCTCTGGTCTATTATGGATGAAGAAAGAGACTGTGGGGGGAAACCGGAAGCCTAGTAAAGAGTGTGCCCCAGCCCCCTGGAGTGCACACCCCTGGGCTCCCTCAGGCACAGCTGCAGCCTCCTCTCTGCCCACTCCCATAGACTTGAGGCCCCTCCCTGCTGCCCTCAGCCTCCATCCTCTGCTCATCCTCAAGTCCCTCTGTCCCTCAGACTGCCTGTCCCCAGGCCAGGCAGGGCCTCAGCAGGCCTGCAGGGGTCAGCGTTGCAGTGGGCAGGCAGGACAGCAGCGGGGAGGGAGGGAAGGAGGGAGAGGTGACCTTGCCGTGAGCTAGTGAGCAAGGCCAGAGAGGGAACCTCTGGGAGAGAGGTCAGGTCCTGAGGGCTACCTATCCTGCCTCCCAGCCCTCAGTGAGCTTGTCCCTGGGGGTAGCAGCCTCCTTTTCTCCCACCTGTTAGTGGGCTCTGTCCCCTACACTCTGCCAGGCAGGTCATTCCTTGGGGGTGTGGGGACAGACTCATGCATACTGCATGGGCAGGGGACCTTGGCACCGTGGGTCTCCTCTCTCAAGGCAGAAGGATCCGTGAGATTGTCCAGGCCAGCCCTCTACTCACTGGGCACAAGTTAGGGGCAGAGGCGGGTGGGGGGGGGGCGGAGAGGAGTTAGGGCTGTGGCTGAAAGGGCAGATCAAGGGTACCTGTGAGGACCACCAGGGTTAGGGACCAGGGCTGGAGTGTGGGAAGGTCCAAGGAGGCCTAACTGTGAGCATTTCACTGACAACCTCTCCCCCTACCTACCCTGGCCTGCATGCTGGGCTTGGGTAAGAGTCTGGGACTGAAGATCAAATGATGTCCCCACGGGCCAGGGCACAGTGGGGACAAGAGACTGGGGAGGTCTAAAAACCAGGGCAGGATGGTTTCTGTGGGGCATGGACCAGAGTGGCCAGCACCTCCAAGCTGTAGTGTTACCGTGGAGACAGGCCTCTCTTTGGCCCTGGTTTGTGCTGTTCTGTGGCCTTGGGGGGACAGCGCAACCAACAGGCTGGACGCTTAAGGCCTGGGGAATGGTGGGAGGGAGATAGCCCCAAAGCCCCTCCTTGTTGGGGGAAGGGCCAGAGCAGGCTGGCTTGGGGTGAGAACATATAGGCCATCAGGTAACAGGTGAGGGGACAGCTGGAAGGCAGGAGAACAGGTGGGTGAGCAAAGACAGGCCCTGGGCAGCTGGGTCATGCCCCTGACTGACCCCAGATTCAGGCCTAAGGGGCACTGAGGGCAACATAGCCCTCTAGCCCTGCAGTTGCGGGATGTTGTGTGCAAACGGCAGAGGAGTATAAGGCTCCCCTCCTCTCCCACGGCTCCTGAATTTGCTCCCCGCCCACCCCCACGCCCCGCCCACCCCTATTCTCTCAGGGACTGTGAATCCTTATTGAATCTGATGGACCGTTTTCAATAACTGCTTCCCCCAGGGGAGCAAGGCTGAGAACAGCAGGGAGAGGCTGGTGAGGGGCCACATGGGAGGCAGGAGGCCCAGTTCTGAGCAGCGGACACTCGTCTGGAGAATGAGTTAGCTCACTGGCCCCTGAGGCACTGAAGCATCCCAGGTGGGCACTGGCAGCCCTGCATGGAGCTGGCCCCCTACCCCATGGAGCGTGCCCAGCAGGTGGCACATGTGGCTGGTGAGGTCAGCCTGCTCTGTCGGGGCAGTCACTTGTCTGGCCAGGTGCCGGAGCCAGCCTGTGCCAGGCCCAGCCCAGGTGCCTGCCCGCCTTGCCAGGGAACCCCAGCCAGTGGTGCCAGGCAAATTGTGCCAGTTCCACGGACATGGAGGTCCCTGACCTTCCAGGCAGCAGGGCAGCCCTGCTGGGCCCAGTCCAACTTGTGTCTGGAGGGCAGGGTTTTGGTCTCACCCAGCAGAATTCTCCAAGGGTTGAAACAGAATTGGCAGACAACATGGAACCTGTGGAAGGGGCTGGACAGTGCCCAGAGCCTGTGCCTGGAATTCCAGACCCAGTTGGTCGGAAGGTGGGCTGGTGCATCGGGCCTGCCCTGGGGGATCTCTGCAGCTTCCACCTGGAAGGGCCCCTTTGGAGAGGTGTGTCGCCTGTGGAGCTGGGCTGGGAGATGACTTGTATCGTGAGCTGGACCCCCTGCAAATCAGGACATTGGGGGAATTGATATATTCACGTGATTGAGTGTGTGGGGCTACAGCGCAGGTAGAAGGGAGGGTGGGGCGGCAGGGGGAAGTGCTGTGTCTGTGTGTGTACCTACGTGCATGTGCGGGCGGCAGCTGGACGGCCGTAATAGCTGTGCTCATCTGAGTGCCGTGCCTGCTGTAAACAGCAGCTAATGAGTGTATTTGTAGCGAGGTGGTTGAGGTGCGTGGGGAGCTGTGACGGAAAGCTTTGGGGAAGGGCTCCTCCCCTGGCCCTGTACCCAGCCAGGCAGGGCTGCGCCCTCCAGGGACCCTGCCTGCCCCCTGCCACACCCTCCTACCTGTCACCTTGGCCACAGAGGCCTCGGTCTGCTGGGAACAGGGCCTCACCTGGCTGTATGGCGTACATGGGTGTAGACGTGGGGGTGTTTGTGTAGCTTTCATGTGCACAGATTCAAGCATTTCCACGACTGTGTGGGTCTGTTTGTGCACACACGTGTGTGTGTGTGTATGTATGTGTCTGGGTCCGTGTGTTTGTGACTCTGTCTGGTTCTGTGCATGTGTGTATGCACCCCACCCCCAGACCCTATGAGGAGGACTGCACCCATCTTGGCAGTGACCCTGATGGTGGAAGAATCAAAGGTTCTGGGAGGATAGGCACGTGCTGCTGGCCCTGTCCCTTCAGTGGCCTTCCTGGAGCACAGGAGGCTAGGGGCTTCTGAGGCTTCCCGAGGGAGAAAAGGAGGTGACTGCTCTGCCCACTGGGGGAGACAGGAGGGAGAGGCCTGAGCTCTAGCCTCAGTGGGCTCCCATGGTTGCTGCTTGCGTCAGAGAGTGGGGAGAACTTGGGGCCTAGAGAGCCCTCTGGTTCTAGAGCCCCCAGGAGCCCCAGGAATGGGAGAGGAGGGGTGCTGACTGGCCGGTCCTAGCTGGTTGGTGGAGTGTGCACCCTGCCCCCAGCCAGGGTGGGATGGCATGAGAGGGGAGGCTGAAGGGGTGCCGACGTGAGGCTCTGCACGAGGGGAGCGAGGAGAGAACGTGTGGCTAATGTGTCCAATTAAATTACTTCAAACCCTCCGCGGCAGCTGCTCCCGGTGGGGCCCTGGGTACAAATTGGATCCGTCTCATTACCACAGGGTGGTGTCAGCGGGGCCAGAGAGTGGCGACCAGTGCAGACAGCACATTGCAAACCCTCTCCTGCTCTGCCCAGCCTGGGCCTGGTATAACCCCCTTGAACATTTGCTCACTCTAGCACCCCTCAGGTTCCCCAAGTCTTGCAACTCCAGATATTGGGGCTCCCTGCACACCTCCTTGCCATCCCTGACCCTATCTCTGGCAGGCCAAGGGCCCCTTGGAGGCCTCACTTTCTTTCTCCAGGAATGGGGGTTTTGTGCTTTGCAGGGGGTCCAGCTTAAGGAATCCCTTCTCAGGTCACCTAACATACTCTGCCTCATCCCCTGGTAATAACAATAGCACAATAATAGCAAGCTCTTATTTGTGGAGTGCTCAGCATGTGCTAAGCACTTTACCTATGTGCAGCCAGGGATGACTTGCTTAAGCTATGGCGCTGGGGTCAAACAGCTGTCCATTTGAGTTCTGGCAGAGACACGGGCTGCTGTGTCCCTGGAGCAGTTTACTTCACTGCTCTGGCCTTGGTTTCCTCTTCTGTTAAGTGCTTATGATGAGGGTTCTTTCCTCCCAGGTGGTTGGAGGATGAGGTGAGATAAGGCAGGAAAAGTATTTAGCAGAGAGCCTGGCCTGTAGTAAACACTCAGCCAGCGGCAGCTGTTCACAGCATTATCCTGTACTAAGTGGTTGATGTGTGGGATGAGGGTTCCGGAAGCTCCGAGGAGGACATGCCTGCTACCTCCTTGTTGGAGGAGTTGGGGAGGGCTTCACGGAGGCAGTGTCAGTTACCATCAGAATACCAAAGACATGTTGCACACTCACTATATGCCATGTGCCGTTCTAAGCACATAACATGTGTTAGCTCCTCCATCCCCAGAACCACCCTGGGAAGTGGGAACTGGCAGTTAGAAGTCGATCTGGGATTCCAGACACAATGCCAGATGTAAGAGCGTGAGCTTCAGGTATAGGGCCTTGGGTTTTGAAGGAAGAATAAGAGCTTGTATGGGAACAGGCAGAGGTGAGGCATTCGGTGACGTAGGGACAGCATGGTACAATGCCCCAGAAGTTTGAGGGTTCTTGGCTAGTTGAGGCAGCAGTGAGTGCTTGAGCATGGCTGGAGGGGAGACCTTTGGGGCACTGTAGCAGGAGGTGAGGCTTGGGAATGTAGGTTGGGCCAGATTATGAAGCGCTTGGCATTCTGAAATAGGAAAACTGGATTTGTTTTTTTTCTTAATTAAAGCAATGGAGAGCCTTGGATGGCTTTTGAGTGGGTCTCTATAAAGAAATTTAACAACGTGGTGGTGTGGAAGGTGGGAAGCCTGGAGGCAGGCAGGTAGATGGAGCTAGAGTCTCAGCCGTTAGCTTACCTGTCCCTGCCTCTGCCCAGCCCCTCCTTGGTCTCTCGGCTGCACAAAGCCGAGTACAAAGCACCTGCGCCAGGAGAGCCACAGTGTCCAGCTGGCCTGGGGCCCTGCCCTTGGGAAGCTTGTGGTGGGTAATGGGCAGTCAAGGGAGTAGCCTGGTGTGGATAGGCATGAATGAACACCCTGTGGGGGCTGACCCAGGTGCCTGGGATGTCAGAGAGAGCCTCCTAGGGAGGAATATAGAGCCAGGGTGGGCAGGCCCAGGGCCCCGAAGACACAGTTAATCCTCCTGAGGATTAGTTCTACACGCACCCCCCACCAGGCATGAGGGCCAGGCCCTGGGGCTGGGAAGACACAGCTCATGCTCCAGCTGCCAGGCCTAAGCTCCAGAGCCCCACCAGAGCCAATCTGTCTCCACAGTGACTAGGTGGGCCGCCCCCCTCTCCGTGCCCACAGCCCCTGGCACAGGGGCCCATTCACAGCAGGGCCTGGTACGCCTTCCCACTTCCCTTGGGGGTCGTCCCAGGGCAAACGCCCTCACACTGAGGTGCTGACAGCACACACGCGTGTTGGCATTTGGGTGTGTGCACACATGATGTGTATGTGTGTGTGCCCTGCGGCAGGAAGCAGAGAGCTGGGGATGGTGTAAGTTGCCCACCCACCTTAGCTGGGGATTTTTTTCCCCTTTGTGGGGGGGGCAGTCAGGTGGGCACCAGAGAGCCTGATGCCACGATGAACTGTGGGCTCCTGCCTCGGGGATCACGGCAGGAAAGGCAGCCCAGAGAAGGGCTGGTCAAGAGGAACGGAAGGTCAGAGAAAGCAGCAAGGGACAGGCTCCTAGCGTGCCTTGGGGGGCAGGAGGCCAAGCACCACCTGTTCTTTACATACATCATTTCATTTAATCTTCACAGCAGAGTCCTGCAAGGGAGATTCATTATCACTGTGTACAGATGAGGACCACTGAGACCCAGAGAGGTGGTTGCCCTGCCCGGGTCACTCAGCACAGCAGGGATAAAATTTCAAGTCAGCCTCACTCCAAGACCTTGGTCTTAAGCACTGGGCTACCCTGCCCAGTGCCTCCCTTATCCTACTAGGATCCAAGCCAGCCTGTCTCTCGGCCTGTCTCTCAGAAGGGAGCACTAAGAGTTGGTATTGGCTGCAGAGCTGGACTCAAAGGGTATCCCCAGAGCCTCTTTTAGTGCTTGGGGTGTCCCATAAAGCCTTTGTTCTCAGGTCCCTGGAGTAGAGGGGATCTCCCTCCCACCCTGTCTCTCTTCTCTCTCTACTAGCAAGGTGGAGGGATCCTCTTACTTAAGGGGAGGCTCTGAGAAGGGGAGGAACCCCTCACTCCCTGCTTGGCACCTGCCAGCCCTGAAGGAGCCTGATGCATCTCTGTGTGCCCCCCCCAACCTCATTCCTCCCTCTCCAGCCCCCGCCTGGTTGGGGAGGTGCGAAGGGAGCGATTTCACAGCCTGTCAGCTGAGGCCTAAAAATACTCAGAACTCTGAGATGCTTGGGCAGGGGGAGGAGAGAGCAGGGACCAGGGATAGGGTGGTGGGGGGTGCAATGGTAACTTGGCCAGAGGAGCCCTGGTAGCACCACAGTCCTGCTCAGGAGTGATGGGCAGACCCTCTGTCCCCAGGGTCCCCATCTGCCTCATATCTGTCAATGACAAAGGGGGGCTGGCATCTCTAGGGTCTTGAGAGCTCAGCTCTGGCACTCAAACCTAAGGGAGGGCTCGGTCCCAGATAGGAACCATGGACCCCAGTCCCCCCAGAGCCTCTAGCTGATGTCTCTTTCTCCCTCTCCACCCCCAGGTTGGCTGGCATCTTTGGGCCGTGGGAGCCAGGCTGTGCCTGAGCCTGCTTCCTTCCTGGAGAAGGTGCCTGCTTCTGTTAGGGGAGAGGCGTGAGGAAGGCAGTGTGGATGGGGTGCCGGCAGGTGCGGGATGTGACATGCCAGCCACCCAGGCCCTAGAGGGGAGCAGAGGAAGAAGGGGTGTGGTGGCCCACGTCACTGCCACGTGGCTGTGCGCTGCAGCATGGCACACGGCCCCCATGAGTCAACCAGTGCCCAGAGAGCGGGACACGTGTGTATGTGTGTGCATGGACCTGCTGAGTTGGCTTGTTCTTGGTGCTGGAATGCTTGTGGACATGTGTGACCTACCCTGCCTATTCCAGGTAGAGACCTGGTGAGAGCACAGGAGTGGGTGTGGGAGCATGAGCAAACACATGTCACTTCGTGCAGACACATGACCATGTGTGTGCTTCCCATGTGGAAACATGATGGCATGTGTGTCTGTGCAGAGGACATGGGCACACTTCTCTGGAGTACCAACCAGGGGCTGAGAGAATCCTTAGAGAAATAATGCAGAGTGGCAGCCATAGCATGGGGGCTCTGGGTCAAAAGTAAAAGGGTTTGAATCCCAGACCTGCCATGTGCTGATTTGCTTTGTGACCTTGGGCAACTGACTTAACCTTTCAGTGCTCCATTTCCCGTCTGTAAAATGGGGATAATAATAGGACCGATGTGGAGCTGTTGGGAGAATTTGGTGAGTTACTATCTGTAAATCGCCTAGAACTGTACCTGTCACAGAGTTAGCATGATGCATGCAGTAGCTCTTATTTTATCTGGTCCTACCTTTTGATGGTATGAGTGGGAGCACCAAGGCCCAGAGAGGGCAAATGACCTGACCAAAGTCACACAGTAAGTTAGTGGCAGAGCCAGGACTGGAACCTAGACTCTAGCGCCTTAAGACAGGGCTTGTTCAAGTCTAGGACCTCATGGTACTACCCCGCTTTGGGCCACACAAGAAGCCTCCACAATATAAGGCTGTAGTCCCATTGGCATCTGGGCCCTGATTCTACCAGGGCTGGGCTGGGATCTTGGGAATTCCTCAGATAATGCCAGCCACCCAGGCTGGCGTGTCACATTCCTCTGAGGGGTTATCAGGGCAGTGGCCTCAAAATGGCCAGCTGCCTGAGTTAGAACTATGCCACTGGCTAGCTCTGTGGACTTGGCTAAGTCACTCAACACCCCCCACCCCCCAGCCTGAGTCTCAGTGTCTTCCCTATAATGGGATAATAGTGACACATACTTTATGGGGTGGTTGTAGGGATCAAATGAGATCCTGCATGTAATGTCTTAAGTGGCTGGCACACTGTACCTAGTAAGTGCTCAATCCTGTTAGCTGCAATTATAACCCCTGTGGAACCCTCCCACCCAGTGCTCCGTAAATGGTGACTTCCTTTATTTCCCTTCTAGCATCGTCCACCCTCGTACCCCTCCACTTGCCACCCCACACTCCATAAGGCTTTGATCACTGATTGACTTGCTGGCAGCTAAGACCTGTCTTTGTCTCCTGTTGTTGCCCTTTGCCTAGGAGGGAATAGGACCCGCTACTGAGACTTAGCCCCTGAGCCCTCAGCTTCGGGCCTCATCACTTACTTGCCATATGACCTTGGACAAGCACTGTTTCCTCTCTGGGCCTTGGTCCTCCCTCTGAAAAGTGAAAAGGCTGGACCACACAGCCCCAGAAGCTCCTGGTCATGTTGCTTTGTGACCCAGGAGGGCCCCTGGCTCAGCCTGCCAGAGTGGGTGGCAGGCTGGCAGGGAGGGAGGTGGGCTGGCTGCCCCGGGTGAGTGGAGCATCTGGGGCCTGAGCTGGCTGGTGGCCTGACATCTTGCCCGCCTGCACCTGTGGCTGCGTAGGAGGGTGCGCAGGCCCGGCTGGCTGGGCACTGACATTGGGGGAGGCTCAAGGACAATGACGTAGAGAGAGCCCTTCTTGGGGCCCTGGGAGCTGCCACTCCAAGCTGTCCTCCCCACTCTCCTCCTTCTCCCTGGAGTTTTCCTTCAGCAATTCCTCCTTCCTCCCTGTCCTTCCTCTCTCCTTCCCCTTCCTGGAGTCTCCCAGCATCTCTCTGTCTCTCTGCCTCTTCCCCTTCTGTAATCTTGACCATTTTCTGGGATACTTTCTTCCTCCCTCTCCCTCTGCAGAGGGGAGATCCCTACCCCTTCCTCTATCTTTCTGGTTCCTGAGATTTCTCCTTTCTTCCTTTGATGTGTCCCCATTTTTCCAGATCTTCCTGGCTCCCTCTGCTGCTCCAGAGCCTAGGTCTCTCCCTTCCTCTGCATGGACATGTCTAGGCTTCTTCCAGCTTCTTGTCCCCCTGGCTGTCTCTCGTTTCAGAGTCCCTCCCTCCCCAGCATCCCTGCCTCCCTTCCTCCAGTTCCTGGGAGCTCTTCTTTGCTCCTCCACCAGCCCCCCTGCCCTGTTGGGACCCTGACCCAGGCAGTTTCTGTGGCCGGTGCTACTACCCAGTACCTCCACAACCCCCACCTCTGTGATTTGAGAAAGGGGTCAGCCCAGGGCCCAGGGACTGGCAGCCTTGCCTCCTAATTAGCAGGAGGTAATTGCCTGGAAACAAATTTTTCACTTAGAAGGAGACTCCGAGACTCCAAGTTAAAGCTGAGCCAGCTGATGGTCCCTGGGGACTGGGGTTGAGGGGTAGGAAGCAGCCCAGGTCAGGGCCTCAGGAAGCCCCTCAGGAGATGAAGGCCCCTAGGACTCCCTGCCTGGCTTACACCATGACCCTAGCCTTGGAGAATTGGGAAGTGAACACTGGACTGGGAGTTGTGGCTCCATTGCTCACTGTGTGACTTGGAGTGAGTCACTTAGTCCATTGAGCCTTAGTTTTCTCTGCTGTAAAATCCGAACGGGGCCATCCCTGCCCATGTCACCCCTCAGTAGCACGACGGTTGATTTGGACAGTGCCTATGAAAGCACTCAGCAGGCTTTAAAGTGTGCAGAGTGTGAGGTCTTGCTCTCTTCCCCCATGTGGCTTTGAGCTGAGAGGTGAGAAGGGTGGAGGGTGGGGTGGTCTTAGAGATACCTGAAGCTTAGTGACGCCTCCAGAACATGCAAAGAAGGTGAGGTGGATCTAGCTGAGCAGCAAGATTAAGGGCAGACAGACGCTGTTTCCCATGCCTGTCTCAATACTCGCCAGCCACACCACTCTGCTGAGTGGTCACTGCACCTCTCTGAACCCACGTTCCTCCTCTGTAGTATGCTGAGCACGATGCTTCCTCCCGGTGCACTTGTAAGGCTAAATGAGATAGTGTTTTCAGGGCTCCCAGCACAGTGCTTGGCATATAGTAAGTGCTCAATAAATGATACTAGCTATATCTACTATAATTAAAGGCCATTGTCATGACTCCCTGCCTGGATCCAGAGAAGTTGTGATTTTGGGTGTTGTCT
Source organism: Daubentonia madagascariensis (assembly GCA_023783475.1). Taxonomy (NCBI): domain Eukaryota; kingdom Metazoa; phylum Chordata; class Mammalia; order Primates; family Daubentoniidae; genus Daubentonia; species Daubentonia madagascariensis. The sequence goes on along the minus strand of JAKFHU010002396.1, from coordinate 3,398,636 downwards.
TCAGGTGGTTTTATTTGTTTTGCTTTTTGTTTTTAGGTGGGGGGGAATGTCTATACCCAGTGGGGCTAATATCAAGCAGTTCCTAGAAACACCAAGCAGATCTGCTTTTCAAAGAGCCCCACTATAGGGTGGGGGAACAGGAGTGGGCTGCAGTTGTGCCTTTTCTCCCCCAACCCCTCACTTTTTCCCAGGGGGGCTGTGGGCAAGGTTCTTGTTTGGGTGGGTGTGAGGTATGGAGCCTTTGCCCTGGGGTAGGTGTGTTACAGGCATTTGTGTCTGTCTTGGTGGGACTGGTCCTGTGGGAGGAAAGGTTGGTATTTGTTTAAACAAGTCTACCCCACCCACCTTGGAAGAGGGAGTAGGAAGTTTTGCCTGCTCAGGTCTAGCCAGCTGGGTTGAGCCTGTGCTGTGACCCAGGCAGCCTGGCGCCCCAAGGCAGCCAGGACACAGTTGGACAGGCTAGAGCATGTGGGTGTTGGGCAACGCTGCATACTCAGAGCACCTGATTGCCCCGGGAATGGTGAGAGGGTGGCGGGGGCAGACCTTCTGTGGCTCCTTCCCTGCCGACCCAGTGACACCGCTGGGGACCTTCTGTGCTCCTGCACTGTGCGCCAGCCACCAGGAGGCAATACAGCCGGCTCCCCTTGAGGGAATGGGGTGTGGTATTAGCAGGGAGGCTCTTTTTTGTCCCAAGTCGGGCTGCTGACTGGGTCCTCAGCATCTGGGGACCTAACTTGGGGAAAGGGGGCTCTTGAGGTCGGCTGGTTGCTGCCATGGCTTCAGCTGGAGGTTGATCAGGGAGGAATTGGCAGAGGAAGATGAAAGGTTCCAATCTCTTGGATCCTGCTCGCCAGGAACAATGCAAGGACAGCCTGGAGGAGGGTGCAGCCCCAGGACTGAGTTCTTTTTCAGCACCAAGGACAGGGGTGGGTGTGGCTGACAGCAGTTTCAGCACAGTAGTCTGCGCTTAGGGGCGGGGTGCTCATGGTTCTGTCCTAATATCTGTGGTGTAAATGACACCCCAGAATATGATAGAACGGCATCTCCCAGAGGGAACCTCAGACCCTGTATTCCAACAAGGTGGCTTAGGACCAGAGAGTTGAGTGAGTATCCTAAGGTCACACAACCGGTGAGTGGCAAAACTGGATTTAGATCCACAGTGGTCTCTCTCTCCATCCATCTCTCCCACACCTGGATTCCCACTAGTTATCTCTGTCCTTCTTAAACATCTCTGGGAGCTGCTTCACATTATGTTGCATCCCCGAAAGTCATTGAGCTGGCATAGATTAAGTGCACTCCCCTCCCCCTCCCCCACCAAAAGCCCTGGCCAAGGATTTGAATCCCAGGATGGAAGTATTCTAACCCCTGTGGCCTTCATGGCTCAAAGCCTCAGGCGGGAGGGTGTCAGTGCTGCACAGGTGCTGGGCCTGTAAGGAAGCCTGTGACTGGGGAAGGTAGAGTTGAGTCATCATCAAGAGGAACTCTTAAGTACTCTGAGATCCTCGAATGAAATACAGCACACGGTTCCAACCCAGACTTCTTTGCAGCCGTGTATTATTAATAACAATAAGATGCTGATTTAGACAAAGGCACTACAATGCATTATTCATAGGAGTAACTAGTGGTCAAGGCCCGCACTTAATCATCACACGTCCCTGATCCTGCCTCTGCCCCACTCTCCTGGCAGAGAGGCCCTCCATCTGTGCGCCTCCTCCTTTCTTGGGCTTCTGCTGCTCTAATGGACATGATCGTTTTCCTGGCCGCTCAAGTGGCTCATCAACTTTGGGATCAAGATGGGTGGGGAGGGTGGCAGGTTCCAGGCTAACTCCTGCTCAGAGCTGACACTGGCCTTGTCCATCCGAAATGCCTTTGGCCCTGAAGACTTCTGGGCTTAGCAGCTCCCTGGGCTGTACAGATGGCCTGTCTCCCCCTACCCCTCTTTTGAGGCTGAAGACTGAAGCCAGAGGCACCAGGCCTCCCTAAGCCAGGAATGTGGGAGGTGGGGGTGGCTGTGGTGAGGGGAGGGGGTCACCGGGCAGAAGATACCATCACCTCCATTAAATTCAACAGTGGGTGTGAAACCCTCGGTAACCCATGGAGCACATTGTAAACTGTTCTGCACTGTACAAATGTAAGCCATTATTACCAAGGCCGTGCTCTCTGTGCAGAGAGAGCAGAGGTAGGGAAGGTGTGGACGAGCCCCTCGCAGCTCACTGGGCCTTGCTCCCTGATGGGGAGTCGGAGTGCTTGTGGATCCTGACATGTCCCCGTCCAATTTCTTGCTGGAATGGCTCCTGGCCCATCCGGATGATCCCTCATTCGCTGTTTACTCACTTGGCATCTCCTCTGAATTCTAAACCGTCTGCATCCAGCCGGCCTCTGCAGCCCCTGCCAGCATGCTCTCCCTAGCTCACTCACGCATTATCTGTTTTTATTACAGTCAAGGTTGTGGAAGCCTGCTCGTGCTAAACCCCCATTTTCAGCTACTTGTAACTTTCCAAAACAATTCCCCTCGGGCTTCCTCTTTTGCCAGCCTCGTTCCTGCCCAGGGTGAGGCCTGAGGGCTTGTGGAAGCCTGGGCTGCTTTCTGAAGGACGCTCGGAGAGAATGTCCGGCCGGCTTGGGGGAAAGGGGAAGGCCAAGGCCCAGCTTTCCTGGGAGATGCGTGCCAGGCTCTTCCCCCTCCTTTTCTTTCTTCCTGCTTCCCATCTATCTCATTTTCTTTCTCCTCTTGCAAGGGAAGAGCTGGCCCTGTTCCCAAGGCGGGTGGCCTGGAAGGGGGAGCTTTGGAGAGGACAGAGGGCAGAAAGTTCTGCATCATGGCTAGACTTAGAGCTTTGCCTGGCTGTCCGGGGTCAGGGTTTAGCTCATTGGTTTTCTGTTCCTTTTTCCCCAAACCTGCCTCTTTCTGGCTTTCTTGTGTGAGTTGTGTTGCTGGGAAGAAGGGAAGCTGGATATGGACCCAAAATGTCTCCTTTCCCGCGCCCAGATCACCCTGGGGCTGATAAACATTGTCCACTTGTAAATGCCCTCCCACTCCCCCCATTGCCATCTGCTCAGCATGCACGTGGAGGGGTGCTTCCTATGGAAACCTGTGACTCCAGCTCTCATGGCTTTCCACCTTGAATGTCATCCTGAAGCCCCCAAAGGGTAGGGGTGGGGGAGGCACGGGGGCTTGACGTGTAGTACAGAATCAGATGGGGGGAGGCGGGCTGAGGATGGGCTCGTGCTGGCAGATGTAGCTCCAGCCACCCCGGCAGCACTCTGCTTTATCTCCAGAGTAGTGTCTGCACCCCGTGGGAAAGTGCTCGGGCCACCCCATCTTCCTCTTCTTCACATTCCCAGACTGTCCAGCCCCAGGTGCCCAACCCCCAACCTGTTCTGGGACCCGTAGGTGGGCTGAGCGTCCGTCTACCGAGGGTGCTTTACTGAGGCCAATGTCTGGGCCAGTGGAGGGGTAGGAGCCCTAGGAAGGGGTGTGTGTGTCTGCAGGGTCTCCAAAGTGCTTGGGGTAACTTGGGCATGGCTCTAGTTGGTAAAATTCTTGTGAAAGTAGGAGCCATGTGCCTGGCTGTTCTTTATTTGTGTTTACTCAGTTTCTTTCTTCTCTTTCCTCTATTCTTGGAGTGACTTGTTTCAGGGCATAGCTCCCCTAGGGTGGGACAAGACTGAGAGCCACAGGGTTTGAGGTCTTACAGACCTCAGGTCCAATCCTGGCTTTACCTCCCTTCTTCTGTGTGCTCTTGGGCAAATATTTAACCCTTCTGGGCCTCGGTTTCCTTCCTTGTAAAATGGGCATAAGAGTATTTACCTTCAGAGGGTGCTGAGGACCGTGAACATGATTCAATGCCAAGCATACGTTAGTTACTATGACTAAAGGCACTTGGTAAGGAGAACAAAGGTCTGGGATCTGGGGTTGCCTGAAAGAGTCACCAGGAGGGGGAGCAGTGTAGGTTGGGAGGGCTTGGGGTGATGGGATAACTCTGGAAGGGCTAGGTTTGTCACCATCTGAGGGTGTAAGAGCAAGTAAATTCTCGGGGAAAGAGCCTGTGTGCATAGATTTCCAGTGTGTCTGGTGGCTTCTTTGATCTGTCACCTGGGCTGCAGGCTGTGGGAGAACCTGGGCGATGGGGAGACAGGATATCACCTCATTGGTCCTACTTGGGGGACAGGTATATCCCCAAGAAAAGGGGATTGGACAGAGGGTCAGTTCAAGTTTGGAGAAGCAAGAAACTGTGGTAAGTGCCTGTCACTGGGGAGGGCTTCTTGGAGGAGGTGGGCTTACCTGGGGCCTTGAGTAGTTTCAAGAATTTGTTTAGCAGTTACTTATCTGGCCTCTCCTGTGCACCAGACCCTGGGCTTCAGAGATGAGTCTCAGCCCCCCAGGTGCTCCCAGTGAGGGGAGGACATAGAAAGAGCTAATTATTAACCCCAAATGGTGAATTGTCATAGTTACTGGGAAGGCAGAAAGGATTGTGGGAGGGATTGAAGACCACCTTTGTCTGGGCGCCCAGAAGGAAAGGTGTTCCAGGCAGAGGGAACAGCTTATGCAAAGCCTCATAGGTGTGAAGGGGTTGGCCTGCTTGTGGGAAGGACAAAAGTTAGGTATGACTAGGTTGTAGCATGTTATAGAACACTGTCACATCCTTCAGCTCAGAGGGAGCTGGGGGGAGGGGGAAGGCCAAGGCCCAGCTTTCTTGGGAAATGAGTGCTAACTAACACGGTGGGAAAGGACAAGCTCAAGTGCCTTTCATTCTCCATGCCTTAGTTTCTTCTCCTGTGAAATGGGGATAGTAATGGTCTGAGGTTGTGGAGCTGGTGCCTGTAAACTTCCTGGCACAGTGTCTGTCACATTGTGTGTGCTCAGTTAATGTCAGCTATTATTTGATCCCGACAGCACCCCAGCAGGGCAGGTCAGGGTTATTATCATCATTTTGAGATAAAGCACATGGCCCTTGCCCTGGGTCATGTGACTGGGTAGGCGGGGCTGGGACTTGAACCCAGTTCATCTGCCTCCAAGTCTGCTGCACATCCCACTGCTCTGCCTCAGAAGGACAGACAGAATTTGAGTAGACAAATGATGGCAAAGTCATGGGGAGAGAAATCCAGGCCAAAGGAAGTGCGTGAATGCCTAGACCTTGTGAATGGCAGAGTGGGCTAGGCATCTTTCTGCTCGTGGCCATGGCTATGGGTGTGTGTGCATGTATGTGTGTGTATGTGTGTGCATGGGTGTCCGTGCCTAGAGTGAGTGTCCGTGGCTCATGTATGTGCATGTGTGTGTGAGCCATGGGTGTCTGTGTCTGTGGCCTATGTACATGTACCTGCTCCCGCTCTGGCTCTGCTCCCATCCCCCCAGGCAGCTGGGGAGCTTGCCCTCAGAAGTCCATTCTCTCCCTGGCAGCTCCCCGGGGCATCCCAGCAGCCAGCGGCCCTGTTTGATTCTGTTCATCCATAAATCATGGCTTGCTGAGGAGATGAGAAGGAGTCGGGAGTGGGGCAGAGCCCTGGCAAAGGACTGAGTTGAGCCTGCAGTTTACACCTGAGGCCCAGCCTGGCTTCCTGCTGTCGCCCCCTACCCCTCGTCCCCCTGCTTCAGCCCCACCTTCCATGCCATAGCGATCACTGATGCTCGCTCTGGTCAAGCCCTGGGCCAGGTCCTGGGGCAGGGGGTTGGGGGTGCACAGAATTGAGTAAGATGTGACCTCTGACCTCTGCTGTCCTGTGGAGGAAACTAGAGTGTATCCAGTTCAGTGTTTCATTCAACACTCATTGAGTGCCAACTCCGTGTCCCAGATATCTCTAATACAGGACACGACGTGGTAATGCTATGATAATAGCTAGCATTTATTGCCTGCTTATTCTGTGTCAGACCCTGTGCTGAGTGCATTATATATACTAATTCCCTTAAACCTCTCAAGAGTCCCATGAGACCTGTACTATTATTAGCCCCCATTTACAGATAGGGAAACCAAGGCACGCGGAGATTAGGTCACATGGCTTGGAAGAATCAGAGCCAGAATTCGACCCAGGCAGTCTGACTCCAGAGAATTAGTTTGGTGCTAATCACCACACTCTAAAAGAAGGATGCAGGCCCGGTGTGATGGGAACTCAGTGGCAGGAGAAATTAATTCCCACATGGCAGATTAAGGAAGCCTTCATGGAGGAAGTGTCTTCATCTCGGTCCAGAAAAATCAGGAGTTTGTCAGGCAAAGTTGGGCATGGGGGAAGAACAGAAGGGGTCATCGGGTGGGTGGGCATGTGTGTGTGTGTGCGTATGTGTGTGTAAAAGAGACAGGCTCTCAAACTTGTCACCACAGCCTCTTCCATCTTGTTTGGGTGGCAAATGAGATAACACACACAAGCATTGAACAGTGGACAAATATTTGCTGAGCAACTCCTAGGTGTCAGACACAAAGCAGATATGGCCCCTGTCTTCATGGACCCTGTAGTGTGGTATACAGTAGGTGCTTAATAAGTGGTAGCCTCTATTATTATCCTTATTCCTAGAGACCTATAATTCCTCCCCCTCCATTCTTTGAGCAAGCATTTATTGAGCACCTACTATATGCCAGGCTCTGTCTTTGGTGCTGGGAAAGCAGTGGTGAATGAGAAACCAAGCCCTGCCCTCATGGAAGTGACATGCTGGAGAGGAAGGCTGTGAAGGGGCATCTTGTCCACCCTCAGCCGTGGGCCGCTTCCTGTGGTACACAGGCTTTCCCCTGAGATCTCCTCGAGGGGTAGTATGGTCAGGGGCACAGGCTCCACCCACAGGACTCAGTTGGATCCTTAACCCTGAGGTCTAAGCAGCTGACATGCCTGCCACAGGCCTGGGCAGAGGGGCAGCGGCATTCCTGAGCTCACACCTCACTCCCAGGACAGCCCTGGGATTGGACCTGGGAGGCCCAGCTCTTTCTAGCTTCTGGCTCACCCTACCTCCCAGGTCTCCCGAGGTCATCTGTCTGCCCTTGTCTGTGTCTTACCCCCTGGGACCCAGGATGTCTTCTCTGCCCAAAGATAGGTTGTGGAACTCAGCCCTGTCAAAAAGCTGACTAGGGCTGCAATATTTTCTTTCCCCAAATGTTAATATGCTGACGATAAGGGGACTTGAAACCATGCATGTCATCTGAGGAAGGGTTAGAAGGGCTGAGGCGACTTTGCCTGGAGAAGACTTGAAGGGGACATGAGAACTGTCGGCAAGGATTTGGAGGCCTGTCATGTGGCCGAGGTGGCCGGCTTGTGCCTGGCAGCTCTGGAGGGCAAGCGCAGGACCATGGGGGAAAGTTCTAGGGAGACAGATTCGGCTCAGTGCAAGGCACAGCAGCCCTCCCTAATGATACCCGCCCATGGAGGGTCTGCCTTCTGCCTCCTGCAGAAGCTCACTGTCACCAAAAGGGCTGCCCATGGGAATGTATGCATCCATGGTCCTGACCTGAATCCATGACTTTTGAGGTCCCTTCCAGCTGGAGACAGTGACTCCATGTGCAGGGAGTGGTTCACTCTGGCTAGCAGGCAAGAACACGCTTGCACCCCTTGATGCTTGCATCACTTGAGGGCGTGCTGGCCAAGGACATCATGTCACTTTTATTCACAACATCAGTGCAATTTGCAGTGGCAAGCATTTGTTTCACTCTGCCTTCAAGGGCTGTCCGAAGGATGCTGAGGGGCCTGGGGGGATCTAGCTGCCTGGAAGATGACAGCATCCACCCACTCTGCAGGGGACCCTAGGGTCACCGATCCAGGGGGGTTCAACTTTCCTTAGCGACGTCCCCTTCTTCAAATGGAATTTTCTACAAAAGCCCAAGATGTGAAACAGAGGGAAATGATGCTGCTCTGGTTGAAGAGGGTTTGAGGGATCACAGCCTTATCTACTCAGCATCCACCTCCATAGCCCCTGAGAGATTCCAGGTAACCCTAGGGGTTCCAAAGAGCACACTTTGAAAACCACCAAACACTCACCTGTGTAGTTGGTGTGATGTCAAGGCAAAGAGTGTGGACTGTGAGCCAGACTGCCTGGGTTCAAATGCTGGCTCCCCCACTTACTAGCTGAATGACCTTGGACATGGTATTTGACCCCTATGCGCCTCAGTTTTCCCATCGGTAAAATGGGGACAACTTATAATGCTTATATTGGTTGATGTTGTGAGGACAAAGTTGTTACTGCATGTGGAGCACCTGTAACACGTGGCTTGTCATCTGAGCGAGGAAGGGTCAGCTCTTCCACAGATGAAGGCACTGACATCTGAGAGTTGAGTCAGATGCCCATGGCCACATGGCTGGTTAACAGCTGGAATAGGGCCTCAGCCTAGTTCTCTTAGACTCCAAGCCCAGGGCTCATTCTGCCGTGCCCACAGAATGCTAATTTCTTAAGATGAGTGTTCCCTTGTGTTTCTGGGGACCTTTCAGAGTGCCTGAAACTGGCTTCTGGGATTGACAGGCTTCTATCCCTAGGGACTCTCTGGCCTACAGCAGGGGTTGAGGATTGGTTTTGGAAAAGGATCTTGTTTGACAAAGAGAAGAGGAAGCTCCAGGGAGGTGATCCCTTGGAGAGCTGCCCAATGGCCAAGAGGTATGTGGGGGAGGGGGAAGGTAGAGAGGGCACCAGGGCAGAGAAGCCTACTTGGAATAGGGCCGTGGCCTCCAACTAGCCTCCTTCCATAGCTACCAGATCTATTGATCCTGCCCCTCTGCTACTCAACAACCTTCTGTGGCTCCCGTGGCCTATAGAGCAAAACAAGCCTCAGTCTGACAGACACACCCCTTCCCCGTCAGCCCCTCCTCTCCTTCCCAGCCTGGTCTACTCCACTCTTCTCCACTCCCTCCTCCAGCTCCTCAGACAGCGTGTCTGGCATTTTCCCACCTCCTGGCCTTTGCTCTCGCCACTCCCTCTGCCCAGGATATCCTACCCTCACCTCACTTCCATCCTCAGGCCAGGCCAAACACCACCTCCTCCGGGGAGCCTTCCCAGATAGCTCCCTCGTCCAGCAAGACTAATCGTGTCTTCCTTTGTGCTCCCAGAGCCCTTTGCTTATGCCTGAGATAAAACTAACACCAACAACCATAATAATTGTCCCCATCTATTGAGTGCTAACAACAGCCCGATGGGGTGTGTGCCATTGTTACCTTCACTGTGTAAAGGAGAAAATGGAGACACTGAGTGGTTAGGACACTTGTCCAAGGCCACACAGCTATTGAGAAGCAGAGGTGGTACTCATACTTGGGTCTTTTTTCGGGTCTTTTGGAGTTAGAGTCCTGGGCTGGGTGTCCTGCTGCTTGCTGGTTCTGGGTACCTAGCATGCTAGGAAGTAATTAGCTGAAGATATCCCCATTTGAATGGCCATTCCTTGTGGGAGGGCCTGTTCGCCCCTCCACCCCCTCATAGTAGAGTCTTAATATTAATAGATAGTTGTTGATGAAAGCTCAGCAAAAGAATGAAATTTACTTTATTTAAAAGTGAGTTCAACAAAGGAAGGTGTGGGGGCCACCTGCTTCCAGCCCACACAGCACCCCTAACTCTTCCAGTGGGACCAGGCAGATTCCTGTGGGGGGGGCTGGGAAAAGTGCAGGCCCCAAGCCCGGCAGGCACATTCATCCATTGCTTTACCACAGGCCTAAGCCTTGGGCCCTGGTGCGCCCTGCCCCCATACCCCCTCAGAAGCCTAGAGGTCAAAGGCCTAGGCCTCCCATTTGGCCTGGGAACTTTGGCAAATGTGGCTCCTCCCGCCTTGCAGAGCTGTGCTCCTCAGGCCGAGGGAGGGAGGGGCAGGACCTGGGTGTCTGCAGGTGGTCCAGGTTGGAGCTCAGAGGTGCTGTGGGCCCTGAGATTGACAGTGAGCTCATGCGGGAACTTCCTGGGGCCTGAGGCTCCAGACTTGGTACAGGAGGAGGCTTAATTGGCCTGGCAGGTAGACATGTGGGGTGTCCCCCACCCCCCAAAGTTGGCCTTTCCCCACAGTGAGGAGGCTCGCTCGGGAAGTTAGGAAGGGAGAAGTGAGGCCCAAGTAGGATTCTAGCTGCCCTGGGCGAGGGAGGGTGGTGGCAGGGAGCCCAGCAGGCCCTGAGAGCGGGGCGGGACCACTGGGCCCTCCTCCATGAGGCCCCAGGGCCAAGCAAGAGAAACCGGGAAAGGAAGGGAGGCAGAAGTTGAAACCGCAGGAACCAGGACCAGACAGATAGCATCAATTCTTAATTACCATGATCACTGGCACTGAGAGCCCACGCAGGCTCCTCTGTAAATAAACAACATCTCCACGACTTCAGGATGCACCCCAGCCAGCACGCATGGATTTACAGCGTGCGTGTGACCTATGCCAGTCTCTCCCAACTCGCTTCCCTCACCAAGATCATTTCTGGTCAAAGTTTTGCCTTCCTTACCTTAGGTTTGGGCTACTGTTTACAACCCCAGCGAGGAAGGCAGGGGAGGGGGTCTAACCCGTTTATGGAGGAGGAAACTGAGTGCTTCTGTGACTTGTCTGAGGTTTGGACAGAAGCCTGCAATCTTCCTCGCAGGGCAGGCCTCGTCTTTTGTGAGGGGTGTCATGGTTTGCACTCCTAAAGTATACAGCCCATCAGCACTTGGGATGGAAGCTGCCAGGTAGTCCCCGAGGGCATTTAGGGATAGCACAAAAACGCAAATAGGCTGGTCCCAGGAGCTCAGGGGCTGAGGGGTGGAGGAGGCAGAGGTGTACAGAGACCCGTTGGTGGGCCTCCAGCCCAAGGAAAGCTGAGCTAAATGCGGCAACAGCTGGTCAGAGGGTTCCAGAAACTCCCCTTGACTACACATGTGGCTGTCTGAGTCTTGGCCACCACTTAAGAAGGTCTGTTAGTCCCCATGGGGCAGACGTTCTCAGAGGGACTGTAGGATCTAATAATAACCCTTTGGGCAAGTTTTGCTGGAGTTGTGGTTCAGATTATGTGGGGCAGGGGCAGGGGTGGGGGTGGGGGATGGAAGACTGCTAGGCAGGAAGGCCATGCAGAAGCAGTGGCTCCTTTAGAGGAATTTGATGGACCTGGTAAAGTCTGCCTGAGCTAAGGGACACATTTGGACTCTCCCTTTGAGAGTGTCATGTTTGGAGGATGGCACAGATCCCATGGACTCACACAGGGTCCATGCAAGGAGAGAGCAAGAGAGACACTAGCCAGCGCAAATCCCCCCATATATAGATGAGAAAACTGAGGCACAGAGAGGGGAAGGGACTTCCCAAGTTCACCCAGCAAGGCAGAGCTGAGAGTAGAACCTGGGTTTTCAGCTCCCAGTGTTAGGGTCAGATGGAAGGGTAGGATGGTTGTTCTGGGGGATGCTGGGCTGAGGGAGGGTGGCTGGCCCTGGCCACTGAGGGTCTGACCTGTGCGTGTCCTCCCCAGGGGCGCCCACCCGCGATGTGCTGCTGGTCTCCGCCATCATCACCGTCAGCCTTAGCGTCACTGTTGTCCTCTGCGGCCTTTGCCACTGGTGTCAGCGCAAACTGGTGAGGCTCCTGAGGGCCCTTGGGGGGCGGGGCCCGGCCCTGCACCCCGCCGCCCCCCCCCAATTACAGGCTCGTGAATTCTCTCAGGGGCGAGTGCAGAAGTGCCCACATAGGCGCACATCCGGACTGCATGCACACAGACCCTGCGTTTGTCTGGGTGTCCACCCCGAGCCACACACCTAGGCACACATCCCGGGACAGGCTTGGGGCTCATAGGCTTTCGCGCGCTTGCACCTACACACGCACGCACGCCCCACCTCCCGCGTGAGGAACCCAGACCCCCCCAACCCAGCGCCGCGCCCCCCTCCTCCGCCCCTTCCCCCGATGGGCGTGGCCGGGCCGGGTCTCCTGGCCAATGAGGAGGCATTGACCGCCCCGCCCCCAGCCGCCCGCACATTCATCCTGGTTCTCCGGGTTTGTACAAGCACAAACGGCTTCTTTTCATTTTTAACGAGGGCTGGGGAATTAACGAGCAGGATTAGGCCATCAATAAGTAACGAGACCGTCAGGAGGGACATCCATCACTGGAGGGCACCGGGAGGGGGAGCCGGGCCCAGCTGCCCGCCGGCTGCCCGCAGCTCCTTGAAGGGCGCCCGCGCGCTCCGCAAGACCCCGGCCTCTGTCCCCTTATCCGGCGTCCTGCCCCCTAGCCCAGAAGCGTGGTGGGACTTTGGGGGATGCAGGGGGCACCCCCGATGGTGGGCCCGGGGGTGTCCGAGGTGCAGAGTCTTTGCCGGGGCCAGGCCAAGAAAGGTCACTGGCGGGCACCCTCCATCCCCCGGGTTGAGAATAGTGGGAGCAGGGACAGGGTGCCACATCTGGGAACCCCATTATCTCCCTGACCAGCCACAGAGGGGCCTTAAGGACAAGGGGTGAGGGCCATGGCCGGGGGTGGGTGGAGGCTTCATGCCCCACTCCTCTGGAAGAGGAAAAGGGGCAGACACCCCTGGGATAGGGTTTTTGGGGTCTTGTGAGAGACCTGTGGGAAAGTCCCAAGATGCCTGTAACCCAGCGTGCCTCCTTCAAGGAAGGCAGACTGGGGGATTAGGAGTGGCCTCCCCATCCTGGGTGTTGAGCTAAAGGCAGCTCTGAGCCTTGAGGAGAGACATAGAGAAGGCCAGCTCTGCTCCACGTGTGTGTGTGTGTGCGCGCGCGTGCTCGTGTGTGACCTGGCCCTGGCCCTGCCTGCAGGTGTGTGGGACCAGGCCGGCTCCCCTGCATTGTTCCCAGGTAACCCTGTGTCTGCCTCCATCTCAGAATTTCAGGGAAGGTGGTGGAGGGGGCTTGGCCATGTGCCGTGGTGTGCGAGCGTCCTCAGAGGCTGTGGGAGTGGCTGCGTGTACACTGCAGCCCTGTGCGTCTTGTCGTGGGGCCCGTTAGGCTGTCTTGCTGTCTGTCTGTATTTGAAAGCAGGGGAAGAAGGTTGTGTGAGCAGGCACTGCTAGCGACCTTGTGAATGTGTGCACGTGTGATGTCTCTGTGCTGAGTGTGTTGACTTTGAGGGTATTGGTGCAGTGTGTATGTGTGTCTTTTCACCCTTGATCATCTCATCGGATCCCTGTGTGAGCCGATACTAAGGTCTGCCTCACTGTCCTGGCCTCCTCTGCATATGTGCTGCAGTCACCTATGTGCATCACCCTTTGTGCACGCACGCACGCACACGTGTGTGTGTGTGTGTTGAGAGGTGCCTTCCAGGACTAGGGTACAGCTGGCCCCTACCCCACCCCCACTCACTTCCAATCAGGAGCCTGGGGAGAGGAGCTCAAAGATGACAGCTTTTGTAACAGGTGGGGGGCTGTCAGCGCAGGAAGTACCTTGGGAGCTGAGAGATGCAGAACCAGCCTCTTCCCTGGTCCCAGCTCCTCCCCACAGCACCCAGGCAGGAGCCCCCCCCAAGGGTCCAGACCAACCTGCCCCTCTGCACTTGCTCTTGATAGAGCGTTTCTTTCCCCAGCCCCCTAAACCCTGCCACCCCCTTCCCCTGGCCCCATGGGTTCCAGAAGCCAGGGAGCTTTTTGCCCAGGCTGTCTCCTTGCTCCATGGAAGGGACTTGAAAATGCCACACACCCCCCATGGTTACTGGGCTCTCCTTGCCTGCCCGTCCCTTCAGCAGCAGTGATGTGATACCCTGACAGCCCAGATCCCATTTCCAAACATGAATAACTTCCTTAATCTCCAGCTGGCTTTTTCCAGATCAGCCTGGCCAACCCCCTCCCTGATAAGTGGGCTGGTAGTATTGGGCTCCTCTGGAGCTGCCTAATGTCACCTGGACCCTGCCTGGGTTTCCTGTTAACTTGGGTTGTCCCCCGACCCTCCACACCAAGTCCTGGCCTGGTCCCTGTCCCCATAATACCCCGGTTCCTTCTGCAGAGTGATCGGCACAGCCAGAGGGGGAGGTTCTCTGAGCTGTGCAAGGAAGAGGGGCAGGCAGAAGCTCCTGGAATGCCCTGGGTGAAGCCGGGAAGGCTGACCCAGGCCTGCCTGGCCTTGGGGAAGGGGCAGCTGGCCAACTTTAGGAGAGGGTGCTGACCAGAAAGGAGGAGGAGAGGGGAGGGTAGCACTGGGGGTGCCCTCAACTGGGGGTGCCCTCAGCAGGGCCCACTTTGCCCCACACTGCCTGAGTGCTGGAGAATAGTGGGGACTGGACTTCTGCTGAGGGGAGCCCTTACCCACCATGGAGTGGCTCTGTGGCTCTGCCCCGATCTTTCCAATCAGAACTGGGAATTGTTTGAGATTTGAACTTCTGGGTAGTGATGGGAGGGATCAGAGACAGAGCTGAGAGTGGGCAGCTTTTGTGACCCAGAGGGTGCAGCATCTCTGTATTTTAACTCTTAAAGTTCTGGCTCAGAGGCAGCAGCTGGGACCCAGACCCCAGGCTGGGTGGGGCATAGAAGGGGCACTTCCAGTTGACTTTTGAGAACAGCCTGGTACCAGGTTCCACACCATTTCAGAAATGAGGAAGGAGGGGCCAGAGAGGGGAAGGGACTTGGCCAGGGTGACACAGGACATGTGGTATTGCTGAGCCAAGACCCAGGTGCCCCTGAGATATAGGGGTCCCCACTCGCACCTTCCTGGGAGCTCCACTGCCTATCTTCCTAGACAGGCAGCTCCTGTGCCCGGGACGGGGCTGCAGCTGGCAGGAGTGTCAGGGAACATGGCCGTGGCAGCTCCTATTTTGCTTTAAGGAGGATGGAGTCATTGACTGTTGTGGCTGTGGTGTTGGTGCACATGACAAGATGTTGGGGAGGCATTCAGGAGTGTGTGTGTGCATGTGTGTGCCCTGCTCAGCTGGGAAGGGGCAGACCAGGGCCCACTGGGAGAGCGGGCTGGGGGGCTGCCCCCGCCCCTGCATAGCCCCTAGCCCCCAACGGCCCGCATCAGCTCTGGGCCTGGTGCAGGCCTGTGGCCCATGGGTGTGTGTAAGGACGCCTGGTGGCAGCCAGGAATGTTAATGGGGCTGGGCTCTGCATGAGCTATATTTAGAAACCCAAACCCAGAAGGTGAATGGTGCTCACCTTCCCAGCAGCAGGCCCAGTTGCCACTGCAGCCATGGCCCTTCCTCTAGTTGGAGGACCCAGGATGCCCACCCCTGCCCTGCCCCCCTCACCCTCCTCCTGTTGTGAGGGACTCTGGGGGGCTGTCCAGGGACCCAGACTGCCCCCCACTTGCCTCAGAGTCCATGGGCAGCCTCTCTTCCTGACTGTCTTCCCAAAAAGGCCCTGCCCCTACCTCATTGCCACAGGGCACGAGGACCCCCAGGAGCCCCCAGACGGTAATGGACATAGCCCAAGGCAGGAATGGGCATGTGGCCTTCTTCCCGCCCCCGCCGCTCACATCACTGGCCGCTGCCAACCTTGCCCTGCAGGATGCCACCCCCACCATCTGGGGGCGGTGACGTGGACAGTGTGACGTGGTGAGGCGCCTGAGAGCCGTCTGTCCGTGGCAGAGGGAACTGTGTTTCTCGGAGCCAAGCCAGAGCCCCAGTAGATAGGCAGACAGGAGGGACCTCATCCCTGGGGGTCAGGGACAAGGCACAGGTCGAGGGGGCGGGGCAGGTCCCAGAGCCCGATGGGGTCTGCTGACCGGGAGCAGGCACTGATGGGCCTTGTTACCAAGGCTAGATCCCCATCTACTCCCTCTCCCCTGGGGTCCCTGTTCTGGGGAGGTGGGGAGGGAACAGCCCTGTCCCCCAGCAGTGACCCTGGTGCTGTTTCCACAGGGCAAACGCTACAAGAATTCCTTGGAGACGGTGGGCACGCCAGACTCGGGGCGTGGGCGCAGTGAGAAGAAGGCCATCAAGTAGGTGCCAGGCTGCCAGTTTGGGGTGGGGACACACAGGCAGCCCAGGTGGGAGGAGGCCTTTCTCCCCTGCCCCCACAGACTGGGCCACACATACACTTCCCCCCACATCCTGATGCTGTGCTCGCTACCACCCCCCACACTCCCACCCCTCAGGGTAGCCGTGGGACCCCCCTTTTCTGCCGGTGCCCCAGACCCTCACCGTGTTCCAGAGTCCCCTGCCCCTCTTTCTGGCTGCTCTCACCCCAGCTCCCTCCATCCAGCCCTCACCTTCCTCAGCTCCCCTGGACCCCAGGCTCTTCTCTGGCCCCTGCTCCACGGCTGGGGAACCCCCTCCTAGCAGGCCCAGGTTCTCTTCCCAGATTCCACTGATGTTTTGAGGGCAACCTGGAATGGGGAGGCAGTAAAACCTTGGGTACCCCAGCTGGCCCTGGTGCTGGGCCACTCAGGGGAGGCAGAGCATTGGGGAGAGTGCTCCCTTCCCTGTCACCCTCAGGCCCCCTCCGCATGTCTTGCTGCCTCTGACTTGCCCAGGTTCCCCCATTTTGCGGTGAGAGCCCTCTTCAAATGGCAGGTCTGCCTTCCCTCTGCAGCCCACCTTGGGGGACACCAGGAGAAGCCCCCGCCCACCTGGCTGGGGACTTAGGGAACCCAGGCTCTGGGAACAGAGGCTCCCACTGGAGGGCTCTGTGCCCACTGGCCAGTGGTCCCAGCCCCTTCCTCTCTGCTGAGCCCAAGATTCACTGGAAGGCTGTCAGGCCAAGGCACGGATAGGTGACCTGCCGTCTCAGCCTGGCCAGGCCAAGCCTGCTAGCCAAGGGCTCTGAGCAGAAGCCAAGACCCCCCCCCACTCCTTCAGCTCAAGGCCCCAGCTGCCCTTCCGCCACCCTTCCCTCTGCCCCCTTTCTGGTCTCCCTGCCCTTCTGTGCATCTTTCTGTCTGTCTTTGTCTTTTGCCTTCCTTCCCTTCCTCTCTTCCCACCTTCCCTTCACCCCCCCACCCCCCACCCACCCGCTCCTAAGACTCCCTCCCTGCCCCTCCTCTGTTCCCCCTTTTTTCCATCTTTGCGCTGACCCATTTTGGGCCTCCACAGGAGCTTCAGGTGTGTGTCTGGGGTGGGGGTGAGTGGAGGGGCGGGCCGGTGAGGCTGGGTGTGGGCAGGAGGCTGGGGAGGAGGCTGCGGGGAGCCTTTGAAGCTGGGTTGGGTTGCACACTCTCCAGCCTTCAAAGCCAAGAGCTGGCAGGCCTCAGGGGCTGGTGACCGGGCGCAAGCCCCAGGCTTTCTGGAGGCGAGAGGGACCATGTGGGGGAACGCGGGCCAGCCCAGCACCCACCACCTCCAGGCCAGGCAGATTACAGCCACAGGCCAGGGCAGGGGCCCTGTCTGCCAGGTAACCATACCTTTCCTGGATAGGGGTGTGTGTGGCAGGGCCAGGAGTCCTGGAAAGGGCCCACAAGAGGAGACAGGATTCCCAACTAGGGGGGAGGGTGGACAGCGGGCTCTTCCAGGCTGGGAGCAGTGCCCGCAAGGGCTGACTGAGACAAAGTGAGGCAGCAGCGGTCCAGCTCGCCTCTCTGTGGCTCTGCCCCTCCACCCTGCTGAGTGGTCAGACCCTCTGCCACAGGGGAAGGGAGCCACCATGCCTGTCTACATGATCCAGGCCTTGGCCTCTTGCCAGAGAAAAGCAGAAAGGGCCCAAGCCAGTGGAGTGGCAGGAAGTAGAGCCGAATTCCTACACAGCTCCCTGTGGCTGAGGACCTCCTCCAAAAGGATCATCTTGTCAAGGATTCTGGGAAGCTGCGTTATTTAGCAGTGCTTCCCAAACTGTGTTCCTCAGAGCACTTGTGCCCCATAAATGATTAATATTCGATGGATCAAGAGTCCCAAGGGTCCCATGGCCAACTAAGCTTGGGAAATACTGCACACTGTATTTCCCTCTCGTCAGTACTGATATTCCTTGGCACGTTAAAGGCTCTGAGAAGTCCTGCAGTAAAGGAACCAGTGTTTCCCAGACTTCCTTAATTAAAGATCCTTTTTTCCAGTACCACAGTGGAAACCTGAGGGGCCCTGGAGCTCCTTGGAACACAGGGTGGGAGACCAGCCTGGCAGTGATGACTCTGGGTAGATCTTTTTCTCTAGGACCTAGGGTTGGATGGCCCTGGATTTTGGAGATCTGGAGGGAGTGGGGGAGGGAGGCTTCCTACCTGCTCCATCTCTCTGTTATACCTGACACAGAGAGGCCCCATCCATACCCTGGTGTGATGCCCTGCTGGAGAGTGGGGGAGGGAAGGGGGGCCAAAGGACATCTCTGGTGGGAATGGGGTCTTTTGTCAAGGGAGCAGGTTCCCCTGGGGCCTGTCCTGACTCCCCCACCCCCAGCTCCTGCTGCCCCTGTGAGCTGGCTCAAGGGCTTCTCTCTGTCTTTCTCTCCTTTGTGCCTGAGTCTGGTCGAGGACTAAGGTCAAGGTCAAACTGTCAGGGGGTAGTAAAGCAGGTCCCCCAAGAACATGTTTGCTTGATCCTCAGGGGGTGTGCCTCCCCACAGTGCCCTCCTCCACAGCGCTCTTACCTTGGCCTTGAGCAGTACACAGCCCCCACATACTCCAGGCCAACACTCCTCCCAGAGCCCCTTCCCCTAGAAACAGTCCTATGGCTCGGGCATGGCTCCCTTCCAGAATAGTCCTTTGGCCTGGGAGCAGCCTTTCTTCTCCCTGTCCTCCCAGCCCTGCTCCATGGGTCCCCAGTAGCCTGACAAGCTGGTGGAGCCCCTTGTCCTGGGCTGGGGTTTCCAGGTCATACCTCTGCCTGTGGAGGCTTCTGCCGCCCGCCCCACATGAAAGTCTCCGTATTCTCTGTGCTTTTAACGTATCTGCTCCTTCAGTACAACATGTCACAGAGCAGGAGGGGGTGGGGAGACCAGGGTGAGGGTCCCTTCCAGACCCAGCAGCTCTATCTTGGAAAGGGCGGGGGCCCAGGGAGGGGCTGCCCTAGCAGGCTGGCCACATTGACACCAAGGGCCTGAAGCTGGATGTGCTCCATCGGTCCCACCCAGGGAAGGGGTTCCCTGCACACAGGCCCCAGGACAAAGGACCTAAAGGGCCCTCTGTCAATCTTGGTGATGTCCTAAGCAAGGTCGGAGGCCTGGGGACACTTCCCTTTTCTGGGTGGTGACCCTGCCACCACATTTTCCGTGAACAGAGATGGTCTCCAGCTCAGCTGAGATCCCCTGATCTCTTGTAAAGGCTGCATCTGGGCCTCACCGGAGTGGGAGAGCGAGCAGAGGGGGCCAGGGGCACCTCGGGCCAAGGGGAGGAGGAGACGTGCCAAGAGCTGGGCCTGCTCCTGGAGTGGCTCAGTGGAGAGAAGACGGAGGAGGGGAGAACCTTGGGTCTTCCAGAACTAGGGCTTCTACCCCGCCGTAAGCTGATAGCGTAGCAGTTACAGCCAATCTCCTCCTTTGACAGGCAGGGAAACTGAGGCCAGGAGAGGTAGCAAGTTGGCAGCAGGGTCTGATCAGCTTTCAGCTCCCTCTAGCCAGAAACCAGCACTCTCTCCTTTCCCACTGCCTCCATCTCCCCCAGGCCCTGTCCCCAGCCCCTATCCCCTCTGCCCTGCGCTCTTCATCGCCTTTCTCTCTCCCACCAGCTTCCCGGTGCGAGGCTTCGGTCCGCCACCTGCAGCTCGCCTCCTTTCTGCGCGGCTCCCCAGGCCCTTGAGTGGGTGCGCACGTGTGTGAGTGTGCTCGCATGTGTGCACGTGCGCGTGTGCCAGGCACAGGCTGTGCGGTGCCCCCTGCCTTTCTTCCTTCTGCAGGAGCAGACCCTCAAAGCCCTGCCCTCTGTGTGCCCAGCCCCAGGGTCCCTGTCCCTTCTGCCCCCGCAGGACTTGCAGTTCTTGTTTCTTCTTGTATCTCCCTGTTTTCTCCCCTCTCTCTCTGCCCCTCCAGTGATCTAGACAGAGACTTTTGGAATAACAATGAGAGCACAGTGCAGCAGAAATGGAGCTCCTACCCTCCCAAGGAGTTTATTCTAAACATTTCACCCTACGCCCCTTATGGCGACCCACGACTGTCCCTCAAGTGAGTGACTTTACCTGGTTTGATCATATGTACCGAGTATCCGCGCACACCCCCTCCCCTCCTCCACCCTACCTTGCCTTCCAGCCCCTCACTCCCTCTCTCCTCCTGCTCCTGTCCCCGACTTCCCCACCCATCCACCCCATGGGCAGGCTGGCCATGGAGACGAGCAACCCCTCCTGCCCCCTCGCCTGCCTGCCCGCCCCGTCCCCTCCCCCAGGGCCAGCCACGCAGGAGAGCCCCCTCCGCAGCCACGCCTGGCACCCCTGCTCCCGGGCCCCAGCCCACCCTCTGCAGTCAGGATGGGGTTGCCCGTTTTGGTCCCTCTCCCAGTTGTGGCTCGCCTTTTCCTCCCCGCTGTGTGCTGCTGCCGTGGCTGCTCGGTGGTCGGTGGTCGGTGGTCGGTGGTCTGTGGCGGTGGTGGCGGTGATGGTGGTGGTGGTGGTGATGAACTCTGACTAACACGGCTTTCTCTTTCTCCCTGCCTTGGGGCCTCCTGGCCTGGACAGCCCGCTCTTCCTCCGTCGTTAACCCTTCGTTGTCCTGTGGGATAGAGTTGGAGGTGGCTGCCCTCCCCCCACCCCCGCCGCCCCTGCCCCAGGCGGTGGGGAGGGGCGCCCCCTCCGTTGTCGTGGTGCGTTGTTCTCCGACCCCTAGCCCGCCCAGTCCCCCTCTCTCCTCTCTGCAGGCTCCGCTGTTAACCCATTTGCAGTGCTGATGTCTCTCTCTCTCTCTCTGTCTCTTGTCTGTCTGTCTCTCTCCTCCTCTTCTCTCACTGTCTCTTTCTTCCTTTTATCTGTCCTTGTTCTTCCTCCTCTCCCACCGCCCACCCCCACGTGTGGCCTGCCCTCTCTCCTCCATCGCCACCCCTGGTGCCCCTCTGGCCCGGCTGCCTTGCGCACGCCTCCAGTGGCACCCTCCTGTCGGGCGCCAAAGTGGCCGCTGCGGCGGGGCTGGCGGGGCTGGCGGTGGAGCGGGAAGGCCGGCTGGGGGAGAAGCCGGCGCCGGTGCCACCACCCGGAGAGGACGCCTTGAGAAGCGGCGGGGCTGCCCCCAGCGAGCCGGGCAGCGGTGGCAAGGCGGGGAGAGGCCGCTGGCGGACGGTGCAGAGCCACCTGGCCGCAGGGAAGCTCAACTTGTCCAAGTGAGTGATGGCGCCCCATGGCCGCCGGAGCCGCGAGCTCAGGCCTGCCCGCCAGGGTGGACAGCGGGACCCCTGGCATGCCCGCTGCTGCCCCCAGAGGTGCCGTCCTCGGCCCCTGGCTCATTCCATCCCTTCACCAGACTCTCCCATCGTCCTTGCCATCAGGCACAACCAACTCAGCCATGCAGTGTCACATTTCAGCCTCTGGCTGCTGCCCCATCAGTCTCTTCCTTTGCCAGTGACCAGGTCATTCCATCTTCTGCCCCCAGGGCAGCTTCATTTCCGTCCTTGGGTCATCCCATCCTCTTTGATTGGCCGCCCCATCTCAGCCGTCAGGTCGTCCCTCCGTGGGCAGCAGGCCTGTGGTTGTTCAGCCATTGGACCATCCCATCCTTGGGGAGCTGGCCCACTCATCAGCCACCGGGCCTTCCCTCTTACAACCAGCAGATGGCTCTAGACCCAGTGGTTGAGCCATTCCATTTTTGACCATCAGGCGACTCCATTGGCTTGTCCCAGTCTTGCTTGAACCATAACACCATCTGTTGCGTAGGCCACCCGTGTGCAGCTGCGGGCAGCCCCATTGGCTCATCCCATCTCAGCCGTCCCCATTGGCTGTCCCAGTCTTGGTCAGCAAGCTGCCCCACCGTCCACTGTTGGGATTGTGTGTTCCTGGAGGTTGGGTTGCTGAGCCCCAGCTGGCTTCTCTCTTCAGATGGCAGAGGGTGGTTTGGACATCAGGCAGAAGTGCTCTTCCCTCTTTAATAGCTGTCTGGGCTTGTCAAACAGTCAGACCCACTCTTGGGTGATGGGCATAGGGTTGGCCTCTGTCCCCCACAGATGGTATGTCCCTCCCCATGGGGCAGCCTTATTCTCATCTTGGCCATTAGAAACTTCCAGTTCCCCACAGCGGAGCCCTTCCAGGCCCTAAGTCCTTTGAGCTGTAACCATCCTCACCCGTTGGGATATAGCTTCCATTTGCAGTTATTGGAACTGCCTCATTCCCAGCTAATGGAGCAGCCTCCCACTTAAAAGGCCAACAGCCCTGACCCCTTCGTAGCTGTTGGGCCACCCTCCTGCCTCAACTTAGGGCCCTCTTGGTCCTCTTCAGAAGACCTGTGGTTCCCACCATTGGGACCACTGAGGGCCACCACGCTGAGACCTCATTTGCTTATTGCCTTGAGTGCACACGAGCCGAGTTCTCCCAACATCTGGCTTCTGGAGGGTCCCAGAGGGAAGCCCCACACCCCTTCAGAGAGCCAGGCCCAGCGCCCCGCCCTCTCGGCTGCTGCAGCCAGTCTCCAGGCTCGCTGGGCTTCCGTACCATCCGCTGGCTCCAGGCCTGGAGGAACCAATTTTAGTTTCCTGTGACTGAGAGGTTGTAAAGTGGACTAATTTTGGATGTGATAGGAAACCAAAATGAGGTCAGCAAGGAGGAGGAGGCGGCCGCCAGTGAGCCATCCTCCCTCTGCCTCGCCCCGTCCCGGGGAGCCGTGGGCACACCTGGCCGGCCAGGCCTGGGCCAGGCAAGGCTGCCACCCCCTCCCAGACCCCAGCTAAAGCCGCGTTTTGCCTTCTCTCTTTCTTTCGTTCTCTCTTTACTACGCTCTTTCTCTCCCTCTTTCGCTCTCTCTCTCTCTCTCAGCCCACAGGGGTAGCCTAACGGTTGTCTTTTGGTTCCCAGGGTAGGCTCAGGGGGTGAGCGAAACTGAGTTCTGGTTGCAGTGGTGAAGGTGGCTCCCAGGGGCCCTGGGGCTTCCTCCCTTGGGCAGCCTGGGGGCACTTGGCTGCCCCATGGCCCTAGACCAGAGGTCGGCAGACTTTCTCAGTAAAGGGCCAGAAGGGAAATATTTAGGCTTTGCAAGCCATGTGGTCTCTCGCACAACTACTCAACCCTGCCATTGTAGCATGAAAGCAGCCAGACAGTATGTTAACTAATGCCAGTGGCTGGGTTCCAGTAAAACTTTATTTACAAAAACAAGTGGCAGGTTAGATGTGGCCCACAGGCCATAGTTTGGCAACCTCTGCCCTGGACCACTGGATTGGGAGGTGGAGGGAAGGGACAAAGGAGGAGGAGGAGGAGGAGGAGGAGGTTAGAACCTCTGGGGCCCAGAGAGGAGAAGTGACTCATGCAAAGCTGTTTGCCCAGTCTCTGGCTTGGCTCTATGGTGATCCAGTGAGAGCCCGGCCCTGGCCCTGCCTGTGGGATGTCGTGAAATCTCTGGCCAGTGCACAAAGCAAACAGGTTCCCCAGGAAGGGGGTGACCAGGAACTTCTGACTGTCACTACTAGCATGGGGAGTGTTTACTGATGTAGCATTTCTCTGGGCCTGACCTCATTAGGTCCTCATAGCAGCCCTGTGACAAAGGCAGCTCAGGGCTTATTTTATACCCCCATTTTACTGATGAAAAAACTGAGGCCTGGAGCAGTGGAGTAACTTTTCCAAAGTCCCACAGTTAGTAAGTGGCAGAGATGGGGTTAGAACCCAGGCCCCTCTGAGCCTGCACTGCATCTGACCAGCCACGTCCTGGTTCCTGTCTGCCCTTGCCCCACTTCCCAGCTTTTTTCAGAGATGCTGGAGGCCTGTGTGTTGGGCACCCCCTTGTAAATGCATCAGAGTGGCCAGATGAGCAGGTACTGGGCTCCCACCTCATCTACACGCTTTCCTTGGTCCCCTCCTCTGACAGGGAGATATTCCCAAGGTCCTGGGAGAGGGTGTTAGAGCTCAGAAACAACAAAAAAACCTGGAAGGGGGGCAAAAATCTGTGCCACAGCCTGAATCCTGAGGCCACCCTGGCCATAAGGTAGAGGTTTGTGAGCCCAAGGCCACTTCCTCGACCCTGAGGACAAAGTGTAAGAATTGCTGGCTTCCCCAGCCTCACCAAGATTACTAGGCCAGCTCGGCACTGGCCTGGATTTCCTCCTGTCTCCAAAGGACAGTAGTCCTTAGAACACAGAGGCAGACTTTGCTGGTGCCCCCAGTGAGACAGCAGGAGGGGCAGCAGCAGCTCCCCCCACCCCTCCAGTTCCAGCCCTACAGGCAGCTGCAGGGCCCCGGGGGGACCCGCCTTCACCACGCAGCCGCCGCCGCGGCCTCAGCAGCGCTCACGGCCCACTCAGATCCACAGAGAGGTCGGCCCAGACAGGAGGTATTGGGCACTAGCTAAGCCAGGGCCAGGGGGCAGGGTGAGCAGAGCCAGCCCTGGGCCTCAGGGTGGGCTTCGAGGCCTCCTGAAAGGCGGTGGCGGCGACGGCAGCAGCGACAACTCCGATGGAGGCCTGGCGAGGTCCGGCAGAGCGCAACCTGCACTGGGGCCTCCTGGTCCTGGCGCTCGGCTTCTTTCTCCTCCACTGTGATCCCTTCACCTGCTTCTCCTTTCTCTCCTCTCCTTCACCTGCCCCAAGTTTCGAGGACTCCACCTTGTCCACGGCCACTACCCTTGAGTCTATCCCCAGCTCCACGGGAGAGCCGAAATGCCAGCGACCCCGCACCCTGATGCGGCAGCAGAGCCTGCAGCAGCCGCTGAGCCAGCACCAGCGGGGCCGGCAGCCCAGCCAGCCCACCACCAGCCAGAGCCTGGGCCAGCTGCAGGCCCACATGGGCTCGGCGCCGGGCCCCAACCCCCGGGCCTATGGCCGGGGCCAGGCTCGGCAGGGCACCTCGGCGGGCTCCAAGTACCGGGCTGCGGGGGGCCGCAGCCGCTCCAACCCGGGCAGCTGGGACCACGTGGTGGGGCAGATTCGAAACCGAGGCTTGGACATGAAATCCTTCCTGTAAGTCCTCCCCTTGAGCGGGCCAGCCCCATGTCCCCGACCCAGCCTCCTCCCCCCAGAGCTCCTTGGGAGCAGCTGGCCATGCCAGCCTCTTGGCCCTCCATCTCCTTGGCAGGGGGCCGAGCAGACTCCAGCTGCCCCCTCCTCAGCCTCTTGTGCCTTGTGCCTGAAGCCCCCCCATGGAAGGATTCTGAGCCACTCCCCTCTGAGGACCCTAGACCCCCTTGGTGCTTCCAGGGCTCTGAGAATGTCACCTCCCTTCCCCCCACCCCCACCGCACCCCCACCGCCCAGAGTTAAGTGGAGAATAGACAGTGCTGCTGAAGTCCCTGAGACCTGTATCCTCTCCCCCACCAGTCCCAGGCTGCTCTTGGTTTCCCTGCCAGCCTTGCCCTGTGCTCCTGCCACCTCTCTCCTTCCCCTCCCCCAAAACCCATCCCTTTCACTCCATCTCCAGGGCACCTCCTCCTCTCCATTTACTTGTCCCTGTAACCCGACTCTGCTGGCCTTCCTGCTCCTCCTGCCCTCTCACTTCCCCTGTCCCTGTCCCTGCCATCAGCCCTGTCTCCATCTCTCTGACCTTCTGTAGCCACCTGTCCTCCAGCTCCTGCCCGTAATGACCCATCCCGAGGACAAACCTGAGATGTTCCCCTAAACCCTTAGAAAATGTTTCTAAATCAGAGTTTTCTTTCAAGTATGCAGGTCTGAGAAGTGACAACCGTCAGTGTCTGACCTTAACCATTCTCCCTGCCAGTCACCCCTCACCCCTACCCTCCCCGGGAGGGCCCTACCCAGGCCCCCCTCCCCGGCCTCCCTCTGGCATCTGTTCTCACTCTCAGAGCCCAAGACAGGTCTGGGCTGAAGTCCCTGATGTCACCCATCCCCCCAGCCTAATATGAACTTCCTTCCAGGCCCTGGGGGTTATTCCCATTGCCCAGGTCTAACTGGGCAATTTTCACTGAGCGGGAGACCAGCGCTCTAAGCCTGGGAGCAGAGAAAGGGAGGGGGAAGGGGAAGGCTAGGGTCTGGCTCATTGGCAAGATGCAGAGGTTCTGAAGACACACCCAGCCTCTACAGCTGAGGACTCAGCCGGAGCTCCCAGGGCGAGCGCTGGCCCGGGAGAGGTGCCCTACCAGAAGAGGACCTGCCATACCAGCTTCTCACACCTGTGCAAGTAGCCTGTGGCCCTGGCCCAGCAGGACACGCTGCCT
Source organism: Daubentonia madagascariensis (assembly GCA_023783475.1). NCBI lineage: Eukaryota > Metazoa > Chordata > Mammalia > Primates > Daubentoniidae > Daubentonia > Daubentonia madagascariensis. Next base: position 3,372,671 of record JAKFHU010002396.1, on the reverse strand, counting down.
GTGACTCTCCTTAGCAAATCGGGGCAGCATATGCACTGGGGCTCTACCCCACCAAGGACCCTCAGGAATCCAGCAGGACGTGATGCCTAGCACAGCCTCCTGTCTTCCAGGTGGCAGTTTGTTTTGGGACAGAGGCCGTGGCCCTGCTGTGGATCTAGAAGAGTCTAGGGAATTGATTCCGCTGTGGTGTGAACAGAACTGAGAGCCAGGGGCCCCTGCACCCCTCTGCTCCTCCTGACCTCAGGCTGCTCTTGGCACAGTCACCACCCTGTTTCAGGTTGAGAGGGCCCTCCATGGCCCCACCCTCCCTCCTGCTTGATGGTCGAGACCCCCCACCCTGCCAGCTTCTCCCCCCAACTCTCACCCTTGCGGTCTGTGAAGCTGGAGAGAGTGACAACTTGGGTATTTATACAGAGGAGCCATTCTGTTTTCAAGAAGAGCGAAAGGAGTATCTGAAAACTGCATTAACCGGAGAACAACATGTTGTTTTCATTGAGTTCTCCTTCCCTCAGCACAACGAGCTCCCAAGCAGCCAGATGGAGTTTTACCAACTCTACAACAGTACCAATGGGCAGAGAGCAAAGAAATGAGGATTTGTCCTGAGGGAAGGGGGGTAGTTGTTTCCCAAAAGTTAGATGCCAGTGCAAGTGTAGGCCTCGAGTAACTGCGCCCAGGGCAGAGGTGCAAAGACAGAGAAGGGCAGTGCAGCCTCCTAAATCCCCCTCACCCCCCGGCTCAGACCCCGGTGTTATGCCCCATTTTCCAAGACCCTGTGCCCCTATCCCTCACCACAGATGCCATTTCTGTCCTGTTTGAGTTCCCTTTTGATAACCTCCCAGAGAAATAATACAGCAACTTTTTCCTCTCTAAACCTTGCCTTCCTTCATGGTGGTTGGAGTGGTAGACTTCCTGACCCAGGATCCTCTCCCTTCCGGAACATTCTGTCAGCCCTACCATCTGTCCCTTGGCCCATCTTGAGATGTGCTTTCATGCCTGCCTGGTCTGAGAATCCCTCTCCTTTTGTTCTGATGAGAGCCCAGCGCTGCATGGGCTGCACAAAGCCCCAGAAAACGCTCATGGACTCTGATGGTTCTGAGGGGGCAGCAGGCTGCCAACGCCTCCTTTTCCTCCCTGGAGAACGCAGGCGAGCCCACAAAGCCCTGGGAAGTTGCCCAGTGGTTCTCTGAGAATGCCCCATACTAAAGGTGTGGCTTCTTGACTTGGGGCCCCACGCTGCTGCCCACATGTCCTCTCCAGGAGACTCTTGCCTCGTCCTCCTCTGCCCACCCGTTCTGCCTTGACTGTCCTCCCTCCAAGCATGATCTCTCGCTGCAGGCACAGGCTCCCTGCAGTCCTGCCAAGACCTCTTCAGACGCTGCCAAGTTCCTGTACTTTCTGCCTTTGCTTTTTGGTACCTTCTGGACTGCTTCTCCAGTGAAAGGCCCTTGAACTGGACCCAGGGGCCTTGGTGGTCATTCTCTGGATCTTCAGGAAGGAGGACACAGGAGGTGGCCCATTATGGCCAGGACACTGTATACCAGAAGGGACTTTCATTCTCCTCTGATGGGCTTATGTCTTGTGTACACGGCAGCCTGGGGGAGGGAGCTTCTAGACCCCTCCAGGCTTCAAGGACACCTGGTTGACCATGACCCAGAGTTGTCTGTGAAGGGCTTCCATAAGCACAGGGTGCAGTGCCCATTGGATTTCAAAACTTTCTCAGACCCTCCCAGCTGGGAGCCCAAACCTGCCCGCTCGGTGCCAGAGCAAGATGGCTACAGAGGTCCTCCCTCTTCTCCCGGCGGCCCAGCTGGTCAGAGCAAGTTCAGCTGGGGACGAATTAGCTTTTGGAATTCTGCAGTGTCCCAGAATCTATGCCTCATTCCCCCAGCCTTCACCGCGCGTGGTCCTTAGGACTGTCCCAGTCACAGGCTGACCCCGCAGGCCTCTGCCCAGCCCCTTCCGGATTTGCTCCTGAGAATCTTGCTCTTGGCCCGTGGCAGCCAGGTCTCAGGCCTTAGACGCCTCCCTTCCACCCCCCACCCACTCCGCTCTACAACTGTTGACAGTGCTGAAGTTTGGTTTCTTTCCTGCAGGGCCAGTTTCTTATGCTTTTTTCTTCTCTCTCTTTGTCTCTGTCTCTGTCTCTTTCTCTCTCTCTCCTTACCCCCCTCCCCTGCCCGTGGGGCCTCCTCATTTCACCCCGGCTGGTGGGCTGCCCACCCCGGGCAGGGAAGGCCGGATGGTGGTGCTATCCTTGGTCTTAGGGCTTTCGGAACAGGATGACTTTGCCAATATCCCTGACCTGCAAACCCCAGGAACCCAGCAGAACCAGAGCGCTCAGGGGGACAAGAGGTACGAGCACAGGCGAGAGGGCCTGCAGCGGCGGCGGCACAGAAGGAGGCGCGGAGAGGCCGCCTGCCTCGACCGGCCCGGCTGCTGGACGAGGCAGTGGTGCCTTCGGCGGATGCTGGAGCAGGAGAACGAGCCCTCCCCAGCTGGTGCCCTTATACAAGGCCACCTCGGGGTGTCCCTTGGGTCTGAGGCCACTTGTGGCCATCCTGGGACCATTCTGGATCAAGCCTGCTCCCTGGCATGCTTGCCCTGGCCCAGAGCAAGCCCAGCCTTTTCTGCCCCATCTTCCTGCTTGGCTCCCTCGCTGCCCTCTCCATCTTTCATCTCTGTCCCCACCGACCCGGAAATCCCTGTTTCTCTGGCGGTTGGTGGGGGGGGGATGTCAGGGAAGGAGCGCCAGCCTGGCCTCCCTCATCCCCGCCCCCTCAACCTCCCTCTTGCCTGGAGGTCCCTTGGGCTGCTCCGCTGATGGAAGAGGAGCCCCTGGTGGGAGGGTCTGTGACATGGGAGAGGCCTGGTGACCAGAAGGAACCAGAAGGGCAGCCCCTGAGCCTGGGGCAACAGGAGAGGGGCTGAGAGCAGCCTAGGGCCCTGGAAACTGCTCCCATAGCCTCGAAGTCAGGAATTCAGGGAGGGAAGAGTCTCCTCCTGTCCCCTGTCTCAGGGAGGAGGTGGGGCACTGTTCATGGGGAAGAGAAAGGGTCAGATGTCATCACAAGGGTGAGGCCATCCTGCGCCTGATACGGCCACCTCCCCCCACCTGGCCTTAGGCTGGGCTGACCACACTCCTATCGTCCCCAGGATGGGAGGGGGCTCATCCCCTTGCTCGGGTCTGCTTCCCGTCAGACCTAAGGCCTACAGGAGAGCGTGCATCCCGGTGGCTGGGATGCCTGCCTTCTAGCTCTGGTTCTGCCAGAGCCTCACTCTGCCACCTTGGGCAGGTCACAGCCCCTCTCTGGGCCTCCACTTCCTCATCTGTCCAAGGAAGGATTAGACAGGGTGACCTCTAAGGAATGGCCATTCCAGCTCAGACATACTAAATATCTAATGAGGACAGTGGGCCCTGGGGCAGGGGCACTTGTCAGATCCTATAAGCTGGGCAGGGACTGTTGGGACAAGTGATCCTGAGGCTCATGAATTGGCCCTCAGGGGCAGGAAGGGACTGGCCAGGGGCTGTGGGTGGGGGAAGGGTTAGAAAGCTGACTCCCCTGTCCCTCTGGTGGCTTCTGGAGACCAGTCCTCTCCCTTGACTCCCGTCCTGAGTCCACACTTGCATGTCTATGGTGGGCAAAGCTGGAAGTCCCCGGAGAGTGGGACTGATCCTTTCACTCGGTGGCACAGATGGTGTCAGGCCCTGAGCCCATGTCTGGGGGTATGGGAGGAGTGGCGCCTGCACCCCCAACCCACCTGGGCCCTACAGGAGCTGCGACATCCTGAGTGGGTACCTCGGAGCTGGTCTGCAGGTTTGGGGGAGGGCCAGGGGCCAGGGGTGAGAGATAGAGGGGGCTGGAGCCCTCCAAAAGCCCCTCCCCGGGAAAGGTGTGAAGTGTGAGGGAGCAGATGCAGGCTGGAAACAAGATTTCATATCATCCATGTGTTAATTAATGGCTCCATTGTCACTGCAGCCTATTTTTACCTCCTAGTCACTTGGATCTCCCTCCATATTTTAACACCTCCATCTGATCATTACATCAGCTTGTCCCTGCCTTCCCAGGAAAGGTGGGTGTGGAGGTGGAGGCCATGGGCCCTCGAGCCCCCCAGCCTCCACCTGACTTTCCGAGTGGACACATGCCATTCCCACCTGCTCATGCCCACCCATCCTGGAAACTCATTTCTCATGGGGGGTCCAGAATCAAGTGCCCCCTTCCCAGCAGACTCTCCCCATCGCAAAGCTCGGCACTGGCAGGACCCACCAGGAACCAGGCACCTTAGGGCTCCACCACTCAGGGTGCCTGGATCCTCAGACCTTGGGATGGTGGCCTCGGGCCAGCTGGCCCTTCCTCGTTAGCTTTTCCTCTAAACCCAGGGCCTGCCCTGCTGCTCCCAGCCCCATCCTCACCCCTGCTGACCCCTTGGCCAGATGTCTCTGGAGGAAGGGGTAGTGGCCCTTGGCTGTCATTGGGGAGGACATTCAGCCCCCTTGGTCTGTTAGCAACAGGCTCGTGGGAGACAGGGCCCTGCGGGGAGGAGAGGTCACTCCAGGTCCCAAGCAAGGTGGGAGTGTGTCCAACAAGCAACAGGAGTGGAGCTGGGTGGTCGCCGTCTCTGCCTCCATGATTCTTGGTGACCCTGAAGCCCCCATCGTGCAGAGTGCTGTGGGCCCTGGCTCCCCCACCCTGCTGTGCCATCCCACCCTCAGCCATCCGCCTGCACCCAGCCCACCGTGCTGTCGCCATCTCCCTCCGTTGCTCCTTGGGATCCAAATGGTTTCCACCGTGGCCCACCCCCACCCCGAGTGGGGGGCGGGGCAGGGCGGGGACCAGGCCACCCCCATTGCTCTCCTCGCCCCAAAGCCACCATGTTCCTCTGTCACGGTGTGTGTCCCCGCCTCCTCTCTGGCCGCTCGCTCCTCCTGTCCCCTCGTCCACCCGGCAGCCTCTCACGTCTCAGACTAACCTTTCTTGGCCCCTCTCTCCCTCTGTCTCCTTCCTCCCATCTGCTCCTCACAGGCTGCCCTGGGCCGGTGGGGGCCCTGGGCCTCGGCCCTGCCTCCCTCTGCCTTTCGTCTCTGTCTCTGTCCCGTGACCTCCGACAGCTTCGGTGGCGCTGACCGTCTTTCCCAGGCTGCTTGGCGGCCGTGCCGACGCTGTGGTGTGGCCAGAATAACTCCGACTTTCTCATACCTCCAGCGCCCAACATCGTGCTGTCCCCTCCCTCCCACCCTCTTTCTAACCTGACTTTACCTCTCCAGCTGTTCGGCCTCCTCTCCCTCCCCGTGCCTGTCTGCGTGAACACGTGCCCCCGCCTGTGTGTGTCTGAGAGTGCGTGGCCCAGTGTGTGCCCCGGTGCGTGTGCTGCTGGGTCTGCGCCTCTGGGGGGGGTGTGTGTGTGCCTGTGTGTGTTCGTGTGCGCGAGCACATGCGTGCTTGTCACCGGGCGGGGTTGGGTATTTCTGTGTTGTTGAGGCAAGGCCAGGTTTTCACAGCAGGTATATTGTTCATCAGACCATCAGGGTGTCTGTCCCTGAAGCCGCTCCCTGCTTTTTCTGTTCCAGTCTGTCCCCATTAGTGCACACGTGTGGCATGCCTGGGTCTCCCTGAATGTGTTTCCTTGCAGGATCTAAGTGTGCCCGTTGCTGTATGTGTGTCATCTTGGCTGCTCCATTGCCCGTGCCATCCCTTCCTGCTCCTCTGGGTGTCTGTGGGGCTCGTGTGCATTTGTATGTGTGTGTGTACGCATGCCTGTGTGTGTCCGTGTGTGCACGCCCTGCTGAGAGATCCTGGAGTCTCCTCTCCAGGCCCTGGCATATTCCGTGCATGTCTGTCTGTGCCTGTGCTGGCCGCCTGTGTTCTGGTGGCTAGTCCATACCAGAGGGCCGTGGCTTGTGTCCAGCCTGTGTGGCTCCAAGTCTGTGGCTCTGTGCTCTCAGAGCTGTTCTATTTTAGCCTGTCCCGAGCCTCATGCTGCAGTCCCCTGTGTCCTCCTTGCTGCCTGCCCCCACCTCTCTTCCTCCTCATGGGACGTTCCAGCCTGGTCCCTGGGCAAGCATTTAGTACCCCCTTCCTGAGCCCCAGGTGGATGGAGCCTGGGCTCACCACCCAGCACTGGGCCAGAGAGCCCAGCGTCCTGGGAACGGCATGGAGTCGGGTGCAGACAGGGCTTCTCGGTGGCGCCCGTCTTTCTCTGACCCTGGGTGAGAGCCTTCTCAGATGTGCGATCCTCAGAGTGGGGAAGGGTGGGGACTGAGGAGTGAGGGGTGTAGGCTTGCCCTGTCCCATATGGGGCTATAAACCTAAATGAGTTTGCATTAAATACAATTAAAAGTTAGCTCTCTGTCACACTGGCCACACTGCAAATGCTCAATCGCCACATGCAACTAGTGGCTACTGCACTGGACAGTGCAGATACAGAACACTTCCGTCATCGTAGATAGTCCTGCTGGACAGACCTGTGTGGACAGTGGGCCTGACCCCACCTTGTCAGTCTGGAGTCTGAAGGGTGGGAAGAGCAAACACAGGCGGGGCCACTGGGAGACACATTCCAGGCTGTTTGCAGAGGGTAGTGATGCAGAGAGGCACCCGGACACGCCACACCACACAGAGTCTCTGTGATGAGCCCCCTCCCAGGCTAGGGCGGGCAGGACGGAGCAGGCCTCTGGGGAGGGGATAAGCCAGTAACTGGGGGGTGGGGTTTCTGGGGAACGGGAAGCATGAGAGCACCCCCAAAACGGCCCCCACAGGGGTAGTTAAGCCAGAGTCACCTGGGGCAGAGGCCGCAAGGAGGATGGGCCCTGAGCACTGGTCTCCGGAGAAAACCAGGCCTCCCATGGACAAGAGTGCCACTCCTGTTGGCCCCAGGAGGTGGCAGCCGCTGGGGTCCTCAGAGAAGGTCCTGCTGCTCCCCGGGCTGGGGTGCCCAGCCCAGCCCACCTCCAGCCTGGGCTCATTCGGACTCCCCCACCCCCAGGTTGCCTGCAGGAGGGAAGGCGGTGAGCACAGCCCCGGTGCCGGGTCAGACGCCCCATGATGAGTCCGACCGCCGGACCGAGCCACGCTCCTCTGTCTCGGACCTCGTCAACTCCCTCACCAGCGAGATGCTCATGGTGAGAAGGGGGGAGCCCTGCCCTCGAAGGAGCTGGGCTGGGAGGCCGGGGCAGCGGGAGGGGCTCATGTGCAAGCCGGCACCGGCACAGGAGTGGCCCACGCGGGTCAGGTGCGGCCTGGAGAGCCAGGCCCAGCATGGTGACCGTTCAGCGCTTGGTGACTGAGTGTGCAAGGCCTGGGTTCTTTTCCCAGCTTCTTCTCCAGAACGATGTCTCCATGCCTCAGTTTCCTCATTTGTCAAGTAAGAATAAGAATGCCCATCCTCCTTCGATCCCTTTCTATAATGAGACTGGGCCAAAAGGAACCTACTCATGCAAGATACTTTTATGATGCTAGATGGAGAGGCTGGTGGGCAGAGGACTTAGGGCAAAAGGTGTCCCCTCCCTCAGAGTGGCATATTCTTGAGTGGAGGTCTGGGGCAGAGCCCCCAGCCCAGTGGGTCTCATATGCTTATGCCACAACCTGCCCCCTGGGAGGCCCCAAGAGAATAGGCGAGCAGGGGCCCACAGGCCCTGACTCCTGTGAGGGGACAGCTGTGCGGGGGGCGCTCTCCTGTCCACTCCCACACCCTACCTGGAGGACCCTCATCCTAGGCTGTTTCACCCAGGCAGAGGTCGTGGTACCCATGGTGCCCCGGGGGCAGCAGTGAGCCCCCCCCCACCTCCCTTACCTTCCAAAGAATCCCTAGAGGGGCCATAGCCACAGGGGGAGGAAACGTGGGCGATTTGTAGGCAGGAATCAGTTAAGGGTCTGGCAGCTCAGAAGTCCCAGGAAGGCTTAGAGAAGGTGTGAGGCTGGGAACCCAAAACCTGCTCTGTTCCTACTGGACATGACCTCAGACAAGGCATCTTGGTCCCCTTCCCTCCTGTAGAGACAGAGAAGTGGGCCTGGGGGCTCTCAGCCCTTCACCCACTGCCCTGGCACCGCAGCCCACACCCTCCCTGAGGCCACCGTAGCTGCCCACTCCCACCCTCTGCCATGCAGGGTTCCAGCCAGCCCCAACCACCTATCCCCGCTGCTCCTTCTAGCCTGGTGTTTCTCAAATTGCTGTGTGCATGTGAATCACTGGAGAACCTTGTTAAAATGCAGATTCCCATTCAGCAGGCCTTAGGTGGGGCCCGAGGGTCTGCATTTCTCTTGGATCCAGATTAGAGCATCAGATTTTCTCTCCCCAGATGCCTGCATGCCTGGCCCTCCACCACCCTCCTTCCATCTCCCCGCCTAGGTAGGGTGGCCCCGGCTGTGCTGCCCTCTGGATGGGCCATGGCCACAACCCACCCTGCCTCCCTCACAGCCCCTAATTGTCAGGCTTCCCTTCCCAGCAGCCAGGTTCCCAGAAGGCCCTTTCCCAGCCAGCTTGCCTTTCCCTGGCCGCCCCCAGGGAGGGGTGGAAGGAAGTGCCAGCCCCATCGCCCTCTCCTGTGCTTGGCGGTTGCTCAGAGGTGGAAAAGCAGGGTCTAATTGCCCGGGTCTAATTGCCCAGCCCTGTGCCAAAGCCGGGTCACTGGCATTTATGGTGATAAGATAAGCAGGACAGAATAGGGCTGTAGAAGCTGGGGCTCGGGAAACCAGAGTCAGGTACCCAGAACTGGTCAGAGAAGGGACTAAGAGGCGGGGGCCACACCCAGAGGTGGGGCACTCCTGCCCTGGCACAGGGGCCACTTGCTGCTTGTTGAGGCTGACTTCCACTGGGGCTGGGGTCCAGGCAGTCCTCCCCAGGGCTGTGGCAAGGGTGGACGGCCTGGCTGCCATGGAGATGGCTCTGCCCACTGCCCTGGCTGGATAATTAGGGCTTGGGGCTGTGGCTTAGGAAGGCTGGGAGAACCGCTGCCTCCTTCCCAGGTGAAGCCCGCCTGGCTGGCCCAGGCCTCCCCGAGACCACCCTGTTTGGGAGCCAAGGGACCAGAGGGACCTCAGGTGGGGCTGGGGCCACCTGGGCTGCAGTCACCAGCGACCCCACCTCAACTTCAGAAGGAAGGGGGAGGGGCACGTGGTCTTTGCTGGCACTGCCTGCTCATGCCGTGCCACAGGCTCCCAGTCCCACGACCAGTGGGCCAGGCTGCAGAGCAGGATATGGAAGGGGCATGGACCCATTAAACCCTCCCAGGACCCTGTGCGGTAGGCCTCACGGTCCCCTTGCTGCAGATGCAGAAGCATGTCCAGAGGTACCGGGGCTGCTGTGAGCAGAGGGAAGGAGCCAGGGGAAGCAGGCTCTGGGCAGGAAAGCCACGTTCTCGGTGGGCCTTGGGGGGCTTGCTGGGTGGCATGGATTGGCCAAGGGCTGGGGGCTGGACGGACCCTCTTCCACTGTAAGGCAGCTCAGTGCCCCCCCCCCAATACCAGGCAGGACCAGGGCAAAGCCCCAGACCCTGGATCTGGGGCAGGTGGCTGGGCACTCAGGATTGCTGGGCACCAGCCTGGGTTCAGTTCCGACTGGCCATTCAATCACAGGTGACTTGAGGCCAGTCACCTAACCTCTCCGTGCTCCCAACCACAGTTGGAACACGGGAGTGTCTGCCCCATTGGGATGTTGTAAGGAGTAAATGAGGGCACAGCATGTGGCACAGGGCAGGGCCTGGCGCAGCAGGAGGCCTGCCAAGACGTGGTAGTTACTATTTATTATTAGTGTGACTTGGATGCTTTTCACCTAGCGTGGGTGAGTCTTTGCCAGCTTGGTGGGGAAATCTCATCCTTGCTCTGGGGTGTGGGCCTGCTCTGGTGGAAAGAGCAGGCTTTTAAGGCAGAGAGGGTCCATACTGCTGTGCAATCTTGGACATGTGACTTAACCTCTCTGAGCCAGTCTCCTCAGCTAGAGGGTGATGACAGCTGCCTTGCCCAGCTGTTGTTAGGATTCAGTAAGAAGGTGATATAAGAGTCTTCTGCCATGGTAGGTACACACTATATGCATTGTTATTATCTGTATTATTTAGTATTTCAGAGCCTGGGGCTACCTCTCCAGGATGACTGAGGGGCATCGAGGTTTCTTCAGGGGAAGCAGGGGAGAGAAAACAGGTGCCTGAGGTTTTGTCTTAACTGAGGTACCGTGGGTCCCACTCTGGGCCCTCATCTGATCACCGGACAGAGATGCCTGGGCCATGTGGACCCTCTGACTGGGTCTGTCATTGGGGGTCATCTGGGGCTGCGCCCAGGCGGCCAGAGGGTAGGCAGGGTTGTAAAACCTCCCCAGGTATTTCCAGTGAGTAGCCACAGTCTCGGACATTTGGCTGGGAGACCCTTGTCCCAACTGCTTCCTATTTTTCAGCATCAGGATGGGAATGTGACATGTACCCAACCCTCTGCATGACTATCCGTTGCTGGGTCAGCCCAAGTGCCCTCCCCTCCAGCGGTCCTCAGCCCCCATGGGCAATACAGTCACCCATGAAGCACCTTTTAAAGAGTACTGATGCCCAGGCCCCCACCAGCCCCATCAATCAGACTGCCTGGGGATGCAGCCTAGGGAATCTGTATTTTTCGCGTCCCTGGTGATTCTGCCTTACACAAATAGACATTGCTCCTGAAAACTTGCCTCTCTCATTTTGTAAATCACATCATTCTCAGCACCCCAGAGAGTTGCTTTCCAAAGAAATATTGTGGTAAACTCTTTTGAGATGTGAGCAACTTCCCTCGTCTGTTTTGTAGCCCAGGTTTGTGTAGGTGTGTCTCACAGTGGGCCCTGTAGTGCTGTGGGAGGGTGCAAAGGCAGAGGGGAGCTCAGGAACCCCAACACCCACCGGGCAGCTGGGGCCTGGGAGGCCAAGGCAGCCTGTGCTAGAGCTTGGGATGGGGGCAGACCTGGGGTTTCGAGGAGAGGCTGGGAAGTGGGGTGCCATGCACTGCTCTGGGGTTCAAGAAATGGGGCTATCCTGCTCTGCATGCCCTCCTTCCCCGGGAGACCCTGGTCAAGGCACTTGCCCTTGGGCTGAGCATCCCCGTCTGGAGGTGAATGTGGGACAGGCCCACCCCCACTGGGCTGCGCAGCCCCACACTGTGGCCAAAGGAGAGGGGAGCTCTGAGCAGCTGGACTTGCCCCAGCACAGGGAGGCCTCTCAACCGTGCTGGTCTGCAGTGGGGGCCTGGGGGCAGCAGAGCCCTCCCCAACCCTGCTGGCCTTTCCCCCACCCCCAGATCTCCCCAGGCTCCGAGGAGGACGAGGCCCATGAGGGATGCAGCCGAGAGAACCTGGGCCGGATCCAGTTCAGCGTCGGCTACAACTTCCAGGAGTCCACGCTCACCGTGAAGATCATGAAGGCCCAGGAGCTGCCGGCCAAGGACTTCAGTGGCACCAGCGACCCCTTTGTCAAGATCTACCTGCTGCCAGACAAGAAGCACAAGCTGGAGACCAAGGTGAAGCGGAAGAACCTGAACCCCCACTGGAACGAGACCTTCCTCTTTGAAGGTGAGGCAGGTGCCACCTTTCCCACCTGTGGTCACTCTTGCCGCCCACCATGCCCTCACCCAACCACACACATGTGATCACTTGCACAGACACATGCATACATACACCAGCAGGCACACAAATGCAGAAGCACATATACAAGCGGGTCCACATGTGTGCACACTTGCATGCGTGCACATGTACAGGTACACATGCACGCACGCCTGTATACACCCACACAGGCATGTATCTTGGGCCAGTTAATCTGATGCATTTTGTGTCTAGCTGGGAGCAGCTCACAGGAGCCCAGTAGAGCCAGCATCATGGCCAGACCAAGGAGAAAAGCTGGGCCACCGCCTGGCATTTCAGCCCAGACACAGAGCTCCTCCTGAGGGGAGGAAGGGAGGGAGGCACCCATGGGATTCAGAGGTGGAGCACCCAGAGTGTAGTGGTTAAGAGTGCAGGTTGTGGCCCAGGGTTCGAATCCCAGCTCTGCCACTTACTAGCTGTGTGACATTGGGTGAGTTCCTGAACCTCTCTCTGCCTTGGTTTCCTCATCTATAAAACAGAGATAATAAAGTGAGGATTAAACAAATTAGTAAATTGTAAAAGCACTTAGAGCAGTACCTGACACCTAGAAAATGCTTGATACCAGCTTGTTAAACACACTCCGTCTGTTGCCATTCTCTGACCCTCCCCCACATGGGACGGGAGCAAGGGTTTCTGAGCCCTGCCTGCAGGCTGCTGAGACAAGTGTCCTTTCTCTCTCCTGCAAGCCCTCTCCGAAGGCCCCCTCCTTTATCTCTTGTCTCTGAGGATTCAAGGTAACCAGGAAGCTGGGCATGTGATAGGGAGCGATTTCTATCCCAGGGCCTTTGGGTGCTAGGACCCCGCTTAGAGAAGCCACAACCCTTTCCTGAAAGCCTGGTTCAACCAGTGAGAGTAAATCCCTAATCCAACTGCCTGGAGCCCTGCTTTCCAGAACCTTCAGTGTGCACCCTGGGACATTTCCCCATCTCGTGGCCCAGCCACTGGGCACTCCACCCCTTCTACAAGGTGACAGCCAGCTCACCCACTAAATAAGTCATTAAGGGTGAGCAGTGGATGCCCATGTGTTTCTAGATCCCGGCCCCCTCAGGTCAGTGTGGGGGCCAGTTTAGAGATAGCACAGCCAGTGCTCAGCTGTCTGGAGGTGTGTGTAGCCAGCTGGTGGGGTGAGGTTTATGAACAGAGCCCCAGTCCACCAGTCCCTTCTTCAGTCATGTAGCTGGCATCAACTATGAGCTGGGCACTCTTCTGGGTACTGGGGATACAGAAAAGAATGAGTCACTGTTATGGCCTTCAAGGTATTCCTGGTGTGATGGAGGACATAGATGTGTAGATAATTAAGCCATGCACAGCATGACAGGAGCTGTGGGAACCCAGTATGAGCTCACCTTGGTGGTGCTAAAGAAAATTTCGCCAAAGACGGGCCATTCAAGATGGGTTCTGTTGGATGAGTAGGAGTTTGCCAGATTGGAGCCTGCCTCCTCTGGTGATAAAGAGAGCTGCCTCGGGTGCTGGGACCTTTTGGAGCCCCCAACATTCCCAGAACACTTGTCCTCATGCATTTCACCTGAATAGGTGCCAGGGGTCACTGGAGCAACGTCCCTGGGGAACTCTGAGATGAGTAAGACACAGCTGCCTTAATATAAGGAAAGAGACCCTGAACGAATTCAAAGAATCTCCTCGTTCAGCTTGCCTGCTCCTACACAGGCTCCTCTGTGCTTCCAGCGTTTCTGGGTGAAGGTGCTAGAATGCTGTGGAGCCCTTCCTTTCCTTCCTCTGCTCCAGCGGTCAGCTGAGGTATTAGGGGTCCTCTCGTTCCTGCTCGCCCCTGCGTTCAGGATCTCCTGGCCTCAGGCCTCCAGGCTGGCCTGTGCCCCTGTCCCTCCCAGGCCAGCCCCACCTCATGGCTTGAGATCCTCCCCTGGCTCTCTCCCACCCTTCCCATCCCCCCAAGCCCCTCCCCCACCCCCCCTTAGCTCCTGCTTCACCCGAGCACATGCCTGCTGCCCCGTCAGGTAGCTCACTGGCATTTATTCATCCGTTCAATTATTTATTCACTTAACAAATATTTATCGAGTGCCTACTACGTGCCAAAAGTGGTGTTAGACGCTGGGATCCAGAGGCTGATAACAGAGATGCCTTCCTGGAAATCCTGGCCTGCTGGGGGAGCCAGACAATCATCAAGGAAACAGATGAGAAATCTCTGTTCCAGCTTGTCGCACACGTTGCGAAAGGAAAGCGCTAGAGCGAGTATGGGGGACCCGACACTGCCTGGGATGTTCGGAAAGAGAGCTGAGACCTGAGGGATGAGGCCGGCCGGCCGGGGAGGGGCTGTGGTGGGGGCTGGAACCCAGGCACTGAGTGAAGAGCGCTCACGAGACAGGCAGGGAGAGGACAGCCAGGCCAAACTGGAAGGACCTGGAGCCAAGGCAGGGTGCTGGCTTTTATTCTGAGTGCACCGGGAACCACTGAGAGCCTTTATGCAGGAGCATATCATGGTGCGATTTCTATTTTTAAAAGATCACTCTGGCTGCTGTGTTGAGAATGGACTGCAGGACAGGGCGTGGAAGCGGGGAGGGCGTTTGGAGGCACTCGCGGCTGTCTAGGCAAGAGGTGCCAGTCTTGGACAAGGGAGTGGCACTGAGAAGGGGCAGCTGCGGGAGGAAGAACGGAAGGACAGGCTGATGCATTGGAAGGGGGGAGGTGGCATCACAGGACACCTGTCCGCTCCTGTGTCTATGCCTTGGCTGTGTCTATGCCTGCCCTGAGTGCTCCTGGGCTTGCCTCGGTATAATAGGTAGTGGCTGCTCAGGGAGCGACGGGGCCACTGCCCAGCCACTGAGAAGGACACAAGATGAAAGAGTGAATGGATGATCCCAGTTCTGTTCTTTATTAGCTGTGGGGCTTTGGGCAAGCCATCTGGGCCTCAGTGTCCCCATCTGTAAAGTGGACAAGATACCATCCACCTCGGAGAATTGTCGAGGGATTCCCATGAGACAGTAACAGCTCTTGCTAACTCCTCAGTAAGGTCTAATTGCAGCCAGGTGTTGCCTGCTGGGCTAGGTGGGGCGGCAGGGGGAGGGCAGAGGGCCTGCCTCCTCCTCATGTGGCCTGCCTTCCTCACGGGCCCTGTGTGGTCCCCTTGTCCCTTCGTCACTGGCACTCGTCCCTCTCCCCAGGTTTTCCCTACGAGAAGGTGGTGCAGAGGGTCCTCTACCTCCAAGTCCTGGACTACGACCGCTTTAGCCGAAACGACCCCATCGGGGAGGTGTCCATCCCCCTCAACAAGGTGGACCTGACCCAGATGCAGACCTTCTGGAAGGATCTGAAGCCATGCAGCGATGGGAGTGTAAGGTCCCCACTGGTGGGCCTTGGCTGGAGAGGGCTCGAGCTGTGGGGAGGGGTGCAGATGGGTGGGCCCCAAGGAAGCAGAGTTCCCACAAGCAACTTGAGCACAGGTATGTGGCACTTGGGGGTTCACCTGATCTGTGAGAAAGAACCTGGTGATCTGTTCCAGAAACCAGGGCCCTGGGAGGGGGGACAGTGCGCAGACCTACCAGATGAGGGCAGACAGTGTGACAGAGGTAACAGACAGAGGGGATGGGTAAGCTCCCAGGTCAAGGCAGAGGGGGTCTGGTGGCAGCTGAGCCAACTAGAGAGCTATCCAGCCATTCCCCACACCTCTACTGTTGTCCCTCCCAGGGGAGCCGAGGGGAGCTGCTCTTGTCTCTCTGCTACAACCCCTCTGCCAACTCCATCATCGTGAACATCATCAAAGCCCGGAACCTCAAAGCCATGGACATCGGGGGCACATCAGGTGCTGGGGCTCCTCACAGCAGAGGACAAGCAGGCTGGGGAGGTCCTGGGGACATGAGGGTTACACTGGATATGGACAGCGGGGTCTATGCTGTGACTCTCACCCGACCCTTGGACCCCAACCTCCAGTCCCAGCTCCTCCACCCTAGAGCCCTTGGTCACCCCCTTTGGAGCACCCTCAGGGCTGGCCTCATCATGGACTGTCTTTCCCAGACTCAGGAAGAAGGGGAACATTGTGGCAGGAAGACCTGGGTTCTAGCCCCAGCTCTGACACCACTTGTCTGTGACTTCGGGCAAGACCTGGCCTCTCTGGGGCTTGGTTTCTTTGTTTGTGTTAATGGGAAGGCACTAGGTGATGGCTGAGGTCCGTCTGCTGACTCCCTCAGATCTCTCTTGTTCTTGCTGGGATATTTTCTTGCCCCCTGGGCAAGCATACAGCCCCTCCTGCCCTGGCTTCCACGCCTGGAAAGGGAAAAGGATGCTAGGAAGCCCCCCACCCAGTATCCCTCTAACCCTGCCACCCCCCACCAGACCCCTACGTGAAGGTGTGGCTGATGTACAAGGACAAGCGGGTGGAGAAAAAGAAGACGGTGACAATGAAGAGGAACCTGAACCCCATCTTCAATGAGTCCTTTGCCTTTGATATCCCCACGGAGAAGCTGAGGGAGACGACCATCGTCATCACCGTTATGGACAAGGACCGGCTTAGCCGCAATGACGTCATCGGCAAGGTGAGGGTGAGGCAGGTGGTGTGGCGCACACAGCTGGTACCAGCGAGGGTCTGTTCCTTCAAAGAAGCAGCAGGGGAAGTGGGTGAGCCCAGGGCTGGGCCCTGGGAGATCAGGGTCAGTCCGTTCCCTTCTTGGGCCTCCATTTCTTCATCTAAAAATGAGGGGATTGGATGAGACCCTCCCTAAGGTTCCTCCCTGAGTGTCCTGTGGGTTGGTCAGCTCAGGACAGACTTCTGGAAGAGGTGGGAAAGAAGGAAGGGGGAGAGAGAAAGTCCCTGGATCTCATAGGAAGGTTTTCTGGGCAGGACTCTCAGATGGCGTAATGACCTCAGCACAGCATTGCCTGGGTGCCACCTGCACAGGGCGAGCTGTGTGGGCAGTGTTGAGAGCAGCAGTCAGAACCCAAAGAACCTGACTTCACTTCCCAGCTCATCTGCCAATAAACAACTGTACAACCTCGGGCAAGTCACCTGGCCTCTCCAAGCTTCAGTGTTCTCATCTGTAAAATGGAGCTACTAATAGTGGCCCTACAGAATTTCACAGGGTGGTATAAGAATTGACTGAGATATGTGAACAGTCTTGTAGAAAGTAACCTCTTCTTAACACATATTAACCAAATGTATACTTAGCTTTGACTTTTTCCAGGATGTGATTCTGTGACATGAATCCTTTCCTTTTTCCACTTTGAAATATCTATCCCTGTGTTTATTTACAGTTCAGTGTTGAGAGTGTGGGCTCAGGAGTCACACTGCCTTGGTCCAAGTCCGAGCCCCACCTCTTAACAGCTGTAACCTCTCTGAGCCTCATTTCCTCCTCTCAAAATGAGAGTAGGACATTCCTAACCTCACAGTGTGCTGGGAGGATTAAATAAGATAACACAGGTGAGATGTTTAGCATAATACTTAGAACATATATGTTAGCTAGTATTATAATAAAAGTTATTTTTGAGATGTTCTCACTAAGGGCATGTGTGTTCATTCAGGCATGGCAGTTTGACCAGGAGCAGTGCAGGGAACTAGTGATCAGGGCAGGTGGGAGGAAGGGTAGATGCCAGGAGTGAGTAAGGGCAGAACATAGTTCACCAAGGGAGTTGCCATGTGAGGGGAAAACCAGAGAGGGGACCTGGGCACCTGCAAGGAAAGGAGCTGAGGTGGAGGCATCCCTCAGACAGATGGGAATAAAGAAATCAGCTAGGGTGAGGGAGGCAGCCTGGCCTCAAAGAGGAGAGCTGATCCTGCCTGCCATCAGGTACAGCTCAAGGAGCGTGACTGGCTCCTCAGCACAGTGCCACCCATACTCCAGAGACAGCATATGCTCTGGGCAGGGCTTGGGGTCTGCCCAGCTGCACTTGACCAGCTCAGGCCAAGGGCCAAGTAACCTTATCTGCTTCTAGGTTCTTTTTGAACTAGCCCTTGGGAGTTGAATGTTCCTTAGATACCAATTATAGCTCCTTTTGAAACAGTCCTACCTTCTGTTGGCCAAACCAAGGCAAAGGTGGATTTGTTCTCACTTTGGCCCGGGTAGCTTAGGGAGCCCGAGGATCTCTGAATCCTTCTGACTCCCAGCTCCAGCTCAGCCCTGGAAGCCAGGAGTCTGCCCCTCATGTCTGCCTGGCATCACTCAAGGCTGTGAGAATCATACTGGGCTGAGGTTGCAAACGTGGCAGATACCCAGTAGCCCAGGTCTCCATGACCCTGTGGGGGTGAACAGTCAACCAGCTTCAGAGGGATGGAGCCCACTGACTGAGAGGACTCACCACGTGGGGGCACGCCACCATGCCCGGCTGAGCACATGACATGCACCGTTCCAACTGTCTGTAAGGCGGCTACCAGCATCAGCCCATTTTGCTGAGGAGGGCCTGAGGCTGAGCGAGGCCACTCTGCCTGCACATGGCAGAGCTGGGGTTTGCTCCACTCTTTTTTTATTTTATTTTATTTTTATTTCAGAATAATTTTAGATTGGTAGGAAAGTGGCAATGATGGTACAAAGGGTTCCCGTGTGCCCTCACCCAGCTTCCCCAGTTGTCAGCCTGTCACATTACGATGGCACGTCTGCCACAGCCTAGGGAACCAACATGGATGCATTACTGTGAACGAAACTCCAGGCTTTATTTGTGTTTCACCAGTTTTTCCACTAATGTCCTCTCTCAGTTCCAGGATCCAATCCCAGCTATCACACTGCACTGAGTCGCCTTGTCCCCTCTGGTCTCTGACAGTCTCTCAGTCTCTCCTTATTCTCTATGATCTTGACAGTCTTAAGGAGCACTGGCCAGCTGTCCTAAAGAAGGCCCCCCAATCTGTGCACCTACTCCTTTTCCCCCAGTGCCTGTGCTCTTAATCACCCACCAGTCCCAAGGCCAGGGTCACCTCGGCCTACCCTGGGGGAACTTGGGGACCCATGCATGCAGCCCTGAGAGGCTAGGAAGCCCCTAACACAGAGGCTTGGCAGGATTTGGGCAGAACCCAAAAGACCTGGATTTAAATCCCTCTGCACCACTTATAAACTCTATAACTGTGGGTAAGTCTCTTAACTCTTATACCTTAGTTTCCTCATCTGAAGAATGGGGATAGTAATATGATAAACCTACCTCACAGTTGTAGGATTTGATGATCTACGTCAGCGGTCCCCAACCTTTTTGGCACCAGGGACTGATTCCATGGAAGACAATTTTTCTACGGACGGTGGGTGGGAGGGGGGATGGTTTTGGGGATGATTCAAGCGCATAACATTTATTGTGCAGTCAATCCTCTCTGCTAATGATAATCTGTTTTTGCAGCCACTCCCCAGTGCTAGCATCACCTCCTCAGCTCCACCTCAGATCATCAGGCATTAGATTCTCATAAGGAACATGCAACCTAGATCCCTCGCATGCGCAGCTTACAGTAGGGTTTGTGCCCCTATGAGAATCTAATGCTGCCACTGATATGACAGGAGGCAGAGCTTATGCGGTGATGTGAGTGATGGGGAGCGGCTGTAAATACAGATGAGGCTCTGCTCCCTCGCCTGCTGCTCACTTCCTGCTGTGTGGCCCATCTGGGGCCCAGGGGTTGGGGACCACAGATCTATATGTATGAAGCCCCTGGCCCAATGCCTGACATGTAGTAAGTGCCCAGGAGGTGGGAACAATTGTAATTGAGGTGAGTGAGACAGTGCCTAACAGGTAGGGTAGGGAGGCCATGGGGGTGAACTGCTCCACCCCCATCTTCAACCCCCACTGTAAATAGGTCAGCAGTCTAATTCCAAAGAGCCAGGCATGCCCAGGCTGGAGCGGGGATTGGGGGGGGATTGACCAGGAAAACAGGTCAGGTCAGGCTGGCAGAGGGAGGGAGGAGGGAGCCTCTGCAGGTAGATTGTCAGTACAGGCAGAGGCCCTGTGGTCCTGTGGTGGAGTTGGAATGTCGCCCCCTCGTGGGGGCAGGAGACAGTGCCCCAGAGACTGCGCTAATGCTGTCCCCTCCCCTTTCTCCCCAGATCTACCTGTCCTGGAAGAGCGGGCCCGGGGAGGTGAAACACTGGAAGGACATGATTGCCCGTCCCCGACAGCCTGTGGCCCAGTGGCACCAGCTGAAGGCCTGAGTGGGGCCAAGGGAGGCCCAGGGGGCCAAGGGCCCGGGTCCCCATCATGCCCTCCCCACTTTATGCACAACTCCCTGCCTGGCCACCCTGCCGTGGGTGAGGGGAGGACCCTGAGGGCTCAGCCAGGGAGGGGTCCCAGGACTCCGCTGGGCGCCATTTCTAGGAAGTACCGCCCCACCCCCCACCGGTCCAGCTTGGGGGAGGGGATCTGGGAGCCATTTTCCTGCTTTGCCCCATTCCTTCCTGACTTGCTGATACTAAAGAAGTGGGGGAGAGCTCGAGAGCCAGACGGGCAGACGGGCACATCCCTCCAGAGGCCCGCCAGGGGGGCATGGTCCCCCATTTTCTTTAAGGCAGTGCCTGGAGTGGAGAGAGGCCACCTCCTCCCCAGCCCCTGACGTGGGCCCAGAGGAGGAGAGGCCGAGGCGTTTGGCCCCGGCCTGGCCAGGAGAGGCCCGATCCCAGGGCAGTTTCAGGTGCCGGCTGGGCCCTGAATGCCAATGATAGTGTATAGCCTGCTCCTGGGTCCTGGAGCCATGGCCCTGTGTACTTGTGCTGTGTCCAATGTGTGTGTGCACGCGTGGTGGGGGGGCTTGCTCCCTGTCTCCCTTGGGCTGGCAGTGCTGAAGACTATGCGAAGTCAGGTTTCCCAAAGGGGAGGTGGGGCTGGCAGCCAGGGGTGGGAGAGGAGAGGCCAGTAGGGCTGAGTGGGGTGGGGGGGTAGGAGAGGGGCAGACCCAGGGGCTGGGCTGAGAACTGGGCTGCCTCCTGCCATCTGCCCTTCTCCTCCCCGTGTCCCCTCTGTGCCTCCCTCTGCTCAGATCCTCCAGTAGCTCCTTCCTCAGCAATTCCATCTCTTGAATGTCGGTTCACACCTTTTAGGCACCTACTGTGTGCACAGCATTCCACCAGGACTCAGCTGCACCCTTCCTTCTCAGTGGTCCCAGGCCCCCACTGGTTCTTCCCTAACACCCTCATCCACAGACACCCCCCCTTCCCAGATCTCTCATCCCAGCCAAGTTACTTGGCCATCCTCTCCGTGCGTCCCAGCTTCCTTGCCCTTCCTCTCCCTGCCTGTGCAGGCTCCCGCCCCTCCCTCCTGCACCCCTCCATCTCCGCTGCCTGTGGACCTTCCCTTTATTCCCTCTCATCGTGCGTGGTCTCTGATGTTCCACGGCCTGACCTTCTCCAGGACTGTCTTCCCATCCTTCCCCACTCCTCGGTCCCCAGAGCAGCTCCGTCTGCCCCCTCCACCCAGGCACAGTGCAGGGAGTGAGGCAGGAAGACCAGGACTCTGTGAGTTCTGAGGTTGCCCCACACGAAGCTGTGGTTTCTCTGCCTCCGCCACTGCTGAGACTAGCATTGGCTTCCCCTTGGAGACAGCAGATTGCAGGATGATCCCTGCTTAAACCCTGTCATCCCCACGCTCGGCCTGATATTGATACAAGACCCAGCTGGTGACAGAGCCTCAATCCTGGGGGTCCGCGAGCCTGGGCCTGACATCCCCGGCATACACCGCCAGGTGGCGCCAGGACCCCACGGTCTGGACCACAGGGCTACCCTGGGTGGGCCTGACACCCCAAGGAAAGAAGGCTCTCTGGACAGGGTCCCCACGTCCAGAGCTCGGCGAAAGCATAGACGCTTGGGAACCGTTCTCCTTCAGTAGGCTTCCCCTTTAGCTGAGCATTCTGCTCTGTGCGGTAGATGGGTCACCTTTTGCCCGTAACAAAATTTTCGTAAATTGAATCTCCACCACCACCACCCCCGGCCCCCATTCTCTCTCCCTGGGATCTGGAGGAATCATACATAGTAGGTGAGTCGTTTTGTAGAGTGAAGAATGCTAATGTAAAGCAAATAGGCGTCCACATTCCTTGTAAATCCAAATGTTTCTATATTGTAGCTTTGCTTAAAATGGGGTCTGCCCCAACTGCACCCTCCTCGGCGGGGCGGCGGGGCGGCGACCGCGGAGGCTGTGTGCAAGTAGGAGAGGGTGCCGACCAAGTCTCGAGACTCGGAGGGGATCTGTCATTCTCCACCCCTCCCTTGGATCGGCCTCGATTTCCCGTGCTCCCACCCCAACCCGGGGGGGGGCCCTCGCCTGCTGGAGGGCTCCCCGAGATCCAAGCGCTCGCGCGCAGTGGGTGAGGCAACGGAAGCCTCTTCTCCCAGCCCGGCTCACGGAGCTCTTAGCCAATCACATGCAGAGAGCATCTCCTGGCGGGGTCAGTTCCCAATCGGACCCCACCCAGGCACCCCGGTGGCCCTGCCTGGGGTTCCCCAGCACTCCCTACCCCCACCCCGCGCAGCTGTAGCTCCGGGACTCTGGGGAAGGGTGGCAAGTGGCGGGCGGTGGGCCAGGTGAGCTGGCATGGGAGGCGACGGGTGGTAGGGGGAGGGGGCGGGGCGGTCTAGGGCATAGGAGAGCAGGGAATGGGGGAACTTGAGGGTGGAGGGAGGGCACCGGAGCCCTGCCACCATCCCAGGACCTTGGGCAAGTCACCCACACTCCCTGGGCCTCAGTTTCCCCATCTGTAAAATGATGGTAATAATACTTCACCTACCTCATGGGGGAGGTTGTGAGGCCACCATCACCTGACCTGGGGGTCATGGCAGGAGGACTCTGAAGGTGCTACCCGGGAGCAAAGTATTACTGAAACCTGAGAGCAAGGCCCACCTGCCCTTCCCCCCCGAGAGCCTCCAGAGATAGCCGAGGCCAGCCCAGGCCCATCTGTCTCTTCACTGTGTTCCAGGCGCTTTCCTGAGCGTCACCTGCCATCTTTGGGGGTGCCCTAGACTTAGTTGTTACCTTGTTCAGGTATCCTTTCTTGTGACCGTCTCCCCACGTGACTGCTGTACAAATTCCACCCGCCCCGGGACCCCCACACCTGCCCGCCGCCACCAGACGCCAGGGAAGGGACAGAGGAAAACAGCCGCAGAAACGCCAAGGGGGCCCCCGAGGCCCCCAGGGGTGGGGAGTGGTGGCCGCTGTTTGTATTGTGTTTGAGTCCTTGAGCGCAAGTGTTTTATAAAAAATTAAACAAAAATGCACTGTCACAAAAAAAATTTTTGCAGCGAAGAGAAATGAAGAAAAACTGAAGGAAAAAAAAGGAAAAATGAACCATGCAAAATTTTTCCACCACACGCGCCCTCTCAGCCAGCAAGACTTCCTCTTTGCAAAATCATATTTTTGTGGGAATGGGCCCTGCTTTTTGTGGCAAGGCCTGTTCCGATTAATAAAGGATCGTGAAAAAGTAGGACCTTGGCTGTTTCCTCCGCGGGTCCCGGCCCCCTCTCACCTCCCCGGTTGGCAGAGGCCCCGGGGCGAAGGGGATGGGGAGCCCCGGGCTGAGTCTCCCCCAAGCTCTTCACCTTTGGGATTTGACTTCACTGGTGACCAGGCCCCTCCTGAGCTTTCTGCCCATCCTCAGACCTAGAATATGACCCACCAGCTGCTCAGGAAGCAGGGCTGCAGCTACATCTCCCCGCTCAGCCTGAAGCAAGGCTTATCCGGAGTGGAGCCTCTAGGCCTCGGGGTGCCCCGAGCTCACCCAGCCTGACGTCCCCTCCTCAGTTCCCAGGGGCCCTCACCACCCTCCAAAGCAGGTCAGACAGACCAAAGGGGGACCCTTCTCCTTCCCCACCACCACCCACTGGGCCATTGCAGTTTCAGGCCCGTGTCTCCTTCCTGGTCCCTGCAGGGGACAGGAAAGACACAGAGCTGTGGGTCTGTTGGCTGGACCTGCGGCTTCTCTCAGCCCGTTTAGTTGAATTCTTTAGGATTAGAAGTTTCTCCAACTCAAGAGCAAGTTCCAGCCGGAGGGCCTGGGAGCCTGAGTTCCAACCCCTTCCTTCTCTGGCCTCTGTGGCCCTGGGCAAGCTTCCTCTGCCCTGTTCCCTCTGTCCACAACAAAGCAGTAACCACCCCGACCCCTTCCCTCCCCACACAAGGCCCAGGGCAAGCTGAGGCCTGGCAGCTCTCCGGGTACTTCAGAAGGAAGGTGCTACATCTGTTTCAGACACAGGCACAAGGAATGAGCACATCCCCACTGTCATGCGTCCACCTGCTGGCCCCCGCCCTGCTCTGGAGTGAAGTGGCCTGCATGCCACCTGCTCCCCAGCACCTGGGGCCGGCAGCTGCCTCCTCGGGCTGCAGTCAGTACCCCGCCTGAAGATGTGCGCCGCCTCCCTTTCTGCCTCCTCCCTTTCTTACAACCCCATTTAAATGTCCCTTTAAAAGGTGGTTATTTCTTGTGGCTCTTGATCTCTGTCCCAGAGATTGGAGGGAGCCCTGGGGGGGTCAGGTAAGTAGCCTCAGGAGCACCCCTTGTCAGAGCTCCTGTCCTGGCTTTCTCTTTGCGAAAGCAGCCCTGGAAAGCGAACCTGAAAGCACAGACAGCTGGGGCCGGCAAAGGTGGCAGTCCCTTGCCAGCAGCTCTGGCCTCTTCCCTGGGCTTGGGCCTCTTTCCTCTGCTTCCACTTCTTTGGGTCTGTCTTCATCCACATCTACTCTGAGATACTCACCCATCCCTCCCTGTACTCAGGACCACTGCCTTCTGGTATTTTCTGTCTCCCACAAGTCCCTCCCAGACATCACTGCTTTCTGGAAGGCCGTCCTGGGCCCCATCCTGCTCTCCTGTCCCTCCCCTGCAAAGACAACCAGAAGGACATGGCTCGAACACTCTGTGTGCCCCAGCTTGTGGCTCACTGACCATCTGTTTCCCGTGATGATGCCCCGCTCCCTGTGTCTGTGTCCTGTGTGTATGTGTTGTGTTAGATTGTGAGCCCCCCACCCCCACCCCGGGCAGGGATCCCTGTCTGAAAACACGCTCTGTGTAGCTCACCTGGGTGTGCTAATAAATGTTCATCTTCAGAACAAGAGTGCCCAGGTGTCTTGAGGAAGCTTTGGGACAGATGGCTGCATAAGCCGGTGCAGTGGCATTGGAAGCAGGGAGGTGCTTGCTGCACCCTGCTCTCCCCTTCTCCCAAGCCCTGAGGGTAGGTGGGAAGGGGCAGGGAATGGCGAGGACAAAGCTGGGAAAGGGTCCTCCCTCCCACCAGAGAGTCTGCTGCCTTGTGGGCCAAGGAGGTCTGCTTGCCTGAAGGCTCCAGGGAGAGAAAGATTAGGCTACAATCCTCATCCATTCCACTCACAGACCTGACTGCCAGCCCAGGCCAGAGCAGCTCCTCCCTGGATAGTGAGCACTGGGCTAGGAGTCCTCCCCCTAACCCCCCACCCCTGTTTATGGGCAAGTCACTGACACTCCTGGCCCATTTCCTGCCCTGCTGCCTCCTCTGCTCCCTCCTCATCCCAGTTCCCACAGCCTGCCTTCCTCCTCTGACTGCCAGCTCCCTTGGCCTCTGCCCCTGAATCCTGGCACAAACAGTACAAACACGACTCTTCCAGACCTTCCCTGCCCTGCTCCCCCACAATCCACCCACCTCTGACTGCCCTAAGACAGCACCAGTGCCTCTTCCCCTGCTCCCCAGAGGCCAGGCGAAGTCCCGGGAAGTCGGGGGTGGGGGAGTGCTAGGACCCCTAATAGTGCTGTCTCCATCACCAAGAGGAGCCACGATGCCCAGCTATCCCTTGCAATAGCCCCCTCCCTACCCCCTACCCCCATTT
This sequence comes from Daubentonia madagascariensis, assembly GCA_023783475.1. NCBI lineage: Eukaryota > Metazoa > Chordata > Mammalia > Primates > Daubentoniidae > Daubentonia > Daubentonia madagascariensis. The sequence goes on along the minus strand of JAKFHU010002396.1, from coordinate 3,347,387 downwards.
CCACATGGAGACAGAGAACCTCAATAGTGCTCTAAAGCCAAGTATCAGTACCACTTTAACCAAACTCTAACTTTCCAGAAGGCACTGGCTCCTGACAGTGGAGAGCAAGTAAGTGGCAGAGCCGGGGACCAAGCCCTGACAATCTCCTCTCCCTTTCCCTGGAGAGAAAATCAGCCTCGGCAGCCCCTGCTTGGCTGGTAAGTGACCGTGGCTAAGGGTGCTATATTTGACAGAGCAAAAAGCAGGGCCGGGTCTCAGGATGGCAGGGCCTTTGCCCTGATGGACAGTCCTCAGTGAATGCAGCAGGGGAGGAAGTACCAGGAAACAGACCAGACAGGGGAAGGAAGTCTGAGCTCTCTAACACCAGCAGTTATTCCAGGGTGACTGTGGCTCCCTCTGCAGCCCCCTTCCCCTGCATCTAAGATTTGCATGAAAGGAACATAGAGAAATACTTTCGATGGAGCATTGAGCTGCAGCATCAGATCTGAATAAACCCAACTCCTTGTGTACAGATGGAGGACCTGAGGCCCAGGGGGGCATGATTTGCTCAAGGTCACTCTGTCAATAACAGGACTCGGACTGGAAACCATGCCTTTTGATTGCAGGCCCAGGGTACATCCCCTGCCCTGTGATGTAAGTTACACGCCAAGAGGACAGTCCCTGGTCGGCTGCAGCTCCTACCCCACCTGAGTGATCATCTGATCTCTCAAATTCCTCCCTGCCAGACCCCAGGAAGGCCCATTGACCCTGATGGAACATCAACAGGGGGAACCCTGGAGGGGACAAGGTCTGCAGCCGAGCCCCAGACCCCTCTTCCTCCGATCCTCCCCCCCCCCGCCACCTCTTTCTGTCCATTGAAGGCCTTCACTTGTGCTTGCAAAGCGACTACTCCAAATCCATGCCCAGCCTCCTCCTCAGCCCAGCCCATGTGCCAGCAGAGCTGCTGGGCAGGGCCTGACCTTTTGGCCCCGTCTGACATCAGCCCCTGTTGCCACGGTGATGGAGGCCTGGCAGGATTTTCTCATGGGAGATGGGCCTCCAGGCTTGAGGTTTTACAATTTTCTTCCTTTCTTTAAATCTCTATTTATTTTTTCTCCTGAACTACAAGGAGAGAAAGTAATGCCAAAACTAAGCAAAAAGAGACTAAGAAGGAGAGAGAGAGAAAGACGAAAGCAGAGTGAGAGAGATGACGGCAGGCAAGGAAAGAGGCACAGAAGGGGAGAGGCAGTGCCCAGTGCAGTGAAAGGTCAGCCCGGCTTGAGGGCGATTCAAAACACACACAGAGCCAAAGAGCCAGGAACCTGAGGATTAAGCAGGAGAAACGGATGCGGTGCCCGGACCCAGGGAGGTGTGCGCTGGACGGGAGAGCAGCCTTGAGCGGCTAAAGCCACTCCCCAGACAGGCAGCATACAACAGTCGGCCGGGGTCAGCCTGACACAGAGCTGGGGCACATGGCCGGGGACAGTGCCAGAGAGAGCCCAGGGTCCCCACAGCAGTGGGACCCAGTGCTCCCAAGGCTTATAAATAAACAGGCATGTGGGAAACGCACATTCTTTCTCCAAGAAATATAATTTATGTTTACAGCCAGTATTTTTTTTTTCCTAAAGAAAACACGATCATGTGGGGCCCCTGCCCCGACAGTGTCCCTGAGTGTCCTCAGCCCTGTCCCCCTCCTCCTGTTATTGCTTGGATAGGAAAGATCTGGCCCTGGGAATTACAGAGCAAGGACCCTCTCCTCACCCCCTCAAGGCTGTCCCTGGTGACAGAGTGGGGGCACACAGTGCCCGTCCTGTGCCGCACGCTGTGCCAGCCACCCTAGCTGTGCCCATGTAAGGGAATGGAGAGTGCAGGCAGTGGGAGAGGCACTGAGCAGCCTCCCAGAGTACAGAGCCCCTCTCTTCAGTGCAGGAGGCCCTGGAGGCACGGTGGCTTCTTTTCAAACTTGACAGCTGGAAGGCTCAAGCTGTGGGGAAGGGAGGGAGGGCTCTCTTTGCCCAGCAAGATTCCAGGCGCTTGCTTGCTGGGAGAAGAGAACAAAATATAAGGTGGGGGAGGAGACCCTGCCTTCTGTGCCCCATACAAATCTTAGGGGTCCTGGGGAGGTATGTACTACCAGCCCTGGTGAGGGGTGAGGGCAGCTGCGGTGTTAGGGCCTCAGTCTCAGTTTCCCACTTCTGTCCTGGGCACCGGCCCCACTCCAAGCCCCTGCCCCTGGGCCAGGCCCTCCTCCCAAGGGCAGTTCAGCCTCACACAGGCACACAGTCCACCCCAGAGGTAGCGGCTCCTGCACCAAAAAGGATGGGCCTAGGTCTAGGAGATCCAAATCCTAGAAGAAGGGAGGGGGGTGGGTGCCCTGTGCATCCAAACTCAGCCAGAGGTGACGATTCCGTGGACATTCGTGGCTCTGGTTCCAGGAGGAAGCTGGCACCTCTGTTGTGTTATCAGTGGCTCTATCAGGACTGGACCCAGCCCAGACTTCTTGGTCTGACAACTGCTCACAGTTCAGCCAGGGGCCAGTCTTCTTAGTACCCAGGAGTGTCTGAAGACAGCCCCGAGGCAGCTTGCCCAAAGTGGCCCCTCCGTGGCTCCAAGTAGGGGCCTACCGGTCCCACAGGCCTAGGCAGCCAAAGCTTCCCAGGGCCCCTCCTCCCAGAGTGGCGGAAGCCCGTGACTCAGAGCATAGGCTCAGGTGCCCAGTCCCGGAGCGGCTTCCAGGTCGCGGAGGCTGCCCCCGGCGGGGCGCAGAGCCCGGGAGCCAGCGCCCCCTATGAGCAGGTCTTCTTCTTCCTCGTCCTCAAAGACCCGCGCCGGGCGCCGGGGCGGTGGCCGGGGCGTGGGCTCGTCGCGTTCGGCCATGCGTTCGACGGCGCCCTCGCCCACGAGGAAGACGGTGTCGGCGACGCGCGGGGGCCCGGTGACCGGGTTGTGGTCGTAGGAGAAGACGCGCAGCGCGCGCAGAGGGTGCAGGTCGGGGAAGCCGCCCAGGCGGTTGCGGTCGAGGTCGAGGATGTGCAGGCGGCCCATGCGCAGCAGCGCGGGCGGGAACTCCTCGAAGCGGTTGCCGTAGAGCCAGAGGCCGCGCAAGCCCGTCATGCGCGGCAGCTCGGCGGGCAGTGCGCGCAGCCGGTTGTCGCCCATCTGCAGCGACTGCAGCGCCACCAGGCGCAGCAGCGGCCGCGGAAAGCGCCGCAGGAAGTTGCCCTCGATCCAGAGGCAGCGCAGGCTCTGCAGCTGCGCGAAGTCGGCGGGCAGCGCCAGCAGCCGGTTGCCGCCCAGGTAGAGGCGCGTGAGGCGCGGCAGGCGACACAGGCCGTCGGGCAGGCGCTCGAGCTTGTTGAAGTCGAGCGCCAGGATGCGCAGCTCGCGCAGCTCCTCGATCTCCTCGGGCAGCTCGCGCAGCCCCGTGCCGCTCACGTACAGCTTCTGCAGGCAGCTCAGCGCGCACACGGCGCTGGGCAGCCGCCGCAGCCGCCGCCCGGCATCGCCCCGCCCCTGCTGCCCCCCGGCCGCCCCGACGGGGCCGCAGACTCGGCGGCCCCGGGGCCCCCCGCCCCGGCCTGCCCGTGCGCCGGGAGGGGGGCCGTGCCGGGCCGGGAGGAGGCGCCCGCTTGGGGCTCCGCCGCCGCCGCCGCCGCCGCGCGGAGCTCGGCCGCCCGCCCTCGGGCCTCCCCCGCTGCCTCCGCCGGAGGCCGACTGGCTGGGGTTGGCTCTGACTCGCAGCTTAGCGACCCGTCGCCCTGGCAACCCCGACGCGCGTGTGGCTGCCAATGAGGCGGAGGGAGGCGGGGAGGGGTGGGGCCAAGGCGCCTCCGGAGCAGGGTCCCGGAGCAGGGTCCCGGAGCCCGAGCCCGCCCGCTGCCCACCCATCCCGCCCGCTCCAGAGCAAGCACAAGCCAAAGGATCCCCTCCCTCCAAGCCTGGCGCTGTGCTGGCTCTGAGACCCGACGTCCGACGCTGTCTACACCTCCAACCACAGCGAGCCGTTTGGTGTGCGGTTGTGCGCGCCCCAGAGCCGCGGGTCCAAGAGGAAGAAACCGATGACCGAGGAAACGCCGGCGCGGGACCAAGGAGTCTGAACAAGTGGCTCTCAAGGAGGGACTGGGAGGCTCGGTCACTGCCGGCCATTAACGTCCAGCGGCGTGTGACCAGTCTCTCTGCTGGGGTCATTTCAATGCAGTAACTCGAAACAGTGTTACTTTCTGGCACTTTTCACACTGCGGTTTGCGGGGACCCAGGGCTTGGCTCTGCCCCATGCCCATCCCTTGCCCACAGCCCCCTCTTTAGTGCACTATCTCCTGCCACGTTCCCCACCGATGCTCAAGGTCTGGGTGTGGCTGCAGTGGACAGAGGACTGGGACGTGTGGACGCCTTTGAGCGCCACCAACGATGACCATCCTCATTCTGTGACACTTCTCCTTTCGCTTGCTACCACCAGCAGCCATTTGCCCCTGCCTTCTCCCTTCCCATTTGGAGCCCTCCTGCCAGAGCTCTTGGCAGAAAAGCTCTCGCTCCCTTTATTGCTAGCCTGCCATATGCCCAGCACTGTGCTAAAAGCATTGCATCGAGTCCTTGGCGCAGCTTATGAGGTAGATACCCTCATCACCATCACCCCAATTTTAAAGATGGAGAAACTGAGGTGCAGAGAGATTTGACCTGAGCTGGGTGACTTTGAGCTGGCTGACTTGCCCAAGGCCACCCAGCTGATGACCAGCTGGGATTTGAAGCCAGGCAGTGTAACGAGAGACCCTGAACTCCTAAGCATACACCACACCAATAAACGGAAATGAGGATCACTCCATCCCTGGCAATGAATTTTCTCACAATGGAGCCTTTGACTCTCATGACAAAACTACAAGGAAGACATTATAATCCCATATGAAAGATGAGGAAATTGGCCCCATAGGGATTAGGCAACCTGCTGAAGTTCGCACAGTAAGTAGAAGTGGCAGCCAGGAGCAGGGTCTGCAGGCTCCATGCCTCCTCCATCCTGCCTTCTCTTGAACCCTGCTGGTGTGACCCATGTAACTGGCTGAATGGACTGACCTCAGGACAGCACCCTGCCCTTTGGCCCACCCCACTGCCATCCCCACTGCAGGGAGCAGGAGGGAGGGAGGTCAGCCCAAGGGCACAGAGCAGTTGCCAATGGAGCCTGAGGATGAGAATCACACCCGCTGGAATGTAAGCTGCTGGGGCAGGCAGGTTTGTATGTCTCCTTTGCTGCTGGCATCAGCTCTGGCACATAGTAGACATTCAACGAAAAATTTTAACATTAACACAAGGGAGGCAAACGTTGCATACAGTGAAATGCATAGATCATAACTGTACAATTGGATACGTTTGACAAATATACACACCCCTGTCACGTCACCACCCTGAGAGTTCCCTCGAGCCTCGTGCAGTTGGTCAATCCCCATCTCCCAGAGGCAACTATGATCCTGACCTCTACCATCATGGATCAGTTTTGCCTGTTCTTGAATTTCATATAGATGAAATTATTCAGCACATACTTTTTTTGCTCCTGGCTTTTTCTGTGCTCAGATACTCATATATTTATTGGCTAAAAGGTACGAAAGGGCAGAGCAATAGCAGTTGTAACACAGCAAGGGGTGTCAGGGGGCAAACAGGTGATGGGGAGAGAGAGGCAGGTGTTGCTCTGAGCCAGGAACCAGCCAGGGCTCCCCATCCTGGGAGAGACTGCCAACATGAAATTGGGACTCCAGGCCAAGGTGGAGGACCCACGCAGAGAATGAGCAGAGCCCGGAGCCCAGACACCAGACCTGGGTTGTAGAAGGATTCTCAGCCCCAGCCCAGACTTCCCTTAAGCCCCAATCCAACTCCCTCCCTTCTCCTCCTTTGGGAGGACTTCTTGGAAGAGGAGGGCCCCTCAAAAACCAGAAAGGTGGGGACTACCCAGCCGGGCTGATGGGATGAGGATGAGCCCCTCCCCCTCCCCCTCCCCCTACTCCCCCCCACCCCCAGCAGTTTCACCACCGAGGGAACATTGGCTGTGGGGGAGGAAGCTCAGCCAGCCCAGCCTGGCCGCATGGTCGGGCTGGCAGTCCAGCACCAGGCAGCCCCCTGGGGCTCTGTTGGCACAGGCACCAGCCCCGTGAGCCCCTACACCCCAGCACCAGCCTGGCATAGCTTCCTGGGGCTGAGAGCATGGAGGACCAGCCCTCTTCTTTCTCCAAGTCTTTTTCTTGCTCTCGGTAGATCCTGTACCTTCACCTCCCACCAGGCCCTTCTCAGTGGGTAAAGGTAAAATGTGCTGGCGTTCCGGGCCCACGCAGGCTGGCAGTGGGGCAATCATCATGATGAATCACGCTGGCACTGCAGGCGCCCGGTCCTTGTCGAGGCGTCACTAATGAATTAACTTCACCCCCAGCACGGGGCCTCTCAGCCTTTCCCCACTTCCCAGGAAGGCAGGAAACTGAGACCTGGGAGGGGGAATGGGGAGGGGAGAGCGGGCTCCGTCAGCTCCAGGCATGGGTCCCAGACCCTGGCCATGCCCTCTGCCCACACACACACTGCAAAAATACCCCAAGCTCAAGGTCCCCCAGGCCCCCAGAAATTGCCTCTGTTCCTAATCATGAGCTTTAACAATTGCGCCCACCCCCAAATCTGTATTTTTTAAAGAATTTTTTGAAATACAGAAAAGGTACAAAGCTCTCTGTGATAAATACGCATATGCCCAGTATCCAGCATTGACAATTGTTCACACTTTGTCATACTTACTTTAAATCTATTTTCTTTTAACTAAAAGGAAGAAAACAGCACATGTAATATAAAAGCCTCCTTTGTGTCCCCTCCAGTGTGCCCACAGGCACCCCCTTACCTCTCCACACTGACACTGCCAAGGCGCCTCTATTCCCCCCTCCTGCCTTGGTGCCAGGGTCTCTGTGGCTGCTGAGACTTGAATAAAATCATGGAATGTTAGTGTCGTAGGTTCTAAGAAAGCAAGCGTTCAAGCCTGTTAGAACCAACCAGGGAAAGTCACAGCTGGGAGGGTGCTTAGCTCCTCTGGGAGACCACAGGATCTGTTAAATGTCTGCAAGAAGCTAGAGACCCTTGTCCCAGAAAAACGAATGGAGGCAGGGACTCACCCAATGACGTGCACAATTCCCGTGGGTTCATGGCCTCCTGGAGGTGTAGTCCAACTCTCCCATTTGGCAAAAAAAGGAAAGTGATTATGTCCTTCATACTATGGCCCACTCCCCTTACCTGCACTAGCCAGAACTCAAGTTCCTGCCATCTTTCAGGTATTCATTCAACAAACATTAAGCACCTAAGCAGTGTCTAGGCACTGGGGATTACTATGAATGTGAACACAAGAGATAAACATCCCTGCCTTTGTGGACCTTACATTCTTGCAAGTGGAGACCATCAACAGAATACATGTGTCAGGTCATGATCAGGCTGTGGCAGAAATAAAGCAAGGAAGAGAGAATAAGAGCACTGAGAAATGGGGAAGGGGACGCCATTTAAAACTGAGTGGCCAGGGGAGCCCTCATTGAGAGGACGCCATTGAACAAAGGCGAGGGTGCAAGCCACGCAGGTGTCTGGAGAGGATGCGTTCTCATCGGAGGGGACAGCAGTGCCAAGACTCTGGGGCGAGAGTGTGCCTGGGCGTTCAGGAGAGCAGGGAGCCCAGTGTGCCTGGAGCCCAGGGAGCAGGGGGAAGCGTGGCAGCTGATAAGATGAGAGACAGTGAGGAGGGGGCGGGCCTGAGAGGGCCTCGGTGAAGACTTTGGCTTTGACTTGGGTAAGAGGTCACTGGGGGCCTTTGTGCAGAAGACACACATTTTAATAGGATTTCTTTGGCAGCAGCTGCAAGAAAGGGGTGGGTGTGGGTGTGTGTTGGGAGAAGGAGCTTGTGTAACTGGTACTCTCTCACCTTGGTTTTCTCCCACGTGATAATGATAGTTGTCATTTACTGAGCACCTTCAGGTTGTCAAATTTACCCTTTACCAAAGCTCTGCCAGGCAGCTACTATATTTCCCACCACCCTCCTGCTCTACAGATGAAGAAACGGATTCAGAGAGGTTAAGTAGCCTGAGCAAGGTCACACAGCTGGTAAGAGGCAAAGCCAGGATTCAAACCCAGTCCATCTTTTTGCAAAGCCTGGGCTTTTCCTACTATGTCTCATTGACTCTCAGCTGGGAGAAATTAGAGACACCACCCAGGGTGCCCAAAGCTTGCCCCATCTTGCAAATGGCAAAAAGATTTCCAGGAGTGCCCTACTTGGAGATTTTGATGTTGCCAGAGAGAACAAGAGTAGGTAAAAGCCACACTACTCCCCATTTCCCATCCCAGGCCCAAGGGCTCAATGTGTTTTCCTGACTTGGGGGGATATCCTAAAACCCACAGGGCAAGCCTAGGAACCCCAAAACAGGTTCGAGAGGACAGAGCAAAGAGGCCCCCAAGTCCTGGATCACTGTAAGCCTGTGGTCTGGGCTCAGGGTTTACCTGATAGCAAATTCTAGGCAGTCTCTGGTCCACCATTGGCCCAGAGCCCTTCAGTGGATGGCCACACTCACCAGGCTGGTTCAGACACTGCCAATGTACTCCCCCGACACCCCCTAAGAAACCAGACCCCAGGCGTGCCCTGGGGATCACATTTCCCTGGAACCCTAGCTCTGTAAGTCACCTGCCTGGTCTGTTGAAAGCTGAGAGTCCTCCCCTGCACACACCTCTCCCCCCACCCCGCATCCCCACCTCTCTGCCAAGGGACACGAAAGCTGGAGCAACAGAGGCCAAGGGAGTGTGAGGAAGGGGAGAAGCTGACTTGGTGACCAAGGCCACAACTCCATGCCATGGATGGGAACCTGACCATCCTAATGGGTTCTGGTAGGGCACCATGTTGCAAAATGTGTTCCAGGCATGACGGCTCCTTCCTCCTGGGAAGAGGTCACAGTGGTCATGGCTGGTAGCTGCCCTTATGTCAATGTCAATACCTTCCTGGACCGGTTGCCAAGTGCCAATCAGATCTTCTGCTCTGAGAATACAGACTCAGGTCCCAAACAAAACCAGCAAGGACCTGCCTGGCCTGGTCCCCTGTGGCAGGGGCTGCTAAGGGTCACCAACATCTGTTATCCCCTCTTCTTCCTGGGCGCTCAGTAAAGCTACTTTTCCCAGGCCTGGGGGGTAGGGCTTGGGTGTGAGCACTGGGCTGATGGGTATGGGCAGAAGTGAAATGTACCACTCCTGCCCTCTCTTTTATCTTCTGCAGTGTTAAAGATGGAAAGGAACCTGGATCCCTGAGTCACCACATGGAAATGAGCTACCTGACCCACATTAGACTGAAGAGAAAGAGAAATAAATATTTAATATGTTTAGCTGTTTGGACTTTAGTTAGGGCTGTTTGTCACAGAATCAGCCTGGACTGACTAACATGATTCCTCTCAGTTATCAAACTCATCAGCTACTTTCCACCCCAGGACCTTTGCACACGCTGGGCCCTCTGCTTGGAACCCTCCTCTTCTTCCTCTGCTTGGTTCACGCTACTCATCCTTAAGGTCTCAGCTGAAACCTCCCTTCCAGGATCCTCCAGAGCACATCAAGCTCCCGTGTTTTAGATTCTTGAGCTCCCATGTTTCTCCTTCAAACACTTATTCCAATCATAATTAGATAAATAATTAATTGTGAGTTATTTTCCGGAAGTCTGTTCCCCTTGTACTAGGATGTGAGCTCCATGAGGGTACAGAGCTTCTCTCCCACTTGTCCCCCTGGGGCCAACTGTCCACTTGACCTCCTCACCCTCTCTGAACTCAATTCTTACATTTGCAGAATAAGGACTTGGGGGAGGGGAGGGAGGCATTTTCTCTGGGCACAAAATTTTAAAGGAGGGGACGAAAAACTCCACAATCAAGCTAAATAATAATTTAATGCAATATTTTTTAAAATTCAAAATTAATGCCAAAAACTTCATAATGAACAAAATATTAAAATTTTAAATAAAGACCGGATCAGTACCAATGCTATGCTGAGCCATTATTGGAGCCTGCAGTGAAAGGAAAAATCAGTAACACTGATTCTCTTTATTTAAAATTTTGATATTTTGTTCATCATGGATTTTTTGGTGTTAATTTTGATTTTTAAAATGATTGCATCGACCTATCACTTGTCTTGATTATAGAGTTTTTTGGCATTTCTTTAAATATTGTGTCTGGGGCAAGTGCTGTGCTCCCCTCAGCCTAGTCCCAGCTCTGGAAGGGGCAAGATCACCCTGTCCTCGAAGGATTTACCATGAAGCATCAGTGAGATAATATGAGAGCTGTGTATTATCATTTGGAGATATTAACTTGTTCCACTGTAGACAATTTCCTTATATCTATTCCCTGGCATTCAAATGCTAAGTTGGCTTCCTATATTCCCTGCTCTCCAAGGCAAACCCAGAACAAAGAGTCAAATCTTTGGCTTTGAGTTGCGAAGGAGGCTTTGAAATCCAGAGCTGAGACTATAGTCTCACAAGAGTTGAGTTTTGAAAGAAAATTATTTTTTGTAGGTCCAAAAAAGCTTGGCTTTGAACATGGAGAGCAGGGAGCTGATGCCATAAGCCCTGGACAGGGGAAGCATGTGTCATCTCAGAACTGAAGATCCCACCCAACAGGAGATAAAGGTTCAACCGGCAGGTGGGAGAGAAGGGGCAGAGCAGCACCCCTAAACACAGATGCCAGCTCCAAAGGGAGTCCCAGCCGCACCTTCTCTGGGCTGAGCCTGGGGGTGGCATGAGAGAAGCCCCAGATACATTTGGGAGACAGCAGGGCTGCAGGGACCAACCTGCCCTTCTCTTACCAGGTGTGGCCTGAGGATGCAAGAGGCTGCCCACAAGTCCCCTATGTACAGAGAGGCCTCAGTAGAGCAGAAACGGAGGTGAGCTAGCCCCTCCCTGAGTCCTCCACACACCCACATCACTAGGAGGAGCTTCCAGAAGTTTCCACACCTCCAAGGCAGACATGGGTGTGGCGGAGAGTAGGCTGGTGGAGCTCATGTCTTTGCTGAGTTCAGTTACTGAAAGAGCAAGAAACATTTTTGAGCTCCTGAGTATACCCTCTGAAGTCCATGCCTGGCTGCACAGGTCATGCCATGCACAGTGGAATCATGTTCAAGGGCCCTGGTGGCACCAAGAATCTAGACTGGAGTCAAGTGTCCTGAAGAAGGGTATCTTTCTCCATGCCTCACAAAGGGTCCTTGCAGGCTAGTAGCATCCCTGTTGGGGGTGCAGAGTACCCGGACACGGGAAGCATCTGGAGCAGTCTATGCGCAGAAGGCACTCCACAAACGCTCTTCCCTTCTCATTGATGCTAACCTGAGCGTGAAGAACATTCGAACCCCTTGGGCCTCCCAGCATCTGAAGCCCCTTCCTACGTTGGAGACTCCCACCTGCCTTACAAAACAGAACCTGCCCCTCCTGCCATGGAACTGAAAACGCTGAGAAACTGCTTTCCCAGCATCCCTTGCAAGCTGGGTGCAGGCCTGTGACCTGGGAGTCGCCCCCAGAAACGCCCACCCCAGATTTTGAGTGGGAAATGAGAGCTGCCGAGCAGAAGGGACCACGCAGGAGCCCTTGGGAGGGCGGTGTGAGGAGGGGCTGTGTCCAGGGCCCAGCGGCAGAAGGCTCTGGGGTCTTCCCGGGCCCAGGGCCACGGGGTGATTTCCACTGTGGCTCCTGGCTGGGTAGGCTCCAAGCTTGGGTCTCAGGTCCACCTGGAGGTTCTGCAGGTGCCGGAGGCTTTTTATAATAGTAAATTCCTTTCTGCTGGCTTGCAAGGAACTCTCACTGGTAGTCCCCACCATCAGACCTCGTCAGCCTGCGACCACTCAGGGAGGGACGTGGTCACCCCACCCCGCCCCGTCCACTGCCGCACCCAGTGCCCTGCACTGCCGTGCCTCCTCGGTGCTCAGGAGGAAGTTTGCCCACATCCTTCACCGCCAGCCTCCTGTCCCTGGTGCCACAGCCTGCCAGGAGAGCGTGGCCCTGCACAAGGCTGTCTGACCACGGGACCACACCTTGTTGTTGGGCCCCACAGCCAGGCTGCTTGGGCCCGGGACTCGTAGCATCTTTCCTGAGCACAGCTCCCTCGGCATCCCGCTCAATCTGAGGACGGGCGGGCCCCGCAAGGCCTTCCTGACCCGGCTCTGTACCTGGCACCTCTGCACGCACACTCACATGCTCTCACACACACACACACTCACACACACGCTCTCACACACTCACACACACGCTCACACACGCTCTCTCTCACACTCTCACTCACATGCTCACACGCCCTCTCCCATCCACACACACACCCCCACGCTTTCATACGCTCACACCCACCTTTCATACCTCACACACACGCTCTCACACACTCACACGCTCTCACACACACGCTCCCTCTCACACTCTCACACACATGCTCACACGCCCTCTCCCATCCACACACTCACACCCACGCTCACACTCACGCTTTCACACGCTCACACACACACACTCACACACTCACACACACTCTCACACGCTCACAGACACACTCTCACACAGTCTCACGCCCACTGTCACACATGCACTCACACGCTTACACTCACACTCTCACGTGCTTGCACTCATGCACTCACACACGCCTTTTGAGGAGAAGAAGAAAGCAAAGTTCCGTGCTCGCACTGGGTGCCAACGTGGTGCCGGCTCCCCTACACGTGTGGCGCGTCCAGGCCCCACTCATGCCCACCCCAGCCCCTGGCCAAGTGATGGGCAAGGCCTTGCGTTCAGAACAGACAGTGAAAGCGTGTGTGCCCTGAGCGTGTGGCTTCAGGCTTGGGCAGGTCTCCTCGCCCCGGGTCAGGCTGACCTGGGCATCACAGAGGTCCTGGTCATCACAAAGGGGTGATGCGCATGACTCAAAGAACTTGGCAGAGCCCTGCCTGTAGAGCATCTTGAGGAAGCAAGGTAGCAGGACGATGGCCAGGCCCCGTCAGGACCCTCTGACCCTTCCACAGAGGCCCTGGGTCTGATTCCTCCTCTGTCCTTGCATATTTGGTTATTCGGGGAACAGTCCCATGGGAATGGGTGGGCCTCCGGATGGCCAGAGAGGAAACTGGGGAACCGATTCAGAGTTTCACGCACTCCATGTGCCTGAGTGTACCATTCCCACCGTCCTGAGCCTTCCCACGCAGGGCTTCCCACCACCCCCAGGCCTCCAGTTCCCGCGGACAGATGCCTTTAAACATCGCCCCCCGCCCCGGCCGGGAGACCTGCTTTCCCAGCTGGACAGGTGTCAGGCCCACGAGCTGGCGGTTCCACCTGCCACCATGTGACCCAAGCCAGATGGTACCTGTCAACATCAGCCGCCACGGGGCCCTGCCGAGCAGCCGCCACACACACGTGCACATGCATCACAAGGGGGGCCTTATTATGCAGCACCCAGCATCCGTCCCCACCTGCTGTCCCGCCAGCCCTCCAGGCTCCACACCCCCACACCAATGCCGTCAGCGCGGACACCCACCTACGTCCCCAAACTTCCCCAGAGGGAGGCCCCTCTGTGTTCTTGCTGAAAAGGTGAAGGCCCACGAATATTCTCAGCACCCGGCAGGCTGTGGGGGCTTAATAAAGGTTAGTCATCATCCCTGTACACCTCAGGAAGCTTTCTAGAATATCTGGGGGGTGGGGCAGGAAGCTTTTGGTAGCAACTACAATAGTCACCCACAGGAAGGAGCGATTGCACTGAACACCCAAAGCCTGGTTACCAGGTGAGGCAAGAAGCAGGCAGCTGCCCAAAGGGCTGGCAGAAGGTGGCTTTGGTGATGGGGGTGGGCAGCTGCCTCGAGGGGCTGCCAAGGCCCCCAGGTAAAGCTGTGCAGGTTGATCACCCACCCACTGCTCCCAGAGAAGGGGCTTCAGGAGGCCTGGCCAGGGCCAAGCAGGAGACAGAGGCCAGACCCTGTGACATCCACGGTGTGGCCTTGACCAAGCCCCCACCCAATCTTGGCCTGTTTCCTCTGCTCCAGCATCAGAGTAGCTACTATTTGCACGCTAAGCCCTCTTTGCACATCATCTCATTGCATCCACCAGGCAGCCACTGCTCTTGGCTGAAGCTCAGAATCGTTAGGTGACTGGCTGGAGGTCACACAGCTGGTGGCAGGGAGCAGCCTTGGGTTGTGGAGAGCTGGGATTTGAACCCAGGCAGTCTATTCCAGAGCTCAGGCCTGTGACAGCCACACTCTGCTGACTGCCTGGGCCTGGAGAGGAAAGGGCTCTGGGCTGATGCTGGCCAGAGGCAAGGGAACAGGGCCACCAGAAATGAAGTCACATTGTCAGCACCCCCTAGCCTGCTCCACTCTCAGGGCCATCCCCAAGGGGTTTCCTGCCCCATGTCTCTTCCAAACTCTCATCACTGAAGCTCTCATGGCCCCTGGCCTGCTGAGGGCACAGAGCAGGAGAGTGATGCCACCCAGCAAGACAGTCCCTTCAACAGAGCTCAGTGTCCTAAGGAGCCACAAGGCAGGACGTGTCCACCCCTCCTGCCCTGGGGATGCAACACTGACTCTCCCTGGCCTTGGGGCCTACCAGGGTCAAGGTTGGAATGTGGAGGCCCTTAGGCCACTACAGGGAGCTCGGTGGGATTGGTCGGAGACTGGGCACCATGCAGGGGGGACTGAGGGGACACATGCAGAGGGAAAGGCACAGCCTGGTGGGCAAAGCAGTGGTCCCGAGGGGCCACAGCCACGGCAGCTGGGCCAATGGGGGTGGCACAGCGAGGCTTAGCTGCCAGGCTGCACAGACGGATGGAGACTGGGCACCTGACATCCTGGCATCAGGGTGGGTGACGCCCAGAAGCCCGCATCTGGTGTCCCCACTGGCAGACAGTGTTCGTTCATTCCTTCCTTCCTTCATCTGTCCTGGGCTTTGGAGTTTCAGCATGAATAAGACAGACACGGTCTATGCCCTTGTCGAGCCTCTTAATTGAGGAGGGGGCCACAGACAGGCTCCTTAGTGTTGCCTTCAAGGCCCCACAAAATTTGACCAACCCACCTCCTCCACAGGGGTGCCCACTTTCAGCCTCAGGTGTTCTCTCCCTCCCCTACCAAGCCTTGGGCCCCCTCCACTGGATCCTGGCCCACATGCCCCCTCCCCAGTGGGGCCTGCCTGGAATGCCTGACTGGACAGTGGTCCGGAAGTAAGGGTCAGGGGAGACTTGGAGTGACTCAGGCTCCCCCAGCCTGCTGCTGCTCTGGGCTCCTGTCCACCCCTTGCCAGCAGGCCCCCATCCACAGTCCTCACTGACTCCATATCTGTCTCCTCCCCCAAAATGGGAAAATCCATGCCCTGCGCCAGGCAAAGGCTCTAGAACCACCTAGGCTTGGCCTTGGCCCCTCCTGGACCCCCTTCCTGCCACCACACCCTGGGCCACCCCATCCTCACACAGCCCCTTGGGCTGGGGCCCAGGACCCAAACAGGGAGGTCTGGCTGGGCTGCCTGAGGAGGCTGCAGCCCCTGCATTGGGGTGTAGTGGGGGAAGAAGGCAGGGGCTAGGGGAGCACACAGACACTGCCTGGCCCTCTCCCCTGGGGCGGGGTCCACAGCTGCAGTTCAGCAATCCTTGTGGGGTGGCCCCAGCTCCATGTCCTGGAAACTGAGTGCAGGACGACAGGAGAGGGGGTGTAGTCAGCCCCCGGGGTCCCCGATACCATATCCCTTGTTGAGCCAGGCAGAGAACAGGTGAGCAGGAAACAAGAGCTGTAAGAGGACACTGCCAGGGAGGGAGGAACGCAGAAGTGGGAAGGCGGTGGGGTGTGCGTGGCTGTCCTGTAAGTCTCTGGACATCTGTTTTTGTGTGTCTGTGTGTTCATGTCTATGTATGTTGGTGTGTCTACAGGCTGCCTATGTGTGTGTGTGTGTGTGTGTGTATGTCTGCATGTAAATGTGTCTTGGGAGTTTACGTGAAGATCTGTGTATCTGTGCACTTATTTGTTTTGTGTCTCCACGTGTGTGATTGTGTTAGTGAGTCTATGTGTACTTGTCAGCATCTCTGTGCCTATGTGTGTTTGTATGTGTGTGTTTTCAGGGATCTGTGTGCAGTTTTGCTTGTATTTGCATGTGCTTTTGTGCTGACAGTGTTCTTGCATGTGTGTGTGTCTTTGGGTGGGGAGGGGCTGGTTCATCCCCCCACCACACCTCCCCTTGCTACAGCCAGGCCATGGTTGGGGCCCAGGCTCTGGTTTGGTGACTCACCCCTAATGTTGGGTGCCAGGGACCAGCAGGTCCCCACCCACGGTCTGGGCTGTCACTGGGTCCTAGTCTGGCTGGGTTTCTAGCCGAGAGACCCTGCTCCTCTACTCCCCTCCTCCAATGCTGGGACCAGCTGGAGCCGCCCACACCCCACATGGAGCCCCAGCCAGGCTGCGGACAGCACCCGGGACTGATGCTCAAGACAGCTGGGAACAATCAGGCCCCGGGGCCAGCACAGCTGCTCCATAGACACCCACTGTGGGGCAGGGGTGGAGGCAGAGTGGAGGGACAGCTGCTGAACCACGGAGTGTGCCCCTCTGCCTGCTGGACGGGGCTGCAAGGCACAAGGGACGTGCCCTGCCCAGGGCCGCTGCTGCCTTTCTGCCCCATGTCACCTCGAGCAGCTCATATGCCCTCTCTGGGTCCAGGTTCCTCATTTACAAAATAAGAGGCCGGTAACAGCAGGGCCACAGTGTACAGTTGTAGCATTGTACACTGCACAAACACACCTGGCCGAGGTGACGAAAGGTGCTGAGAGCCAGCCCAGATGCTGCCTGGCAGGCTGGGGCCTGGCACCAGGCTGCAGCACCTGGAGGAAGGAAGGCCTTTCTCTTCCCACAGGACCTGGCGCAGCAGGGCCTGCGCTCACGCGGCCATCTGCCTGGGGGGTGTCTTGTTCTCCTTCTCACAAACGGGCTGCCCTGCTCTAGTCACCTGGGCTGGAGCCTTTACGATCTGCCCTCCCCTCTCTGGGCCAGTGTCCAGGTGTCCATCTGTCAAGGACTCTCCTCTGTCTCTCTGGGGACAGATCTCCGCCACTCCCCCCGCCCACCCCAGTCCTCCCCCCCCTTTACCAATGTGGGGCCGCAGAAGGGCCCAGAAATCCTGCCCTAACCCTCCTCCCCATTTTATAGACCAGATAACTGAGGCCTAGTGAGGACTTGCAGCGACTCCCGCCTCGGCCCACCTGCCCCTCCCCTGGGGTCCTGCCTGCCACACTCGACCCACACTTTCCCAGACAGCACAGGCCACAGAGAACCCCTTTACAGGACAGGAATCAGAGTCCCAAGAGTAAAGTGCCTTGTCCATAGTGTCTCAGTGACTCAGAGGTTCCAGCTGAGCCCCCAGACTCCAGACCTGGCCCTAGCCCCACCACCCTCCTTTTCCCGGCTGCCCTGACAGTGGCGGCCACACTTGTCTGCTTCAGTGCCCTTTATTCCATTGGGAAAGCGGCGGGGAGTCGGGTGGGGGAAGGGACAGTAGCTCGCTCCTGTCCTGTGGGTGCTCAAACCTGTGGGGAAAGAACAAAAGCCTGAGTGAGGGGCTCGGGCGGTGCTGCGCACTCCCCTACCCCTGAGAGGTCCCTGATCTCCCAACCCTACCCGGCTGGGGTCCCCGGGCAGGGCTCGTTTGACCCAGGGCTTGGGAGGCAGGGCTGGCCCACAACAGCCACCCCTACCCAGGGAGCTCCTACGGGTGGGGGTCCCCAGCCCCTTACCAGGCCTCAGGCTCAGCTGGGTGCCACGAAGCGGCTGCCGTGAGGTGTGTCTCGGTAGAAGGGGTCGGCTGAGGTCAGGGTTCTGCAGGGAGGGAGGAGGCCAGTGTGAGGGAGGGGTGGCGCAGGGCAGAGCCTGGACCTTCTCTCCTGCCTGTCTGCCCCGAGAGTGTGGCCAGGGCTCAGCCAGGGCAGCCAAGCCACAAACAGTCTTTGCCTGCCAACTCTGGGCCAGCGTCGGCATAATGTCATTTTTGAGGAATTGAATTAAGCAGGAAGGAGTCAGAGTGAGGCAGAAGCACAGTCCGCTCATCTTTGGATCTGTCCCCATCCGCCCCTGCCACCCACCAGGCCTGGGCACCTAAAGACAGGTGAGGGAGGGGTCCCCGGAGAGAGAAGAATGGACGAGCCGGTGCTGGCTGGGGAAAGGGGCCTCTCCGACCAACAGGCAGACAGACAGACAGAGGAGGGGAGGAGGGGCAGGGAAAGGCCTGCAGCAGGGCCTGGGTGAGGCTGGGGTGGAGGGGGAGGAGGAGGGAGACAGGACAGAGCTGGTGGGGGGGGTGCCACCTTCCCACGTGGGGGTGCAGGTGCTGCAGGCTCTCCGTGGGGTTGGGGGTGGCCTCCATGCGGGTGACCGGCTGGTTGAGGGAGTAGCCTCCTGGCATCTGGGGCTGGATGCCGCCTCGAGTCCAGCCTTCCCGGTCTAGACCCTTGGGGATGTTCTCAAAGTACCTGGAGTGGAGGGAGGGTATCAGCCAGGAGCCAGCCT
Source organism: Daubentonia madagascariensis (assembly GCA_023783475.1). Lineage (NCBI taxonomy): Eukaryota > Metazoa > Chordata > Mammalia > Primates > Daubentoniidae > Daubentonia > Daubentonia madagascariensis. The sequence goes on along the minus strand of JAKFHU010002396.1, from coordinate 3,328,916 downwards.
CCGCTCACCTTGAAGCCTCTCCTGCCTTCTCCAGCGGGAACCAGGACCCTCAGATCCCACCAGCCTCCTGGCCTCTGCCCACACTGTCCCCTCTCCCTGGCACTCCCTAAGTCCTTGTCCACTTGGGGAACTCTTACTCAAGAAGCCTGCCCCCCACCGCCCCTGAGCCAGATGCTGCCCGGCATGCTGACACTGAGCACTTGGGCTTGTGGTGGTGCCTCCCTCCCTGGCCTGCCTGCACCTCAGGTGGGGACCCTGTCTCATCCATTTCTCTGTAGGCATTCAACTTTCTTCCAGTACACCAATATATTAGGGCCAGGTTCAGAGGGTGCAAAGATGAGTAAGATGTGAGCCTCTTACGAAGAGGGGGTGCAGATAGATCAACACAGAAATCAGCTTGGGGGCTCTGTGCACACCAGCAAGGACCTGCAAGTGTGCATGACACCTGGCAGAAGCACCACACACGCTGACACCTGAAGCAGGGCGTGGGAGTGGGGAGCCTGAGTAAATAGGGAGGTGGTGGGGATACCTTTGAGGACCAGGAGTTGGAGGGGGAGCAGTGTGGACACAGGTGACAGATGCCATGAGGGGAACTTGGGTTTCCCAGCTCAGGAGAGTTTGTCCTAAGAATTACACTTCCTTTACACAACTCCTGTAATGCCCTCCCCACCCAGTCCTGGCCCCGGGAGCTTCCGCGTGGCTCTGGGGGCCACCTCCTCCTGGAAGCCCTTCCTGATGCCCAGATACTCACTCCTCACCCTGGGCCCACACAGCACAGAGCTCACCGTCTGAGGGAGCACTGAGCCCACCTGCCGTGGCCTGGAGGTAGTGTCTTAGCAGATGTTGCTGTTGCTCCAGACCCCCTGGCACTCCCCTTGTCCTTCCCATGCCACTAGCCTGGCCACCAATGTCCTGCACTGCATCTCTGTGGGAAAGCTACCCTTGGGTTGCCGGAACCCACTTTACCTGAGCAAGGAGGGACCTGGGACTTAACGTTGCCCTGGGGATAGCTTTTAATCATTGACTGGCAGATGTGGGGGTATAAATTCCTCAGCACTCTCTCCCTTCGGCTGGGGTAATTCTGAGTTGTGTGTTTCACACTGTTTTCTAGCCTTCCTTCGGGATAGCTGGCTTAACAACACACCCGCCAGCGCTGCCTTCCCTCCCCCATGCCACTTCCCTGCTCCCCACATGCCCAATAAAGTGCCCGCACTCGAATCCCTGGCTTGGGGTCTGCTTCTGGGGGAACCCACGCTATTTCAGTGCAGACCTTCTCCACAGGGCTGGGCTCATTGCTTGACCCAGTGTCAGTCCATCTGTCTGTCAAATGGGTTTCAGGTTTGGGCCGAGAAGGGGGCCTCACCCTTGGCTGTAGGTGGTCAGGTACCGATTTTCCCTGTCAGGGTCGTGGGGGCTCCAGACATAGCTGGGGTTGTTAATGCTGAACCCTGTGGGCTCCTGCATGAGAGGGGCAGACAGGGGAATTGTTGCCAGGTCGGGAGGGGTGGGATTTGGGTGGGGGCTGGGTGCTTTAGGTCTCACCTTCTTCCCCACGGTCTCCCGGCCAAGCAGGGCAACGTTTGTCTGTTGCACCCGCTGGGGTGGCTGGAATTGCCGGTGGCTCATGCTGCTGGGTTCTGGGCCAGGAGGGGGCACCTGTAGGGGACAGAACCGAGAGAAGGGAGGCTGTGGTGGCCAGCTGGGGCAGAGGGAAGGAGGGGGCAGAGGCAGCCCCAGCCCCAGGAAGCTACCTTTCCCCTCCAGCCAAGTCCAAGTCACCGGTTTCAGACACACCCTCCCATCCCAGCCGCCAGGCCTCACCCCTCCACCTGATCTCCAAATATCCTAATTCTTCCCATTCTTCAAGGCCTGGCCCAAACGCCACCTGGTCCAAGAAACCTCCCCATCTCCTCCCTTCTCTGAGGGAGGCGCCAAGGTCACTCACTCTGGGGTTCAGAGTCCTGCCATTCACTCGGCTGAAGCCCGACTCCCGCTCGGAGCCTCTGGCCAGCACAGGCAGGAACTCGTCTCCCTGGAAGGAACAAAGCAGCCACTGGCACCAAGTTTGGCTGCCACCCCTGCTCCCCCGACACTGTCCCAGAGCCATGTCCTAACTGCCACACACTCCCCTGACCCCCGGGAGGTGCCCAGCTTCCCCCAGCTCAGCTTACATGCAGGTGAGTCATGGGCTGGAAGTCCGACTTGGTGACACTCCGGCCTGGGAGGAGGGTCTGGGAAGAGGCCAGCAGAGGCAGCATCAGCCAGTCCCATCCTCAGTGGAGTTGGCTGTCCCCACCCACTTGGCCCCCGGGCCCTACTGCGCTGAGCATGGAGGAGAGTGCAGCAAAGATGGGCAGAACGGGAGAAACTGAGGCAAGGGAAGAGTTTCGGGAGAAGGGAGGGAAAGACGTGACCCTGAGTGGGAACCAGCAGGCCAGGGTTCTTGTCTGAACTCTGAGTGACCCTGACTATGCCCTTCCATCTCTTTGGACCTCAGTTTTCTCATCTATAAAATGGGGGAGTTGGACCAAAGCAGTGGTTTTCACCCAAGCTCTTTCACCATGTGTTTGAACAAAGGGCTCTGCAGCTCACATTCTTAAAAAAGCTAGAAACCCTGAGACTGGAGGGCCTTAAGCACCCTAAAGTTCTAGCTGGGCCCCAGTGGACTCACAGGGTCCCCAGGGAGGGCCTGGGAGGGTGGCTGGAAGACAATGGGGTTCTTGTTGGACTCTTCAGTGAAGCCGGTGTTCTCCTTGGCGCCGACTGATTTCTTCTGCAAGAGATCTGCAAAGGACAGCTCCCCTGGCCCACCCATGTGGCTTCCAGAGACTCAATGTCCCAGCAGCTGGGTAGGGAGCTGCCTCCAGGGATCTGGAGACCTGAGCCACAGGATTGTGGGCACCAGGGCAAGGACTCCAGCATCCAGGCCAGAGAACAAGAGGCAGAGCAGCAGGAAAGGTGAGAGCCAGCAGGCCAGGATCCATCGTGGCAGGCCAAGCAGGCCTTTGGGGCTTGGCAGGCCTAAGGCACTGAGGTCAGCCTGGGAGAGACAGTTCCCTCAAGCCAACTGTACGGCCTTGCTTCTTCCACTGGTGCCTTCCTGGTCCTACGCCACCTCCAGGCCCCCTGGGGGTCTCTCCTTTGGGTGGGAAGTGGGGAGGAGGATCGGGAGGGAGGCGTCAGTTCAGACATGGGCCTACCTGTCTGGTTTGAAGGCTCCTTGAGATACTTGGAATTGTACTCAGAAGTCATGAAGCGTGGGCCCTGGAACACAGAGGGTGGAGCGATGGGAACACAGGCAGCCCAGGGCCTAGAAGGCATCTGGCAGTGATGTGGCAGCTCCTGGGTCATCTGTGCTCTGAGCAGGCCTGTGTGGCATATTCTGAGAAGGAAGGGCCCGCACAGCACCCAGGACATAAATCTCTCTCTGATGGGCCGTCGCAGGGCCAGAAACACCACCACAAGAGTACAGCTCCCCTATGACAACGAACGCCAAGTCACATGCCACACTGGACTCTTAGTAACAAGCAAGGGGCCCAGAAGGACCCAGGCCAGGAGGGACTGTAAACACAGGAGACAGGTGATGGAAGAAGATGCTGCACACTTCACATAGCCCTGGGAGCAGAGCATCTGCACGGGTCAGAGGAGAGAAGGGAGCGGAGGCGTTAAATCATAAGAAGCCCGTGGCACTTTGACGCTGTTTGGGAAACATCCAATATCACATCCTTTGCTCTCCCCGGTCTGTCTTGGTGCCGAGCCCACAGAGTCGGCTTCGGGGGTGAGACCCGTGGCACCTGTGTTGAGGAGGGAGGGGAGGTGGGTGTGGCCCCTCTGCCCGCCCCTCAGCCCTTAGCTGGTCGCCACTCACGTATCGCCAGTTCTCCCACTCCAGCGAGCCCTTGCCCTGCTGCTGGTGGAGCAGGGGCATGTCTTTGGGCTCCAGCCCTGTGATGGCCTGAGGCCCGTGGTCCTGGGTGTCAAAATGGACCTTCCTGACCTGGGAGGAGGGAGTGCCAATTACCCTCCGGGCAGGTGAGGGCACGGCAGTCACTTCCCGACCCCAATTCTGCCCTTGACCTCTGCGGAGTACAGTATCTGCAAAGCAGCCAGAGTAGTCCCTTTACAGTGAAGCCAGTCACACCCTCCTCTGCCCAGAGCCCTGCAGCCTTCCCGTCGCACCCACAGGGAGCCCCACACCCTGACAGCGACCCTGGAGGACCTGGCCTCAGCACTCTGCTCCAGCCACCTGCCTCCCTGCTGCCCCCTTTTCATCAGACACTCCTGCCTCAGGGCCTTTGCACTTCCTGTTGGCACTGCCTGGACCATGCTCCACTCAGCTGCGTCTGGAAGACACTAGCCTCCCTTGAGTCTTTGTCCAGTGCCTCCACAGCAAGCTCTTTCTCAACCCTCCCCGTGTGCAGCTGCGACTCCTTCACTTTGACTGCACTCCCTACTTCTCCCCTGCTGCATCCCCTGCTCTCATCACCTTCAACATAATAGAGATGTTCAGAACACAGTGGGTGAGGAGTGAACGCGTAGCCCTCCTGGTGATGGTGGTGACGGGAAGAATGATGGTAATAGTGACAATGGAAACGGAGAAGATGGGGGGATGATGACAATGGTAGGGGGACGGTGGGGGTGAGGATGGTGGGGACAGAGAGGGTGGGGCTGGTGGGAGGGGGACAAGGACAAAGGAGAGAAAAGTAAGTGAACCCCACCCCACATCATGGCTCCTCATGCCCTGTCACCTCTGCCATGACCAGCCTGCTCAGGGGACCCCACCCTGCCCAACCCACCAGCCCCCCTCCACCCCTCCCTCCTGGCCCCTGCCCAGCACTGACCTCCTTGGTGGGGGGGCCTGCGCTGGGCTTCTCCCGCCCGTAGCCAGAGCTGGTCTGGTGCATGTGCCAGGGGAGTGGGTACTTGCCATCAGGCACCTCCAGGGGCCGGTAACTCTGACTGGTTACTGTCTGGTAATTGTTCCGGACTTGCTCCCTGAGGATGGGGCAGGAGTAGGAGCTAGGACCACCAGGGCCACCTGCCTTTGCCCTCTAGGGGCTTCGTTGCCTATGCCCAAGGGCTTCCCACCTCCTGCAGCCCTCCCACAGTTGCCTCAGGAATCTGCCAGCCTTTGGGCCCCAAGCTGGGTGCCAGGCCCTGAGTCGCCCAGGGCCCCAGGCCTAGGCCAGGGAAGGCTCAGGGTCCCCATCCACAGAGGCCAGACTTGTTTGGATGAGCACTGATGTCCCTGAGAACTGAGGCCCAGCAGAGCCGGGGGTGAGAAGGGGTCACACAGACCGTACCCCATGGCAGGGTTGTCGAGGGCATCCAGACTGGCTTGGTAGGAGACCACAGGCCGGTAATTTGATTTGTATCCTGTGCCCATGTGACTGCCCACACGGGGCTTGAACTCCTCCCGACCTGCCAAGGGGAAACAGGGAGACCGGACTGCAGGTCAGCAGGCTCAACGGAGGAGTGAGCAGGGCTTCCTGGGCAGGGCCAGAATCCCCCTGAGGGGGCCTGGGGTATCTGTGACAGGGGAAGGCTCAGAGCCGCGGGCAGGAGCTATGCAAGGCTGGCCCATCAGGACTGTGATGGCAGGAAATGGGGTCGACAGAGTGGGGACAGGGTCAGTGTGGCAGAATCACAGTGACAGAACTGCAGGGACAGAACTAGGGAAGGCACAGAGTGATTCCATGTGATGGGGTCACTCTGCAGTGTGACCAACCAGAGGGGCTGCTCCCCCAGACAGGGGCTGTCCCTTTGTGTCCTGGAGGTGGCTCCCACACAAAGGTGCCCTCACCATAGGCTGTGCAGTAGCTGGTGGCGTAGAACTTCAGGGGGTCCGTGCAGCCCCCCGAACTCATCTTCACGTAAGGGGAGACAACCCCCAGGGGGAGTTTCCCCATCATGACGCTGGGGCGAGGGCCCGGGGGCCTGGGAGGAAGCACATAGGCCTTTCAGTCCCAGGCCCAGGCTCGGAGAAGCACAGAGGCTGTGGTCAACAACCCCCAACCCCAAGGCAATCCCCTTCTCCCCGACCCCACACCCCGAGCCCGGGAAAGACTGATCGCCAGCACTTTTCTCACGGTTCCTCGTGTCTCGTTTCACCTTCCCAACCCCTTCTCACGAGCTCTTCACATCCCCATTGACAGCGGGAAAGTGAGGCTCCGAGTGACAAAGGATTTGCTCATAATAGGTGGAAGAGCCAGGGTTCAGACCTAGGGTGTCCGACTCCTCCGACCCTGATCTGAACCATGGCACGCCCTCCTCTCGGGGAATGAATGACCTGACAACCTTCTGCGAGGGAAATTCCTGGCCACCCCAAGAAGTCAGGCTTGGACGCCCTCTCCCAGCCCCAGGCTCCTTGTCTCTCCCTCAGCTCCCTCAGCCTTGCCTGCCTCCCGCTGGAAGTTGGCTCCTCTCTGGGACGCAACCGCAGCCGGCCCCACCCTCACCTGCCCTCCGCAGTGGCTCTGAGGTCGGGGAGAGGCTGCAGGAGGCAGGAGCTTCTCCAGAGAAGCCAGGGCCCTGCCCGAGCGGCCAAGCCAGGAGAAACAGTGCGTTGCCTAGCAACTGGCGCCTAGCAACAGCGTCCTCAGGCTTCTGAGCCCTTCTAGGGCCAGGGCCCACTGGGGGCTGACCTGGCCAGGAGGAGAGGCCAGGAGCTGCCAGGCAAGGCCCTGCCTCCGCCACAGGGCCGGGAAGAGTGGCTGTCTGAGTGACGTGAAATAAAAGATAATCCCAAACACTCACTCCATTTATTGAGTACCCACTTCTCTCCAGACACTTTACATCCTTTATCTGCGTCCTCGGAGCAGCTCTTCCGGTAGCTATTTTTGTCTCTATTTTCACTTGGGGAACAGGAGGCTTAGGCAAGCAAAGTGGCCTGACTGGCCAGAGATCTCACAATCAGAAAATGGCCCAGTTGAGACTCACATGTGGGTGGACCAGATCCCACTCTTAAGCCTCTTGGTAAATTAATGTTTACTACGTTCTGCTGAAGCCAAATCTGTGCTAAGCCCTTTTACACACATTACCTCGCATAATCCCCGAAACTGCCCTGTGAACTGGGTACTATTTACAGGGCCAATAAACCACAACAGGTAAGAGTGTGGCTCAAATCTGACCTGTCACCTTTGATGAGGTACTTAATATCCTCTTAGCACCCTCATCTCCCCATCTTGACGAAGGATGTAACTGCGCCTGCTTCATGGGGCTGCTGGCACATTTGATGAGAGCATGAATTCAGCATCCTGCAGATAGTAAATGCTCAGTTCTGTTCTTTTAGCCTTATTTTGCAGATGGGAAAGGTGAGGCTCAAGGACAAATAGCCCAGGCCCCATGGTGTGTGAGGCAGAGTCTGGACCCAAATCTGAGCGAGCAAACTCCACAGTCCATGCTCCTTCTGTGACAGCCCGATTGCCTCAAGTTGGCTTTCAGGCTTGTAAATGGTGTAAAAATTGGATCTCTGGGTGGGCTGGGGGAGCCCTGATTTGTAGCATTTGCCAATATCTGGGGTATAAATACTCCCATCAGGGCTGCTTTCAAACCACCAACGCAAAGTCACTGAATGGGGGCTTGGGAAGGTAGCTCACTGCTATACAATGTTTCCACCATACACATACAACAGATGTAAGTCACCTCAAGAGCACAAATAATAGAAAAATGTACTAATATAATTAGGGGGTGATGAATTTTACGTATGTATTATCTTTGTTTTTAATACAATTTATTAAATTGTAAGTTTAAGTAATTTAATTTTTTACAATGGCAGAGTTCAACAACCAGCTTGCCAATTTCCTGGAAGTTTCGCCTTCAGCTCTTATGAGCCGGTGTGAGCTGGCGCCAGGGCTCCCCCTGCTCTTAGGGAAAAGTGAGGGAATGGAGGGAGAGGGGGCTGCGGGGGCATGTTGGGCGCCCACCATCCGGAGTAACAATTCTATTTAGGGGTCAGAGGCTGCAAGCACACGGGAGTGAATGCGCACAGCCCTGCCCTCCAGCGAGGAGCTCCCAGTCTACCGACAGAGGCTCCCGTGAGCTCCATGCATGAAGTACAAGGAAGGGTGAGACGGCCATAGGTGGGGTGCTTGTGCAGGGTGAAGGGAGAGAGCAGCTCTCTCACAGTGTGCCTGGAGAAGTGGTTACAAGCATGAGCTCAGACGCTGAAGCCAGACGGCGTGGGCTCTGGCTCTGCCACTAAGTAACTATAAGGCTTGGCGCATGTTACTTGTGCCTCAGTTTCCCCTTCTGGAGAATGGGAGTAATGATGGCCCCTACCTGTGGGGTTGTGGTACACATGAAGCACTTAGCCCAGCATCTGGCACACAGTAAGTGCCATTTAAGAGTTAGGGAAAGGCCCTGGACACAGGTGCCTTTGAGTACTCACTGCCTGCTAGGAAAAGGGTTGGCCCCAAAGGTGTTAAGCAGGAATTCCTCATGGCCCTGCCCACAGCCCAGGGCAATCTCAGACACAGCCAGTGTCATGCAGCAAAAGAAAACTCACTTCCTGAGCCTGAGCTCAAAACCCACTTCTGCTGCATGGCTCCAGGCTTCGCCTGTCTGAGCCTGTTTCTGCACCTGTAGGCAGGGAATAACCACGCCCACCTTGCGGGGTTGCCGGAGGCGTTGCAATACCCCGTGCACAGTGTCTGCGGGAAGTGGGCCTGCGCCAGGCAGAGATGGGGAAGGGCACTGCACGTGGAAGGCCGGCACGGGCAAAGGCGGCAGGGAGGCTGTGGCCAGGTTTTCCTGTTAGCAGATGGCGAGGCGCGCGGGGGAGAAGGATGGTAGAAAGCTTTGAAATCGTCCGTTAGGGCGTCCCTTAGGGCAGCGCTGGGCTGGAGCGGACAAAGGACGGGGGCAGGAATTCCCCAGGGCTGCGCCGGGTCTGAGCTCCCATTACGCCCGGCAGCGGGGGCCCACGGCGGCCTGTGGTTTATTGCTGTGTGGCGACACCCAGCGGCCGTCCTTCGGGACTGCAGGCGCTGCCCGAACAAGGCTGGGGGCAGACGGCTCCGGGCCCCAACCACAGCCACCCGGCCTCACTCACCCCTCCGCCCAGAACAGAAGGGGCGGGCCTGGGCCAGGAGCGTTCCGGGAGGGCAAGGGCTGGAGCAGCAAGCGGCAGGAGGCTAGGCGCTGCTCACCAGGACGCAGGTCCCAGTGGGAACCGAGTTGCTGGGTGACTCTTGGCCCTTCCACCTGTAGGCCTCAGTTCTTCTATGTGTAATGAAGGCACAGACTAAAAATTCCTTCCTTATTTGAGTCTAAGTTGGAAATTCTGGGCCCCCCTCCTAACTGTCCCCATTTATTAAGCACTTCCTGTGTGCTGTGCCAGGCGCTGAGTTGCAGGTCATCCCATCACCTCTTGCTCCAGCCCTGCAAGACGGCAACTATTGTTATTATGCCCATGTCACATATGGGGAGACTGCCTGACAGGCAGGAAGGAGTGGAGCTGGAATCCAAACCCTGCCTGCTGGAACATGCTGACAAATTCTCTACAAAGTGCTGGGACTGTAGCAGTGGGCTCTAACACCACTTGGTCAAGTTCAGTGCTTTTCCAAAGAGATGACCAGCTCTGGCCAGAAAGGCAACCTCCTTCTCCTTTCTAGACCTGCCCAGTCTTGGGCAGTAAGATTCACACATTTCCCTGCTGTAAGAAGGCAGGGGCTACAGGGACGCCAGGGCTCGCCCTGGGCACCAGTATGTGCCTCCCCTCTGAAGCCTGAAAGGTTGAGGCTTCCAGCGAGGACCCACTGAGAGGAAATCTTGGGGCCTAGGCCCATGGAGCTCCTTAGGTGGAACAAATGGGCTCAGGCCCTAACAGGCCTCTGAGGCCAGAGTACACCAACATTTGTTGGCTGAGTCTCGAACAGAGACAAATATTTGCACTCTGCTCTGGGCTGTGTGGGCTGCAGTCCCCCAAAGGAGGATTAACCCAAGCAGATGAGACAGCACACCACCAAGCGTGTGTTTTGTTTTGGTTGATGTGGGTCTTCATGGCTGGCCTCAGAGGGAGCCAGGGCTCCTGTAGGGAAGAGACAGCTTGGCAGACTTCAAACTTCAGCTTAACAGAGGAAAAAGCTTCCTAACATACTAAACCATCTAATAGGGGAATAAGCTGCCCTGGGAGGAGTGAGTTTCCCATCCCAGGAGGCATTCAAGCAGGAGCTTGATAGAATGACAATAATAGTGAAATCTCACTCAGGGTTTATTAGGTACCAGGCTCTGTTTCTAAGCACTTCCCGTGTATTAGCGCATTTAAATCCCACCACATTCCTACCAGTGGGTAGTATCAGCTTCTCCATTTTACAGATGAAGAAACTGAGACACAGAGAGAATACATAACTTGTCCAGGGTCACACAGCTATCATTTGAACCCCGGCAGCCTGGCTCCAAACGTCATGCTGGTGACCACTTTGATACCACCATATAGGTTGAATTAGAGGTTCTCCAATCTCTTTTCAAAATCTGACTTTTGATGACAGTTTTTTTAAATCCTTTTTAAAAGCTCGTCCCTCCTGTGGTCTCTCCTGCACCCAGTCCTTGGTCTGTGCCGGGCACTGCTGGGTGAAAAGTTCACAGAAGAAAGGTTTGAAATCACCCAGATCTGCTGAGGTGGTAAAGTGGGAAGCAGGTCCCTGGGACGCAGCTGAGGGAGCTGAGCGCTCACAGGTCAGGAGGCTGGGGTGGCAGGGAGAGGGCCCATGCTGGAGGCTAGGGCAAGCACGAAGAATGTTTCCTGGCTCTGGGTGGGCCCTGAGGCAAGGAGGTGCTGGGGTGGGGGGTTGGATAGGAGCAGGTGTTGCCCCCAGGAAAGGCCTGGACCAAGCCCTTTTAGGCAGGAAAGGAAGAGGCAGGATGCTGATGTCTTGGGTGAACTGAGGTCACATCCCTCTTCTTTCTGAGACTCTTATAGAACTTGGGTTTGAGGTCTGGCTCTGGCACAAATATTGCTTTGTGACCTTTCTTAATTAGCTGCCCCTCTCTGGTCCTGCAGACTATGAAAAGAGGGGGTTGGGGCAGAACAGGAGGTTGCTTGTTTGCTTGAGGCCTTGGAACTCTTTCTTCAAATGGATATTGAAATGATGGCTGGCTCCATGTCCCCTTCCCCCGCCTCCCCACCATCTGTGAGACAGCAGGCCCCAGCCCACCCCCTTCTGAGGTCCTTCCCCTCTGCCTTGTTATAGGGGTGCATGGAGGGGAGTCTGCCTCACCCCAGCCCACACTCAGCCTGGCCTCTGGGGCAGACTGGACCTGCTCTGGCTGTTTCTCCTGGGCCAGACCCTAATGCGTGTCCACACAAGGTCCCCAGAACAGAGCTCAGCAAAGCTCTCATTCTGCCCACGAGAACACTATTTCCAAACCCAGATTCTTCTGAGCCCCCCGTGACAAACCTCACCTAGGTCAGGTGCCCCCACGGTGGTGTGACCTTTGGCTCCCAGCTGCTCCAGCAGACCCTCCTGGGGAGCAAGTTGAAGCTGGGACATGGCATGGAGGGGGGTCACGGCTGGCAAGAGCCCACGGGCCCTACTGTCCACGAGATGGGAGACAGCAGGGAGTCCTGGATTCCTGCAACTGCCATTTGGTTTATTCCTGGGGGTGGGGGCTGCCCCTCCTCATGAGCTCAGCTGCTTTGAGGATGTTTTGGTAACCAGTAACCGAGTTGGGGGAAGTGGATGCAGAGGCTACTGGGGCTCAGTGGCCTAGCATTAGGTTAAGAGCCCTGGCTTTGGGGCCTTGCTGAACTGCATTTGGATTCTGGCTTCCGTCCCAGAAGAGCCAGGAAGGCGGCTCAGACAATGTCCCTGCACCTCACTCTCCTTGTGATAACAGGAGGAGGATGGCTGCTCCCAGGGCTGTTGCGAGAATGAAGTGAGGACCGTAAGAAAGGAACTCAGCGTGGCGCCTGCATGGCGGGCACCAGGGAGTGCCAGGTGACGCGATTATTACGGGTGCACAGACTGGGTCCAGGGAGCGGGCCAGCAGACAGAGCCAGACGACTTCAGGCCCCACTGTCGTCGACTTTGCCCATTCCCAGTTTCTCCGCACTGACTCGTGGTGAGTGAGGCAGGAGAGCTGCCCAGGATGAGGGCCCACCTGTAAAAAGTGCTTTGGAGCCTCTAGTCACTGAACTATGTCATTACCAGGAACTGAAATAGCCCGAGTCTAATGGCCTAAGTCCAATCTCTCTCTTTCTCCTTCCTAAAAGGCAACGAGTCCCTTGATGATCAGATCACCCCCTCCCTGCCTCCCACTATCCTGGCATAACTTCTTGTGGTTCATTTCCCCCATCTGTGGACATTTCCTGGAAGAAGTCTATCTTGCTTATTTGATGGCTGTTCTGTTTCTGCCTGTTCTGTTCTTTTACTGTCTCCTCTGGGTGAACTTGTTGATCTTGCACAAGGTTTAAAAATTCATGACTCCTGGGAAAGACGAGACAGAGCAGAAAATAACCCAATCCCAACCCTCAAATGGAATGAAGATATTCTTGGCAGTGATCAGCAAGACACCCAGGGCAGGGGTCAAGAGGGTGGGTTCCAGATGCACAGAGATCCGGGTTCAAATCTCAAGCTCTGCCTTTATGAGGTTTGTGCTCTTGGACAATTTCCTTAACCTCTCTAAGCCTGTTTCCTTAGCTATATGGTGAAGTCACAGTAGGACTTAGTAGAGTTAGGCTGAGGAACAGAAAAATGACATTTAAGTGCTTAGCACACAGCCTGGCAGACAGAAAGCACTCAGTAAATGTTTATGATTATCATCAAATTTCCCAGCCGCCCTTGCAGTTAGGTAAGGGCCATGTGGCTGGTTGTGACCAATGTGCTGTGAGTGGGTAGTTAGGAGTGGTTGCGAGTTTTCCACTCTCTGTAGGTAGAGACTGCACTTGGGATGGAAGGACAAAAAGATGGAAGCAGCCTGGATCACTGAGTCACTGCATGGAGTCAGCTGCCCTGGAGGGCTGCTTTTCCTGCATCAGACTGGGATGTGATAGAGAGATAAACCTTGCTGCTTTAAGTCCCTGAAGTTTGAGGTTTTATTTGTTACTGCAGCATAAGCAAAGAAATAAAGATTTGAGAACTTCTTGGGAAAGAAATTAGGATATGATTCTGTATTAGTCGGCATTCTCCAGAGAAACAGATAGATATATCTATCTCTCTCTATATATATATCTATCTGTATATAGACAGAGATATATTTATTGTAAGGAATTGGCTCACACAATTATCGGGGCTGGCAAGTCCCAAGATCTTCAGGGTGAGTTGATCAGTCAGCCTGAGATCCAGGAGAGCCGATGGCTTAGTTCTAGTCTAAGTTCAAAGGCCTGAGGACCAGGAGAGCCAATGATGTAGTTTCCTGTTTGAAGGTCAGCAGGCTTGAGACTCAGGAAGAGCCAATGTTTCAGCTCAAGTCCAAAGCAGGATGAAACCCAATGTCCCAGATCAAAGAGAGTCAGGCAGGAAGAATTCCCTTTTACTCAGGGGAGGGGCAGCCTTTTTGTTCTAGTCAGGCCTTCAACTGATTAGATGAGGCCCACCCATATTAGGAAAGGCCATCTGCTTTATTCAGTCTATCAATTTAAATGTTAATCTCATCCAAAAATACCCTCACAGAAATACCCAGTGACTGCTGGCCTGTCCCATGTCCCCCTCCCCAGCAGACGTCTTTACTGTGGTTATCCTGTCCCTGCTCCACATCTGTGACCTGAGTGTGTGGGGAGAACAGGTAACTTGACTTTCAAATTCATACATCTCTGGATCAAGAGGGGCTGCATCTACCCATGAGGAAGAGGCCTCAGGGCATCCCATGAGAGCCTGGGCTTCAGGCAGGGGCTGCACATAACTTTGGGTTTTCTTGCTCGGAAAGGGGTTCATGTGTGTTGTGTGCAGGAAGAAAAGGGAGTCAAATGCAGTATCTGGAGACCAGCAGGGTGGACTGTGGTAGAGTGTCCTAAGGCTCAGCCAGATCTGGTTCCCTCCTCCTTCCTGGGTACCAGGAGAACCACACCTCCCAGGCTCCTTGCAGTGCAGCAGGCACATGTGTCTGACTCTGGCCCAAGGGCTGTGAGAAGCAACAAGTGTCACTTCTGGCTTGCAAGTGGATGTGAGTCTCTATACTCTCTCATCCCCTTTGGTGGCAACCTTGGAGACCACAGGTTGAGATGACAGAGCCTAGGTCCCTGGGTCACCACATGAAGGAGCTGTTCTGAACAGTTGCGTGATTCACATTGGACTTGGCACGAGTGAGAAATAAGCCTTGCTTTGTTAAGTCACTGAGATTTGGGGGGTTATTTATTAACATGCCTAACCCGACTAGTACACCTTTCTGTCAGAAAGACAGTAGCTAGCTGTATCACGCATAGGAGGGAGAGGACACACCTAGAAAGCATGATAAGTTTGGGGTTTTAAGGGACCCTCATAAAACACTCAAAACATTTTCCATTAAGATGTTGGGTCTCATTTACAACCTCCATTTGCAACAGACTTAAATGGTTTTGGATCCAGTAAAGACAGCTCCGTAAAGAGCCTCTACCTTCATTTATTCCATCACTCAATTAGTCATTTAATGAACATTTATTTAATGAGCACCAGCTATGTGCCAGGCACTGTTCTAAAATAGGGAATAGAATGGAATGTAATATATGGTCCTTATCCCCATGGAACTTGTACTAGAAGACAGTCACACATAAATAATTTCTCCATGCCGGCCTGAGGGCCAGCAGGGTAGCAGTACAAGCATGGATATTGGAGGCTGACCTGGGTTCCAATTCCAAGTAATTCTACGTAATGTGCTTGCTTAGCACAGTGCGGACACATGGTGAGTGCTTCACACACACACACACACACACTCCTGCCCCAAGCCGTAGAAATAAAAAGCAGCAGGGTAAAATTCAAACCCAGGCCTGGCTGATTCTGAATCCTGCAAGCTTAGCTGCAATGAAATGCTGCTTCTCCAATGGCCAGGTCACAGTTCTATGTGCTTTATATACATATGCTGTGCCAAAAGCATTGTCTACATTTTATATGTGCGGACATAAAGGCTCAGAGATGTGAGGCCGCTGGTGTAAGGTCACACAGCACGTCAGCGATGGTGCCAAGGCTCAATGCTAGGATGGTCTCAGTCTCACCCATTGAGCTCCATTCCGACTGTTCTGACCATGCCATTTCCATGGGTCTCCAGTGCCTAATCCATGGAAGCACACAGGACAGTGCTTACACATAGTAAAGGTTCAAAAATGTTTATTATGATGGTGGAAACCTGCACTGCTCAACCCTATTTCTGACTCTCCACCATCTGGTCATGGGGTGGGACTGCACTTCCTGGCTGCCCGTGGGTCGATGTGACCAGTTCTGGCCAATGAGTTAAGCAGTAGTAAAAGTGTCACTTCCAGGATGAGCATTTAATTGCCATCGTGTGACCCTCCAGAGCTCATTTCCCTTTGCTAGGGACTGAATTGTGCCCCCACACAAATTCATCTGTTGAACCCTAAGCCTCCCCCCATGTGACTACTGGAGATACAGCCTTTAAGGAGATAGATAATTAAGGTTAAATGAGGGGGGAGCCCTGACCCAATAGAACTGATGTCCTTGTAAGAGAGGAAGAGACACCAGAGTGTGCTCTCTCTCTCTCTGACATGAGGACACAGTGAGAAGGCAGCTGTCTACAAGCTGGGAAGAGAGCTGCTGACACCTTGATTCTGGAATTTCTAGCCTCCAGAACTATGAGAAAATAAATTTCTGTTGTGTAAGCCACACAGTCTACGGTATTTTGTTTTGGCAGCCCAAGCAGACTAAGACACCTCTATTACTTGACCTGCAATATTCCAGAGGGGGCTGCTCTGCCGGTGTGAGGCCTGCAGCGAGGACGACAAAGATGTCATGCTGAGCCTGTAATCAACCCTCAATGGCATGCAACATGAGCAAGAAATAGACTTGTGCTCTTTGGAGCCACTGAGATCTGGGATTGTTTGTTACTGCAGCACAACTGAGCCCATGCTGACTTTTAAGCATTATAATTTGTAAACATTGTAATTTTAAAATATTATATTATTTTAGAATTAAATGAAAAAGCTTTAGCCTGGCATATAAAATTTGCCATCCTCCTTTGCAAGCCTCATCTCTAACCCCTTCTCACAGGTGCCCTCTGCTCCAGCCTTGCCAGTCAAACCATTTCAATACTCTCCAATTGTGCCCTGCGCATTCTCACCTCTTTGCCTTTGCCTAAGCAGTTCCCTCTGCCTGGAATGCCTTTTCCCAGAAGCCTGCCAGAGTGCTCTTTCTAAAGCTTAGATCTGAGTAAGTCACTTCTCTGCTTATATGTCTCTGATTGTTCTTGGAGGAAATGCCTAGACATCATTCTCAAGCTGTATCTGAGTGTTTTGTTTTCATAGGTGATGACCATATTTAATAAGTGAGCAAGGTGGATGATGAGGGCCAATTGTGTGGTCCAGACAGGAGTGCAGAGATCAGAGAGTGCTGTGGCTGCTGCAGAGGCTCCAGAAGTAAGGTGGCCTTGGGCAGTGGCTTCGAGGAAGAGGTTATTGGCAGGATGCAGGCAGCAGGCCCCAAAGAGCAGGTAGGGTTCCCAAAGGGGGCATGTTCCCTGCTGTTTTAGGAAGGATACAGTTTTTTTAAAAATTTAAGGTTATAATTTTAAATTCCTGAGTAATGGAAACAGTAAATCTAACCAACACACCAAACCCCTTTTCTTATGAGAAGGCAACACAGCTGAGGTGTGAAGAGAGCTGGCCAAGGGACCAGGCTGCCTGGCTTCAAGTCCCACCTCCCCCACTAGCCAGCTGAGCCACCTTGGGCAAGCTGCAAAACTTTTCTGTGCCTCAGTTTCCCAGTTGAAGTGGGGCTGATAAGAGTGCCTATGTTCTCCTTTATGACAAATGAGATAAATTAGAAGCATGCTTTATGCGTCATAAGCACATTTCACTATTATTCATCTCAGGATAAGGCTAAAGGAGGTATTGATTGGCAAAAAGAAGCTAAAGGAGGCATCGTCTTGGCTGTCTTCCTGACCAGGACACGGATCATGTGGCCCCAGGCTCCCAGAGCCTCCTGCCACACTGTCAAGACAATGTAGGTGACAGGGCTCTCTAGTGTGGATTTTTGAGCACTGAATTTACACACACATCACTGCAACGGAGTATTACTTCTGGACATTGATGACCATTTTTTATGTAACAAACTGATAAATACTTGTGTCAGAGAAGGCAGTTAAAATCTTTTGCTCTCTCCACCTACATACATATGGCTTTGGCATTCGCAATGCTGGTTAATATCAAAGTTTAAAAAGAAAATTGCCTTTTGATGAAGGATTTTGTCTTCATTTTATATATAAGTGATATTAAACTGAGTATCTTATTACAAACTAGTCATAATCAGTTCTATTTTTCTCAGTGAGGAATATATTTTTAAATGTGAATATTTGCAACTCAGACTTTTACTTGCACTTTATTTTCATCTAAACATTTTTTTAAAAATTAAATTTAATAATACTGTTGTTGTTGCTTTGTGTTTGCTTTTATAGTTAGATATGATTTTTGACAAAGATGCCAAAGCAATCCAATGGCAAAGAAGTTTTTTAAAATAAATGTTGTTGGAATAACTGGGTATCTATATCAGAAAAAAGGATAATCTCATCCTTACCTTATATCATACCTAAAAACTCATTTGAGATCTAAAGATACCTTCATGACTTGGGGATAAGAAAAGTCTTCTTAGGTCACAAAAAGCAATAACCATAAAAGAAAAAAAGGATAAATTGGACTTCATCAAAATCTAAAACTTTGGCTCTTCAAAAGACACTGTTAAGAAGATGAATAGACAACCCACAGACTGGGTAAAAATACTTGCAAACATATTTGGCAAAGGACTGATATGTAGAATATATAAAGAACACCTACAATTCAGTAATAAAATGACAACAACCAAATTTAAAAATGGGCAAAAGACTTGAACAGATACCCCATAAAAGAAGATATATGAATCACGTGAAAAACATTCAACGTGAATAATCATCAGGGAAATGCAGACTAAAACCACAATGAGGCACCAATGCATACCCACCTGAATGGCTAATATTTAAGACTGAAAATACCAAATGTTGGCAAGGTGGTGGGGCAACATACACAGTTGGTAGGACTGTAAAATGTTACATCTGCTTTGGATGTTTCTTTTAAACTAGACATATATCTACCTTATAACCCAGCAATTCTACTCCTAGGAATTTACCCAAGAGAAACAAAAACATAGATTCACAAAGAGATTTGTTTGTAGTATCTTTATTCATAATAGCCCAAAACTGGAAACAGCTCAGGTATTCACCAGTAGAATGGATAGACTAAAAATGGTAGAGTCATACAACAGCATACAACTCGACAATGAACAAATTACTGATGTGCACAATGACATGGCTCAGCCTCAAAAACATTGCCCCAAGTGAAAGCAGGCACACACAAAAGAGTACATACTGTATGATTCCATCTATACGAAATTCTAGACAAAACTCACCTATGGTAGACAAAATCAGAGGTATGGTTGCTTGGCATGGGGGGAGGTGTGGTGTGGGGACTGACTGAGCATGAGGGAACTTTCTGGGGTGATGGCAATTTCCGTATCTTGGTAGGAGTCTGGTGTAAGCATTTGTCAAAACTCAGCAGATGTATGCTTAAGATGTGTGCATTTCATTGTATTTAAATTTCACACCAAAGAAAAACCCTTTAAATATTGAACTCTAGCTAATGATATGCATTCTGAAGCATTTAGGGGAAGTGTTCTGATATCTGTAATTTGCTTTGCACCAAAAAGGAGCTGGATTAATGGATGGATAGAGGGATGGAAAGACGGAGCAATATGTGATGAATCCAGTACAGCACAAGTTAATGGTAGACTCTAGGTGGTAGCTATATGAGTGTTCACTGTAAAATTTTCAACTTTGCTATATGCTGGAAATTTTTTATACTAAAATGTTAGAAAAACTTCAATAACATTGAATATATTTGTTTCTAGCATTGTCTTTTTCATTTTAGCAAGTGACACTACTGATGTGGTTTTTCCATTTTCAGTTGTGATATAAAGTTTCCTTTTAAAAGTAATTCGTTTAGATAAGAGAGAAACTCCATTTAAGAAAGATAGTAAGTACATATAATAATAGTGTAGATGGTCACGGATCCAGCAAAGCTCATGAAGGCAATGAGTGAACGGGCAAGTCTGGTACAAGCAGGGTGTTGGGAAGAACACAAGTTCTCGGGAAACCTGGATTTAAATCTCAACCCTGTTGCTTCCCAGCCGTGTGAGCTTGGACAAGCCTTTCTGTGTTTCAGTTTCTTCATGTAGAAAATGGGGTGATACAATCTCCTCCAAAGGGAGCCTCATAGTATGAGCGAGATAAGCCGGGGAAAGCACAGCGTGGGTGGCCCCAGCAAGCGGCACCTCCCTCCTGCCTGGGAGGAGAAAGGCCGGACATTCCAGTCTGGGAAAACAGCTGGAAGGATATAACCGGTGCAGGGAGGCTGTGTGCATGCGCTGGGCACAGGCAGTGGGGAGAGAGTGTACGAAGGCCCACCAGGTCGAATGGGGACTGAGGAGGCAGAGAGAGCCAGTACTCAGCACCCACACAGACACTCAGCCAGCTCTGCTTCTCCAGCACGTCCTCCTTGCAAGAAACGAATGTGATGCGCACCCTCAGCCAGGGTGGATGGACCTGGAGTCCTGGGGCTCCAGGGCTCTGTGATGCAGCGTCTATCTTCTGAAGTATGTCTGCATTGGGTAGTTTGCTTCCTTTAACATCCCCGGTCTTCCAGAGGCCTGGGCAGAGAACCAAGAACCCTCCACTTGCCACAGCAAAGAGAGACAGATCTAATTCATTAAAACTCTTCTCCCCAGTCAGAGGGCATCCAGCCACCTGCTGACTAATCCTTCAGGCACACTGAACCCCTGGAACTGGAGAGGGAGAAAGTATCTTGTCACAGCAGGAGGCCCAAGGCCTCTGACTCCTGCAGACCCACAGCTCTTTCTGTTAGAAAGGTTTACTTTGAGCTCTGAAATCAGATTCATCCACCAATTGACTGATTTTTTCTTTTACTCATTTCTTAAATAATTAGGAGCACATTCTCTATGCCAAGTGATGTGCCAGGCACTAGAGATATAAGGTGAGCAAAAAAAATAGATCTCGTCCTTGTCTTCGTGGAGCTTATAGTCCAGTGGGGAAGACAGTCATTAATACAACAATCACCAAATGGATTTAAAATTGAGAGGCTACTGACACTTGAGCTGAGATCTGGAAGAGGACAGAGGCGAAGAGGAGAAGGGAAAGAAGAGCTTTCTGGGCAGAGGGAAGAGCACATGCAAAGGCCCTGTGGCTGGAGGGATTGTGGACAGGATGAAAGGTTGAAAGACCACCCTAGAGGCCAGAGCATGGAAACAGAGAGAGCCCAGCCAAGGTGAGGTCTGATATACTAACACGTGCTAGTCAGGATCGCATAGGCAATGACAAGAAAATGAATAAAGCATGAAATCTCCCTTACTTAACACAGTAGAGGTTTATTTCTCACTTACACAGTCTGAAAGAGTTTAGGTGACCCTCTTCCTTCGTGTAGCACACTATCTGGAACAAGTGGCCTCTTGGATATCTGCAGCAGGGTAACAGCTGGGAACCACTCAAGATGTTTCTAAGGGCCAGACCTGAAAGTGGCTTTCATCACTGTCACCCACATTATATTGGCCACACTCAATCACATAGCACCAGCCTCATTTTTAGAGAGGCTCCTTATAACTTCCTACATGCTCAGGAAATGCTATAGGAAATTGTCTTTCTATATGCTCCGGAAGAAGAAATGGTGTGGTGGGCAGATACCATCATCTCTGCCACAATCCACCCTTTTGTTTGCCAAACTATCAAGTTTTTCTTCTTACTCAGGGCAGGCACACACCCTCTCCTCAAGGGACACCATTGAAAGTTCCATCCAGTCCCTGCATCTGGCTCAAAGCCCGGGGTCTCTGGTGATGTGCCATAGTCTCTTCTCATAAAACGTGGCCCTTCTTGGTCCAGCTAGCAACAAACTAAAAAGACAAGCAAGCTGTCCCTCATTCTACCCCACAGTGACAGAACAGGGACAGTACTGCAGGGCAGACCCCTTCAGCAGACGCTGGTGCTGCTCTCCGGGCCACACTCTCCACTCTTTGCATTGGCCCTGGCTTGTCTCTCTGGGAGGTTCTTCCTTTTCCATCATTCTGCTTGGCCACAGCTGAAATGGCAGAGAATGCCCTCCCCGGGGGCTGCAGACTGTCCCTCCTACTCACGGATGATTGGAGGCCCAAAGGTTGTTTTCTAGCTGAAACTGTCAAGGACTTTTATGGGGGGTGGGGTGGGGGGTGGCTCATGGTTCCTAGGCAACACAATTCTTCACAGTCGGCTTTTAACCTGCTTGTTTCTGGTCAGCTTCGTGCACCAGTAGCCACACGCACCCAAAGTCTTCCTAGACACAATTCTTGAGCCTAATTTGTTTTGCTTGTCCAACCTCTGTACCTCTCCTTTTCCACTCAATGATTATCTTGAAGCTATTTGGAACAATAAACAGGAGGCACATCTTTAACCTGATGCTTGTCCTGAGTAACTTCATTTATCCAAGGGAAAAGTTTTACTGGGCCTTTGTTGCCCAGATGAGTCTTGTATCTTTTTTTTTTTTTTGACAAATTTCCACACAGCATCGAATATCTCATTTCTTTCTGTTTAGGGTGTAGAGGATTTTCCAACCTTGGAAATCCCTGGACTTCTGGACCTCATTTCTTCTCATTACTGCTCAAACACCAGGTAATTCTCTCCTGAACTCACCCCTTCCCTGTAAAACACAGCCAACAGTAGCCAACAGAGACGACTAGTTCTCTGCATTGCAACCTCTTTCCCTTTGGCTGTCAGCCTGGAAAACACATAATAGGGCACCTCCCAAGTTAGCACAGGCAATAGTTTTATCAAACATTTTGCTAACCCATAACACACATCTCCAACTTTTCAAGGGTCCTGTCTCAGTTTCTTTACTTCTGCCCAGCTGCTAAGCCACTGTCACCATAGGTGAGTAATTCAGTCTCTCTGGGCTGGTTTCCTCATTGGCAAAATGAAGATAACAGAACAACCTACTTCACTGGGCTGCTATGGAATTAAGTGGGAAAATGTATGTACAGTGTTAACCCATTGTGTAGTCTGGAATAAGCACTCAGTAAATGTTGTTTCTGCTGCTGTTCAAATAGCTCAGGAGGAATCACATGGGTTATTATGAGATTGCTATACTAAGTTCATAGGGTCTGATATATTAAGCAGCTACCTTTATAAAGAAAGCTCAATTGAGTGGATCACCTGGTCAGGGGACAAGATACTCACTCATGCTGACCAATCAGTGATCCCTATACAAATATCTACATGGAAAGCCCAATTACCATCTGTACCAGTTACCATTTGCTACGATAATGCTGCATAACAAATTACCCCCCCCCAAAATTTGGTGGTGTAAAATAATAAGCATTTATTTAGCTCAAGAGTCTGTGGGTTGGAAATTTGCACTGGACTCAGCTGGATAATTCTTCTGGTCTCGACTAGGCTCACCTAATTGTCAGCTGACTTTGGCTGAGGTGACTGGGGTGACTTGGACACATGTCTCTCAACCTCCAGAAGTCTAACTTGGGCAGGTTTTCAGGTGGTGGCAGAGGTGCAAGAGCCAGGGCAGGTGCTCTTCAAGGCTCTGCTTGCTTCACAATTACTGACATCTCATGGGCCAAAGCAAGGCCTTGGCTGACCCCAGAGTCACAGCAGAGGGCCCTGCAAAGCTACATGGCACAGTGTGAACACAGGGGTTAAGAATCTAAGAGACAATCATGAAATTGATTGCTAAGGGTGAATTCAGAACAAAAGAGTTATTTGTATGATATTAAAAGTAGTTGTCTCTGAGCTCAGTGGCCTGGCATCCTCATTCCTACCATAAGGACAGACCTGCCATGTAAGGCAAGATGTTCTACTGCCTGCTCTCGAGGGGTTGGGGCCTGAGATATGTGGACAAGTCCTCACCTGCCTTTCCTTCACTTATCCTGTCTTCAGAGGTCCTCTGGGGCACGAGCTGTATCTCATTGATCTCTGTGTCTTGCGTGTCAGGCACTGGGCATAGCACGTGCTGCTAGTGCAGAGTTCTGCTGGCAATCAATGAAAGGCAGCATGGAAGAATCAACAGTGAGTTCCTCAAGGACAGACAAGATACACGCTTCTCGATCCCAGCGTCTAATGAAGACCATTACTGTGTATCTTTCAAATCAGGTTGCTGAGCTTCACTTTCCCTGTTTGGACCAAGCCGACTACCTGTTTCTACTTGTGCTGGAAGCAGAATATCTAAGGCAACATCTACTAAAACCTTCTCACCTCTGCACAATCCTGCTGAGGGAATGGGAGCCAAGACAAACAGGAGAGGAAGGGTCCTGCTCACAGGGGGCCTGGTCTCAGGGCCTTGGAGCCAGTGGGTGTGATGGAGGCTGTGTAGCTCATCTTGAGACCCTGGAATGAGGTTCACTGGGGCTTCCTGATAGACACACCCAACTCTCAGAGCCAGCCTCCCCCTTGGAGGGAAAAGACAGCCAATGATGGGAAGATCCAGAAAGCATCAGAGCTTATCTATCTCTGCTGCTCAGGGTAAGGACAAAACCCTTGAGGCAGGGCAGAATTTGAGCCCTTCCCTCTGGCTCCCCTCCAAATTCAAAGGAAGTTTCTCTGAACTCCAAACTGCTACCTGGAGAGCTAGGTTGCACGTGTCCTGCTTGGAGGGCTCAGGTGGCTAAGTCTGGAGCTGCTGAGGTTGTGACGTTATCTCTGTGAGAGTTACAGTGCCAGGGTCCTATAAGGAACCAAGAGAGGGTGGCTAAATCTGTGCAAAGTCATCTACACCAGCAGTCTTCCATGGACCAAGACAAGATCCAGGATGAGAAACTGTTAGCAGACAAGGAATGATAATGGTTTTCATGTTTTCAGGCAGTGTAGCATATGGTGCCTAAGTGCACGGGCCTGGAGGCCCACTGCCTGGCTTCAAACTTTAGTCACACCACTTCCTATCTGTGACTGTGAGCAAGCAACTTCAAGCCTCACTTTCCTCATCTGTAAAAGGGGAATAATAATTGTACCTATCTCACAGCATTGTTGTGAGGATGAAATGATATAATCCATGAAGAGCTCTTAGCAGTGTGGGGCACACTGTAAACAGTAACTGCCAGCTGTTACTATCTAGGCTTACTAGGGTGCCAGGCACTGTGCTGAGCTCTTCACAGGCATTACTTTATTCAGTCCACACTGTGAAGTAGATTCTTTTTCTTTCCTTTTTGCAGATGAGAAACAGAAGCGTGGCGAGGTTAAATAACGTGTCCCAGGTCACCCAGCTGGTCAATGGTAGCCCCAGGATTCTAACTTAGGTCTGATTCCCAAACACCTGCTCTTAATTACTCTGCTCTATTTCACCTAAACATGTGTTCCAGGGCATCACTAAAAGTGAACATTTTATTAAATACTAGCTAAATAACCCGAGATCCACTGGGAAACAAAATATACATCTTAATGTCATCACTTGATTTTAAAAACTATTCGCTGTGATGGGTGATGTGTCTACCCTGCCTTCTTTAAAGAGAACATTTACCTCTTTGGAAGGAATGTCTGGAGTCAGCTGAGATCTGGGACCCAGCAAAATGCTTTTACTCTTCTCTTGTGGTTACAGGTTATAAGTCTACACATCTCCTTTAAAGACTAATGTCTTGGACAGCTTTAACTTTTCTACAATCCCCCTAGTGGACTGCTAACAGATATTGATCTCTGAAAGCCACAAACAGTACTGTCTGCCTTCAGCCACCTATCTCACCAGTGCCATTTTACCTGACTGGGGCAGATTCAAACACCATTCTTCATTCCCAGAAGGCTCACTGGGAAACTGAGGTGTCACGAAGTGGCTTAAGTGGGTGCTGATTAGTGTCATCAACTTGACAGCTGCAGGACAGTGAGTCCACTGTCCTCAGATACTATAGGATATGCTAATAAGGGGGGGCTGTCAGCTCTGACGTCCCCCAGATCCGCTTGCCGTTTAAGGCTGCTTGAGAGCTTACTGTCAAACCTCTCTGTCTAGCCACAGTAACAGCAGATAAACTGAGGGATAAAGGTGGGACTCTCAACTATCCCCGTGGAATCTCTTTCCCCAGTGACGTTTAAAAATATGAACCAGACCAGATGACCTCCAGATAATGCTCAAAGCCAGTAAGAGGTGCCTCTACAACAGCCCCCAAAAGATACACTCTATCTAAGGCACAGCTCGGACACAGGTGTTTGGCTTATGGATTTTTAAGACTTAAAACAAGTAAGAGAGGAAATGATGGGGAAAGAACAATCTTTCCTGACCCAATTTGATGTGTCACATGGGAGCCTGTGCAAGAGGACTCACAAGACCACTTCAGATTGGTCAGGGCTGGGCCAGACGCTCATCTGTCCCACGCAGGCTCTGAATGAGGTCAGCGAGCAGTGATGTGTCAAAGTGAAAGGAATGAGTCTAGCGTCTGTTCGTCATGGATCCTTGGGGGGCTGCTGGCCCTTGCTATATGTTTATTAATTTTTTAAAAATGCACTGTGGCCAGCCTAGTTTTACTTAATGCCTAATAAAGGGAAAAACTGTTTACATAGCACACCCGGGCCTGACACTGAGCAGCTGAAGTTAGCAAGATCCCTCACTTTCAAAGATGACACAAGCCAGCAGCCTGGGAGGAAAACAACTTTAGAAGCATGCCATTCCAGGTGCAAGTGGCAGCAGCTGAACATTATGTTAAATCAGACAAAACCAGGTTAAGAAGGGATCAAACCCGAGGGGAGGATACAGTCCTAACTGCATACTTGGCTACTGGGGTTTGTTGCGTAACGT
Source organism: Daubentonia madagascariensis (assembly GCA_023783475.1). Taxonomy (NCBI): domain Eukaryota; kingdom Metazoa; phylum Chordata; class Mammalia; order Primates; family Daubentoniidae; genus Daubentonia; species Daubentonia madagascariensis. The sequence goes on along the minus strand of JAKFHU010002396.1, from coordinate 3,302,983 downwards.
GCACAGGATAAATGGGTAAGTCACTGCCCGATTCACGTGTACTTCTTACAGTCCAGATATATTTCTATATATAAACTCCCTTGCCTGTTTAACATTCTCCCCACAGCACATCAAACGCAGCCTGAAAGCACGGCCGGCATCTTTAGTAAGCTCCCCGGGTGACAGCTCCTCGTGCACCCTGCCCCTGCCTCCCGAGTCTCAATCCCGTTCCTTGCTCAGGGGACAGAGTGCTAGATTTTTCCATCAAAGGTCTCGTCACCAGGGTCTGTTTTCTCTCTTGTCTTCACCAGCCGGTAAGACACGCCATGGTTACTTTAACAGGCTCAGCTTCCTGACCTGCAGATGAAACTGCCCTGCATGTAGCTACGGTGACCTCACTGACATACCAGGCAAACTGTGTTAGCGACAGGTTTTAAGTCTCAGGCTGAAGCCATGACCCAATGCTGACACTCATATCTACTGAGTCATACTGTGTGCTTGGTACCACGTAAGAGTTCTGTGTGTTTTATCTCATCTCATCAACTAGTCGAGATAGGAAGCATTATCATCCCCATTTTATAGATGAGGAAACCGAGGCTCAGGTCAATTCATTTATCCAGCAGGCAAGCAGTGGAGCCAGGATTTGAACTCATAACCAGTGCACTGCACTGCTTCCTCACTTATAAGAGCTTCACTGGTTGGCCAAGTTCAGATCTACTCACTTTGGGAAGCACCTTGCAGATTCCTACCCACTATATGACACAGAGATCATACCTCAGAACTAACAAGTTTCTTTGCCATAACTTTTCCAAGCATTGAGTTCTACTAAATTTCTAGCAATAGTGTGTTTTATTAGAAAGTTCAGGCGCTTTGGAAAAAGATTGAGCTAATGCTAAATTCTGGCTTTTTGACTAAATAGCTACTTGATTTGGACAAATTACTTACTCTCTCTGAGCCCACTTTCTTATCTATAAAACAGGTATAACACCACTTGTCTGTAGGAGTGCTGTGAGGCTTTACTGCAATTATATAAGTAAAGGCTAGTTCTCTTCCCTTCCCTACTTAGCTAGGGATGCTGAAGGGCAAGTGGGAACCATTAGGAGGCTCTGTGGGAACCCTGGACACGTGTCATTCCTCCCTGGGTGCAGCTTGTGATCACCAACCACCTGCTTGTCAATTCTGGCTGCCTTCGCAGAACTCTCCCAGCCCTAAGGCTAAACACATTCAACTAATTCATTCTAACATATTAGTTCTTATGTATTATTATTTAGTCGATTAATATAATTGTGAGGACTGTCAAAATGAGGGGAAAAGTTTCCTACAATGCTACATGGAAATAAAACCCATGACTGTGGCCTTGTAAAACCCTATAAACATAGGACTATGGGTTATACAAGAATAGACAAAATTAAATAACTGTCAGGGTTAGGGAATTATCAATTTCCTTTCTTCAGTATTCTTTAATATTCAATTATCTTTCAATTTACAAAGTGTACGTTGCAAAGAAAGTCTGATGAAGACGTTGACTCTTAAGCAGCACGCCCACACCAATCCTGCCTGCCGCCCTCGTCCTGCCTGCAGGGTGCAGCTCAGGGGGCTGGGATCAGCTTCCCTTGGCAAAAAGAACCATATCAGGTTGGCAGGGGGCAGTTTCACTTTAACAAAGCCCTGGACCACTGGGGGTGGGGAGCTGGGGGGAGGGAGGGTGGCTTTGCATACAGCATACACCGCTGGCTGCCTCTTTTCTCTGAGCAATGAGTGCCATGAGCAAGCATAATCACTTCCCCTGCAGTGCCCTCTTGAGGCAGACCTGCCTCTAGAGCTAGCAGTCAGACAGAGCAGTCAGGCCTGCGAGTGGGCAACACTGACACACCACTTTCAAGGCTCAGAACTGAACAAAAAACTATGAGAATGAGTCACACTGCACATTTACATGTACGTCCTGGAAGAGAAGTATGTCCATCACTTGAGGCAGGACCAACGGTCTGGGGGAGGGGGGACCTGAGTGTCTAAAGAGAAGCAGGAAGCCAAGGCTAGTGTCCATCATAAGCAGTTACCATCCACAGACTGAGCCCCCATGCCAGGCAGTGGTGCACAGCTCAATGTGACTTTTCAAAGAGGTATTCAAGATCTGGGGCACGCAGTCTCTGCTCTTTGTTTTTGTTTTTAGCAAAGTCTCTCAGCAGTGCCATGACTTCATTTTCAAATATTTCTGGGGCTGGTTTTGCTTCTGCAAGAGAAGAGTGGGCAGAAAGAATTATGCCATAGTCAGTCAATGCTCAGGTATAAGGATCTTAAAACTTGAAACTCTGGCCTTGGCCAAGAGCCACAGGTAGATATATAGACCGTCTCCATCTTTCTTCTAAATATACGTGATAAGCCTATACTAGGGACTGGCAAACTGTGTCAGCCTACATTTGTAAGTGGTCTTATTGGAACAGCCTCTCTCAACAGTTTACATATCATCCATGGCTGCTTTTGTGTTATGATGGCAGAACTGGGTAGTGGCGAGAGACCATATGGCTGCAAACCTGAAATTTTTACAATTGGATCCCTTATGAATAAATTTGCTGACCCCTGGCCTGCATAATCCTGGGCTGTACTATTTTGCTTTGCATTTGGCACTACATTTGTTTTCCAGGTATTGTGTTTTTCCTTCTAATCTATAAGTTTCCTGAGACCAGAGCTCTATTTTCCTTATCAGTTAGACGTCCATGTTGTAAGTGACAGAAACTAATAAGTAAACTTAGGCAAAAAAAAATTTATGGGAAGGATATAACCAGCACACAGAATTGACGTGAACTTGGACAACCAGATGTAAGGGGATGGGCAACAAGGGCACTGAGTTTGAAGAAATGAGAAAGTGAGCCTCGTCAGTGGTGGGCGTCTGGCGGTGCACTGCCCTTCTCTGACCTTTCTCTCCCCCTTGAGACAGTCACTTCAGATGCCAATTATAAGCAGAGCCTCCCACTGGCAAAGCCTAGGCAGTGTGCTCTGGAATAACCCTTCAATCAAGACTAAATACAATGCCAAGAGAGGGAATTCCTCAAAACCAAGTCAGATTCCCCCTTACTTAGCACAGGGCCTGGCATCTAGTGAGTGTTCTGTTTTTTGTGATGATCAAAATAAGATCAAAGAGATTTTGGCTTCCTCCTAGATTGTAGAAAGTTGGAAAGACTATCACACTTACCTTAACAACAAGAAAAAGCCAGATAAACTACAAATAGTGAGACTTTTCTTAAAGTTATCCGAGAGCTGAGGTCACAGGGCAACCAAATAGAATGAAACCTAAGGAAAGAGAGGCCCTTCAAAGCAGCAACTGGACACAAGCACTTGTTCATTTGTGACAAGGCACAGGAAGAGGAGACACTGTGCATCATACAAATGGGCAAGAAAAACTCAGTTAAATTTTTTTTAAAATTTTTATCATTAGAGACAATGTCTCACTATATTGCCCAGGCTGGATTCGAACTCCTAGGCTCAGGCAGTCCTCCCACCTCAGCCTCCTGAGTAGCTGGGACACATGCCACTGAGCCTGGCTCTCAGCTAAAATTTTTAATGAACTGTTAAAAGCCAAGTGTGGGCTAGCATGAGAGTATAAAACCATAGACACAAATGGAGTTCACGCCCTATCACAGGTTCTTCTCAACAAACCTCCACTGGCTGTGCTCCTGACAGAGACTGGGTATGGAGCAGGAGGCTGAAAGAGCCTCCTTCAGTGATGCAGGCCAGGAGGAGGGGAACCGCCAACATGGCTAAAAAAGCTTAAAACCCAGCCCGGATCCTTCTCCTCTACAGGACAAAAGCTTCAAGCAACTGGGAGTAGGTAAGAAAACCATGTCTCTCCCAGTGCACAGGGGAGGACCCATTTGGGCTGGTAGAAGCATGAAAGAAAAAATCCTCCACCCCCATGGGAGGGGCAGGATCACTGAGAAAGCCCAGCTCCAAGACCCAGGGCCACAGGGACTGCCTGAGACTAAGGCTGGACCAGTATAACAGAGAACGCCCTTCCAACCTCTCCTCCTTCAAACTAACAAGTACCAAGTGGAAAGCAACAGGAATCTACCACTGGGAGAAGGCAAGAGTATGGAAAGAGAGTCCCTCTGAAGCACAGAAATATAGGAAACGCTGAAAGCTGAGGACAGAACAGGAACTATCTTAAGAAACCCTCCGGAAACAGCTTCTACCCTAAGCACATGTTAACACTAAAGGCTGGTGTTAACGGAAGGTAACCAAAGCAAAACCAAAATTCAAGCTGAGCTTAACTCCTAACTCAACTGACTTGACCCCCCCATACTAACAGTACAGCGGAAGAAGCAGGCCCATTTCTAGGCATAAACACATACCTCTGTCTTTACTGTCTTACAATGATGTCTAATATTCAATCAAAAATTATGAGACATATACACACAAAAGAAGAAAAAAACCAACACAAGGGACAAAGCAGTCAATAGAAACAGACTCAGGGATGACCCAGATGTTCGAACTATCAAACAAGAAATTTAAAATAACTGTGACCAATATTAAAGGCTCCAGTGGAAAAAGCAAACAAAATGTATGAACAGATGAGGAATTCCAGCAGGGAACTGGAAACTGAAAAAGTCAAATGGAAAGAAACGATAAAAATAAAAATATAGTAGCAGATATGTGGAATGATTTCAACAGGCTCATGATGAGATTTGACATAATCAGGGAAAGATTTAGTGGAAGATAGGTAAATAGATTATTAACCAACACAAATTACCCAAACTGATAGGCAAAGAGAAAAAACAGTTAAAAACACAAAACAGAGAACCCAAAAGCTGTGGGACAATATTAAATGGTTTAATCTACGTATAATCAGAATCCCAGAAGGAAAAGAGGGAGAGAATAAAGTAGAAGAAATATCTTAAGAGATAATGGCTGAGAACTTTTCAACAATAACGAAAAGATATAAAAATACAGAGCCAAGGTCAGGTGTGGTGGCTCATGCCTGTAATGCCAGCACTTTGGAAGGCTGAGGAGCGAGGATCGCTTGAGCCCTCCTGGGTTGGAGATCAGCCTGGGCAATAGTGAGACCCCGTCTCCACAAAAAATAAAAAAATTAGCTGGGTGTGGTGGTGCAGTCCCAGCTACTCGGGAGGCTGAAGCAGGAGGATCTCTTGAGCCCAGGAGCTGGAGGTTACAGTGAGCTGTGATGATGTCACTACACTCTAGCCTGGGCAACAGAGAGAGACCTTGTCTCCAAAAAAAAAATGTATACACATACACACACACACACACACACACACACAGATCCAAAATGCCCAGAAAACTTGGCTGGGTGCGGTGGCTCACGCCTCTAATCCTGGCACTCTGGAAGCCTGAGGTGGGAGGATTGCTTGATCTCAGGAGTTCAAGACCAGCCTGGGCAAGAGCGAGACCCCATCTCTTTTTAAAAAAAAAAAAGCAAAATGCCCAGAAAACCCCAAGCAGGATAAATACCAAAACAAACAAATACCTAGACACATCATACTCAAACCACTAGAAACCAAAGATAAAATATTGAAAATATTCAGCAAGAACAGATACATTACATACAAAGGAACAAAGATACAGCAGACCTCTTGTCAGAAACTATGCAAACCAGAAAACAGTACAGTTAACACTAGAGGAATTTCAAGCTGGTGGTGCACTGAAGGTAACCAAACAACAACAAAACCCAAATTCAGCTCAATTCCTGACCAGACCGACTTGATCTCACACACTAGCACCCTAGCAACAGAAGTACGTCTGTTTAAAGTGCTGAAAGAAAAAAAACTGTGAATCTAGAATTCTATATCCAGTGGAAAATGAAAAACCAAAGCTGAGACAATTCACAACAGCAGACCTGCATTACAGGAAATATTAAAGACAGTTCCTCAGGCAGAAGGAGTACGGTACCAGATAGAAATATGGATTTATGTAAAGAAATGATCTCCAGAAATGGTTAAAATGAAGGTAAATATAATATACATTTTGCATTCTTTTCCTCATTTTAAATCACTCTAAAGATAACTGACTGTCCAAAGTAAAAGAGAAGAAATGTACTGTAGGCTTATATCATAGGCAAGAGCAAAAAGTATGATAACAATAGCACAAAAGATGGGAGGGAGGAATCAGAGTATACTGTTACAAAGTTCTTACGTTATACAAGAAGCTGTATAACACTTCTTGAAGATAGACTGTGATTAATTAAAGATGTAGACTGTAAACCCTAGGGCAATCATTAAAAAAATTATAAACAGATATAAAAAAATTATAAAGAGATATAAATAAATAATCTCCAACAGTGGAGATAAAATGAAATAATAACAAATACTCAAAAAATACACAGACATAGAGGGGGAAAGGAAGAAAGAACAGACGGAAGAAGCAGGAAACAACTAAAAAGATGGTAGATTTTAATTCAAACACTGATAATTCAGTGAATGTAAATGGTCTAAACATACCAATAACAAAACAGACTATCAGACTGGATAAAAAAGGAAGGCTATATATGCTGTCTACAAGAAACTCAATTTAAATATAAAGACAAACGTTAAAAGTACAAGAATGGTGTGTTAGGCAAACTTCTAGGATAGCCCCCAATATTCCCCAATCCCCTATTGCACACGCCTTGCATAACGCCCACGACTGTGAATATGATGACTTTTACTCCCATGATTACATTACGTTTTATAGCACAGTTGACCTTAAGTCAGGGAAATTACCTGGGTGGGTCTGACCTAATCACATGATCTCTTTAACAGCAGAACTTTTTCCAGCTGGTGGCCGAAGAAGTCAGAGCGTGAGAGCGATTCCATGTGGGGGAGGATCTCTGTTGCCGAGATGGAGGGGCCATGTGGCAAGGACCTCTATGAGCTGGAAGAAATTGACAGCTGGCAAGACAATGGGGATCTCGGTGCTACAAGTGCAAGGAAATCAATTCTCCCAACCTAAATGAGCTCAGAAGTGGATTCTTCCCCAGAGTCTCCAAACAGTAATGTAGAACAACCAATATGAAACTAATACAGATGGAAAACACACACACCACACAAACACTAATCAAAAGAAAGCTGGGGGAAAAAAGCTGGAGCATCTACATTACTATAAGATACTTCAGAACAAGGAATATTATCAGTGATAAAGATGGACATTATATAATGATGAAGGAATCAATTCATTAAGAAGACGTAACAATCCTAAATGTCTTCACATAACAATAGAGCCTCAAAATATATGAAGCAAAAACTGAGAGAACCGAAAGGAGTAATAGACAAATTCGCAATCATAGGTGGAGATTTCAACATTCCTGCCTTATAACTGACAGAACAAGTACTCAGAAAATCAGTTAGAAGACAGAAGACACGCAGAACATCAAACAACTCGACCTAGTTGGCATTTATAGAGCACTTTATGCACAAGTGCAGAACGCACATTATGTTCATCAAAAAACATTTATCAATAAAACATTCTCAAAAACATTCTTAAACAAATTCTGGAAATACCAAATATTTGAAACTAACAGCAAAATGCAATATCAGGGCCAAAGAAATCATAAGAGAATGTAACAATATTTTGAAAATGAGAGCAAATAGCCTCAAGCGCTGCACATGGCGCTGGGGCAGCACGGGGGTCACAGCATCAAACGCTCACTGCGGAAAAGAAGGTCTCAAGACAATGAGCTCCGCTTCTACACTAAGAAATCAGAAAAAGAGCAAATTAAGCCCAAGGTACGCAGAAGAAGAGAAATAATGAAGATAAAAGCAGAAACAAATGAAACTGAAAACAGGAAAAAAGAGAAAAATCAATGAAATAAGAAACTGGTTCTTTAAAAAGATAAATAAAACTGATAAACTTCTAGCCAGATTGATCAAGGGAAAAACCCCACAAATTGCCCATATTAGAAATGAAAAAAGGACTTCAAACATAAAATAGCTTCTCAGACATTAAAAGAAAAAGGGAACATTATGAATAATTTTAGGTCTATACATTCAACAACTTGTGTGAAATGGACAAATTTATTGAAAACATTTACTTACATTAAGATTTTGACAAAAAAAGATATTCGACCAAAGAAACTCACTAGCCCAATATTCAAGCAATTCTATCAACATTAAGAAATATCAATTCTACACAAATTCGTCCAGAAAATGGGAAGTGGAAAGAGTACTTCACAACTCATTTTATGAAGCCAGCATTATTACCCTGACCAAAACCAAATGACAACATTACAAGAAAACTACACACCAATATCCTTCATGAAGACAGATACAAAGAGCTTCCTCAAAGTATTAGCAAATAGAGCTTATACATACATACACACACACACACAAATCCACATATATGTATATAGACACATATATCAATATATATTATGACCATGTGGTGTTTATCCTGGGAACGCAAAGTTAAGGTTTGAAAATCAATCAATAATTCATCATATCAATATACTTAGGGGAAAAAAATCACATCACTAAAGAAACAATCATCTTGACAGATGCACAGAAAGCACCTGACACAATCAAATCTCATGTTTTATTCATGATAAAACACTCAATATATCAGAAACAAAAGGAAACTCCCAATCTGATAAAAGGCATTTACAACTAACCTACAGCTAATATGATACTTAATGATGAAAGACTGGCTGGGCACAGCGGCTCACACCTGTAATCCCAGTTACTTGGGAGGCTGAGGAGGGAGGATTCCTTGAGGCCAGGAGTTCAAGACCAGCCTGTGGATACAGTGACACGCTGTTTCATTAGGAAAAAAAAAAGAGAGAGAGAGAAGATGAAATACTTTCCACCAAACATTGGGAACGTGGCAAAGATACCTGCTCTCACCGCTATGATTCAACACTAAGCTAGAGGTCCTGGACAATGCAATAAGGCAAATAGAAGATTAAAAAGATATATAGATTGGAAAGGAATAAAGAAAACTACCTCTATTACACATGACACAACTGTCTATATAGAAAATACCAAACAATCTAAAAAAGTTTTCTAATCTAAGTGAGTTTAGGAAGGCCACAGCATACAAAGTCAATATTTTGTACAATCAATTGTACTTCTACATTCTAACAACAAATAATTAGAAATTAATATCTTTTAAAGTACCATTTATAACAGAACCAAAACATATGAAATACCTAGGTGTAAATCAACAAAATATGTGCAAAATATGCTGAAAACTATAAAACATTGACTGTGGCAGGCCCCTAGGATGGCCCCCAGTGATCTCCACTTCCTGGTATCATGCCCTTGGGTAATCCCCTCCCCCAAGTGTGGGGCTGTACTTAGTGACTTGATTCTAACCAATAGAATATGGCAAAGATAACAGAACGTCACTTCTCTGATTAGGTGACAAGGCTTCGGGGCTTCCATCTTGCTAGTAGACTCTCTCTATTGCCTTCTCAGTTTGCGTGCTTTCATGGTGGCAAGCTGCCATGTGGGAGAAGGCTTTGTCACAAAAAACAGGTTGGCCTCTAGGCAATAACCAGCAAGGAACTGAGGCCCTCAGTTGAAAAGCCTAAGAGGAACTGAATTCTGCCAACACCAGAATTAGCTTGAAACCAGATCCCTCCCTAGTTGAGCCTCCAGACCGTGGGCTGACAGCTTGCTTGACTGCAACCTTGCAACAGACCGTGAAGCAGAGGATCCAGCTACATCACCTGGATTCCAGACCCACAGAAACTGTGAGATAATAAATACAGGTTGCTTTAAGCCGTTAAGTTTTGGGGTAATTTGTTATGCAACAATAGATAACTAACACTGATGAAAGAAATCAAAGAAGACCGAAATACTGAATAAATGGAGAGATACATCATGTTCACATTGGGAAGATTGATCTATTGATTTAACACAATCCCAATCAAAATCTAAGTAGGTTTTTTTTTTTAGTAGAAATTGAACTGTTGATTCTAAAACTATAAAATTTCTAGAAACAGAAAATCTTTGTGACTTTGGATTTGGCAGAGTTCTTAGACAAAATAACAAAAGCACAATCCACTACACACAATTGATACACTGTACTTCACCAAAATTAAAAACTGCTCTTTGACAGACAATGTTAAGAAATTGAAAAGGCAATCCATAGACAGGCAGAAAAAATTTGCAAGACACATACCTGATAAAGGACTTTAATCTAGAATAAATTAAGAACACTCAAAACTCAGTAAGAGGAAAACCCAAATAAAAAGGGGGCGGAGATTTGAAGAAGCACATCACCAATGATATATGAATGGTAAATAAACACTTGAAAAGATCCTCAATATTATTAGTCATTAGGGACATGCCAATTAAAACGACCATGACATATCAACACAAACTTCTTAGAATGGCTAAGAACAAAAACAAAACCCTGATAATACCAAGCGCTGGTAAAGATATAGAACATCAACTCCTCCCTTCACACCCCTTCTCTAGCAATCACTGATTTGTTTTCTGTCCCTGTAATAGTTTTTGCCTTTTCCAGAATATCACATAAACGGAATCACACAGTATGTACTCTTTGAGTCTGACCTTTTTCACTTAGCACAGAAGTTGGCAAACTATAGCCTGTTGCCTATTTGTGTAGGGTCTCTGAACTAAGAATGATTTTTTAACGGCTGGGGGAAAAAAATCAAAAGAATATTTCATGACATGTGAAAATTATATGAAATTCAAATTTCAGTGCCATAAATAAAGTTTTATTGGAACATAGTCACACTCATTTGTTTACCTATTGTCTATGGCTGCTTTCATGCTACAAAGACAGGGCTGAGTGGTTATGACAGAGACCGTATGGCCTGCAAAGCCTAAAATATTTAATCTGGCGCATTACAGAAAAATATATTTTATATATGCTAATTGTATATATACAATTAGCTTGTAAAGTTAAATATACACTTACCATGACCCAGCAAGTCCTTCTCCTGGGTATCCACCCAAGAAAAACTAAAACTTATGTTCACAAAATCTGTATGCAAATGTTTACTTTATTCATAATCACCTAAAACTAGAAACAATCCTAATGTCCCTCAACTGGTCAATGGACAAACAGACTGTGATACATCCCCACAATGGGATACTACTCAACAATACAGAAGAATGAACTAATGACACAAACAACAACATGGATAAATTTCAAATGCATTAAGTCAGGGGTAAACTTGTTCTGTAAAGGGTCAGACAGTAAATATTTTAGACTTTGTGGGCTTTCCAATGATTGTATATGCCGCTAGACTCTGTATTATCACTCTTTATTCTTGGAACCTACAGAATGACTTCTTTCTGACACAAATATTGAGTAGAGGCACAAAAACAGGAGACCCAGCGTGTGGCAGAAATGAATGAGATGTGCCCCAATATCCATTCGGCCATTTTTCACTGATAATAGACTCCCAGTGTAGCTAGGCACATGGAATAGACTCTGTTCTTCTTCCCCTATGGCTACATGTAGCCATGTAACTAAGCTGCAGCCAATGGAAAGTAAGTGAAGGATGATGTATAATTTCCTAAGAAAGATCCACAATGAAGGGGTATGCTCTTCTCCAGACTTTTTTCCTGGCTGAAATATGGACATGCCAGATAGAGCTTCAGCAGCCACCCTGCATCATGAGGCAGACAAGACATACTGAGGATGAGGGAGCAGCAGGTCAGGAGAAACCTGGACTTTAGAACTCTTTAAAGCCCCTCTATGAGCTCTGGAGTGTCTAATTCTGGAATTCTGTCATGAGAAAGAGAAAAGATAATTCTAACTTGTTTAAGCCATTATTGTTTTAGATTTACTCACAGCCAAAGCTAATCCTAACTACACACAATTAAAATTCATTCCTTGTAAAGGCAATGCCTGAATGAGAGCTCCTGCTACACAGATTTATAGAGCTGTCTGGTTCCACTCCATTCCTAGCCTGGTTCTTTTTCAACCTCTGATACGGTGAGCTTCACATACCCTTCCACTAGATTCCCTTTTTGCTTAAGTGAGACAGATAGGTTTCTATTCTGTCTTGCAAACAAAGAACCTTAACTGATAAAACAAATTTCGTACACTTTGGAAAAATGTGAACCGTGTTTGGGTTGAGTGTCTATCACATGAATAAAAGAAATGAAATGGTCTAGGATATAATTCCAGATTCCACTCAGCCGCAAGTCATCCTATTTTCAAATTATGCTGCTTATCATGCCCAGTACCTGTGACCCAGTAGTAAATATCCCAGTCATTACTAGGCTCGTTAATCAGGCGATCATAGAGGTTCAGCTGCTTCTCTGTCATGTGCTGCAGATGTTCTTTAGCAAAAAGGCTGAAAATGAGAAAGAAAGAGAAAGAAGTTGAAAAGGCTGCCTCTAGTCAAAGAGAAGTGATAACAAAACTCCTATTCCCATACCTCAGGAGAATGCAGTTTTCCAACATTCCCCTCTTTCTGCTCTCATAGAGCAGGCGGGCTCTTTTGGTTTCTATGGATTCATCAGTTCTCTCCTGCCATGGAGGCAAAGGGATTTCAATCATGTCTTTTTGGGAATCTGTTGGGCTGTCACCTCTGTAGAAGCGTCTGAATGATGTCACATGGAGCAAAGGAGAAAACAGGCTGCGCCTTGACAGAGCAAGCGTCTGAAACAAACCACAAACATCTTTATAACAACAGCTATCATCACTGTCATTTATTCAATGCTTACTAGGTGCTAAACGCATCCAATCTCATTTAGTTTTTAAGGAGTTATGTTGATACGGTCCCCACTTTACAGCCAAGGAAAAAGAGGCTCAGAGGGGTTAAATAACTTACCCAAAATCGTCCAAATAGTAATTACAATTAGGATTGAAACCCAGTCCTAACTGCAAACATGTTCTTAACCAGTACCTCGCCAGAAATTAACCCAGCAGAAATAATTTCTCTTTCCTTTGCATTCCCTTAAAATTCTTACAGTATAGTTTATATTCTATTCACTCACTTATGAACACTGAGCATACAGAAAGCATGGTCCCTAATCCCCCAAAGGCTCCCAATCTAGAGAAGGGCATAAATTATGAAGATACGATGTGAAGGTGGTGACCTCAGCAAGATGGCAGAATAGGAAGCCCCAGACCCTTCTCCCTCTGGCGGAGACACTGACTCAACAAGAATATACAGACTAATTCCCTTTGTGAGAAATCCAGAAACCAGTCAAGAGCAGCAGAAAAGTTTGCAGCACTCACTCGCCACAGTCTCTCCACCCCCACCCAGGCTCAGTGTGGCACAATGAGAAAACTCCCAGCTCCCAGCTTCCACCTGGGGAGAGAAAGAGAAAACTGAAAAGTATGTCCAATGTTCAGACTTTCTGGGGGGTCACCCAAGGGGCTGGTTCCTGTCCTGCCTGAATCTAAGTGCCAACAAGAGAGGACACCATGTTGAGGGCAATGGAGAACAAAAGTGACAGTTTAGACTAGGAAGCACTCACTCACCATAGTGCCCATTGCTGGCTCAGTGCAGAATGAGCAGGAGAAAACCCCTACCACCCAGCTTCTCCCTGGGGAGGGAAAGGGTTGGATTGTGCATTCAATGTTCCAGCTTTTCAGGGGGCTGCTCATGAGACTGGTTTCTGTCTTGAAGCACTTGACAGGACCTAGCATACTCTAGATGCTGGGGGGCCACTGAGAACAAAAGAGATGGGTGGTTTGCTGCTGATCCAGAGGACTCCTGAAACAGCAGAAAAAGGCCAACATCACTTGGTGGCCTCCTTGGGGCAGTGACTTTTTGGGGAGCTGCCTGGGGACTGGTTTCTGTCTTGCCCAGCTTGGAACACTAATGGGACGTGGCATACTCTAGAAGTCTGAAGGCCCTTCTGAATAAGAGAGTCGGGTGACTTGCGGCAACTCCAGAGAAACTGCAGTATTACGGACAGATACCACAGGGAACAAAAAATTACAAGCTCCTGAAAAGGGAACTAGCAAATCCTTCTAACCGGGAATTTACACCCACAAATACAGAGAAGACACATTCTCAGAAAAGGATTGGGAGACCCTCAGAATCTCTAACCAGGCTGATTGGTGACGGTCAATCACCAGCATGAAGACAGTCCATAAAGACCGGTAGAGATGGATGTTTTTTCAAATGCAGCAATTCCAGCGTACAGTTACCTGATACACAAATAAACATGAAAACATGGTCCAATTAAAGGAACAAAATAAATCTTCAGAAACTAATCTTAAAGAAACAGAGGTATAAGAATATCTGGCAAAGAATTCAAAATAACCATAATAAAGATGTTCAACAAGTTCAGGAAAGTAATGCTTGAACAAAATGAGAATATCAACAAAAAGACAGAAAACACAAAAAAAGAACCAAACAGAAATTTTGGAGTTGAAGAATATAATAACTGAATTGAAAAATTCACGAGAGGCGTTCAATAGCAGACTTGATCAAGCAAAAGAAAGAGTTAGCAAACTAAAGACAGGTCATTTGAAATTACCAATCAGAGGAGTAAAAGAAAAAAAGAATGAAAAAGAGTGAAGAAAGCCTAAGGGACTTATGGGACATCTCCAAGCAGATCAGTATACACATTACGAGGAGTCCCAGAAGGAGAAGAGAGAGAGAAAGGGGAAGAAAGCTTATTTGAAGAAATAATGGACAAAAACTTCCCAAATTTGGGGAAAGAATGGACATCTAGATTCAAGAAGGTAGCATGAACCAACTAGCAGGAACCCAAAGAAGTCTACATTATAATCAACTTGTAGAAAGTCAGAAAAGGCTAGGCATAGTGGAGCATGCCTGTAGTTCCAGCTACTCAGAAGGCTGAGGCAGGAGGATCACTTAAACCCAGGATTTCGAGCCCAGTCTAGGCAACATAGTGAGATCCCCTCCCTTAAGGAAAAAAAGTCAGAAAACCATGACACAGTGAAAAGGTGGCCATTTGCAAGCCAAGGAGAAAAGTCTCAAAAGAAACTAAACCTGCCAACACCTTGATCTTGGACTTCTAGCCTCCAGAACTGTGAAAAAATTAATTTCTGTTGTTTAAACCACCCAGTCTGTGGTATTTTACTATGGTAGCCCTAGCAAACTAATATAGTATGTAATGAAAATTCAGATTCCCAAGCCCTACCCTAAACATTCTGGATTAGAATCTCTAGGATTGGGTCCTGATAAATGCATTTTTTAAAAAGCCCTCTAGCAGATTCTGATGCACACTGAAGGTAAGGATTCCTACTTTCTATACTAAAATAATACAGTGGGTTAAGTAATTTCTATGGAAATGAAAGAAGATAAGGAGTACCATCAGCAGCAGCACAGGGAAATTGTTCTAACAACTGGGATCTTTTATTATTTTAGGCAAATTTCACCCATTTTTTCTGTTAGTTTTAAGGCAGCATTCCAGAAATGAAAGAATATTGGGTGTGGCATGGATCCATGAATCCTGGGAATTGTGTGACAGTGGTATGAGCTACATTAAAGAAATTATCACTGGAAATTTATGATGGAATATATTTGAGTTGTCTTTGCAGCCATGAATATCTTTGTAATTATTTTTTTTTAAAGTATGCTTCTCTGGTTCATATTTATATCCTTTGCTAAAGGTAATTATTTTTCCAAAAAGAAATTGTCAAAAATCAAAGACAAAGAGAATTTAGAAAGCAGCAAGAAAAAGCAACTCATCACATATAAGAGAGTGCCCGTGAGACTATCAGAGGATTTCTCAGTAGAAACCTTGCAGGCTAAGAGTGGGATGATATAACTCAAAATGCTGAGAGAAAAAAATGCCAACCAAATATACTATATCTGGCAAAACTGTCCTTCAAAAATGTAGGAGAATAAAAGACTTTCCCAGATAAGCAAAAGCTAGGGTGTCCATCACTACTACACCTGCCTTATAAGAAATGCTAAAGGGAGTCCTTCAAGTAGAAATGAAAGGATGCTAGACAGCAGTACATAAGCACATAAAAATACAAAGCTCACCGGCAGAGGCAAATATAAATACAGAATACTGTAATATTCTAACAGTGGTATGCAAATCATTTTTAATTTTGGTATAGAAGTTAAAGACGAAAGTAACTACAACTCTAAGAATTTAATTGATATACAACATAAAAAGATGTAATTTTGACCTCAATAACATAAAAGGGGGGAGTAAAAGAGCAGAGTTTTTGTATGCAATGAAAATTAAGTTGGTATCAGCTTAGAATGGATTGTTATAAGATGTTTTATGTAAGCCCCATAGTAACCACAAAGAAAATACCTGCAGAAGACACACACAAAAAAATGAGAAAAGAATCAAAGCATGTCACTACAAAGAAAAAATCAACAAAACACAAAGAAAAAATCAACAAAACACAAAGAAAAAAGGGACAAAAAAGCTACAAAACAGACAGAAAACAATTTACAACAGGCAATAGTAAGTATAGTCGGCCCTCTGTATCCGCAGATTCAACCAACTGTGGATTCAACCAACTGTGGACTGAAAATATTTGGGAAAAAACAAACAGCAAATAACAATACAAAAATAAAAGATAATACCAATAAAAAACAATACAGTGTAACAATTATTTACACAGCATTTACATTTTATTAGGTATTGTAAGTAATCAAGAAATAACTTAAAGTATACAGGAGGATGTGCATAGGTTTTATGCAAATACCATGCCATTTTATATGAGACTTGAGCATCCATGGATTTTGGTATCCATGAGAGGTCCTGGAACAGTCATCCAGGGAGGACAACTGTACTTCCCTATCAGTAATTACTTTAAGTATAAATGGATTAAATTCCCCAATCAAAAGATAGAGTAGCTGAATGGATTAAAAAAAAAAAAAAAAAAACAAGATTCAACTAAATGCTATAGAAAAGACTAACTTTATTTTATTATTATTATTTTTTAAGAGATGAGGCCAGACATGGTGGCTCATGCCTGTAATCCTAGCAATTTGGGAGGCCAAGGCAGGAGGATCACTTGAGGCCAGGAGTTTGAGAGCTGTCTGTGCAACATAGCAAGATCCCATCTCTACAAAATAAAGAAAAATTAGCAGAGTGTGGTGGTATGCGCCTGTAGTCCCAGCTACTCGGGAGGCTGAGACAGAAGGATCACTCTAGCCCACGAGTCTGAGGTTGCAGTGAGCTATGATGATGCCACTGCACTCTAGCCTGGGTGACAGAACAAGACCCTGTATCAAAAAAAAGAAAGAAAGAGAGAGAGAGAGAGAGAGAGAAAGAGAAAGAGAAAGAGAGAGAGATGAGGGCTTGCTATGTTGCCCAGGCTGGACTTGAACTCTTGGTCTCAAGCGATCCTCCTGCTCAGGCTCCCAAGTAGCTGAGACTACAGGTACGTGCCACTGTGCCCAGTTAAGAGACTCAATTCAGATTTAAGGATACACGCAGGCTGAAAGTGAGAGGATGAAAAATGTATCCCATACAAATGGTAACCAAAAGAGAGCTGGGATAGCTATATGTTTATCAGACAAAATAGACTTTAAAAGTCAAAAATTGTCACAAGACATAAAAACAGACATTACATAATAATAAAAGGGTCAATTTGCCAGGAAAGTATAACAATTATAAATATATATGCACCCAACTTAAGAGCATCCAAATGTATGGAGCAAATATTGACAGAACGGAAGGGAGAAATAGACAGCAACACAATAATAGGAGATTTTAATACTGCACTTTCAATAATGTACAGAACATCCAGACAGCAAATCAATAAGGAAATAGAGGACTTGAACAACGCTATAGACCAAATGGACCTAACACATATACAGAACATTCCACCCAACAGCAACAGAATACACATTCTTCTCAAGTGCACAGGGAACATTCTCCAGGACAGATAACACGTTACATCACAAAACAAAACTTAACAAATTTAAGACTGAAATCACAGCAAGTATATTTTCCAACCACAATAGAATAAAACTAGAAATTAACAGCAGTAAGAAAACTGGAAAACTCACACATACATGGAAATTAAACAACATACTCTTCAACAACCAATGGGTCAAAGAAGAAATCAAAAGGGAAATTAGAAAATACCTTCAGACAAAAAAACCCTAAAGTCCAACTAATAAAAAAATTATGCGATGCAATAAAAGCAGTACTTAGAGAGAAGTTTATAGTGGTGAACGCCTATGTTAAAAAAGAATAAAGATGGGGAAGGAGGAGAAGGAGAGAGGTCGGTCAACGGGTACAAAGTTCATTTAGAAAGAATAAGTTCAGGTGTCCTATTACATAGTAGGGTGACTATAGCTAATAACAATGATAACTAGAAAAGATCTTGAAAGTTATCACCACAAAAAAATGATAAAGGTTTGAGGTGATGGACATGCTAACTACCCTGATTTGCTCATTGTACAATGTACACATGTGTTGAAACATCACACTGTACCCCATAAACATGTACAATTATGTGTCAATTATCAATGAAACAAAACAAAGAATAAAGAGCTTAAGATACTATGTGAAAAAACAAAAGGCATTAAAGAAGACTTAAGAACAGGGAGAAGAGGTGCCCAGAGGCAGTTGGGCTAACTCCCCCTGGGACGCAGGTGAGATCTGAATTGGGACTCACACCATGACTGATCGTTGAACCAGGTATCACCAGACCAGCACACAGGAGGTTCACCAAAGGATGGAAGCGACCTGACTTTCCTGAGCTGCAGGACCGGCCTCTCCTTGGGTCTGCCCTTGCCCTGCGCTATCGAGCAGATGGACGCTCCCCACCGACTCCAAGACCACAGAGGAAGACAAAACTCAGTCCCCGCTGCCCCAGACCCTAGCCTAGAACCTCCGCTCTGCTCACCCGCGCCAGAGTCGGGAACACGGCGGCTACGGCCATTTTTCCGAACCTGCACCGGAAACTTGCTGCCCGGCCACTTCCGGGAACTCCTGGACGCCGGTCCAGGAGACTTCGGCCGCCGCGGAGGACCTCAGCCGGAAGGTACGTCCCTGCGTGTGGCGGAAGTGGCGGTGCGTGTGACGACGGCGGCGGGGGGGGGGGCGGGACCTGGGGCGGAGAGCGGTTCGCGCGCTTCGGGCCTAGTCCGGACTCGCCGCCGCCGCCGCCATATTCCCGGTAACGGGGGCGCGCGGCCGGGGGCCGGCTGGGCCGGAAGAGGGGTCGGGGCCGGCGCTGAGGCGGGGAGGGGGTCGGTTAAGATGGGGCGGCCGGAGTCGGCGGGCGGAGGGAGGCGCGGGCCTTTGAGGGAGGGGGCCGAGGGCGCCGGGCCGGATCTGTGGGGAGGGAGTGGGGCGGGCCTAGTTGGGGGCGAGGACTGGGCCTGGGTGGGGAGCAGAGGCGGCTGGAGCTCCCGGACCCACAGGGGCTCTGGCTGAGGCCGTCTCGGGGCCTAGGCAGGTGCGGCGGACAGGGGCTGCGGGCTTCGCCGCGGTGGTTCTTCGCAACGCGGTCCCAGGGCCGCTGGGAGCCGAGGCCTGGACTTTTCCGTCGCGCCACAGGCAGCTGCGACACCGACGCGGCGCAACCCGGGTCGGGCCCGAGGGTGATGGGCAGCGAGCCCCGCGAGCCCTGACGGCCTGGGAGAGCGGGGGGCGGCGCGAGGCCGGGGGCGGGGCGGAGCGGGTGGGGCCGAGCTTGGGCTGCCGGGATGCTGCGTCTTTAGAGATGGGAGGTTGGCAACCATTGCCCTCCTCCCAGCCCAGGACCCTCATGCCTTCTAATTCTTGCCCTTTTCTGAATACTGCAGTGGCATCTTTCTTACTTTGCCCATTCTCCGGGCTCGAGATCTTCCTTTCGGAGCCATGTCAGAAGGAGTGGACTTGATCGATATATACGCTGACGAGGAGTTCAACCAGGTGAGGGGTCATCAGGAGCTTTAGGATTTTCCTCGATCAGCTAAGGAATCACTTCCAGCAAACTTGCAGTGGTTTCACGCTGTGCCAGTTCCCGGCTGTGCCAGTCCTAGGCTTGAACACTCCTCTATCAGGTCTGAAATTTTCCCCCAGCAGAGACTTTAAAGACTGCTCACCATTCCGCTTTATGTTAATTCAAACCTCCAGGCTTAACTTTAAAGGCTGTGATTTAAGAGCACATAAAAATCAGGTGTAATAGAATGGTGAATCAACCTGTGGAACTTGCTCCCCCAGGAAGCCAAAGTTGGATGTCAGTCTCCTCAACGACCAACCACACTTAAAACCAGAATTTGCTACAGTATTCATGAGGACAATGTTGATACCTGTTCCTTTATATGATTCTCTCAGACTGCAGCTGGAGAAATGTAGTCCCCTCCCCGTAATGGTGCAAAGGCACAGTAAAAAAGATACTTTAACATTTAGTTTCAACTCCATTCCAATTGTTTTTAAGTTTTACTTTTATAAGTAGCTTGACTCCAGTCATGAGGAGTCTGTAGGCATTTTGGTAAAATAAATTTTATTGATGAACCTTACTGTTTCTAGGAAGATATAAAGGATAAAGACATTAGAACATTTAAAAGGCAGATATAGACCCACTCGCTTACCCTAACTTGGATTTGTTGGTTTATGTCTTTATTGTATCAGAGAACATTATACAGAAATTTCCCTTGAAACAATAATCTGTACAGTTCAGTTTTGCCATCTTGAGGTCAAATCTCAAGAATGTTCCAAAGTCTTTATTTAAAACTTCCTAATATCTTACCTGGGTTATTTTCAGCATCACTGTACTTAAGTAAGCTGGTTCTTCCCATGGACATCTTCCAGTGGGTACACATAAGGATCTGGAAAGAGCGTGTAATGAAAGGGCTAGGGAACGAAAGTGCCCTGGTTGGGCTTTGACTTTGATATAAAGCAACAGAAGAGGCTGATAAACACCATTTTTTTCACTTGGCATAAGTTTACGTTAAAAGAAATTTTTTGATGCAGTATGGCTTTTTAACGTGGAGATTTTAAAGCATACACAAAAGTAGAATAGTGTAGTGACCTTGTACCCATTACACAGCTTCACCAATTATACTTTTTAATAGCAGTTTTCCTGTGTCTCCTGGTAAACTGTGGAGTCATCTAAATTTGGCTGTTGATTGTCTTAAATACATGAAAAAACTTTAAATTTCAAACAAGTCAAATATTTATGGGTAAAAGGGCAGGTTTAGTATATTTATTTACAAAACCATTGCTTTTCTGAGTTTTGTATATTCCTTTGAGTCAGACTTTTACTACTTTTTGCAAATTACGGGTTTTTATTTTTCAAGATAACTAAAAGAAGAAGACTCCCTTAGTTGCACTATTGTTAATGAAAAGCTTTTTTTCCCCTGAATTCATATCTATGGGTTGATAACAGTGCTGCTGATTCACTTTGGGAAATAGGCAGAACAGGGTCCTTAACCACAGGCCACATTTGGTCTGACAAAATGAAATTTTATAGTTTCTTAAGCAATATAATATGTAGGTCAGACAGGACACAGGCCTTGTCTAGTGGTCACTGCTTTGTCACAGTAGAAGTTATAGGCCTCAACAATTTGTTCTCTGATCTCTTTAGTTTAAAAAGACTTTTTTATGGGTCTAAGACTGGCTAAAGAGAGTATGTGGATTCTAGTAGACATTTATACCAAACAGGCAATATTTGACACTGGGCAAGTTGAAGAAATTGTGGATTTTGAATATTGTATGTTTTATGGAAGGAGGGAGAGTGGCACTCACCCCCCCCAAATGCGTTAATTTTTGGGAAAGCTGGTTTTAGTGTAATTTGAAAGCTGCTAAAGAAATGATAAAAACTTTGGCTAGAATTGTTAGACTCTGACTTAGACTGAAGGCCTCCAGTAAAATTGTTTTAGAATGTTTTAAGAGTGTTACTGATTTCGCCCCAAACTGGCCCATGCACGAGAACCCCATTGTGTGCACTTTGCTCCTCAAGGAAAATTAACATTTTTCCTAGGTGGAACCCTATGGTGCTTATTCCCTGATCTCTTACAGCATGTGCTGCAAAAGCCTCTTTGACAGAGCTACATTATTCCTCTTTGGGAGTCCTGGGATTCACAGCGGCTCTCTTGGGCTAGGGAGAACGACTCGGGAAAGGTGACAGGAGCTGTTGCTCTGCTAAATGTTTTGTTTCTGTTTCTTCTCTTGCTGAGACAGGCCTTGCACAGTATGCCCAGTTCTCTTTGTTGCTTCCATCAAGAAGTATTTATTGAGCTACTTCTGTTTGCTAAGCACTTTGCCAAGCCTAGTGAGGTAAAAGGAAAAAAAGTGTATACCTGTACTTAAAATAGGTCCAGTCCTGGTGGGTGGGGGGTGATGGACAGTGACAATGCGGGGTAACAAGTACAGTGACGGGGAAGGAGAGTGTGAGGTGAGAACTGTGGAGATGATCATTGTTAAGCCAGAAACTTTAATTGAGCCTTGGTTACAATGAAAAGAAACAATGGTATCAAGTTGGTTGCTTTGAGACTGATCCTAGGCTAGTTATTTCCCTCAGTCAGATACCAGGAAGAGGGGGCTGGAGGGCAGGAACATTGAGCATACAGGTGGGAAAGATCTTATTTAAATTGAAAATCACACAAGTTCTCTTTTGTTTACAAAGAAGCAAGAAATTTCAGGAGACAATCCCAGTTCTTTCTGTGCCATTGAACACAAAATTCTTCCTGAGATTTTCACTCAGTATTAAATACATATTTCCTGTTTAATCTCCTTGGAATGAAACTTTCAACATCAGTGCATGTAAAACATTGTACTTTTCCCTTGATTTCTAGAATTAGGTTTTGCTAATCTATCATTGCATAAATCACCAGAAAAACCTCAGGCCTTTATCTGTTTTTCTGTCTATACCAGCTGAACAAGTAAAATGAATTGGTGATGCTAGCAGATTTAAATCCAAACACTGCTTGATACCTTGTTTCTTCAGTAGAAGAGCCCTCAAAAGGCCTGCCATGTGCAGTTTCCACTAACTTTTTTGAACTGAGGCTCTGTGGCCCAGAGAGACCATTGGAATCTTGTGACAATTTCGGATTCATTGAATCCTTTTGTTTTTTTAAGTAGTAATCATACACCAAGGTCCTCCAGAATCAAGTCTATACTTTAAGGGATCTTAAAAGAGTAGATTGGTTGCCTAAGCTTATAGTATGAAGGATTTCCTGGTGATGCGTTTGGTCTCTGAGCAGTCCAGATCTACATGTTCACTACCAGTTTTCAGTGATAATTTTTGTATTACAACCTTTAGACATACCTCTGCATCACAGATACTGCATGGAAGGAATCTCAATTTGTTTCCATTGACTATCCAAGATGGGCTATTTATTTATTCCTTTCATTTGAAAATCCTTGATTTAAAAAAAAAAAAAGAGCCTTGGTGTGAAGTAGTGCTTTTAAGGATTACAGCATTGGATAGGATCCAGTCTTTTCTACCTTGAACAACAAGGGTAACTCACCATACCTGGTACGTGAATAGATAAGTGATTTGTCTAGAGTCGGCATGGTTTGAGACATAAGGGTTGTGCGGTATTTTTATATGTTTGATTACTAGGACAGTCTTCCTGTGCTTATTGCTTCATTGATTCCTTTTCTTGTTTTTAAGCTGCCCCTAAAAAGTTTACTCTCTTTCCCTAGGTCCTCCTGGCAGAAGGTTTACACAAATGGCTCTTTTGCCATTTCTAACGTTTTTGCAAGGTTTAAGCCTTCTCCTGTGGGGTTTCTTAGACTATTTGTAATATTTGAAATTATCTACATGCTTCAAGAAGGAGAATCCTTTCCCCTTCACTATCAGAACAATCCAAGATTATTAGTGTGTATTTTCTTCCACTGTACTTCAGATTAACTGAGAAACTAAAAGATTGTTTCCAAAAGTTTGCAATGATGTGAGGATTAGAAAGGGTCTAAGAGTAAATTTTGTATGGAGTCTCTCCTCTCTAGTCTCACTTCAGGATCAGCAGTTCTTGTGATAGTATTGTAGGGAGAAAGTTATTGTGAGCCACCTGTCCTGAGTTGGGTTAGAGGAACTGTTTCTTCAGGGAACTAGACAAGTTACCTAACTTAGGTGCCTCCTTTATTCCCTCTTTTAAAAGATAGCAGTGACATGAATGAGCTGTAGTTTCCTTAAAACACTTTGAACTTCTCACTGTCTCGGTCATTTTAGCAGCAGCCTCTTTAGCATTGTTTGAATGTTTTGTCTGATTCTTGTAATAAAAATACTTGCATGATCCTTAAAATAAAAAGATCTCTTTGAGATAATTACATTGTAAAATCTGAAACATTAAGATCCCTTATAGCAGTTGTTGTGGTTTTAGGGGTTTTAGTATATAGTAATATGTCACATAGGCAAAATGTATATTTTCTAAATCTTCCAGAATACATACTCATATTGTAAATGCCTACTGTGACACAGCTTATAATATAGGTGCTTGTCCCATTTTCTGGCCCTTATATTTTAGACAACTCTGTTTTTGTATATCATTGAATATCTTTGGTATTGCTTAAAGGTGTCTCCTAGATACGTGTCCTGGTAGTCTGTTGGGTCTGCATGTCATTTGAGAAATGGAACTTAGAAGACCCCCAAAGTTACTCTGTTCCCTTTTAATTTTTTTTTAATGTTTCTTTGATGGTTATTAGAAATATGGGATTGTGTACTATGAGCTTTAGAACCTCCCTGAGTCATTTGTTTAAACCAAAGGGTTTAAATCAGTAACTCCCAATCTTTTTGGCATTTTGGTACCCACTTTAATATGCTTTTTTTCTGCTTTCTATTTCTAAATAAAATTACTCTATTTCTTACTAAGTAGAATAGCGAGTTTTTTGTAACACTTCATTTTGGAAATAGCATAAGATGTTGAAAATAAATTTTCATTAGTGTATCTTAGGTGTGGTCTTTAAAAGTTGACCTCATTGATAACAGTAGCACATGCATCTCATTATGCATTCTTTCTTTGCTTGCTTAATCACCATGTGCCTTTTGATCCTCACAGGTGGCTAAAGCCAAAACCATTTCAGACTACTAACAGGGTCTTGGGAGAAAAACCTACGTAAACATAACTAAGTGATGCCTTTTCAGAAGGAAGTTTTTCTTACCTTGTTTCCTACAGTAGGACAAGGAAGTTCTGTACGTTCTTTTACGAAGTATTTGACTGTGGATTCTAAGTAAATTAGAGTGAAACAGAATGAACAAAATGAAAGGTTTGCACACCCACCTTTGCTGACCTCTCATGTCTTAGGACCCAGAGTTCAACAATACAGATCAGATTGATCTGTATGATGATGTGTTGACGGCCACCTCACAGCCTTCAGATGACAGAAGCAGCAGCACTGAGCCACCTCCTCCTGTTCGCCAGGAGCCATCTCCCAAGCCCAACAACAAGACTCCTGCAATTCTGTATACCTATAGTGGCCTGCGTAATAGGCGAGCTGCCGTCTATGTGGGCAGTTTCTCCTGGGTGAGTGTGGGTAACCAAAATGGGTGGGCTGGAGGGAGAGCACTGGGAGGTGATGGCATTTTCAGATACCACTGTTGCACTGTTTTGTGCTCTGATGGGGTTGGATTTCTTTTTCCTGGGATCAGGTTGGATTGATCTCTGAAAGAGAACTATCCTGAGGACGTACGGGTGCCGAAGAAAGCAATGATTAAGTGGGTAGTTGCTTTTTCTGCCATCTTGTTACTGCCCCTGACCCTGGGGCTTTATGTCTAGCAGAGTCATCTGTGGGACGAGATTTCAGAGTGAACACCTTGAACTCTTGGTGGTCATTAGATGGTCCTGTGATAATGGTGGGTGATGGGGATCAAAGACCTTGATAGCTCTAGTACACTCGGGGTAGGTGGTGATCGTTATTCTACAAAAGTTATTATGTGACATGTTTTTGGGCTGGTGGTGGGGGTGGTTTTTCCAAATTAGGAAATGTATATACTGAGGGGAAATTTCCTGGCAATGGTCAACTCTAGCCTGTCAGATCTATAATTAATAGTTGCTAGCAATCAGTGTTTGAACTGATGACCAGCCAGCCCAAATGGCAGTCAAAGTTAAAATAGGTTTTAATCTTCTTAATCGCTAAAGATGGGGATTGGGGGGTGGGTGGGTTTGGAATTCTGTACGGGTGAGAACAGAAAGAAAAGTCTGCAGTAATTGAGATATTGCTGGGCTTTTGGGTTTCCTGTTGGGAGGTCATGGTTATCTAGAATCCTGGGTTTGGGAGCCGGGTTTGGGACATTCGGGGGGGTGGGGAGGGTATCTCTTGACATTTCTTCCTTTTTCATCTTGCCGGCCCCAGTGGACCACAGACCAGCAGCTGATCCAGGTTATTCGCTCTATAGGAGTCTATGATGTGGTGGAGTTGAAATTTGCAGAGAATCGAGCAAATGGCCAGTCCAAAGGGTGAGGTCTGGATTTGAGAAGCCCTTTTAGTTTGTAACTATTGGGGTAACAGATCTGCATTATATTTTGGCCCTGGATTTTAATCCCTCCCAGCTCTGGCCCAGCTTACTGCCTTGGTTTGGCAAACTGCATTAGAATGGAACCTAGCGCAATGCAGTAGAACATCCATCTGTTTAGGGGCGAAGAACACTGATTCTTAATTCCAAAAAAATAGGAAGATTATAGGCTGATATCTTTTTGTTGTTCTTAGTGCTGTTTGTGTGTGTGTGTGTTTGATTTAGCAAGATGTCCTTTGCTTTACCTATTTTCACTAAAAGTGGAAGAGAATTTCTTTGTTCCTCTTTTGGTTGTCTAGTAGACTTCACTCATTGAAAATTTTTCTTCCTCAAGGTATGCTGAGGTGGTGGTAGCCTCTGAAAACTCTGTCCACAAATTGTTGGAACTCCTGCCAGGAAAAGTTCTTAATGGAGAAAAAGTGGATGTGAGGCCGGCCACCCGGCAGAACCTGTCACAGTTTGAGGCACAGGCTCGGAAACGTGAGTGCGTCCGAGTCCCAAGAGGGGGTACGTGGAGACCATCTGTATGAAGTGGGGGGAAGCTTGTGGGTTTGTTTTCTGTAGTGTAGGCTCAGCCTACAATGTGGAGGAGTTTGAGGGAGGGTTATGGTGGTTATGGGTGGTCAGTAGGTAGTCCAAAAAACGAGGTTTGTGTAGAAGAAAGAGCACTGCGCTGGGAGTCAGGTAGGTTCAGATTATAGTTTGGTTCTGCCACTAACTCATTGTGTGACCTTGGGCAAGTCACTTTACTGCTTAGGGCCTGTTTCCCCATCTGAACTACATATGTGATGTTTAAAGTTCCTCTCAACTCCAAATTCTGTGTTTCTATCTAAAAATAGGAATACAGTGAATGTGCTTAATTTTAAGACATGCCTCTATAAATTATCAAGAAGCAGCCACCCTAAGATGTACCTAAGATATATAAAGGTGGCTGTGATCTTGTCATGAACATACATTGGAAGGGTGCTCTGTAAGGAATCAACCAAAAGGATTGTTGGAGAATACAAATTTAACAATATTTCTCCAGCTTTGTCTGGGGGAGTGGGTGCTCTTTTGATTACCAAATATTTTAGTCTGTTTGGCAAGTGTATCCCATTAGTAAAGAAAATTGCATCATACCTACCTTAGCTTGATGACAGTATCACTTAAGTTCATCTTACTCCCTTTATTCTGACTCTGTACTCACCAAGCCACCTTCTGATACTAATTTGGTTTCCCAACTAGGCTCTCCTACTGGGAAGAGAATGCGCTGACCAGCCGACACAACTATTCCGGTCTGCTTGGCAGTTATATTTCTCACTGTAAATTAATAAATTGGTATTCTGGTTTATGAATCAGTCTCTTGTGAGTTTGGTTAGCATGAATCAGTCTCCTAGGTCCGATCACCCCCGGGTAAACTGTTAAAATCAAGTTTCTGAACCTGCGAAACCTGAGGACCAGACCTTGGATTGTCCTGACCTCACAAGGTGCAGCCACCCTGCAAGGCCCTGCCTGAGACAGCCAACTACCTTTACTTTTCTTTTACTTCAGTGGGAGGAAAAGTTTCATCACCCACGTTCTGTCACTGCTGAGGTCCAGCTCTGAAAATAGTGCGTTATATTGACTGGGTGTATCCTCCAGGTGGAAATATGGCCTCTTCTCTCTTGCATAGGAACAGCTGTTCTTTTATCTGGATTGAGAGCCTAGGTGGATTTGTGGTGAGCTCCAGGTTAGAAGGCACACACTTTTCTTCCTAGACAACTTTTCAAGTCCCTTCTGCTTTAGAGTCTTTATGTAATTCAACCCTCTTCTGACTTTCTAAGGTGCATAATTTTATAGCTACATTGGGGGTAACATTCCTACCTCTACTCAGCTGTTTACCCCTGTTACCTTTCTTTGCTGAAAAGATGATAGTGACTGAGTGCTGTTTTTCTGCTCTGTCACATTGCTGAACTTGGGGCTCTGTTAATTTACTAAGTAAAGTTGGTAGACTTCCTCTGCTTAAAAATGGTTGCCTGTCTTGGGACTTGTAGCCATAGATACAAAACAGAACCCTTGCAGATGGGGGAATAGTAGCTGGGAAGGTCGTTAACTGTCAGAGGATCACAGTTGCCTGAAACCTCTTCTTTCTTCAATTTGAGAGAATTCTAGGAAGGAGCAAGTTGTCACGTGTTTGAGACATAAAGCGCAAGAGTGCTTTCACAAGCACTGGCAGTACACTGTAATAGAAAAATCAAAGTGGTTGTCGGGGTAATTGATTCCACCTTAGGCTTTACTCAGGCGTCGGGATTCACTGTGGCGTTTTAGTTTAAGTAGCAGTCTTCTTTCCCTCCACAATGGCTGCCGGTGGCATCTTTCCACCACCAAGACCCCCAGGGCCATGTTGTCCTGTTCTGTTGGCTTCCACATTAACAGGCTTAGACTGGTAATTGGAAAGAGGGAATAAGTTTAACCAAGTGACTTGACAATGTGAGAAGCCATGTGTCCAGGTATATAAAACATATTCTGAGCCCCTGTTTTGCACCACACCGTACTAGCATGCTGTGATGTTGTTCCCGGTAGGCTGCCCTGAGAGGTAAAAAATTTAGGCCATTGAAACACAGTGGGAGTTCCCCAGATTCAAGGTATATTTTGTACCAGACTTTTGCCAAGAGTCCTTGCTGTCAGCTGTGTGCCATCTGCTCATTTTGTGGGCACATCTTTTCTTGGCTTATGTCCCATGTTCTCCTACCTCTCGCTTAACCTCCAGTCTTCTACTCTTCATGTGTGTCTCTTTCCGACCCCAGTTACCAGTTTTGGTATGTGGGTAGAAGTGCCATCCATTTCCTGCCCTTCCCTCTTTGCCCCCAAATTCCCTAGCCAAAGTACTCTGGCAAAGAGAACATGACAGTGTGCTGCAGGATGGAGATGGTGAACTAGTACTAGTCTAAGGAGAGAGACCCCGAAACTCTTCAGGGGATGTGATTTCAAGTCAGCTGGAATCCACCTGAGCTTCAGTGAACATACTTCAACATTGTCATTTCATCGTGGGTTATTAGGTTCTTGCTGCCTTTAAAAATAGAAAACAAATAGAAGGATAAATTAAAGCACTTTGAGAGTTCTAGATGAAGAGCATTCTTTGACAGAGTTAGAGTGGTATTGCTTTTTGGGTTTACGTCTTCACTGAGTTGCGTCTGACCTTTTTCTTTGAAGCCAAAGAAAAGGCAATAGATGATTTTACCTTGTTTCTCAGCTGCTTCAGTCACCTTCTTCTGTATGGTGTCAGGTGACTCTTGCTGAAGGATGAGCTGGTCCTGTGGGTCTGTCTAAAGCCTGGGCAGTAATGTTAGTTTTGTTTTGCTTCATAGGAATACCTCCACGGGCCCACTCCCGAGATTCTAGTGATTCTGCTGATGGACGGGCCACACCCTCTGAGAACCTTGTACCCTCATCCGCTCGTGTGGATAAGCCCCCCAGTGTGCTGCCCTACTTCAATCGCCCTCCTTCAGCCCTTCCCCTGATGGGTCTGCCCCCACCACCAATTCCGCCCCCACCACCTCTCTCCTCAAGCTTTGGGGTCCCTCCTCCTCCTCCTGGTATCCACTACCAGCATCTCATGCCCCCCCCTCCTCGATTACCTCCTCATCTTGCCGTACCTCCCCCTGGGGCCATCCCACCTGCCCTTCACCTCAATCCAGCCTTCTTCCCCCCACCAAATGCTACAGTGGGGCCTCCACCGGATACTTACATGAAGGCCTCTGCACCCTATAACCACCATGGCAGGTAAGGACTATTTTGTTCCTTTGAGATCTGAGCCAAGTTATAGTAGGGTGGACAAGTGTGTTAAGCATTTTGTTCTCCCTAAGGAAGTAAGCACTGAATCCTTGCACTTTCCCTTATGGAAACTGTTGTCATAGTGTTGAGTCCTGGGAAATAGTTTACTATCTATTTGTTAGTATTTTTATTGTGTGTTTTGATTGCATCTTAACCACTTGACCCAAACCATGTCCTTCATAACACCTTTTAAGGAGTTTAATCAAATTGAGTGCCATAAGTAGCTGTTACAAATGTCTAGCACTGTTGGGTCATGCCAAATTACAAAAGTATATGACATAAATTTTGTCTTTAATGAGAAGATGAACACAAAACACATGACCAGGCTGGGAACCATTTAAGATACTACATAGTAAATAATTACTGTATAACATAATTAAATAACATAGAACTATAGAGTATGGTAAAAATAATAAGGAGTGTGGGCAATCAGGAACGGTGTTATCTATGTGCAGCCGAGATTCGGGCCCTCCACCCTCTACGGTGAGTGAAGCTGAATTTGAAGAAATCATGAAGCGAAACAGAGCAATTTCTAGCAGTGCCATTTCCAAAGCTGTATCTGGAGCCAGTGCAGGTAACTCACACTTACCTTTGCTGCCTTCTCCTTACCTTTAGGTTTTTCCCTGATTTTGTCATTTCCATTGGCAAAAGTTCAACAAGATAAAGTTGGAGCACTGTTAGATATCAAGGGTGGCACACTTTGAAGAGCAATACGTAACCTGATTTCTTGGTTTTTGGGAAGCTCCAATGATAGTGCATATTTATCCTGTGTCTAGACCTGCCCTCATGAAAACCAACTTGGTGCCTATACTATAAATAATAAATACCATCTCATTGTGTTATTTGTCACAGAATGAAATTCCTGCCTCAGAGAATCAACCATTGATCTCAGTGGTCAATCTTTAGATCTAGTGTCTGTGTAGTAGACCCTGGGTTTTTAGAAATGATGCCTTGATTAGGTGATGGTTTAATATGGAATCTGATTACATTCCAGAGTCTAGGCAGAGCTGATGGCCTCCATGTAGACTATCCTAGAAAGAGGCAAGAGTCTGTTGGGCATAAATTTAAGGCATATTATACCCTTACAGCTAACTTTTGCCCTGCTGTCAGTATTAAGTGGGCAGAACCAACAGCCATGATTCTGAAAGCCCTGGGCATAAAATCTTTGGTTCCTAAAAGAAAAGGCTGTAGAAAGTTTCAGGGTTTTGGTCCAGGTATTATATCATGCCATTTGCCATATTCACTTCCTTCCTGTGAGTTCCCCACATGAATGTAAATGTCTGTAGACTGTCACATCTAAGAAATATGTTAGCCCTAAATATTATCATCTGTTTTCCGTAATTTCTCATCTTTGGCTGCAAATCTTGAATCCACAGAGTAAGTTAAAGACAGAAAATGTATATGTTCAATTTTTTTTTCCACTAGAAAATCTATATTGACCTCTAAGTGAATCTTTTTAAATTAAAAAGTAATATATGCTCATTATGACAAGTCAAATATACACAGGAAGAGAATCATCATTTTTCCTTCTCTCCCTCCAATTCCTCCACACTGAGATGATCAGTAACTGAATATTTATCTCTCTCCCTTTTTGTTCTCATTCCAGTCACTCAGACCACAAATATTTATAGAATGTGCCGACAAAACAGGCAAAAATTCCCTGCCAGGGTGGAGCTGATGTCCTGGTGTTCTCGGGCCTCCACAGGATCACAGTTCCTCTGTAGTTCCTATTTGTTCTTGTTGCCTTGCACAGTCCTCATCTTCACTGGACCCTTGGATTCATGCTTTCTTTGTGTATCTTCTGTCCTTAATGCTCTTGACTGAGCTTGGAAAAGCAAAGTGCAAGTACCTACCCCATGACCACTAACCCTGAGCCAGACATTGCTCAGATTTGGGAAATGAAGGGGCTAGTTTTTGATGGCAGCATGATTTTTTAAAAATTTATACATGTACTACATATACATGTTTTATATATATATAATATGTATACACATACTTGGTTATATTAAATTTTATTAAATTAAAAGTAATTCAGTAAAAATAATGTGTTAAAAAATGCAAGTCCTCTATACAAGGACCAGACCACCCTTTACAATTTAGTGTATACTCTAGATTTTTTTCTGTGCATATGACAACACATATAATTTTTATTGTTTTTACAAAAATGGAATATGGTTTGCAACTTTTTTTTCAATTACTATATTTGGGGCATCTATTATATCAGTATGTAATATAAAATTTATTGAGCCCTTACTGTGTGCCTGGCACTGTGCTAAGTGCTTTACATGGATTACTTTGTTTACATACAGATTTACCTCCTGCTTTTTAACAACTATGTATTCAATATTCAATATTCAATAGAACCAGTGTTCCTTAATTTATGTAGCCAGAGTCTATCGAAGGTAATATAACAAACAACACTGAAACATTGCCGAACATACACACTTGTGAACAGAAATAGAAAATTTATAGTAGAATTGCTGGGTCAAAAAATATGTACATTGTCTATTTTAATAGATATTATCAAATAGCCCTTGGACAACAATATACCAATTTGTACATCCACTAGCAACATCTAACAACATCTGTCAGATTCTAAACCACTGGAAGATAGGTGTCTTCCAACTTTATACCTGCTGTGTTTGCCTTATCTATTTTACTGTGGTTCTTTGGGACAGCTAGTCACTCTTGGTTTGTGTCCTTCTGAGTTCTCCTTTTGGTCTAGTTAGTTTACTGCTTCTGCTCATCCTTGACCTTTCCCATCCATCCCGTGTCAGGGGATTACAGTGATGCGATTGAGACACTGCTCACAGCCATTGCGGTTATCAAACAGTCCCGGGTCGCCAATGATGAGCGTTGCCGTGTCCTCATCTCCTCTCTTAAGGACTGTCTTCATGGCATCGAAGCCAAGTCCTACAGTGTGGGTGCCAGTGGGAGCTCTTCCAGGTGAGTTGATGATTGTGACAGCGCCTCCTAGCCCTGAGCAGCACTCTTCCCAGGGATAGGGAAGGAAAGGAGGCCAGGGTATCTGACAGGGACCTGGCTGAAAGAATGGACCTAGCCCTTATATCTCTATGGGGAAGAAATTAAACACTTCCATTAATAAGTGTTGTATTATCTGGAATCTGTGTTGGGTGAGGCAGTGAGCTCATTTAGGGAAAAACACAGACTGGTATATTTAAGAACATGGGCTTTGGAGCCATACAAGCTTGGATTGGAATCCCAATTTCTGTTGTTAACTACTTGCATGACTTTCTTGCGTATGGAATTTAGTCAATTTTCCAAGCCTCATTTTTCTCATTTTTTGAAAAGGAACAATAGTAGTACTTACCTTATAGATCTGTTGTACAGATTAAGTCAAATAATGCATGTAAAATTCTCACTGTGCCTAATACATTAGTATGATCTCAACAAATTTAACTTATTTTCCCCCAAAAAATTAGTCTTCAAAGAGTTAAAATACTCAGACAGTGGGCCCGTGATAGAGTAATAGAAGAGTAGTTTAGGCAAGTAATGGAAGACACGAAAACACCACCCCTTGGAAGGAATATGGTAGGCCCTCTGAGTGAGGCTGAAGGATCTTTCTAATAGGAAAAGACATCGGTCCCGGGAGAGGTCACCTAGCCGGTCCAGGGAGAGCAGCAGGAGGCATCGGGATCTGCTTCATAATGAAGATCGGCATGATGATTATTTCCAAGAAAGGAACCGGGAGCACGAGAGACACCGGGATAGAGAACGGGACCGGCACCACTGAGAAAGGTGGGAAGAAGCCCCCATTCCTGGCTGGTGGATGATCTTTTATGAAAGAAAGATTTATAGTGAATATTTCTCTCTCTCTCTCTCTCTCTTTAAGCAAAAGTAAAGGCAATGAGGGTGGTAAAGACTTTGACTTAGGTAACTGGAAGTTCACAGCAGATTTCCTGCTTGTTTGTGGGGAATCTCACCCTGAGATTCAGCTGTTTCTTGACTGCCTTAACCTGATGTCTCAGTAATAGCGTGGCATAATGGCTGAGAATGTGGCATCTGCAGTCAGACACCAGTTCCACTAATAAGACATATCACTTTCTGTTTCTCAGTTTCCTCATCTGTAAATGAACATAATAAGAGCAGATGTCTAAGTGGCTTGCTGAGTATTCATTCAGTGAGATAATCCACGTAGAGCATTTAGCACTCATAGTGCCTGTCACATAGTAAATTCTCAATAAATGATAGCCATTGTTTTTATGTTTTAACCCCACCAATGATAGCCATTATTACTATATTTTAACTCCACCAAACTTTCAAGTAAAAAAGTGGGGAAAATTGACCAAGACAGAAAAGTAAAACCATTGCCTACTTAATTTTCAAGGCATGACAATGATTTTAAGAATTAACATCTATTACAAAGATTTTGAAAATTGGTATACTTCAGTCAGAGAGGAGAAAGCTGATCTGGAAAAATTATCTTTAATAGCCTTAGAGATTATGTGGAAGATAATTCCATGGAAGGATATTTTTGTGTTTGGAAAAAAACTTACTGACAGTTTTTTTTTTTTAAGGAAAACAAAAGCAGGATGATTGGGAGGAAAACTATTAATTCAAGTAATTGAAAAACTCAAGTAATTGAAAAGTTCAGTTAGGATTGGCTGGATCCAGGGGCTCTGGCCGTGTCATCAGGACTTACTCTGTCTGCATCTCTCAGCTCTGCTTGTCGCTTCGTGTTTTCATTCTCAGACAGGCTCCAGGTTGGGGGTAGTGGAGAGGGCTGTAGCGTCAGATTACATCCCACCAGTTTAGCAATCCCAACTGAAAGAAAGCTTCTAGCAAAGATCGTTTGTAGTATATAAGTAAACAAGTGCAGCTGTTGACTCTGTTTCTGTGGAGATCTTTAAAATAGGCCAGACTCTGGCTAGGAAAGTCTATCTGTGTTTCCTGGAGGCTGTTGCATGACCCATATAACTTTGGGGTCTTTTCTTGATTTTGTGGTTGCAGACTTACCAGTCTCTAGGATTTCCCCCTTTTATGTCTCACGTCAAGTACCTTGTGAAGATGTTCTGGGTCTTTTGCCTGTTTGACGGGCCTGAAGTAATGGTAATTGAGAAAGAAGGTGAGAGGAAAGGACGGAGGCTCCGTTTGGTGTCTTTGGGTGATCAGATGGGTGACTGGGTGCAGAAGGGAAAAGAAACCCCCCCCCACCTGCGAGTCCTGACAGTAGATGAGCGATGGCTACACTGTAAACAGGTGGAAACTTCTGTGCTATTTTGCCTGGTGACAACCTACTAACAAAATATTCCTCATATGTTGGGCCACTGCCCTCTACCTTGTTCTTTGGCATTATGTGCCATTAACTTAAACAGATTTATAGCTAGGAATTGGCAGGAAATAAGTGGGAATGTAGCTTCCAGAGGAGGCAAATGAGTGGGAAGACGAAAAGTTACTAATATTTTTTATCTGCCTCCCTTCTCTGTTCTTAACCACTCTTTTATTCCACAAAATCCTAGAATGTTTGACATCATTGAAATCTAGGATAACCCACATAGAATCAGCAGTTAGGCTGTAGGTGCTACATACTTCTAGATTTTGCAGCAGATTGAGTTTCCATACCCTCTGGAAAAACAGACTGTAATGTAGATGGAGCCACATACAGCTTTGGCCTAATTCAGTCTGAGGGAGTGGGCAGGAGGGTAGGTGTTAAGAGTAGCTCTTGGTCCAGTCCCGTCCCTTCTGTAGTAGTAGCAGCATTTCCCTTTTCTTGTTTGAGGTAGTACAGTTGCTGGTGTTACTTGTGGATCAAAACCCACATGCAGGCCATCGTATATCCTTTGGAGCAGACTGGGATAAGAGTGACCGGGGAGGTGTTAATTGGCCTGTGCAGAGTATGAATTATAGTCTCTGGGGCCACATTCAGTTTAGTAGTTAGACCATATAACTGCATGTCACCATTCCTGATGGCTTTGCTCCTGACAGCCTTTTGACAGGGAAATTATCAGTAAGATCCACTGATCCATTAGTACTTGGGGGATTAAACATCTCAACCTGAATCTGTAGCTGTCACTTTGCCTCATGTCTCCCACTTATAAAATGGGACTGTTTCTGCCATTATGAGGAAGACTCAACTTGGATAACTGAAAATCCTGTAACAGTAGTTCCTGGAAAACAGTCATTTGACTGGTGTAAGTCCATGACAAGATGAGGAAAATTAACTCTGAGGCAAGTTTTCTACTTACCCACTTTTCTGGTCACCCTTAGATATGTTAGTTATTCCATCTGAATAATAAAATTCAGTCCGAAAGAACTGAATCAGATACCCAAAGAATGTCAGTTTCTCACATTCTCATCCTAAGGACTCTTAATTCCATCTGCAGTTACCAAGCTATGATTTAGGAGATTTCATGTTGTGGAGATGGTGCAAGGGCCTCATTTACCTTAGAGAACTTAATTTTGCAAGTTCTGTGTACAGCAACCTTTTAGTTAGAAAAGAATCGTATTTATGTTCTATGAACAGGTGTTCCCTGAGAGTAAAAGGTGTGGTCTGTCCAGAGGCAGCAATAGAACAGCAGCCTTCTTTATGCATCCTTCCTCAGGATAGGGCCGAACTCCGGGGCCTGGCCTGAAGGCTGATTGGCCCACTGAAAGAATTGTTGATTTCTGCCTGCATTCCAACATTACCACCAAAATGTAGCCATAGACCTTTAAGAATTGGGTGCCATAGCTCACTTCTCATGACACACAAGTTACATCTCTTCTGGGGTATATGTTTGTATGCTTTGGAGATTGAGGATATTCTTGGGTAATCTGTGGCTTGGACTTTTTTCCTCAACTGTGTCAGTTATCTCATTATCTTAGGACATTGTCCTACTTGAAATATACATTCTCACCTCATTCCTATCCCCCTGATCCATTGAAAACTGAGCGTTCTGTCAATTTTTATTCAATTCAAAGATTCAGAAGCCCTAATTGGTTTGAAATTGAGAATGTACTGAGAGCTCTTTTTTTCCCTTATAGAAAATGGGACAAATACCTGCCTGCAATAGGTGTTAGAGAGGTCAGCAAGGCAGAGGCCATACAGATTCTGAGGATCCAAGCTGAAAATAGTGCCATTTCAGTGTGTAGAAGGATCAGGCAGCATGTGGATGTCTTGTCGTCTTGCATAGCTCCTCTAGGTTTTATGAGGCCGCTTTTTACAAAAGTACAGATAGAAAGGATGAGCATTTGTGTATAGGCTGTGTTGCCAGTTTGAGCATTAATAGAAATTCTAAGCCTGAATTTAATTCCCCCTTTTTTCCTTTTGACTACTAATTCTGTTTTATGTGGTCAGACTGACCATGCTACCATCCAGAGATTGATATTGCAACATTGGAACAAGGGCTAAGTATACCAGGGACCTTAAGTCTAATGGCCATGTGACAAGTGTCTTAATAGACCCTGACTATTGGGTAAAAGATCTTAACTGTGCTTTTGGGTTTTTTCATAGTGACTACTGATTATTTCTTTTAGTTCCATGCTCTGCTTTCTGTTCTGGCCAGGCCACATCATTCCTGCTTGGTGTTAGTGTACTTCTTGGTTCCTCACCCACAGCTGTCTTGTGGGGAAAAACTTAAAATAAAATCTCTTGAGTTTTAGTACAACTCAGAAAACCTCTGGGGCTGTGTGTACACATGCACACACACGTATGTACTCATAAGGACATTGTTTTAACCAGGACTTCTTTAAAAGAAAAAAATACTTAAGAGTTTGCTGTGTAAGTGTGTGCTCCCTGCTAGGGCCTCTTAACATTGCACCTCTCATTTCCAGATTTTTTTTTCCCTCCCCTTAAGGTAATCTATGACTTGCTCAGAATAGATTTTCTGAAACAGTATTTAAACTCACCATATTCCTGTGTAGCACCTTGTCATGACATGTTATAGTTTCTATGCTTTTCCAGCCAAAGTCCAACTGCTTTTTTTCATCCCTGTAGCTGCTTCTCCCACCATTCCCTCACCACTTCTAGTGTCAGACAACCCTGCTTTTTTTCCTTTCCCAGGTTTGCATTCTCTCTGTCTGCTGCCTACCCTACTTCTTATGTTACAACTTTAGAAAATGCCTGTGTGTTTCATATAAGCTCTTATCAATCAGAAAGTAATGCTAACTTGTGTTTTCTTTCTTCTCTTCTGATGTTCTCACTGCAGGAGTCTGGTTGGAAGCAAATGTTTTTTTAAATGGACTTGCATCTCCTCACCTTGATCAGGACTAAAGGACGGAGGCCGCTCCACCCCTTCCCCTTCCTCCAAACCCCTAACTCCCTCCAGACACCCAGGGAATACCCTCTGCCCTACAGGATTGAAGAGTGCTTGGCAGCCCTCCCAATCCCACACCTCCTGTTTGTCAGGAGAAAGAACCTAAAGACTTCATGTGGTTGGGAAGGGTGGCAGACAAGAAGAAAAGAAAACAACATGTCCAGGCCCCTGGTCTCCATAGAGAATGGTGCTTTGTCCAAGGAAACGTATGAGTTTCTGATTCTCTAAGAGCAGTTCAGTGGTGAGGTTGATGGGAAGACTTCCTTCCCAAAGAAAATGGATCTTCCATGTGGGATCTAGGAGAGTGACTGGGTGTGCCAAATATGCCCAGGGTCCTGCCCTTAGCACTAGATTTGATGGGGCCAAGAGGGTCCAAACCCCTTGCTAACATACCACTTCTTTGTTTAACTCCTTTACCTTCCTAGCCCTTTGAGGAGGGACCATGAGAACAGAAATTACCTTATGAAAAGCTACTTCTGTTCTTGCTTTTCCCCCTCACATATTGATGGTGTATTTCCCTGACTTCCCAGAGGGCTGAACCCTTTCACCTCTCTGCTGCCCAGCCTTCTCAGTGGACTTGCCCCTCCTAAGCAGAGAAGGCCTGTGAGGTTGCTTTCTGCTGGGAAGCCTGGCAGAGCTGATTACCACCCTCTGCTGCTTAGTGCTTGGTTCCTCTTGGCAATAACCAGCTCTTAGTCGTTCCCTTTCTCTGGGGCTTTCCCATTTAACACATGGAGCCCTTCCCCCAAGAAGGCTGCTTCCTTGTTTTAGAGGAAGGTATTGCCATTGGGAGATGGGGACATCGGGACCTCAGCAATGAAGAACCCTTGTGAAGTACCAGGAGTGGGGAAGGAGGCAAGTTGGGCAGGGTATGGCCTACTTCCATAGGCTTTTCTTTTTTCAGGTTTGGTGTAAGCATGGGCTTGCATCCCCCAGGTACATACTTCTACTTATTGTGAGCTAGCCTGGCACTAGTAGGCAGGTAAAGTCACAAATTTGGTGTCTTTTCATCTTTTGACTATTAACTTAATAGCTCCTCTTGCTCTGCCTGGAGGTACTTCCTGCCTCTGATAAGGCGCAGGAAGAAATGGAACCTGACTTGAACGAACTCAGCTCAGACTTCTAAGGATCAGCACTCTGGGGCCATTTTCTGCACAGGCAAATGGAATTGCTTTTCTCATAACATCCAAATTGTGATGTGGTTGCTGCTGAAGGAGGAGGCAACAACAGGGTCCTGCAGTACCCATGGGGTAATGCTACTTCTGCATGCATCTATAGGGCATATGACATCTAACATGAGAAGAGACGTGGCATGTGAGATAAGACTTGGCATGTGAGACATAGGGTCACTGGAGACCCTTCTGGCTCAGAGGGGAGAGACTGAATTGGACTGAACCCTTCCCCTGTTCCCAGCACGTTTCTGACATAGCCCTCCGTCACTGAGGGAGTCCCCCCAGGGTTGGAGAGGTACATTCCCTTGGGACAGAGGCTACAGGTTGTAGCTTTTTTTCTCCTGTCCCCCAACCCCATCCCCACCTCCACTTCAGAACATGGCACCCCACCCAACTGGCCAAGTGTTAAGTGATGTGCTTATCCTCGAGAGCAGCTCCGGGTGTCTTTTTAAAATGTAGAGAAAACCAAGTAAGGTGACAGTTTAAGGAAAAAAAATATATATAGAATAACAGAAATGCAGTTTACCCGGAGAATTTTTTTCTCCCCATTTTTGTTTTGTTTTTACTCAATGACACAATTTTTAGTTTTATTTCCTGATAGCAAAAGGAAAAAACCCCAACCCTCAAAAAGGCCAAGGTCCCGTCCCCCTGTTGTCAGTGATTTGTTTGTCTTTCTGATAGGTTGAAAATTGTGTAATAAACTTGATGACGCTGTCAATCTTTTATACTGCATTGTATTTTTTTCCTTTTGTAACAAAATATTTTTAAATAATAAATGGGGTGTGAGCTGTTTTGTGGATTCTGCATTGAATAGATTTGTTGAGGTGTCTGGGGCATGGGCATGGGCTGATGTAGACACTGCAGGAAAGTAGCGAAACCCCAGGTTCTCAGCCAGAATTACATGTTGAGCAATGGCTTCTATGTGGTTTTAGTTGACTGTGGTTAGCCTCCTGGATGTCTAGTGCAAACCTTTGGAGGCGTCCCTTGAGGTTTAGCTTTTTTCCTTGGCCATCTAAACAACTGGTTAAAGAAAACTTCCAAGTCATTCTTTACCCTTCAAGATTCCCAAGACATTTTCAGAGCAGATTTCCTACCTTGTACAGTTCAGTTCCAATGTCATCAAGTTCAGGAAGGAAAGAATCCTCCAATAGGAGTTAGAAGACCTGAATGCTAGTGCCTGCTTTCACCATCTATTTAACCATGGATAAGCAACATAACCCTGGTCTTTTTCATCTGTAAGATGAAAATAATAGCTGTTCTCTACCTTCCACACAGGGATGTTTTAAGAATCAGAGTTAAGATGTGTGGATTTGTTTTGTAAACTACCTAAATATGAGGAAGTACAGATCAGAAAGCTTAGTAGAAGTGTGGGGTGATCTTGGGATTCCAGAAAAGCTTTTGGCTTTTTAAAAAGCCAGGTGAACAAGAGGAGGGTTAGATGATAAAAGGCAACCCACAGACCAGATGTGTATTGGTACCAAAAAGGCAAGATCAGTGTAAAAACAACTTTCAGGAGAAGGGAAATTCCCTAGAGAGACTATGATTATGTGAAACTTAGAGGAAAAGTATAGTTGGAGTGCCTCTCAAAACGTAAACCAGTGTTCTCAAGTCAGGTTCCATGTTCACCTGCATTTCAGTTGTCTGCCATGTGTGCTAAAAAAAATGCTTATTCCTTGGCTGCATCAGTCTCTGCTTAAGGTCTAGGAATCTGCTTTGTATACCCCAGATGACTTATGTAAACTAAAGCATGAGGACTGCTAGCTTAGAGACAAATACATTCAGTTTCAACTAGGGGGTACCATGGTAGTGTACAAAGGGAAGGAACTGAGGTTACTCTAGGTCCAAATCCCAACTCTTATTTCTAGGCTAAATGCCCTTGGACACATGACTTTCTGAGTCAATTTCCTTCTGTCACATAAGATCATTATATGGATTAAATATATTCTGCCAGGCACCAGATGAGTATTAGTCTCCTATGAGTTGTTGCTGTGGTATGGAGCCAGAAACCTGAATCTATGTGTCCTAAATGTTTCATAAACTGGGCCAGGCCTCAGCTCATAGAGGTGGCCACTGCAGTCACTTGCCAGTTCTAACCATGAGTGTGATTTGCTGAGCAGGCCTCTGCCAGCTT
Organism: Daubentonia madagascariensis; assembly: GCA_023783475.1. Taxonomy (NCBI): domain Eukaryota; kingdom Metazoa; phylum Chordata; class Mammalia; order Primates; family Daubentoniidae; genus Daubentonia; species Daubentonia madagascariensis. Next base: position 3,261,392 of record JAKFHU010002396.1, on the reverse strand, counting down.
GTGACCAGGGCCTGATCCTTTGCTCAGCCCTCTCCACTGTCCCAGAATTTTGGCGCCTCCAGGTGCATACGGGCTGTAGTGGCTTCCTTTGACTCTGGTGAGCACAGCCTTTGGCCACATTAACCCTGAAAGACTACACTGATTCCCATCCTCCAATGCCTCCGTTTCTGTTGTATGATGTTCTACTCTGGTGTGACTAACTGCATCTACACAGGTGGCTCCAACAAGCTTCAGGAAGAATGAACACTCACGGAGCAACCCACCAAAAGCACGATGCACTAAACTTCCACATAACTACGAAGTAAATGAGAGGACTTCCTGTTCCTAATCACAGCTGCATTTTCTTTTCTCTTTTTCTTTTTCTTTTTTTTCTTGAGACAGGGTCTTGCCCTGTCACCCCGGCTAGAGTGCAGTGTTACAATCGTAGCTCACTGCAACCTTGAATTCCTGGGCTCAAGCGATCCTCCTGCCTCAGCCTCCCGAGGTGCCAGGATTATAGGTGTGCGCTGCCACGCCTGGCCCTAGCTGCGTTTTCTACCATTATCCTCATCCTCAAGTGGTACCTGTTGAGAAATGGAATTTACTTGATCCAGACTGAGACTCCTAAGGCAAGGCTTCTAGTTCTACCTGTTAATAACCGGTTGTGTGGTGCTGGCTGTTACTTCTTCACCTCTAAGCCTGCAAAGTGGGGGATTAGACTTAGTTGATTGCTAAGGTAAGTCCCTTTGAATTCTAACATGTAGGTTTTATAAGCCACCTCTAAATATCCAGCTGAGCCATCCATTCATTTACCTGTGTTGCTGGAAGGGTACCATAACCACTGAACCTCTAAATGAAATAGGGAGGCCATAGAGAATAGGCTCCCCTCCAGTTTGATACCAGTGATTTCTTCAAAGCAGGGCTAGACAAAGCAGCAGTGTGAGAAGCGGCAAAAAATTTGTATTAGTGGGATTTGTGATTGAAATATCAGGGCAGTTCCTACTAGATTTTTTTGTTACTATTTCATGGTTGATTAGACCTACCTACTATAGTTTTTGGGTAGATCTCAAGGGAAGCTGGGAGGCAAGGGCACAGACGCGATAGAAAACAAGAAAAGCATCAGTGCTTTCGACAATGGAGGCCCTCATAGGATGAGAATGAGCCTGATCACAGGAAATAAGCCAAGTTAAAAACCAGCATAGAATACTTAATGATCAGTTACTTTTTAATTTGAATAAGAGCAGATATTCTAGGATTCATGTAAGAGCAAACAGAAGGGCTTCAAGGTTTCCAAAAGTGGATTCTTTCATGGCTCCTGGTGGCTTCTTGGGGCTGAAAAACATGGCCACTACCAAGCAAGATGAGGAACAATTTTAAACATGGTTACGTTGGAGAAAGAACTGATACACTCATCTAAAGTGACAATCCTCAGCTTAAAAAAAAAAAAAAAGTGTTCCTTTTATGTTAACTCAAAATTTTAAAACAAATGACCAAAAAAAAAAAATCAGAATAAATTTTGGCAAGTTTAGAATATGCTTCCTCCAATTACACATAACCCACCCTAGAAAGAAACTGACAATTATCTCTAAGAGGAATGAGACTAAATGCTGACTCTGGGGCACAAGTGGGGCACACACGGAATCCATTGTAGGATGACAGACCTAAAGAAGATAAAAGAGGATAGCAGTGCCTTTAGGGCTTAATTCAGCCTGCAGCATGGGGAAGAAAATCATTGGTCATCTCTGCCTTCGTGTCCACAATGTACCACTAAGCACAGCCTAAGAACAAACCACTGGGATAGTCTCTACCCTCTCTTGAAGTGGATGAAATTCCAGGGACAGGCGCCATAAGGAAAAGGCTGCAACCCTCACAACAGAAAATACATATTTATTATAAAATAATGTTTGTTTCATGATGAGAGTAGAAAAATAATACTATGAGCTATTTAAAAATTTCTGGAGCTCAGTCCCTTTGAGGAATGTGGTGAGAGGCTTTTACATCACTCTGGGAACCCACCAACATGAGGCTCTCCATGCTCATGCAGGACAGGTATGGCACAGCATGTACAGGGGGCATGTGGCTCAAGTCCTGCAGGAAGCCCAGTGAGCCTAGATGGTCCACACAAGATGCTCTGGCCATGATGATCAAAGAGGAGAACTTGAGGTCAGCAGGGAATTGGTTCTGAGAAGGGCCAGGATGGGGATAGCCTTGCCCCTCCCTATACTGGAGTGTAGAAGAGTCTCCTGGGTTGATGGTTCTGGTTTAGATGATGGTGCTCACTGGCTTTATGCTGGGTTGGTTGCCCAAATGTCTGTGCTGCACAACCTTTCCCAGGACAACTTGACCCACCAATTCTCACTGGTATGACTAAAGTACCAGAAGTATGTGTGGAGTCAGCCTGAAGGGCTGCTGGCTGAAATTTTTGTACTTCAAATCCTGTCCGTACTGATGGCAGAAAGAAAGAAAATGTTAAAAGACCAGTGAACAAGAGCAGCTGGCCTGAACTGTTCTATATTCTAAACCTCTTGGCCCGAAAGAACAAGGAGAATATTTTCCCTAAGTGGAAATTTTCTACCTACCCTAAACGGAAAAGGCAGTCCCATAGACACTCCTTTCCCCCTCTAGAAAAAAGTCTTCTAGATCCCTCAGGCTTCAGAAGAGCAAGGAATCCCTCCCTGGGATGGGAACCCAACCCTCCGGTGATGGGAAATGGTCCCTCAGCAGCAGTACCTGAAGAAAGCAGCCAGGGTGAGCACCTCAAGTAGCAGCTCTGAGCCACAGAAGAAGAGCAAGATGCCGTTCATGATGGCTTCCAGGCGGAGCACGTAGGTCTGCAGCAGCAGGTAATAGGAGGCCATCATGGCAGATGGGAAGGTCAAAGCCATGCTAATACCAAGTGACATCTTTTGCTGGCAGAGGTTTCCCTTTGTACCTGTCAGACACAGCCCATGGAGTCACCTCCAAGTGGTCTGCTTTCCCTGGCCTCAGGGGAAAGGTGGGGGAGATGTGATTTGCTGGTAAGGCAGAGAAAAATGATCCTGAATGGGAATGTGCAGATTTATAAATAAAGTCCCACTGCACTAAAAATTTGAGGCTTTGGGGAAGTTACAAGATTGGAGTCATTTACTCCAGAGGTCCTGCTTCTAGCATGGCTCCCATTCAAGGGACAAAGGGATCTTTATTTAGGAAAAAAAAATTCTAATTATAAAAATAATATATAATCATTGAAAACTTTTCAACTAATATAGAAAATGATTTTAGAGAATATAGGAAGTGAAACGCCTCCATGTCCCCACCCCCTGAAGATTGTTATTATTACCAAATGATATATACTGTTTCAGATTTTTTTGTATGTGTATGCTCACGTATTACTGTTTATTATTATGAAAATAGAATCATATTCTACATACTGTTTTGCAACTTATTTTTTCCCACGGACATCTTTCCATACATATAACTACCTTAATTCTTTTTTAATGGTTATGTAGACTCCATTGGACCAATACCATAATTTATTTACCCCTGCATTATATAGATGTTTAGGTTGTTTCTAGTGTTTTGATATTACAAAATTTGTGGCAATAAACATCTTTATATAGCTATCTTTGCACATCTATGGAAATATGTGTTTTTTTAATCCAGTTTTAGAAGTGAAATTGTTGAGGCTAAAAGTACAAACTTTACATGGTAATAACTATTACCAAAAAGGTTGTACTAATTTATATTTCCACAGAAGTATATAAATAGCCTGTTCCCCACACCCTCTCTAATACTGGGTAATGTAAATATTTTTATCTTTGCCAATCTCATGGGTGAAAAATGTTACCTTGTTGTTTCCATTTGCTTTTTTAAAAGACGGGGTCTCACTCTTGTTCAGGCTGGTATCAAACTCCTGGCCTCAAGTGATTCTCCTGCCTCAGCTTCCCAAAGTGCTAGGATTACAGGCATGAGCCACCACACCTGGCCTCAATTTGCTTTTTATTAGTGAGTTTGGGCATCTTGTCAAGTTTATTTGTTCTCTGTAATTATTTTTATGTGACCTGCCTATTAGCGTCCCTTACCAATTTTTAAAATCACTTTGTCTTTTCCTTAGTGATTTATGTGAGCCTTCTTTATACTTTCTTAAATGTGTTTTAAGTATTTTTTTTCTCAATTTGTGCTTTAACATTGTTTTCAGGAATGAGATATTCTAACTAATAAGGGGTTTCCTCTGTATTTCAGGGGTTATAAAACTCATCGTACAGTCAGAGAAGTAGAAGGGATGTTAGTGCTGATATGTGCAGGCATCCGCTGCCAGCCCTGGACTTGGAGTTACAACTCAATCTATTCTCCCAAGCAAACCAGTGGGAGGAACTACACACTCTTGCAGCAGTGAGGCAATCAGGAAGGAATTATCTGATACCCTATGCTACTGCCCACCTCTAGCACTACAAAGCAACAATCAGGTAAACCTTGACCCAAAATATGAAGCAGCAACTTGAAACTTAAGAGAGTGAGTAATGGGATATACCACCAGATCCAATCTCTGATAGTGAACCTAGGTTATGCACTTTTCTTGTTAATCAAGTTACAGATAAGGAATGGAAATACTCTCTGGATAACACTCACCAAAAAATAGTCGAATGACTTCAATTCCAAGATAAAGGAGGAGCATCACTACATCCAGTATTAGGTTGGCTGTTGGATATGGTAGCAGGAGACCTGCCAATACAAAAGCCAGAGTTTGCAAACAACATACAACAGCACCCACAAGAACTGCCACCCTTGGGAATAAAGAGGACATCAGTCTCAGCTTTCCATGAACTAGTTAGTGAAATGAGGGCATTATTACAGCTGCAGGATACATTAACTCATACTGCAAGTAGGTCTGTTAGAGGCAGGCTCATTATTTAAACGTTTTACTCCAAACTCCAAAAGTCTGTGGGGACTCCACTCTTCAAAATGATTGGAGGTACATGGGTACCCAGGACACTAAAGAATTTCTGAGTGTCACCAATGGGCTTAAAGTGGAGTTCAGCAAAAAGAAGTGATGGGAGGAAGAGTCAGAATGAGAAGCTTGCATTTCCTGAACACAAGAAATTCTTGCTGAGGAGCTTCCTACAGAATCATTCTCAAAGAACCACCTGATGAAAAGACTTCTGCCTTGCAGTGAAAAAGAACTGCAGAGGGCAGAAAAGATGGAAAAATAAGAAGGTTCTTGGTGGGAGTTGGCTCTGGGCTGAAGTGGGGAGGGAATGTTGGGGCAGGGGTCACCAAGCCCCAAGCCTTACCTTTATACAGAAATATGAAGAGTTCCAGCAGGAAATAGGTAGCATAATACCACCCGTGCAGAAAGAACAGGATTTCCAGGGGGGTTGAGGACAATCGTTTACCTGAAAAGATGAGCATACAGAAGTGGGATGGGCAGGAGGGTGACTCAATCTCTGTTCCTTGTTTGGTGCCTAACTTGGAGAAAACACGAGGTCGCAGCTAGTGGGACCGGCCACTTGGAGGGCACTTCTGATTGCTGATAATGAAGTGGCGAGGGGGTGGGCGCGAAGGAGGCTTCCTTCACTCCCCTTCTTTCCCAGGAATCACCGTCAAACTCGACTCTTTCGGCTTCGGGAGTGAAAGTCAAGCAGTAACTCAGAGGATATCACAGCTGAAAGGCTCCTCAAAAATCCCACCAACCCCGTCACTATCTGGGAGGGGAAACTGGGGCACAGAAACCAGCCCTGGCCCGTTCGATGCCAGCCTAGAATAGGCCCAGCCAAGGATTTGGGGGTATTTGAGACCCGCACTTTGAGACCTTGAGGCACCCAGAGTGGGCGGGGCCGCGAAACCCCGCTTTGGGCAAAGGAGGAGCGATGCCCCTACCACTCAAGGATGGAGGGTTGAGGTCGAGCTCTGGTATAGAAGGGGGCAGGGGGTACCGAAGGGAGAGGGGCCAGCGACTCACACACCTCCGGAATCTCACCTGGCGGCGCCATCTTCAGTCCCCATGGAAACTGCGTACGCGGTAACCGCTACTCCCTGAGCAACGAGGCGCTGCCGGAAGCGGAGACGGAGCGGCCCGGGCTTCCGGCCCCTCTGCCAGCCTGCGGCACTCTATGGTCATTCGGGCGGGGGCGATCTCGCGGCCGCCAGCGAGTGGCCTTGGCCCTCCTCCGGCCTAGGGGAGAACAGTGGCCGCCACGAAGCGGTCGTCAGCAGGACTCGGGGCAGGGGCAGCGCTCGGGCTCCCCCGTCCCGGGTTACAGGGTGTTGGGCAGAAGTGGCCGGTTGTGGCCGTGTGACCAGAGGATTGGCACGTAGGCCCTACTCCCACAATTCTCTTTTTTCGTCTGAAAATGAGAAATGGTTCTTTGCAAATGCCGGGTGGGATTTAGCACCAGGTAGTTAGAGACCAAAATGAGTCGGAAATAGAGCCTCCTTTTCGACAAGTAAGAACAAGGGAAGATGAAACGTGATCACCACGTGACCCATAAAGTGCAGTGGGAGTCAGAGGACAAAGTACAGTACTCCCCAGGTGGAAGCTGAAGGAAGTTTCCAAGAGGTGGCCTGTGAGCTGGGCTTTGAAGCCTGATGACGATTTGGAGCAGTAGAAGCGTGTTGCTGCGGGCAGGGGAGTGCAAAATAAAAGGGGTTCTGACAGGCAGACTTGGTGGTTAGCCAGCTGTCAGGGTAAATAAAGCAGGCAACATGACAGGCTCAAACCAGGTAGTTTGAGGAGAGTGACTAACCTTTAAGGAAAGTGCTGCACCCTGGCTAGTTGGGATAGGGTGGGGCAGAAGCAACTTCCCTGAGCCTGGACAGAGTAGTGGGTGTGTAGAAGGCCTCCCACCGGGAGCTAGTGGATAGATACCTGGCTGACCTCCACCACCTCCCACGTCCCTCTTCTCTGCTCTCTGATCTCTTGTTTGTGCCTCCCTTTGGCAGAACTTAACTGCAAGCTGGAGGGCAAGGAAGTCCTTAAATACATTTCTCTAGGGTCAGTCTAGCAAAGCGCAGAGCAAGGAGGGGAAAGTGGAAAGGGATATGCATTCTGCACCCTGATCTCCACTGCCTACTAGACATGAGACTTTAGACAAGTTCCTGTTTTGAGCCTCAGATGGAAGGAAGATGGGCCAACTGCTTGTTTTTGTAAATAAAGTTTTGGAGGGGAGTCGCGGTTGAACGGCGCTGGAGGACGGTCATACTTTGCTGGGTGAAAAACTTGCCCAAGTTCACAAAGCTTAGAAGGAAGACTGGCTTTTGACTCCAGGCAGTCTGACTTCAGAGCCTTGACAGGACTACAAGGGAAGAATGCAGACAATCAAATATGGTTGTTGGAGATGGGGCTGTAGGTAAAACCTGCCTCCTCATGAGTTATACAACAAATGCCTTTCCTGAGGATTATATCCCCACTGTCTTTGACAACTATAGTGCCCAGACATCTGTGGATGGCCAAATCATCAGCCTGAACCTAAGGGACACCGCTAGCCAAGAGGAGTATGACTGACTGTGAACACTCTCCTACCCCCAGACCAATATCTTTGTCATTTGTTTTTCCGTTGGCAACCCATCCTCTTATGCCAATGTGAGGCATAAGTGGCACCCAGAGGTCTCGCATCATTGCCCGAATGTACCTGTTCTGCTGGTAGGCACCAAGAGGGACTGCGGAGTGACCTCGAAACAGTGAAGAAGCTGAAGGAGCAGAGCCTAGTGCGCACAACGCCTCAGCAAGGCACTTCCCTGGCTAAGCAGGTGGGGGCCGTGAAGTATTTGGAATGTTCAGCCCTGATGCAGGATGGGGTGCGTGAGGTATTTTCAGAAGCTGTTCAGGCTGTGCTTTATCCTGCCACAAAGGAGAACACCAAGAAGTGCATCCTCTTATAGATTTTGGGTGTGACATGGGGACTGCACCTAAGGAGTTTAAGGGAGGGGATTCCTTTGACAGCAGTTAAGAGTGCCAGCATGAGCCATTCTCTTCTACTAGAAACCCTAGACTCCAGGATATTTGGCTTTTGGAAGAATGAAGACAGACTAGTTTTTACGTGGCTGCTTTGCAGTTTGGTCCGACCCTTATCAAGGAAGTTGTGTGTGTGTGTGTGTGTGTGTGTGCGCGCGCGCGCGTGTGCGCGCACACACACACCTCCCCCGTCAAGGTGGTAAGAGGAGGTGGCACTCAGTGCTGTTCCTTTCTCTCCCGGCCAGGCCATGACTAAGCAGAGCAGTCTAGTACTATTCTTTGTGGGCTTTTGCTTGTCTGCTTTTAAATCTAATTTCAGCTTTCCTTGCTATATTTGCCATTGAGCAAGTGTCTCACAGGACAAGGTTATTCAGTTTTCAAATCATTGCCTTAAACTTTCTGATATACTAATATTTTTTTCCCAGATGGTGTCTTACTCTGTCACCCTGGTTAGAGTACAGTGGCATCATCAGAGATCACTGTAACCTCAAACTCCTGGGCTCAAGCAATCCTCCTGCCTCAGCCTCCCAGTAGCTGGGACTACGAGCATGCACCACGTGGCCTGGCTAATTTTTCTATTTTTTCTAGACACAGGGTCTTGCTCTTGCTCAGGCTGGTCTTCAACTCCTGGCCTCAAGCAGTCCTCCTGCCTTGGCCTCCCAAAGTGCTAGGATTACATGATATACTAATTTTTGAAAACCATTTTTTCTTTCTTATTTTTTACATGTACCTATGCCTGAATTGAAAACCATTTTATGTGTGATTCTTGGGTGTTTCCGATATTGACATGTTCCTCCCATTCTTGAGGGGAGACATTTTCACAAAAATGGTTAAGCAGCATTTTCCAAAGTTCTGTGAGATGGTAATAGATGTTCCTTAAAAGGGTTCTGTCATCAAATAAGCTCATGAACCAGCAATTTAAATAAGATTGAACAGGTTCTTTTACAGCAAGACTTTATAACAATATGTATGCAACATTTCCCAAACTTATTACACCACTGAATTTTTTTTTTTTTTTTGGTCCCATGCAGCACCTATTAATATCTGGTGACACAGTTTCAGAGAAGCTGCGGTATTGGGAACTCTGAATTCCCAAGGAGGAAGCTGTAAAAAACCAAAAAGCATAATGTGGTCTTGTTCTTTTTGATGTTTCCTTCTTCTTGTTCTTGAGACAGATGTTCAGCATGGACTTGTTGGTTCCTCTGCTTCAGGAGATGGGTCTTGCACTTAGTCGTGATAGTGCATTGGATGTGGGATCTGATAATGAGATCTGCTATCAGATTCTGATAGCAATGTGGGCCTGGTGATGTGGAATTATCACTCCCCACTGAAAAGCTGTGCCTGACTCTTCTGTGTGGTTCCTTTTCCTCTGTTACTTTCTGTTTTAGGGATAGACTACTGAGGATAACCACCTAAATAAAACAAAAATAAAACAAACAAACTGTCCTGCCAGTCATTGTCAGGGAGTTCTATGCTTCCTTCTGAGACTAATCTTCTGCCATCATTTCTGTGCTTAGCTGTTCTGAATCTATAAAGGCTGCCTTGCTTGCTTCCTGTCCTTCCTTCCTCACTACACCTCCAAGTGTGTTTATTCAGGCCTGTGGGCCTTTTTTTTTTTTTAAGAGACTGGGTCTCCCTCTGTTGCCCAGGCTGGAGTATAGTGGCATGATCATAACTCACTGTAACCTCCAACTCCTGGGTTCAAGTGATCCTCCTGCCTCAGCCTTCCAAGTAGCTAGGACTACAGGTGTGCGCCACCATGCCCAGCTAATTTTTAACTTTTTCGTAGAGACTGCGTCTTGCTATGTTGCCCCGGCTGGTCTTGAGCTCCTGGCCTCAAGTGATTGTCCCACCTCAGCCTTCCCAAAGTATTGGGATTACAGGCATGAGCCACTTCATCAGTTGGTCTTTTTTTTTTTTTAAAGAGATGGGGTCTCACTATGTTGCCTAGGCTGGACTCAAACCCCTGGGCTCAAGCAGTCCTCCTGCATAGCTGGGACTACAGGCACGTGCCACCATGCTTGGCTTTGAGGTCTTTTAGTTGCTCCAGTTGGAGTGTGTTGGATACTTATCTCCACACCCTGAAGCTGTCCCTCTTGTGGTTGTATGGGACTTTAGGCTTTGCTGGAGTTGCTCAACTTGCCCTAGGGCAATCAGAGTCAAATTACATGTCCCAGTGGGCCTGCTTCTCCTTTTCCCTAGTTTTATTTTTGACCTTCATTTGATGTGGAAGGAAAATTTTACCTGGCACATACTGGTTGATAAGTCCATGGTGCACACAATCTCACTGCCAAATAGCATTGGGTTTTTGAGAGTTTGGGAGCTAAAAGGAATCATAGACCTCCCCCTGCCCCTGCTGTGGGTGAATTGGCTGTGCTTTGCTCTGTGGTAGTCTCCCTGTTGCTCTATGACAAGATACAGTCAGAGTAGCCTCAGGCTAACAACATGGATAGGGTTGACAAATAAAGTACACAAGGTCCTGTTAAATTTGAACTTCAAATAAACAACATAATCTTTTAGAAATAATTTTTTAGTGCATGTATCATGAAATATTTGGAACATGAACTAAAAAATTTACTGTTTATCTGAACGTCAAATGTAATGGGGCATCTTGTATTTTTATTTGATAAATCTGGCAACGCTACTCTTGGAGAATCAAACCTGGTCAAGCAGATATCAAGTGTTGATAGAAGATAAAAGGTTATATAAATTCCCTATTCTTCCTTTCCTTCCAGTTTCCCTTTTCCCTCACCATGGATTAAAGTGTTTTACTTTGCTTTTCTTTCATCACTGGACCCTCCACTTCACAGTTCTTCACTGGCATCTGTTTCTACACCATTGATTGTCTAAAGCAGTGGAGAGTCCAGGTTGGACAGTATTGTGCAGCACGTGCTATCTCAATTTCAATGTACTGTATCTATTTTCTGATGTGTGACCTAGGGTCCCATGTGGGGGGTGGCGGGGATTCTGTTTGAATAGTGTATTAACTGGAAGAGGGTGTGGTGGCCCTCCTCAACTAAGGCCCAGTAACACTTTGGAAAGTGGGGCTGCTATTATAGTAGTGTGGGGACTATAGGAGTCAATTGGCCTGTGGGCTTATGGATGCGTTTTCCCACAGGCAGCCAAATGAAAGCTCAAGTGTATTCCAGTCTCAAGATGTTCTGATTGATGCTGCCTGGGATACTGACAGGACTTCATGGTTGAGAGGGGCTAAGCTAGAAACATGGCTGTCACTTGTGGGGCTGTCTCTGGGAACTTTCCATTTAGCTACTGGAATATTTTTAAGTGGCTTTTAATTTAATAGTGTCTCCTGCTCCTCCTTCGCCTGGCAAATTCCTAAATGTAAGCCTAGGTTTTGTTTGGGCAAACTCATTTCCTTTAATAAATGGAGGTGTGATCCTCAAAGAAAAAAAAAGTTTTGGAGGGAACATTGCCATGCCCACTCATTTACATATTGTTTATTGCTGCTTTCATGCCTTAATGATGAAGTTGAGCAGTTGCAACAGAGACCATGTGGCCCATGGCCTTAACTACCATCTGGTCCTTTCAGAAAAACTTTGCTGACCCTTGTCAGAGTATGCCACAACTCCACAGATGCCAAAAGTAGATAGTGAGACTGAATTACTCATAGCACAGCAAACAGCAGGAACACCAGCACGGCAGCCTGGTTCCCCTACTCCCAAGTCCTGTGAGTGACAAAATGAGCCCAGATGGTGGCACGCACAGTAGGCTATGCCACAGCTGAGGAACCCAGGGCCAAGGGCTCAGCACATTTTTTAGCAAGCGGCAAATAAAGCCAGGCCCCTTCTGCTGGGGAGGGAGAAATTACACGATAGACACACCATGGTTGTCTTAGCCTACTTAATTACCTATGTGCTCATTATCAGGGAACTGTCAGGCCTTTCAGTTTGGCACAGTCAGTAAGAACATGCAGGGATGCTTAGGGCACATGGCCAACTGTCTGACCCAACATCCAGTGACCTTGCTAAATGGATTATTTCTAACAGGTTTTTGTAGATTCTTTTGCCTTTTTATGTCAGTAATCACATCATCAGCAAATAAAGATATTTTTACTTCTTCCTTCCCAATCCCTATAACTTCAATTTCTCTTTCTTGCCTTATTGCACTGGCTAGGACTTTCAGTATAATGTTGAATAGAAGTGGTGATAATGGATATTCTTGTCTTGTTCCTCACCTCAGGAGGAAGTGTTCAGTATTTCACCATTAATGTGTTAGCTATAGATTTTTTTGTAGATACTCTTTATGAGGCTAAGAAACTCCCTTATTTTCCTAGTTTGCTGAAAGGCTTATTATTAAATGCTTTCTCTGCATCTATTGAAATGACCATATGATTTTTGCCCTTTGTTCTGCTAATATGATGAATTATATTGATTCCTGGAAATAAACCTTTCTTCCTGAGAATAAACCTATTTGGTTATGATATCATGCAGAAAAAAGTTAACATAGCATGCCTGAGACTGCTATCCTTAGAAAGGCCTACTTGCAAAGTTGGCCCTTGGCTGGCATCTGGGAACTTAGAATGATTTTGGAAGGGCTCCCACCAATACAAAGTGGCTCACTGTACCTAAACTGTTTGTACGGTGTGGCTTATATTGAACACCTGTTTTCCTTCTGGGAATCTGTAGTTTTGGTAATTACTAGGCAGAGGGTACCTAGGTGATCAACTCCCACTAAAAACCTTGGATGCTGAGTCTCATTAGAGATTCCCTGGTACACGACATTTCTTTTTCTTTCCCCTACTTTTTTTTTTTTTTTTCCGGACAGAGTCTTGCTCTGCTGCCTTGGCTAGAGTGCAGTGGCGTCATCATAGCTCACAGCAACCTCAAACTCCTGGGCTCAAGCAATCCTCCTGCCTCAGCCTCTGGAGTAGCTGGGACTACAGGCGCACACCACCACGCCCGACTAATTTTTCTAGTTCTTGTAGAGACGGGGTCTCACTCTTGCTCAGACTGATCTGGAACTCCTGACTTCAAGGGATCCTCCCACCTCGGCCTCCCAGAGTGCTAGGATTGCAGGCACGAGCCACCGTGCCCGGCTCACATTTCACATATGTTATCAGAACTTGTTGCTGGAGGAATTAAGCATGTCTTGTGTGATTCCACTGGGAGAGGACTCTTGGAAGCTTGCCCCTGGCTTCCTCTGAACTTCATCCCATGTCCCTCTTCCCCTTGTTGACCTTGCTTTGTATTCCTTCACTGCAATGAATCATAGCCATGAGTACAACTGTGTGCTGAGTCCTGTGAGTCCTCACAACAAATCATCAAACCTGGGTGTGGTCTTGGGGATCCTTGACACAGATATATTATCCTTTTTACATGTCACTGCATTTTGTTTGCTAATTTTGTTCAGGTTTTTACATATGTTCATGAGAGAGATGGGTCTGTAATTTTACTTTCTTGGAAGGATCTTGTCAAGTTGGGCATCAAGATTAAGTTGGCTTCACACAATGAAGTGAGAAGAGTTTCTTCTTTTTCTATTTCTGGAAGAGATTGTGTAAGATAGGTAATATTTCTTCTTTAAATACTTGGAAGAATTCACTGATGGATGAAGCCATCTAAACCTGAAATTTTTTGTGTGAGGAAAAGTTTAAAATAACTAAATTCCTTTAGTATATATAAGACCCTTCAGATTTTCTGCTTTTTGAGTAATCTTTGGGTAAATTGGTGTTTTTCACAGATTTTCTTATTTTGTATACCTTTCCAAATGTATCGGTGTGAAGTTTTTCATAACATTCCTCATATTTTTTAATGCCTGTAGAATCTACAGTGATGTCCCCTTTTTCCTTCCTGATATTTTAAATTTCTGTTTGTTCTTGAGTAGTTTTGATAGGTGTTTATCAGTTTTATTAATGTTTTAAAAAACAGCTTTTGACTTTATTTTTTTCACTCTGTATTTGTTTTCTATTTTATAGATTTCTGCTCTTCATCATTTCCTTCCTCCTACTTCCTTTAGGTTTCACTGGGTGTACTTTTTGAAACAGAAACTTCGATCGTACCTTTTTTTAGCCTTTCTTCTTTTCTAATATGTGTATTTTAAGGCTATAAATTCCCCTCTACGTGATAGAGACATCTTTGAATCTTGTGCCCTTGATAAGCTAATTTATTAATACTATTAAAATGGCTTTTCTGTAGCTTCTTTAGGATTTTTAAATCCTTTTCAAATAAAGACAATTTTACTTCTTCCTTCCCAGTCTGTATACCTTTTATTTACTTTTTCTTTCTCTTATTCCTCTGGCCAGGCCATCTAGAATAATGTTGATAGAAGTAGCATAAGCATTATGTGTGCCTTTTCCCCTGATCTTAAAAAATATTCAGTCTTTCACTATTGAGTATGATGTTAATTATAGGTATTTCATAGATACCCATGATCAGGTAGAGGAAGTTCCCTTCTATTCTTAGTTTGCAAAGAATTTTTATCATGAATGGGTGTTGAATTTTGTCACAGCTAGAACTATTGAATAATCAAAAGTTTTTTCTCCTTTATTCTATTGATTTGGTGAATTTCACACATTAATTTTTAGATGCTAAACCAATCTTATATTCCTGGGATTAAACCCTACTTGGTCATGATGTATTATCCTTTTTCTATGTGTCTAGACTCAATTTGCTAACATTTTAAGAATTTTTGCATCTATGTTCATGAGGGATATTGAGCTACAGTTTTCTTTCCATATGATGTATTCATCTGTTTTGGTATCAGAGTATCATAAAATGGTTTGAGTTGAGAAATATACCTCCTATTCTATTTTCTGCAAAAGTTTGTGTAGGATTGACATTATTTCTTCTTTAAATGTTTGATAGAATTCACCAATGAAGTTATCTGCACTTGAAGTTTTTTTTTTCATGGGGAGACTTAATTCTGAATTCAATCTCTCTTTATTCTTGGTTCAGTTTTGGTGACTTGTGCCTTTTGGGAAATTTGTTCATTTTATATAACTTGTCAAATTTATTGGCATAAATTTGTCCATAAATACCATTATGATCCTCCCAATATATATAAAATATATATCCTTATAATACATATCTATAGGAGCAGCCCCTCCTGCATTCTTTTTTTTTTTTTTTTTTGAGACAAGGTTTCGCTTTGTTGCTCAGGCTGGAGTGCAGTGGCACAATCATAACTCACTGTCACCTTGAACTCTTGAGCTCAAGCGATCCTCCCACTGCAGCCTCTCTAGTAGCTAGGACTACAGGAGCATGCCAGCATGCCTGGCTAATTTTTCATTTGTCATTGTTCATTTTTTTATAGAGATGGGGGGGTCTTGCTATGTTGCTGAGGCTGGTCTCGAACCCCTGGCCCCAAGTGATCCTTCTGCCTTGGCCTCCCTCTTTCATTATCAATATTGGTAATTTTTATTTTCTCTCCTTCTTGATAGTCTAGCTAAAAACTTACCAATTAACTTTTCAAAGAATTAACTTTTGGTTTCATACATTTTCTCTATTATTTGTTCATTTTCTGCTTATGTCTTATCCTCATTCTCCTTTCCTTCTACTTACTTTGGGTTTAATTTTCTCTTTTTTCTAGTTTAGGGTGAAAATTCAGACCATTGAATTTTTTTTTTTTTTTTGAGACAGGGTCTCACTTTGTCACCCAGGCTAGAGTGCAGTGGCATCATCATAGCTCACTGCAGCCTCAAACTCCTGGGCTTGAGCAATCCTCCTGCCTCAGCCTCCCAAGTAGCCGGGACTACAGGTGTGCATCACCACACCCGGCTAATTTTTCTATTTTTTGTAGAGACGGGGTCTCACTCTTGCTCAGGCTTGTCTCAAACTCCTGGTCTCAAACAATGCTCCTGCCTCGGCCTCCCAAAGTGGTAAGATTACAGGTGTGAGCCACCCGGGCTAGAGCACTGATTTTTTCTTTCTTCATTTCCAGTAAAAACTGCATCACAGACATTTTGGTATGATATGTTGAATTTTCATCATTCAGTTCAAAGTGTTTGCTAATTTCCCTTATGATTTTGTCTTTGACCCATGGACTATTTACAAGTGTATTGTTTAATTTCTAAATATTTTGTGGTTTTCTCGTGGGGCAGTCATCAATATATTCCTCTCAGCTCCAGATTCACTCTTCAGTACCTGTTCTGTGATAATGGGGTTGACCCTAAGCATTTCTCCCTTACAGTGAGCACCATGTTAAGTTTTGTCAGCAGAGGGCACTGGAGAGATATTGCAGAAATAAAGAGGCTCTTTCTGGTTCCAGTGTGCTGCTGCCTTTTGATTTCTCTCAGGAAGCTACGGATATCAACTATGACCTTGTGACTAGTTTCAAAAATGACCGATTACAAAAACGAGGACTGTAGTAGCTATGCAGGTTTTTCTTTGCTCCTTATATGCATGTGTTTCTTTGTATATACTGTATATAGTAAATTGTCTTCTTTTTGTTAGAAGTCAACTTTACAATTTAGTCTGTAGGTAACATATTTTATGGGATCATGAAAAATTTGTGGAATAATTAATATAGCCAGCTATGGATACAGTGACCATAGGACCGTGTGTCTTGCCATTTTAGGGAAGGCTGAGAACTTGTTCACTTCTAAAAAGGATAGAGATAGGTTGTTAGTAGGAATATAGCTAATAGGGAGTTCAAAACATGTGTGAAGTGTGCATATGGAAGTGGAATAGCCACAGAATGGATTCTGCTTGTTATCTATTTTCTGCCTCTCAGCTCGAGTTTTACCCTTCAGTGCCTGTTATGCAATAATAGACTGGACTCTAAGCATGCCTTACAGTGAACACAGCGTAGAGAACACTGCAGAGATACTATGAGCACACCGCAATCCGCA
Source organism: Daubentonia madagascariensis (assembly GCA_023783475.1). Classification (NCBI taxonomy): domain Eukaryota; kingdom Metazoa; phylum Chordata; class Mammalia; order Primates; family Daubentoniidae; genus Daubentonia; species Daubentonia madagascariensis. Next base: position 3,244,677 of record JAKFHU010002396.1, on the reverse strand, counting down.
GTCCCCAGGCTGCTACCTGCTACCAGTGCGTGGCCTGTTAGGAAACGGGTCTCGCATCACTGCCTGAGCTCTGCACCACGCTGCCCTCACCCATGACACCCCAACCCCCCATCCCCAGTCCGTGGAAAAATTGTCTTCCATGAAACTGGTCCTTGGTGCCAAAAAGGTTGGGGACTGCTGCAAGTGTAGAGAACATTGCAGGGACATTGCAGGAAGGAAAGGGCTTGTCTTCCTGGTTCCAGAATGCTCTGGTTTGCTTCTCCTTGCTTCTGCTCCACAGTCTGTCAGTGGTGCATGTGCATGGGGACATCTGGTGATGTTGTGCTCCAGCTGGGTGCCAATAGCCAGCACTCCACTGGCAACCTCACAGACCTGGTTTAGACCCAATGACCATCTTGCTGTGGCCCTTCTGTCAAGGATGCTGCATACTCCAGGCCTTGCACCCAGGGTAGCTCCCTACCTCTGTGTACGTAAGCAGTCTTGGTTTACCTATGCCCTAGAAGGTTTTCCCCAAAACCCTCCAGGAATGGACACTGTGCACCACAGCTATGCCTCAAGTTTCTCTATGCCTCTGCTCACCAACCTCAGCTTTTCTGCTCCTCAGAGGGTTGACTCTCATGGCCCTCCATGCACTCCAAGCACATGGGCACCCCAGCTCCATTGGTGCATCTGCCCAACAGCCCTGGCTCACCTGTCCCTGAGAAGGTTGTTTCCTAGGGGCCTCCCAATGTGGATGCTGTGTGGTCTGGGCAGGTCTTGTCCCCATGCTCCCCACACACCTGCTCACCAGCCTCAGCTTGCTTGCCTGTCAACTGTGAACCAGCTCTGGCCTGGGCAAACCAGTGAACTTCTCTACCATCCTGTGGGCTGCAGTGAAGTCTGAACCCCAGCATTGGCGATGGGGACCCTACCAAGTTTGTCCTTCCTTGGGTGCTTTCTTTTTATATCCTCATAGCTCCTCTCCTAGCATAGTTTAATAGTTATTTATATATAAATATTTATATATAATTATACATTAAATTCTATATTATATAAAAATATCCTTTATAGTAAATTTAATTATATTAAATTACTGTGTGGTTTCTGTCTCCTGACTGGACCCGGACCAACTCATCTAGCTATCTTATTGTTATTGATTTCTAACTCAATTCCATTATTGTCTAAGAAGAGTCTTTTAAATTTATTGACAGTTGTTTATGGCCTAGCATATGGTATACATTGGTCAATATTCTGTGTACTTAAAAAAGATTGTATGCTGCGTTCACATGTATTATAAAAATATCCGGGCAGGCGCGGTGGCTCATATCTGCAATCCTAGCACTCTGGGAGGCTGAGGGGGGAGGATCGCTTGAGCCCCAAAGTTCGAGGTTGCAGTGAGCTAGGCTGACACCACGGCACTCTAATTATAAAGAGTATTTAAAATAATCTTTATATTTACCCAGATACTTATTATTTCTAATGTGCTTCACTCCTTTCTGAGGATCTGAGTTTCCAGCTGTTATTTCCCTTCAAGCCAAAGAACGCCTTTAACGTTTCTTACAGTACAGGCAACTAATTCTCCTACTTTTCTTTTATTTGAAAATGTCTTTATTTCAACTTCATTTTTTTTTTTTGAGATGGGGTCTCACTCTGCTGCCCAGCCTAGAGTGCGGTGGCCTCATCACAGCTCACTGCAACCTCAAATGCCTGGGCTCAAGCGATCCTCCCACCTCGGCCTCCCAAAGTGTTAGGATTACAGGTGTGAGCCCTCTGCCTGGCCCCAACTTCATTCTTGAAGTATATTTTTTGGTGAATATAGAATTCTGAGTTGCCTTCTTTTTCTTTCAGCATTTTAGAGACATTACACTCTCTTCTGGCCTCTGATTTCCAGCGAGACGTCAGCTGTTAATTGTTCCCTGTATGTACTGTGTGCAGTGTGCTGGTTTTCCTCTGCTGCTTTCAAGATTTGCTCTTCATGTTTACCTTTCAATATTTGACTCTGATGTGCCTAGATGTAGCCTTTTCTGTGTTTATCAAGGTGGGATTATTGAGTATCTCCAATTTGTAAATTTCTTTCACCAAATTTGGGAAATTTGGGGCTATTTTAAAAAATTTGTTTTCCTGCTCTATTCTTCCTCTTTGCCTCCTAGGACTCCGATCACAGGTATGTTGGGCTGTTTGATATTAACTAACTAGTCCCTGAAATGTTCTGTTTTCTTTTCCTTTTCTCCCTCTGTTCTCCAGCTTGGGTAATTCCTGTTGCTCTATTTACCAGCTCATTGACTCACTATTCTGTTATCTCCTCTTTTGCTGTTAAATCCATTCAATTAATTTTTCAAATTTAAGTTATAGTAATTTTTATTTCGAGGGTTTCTGTTTTTCAAAAATCATTTGTTTCTCTGTTGAGCTTGCCTATCTTTTAATTCCCTGAGAACATATTTTCACTGATGCTTTAATATTCCTGTTTTTTAAATATTTATATTTTTATTATTACTTCAGAGCATTATGGGGGTACAAACACTTTGGTCACATAAATTGCCTTTGCACGGCCCCAGTCAGAGCTACAAGCGCGCCCATCCCCCAGCCAGCGCGCACCGCACCCCCTCCCCCCCACCTGCCTGACACCCGATGAATGGTACTTCCCATATGTGCACATTGGTGTTGATCAATTAGTACCAATTTAAGGGTGAGTGCACGTGGTGTTTGTTTTCCATTCTTGTGATATTTCACTTAGATAATATTCCTGTTTGTTAATTCCAATATCTGGATCATCTCAGTGTGGCAGTTTTGAATGTTAAGTTGTGGAGACTCTGGCTTCTGTTATTTTTCTCTGAAAAGTGCTGTTTCTTTATTTTATCAGGCAATTAGCTTGGTTGGATGCGTACTGCAACCATGCTTATTGGTTGGCAGCTCCAATCTTCAGTGTAGATCTGTCTTTAACTGAGCTGCTTTGAGTCTGAATTGCCTATGTGTGGTTAAGAGATTGGGCAGACAGAATTTGAGGATTTCCCTCTCTCTGGCTCTCTCCCTTCTGAGATTCCCATCTTCCTCCTCAGTGGCTTCAGTTGCCCCAACTCAGGACTCTGATTTTCCACCAGCATGTCATACCCACGGCTTTGCCTGCCACCAAGCTACTAGCAGCAAAAACAAGGATCTTTCTCTGCTTAACTCTCCTCTTCCGAGTGTGGAGTCCCCCTCCATTGCTTCCCTTCATTTTCCAATGTCTTTAAGTAGCTGCTTTTTGTATTATGTCCAGATTTTACAATAGTTATCTGTGGAGGGGCCACTGCCATGGGATCTTAGCCATTATTAGAAGCAGAAGTCCCTAGGTATAGTTTAAACACTGAGAAAGAAAAAAACCTTTTATCTGAGGAATGTGAGCCCCTTTAAATGATCAGGCCCAGAAAGGCATTTAAAATGTAGCAGCAGTCATGTCTCACTCCCTCTTGAGCTAAATAATTACCTCTTGAAGCCACTTGCTGTTTGGGCTCTAGACTGATGCCAAGTAGCCATAAAATGCCATACACCCTGTGGGTCAACAGTGTACAGCTAATCACTAACCAATGTTATTTCCGTAAGCCAATGAGAATTCCTGACAAAAAACTTTTGTAGTCACCCCCTGTCCTGATTCATCCTTTTTTCTTTAAAAACTTGAGCCTCTGCCAGGCCCACGCCTGTAATCCTAGCACTCTGGGAGGCCGAGGCGGGAGGATTGCTTAAGCTCAGGAGTTCGAGATCAGCCTGAGCAAAGAGCGAGACCCCACCTCTAATAAAAAAAACAAAACAAAAAAACCTTGAGCCTCTGTTTTGTTCTCTGGAGCACCTCCCAAGGCAACTTGGAAGTGTGCCCCAGCCTGTACTCCTCAACCTTCACTTGAATAAACTCTCTTTAAACTACATTCTGACCCTTTTCATTTATTAGGTTGACAATATTTTATCTATTTCCTCCACATTTTCCTCTATTTTCTTGAGCATATCAATCATAGTTAACTCCTTGTCTGCCTTCTCCAATATATGTGTCTCTCGTTTCTATTTCCTAATTTTTCTCTGGTTTTATATAATATGGCTCTATCTCTTGGCATGCTAGTAAGTTTTATTAGATCCAGAAATTGTGTATAAAAATTAAGTGTCTCTAGATGTTTTGTCTTTCACCCTTTCCTTGCTAGGCAGATAGAATGGGAGCTGATCACCTTAATCTAATCAGGGACTGTATGGTTCGAGGCTGCATTGCGGTTTTGACAAGTCCTGGTCTACCTGTTTCATTCTGTTCCTAGTAAGGAGCCCTCCTGAGCTTTAAACTGAAAGCCGTGTGTTTCCACCAGGCCCTTGCCCCTGGCGAGTCCTGAATTTGAATCATCATCAGCACCATTGGCCAAAAAATTCTACTGTGCTTTTCAGAGGTTTGAGGCTTAGATTTTTATAGCCTTTGGCTCTACACAGCTTCGGAATTTGGTAAATATCTCAAGGAGAAAATTTATGTTTTAAAGGCTACTCAAGTCCCCAACTTTGCCCCTCCAGTATTCTGAGACCACTCAGCTCAGCTGGCTTCTCTGAGCCCCAGCTGCAACCCTCTTTGTGGGTAATGCTTGGATTCTTGGCTTCTTGCTCAATCCCAGAATCAGCAAATGCCCTAGGGAGAATTCTGCTGCAATTGTCAGCTCTCTTCTCTATGATTCTCCCCACTCCAGAATTTTAGGCCCTCTGGTCCTTCTTACTTCAGCAGCTCTCTGAGGCTATTAAAAGGATGATTTTTTTTGTATTTTTATCTGGTTTTTCTAGTCCCTTACTGAGCATTAGTAAGCTAAAAGCAATACCGTCCTACTAAAAATAGAAGTCTCTAAGCACTTTTAAAGTGCTTATTTCCTTCCTCTGAACTTTGAAAGTTGACTGTCCCTAGGAGTCAATTTATATCATATCTTAAAAATATATTCCTACTGCTAAGTGAATAAAAGGAAAAACAAACTCTGTTTCCTCTATACTCACAACACTTCACTTCTGACACTTAATATGTGGGTTTTTTCCCCACAGTGACCAATTCTACTCTTCAACACCAGCTGGGTATACTACAATTCAATTCAATTCTGACACTATCTACCCGGAGTTAGCATGAGTGCCCACAGGTTAAGTGAGGCTCAGTCCCACAAGACTGCCCCCACATCAGATGCCAATCATAAGTCCAGGCCTCTGATACTTCTGACCGACTGGCTATAAAATCAGGGATTCCTATTGGGTTCAATAATTTGATACGATTTGATAGGATGGCTCACAGAACTCAGGAAAACAGTTTACTTATTAGATTACTGGCTTATTATAAAAGGAAACAACTCAGAAACAGCCAGATGCATTGCCCGTTGCATAGGGCAAGGTATGGGAAAAGGGCACAGAGCTTCCATGCCCTCCCCCAGCAGTACCAGGGTGTGTTCATCAACCCGGAAACTCTCTAAACCCTGTCATTTAGGGGTTTTATGATAATGTTCCATTTTATGGAGTATTCTATTGATGAAATCAATCATTCCTGTAAGAGCTATAAACTAAAAATAAAATCCTAAATCTCCTCACCCCCTACGACTGAATGGATGCCCTCCTTGGCCAAAGGAACCCCAGAAAACCTCAAAACTGAATTCCAAGCCATGAAGGGAAAGGAGGTCAGACCTACCTCTTTACACTCCCTCCCTCTTGGAGTTTAGACATAACCACTGACCAGCATTGTTAAAATAGAGATCTTAAGACTGACAAAATAGACTCTTTGTGGCAATAAAATACTAAATTATAAACAGGGCCTAAGGTCATGCAAGAGAAAGGTTAATTCACACCTGTAGGCCATTAACTTGCTTAACAGATCACTTTGAGTTGGTATATTGTGGCTTGCTATATGATTAGCAGACTTTCTTATCTTAAAACATTCCCTTCTACTGACTCTAAGCTTTCAGACAAAGTTTTATTCCTTTAACCAATTACAAATTAAAGAATCTCTGAATCCACCTATAACCTGTAGGCCCCGGTTTGAGATGTCCTGCCTTTTCAGGCCAAACCAATGTATACCTTCTCTATATTGATTTATGATTTTACCTGCAATTCCTGTCTCCCTGAAGTATATAAAACCAAACTGTGGCTGGGTGCAGTGGCTTATGCCTGTAATCCCAGCACTTTGGAAGGCCAAGGTAGGAGGATTGCTTGAGCCCAGGAGATCAAGACTAGCTTGAGCATCACAGTGAGACCCTGTCTCTAAAAATTTTTTTTAAAATTAGCCAAGCATGGTGGCTCACACCTGTAGTTCCAGCTACTCAGGAGGCTGAGGCAGAAGGATCGCTTGAGCCCAGGAGTTTGAGGCTGCAGTGAGCTATGATCACATCATTGCATTCTAGCCCCTGGGTGACAGAGCAAGATCCCATCTCTAAAAATAAAAAAGCCAAACTGTAACCCAGTCACCATGGGTGCATTTTTTCAGACCTCTTGGGACTATATTCTCTAGGCCATGGTCACCCATATTGGCTCAGAATAAACTTCTTTAAATTATTTCACAGAGCGCTCTTTTCCATTAACAGCTTTTATGAAAAGATTCAAATGAGGCTATTGTTCATCATTTTTTCCCAGATAAAGATACAGTAAATGTAGATGATGGGTTTGTTAGAACTTCAGATCACTTGTTTCAATTAGAAGATATGAGGCTGGTGCCTTAAACATTTTATTTGAATGTTGTTCCTTTTCTTAATGTATGTTAAAATCTTGACATCTGATTACCTATACTCTCTTTTACCTCTTTCCACAGAACTTATTCCAGGCTCCTAAAGCAGGGGTTGGCAAACTATGGCCTGGCGAGCAAATCTAGCCTGTTTTTGTACAGCCTAAGAGCTAAGAATAGTTTTTACATTTTTACGTGATTGAAAAAATCGTAAGAACACTTTGTGACATATGAAAATCATATGCAACTCAAATTTCAGTGTACATAGACACACCCGTGATCGATCATTTACATCATTTATGTATCATATCGTCTATGGCTGCTTTCATGCTTTCGTGTCAGAGTTGCATAGTCGTACCCTCAAAATCTAAAACATTTACGATTTGGCCCTTCACAGAAAAAAATTGCCAACCCCTATGCCAAAGTGTCTCTGAATAACACATTTTATAGAGAAACTCTCTGGTGTGATGGACTTCATTGAATAAATGGCCCCCATTCTTCACCTTTCCAGTATCTACCCCTTTGGACTTGAAACTTTGTAGCACTTTCCCTCTTTGTCTGGCGGCTCAGTCACATGACTTGCTTCAACCAATGGCGTGCCAAGATACACAATACAAGCAGAGGCTTGAAATGGGATTTCACACTGGGGCTTATTCTCTTCTGCTCTGCCACTGTCATGTGGTCAGATGACATGTGACCAGAGGAACCCCAGCCATTCCAGCTAATGTCATCGTGAGTTAGCCAAGAGCCAAAGGATCCCAAAATCATCACAGCTGTGTAGCTGACTCACAGCTGACCAGACACATGAGCAAGCCTGGCTGAAATCACCCAAACCCAGTCCAGATCAGCTGAAACCCAAGGTTTGAAAGCCAAGTAACTGCTTATTACTGAAGTTTGGTGGTGATTTGTTACACATTATTCTGGCAATAGAAAACTGATATTATGGGCATATGAATTTTAAAAATTTCTTTTGCCAAAACAGGCTAAGGAACATTTTTACTCTTCCGAAGGCCATTAAGCTTCTGAGAGGGAGAGAGAGTCTGAATGAAGCATATTAGTTTGGAACTCCAGGGGCGGGGGTGGGGCATCAGATTACATCTTGAATTTCTGCAAAAATACCTTATATTCATAATGGGGCTCAATAAATATCTGTGTTTGATCTGTGGCTCCATCTGCTCATGGGTCAAGTAGATGCTGAAGCTAGGACTTGGCATGCCTCTTAACCATGATGAGATCCAGCTAGACAGATAGACTTCACCATTTATGGAAAAATGAAATTTATTTCCTATTTATAAAATGTAAAAAAAGTGCCTGGGGTATAAAATCTAAATGTCTAAGGCATGATCAGTGAGGAGCACATAACTATAACTCTTCACATCCTTCAGTCACTCGTGTGTGGTGCAAGGAAAGTGGGGGCTCGGAGGTCCTCCAGTCCTAGCCTAATGAAAAGCTTCACAAGGGCAAGAGCCACAGAGCCGTCTATGAGAAAGAGGGGTCACAGAGAATGAAGAGCATGGAGCGGAAAATGATGGAAAGTGGGTAGAACTGAGGTGGGAGGCGAGGAAGGGATTTTGTGTTGGAGTCTGTTGGGGAACACTTTAACTTGCAAGAGGGAGGCTCTTCCTTCTTGAATGCTGAACACAACTGGCCTGAGCCCTCCTAGGAAAACCCAGCTGCTTCCTGGTGCATAGGGACAACCCTCCCTGCAGAGCAGCAAACATGGCTTCTATCAGGAAGGTAAGGCATCCATCAGTGTGACAAGAAGAGATCACCTTCGGACTTGCATGAACTCCTTGCGCAGCCACAAAGAGTCCTGGTAGAAGCGAGGGTCGCCCAGTCTTACAGCTGTCCGTTTGTAGAAGTAACAGTACAGCACTGCAGCTGTGGATAACAAGCAGACAAGAAGCCTTAAGGATGCTCCTGAGCATTCGTTTCAGGGTAAGAACAGAATCTAACGAGGCTGAGGGGCCCTGCCTCATGATTTCCCACAGCCTCCCAGCAAGGGCAAAGGGCAGTGACCCCTCCTGTTCTTGGCATGTCTGTCCCAACCATCCCTAGCCAGCTGCGACAGGGCTAGAAGTCAGGATCAAGGCCCTCCCTGCCAGAGATATATGTGGGACCCAAGTGAGGCCTGACGTTGCTCTGGTCCTTACCTAGTCTCTGGAATACAAATAGTGTTTGAAGTCCATCTGTCCAAACAAAGCTGTTGGAGTTTTTCCAGCGTAAATTCTGAAGGCGATATGAGTAGACAGAGAAAGGTTAATGGACGCCTGATGCCCTAACATCTGCAACGTAGTTAGCTGCAGAGGTGCTGCGTGGCTTAAGATCACACTGTCTCACTCACCTTCCTTCTACAACCCCAAGGAATGTTTCTTGAAGGAGCCTCAAGCTCCTTTTTGCTGTAAAGGGAATATACTTTTAACCCTGAGAGAGGAAGTGTGAACTAAGCTATTTTATTTTTCTTTCTTTCTTTTTCTTTTTTTTAGGCTGGTCAAGTGAAGCAGTGGGAGAGGAGAAGGAGCAAAGGAATCTGTGACTGGTTGTGGTCAATTAGTTGTAAACGCCACTGCACTCGGACCAGCGTGAACTAAGCTATTTATCCTCTTTCATTTCACAGCCTTTGCCAAGGAGAAATGATACATGTTATCTAAGGAGTTCAGCTGGTCCCTGTCTTACCTTGAAAATCTCAGGCTCAGCTCCTGTCAGATAAAGGCTCTGGTGTGCTCAGGGTTTAATCAGATTAACAGCTTTATAGTACAAAGCCAGGACCTGTTTTGGCTCTAGGAACCAGAGCATAGAATCCTCTTCAGGAAGCACCTAGAGATTTTGGCACTGCTCTGCTTCTTTCGTAGGAGCTCTACTTCTCTCTGTGGAATCACAGAGGCAACCTAACAGCGGGTTTGGTTGAGAAGTGGGCTTTAGCAAAAAAGTGACTAGAGCTGGCACAGTGGTAAGCACCTGTAGTCCCAGCTACTTGGGAGGCTGAGGTGGGAGGATCACTGCAGTGCGCTATAATTGTGCCTGTGAATAGCCACTATATGCCAGCCTGGGCAACACAGCGAGATCCCATCTCTAAAAAAAGAAAAAATATATAAAAAAGGTGACTAGAGAACTCTGAGATTTTAATGTGTTCCATCAAAATGGAACATCCCATGAGAAACACATGGGATACCCAAAGAGATGGAAGAATTTGTAAAGCAGAAGAAATCTGAAACCATGAAAACTGGATCTGATCTGAGGGCCTATGTTAGAACCAAAGGCAGGCATCTTGGAGGTTGGTTCTCCTCATTAAGTGATAGGGAGCCGGCAGAGGGCATGAAGCACTAAAGGGTAAACAGCACTCTTGCTTGGCTACTTCCCAGAAACACCTACTGTCTATTGCATTAGCCATGGGACACTGATGCCTAAGAATACATCGTATCAGCACCCACCTGCCCGAATAGCTAATGATGAAACAGATTCAACTACCTGTTTTAGCCCTGGCAGGGCTGTTTGGAGCATAGGTGAACTGAATGTTCCAGAAGAATTCACAAACTCTTGGATAAGGCTGTTCTTCAACACATAAGCTTGGGCAAAACTGCCTTATGAAACTCTCACGTTCCTAGTGCTCCAGCTCGGACCACTTCATTTCACCTGTTTCCCACTAACGACTGTGTGAGATGTAAAAGGACGATGCTGGGTTCCCAGGGAAAAGATTTTCCTAGCCCTTTAAAGATTCAGGAATTCAGAACCCCACTCTTACCATGACCCAGACGTGAAGGAAGATGCTGAGGGCTAAGTACACAGCTGTTAGGATGATGGTCCCTTTGAACTTATGGAACAGGAGGTTGACCAGGCCAGCCTGGAAGACGAAGGTGTTGAAGAACATGAGGAAAATGATGATGAGGTTGAAGAGGACTGCAATATCCTGGACGCTGTGGACACAGAAAATAAAGTACAGACAAGTGGAGGCCTGCATGAGGACCCCGGAGCGGGCCCTAAGTCCACGAGGTCAGTCCTTGCCTGCGATGGAGTCATCTGAAACCCCCAAAGAGACAGCATGGGTTTTGAGACCCAAATGACATGAAGCTAAAATTACCCACTGGCCCTATCAGCTGAGTTGTAGTCCACAGGCAAGGCTTTCCTGCTCTGACACTCAACTCAATAAACCAAACAGGCACTTTTAAGAAGTTAGTTTCCTCCCTATGTCCAGAAAATGCCAGCCCTGTCTGTGACATAACCTGGTCTTGTCGGACAATGTCATCTAGCAAGATAACAATGTACTTGCCCTGATCTTTGCATGGCTACTGCCTTTGTGCCACTCCAGTCTCAGTTCAAATGTCTCCTCTTCAGAAAGACTTTCCTTTAACCCTACTACCTAAAGTACCTCTCTCCTCCCCACCCCAGCTACTCCATATCCACTGTATGACATAACTATTTGAAATTATCTCATTTTTTTTTATGTATTCATTGTTCCTCTCCACTAGAACGGAAGCCCTGTGAGAGCAGTAACTTGTCAGCTTTACCACTACAACTAGAACACTGGGTGGCAGGCCAATGAGTACTTGCTGAATGAAGGAAGATCATGTCCATGACTGTAGTTTTCAGCTTGGAAATTGCCTCATAGAGTCTATAAATCATTGTGGAGGATAAATGCCAACAGTTGCCATCCTATGGGATTCATATACATTATTAATATGATTGTCAGCTGGACACAATGGCTCACACCTGTAATCCCAGCACTTTAGAAGGCCGAGGTGGGAAGACTGCTTGAGGCCAGGAGTTTGAGACCAGCCTGGGCAACATATTGAGACCCTATCTCTACAAAAAATTTTTAAAAATGAGCTGGGCATGGTGGTGCACACCTGTAGTCCCAGCTACTTGGAAGGCTGAGGTGGGAGGATCACTTGAGCCCAGGATTTCAAAGCTACAGTGAGCTATGATCACACCACTGTACACCAGCCTGAGTGACAGAACAAGACCCTGTCTCTAATTTAAAAAAAAAAAAAATATATGATTTTCTTTTTAACCTGTCATTTTGTAATCCTCTTTCATGACAAAGACAGTATTTCTACTCACAGATGGAGAGAACAACAGGGTCAGCAGTCTAACCCTCATTTCATATATAAACTGCTCCCCTTATCCCCTACCCTTGTTAGAAGTATATAAAAACAGGACCTGTGACCATATGTATGTACCCTGGAGAGCCCAGGACAATGTTAGATTTTATTCTCCCTGATACATCTCTGCTAACTTTAAAATGCTAAATCATGACATTCAGGGCCTTCAAAGTGCTTAGGTTCAGCTTTCCAGAGCTACCCACTGAACTCACATGAAAAGCACCAGCTGGATGACAGGAGCCATTCGGAGTAGCTCCGAGAAGGAATTGACAAAGAGGTCATAGGACAGCAGCAGGAACTGCAGGGAGAGCACCAGGCTGTAGTTACTGGTCTGGAGCATCTTCCTTTTGTTTTCTTGGGCCCCCACGGGCACATTCCACAATTCCCTAGAAAACAGCTCCTGGTTCTCTCCCCACCACTGAGGGAGAGGTTTCTAGTTCCTCTGAATCATAGCTGTTTCCCTTGCTCTAAGCAAGGGCCTGGTGGGGAAAAAAGAGAGGCAAGGTTAGAAATTGATTAATACAAAAAACATTTACTGAGAACCTAGTGTATGCCAGGTACCATTCCAGGTGTTTGGGATACCTTAGTGAACAAAATCAACAAACAAAAAACCCCAACAAGTTATTTCTTCTAGGGACCCTTACCTGCAAACCTTTCTCCATGCCTGAAAACTTCTAAATGCATAGCACTTTCTAACCAAAGGAATCTATGAGTATTACAGAGAAGAGTGACTGCTTAGTCATTTAGTAGTAGTAGTAGTAGTAATAATAGTAATAGCAACAAACGCTTATATATCACTTACAATGTGCCAGGGACTGTTAAAAGCATGAACATTATTTAAACTTCACAATAACCTCATGAGCTTGAAGATACATTATTACTTTCCCCATTTTACAGGTGAGAAAATTGAGGCCCAGAGAGGTAAAATAATTTGTCCAATGTCACATAGCTATTAAGTGGCAGAGCTGGGATTCAGATCCAGGCAGTCTGGGTCCAGAGTCTGTGCTCTTACTACTGCACTAAGTTGCCTCTTATGTAACTGATAGGCTGATATGTAACTAGGCAGGAAAAATTTCAGCACAGGAGAAGTGGGAAGTGGTGTAGGCAGAAAAGGTCGAGAGGAAATAGTGCTCTCCTGTAAAACTTTATGTTTAAGGTTATGGTAGCAACACAGTGGCACCAGGTGAGCGGAGCTGGGCCTTTATTTTCATATATTTCAAGACCCACACACACAAAAAAAGACCCACAAGTAGCTCTGGGGGTGTCCTGCAACCCTGCAGCTGAATCAAATCTATAAACAAATTTCAAAATGCTTTGGATTGTTAGACACTGATTAAATTAACATCTGTAAAATGTTTTACGATTTACAAACTCTCTTCATATTTAAAAACTTAATCCCACAACCATCTTGAAAAGTAGCCATTATAATGCATTTCGCGCGTAAAATCCCCATTTTACACAGAGGATCTGAGAGGTTAAGGCACCTCGCCCACCTTACTGGATGTATGAAGGTGGTTATTCTGAGCCCGAGTTTCCTCATTCATTAAACAATATTGATAGCTACCCCTAGGTACCAGCACCATGATAAACCTGTCAACCAACACAATTTCCTTTAATCCTCGGAACAAGTGTGCAAGGTGGGAATTATCCCCATTCTATAAGCAAGGACACAGGGGTCAGAGTTCAAGTCATTCCTCCAGGTCGCAAGTAAGCAGAGCCAGGACTCACACCTAGGTGTGACGCCAAACCCGTGCTCTTAGCCACTGCCGCACAGGCCGCCACCGAGGGCTGCCGGGAGGACCCCTTATACAGAAACGGCCATCGCGCGCTCTACGATCGAGCACCCCCTCCAGTTTAGGGCAGTGGTGATTCGCAAGGTAATGAAGCCTCCTCACAGTTCGTCCACGCCCGCTACCGGCCGCCCTCCCCTTGTACCAGAGAGTATTCCTCACGCTTCCCAATCCACTTTAAAATGGAGTGGCCGTGGCAACAAAACCCAAACCAAAAACAGTAGCACCAAAAACGCTCACTTTTGGTCAATTTACCTATTCCTTATCAACCACGCTCACCTCCAAGACCCAACGTCGGTTGTCACGGGGACACCGTCCTGGCTTCCGGAAACCGGCTTTAAATTCCGGAAGTAGATGTCAGACGCGGGCTCCGTCGGCGCCGCGCTCCCAGCTCTATGGCCAGCCGGACCGCCATGTTTGCGCGTTCGCTCTCCCAGGCCCGCCCTGCTCCGGGCCCGCCGTGCTCTCGGTCCTCCCAGCGTCGCCGCCCGCTGACCGAGGCCTCCCGCCCACGCCGCGCGCGGCCTTGCTGAGGGCCGGCCCCTGACGGGAGGCGTCGCGTCAACCCAAACATTTCCGCTTCGTCGGGTTGGGGAGTGAGGGACAGGGCAGACGTGTCGCTGCACTCCTGGGCCTCGACTCCGGACTTGGGGAAGAAACGCCCATGGAGGAGCCGGAGTTCGGGTGGTGCGCTGGGAGCAGGCGAGCCCGGGGCTCCGGACTTCATTTCCCAGGCGCCTTCGCGCGCGACCGGAAGTGCTGCGAGCCTGTAAGAGCGCGAGGCGGCGCCCGCTGCTCAGCTCCGGGGCGGCGGTGCCACCTGGCTGTAGGTGTGCGGGAGTCCTTCATCTCCTCGGGAGCGGCAGCTCGGACGCAGGGTGGCGAGAGGCGGATCCCAGAGGCCCCGGCCCCGCTGTGTCCTCCTGTGGTTAGGGGTGAGAAAGAGCCCGGGCTGGGAGTTCAGGGACTTGGGTTTGAGTGCTGCCTCTGCTGCTACCTCGCTTCGTGCTGTCGCGATCCTCTCGCTTGGCCTCAGTTTTTTCTTTTAGGAAATGCTAATGTTCTCCGCACTCTTCCTTCCTTCCAACGTGGTGGTTGTAAATGCACGATAGCTCTTCGGAAGGCGCAGAAAGCAGGAGGAGCCCCTTGCCCCGTTTTTCACCCAGTGTTAGCTGACACCAAGCGCCCAGCTGAGGGCTTAGGGATCCAACCCCGGATGCCTGGAACGGGAAACCCGAGCACAGTCAGAAGGACGGGACTGTAATTACTCTGGTGCTAAGGAGCACCTTGCTTACCTACCTGCTGGCTGGAATATTGGGCCCCTTACTCCTGAGTTCTGACTTTAACAGAAGCTACATTTGGAAATAAGGAGCCCTCAGAGCTGAAGGGGAGTGGACCTGAATTCCTGTACTAGCTCTGCCACTCACCTTGGCTGAGTCACTTTCCTTCTTTGGGCTCTAGTGTTAGTGTTTTTGATCTATAAGATAAGGGTTTAGGATTTGTGCTGTAAGTCTGGTTCTCAGGATTCTTAAAGTCGCCCCCATCCATTTGGGAAGGGTGACCAACAAACTAATTTTCTGCCCCTTTGTCTATTTGTAGTTGTAAATTATAAAAGTAATATTGCAGTAGTTTGGAATAGAATCTTTTTTTAAGTCTAACGGCTGAATGGGAAGTACCCATTTCTTACCCCTGGGCCTGACCTGTTCTAGCTCAGCCTGGGAGAATCCTTTCTGCCAAGGAATTAAGGAGAGTATTAGGTTGGAGAATAGACTCCTGAGAACAGGATCAACAAACTACAACCCACAAGGCAAATGTGCCCCACCCAAACAGTGTTTACATGATTGAATGACTGGACAAAATAAAAAGGATAATATTTTGTGACATGAAAATTATATGAAGCTCAGATTTCATTGTTCATAAATAAAATGTTATTGGAATACAGTGATGCTCATTGGTTAAGATATTGTCTATGGCTACTCTTGTGTTACATCAGCAGAGTTGTGACAGAGATCATTAGCCCTACAAAGCCTAAAATATTTACTACCTGGCCCTTTACAGAAGAGTTTGCTGATCCCTGCCTTACAATAGGGATCCACGACCCCGTAATATTCTGAAATTAAACAAAAAAAAAAATAACCCTTTCAAAAAAAAAAAAGATAGGGATCTACGAAATGAGGGCAGAACAGGAGACCAAACCATGGTGAGCACATCCTAAGATCACAGCCCAGCCTGCCCTCATAGAACAAATGAGAGGATATTCTCAGCATTTTCACTGCAATTTTCACTGCATTCTTGCGTTTCCCTGCTTTGCTCTCTGTTTCAGTAATAGGCAGGGCTTATCTGTGTATTGTGAACAGAGCAATATAACTTCACAGCCTTCTGTCAGGAAAGTGTCCCTATCACCTATTGTAAGTCTGTCACAGAACAGCAATCCAGGACCTCTTCTAGGGGAGTGAATACAATCCCTTTTGTACTATGTTTACTTTTCCTTTTACAAAGGAAAAAAAAAAGTTGTAGATATTGTCAGATGGATGGAGCCTGCTGAGCAACAGCTTCCTTAATGCTGACTTAACATTTCACTGGGGGGTGGAGGGTGTTTTAGCTGAACATCAAGTGACCTGGAACTTTCTCTGCCCTTGGAGGAATTGTTGGGGGGTGGCGGTGGGGCAGCTTCAAGGCTGGGTAGCAAATTTCTGAGCTGAGTAGTTGAGTCACAAAGCTTCTAGGAAGCTGGTGGCATGATTTTCTCCTGCCAGCCTCATGGAAGCTTGTACTTTTTTTCCCCCAGCCTTCAGACCTTCCTTTCTCAGAGAATACCGGCAACTTCGGTCACCTTGTGAGATCCCAGCACCTGTTCCTGGTTAGGTGGACACCTGGAATGGGGAGAGGTGGCATGGCGTTGCTTAGGGCTACTGAGAGGCCTGAGCAGGCATGGGGACCATGAACTTCAGGTTTTCTTAGTAGTTAGGATAAAATGCTGTGATAACTAAGAGGAGATACAATACTTGGCTCCTACTTGATTTTTGGACAACCTGTGGTCAAGGAAAAATCATGGGTCTTGAAGCCAAATAGACAAGAGTTTGAAACTCCCTGCCCATTCACTGGGTCCTGATGCTATTTACTTAACCTTTCTGAGCCTTAGTGTCCTCATTTATAAAATGGGGATAATCCTTCTCACAGGGTTGTCAGGAGGAGTAGCTGGGATCATGTGTGTAGGGTTCCAATACTCATAGCTGGTGTTTAATAAATAGTATTCTTTTTGCAATGCCTTTCTTTCAGATGAGGACTCTGAGTCCTGTAGACGTTAAGTGATTTACTCAAGGTGCCCATTTTGCAATATTTGGAGCCCAGACCACCATTCTGTCAGCCTACCAGTAGGTCTAAAGGTAAGCAGTCACATGTTTTATCTCCTTGGGAGTTATTGGCTACTTTTCTCTGTTAGCTGGTTCAGAGTGAGGGATCTCAACTGCAGGAGGCCACATTGTTGTCTTCTTGGCATGAGTCCATGGGACAGGGTGACTATCTTGAGGCCTGGTCCCAAGCAGGGCCAGTCTTGTAGCTTTGCCCATTTGTCTGGCTTTTAAGAGCAACTCCTTAGGGGATTAAGCATTTGCCATGCCTGAAACCAGAGTTGGTTTCTAAGTTTATTAAGAAATCTCAAAATAAACCTCTTGCTTTCTAGACCATGAGTTTTTGCTTCCTCTTTTCTTCTCTGGACTTTCCCCAGAAGGGGAGAAAGCAGAACTCTCAGGCCTGGAGACAGCTGAGGGCTATCACCCAATTCAAGGTGTGCAGTGTGGGCTCTGGAGTGAAGGTCTTATCTTACCTCCCCTGTGAAGATTAGCCCCACAGAGTTCACCATCTGGGGAAGAACTTTTCTGTAGAAGTGGGAGCCCATAGGACTTCTTCCCCACTAGCATAATAGTAGTGTGTTTGCCCCTTTCAGATTGTGATTTTTGCCCCCTTATGTTAGAACCCAGGGCCTGGGCATTTGTGTGATCCAGCCTGGATTATGATACCTGTCGCTTCTTTCCTGGGGGGGCTAATTCTTTACCTTCTGGTCCTGTGAGAGGAGACTAATCCCAGGGCTCTGCTCCTAGGGCCTTGGCATCTGGCCTTCTCCAGGGCCAGCCACAGCCCTGAGCTTGCTGCCCTGTGACTGCCAGGTGCTGGGGTGGGGCCTCACTCACTGTCTGTAACCAGAGAGAAGGCCCACCTAGCCATCAAGGCCTCATGGGGGCAGTGCCCAGGCTGATGGCAGGGGCACTGAAGCAAAAAGATTCCATCTCACAGGCCAAGAGCGAGGTCAGTGTTACTTCCTTTAGCCAGTGTTTGGGGCGCACCTGCGCCAGTGGGGACTTGTGACTTACACTTCTTCTAGGAGTGCCTGATCAGAATGGCTTCAGGGTGGTTTTGCCTGTCCTGCCTGGTGCTGGGGTCCCTGGGCTCGATGTGCATTCTCTTCACTGCCTATTGGATGCAGTTCTGGTGTGGCGGCTTTGCTTGGGATGGCAGCACCCACACGTTCAACTGGCACCCGGTGCTCACAGTTGCTGGCATGGTGGTGTTCTACGGAGCTGGTGAGTAAGAGGTCAGCAAGGGAGGCATGATAGGGCCCAGGCCTGGATTGGGCAGCCCTTTCCCTCTCCAAGATTAGCCTTTGTCAGTGTTGTGTTTGAGGCTACAGGGGTAGGGTGCATTGGGCTGTCACTGGGCTCAGCTGTCATTTGGGGGAGGAAGTGGTTAAGAGTGCAGGCATCTCAAAAGGGCAGTTTTACAGATACTCTAGGGCAGGGGTTGGCAAACTTTTCTGTGAAAGGCCAGATAGTAAATATTTTAGGCTTTGCAAGCCATATGATTTTGTGTTGCAGTCACTCAACTCTGCCATTGTATTGTGAGAGCAGCCATAGACAAAACATAAACACACGAGTGTGACTTTGTTCCAATAAAATTCTATTTGCAAAAATAGGCAGTGGGCTGGATTTGGCCTGTGAGCTGTAGTTTGCTGACCCCAGCTCTAGTGAACAGGAGGTTGAAGCCTCCCTCTCATGGCGTAATCAGGTCCCTGAATGAGGGACTTGCCTATTCTTCCCGGAGCCAACTTTGCCGTCTTTCCCCCTGCCTTCAAATCTGTGCGTTGGGGCCCAGGTGAGCCTCATTTTTGCCATTTGTAAAATGGGCATAATGATGACGTTGATAACAGGAGCTTGCCAAGTGCACTTCACATACATCGTCCCGTTTTGTTACAAGTTTGTGAGGTGGACTTATTGCTACTCACATGCTACAGCTGAGGAGACCGAGACTTAGAAAGGACAGGCCAGACAGCTAAGGGGCAGAGCCCAGATTTGGACCTAGGTTGTCATCTGACCTTGATGCCTGTTCCTGACAACTAACCTTAGTTGTGAGAGTTCAGTGTGATGAAGTAATGACTGTGACAGTGCTTTTTAGCCTGGAAAGTGCATACGAGCTGCGCTTATTATTGTAACGACAGAACAGCAGATCTGAGAAACCTGCTCCCCTCTTTTTCATTGGCCCTTCTGTCCTCCTTTCATGGCTGACTGCCATCCCGCAAATGGTGGGAAGATAGACGATGACAAGGAGTTGATACCAACGTCTTAGCATTTCCCCTCCCTCATTGGGAGGCTGTGTGGGATCCTCTCGGGGTAATTGCCTAGTGTGTGGGTGAGCACAGGGGAAGAGGCTGAGCCCTGGGACTTCTCTCCTGCAGGGTCGCTGGTGTACCGCCTGCCCCAGTCATGGCTGGGGCCCAAGCTGCCCTGGAAGCTCCTCCACGCGGCCCTGCACCTGATGGCCTTCGTCCTCACTGTACTGGGGCTGGTTGCTGTGTTTAAGTTTCACAATCATAACCGCATTGCCAACCTCTACTCCCTGCACAGCTGGCTGGGCATCACCACCGTCTTCCTCTTTGCCTGCCAGGTGGGTTCTCTCTGCTCTCTCCCTCTGGGTTCTCACTGCCACTTCTGGCAGCCATGGGCTCTGGTTGGGGCTTTGTTCGCATCAGCACCAAATATTCCCTCTTTCCGTTGGCTGGAGAGGGCCTTGCAGGGCATGTCCTGTAGAATCGGCAGTTTAAAGGGCTATGGGGGTTGGTGGCTCCAGTGTTTAGCCTGTTCCTCTCACCCATCTCACTGTCCGTCCGTGCTCCCAGGCCCTCTGTGCTGACTGCATGTGCCACTCTGGCTCTCGTCAGCCGTCTTGTTTCCGCTTTCCCCATTCCCACCTCTCTGGACCAGAAGCAAGTCCAGAAGTGGTTTCCATATTCTGATGTCAGGCCTGTACAAGTGAGGAGTTTTAGGAGCAAGGACTGAGACAAACGAGGCCAGCTGGGTTTGCTGGGAGCGTGGGATCGTAGCTAAGCACTTCGTTTACTGGTCTTGTTGCTGGTGTAATAGGAGCAGGCCACAGTGAGATGGCTGGGCGTGGCGGTGGGCAGTGCCTGGTGGGGGTGGGGGTTGCTGTGGGAAAGAAGGGCCGAGGTACAGCAATGGGAGGAGGTGCTGAAGGGGTGGGACAACCTGGTCACTTTTGATCACATGCAGTACAATAAGGTGCGTCCTCCCTTGTGTCCACAGTGGTTCCTGGGTTTTGCCATCTTCCTCCTGCCCTGGGCATCCCTGTGGCTGCGCAGCCTCCTTAAACCCATCCACGTCTTCTTTGGAGCCTCCATCCTCTCTCTGTCCATTGCGTCTGTCATTTCCGGCATTAATGAGAAACTCTTCTTCAGTCTGTGAGTGCAATGGTGTCCCCAGCTCTGAGATGGAGGGGAGGGAATAGGGTCTTCAAAAGATGCACCCTAGGGTCATAGGACCCACCAGGGAAGAGAACTAGGGGGTTGAGCCCGTTCCTGATCTGGAAGGTAACGGAATTGCTCTTTCTTTAGGTTCAAGATTGGTAAATTGGTCAGCAGATATTTGTTGAGCATCAGGTTGATTTAGCACCTACTGTGTGTCAGAAGCTGTTCTAAGCACCTTACGTTTAATCCTCTCACCTGCCCTACAACATTGCTGCTGTTGTCATTGCCACTTACAAATGAGGGAACAGAGAGGTTGAGTATCCCTAAGAGCACACAGCCAGTAAGTGGCAGAGCTGGGACTCAAGTGAGGCAGTCTGCCTCCAGAGCCTGCAGGCCTAAACACTACTGCCCATACTTTCAAAGCAGTAGGGTGTAGTAAAAAGCAACTAAGATTCGAGGTCAGCCTGGGTTTAGATCTTGGCTGTGCCATTTACTAGTTATGTAACTTTGGGCAAGTTAATTTGACTGCTTTGAGCTTCAATTTCCTCTTGGGTAAAAAGCATTATACAGCTGGGCATGGTGGCGTGTGCCTGTAGTCCCAGCTACTCAGGAAGCTGAGGTGGGAGGATTCCTTGAGCCCAGGAGTTCAAGTCCAGCATGGGCAACATAGCAAGACCCTGTTTCTTAAGGAGAGAGGAAAAAAAAAAAGCATTACACAGATATTTGTTGCTGTGGCAGGGACTTAGAAAGTATATTTAAATTCCAGGTCACAGGGGGCCTTGGGAAGGTTTTCTTACCCTCCCTTAGTGGCACCAAGTCTCCTACTGGGCAAAAACAGGTGGAAAAGTCTCTCAAGGGCCCACATTGTTTTGTCATCTTCAGGAAAAATTCCACCAAGCCGTACTCCAGCCTGCCCAGCCAGGCTGTCTTTGCCAACAGCACTGGGATGCTGGTGGTGGCCTTTGGGCTGCTGGTGCTCTACATCCTTCTGGCTTCCTCTTGGAAGCGCCCAGAGCCAGGGATCCTGACTGACAGACAGGTATGGTTTCCTGGCCCAATTCCAGGTGGGGTAGGGCTGGGTCTAGAGAAGGGTCACCCAGGAAAGGCTCAGGCCTTGCCAAGAAGGCCAACATGGTAGCACAATGGGAAACCACATAGCTTGAGGGTAGAGTTAGGGTGGCTGATGGGGATCACTGGTACCAAACCAGCCCATCCTGGCGAACCCCAGGGGCTCTCAGGGGCCTGTCCATTGGGAGACAGAATTCCTCTCCCCAGCTTCCTATGGTTCTGTGAAGTGTGGCCTTATCTTCCCCAAGGAAGGGCTCGAGTATGACAAGCGTGTGCAGTGATTTCTTCTTTACCAGCTTTGGGGCTAGTCTAATGGGACCAGTGCTTGGTGACAAGCTTGTGCTTGGAATAGGTCTTTATGGGATGTAGGAGATGGGTTTTGTGTCAGGGTCAGGGACTTTGGGGTTTCCTGAAGGATTTGGTGGCTTGGGCGGGGACCACCCTCCAGGTCGGGGGTCTATCTGAACAGCTCAGGCTTGGTGTGACTCCTGTGGGGCAGGGGCCGTTTTGATATCATGTCATTAACTCCAGTGCATCTGCCTGTCTTTCCAGCCCCTGCTGCATGATGGGGAGTGAAGTGCGGGCTCCCAGGAGCACCCAGTAGTATGGTCTGTGCTCCCCTCAGAAGCTCTGTTCTACCTGGAGCTCCCAGCTGGTATCAGCAACTGACTTTTTTTGGGCCCTGGACCCAAACTTCTCCTCATCTCGGTGCTGGGACTCCTCTCTCCAGCCACTTGCTGCCTGTCTGCTTTTCCTGGTGGCTTCGGCTTGTGTACCCTTCTTGGCACTGACTTCTCAGGTCCTTCATTTACACAAGATCCTCCTTGCCCTGGTCGTGCCTGCTGCTCCTGCTTTGTGTCTGAAGAAGTCAGGCTGATTTCCCCTTACAACTCCTAGGGCTGTTGTAGGAAATCTGGATAGCTCAGAAGAGCCAGGACTCAAGTGCAATCCATGACGTGGAAAATGAGGGAGGTGATACATCCGTCAGCTTCCCCCTTGAAGTCATGCATTTCAGTTAGGCTGTCCCGCCACAGAGCAGGCTTCACTTGCTCTGCTGTCCCCATCCAGCTCCTTCTGGATGTGATTCACATCATGAGGTGACTGCAGGAGAAGGGGAGAATAGTGGCAGATGCAGCTTCTGCAGAGGAGCAGCTGAGCTGACCGTTCTAAGCCCTTCTGTTTCGTGTTGCTGTGTTGTATGTCTGTGTGTATTGTGACTGTGTGGCTCTACCTCTTCCAGCTGCTGCTACAGTTGAGGCCTGGATCCCGGCCTTTCCCCGTGACTTACATGCCTGTCACCACCAGGCAGCCCCACGAAGCTTGGTAACCTGCTCTCCCAAGGACAATCTGTCCCCAGATGTCCCAATAATGATGAGTGACAGAGGGGGTTGTGGACTTCCTTTACTTCCCCTTGCTGGGTCCTGACCTGCCCCTCGGCAGGTCCAACCTTGCTCTCTTGGCAGGGCCCTGGCCCCGCTCGTCACTCTCCACCTCTCCGTGAAACTGGTGCCAAAGTTGTGGTCTACCATGCCCAGCAGAGCCCTGGGAGCCACTGCCACCCTCAGAGGGGTTCCTTGCTGAGAGCCAAAGTGCTTCACCTGCCCCCACATTGGCTGTGCACCTGGCTAAACCCGGTCTTCTGTGTCATGTCAGAGCGCGAGCTGTTGCTCCTCTCCCGAGGAGGAGCTGGGGTGGGGCGGGAGGGGCCTCACTCCTCTCCTAAGTGTTGCCGCTGTGGCTTTTCTTGCCTTCTCCAAACAAGTCCTGCCAGGTCCCAGGCAGGACTACTGCTGTGCTTAGTAGACAAGTGGGAAGCCTGGGGTTTGGAGCCCACCTCCTTGCTGGCAGGTAGCGATGGGGTCGACTGTCCAGCCCAGCCCCACATCGCCAGATGTTGGCAGAAGGGCTAAGACTGAACTTCCTGATTGGATGAAGCCCTCAAAGCCACTGGCATGACTGCCAGGCACTGTGGTCACATGAAAGCTCTCCCTCTTTCCATATGCGTTGGCATTTCACTGGTTCATAAAGCTTGATTTCCATTAAACATGTTTTTAAGAATCAATGCTGTTTTAATCTGTTTGGGCTGCTATAACAAAAATATTATAGACTGGATGGCTTAAACAACAATCATTTGTTTCTCACATTTCCAGCGGCTGGGAGTCCAAGTTCAAGGCACTGGTATATTCAGTGCCTGGTGAGGGCCCGCTTCCTCATAGACCCCTCTTGCCATAACCTCACACGGTGGAAAGTGCACAAGAGCTCGGGGGCCTTTTTTTGAGGTCACTTATCCCATTTATGAGGGTTTCACTCTCATGATTGGGTCACCTCCCAAAGGCCCCCACCTGCTAATACCATCATGTTAGGGGTGAGGATTTCAACGTAGGAATTTTGGGGGACACAAATATTCAGTCTGTAATAACAGCCCTGTCTGATGAAATGTACTGTGGTTAAATGAGTTCTCAGGCAACCTGTGAAAGCCTCAGGACAGGTCTGACCCTCACAGACCTAGGAAAGGGCAGGTTGGAAGGCACCAAAGAGCCACGCGATTGTCTTCATGGAATTGCATGTGACTCATTTATGTGTGGATGTCCTTAATAGCTAATGACTTCTGAGTACTTGGTTCATGAGGAAGGAAATTTTTCCTATTTATAATCTGGAAAACAGGACTCAAACAGGGTAAGAGACTGGCCTGAGGTTGCCCAGCCAGGAAATGGGGTCCACAGGCCCCATCTGGCACCAGCCTCCTTCCCAGCCACTGGGCACATAACTCTGGACACATAACCCTGTGCACGCCAGTGCTTGCCTCGTGCTCAGGGATGTGTGCTACAGATGACCCTGGGGAGAGAAACCCAGGGCTGGGGAGCCTGCAGCCAAATCTGGACCAAGTATGTGATACTCGTGTGACTGATGGTGGCAGAGCGGCTGACACTGGTGATGATAGTAACTCCCAGGGAGTGGACACTTGGACTGTGCTGGGGCTTCACCTTTGCCAACTCATCTGACTCCTTTCATGTCTGGTGAGATGGGTACCATCTGATTTTACAGATTCCAAGAAGGTAAATAATAGGCCTGAGTTCACATAGATTAAAACAAAACCAGATTGCAAATCCTGCGTGTGTGTCCACACCCAGTGCCTTTAACCATACCCTACACTGAGGATGCAAAAGGCATGTGCGGTATGTCTCCACTGCACACCATAGTCAGCAGTCCTCCTGCCTGCCCAGGTGCTGTCAGTGGGGGCTGGCTTGGCTGCAGTTTCTGGTCTACATCTGAACCTTAGAATATGGTAACTTCCTTCTGGTGTTCCAAATGCCCATTTGATTCCCAAGGAATTGTTAACCCAGTGCTGAGAAAAGCCTTTCCACCATTCCTACGTGTATAAGGTATAGTGTGTGTGCTGGAGAGAGGACAGGAGTGGGATCCCAGCAGGACCAGCCCAGCTAAGCAAGCCTTGCCTTCGGGGCTCAGGTGGTAATAATCTGCCTGGTAGAAGATGGATCAAGATCACTGCAGCCAGGGCTGAGGCCTCACCCTGAGGCATCTGTGGCCAACTTGTTCACGCACTTGGCAAAAGGTCCCTTAGAGGAAGCAGCAGCTTTATTGCTTCAATGTGCTCTATTAGCTTTCTTTTCCACATTGACTGGGGTTCCAGTGCTGAAGGCCTTTCACAGGGAGTCTTGAAACCAAATTAGCATTGCCAGTTAAAGGCTGTGGTGTGGCTCAGGGAAAACGCCTTATCTCTGAAGTCCACAGCTGGCTGGGACTGGGTGGGGTGATCCAGGGACTCTACCCTCCTGAGGAGGGAAAGGGCAGAGTTGGAGAGGCACATGACCTACTCGGCTTGCTCTGGGTGCTCTCTCTGCAGTGGAGTAGTTCTGGAGGCTTGCTGGAGGATTTCCTGCTGAACTCAGAGGACAGGCCATGGGGGCTTGGGAAGGGGATGGTGGTGGTTGGAAGGCAGAAGGGGGTGATAATGGCCACTTCAGCACAGCAGTGAGAGGAACTGGGAGGCCCAGGGAAGCAGTCACACACCCTGGCTCTGCAAGACCTCCAGGATGGCACGGAGAATGGCGGCAGCTGCCACTGCCCCAGGGTCTGGCTGGTCCAGCCGTGCAGAGCTGATATAACTGGCTCTTCCAGCTCCGGCTTCCATATTCTTGGTGGCCTCAGCTGCGGCTTCGGCACTCTGAGGGGTTGGGGGTGGGAATAGGCTCAAGGGCAGGCCCTCAGGCCTCTCTCCTTCCTGCTGTGGGCAGAGTGTTGTGCAGGCTGGCCCTGGACCCTCTTGTCACATCTCTGCCAGCACCCTCTGCACTGTCACCGAGTGAAATGTTACCTTTCATCTACTCCCAGCAGGGAAAGGGGCCACCATTTACTGAGGCCCTGCTATGTCCCAGGCACTGTGCTGGGCTCTACATACCTCCTTAACCTCACAGCAGCCTTCTGAGATAGGTGCTCATCTCCATTTTACAGAGGAGGAAACTGAGGTGCAGCTAGGTTATTAACGTGCTCAAGGTCACATGGAGATGGGCATCTGGTGGCTCTAACCCTGTCTCCCGGGGTGGCTGGGCCCGGCCTCACTTACCTTGACTGCTTTGGTCAGGGCTTGGAACAGATCAGCCCCTGGGCTCTTCCAGGCTTGGAGCTCCTGTCCTGCTGCCCACAGAGAATCCAGCTGGACAAGGTGAGGGAGAGGGGCGCTGAGGAGAGGCCCTGCCACTGAGGGTGGCCTTTAGGGCTTATAGGCTCAAAAGGGAAAGGGCTGGGGCTACAGCCCAAGTACACACCATAGTCCTGTCCCCTGGCGCAGCCTTTCCATACCTGGCAGGGAAAGAGAATGAAAGAGGCTCACTGCAGGGAACCAAAGGACTCACTCTGGGGGTGGGGCCAGGGCCTCACAAGGAGCAGATGACATTGAGTACTTCCCCTGGCCCACCCTGATCTAAGGCACAGGGCGCTGGCTCACTTCTGCATGGCCTCCAGGCCGGCATCCATGGCAGCAGACCAGGCTGGAAGGTCAGTCTTGGCCTTGAGGGGCTGGGCAGCTGCAGTCAGGAACAGGCCATAGAGCTGGGGAGGGCGAGGATGTTGAGCACGCAGAGCAGGCCAGGACCCTGGCCAACCCAGAGCCCTCCCCATCAGCCCTCCAGCCCCGGGGGCTGCCAGCACCCACCGCCCCAGAGGAGCCTCCCATCTTCTCCAGCAGCAGGATGGACAACTTAGAGAGCAGCTGGGCAGGGCTGGCAGGGGGTGGGCCCTCCTTCAGCCACCCCTGGATCGCTGCAGGCAGAGAGAGACAGTGGGGAATTCAGAGGCCTCCCTTCCAACTGCCTGGACCCACTGAGCACCCAGGCGTGACTGCCAGCCAGAGCGAATGGGGGCTGCAGAGGGGAGAGGGAACCAGGCTCCCTTTCCACACCCAGCATGCAGCCTGGGGAGGTGCTGGCAGTGGGAACTGAAGGGACCTTGGGAGTAGCCCAGCAGGTGAGGCCTGCCCCAACACCCTCAACTTGACATTCTTATCTGCTTCCTTGTTTCATTTGGGCCCCCTGGCCATCTGCACTAACACCCTGTAGGTTTATTTATTTTGTTTACTCTGTCTCTCCCCCCAGCACACAGGCCATGATGGCAGTGATTTCTGTCTGCTCTGCTCACTGCTGTATCCACAGAGCTGACAGCAGGGAATGGCCCTCGGTGGGTACTAAAGACCTTTTTCATGAATCATGTTGGGCAGTTAAGAGCTTTTCACTGGTCTGGGTAAACTGAAAAAAGTAAGGACTACAGAATGAGTTTTCCTTGAGTTGTAAGTTATTCACTGTAAAGGATTCTGTTTATTTCTGAGATAACCACCTCCTACTTGTAGCATAGAAGGTCCTTTTCTTTAGGAAAATAGGTGAAAGGGGTGCTAGGGTTTTGTGAATGGCCTCACCTGGCAAAGTAAAAGTTGGCGACTCCACATCAGCACTCAAATGTTTTGGAAATTGTTCTGTTTCATGAAATGCTGAAATCTAAGAATCGTATGCCATACTAGCCCCTCTAGGGACCCACAGGGACCCCGGTACCAACCTCTGGCTGCGCGGCTGTGAGTGGTACCGCAGTCCCCATCGCCAGCAGCCCGGTCCAGGGCATTCAGATGCTCCTCCAGGCCCAGGAGGGTAGTGCACACCCGTTCCAGCACAAGTGCCATCTGCTTCGAGGCTGAGCCTAGAAAGGGAAAATGGTAGGGAAGAGGCCTGCCCAGCCCTCCTCACAACCAATCAGAGTGGGAGGCAAGGGTGCCAGGGCCCCTGTGTGCCCCACTGCACAGCCCTGTGTCCTTTGGGAGGCCTGCCCCTTCCCCAACAGCAGGGCTTGGTACCTCCTGCTGTAGTGGAACCAGGGGCCTCCTGGGGCTCGGTGGGGGCTGCCCGGCTCCGCTTCCGCCCCGTCACGTAGACCTTGGCCACATTAGGCCAGGCTGCTGCGGTGGTTTCAGCATCTCGGGATAGCAAGATAACTTAGACTCAGCTGGCCATCCAGGCATTAAGCATAACTACCTCAGCAGCCCCAGAGGAAGAAAGTCCATCTCAACAAGCATGTACTGAGTGCCTACTATACACAAGGGGAGGGAGGGAATGTCACTAGGGAAAGGGGCAGGATGATCTGAGGAGGATCCTAACACCAACCCAAGTCCAGTGAGAGCTGGGGAAGGCTGGAGAAGCCGGAAAGGGCCTCTTCACAGGGTCCAGAGCCCTGATCGTCAGGGTTAGCCTTGTTGGGGGTCTCTACAAGTCTCCCTGGCTCCTTCCAGCTACATGGACCCCTGACTTGGGTGATCCCAGGTTCCAGGTCTCACCTATCAGTTTCAGGAGGGGCTCATCCACCAGCAGGAGGGTGAGAGAGAAGCCAGGCATCTCCAGTGCTGACATGAAGGTGCCCACCAGAGCACGGGCAATCTTTACCCCATGGCCCTCTGCAACACCAGAGCATGGAAGTCCAGGAGGGAACAGTGGGTACCAGGGAAAGAAACAGAATACTAGAAAAGCAAGGACCTTAGAAGCTGGGGCCTGAGGTCAGTAGGGAGATGGCCTGATTTCCTCAGGGCCTTTCTCAATGACACCCCCAATTACCACATTCCCTGGAAGTGTCCCCTCTGAGGGACAGATAAGTAATTATAGGTCTCATTTACTGGGCTCTCACAAGGTGCCAGGCACTGTTAAGTGTCTCATGTATGTTTAATCACATTTAATCCTCATGACAACCATATAAGGCAGGTACTGTTCTTATTACCCCCAATATACAGACAAGAAAACAGAGGCTCAAGGTACCCAGCAATTAAGTGGCAGAGTGACGATTTAACTCAGGCTCATCTGACTGCACAGCCATGTTCTATGCCATCACAAGACCCTACCTCAGCTGCTTTTCTTATGTCCAGCTTCAAAGGGCTGGAGGGTCCCACGCCTAGCACAGGGCTCACCCAGAGAGCGGACGGCGGCATCAGCTATGATGCCCAGTTCCAGGAATGACAGGCCACCCAGGTTGTTGACCATCATCACCACTGAGGAGCCTGTGGGTAGACATGACACCCAAGGTGAGACTCTCGGGGCGCCTCCTGCACTGAGGGGTAGGGAGTGTTGGGAGATGGGGATGACAGGCCACTCACCAGGCTGCACAGGCACATGGGACGCATTGGAGGTGTTTGTC
This sequence comes from Daubentonia madagascariensis, assembly GCA_023783475.1. Classification (NCBI taxonomy): domain Eukaryota; kingdom Metazoa; phylum Chordata; class Mammalia; order Primates; family Daubentoniidae; genus Daubentonia; species Daubentonia madagascariensis. Next base: position 3,215,622 of record JAKFHU010002396.1, on the reverse strand, counting down.
ATGTGGTCGAGCATGAGCCTCACGATCTCGTCAGCTGTTGCCATCTGTCAGAGGGAGCCAGGAGTGAGCTGCACCTGGGGGTCCTTGGCCTTAGGTAGGCTGGGCCAGGGAGTCCACCTACCTTTATCCGGTGCACACCAGCTTCCCCGTGGATCCCTGTGGATAGAGGTAGTCACTGCTGACCCACTCAGGGCCTGGGGATTCACTCATCACACTTTTATCAAGAACTTACTCAGTGCTGGGCACTCGGCTAGGTACTGTGCAAGTCGGGGGAGGGTGTGGTGAAAGGGACAGAATAATGAAACACACACAGTCTCTGCTCTCTGGGAGCTGGTGGCTTGGTGGTGGAGATCACTTTAACTGGAGGCAGTCACACTAGGGCCACAGGAGGCCCATGCCCATCACTTTGGAAGCACAGGGAAGGAGAGGGGAAAGCTTTGTAGCCAGGGTAGACTTTGAACGGCCCTTGAAAGAAGGGTACGTTTTGGCAGGAGCAGGAGGACCTGGGAACGTGTGAGCAAAGGCAAGGAGGTGGGAGTGCACACCATGGCTGGAGCCCTGGGTGTGGATGGCAAAGCAGGTAGAAACCAGGAAGGCTGGGCCAGGCTGGGCCTCAAGTGCCCAGGTGAAAAATACTAAGACCACCTGGGGAGAGCTCCAGGTGGGCAGAGAGGACTGGATCAATGGCTCCCAGGGCAGAGGAGGTGGGCAAAACCCAGGGCAGGCACGGCTGACACGGGGTGGCCACAAGCTTACCCAGGCCCAGCTCGACCTCATCGGCTGAGAGCTCAAAGGTGGGTTTGGAACCAGGGACGCTACAGGAGGACAGGCTCACCCCCAGGGTACCTGTGAGAAACGAGGCATGAAAGGGAGGACTGTTCTGCTCTTGGTGTCCGGTGTCAGGAAGGGAAGTGGCAACACCTCAGCAGCCCACAGGCGTCCTCTCCTCTGAGAAAGGCTGCCAGACTCTCTCAGTGATGAAAGAGAAACTGAACTCTGTACTCAAGGCCACCAGTCCTCAGGAGCTCCCCCAGGGAGACCTGCCCTCAGCCCCTAGGGAATTACCTGGAAAGCCCCCCATGCAGCCGACAGGAACCTGCTCCTCATATAGGTCTGTCCCAACATACCCTTGCCCCCTCCCCAGTCCCTGGGCTGGCACTCACCCATGGCCTTGGCGACCGTGCTCACTCGCTTTGTGATCTCCTCCAGCCCCACACCTGCCTCGGCCAGGGCACCTGCCACCTGCAGCCACACAGAGGTAAGGCCCCGGGGGAGAAGGAGTCACTGTACTACTTGGGGGTAGAAGACAGGCTGGGGATGAATTTCTTATTTATTTATTTATTTATTTAAATTAATTAAATAATTATTTTCCTTTAGAGACAGGGTCTCACTCTATTGCTCAGGCTGAGTGCAGTGGTGCAATCATAGCTCACTGCAGCCTCAAACTCCTGCGGTCAGGAGATCCTCCTGCATCAGCCTCCCGAGTAGCTGTGACTACAGGCATGCACCACCACGCCCAGCTAATTTTTAAATCATTATTTTTGTTGTTGTTGAAATGGGGTCTTATACTATGTTGTCCAGGCTGGTCTTGAACTCCTGGCCTCAAGTGATCCTCCCACCTCAGCCTCCCAAAGTGCTGGGATTATAGGCGTAAGTTACTGAGCCAAGCCAATTTTTTTTTTTTTTTTTTTTTTGGTAAGAAAAAAAAGCTATATTGCCCAGGCTGGATTTGGACCCCTGGGCTCAAGAAATCCTTCCACCTCAGCCTCCTGAGTAGCTGGGACTACAGGTACATGCCACAGTGCCTGGCCCTTGGGGATGAATTTCTTGTTGGGAATGGGGAACTTCTCAGAATTTCTACATTCAACCCAGCCCATCACATTTAGGGCAGAAGAGTGTGCTCCCTTCATTCACAATGTACCTGCCAGGAATCTTCAAGAATTCCAGTCTGTTGGAACCAGAAGAGACTTTAGAAAGGGGGAAATTGGCCCAGAGAGGGAAGGTGACTTGTCCAATGTCACACAGTCAGTTGGTGGCCAGTTTCCTGATTCCTAGTCTAGTGTTTTTTTTCCCATAGCATATATACTGTGGGTCACTTCACCCATCCATCCATCCATCCAATTTTTACCAAGCATCTAGTATGTGCTGAAAAGGAAAAAAGATGACCAAGTCATATTCCCTGCCTTCAAGGAACTCACAGTCTGGGGAGGGGTGGGGAAGTGACACACACAAATTGAAAATCTATGCAGGGTGCTAAATGCAATGATGGAGTCCACAAGAGATGCTGCAGGAGCATTTAGGAGGGGCTGCTAGCCTGCTCAGGGTAGTGGGAAGATTGGGGAGAGCCTCCCAGGTGGGGAGACATCAGGCTGGGACTCTACAGAAAGGTTGGAGTTATACAGGCCAAAAGGAGGCTGGACAGGGAAAGGATTTTCCAGACCATAGATAGCACAGGCAAAGCCACAGAGGTGAGCCACAGTCCGGTGGGTACAGGGACCTGGTTTAACAGAGCGTAAGAGGAAGGCAGGGGTGATGGGAGATGCAGTTGGGGAGTCAGGGAGGTGGGGCAAGAGCGTGGTGGGTGCCTGAGCAAGGAGCATGCGGCCACTCTAGGAACCCAAGAGGGCTTTCAGCGGGAGAACAACCTGGTCAGATACACATTTTTAAAAGACACCTCTGGTGGTAGTGTGGGAGTAGACTGGCAAGGCAGGAAGGGAGGAAGCAGGCAGGGGAGCCCCTTGAGGAGGTGGCTTCAGCTGTCTGGGCATGAGCGGATGACCCTGAACCAAGGCTGGGGCCGCATGGGCAGGGCTATAGGAGGATGGTGTTATAGAGGCATTTGGGAGTAGAAATGCCAGGCTGGGTGTGGGGAATAGAAGGGGCGGGTCTGGAGAATGCCTGTATCTGGGCTTAAGTAGCTGAGGGGATGGCAGGGCCTTCCTGGGTCAGGGAACACTGGGGGAGGAGAAGGAGTGGATTCTCGGGGGAGGGACTGGGTGGCTGGGAAGGTGCTGTGATTATTTCTGGGACTATTCCATTAGTACACATGACAGCTGTAACTCGTCTACTTAATACATTTTTCCTAAAGAGGTATTTTTTTTGCTTATGTGTTTTAACTTAATCAAAACAGCATGAATACGGTTTTGCCCTTCTTTTCGCATCCCAAAAGGAAAGTGTAAGAGACCAGAGAGTAAAAGAATGTTTTACTAATTGAGCTTTTTTTCTTCCTCCAAAACTAACACTTGGTACTCAGAGTTTTGCTGGCCTAAGGCTTTTATAAGTATATTTCAGTGTGTAAGAAGAGAAACAAAAGAAGCAATTGATTCAACTGGGCTTTTGCTGCAAGGAAACAAATCTGAAAACACATGAAAAAGCTATTAAGCCAGGTGCTTCCTGGAGAGAGCAGGCCAGGAGGGGCCGGCCAGCCCCAGCATCCAGGTGGGGAAGCTCACCTTGTGTATCAGCACTGTGCCACACAGCCCCCGCCGGCCCGCCTTCTTCAGCACGGTGAAGGCACTGTCGTCCCCAATAACCACCATCTCCACAGGGATGCCCTCAGCTCGGGCCTGCTCCCGGGCCAGGCCGAAGTTCAGCCGATCCCCAGTGTAGTTCTTCACGATGAGGAGGGTCCCCACTGCCGGAGCAGCGGGCCCCATCAGTGCCTGCCCTCGCCCCACCCCGCAGTGTCCCTCTCCTGCATGCCAGGCTTACCTGTGCCCGCCTGGGCCACGGCCCTGATGGCTGCCAGGATGCTGCCCACTGCCGGGGAGGTGAACACGGCTCCCGCAATGACCCCGGTCAGCATCCCCTTCCCTATGAAACCTGGAGGCGGGAGGGAACCACATGCCTGCACTCACTGGGGCTTCCCACACTCCTGAGGGTCATGGTTTGGTGAGCCCTACTGTGTGCCTGATCTTCACATGGCTGACGCCTTCTCAGGAGTCACCTTAGAGACGCTTTCCCTGACCTCCCAGCCTGAGTAGTCACCCACTCCATCCCCAGGGACTCACTGTTCCTTTACCCTGTTTTACTATCTTCATTACCTCACTTAGTGCTCTCTGAAATGATCTCATTCACTTATGCGTTTCCCTGGCTATTATCTGTCTCCCCAAAGTCAAATATAAGCTCCACAAGGGCAGGGACCTTGTCTGCTTGTTCACTCTTGTATCCCTAGAGCCCAGTGCAGTGCCAGGCACACAGTGGACTCAGTAACATCTGCTGAATGAATGAATGGGTTTGCTGAAGGGAGATAGGAAAGGGACAAATGATACCAAGCCTGGTCACTGCCTTCTAGGAGCTGTCAAGGAGGGCACACATCCCTGGCTCCAAACAGGAAACCAGGCAGGACTGTCCATGCATGGAAACGGCAGGGTGAATTTAGAAGAGGGATATTGCTCTGGGCTGGAAGAGTCACGAAGCCTTCACGGAGGAGGGGTGGGTCTGCTGGGCCCGGAAGGCCAGGATTCATGGCGCCACCAACTCTCAGAGCTGGGAAGGCCTCAAGATCATCTGGCCCAACCTCATACTTTTAAAGATATAGAAATGTACTTTTGTAGATGAGATCCAGACAGGCAGTGACAGTGCCAGAGCATGGCCTGGAGGAGTGGGAACCAGGCCCCTGTTCTGGACTCTGGGCTGGGCTCTGTCCTGCACCTCATTCCAAAAGCCCCTGCCCACTCCACCCAGCACTCCACCCCCACTGCAGGGCACTCACCAGCATGGGCAGGCTCATGGCCCGAGCCCCCGCCCGACAGCAGTGCCACCCGGCCCTTGAGGCTGTCTAGGTCAGAACGGAGGGCCACGCGGTGGCCCTGCAGGAGCTGAAGGTTGGGGTCACAGGCCACGAGGCCAGCAAGGGTGTCATCAGCACAGCCTGCCACTGAGTTCACCAGCTTCTTGGAGGTCTATGGGAGAGAAGCAAGGGGGGGTTTTCAGAATATGGTCAGCAGGGACACCCCCATCCTGCCCAGCCACGGTGCTGTGGTGAAGACCCCTCTCCACATCCACTTGGGAACTCCAGGGACACAGCATATCCTTGGGTTAGGTGACATTTTATCAGGTAGATGTTTCTGTGAGTTTTCTTCTTAATTTGTGACTTTTTACTCAGTGCCTAATTTAAGAAGCATTTTGCACCATGGCTTCAATTTATCCTGAAAAATGAAAAATACAAAAAAAATAGGGGAGTTGGAGTCCTCAGTATAAAAAATTTTAATAAAATTGGGGCCCAATGTCTTCTGTCAAAGGAAGAGAGACCCAGGTTGAGGCTCCAGTGCTGGGGGAAGGAGCTGAGCAGGCCCACAGCTGTCGCTGTTCCCCTGGGCCTCTGACACAGGGAAAACAACATTTCCTGAGCCTCTCAGTGGGCCAGGCCCAGTGCTAGGCACTGCAGGGCAGGTGTCCCTGCCCTGGATGGAGACACAAAGAGACCATGTCCACATGCTATGGGGCAGTGCTGCCCCAGAGGAGCCTGCCTGTACCTTGGGAGCACGGAGGCTGGGCCTGGGGGTCTTTGTGAAGAATAAGTAGGAGTTGGGAAGGCCAAAGGGGGCAGGAAGAGTGGGGCAAGGGAAAAGGGAAGCTATTCCAGGCAGAGGGGGAGCATATGGCCAGGCCTGCAGGTGTGACTAGTATGATGGCATCAGGAAGCCAACATGGCCTGCAGGCAGAGGTGGGCAGGGGCCTCACAGCAGCAGGAGGAAGCTGACCCTGAGCAGCCTCAGGATGGGGGCATGGGCGGGCTGGTCAGAATGCGACAGAGCCGTGCCCCTGGGCTCCTAGGCTCAGCTGAGCAGACACGGGGTGCAGGCAGAAGGGAGCAGTGTGGGGGCTAGAGCGGAGGAAGGCTTGGGCTCTGCTGTCACGCACGGGGACTCGGGTTCAAATCCCATTTGTCTCTCATTAGCTGTGTGAACTCAGTGAAGACACATCATTGTTGTGAGCTGCAATTCTGCCTCTGTAAAATGGGGGTTTACTAGAACAGAGTGCATGCCTGCGATACAGTCAATGCTCAGTCAAGGGGAGCTACTCCCGTGCTAGAACAGGCTGTGAAAAGCCAGAGTCAGGTGAACCAGGGCCACAGGCTGGATGCAGCTCCTGTCTTTGTCCCAGAGTGTGAGACCGAGACTGAGACCGGGGCCCAACTGGACCCGGAGGGCCAGGCTCCCAGCGCCACCTGGTGGCCTGGCGGGAGCCTGCAGCGGAGCCAGGCCCTGGCAAGGTGTACTTCTGGCTGCGGCTCCTTCCTGAGCGTGCCAGCGCTGGTTCCTTTGTGCAAAATTTGGCCCTGATGTCTCCCTGCCAACCCTTCCTGGGTCTGGCCGGGGTCAAGCCACCTGCTTCAGCATGAGGAAAGTAGCCCAGGTCAGTGGGGAGGAAGCAGAACAACAATATTGGCTTCATTTGCCCAACAGTGACTAAGAGCCAGGCTTGGTTCTAAGTGTTTTTGAACATGTCTCATTTAATCTTCCCAACAGCCCTACTGAGGAAAGATTATTAGCCCAGTGAGGAAACTGAGGCACAGTTAAATGACATTGCCCAAGGTCACACAGCAAGTATCCAGGTCTGCCTGGCTCCAAAGCTGGTTCCATGTTGGCCCCATCATGCTGCTTTCCTGAGCGGCTGAAGGGAGGTGGAGGGTGGTAGAGGTCTTGCCCGAGGAAGGGCATGGGCTGGTGGCACTCAGAGCCTACCAGGGACTGGGACACACAATGAGGTTGTGAACTAGTCTCACCTCCAAGCCCAGCCTCCAGCACCACCACCCTCCAAGAATGTGCCCTGCTCCCCATCCTGATAATCTGTCCTGCCTGTGATTCTCAACCGTCCCTGCACCAGAGCCACACCAGGTTCCCAGTGGCCTGAGGGAATGGAAAAGGAAAGGAAGTCAGGCAAGGCTTCTAGGACTCTGCTCTGATCAACACCTCACAGCCACTTGGTGGTAAGGCCTTGATCTGCCTCATATTACAGATGAAGAAAAGGAGGCTCAGAGAGATCAAGTCTTCTGCAAAATATCAAACAGCTGGTTGGTGGCAAGCTGAAATTTGAACCCACATCTGCAGTCAAGGCCTGCTTTGGTTTTAGAGTGGGTATGGAACAAAGCCCAAGGGCATGGCAGACTCCTAAACTGCAGAACCCAGCTCTGGGACCAGGCCTCATGTGCCCCAGGCTTGGGAACAGTCACAAGGCTGTTCTTCACGGTTCCTTCTGTAACTGGCACAGGGTCTATCACAAAGCAGGTATCTGCTAATGTTCTAACCTAAATATGTGACCTGGACTGGGGGCTTAGGGGTTCCGGAGGGACTCAGAGGCTGCAGCCGCAGGCCTGGCTGGGACTAGTGGCCTCCAGGAAATGGAGGGAAGCAGGGATCAGATCCTGAGAGAGCAGATGACGCTATCTCTTAACCTCTGAACCTCAGAAGGCAGTAGCATCTTTTGGTCAGGGGTAAGGAGCTCCAGCATACCCAGGGCTGGGATCCTGCTTTGAGATCACAGTGTCTTCCCCCTACCCTGGCCCCACAAGACTCACCATGGTGGGGAGGCTCTGAAGCAAACTGAGTTGACACTGTCACACGGAGCTGCCGGAGGATGGACAATCCTGTGGGTGCTACCTGGATCTGAGCACAGTGGAGGCAGCAGCAGCACCTGCAGGAATGGGTAACAATACAAGCTGCTGAGGGCACTTGCAGCCGACTGGCACAATCACGCTTCCAGTGCCCTAGTAATTAGGGAGCTGCCTCAGACTTTGGTCCAAGTCCAAACTCTAGTACGTGAGCTAGGAATGGAGAAGAGCATGGGGCTGACCAAGGTTCATGCCTGCACCTGGCTGCCAGGGTACAGATCGATCCATGTTGGGCACAGGGCTACCTTTATACCCAGGAGCAGCGCCCACCTCATCACCAAGGAGCAAAGTGACCCACAGAATGACTTCATCTTTTACACGGGCATCACATGTGGTGAAAAAGTTTACAAAGCTCTTTACACATTTGCTCTCATTGGCCTTGGCACCACACCAGGAGGGAGCCAGGCAAGTTTGTGATCCCATTTTACTTCTGGGAAAGACTCAGAGAGCTCTAGTGACTTGTCCAAGGTCATACAGGTAAAAGCCAGGACTCAAACCCATGTCTAGTCTTTCTACAAAGCTTGTGTTCTTTCTACTAATTCAGTGCCTCCAAAGGCAGGCAGAGCCCCTGCTGTGGGAAACCCAATATGTAAACCACAATGACATTCTATCCCTAAGTTCAGCCTGGTTCAGGATCTTGAGCCACTCAGGGTCTTGGGCTCTGAACAGCGCACATTGAGTGCACAATGGGAAGAACCCAGACATAGTTCTGCACCTAGCTCTGCCTCAACTTACTGGAGGCAACTTAGGTAAACCAATTCCTTTCTGAGCCTCAGCTTCCTCATCTGTAAAACGGGGGTTGGCTCCTCTCTGGCATTCTACAGGGTGCACCAAACCACGTGGTTCTCCTGCTCCTTGGGGAGCCTGTTTGATGCGGGTGGCCTAGAGATTGTAGGTCTGACTGCCCTCTTGGGTTATTAAGGCAAAATTCTGGTTTCATGTTTCAGGTCAGAATTTGTACAGCAATGGGGGCGCTAATAATGCTGGGCACGTGGCCTGGTGGGCCCTTCAGTCTGAAAAATCAAACAGTTTAAAGGGGAGACGTAAGCGTCCTGGTGCCCCCCAGGTGAGGCGGGTGGTCGTTCTAAGGTCAGGTGAGGGCAGCGGCTTTGGAGGCACGCGGAGAGTTAAGCGGAAGGAGGCACGGTTCCAGACTGGGTTGTGCACAGATCGTTGTCACTTCCCTCCCGTCTCCAGGCCTCTGCAGTCCCTCCGGTTCCAAAAGGGGGAACAGCCTGAGAGCTGCTGGAGCAATGGAAGGGGGAGAGGACGGGGTCTGGGGCAGGGCGAGGGCCGCGGAGCGGGATGGGGGGCCTTGGCGCACCTCCCCCAACGGCTCACGCCCGCCTCAGCCACTTCTGCAGCCGTCGCCGCTCCACAAGGACCCTAAACGGCGCACCCTCATCCGGGTCCTCCGGGCTCTGGCGGTAAGAGACGGGGCGGGGCCTCCCGCGGTTGGCTGCCTCGGGCTCCGGGAGTCCTCCAAGAGGCCAGGTGAGGCCGTCCCGTGATGCCCCGCGCCCCGGCCGCTCTGGCCTGCAACGTGTCTCCGGGGCGGAGACAGCGGCAGTGGAGTTCTCTGCGCGCGGGCGGGGGCCGCCTGTCTCTTCGCTGGTGTCCGTCTCTCTGTTGACGCCCTCGAGTCCCGACGGGCCGCCCCAGGCCTCGACATGTCGTACAACTACGTGGTAACGGCACAGAAGCCCACCGCTGTGAACGGCTGCGTGACCGGTGAGTCTGCCGGGGCAGGAGACCCGGCGAGGGAGGCAGCTGGGGGGAGCCGAGGCCTAGGGAGGCCCGCGGTCCATGGGCGGCCGGCTAGGACCGGGCCCGCGGAATGCAGGGCGCTGGCGGCCGAGGAACCTGCCCCAGCTCCACGACCTCAAAGGAGCTGTCACAGCACGCGCCTTTTGGGGATTAGAAACTGCTCTTCAGGGTTCCGTTTCGTCCTGGGAGGTCACTTGGCCTCGCCGGGCATGGCTGGGTACAGCGGGACAGAGAGCGCAGTGTGAGTTGATTTTGCAGTGTTGCTTGGGCGCAGAGATTGGCCTCTTGTGGCCGAGGGAAGGGGCGGTGGTGATGGCGGCTTTTGGGTCAGTTTTCATATGTGGGAGTCGTGGGGGGGAGTCCCAGGGATGTGAGGAATGTCCGCATTCACCCAGAGAGGGAGAGTTGTTCTCTCCGGGCTCATCCCTTTGCCTGGGGCTGTTGTTTACATGAGGGCGCTGCTGGAAAAGAGTCTGGTTTGCCCTGCCCAGGGCTGGGTTTGCCGTGTTGACTATGTGCAAGGATTATTAAGGACACCAATGTCCAGTTGCAAACCTCAAGCTTGTATGTTTATGTAAATCCTAATCATGATTCCAAAACAAAACTCTCTTGTTCAGAGTTGGAGGCGGCCAAGAGTGTGGATGAGGGTATTGTAGACTGCTGGGAGGGGTGGACAAAATGATATTTTAACATAAAGTTCTGGAAGTTTTCTTCATTTGACCTGGTCTGTTTGATAGAAGTTTTGGGAGACTTTAGATGAAGATTGGAAGAGATGAACACTTTCTCCAGCATTCTCAATTAGAATCTGCCACTGTAATAGGAAATTTGAGGGGTCAGAGCCATATGAAGGTTTTACACAGTCATTGTCAGGTGAAGGATATGCGGCTCTTAGGTCCAGTCCAGTTTTCTTAGTCTGATTAGGGAAGTAGATTTGCTGAACGAATGAAGTGAGACTTTTCAAGGTGCTGGCTTTGGCAGGAAGGGGAGTGAATGGAGGGAGTTGGAGAAACATGTGAAGTAAATGAGAGTTTTGGAAGTGTTTAGATATAAGTGATAGGATTATTTAGAAGGGTTTGGGAGGCCCTTCCTCTGGCTTCAAAAGTTAGAGCATCTGTTCTTTCAGGACACTTTACTTCGGCTGAAGATTTGAACCTGTTGATTGCCAAAAACACGAGATTAGAGATCTATGTGGTCACCGCTGAGGGGCTTCGGCCAGTCAAAGAGGTGGGCATGTATGGGAAGATTGCTGTCATGGAGCTTTTCAGGCCCAAGGTAAGTGTTCTCAGTTGGGACAAGCAATAAAGGGAGAACTGTTGGTTGTAGGTTGTTTTATGTTGTTTTATGACTGCTTGGGATGGATGGAGTATGATTTAGGAGAGAAGCTCTCTGCCCTCCTTGAATGGCAGGTTTCAGTGTATACTCTTCTTGACCAAGCTTCCTAGAAGTAGGAGAGATTCATTAGGGAAACATTTATAAAGTTGACTTCTTTAGGAAGGGGAAATTAAAACAGTTTGAAATGTGGGTCACCATATTGTTTGGTGATTCAGAGGGTAGGCTACAGTGTGGGGCAGTCCTGGCTTCATTCCTTATTGGTTCTGACGTTGGGTGTCACTTTAGTTGTCATTTAAGCATTTAAGTCACCTTTCAGAGTCTTGATTTCCCCATCTACAAAGTGGGGATAACAGTATCCAGTCCCTGGGGTATTGTGAAGATTAAATGATTAAGTAACACAGAGCCTTGCCCATAGCAAGCATTCAGTGTTATGTTAACAATTATCATTGTCATTATTATTGTCATTATTTTAATCCAAATGTTTTCATCCGAATAGCTACCACCACATTGCTTCATTATGTCTTAACTGAATCTGGCAAGAAAGCAGTAGGTTCAGAGTTTTAATTATAACCCTTTGAACAAAACAGTTCTTTTTTGTTGTCTGTGTTAAATAAGTAAGACTTTGTAGATCCATTTTAGCTTCCATTGTTAGTCCTACATTTTTCTTTTCTTTTTCCAAATACTTGGAGAGGAGTGGAGGAGGCATTACTTTCATCTTTCAGAATTTGAATGGAATGGTTGAGATTAGCTTGAGATTGAAATAGATGAAGACATTGTACATAGAACAGAGAGATGGAGGATCATGAAAGTGGGGACTGGTGTTTACCAGCTTCAGTTCTGGCTTTTTGTACATACCCTTAGGGTGTATGTGTACCTAGTGCAGATTACAAACTCACCATGTATTTTCTCTTTAGGGAGAGAAGAATTTGGAATGTTCTTAAAGAATTTGGCATGTTTAAAGAATGATGCTTAAAGACTGGACAGGTTGTTCCTGTTTTAAAAAGAACCTCTTGTGATAGCATAATGTTGGTTTCCAGGGGGAGAGCAAGGACCTGCTGTTTATCCTGACAGCTAAGTACAATGCCTGCATCCTGGAGTATAAGCAGAGTGGCGAGAGCATTGATATTATTACGCGAGCCCATGGCAATGTCCAGGTGAGCTGGCTGCTTCAGGCTGATGAGAGTTTTCCAGGTAGGGCTGTCATGATTCACTGATCAAAATTAAAGTGCTGGGAGCAGCCTTTCTATATGATCAGAGAAACAGAGAAGATACTAAGGGTTTGAGCTTTATGGAGAAAGGACTTCTATAGTTCACTCGGGGTCCAAGGGACAGGGTAATAATTCATTGAGATTCAGTGTTTGACAAAAAAAGTATGCACTGACATTCAGGCTCCCTGACATGTCAAGTAGATCCATTAATTTTACTACCTCTCCTAAAATTGTCCTGAGAAAGTGGTGCCCAGTGTCCTCTGTTGCTCCGTGGGTGTTGAGGTTGTTCCCTAATCCCAGTTTTGTTTCTCAGGACCGTATTGGCCGCCCCTCAGAGACCGGCATTATTGGCATCATTGATCCTGAGTGCCGGATGATTGGCCTGCGACTGTATGATGGCCTTTTCAAGGTTATTCCACTAGATCGGGACAATAAAGAGCTCAAGGCATTTAACATCCGCCTGGAGGAGTTGCATGTCATCGACGTCAAATTCCTATATGGTTGCCAAGCACCTACCATTTGCTTTGTCTACCAGGTACTGGACTGGGAGAAGGGAGGGAGAAACTGTGTGGTTTGGCTTGGTGGGAGTTGGTTTTTGTTAATCGGAATGTCTGGATTTGATAGTAGGGTAGGGAGAAGTGTTTAATGTATTTGTCCTGAACTAAATATTTTGAACAATACAATTAATATTGGTCAGATTTTGGTTGCTTCTTGAGTGTAGTAGTACTTATTGTGGAAGCAGCAAGCTTTCTGGGGCTTGTAGCAGGTTTTAATCTGGAGATTACGCTCTGGGCCTTGGAGATTTTATAGGGTGACCCAGTTTATATTTTGTCTGAGTCTTTTACCGGCATGCTAGGGGATTATTAAAACTTAGCTGTAGAGAAGTGATCTAGAACTTGCCTTTAAAAGCAAAGAGAAGATGTCTCAGTGATGCCTTTTTTGTGTCTTCTAAGAAGAGGTTTGTATTTTGTCCAGCATGTACTTTTTGGTGACTTGCTGGCTCTTGACTGCTATTTTAGTCTGTGCCTAAAACTTTAGCAGGGCTGATCCTGGGCAGCTGTTCTCTGGTCCAGATTGGATGTGGGGGTGGGGTGGCAGAGCACCAGACTAATATGCCAGTGTCGTGGTAATATGTCACATGAGGTCATTTCACATGCATGTAGTTGAGTAAATGATGGAAGGAAATGACAGTCCAGTTCCATGGAGAGTGTGTGGGCACGTGCACACTTTGATAGCCATGTTAAGTATTGGAAATACTGATGAATTTTTATGTATTCTTAGTGTTACCATAAATGCTGTAGTTCTGAGGTTGGTTGGAATAAGGTTCAATTGAGTAAGATTGAAACTAGGAGATTTTGTTTGATTCTTATTAGCTGTCAGAGCTAAAATAAAAACTTAGAATTTCTCTCCCTTCTTTAGTTTTGTAAATGTCAGGTCATTAAAACTTTGATGTTATTGATTATTCAAGGCTGGCTGACTATTCCCAGCCCCAGGGAACCAGTTTTGATCAGATCTTCATTTCTGCGTGTGTGTCTCAGAGGCCCAAGTCCACACCTGTGCTTGAACTTTTTGTGAAGTTGGGTCTTACCCCTACTCATTGGTAGATTGATGGAAAATTCTTTTCATCAGCTGAAAATTACTGTTTCCTGTCTTATGCCAAAAATTCAATTTTATGCTTCAGGAGATGTGACCCCTCCCCTGAAACATGTTGCTGAACTTTCATGACTTCTTAGACTCTGGTCTCACCTTTGTTGACACCGTCTTCCATGGGAAGAGTGTAGCCTTCTCCTCAACCCTAGTCTTTAGCCTTTCAAAGGTGACTTTGGTGGCTCCAGGACTGACAAGAGCCATGATTTAGAGAAAGGGGAAGATGGTGTTGACAATGGCAGGACTGACGGTTTTGACTCGCTTTAGAGGAGCAATAAGTCTTGTTCTCTCTATCATCACCCTGTCAGGGTGCTTTTAAGAATTGTATCAGACAATTTTTTTTTTTTCATCTCTCAGATTTAGCTTCTCAATGTGATTTTCTCTTTAAGCCATTTTGTAAGATCCTTGAGCTGAAGAAACATAAACACACACACACACACACACACACACAGAGTATCTCTTATAGTGCTTAGTGCAGCATGACAAATTCATTTTTCTAATGCTTTAAACCTTTCTTGGTTGGTTGAATGGTTGGAAACAGTAGATCTCAGATGTCCCAGTCCATCCAGAGATTAATCTCAGGCTCAGCTGGTGACTGTCAGTATACTGATGGATAAGGATGGAAAAGGTGACATGACAGGATTGTCAGATGCTGGGTGGTGGTGGTGGCTTGTCCCTTTTAGGACCCTCTCCAGCCCAAGGTTCATCTTTCCTAAGGGCTAACCATTCCACCTTTCCCCCCAGGACCCTCAGGGGCGGCATGTAAAAACCTATGAGGTATCTCTCCGAGAGAAGGAGTTCAATAAGGGCCCTTGGAAACAGGAAAATGTAGAAGCTGAAGCTTCCATGGTGATTGCAGGTTAGTTGGGGCTTTTAGGAAATTTGCCTCCACCCCAGGTCTGGGCTAGTTCCCTATTCTTGTTCCCCTCTTCATCTTCTCCACCGTTTGCTTCAGTGGTCGGTATTGTGGAGCAGGTACATTGTTTACAACTCCCTTCTGTCTCCTGTCTCTAAATTTGCTTTCTTTTGCTTTTTCCATTTTTGTCTTTGGGATTTTCTGTTTTTTGCTCCTCTCTCCAAAAGCATAATTTTTATTTTATTTGGAGTAGAGGGATAGATTATAAAACATTGAGATTGGTTTGCACAGTGGCGTATGGAAATGAGTCGTTATTTTATTGCCAGGCATAACATTTAAAAACTGAAAGGAAGTCAGGTGTGGTGGTGCATGAGGCTGAGGTGGGAGGATCACTTGAGCCCAGGAGTTTGAGTCCAGCCTGGGCAACATAGCAAGACATCATCTTTAAAAAAAAAAAAAAACTGAAAGGGACCAATAGAACTTATCTGACTTTTTTATTTCATACATGAGGAAACAGGGCCAGAGGGGCTTGCCCATGTCTGTACATAATTGACAAAGTCTAGGCTAGAGTCCAGGCCTCTTCACTCTTTATCATGTACCCTGTCCCCATTATGTTGTCTGTCTCACCCAGTAGAGAAGTTTTAAAACTCTTAAGAGAAAATTAGCTCTTCTAAATGGTGGCCCTGATAGTGGGGGGAAATTAAGCTAATAGAAGAGACGAGGGGAGAAAAAGTAAAAGCCTTTAGTTGGAAAGGATCAGAAGCTTAGGAGAGAAACGGGGAGGATGTGTGTGGAAGAACATTGAGAAGACTTCCTACCCATAGGAATGCCACGCGCCAAAAGAAGGGCAATAAAAACATTGGCAAGATTAGGTAATGGACAGTCTAAAACTTCTAAGACAGGAATCTCAAAAAAGTTATCATGTTTCCTGGGCTTTGATGTCCTTTTAAAAATAACGATTATCTTAAAATATGTCTGAGGGCTAACTGGACCCGTGCCCTTCCACCCCTGGTTTGGCAGGTCCAAAGTGCTGAGCATTCTAATACTGCTGTCTTTCCCCTGCAGTCCCAGAGCCCTTTGGAGGGGCCATCATCATTGGACAGGAATCAATCACCTATCACAATGGTGACAAATACCTGGCGATTGCCCCTCCTATTATCAAGGTGAGCAACATTCTTTTACCTTTTCCTTCCTTACATCTTTTCTTCCTTTGTCCTCACCCTGCTCTTCCCTTTCTCCCCATTTGTTGAAAGGAAATTCACAGATGTCTGTCACACTGTTCACTACGTATATAAGATGTTGTGTTGGTCATTGGGAATACAGAGAGGTTGGCCTGGTTTTGCTTACAAAGAACTTGCTTGCTAACTAAGAGAAATAGTAATCAAAACAGGCTTGCCCTTTCCATTGACTGGGGCGCTTTAAGAAGGGAAAATTTTGGCAAATTCTTTATTTTTTTTGTTTGTATTTTTGTTTTGTTTTTATGGGCAACACTTTATTCCATAAAATAGAATAAGTGGTCCCTTGGTAAATTCTATTCAATGTAATGTTTTCAGGGCTTAAGTTGTGTAAAATAAATAGTGATAAATGTATAGACTTTAGAAAATCAGTTGTAAAAATTTCAAGTCATAAAAATTAAGTCTTAAAAACTTAATTTTACTTTCTTTTTGAGAATAAAGAACAAGATCTTTGGTAGCATTAGTGGTAGGGGTAATTAGTGGTAGTAAGGATAAATAAAATCTGTGGTAGCATTCATAGTCCAGTGAATACTTGCAGCAGCTTCCCATTCTATATATTTCTCATTTCCAGTGAAATAATATGTGAATAAACATTTATAGTATATTGATTGAGCTCCTCAGAAAATTGTCTTCAAAATAAAAAAACTCCCCATTTTCTATCATACATGTTAGCTGAGTGGATTCCTTGCTGGTAAAAATGGCTGGGGTTTGGTAAAGGGAGTGGTCTGCTAGGGTTTGATTTCTGGAGTAGAAGATGCTGAATCTCTAATGCCTGTTTCTTCGCTGTTGGCAGCAAAGCACGATTGTATGTCACAACCGAGTGGACCCTAATGGTTCAAGATATCTACTGGGAGACATGGAAGGACGGCTTTTCATGCTACTTTTGGAGAAGGAGGAACAGATGGATGGCACTGTCACCCTCAAGGATCTCCGTGTGGAACTCCTTGGAGAGGTAGGGCTTGTTCCTACTCCTCTGCCACATTCTCCTGGGTTCCTAAGGACCCCTGATGGCTGGTCCCACATCTTAACTCTGAGAATTATGTTACTTAATACCTAGCAACAAACTGTCCTGCTGTGGAAGTTGATTTTTGAATGAGTTAGATGTTGGAGAATCTCACAGGCTGCTAGGCAATCCCCAGCAGCCTGTGAGAAAAAGAAAAGAAAGGGAAACAAAAAAGGATATAATCTAGAATTAAAGATTAATGCTGATTTCAATTCTGGGTGGAGGTTCCCCAAAAGTTTAGTACTTACAGAAAGTATTTTAGAGGTTTCTAATTATTTGTGCAGACTGGAGCTGTTGGGATTTAAATTATCATTTGGAGCAAGATGAATTATAGATTTTTCTGATTGTAGGGATGTGATAGATGAAGAATCACAAACTTCAGAGATTTAGGAACATTTGCTTAGTGTGACCTGGGGATTTGAAACAGAGAACTATTTCCCAAGTTATGGCTGCAGTTGGGAGTTTTCTCAGCAGATGTCTGAGAGGTGGGTAGGACAGTGTCTGGATCCCACGTGGAGTCCATTCTGATTTCTTTCATGCTGCTGACTTTCTTCCAGACCTCTATTGCTGAGTGTTTGACGTACCTCGATAATGGTGTTGTGTTTGTTGGGTCTCGCCTGGGTGACTCCCAGCTTGTGAAGGTAAGAAGACATTTTTTCTTTCTGGTTTGTTTTTTGCTGTCCTCTTTGTTTCTTCATCAGATTTCTCCTGTGTTTGGTGCCTCTCAGAATCTCTCCAGCTTATCCACACCCCTACTATCCACCTTTCTACTTGGTTAATTTAACATCCTATGCACAACTAGCTTTTTGTCCTAATGGTTCATTCAGCAAATGTGCCAGGCAAGGGGCTAGGTGCTGTGGATACAGTGGTGAACAAGACCCAGCTCCTGCCTTCAAATAGGTCATAGTCTAATGTAATGGATCTCTAGAATACAAAACTTTGGATCTTCCCCGTAGAAACATGCATGCAAAAATTTACTGCTTCTCTGAAATCCATCCATGGGACTGGGAGTCTAGGTTAGAAATCCCTGGCTGGAGGAGTTCAAGACCAGCCTGAGTAACATAGCGAAAGCCCATCTCTAAAAAAAAATTTTAAAAATTAGCTAGGCATGGTGGCATGTGCCTATAGTCCCAGCTATTTGAGAGGCTGAGGTGGGAGGATCGCTTGAGCCTAGGAATTTGAGGTTGCAGTGAGCTATGATCACACCACTGTGCTCTAGCCTAGGTGACAGAGCAAGACCCTGAGTCAAAAAAAAAAAAAACCCTGGCTGGTTAGTGGGTCCCCTGTAGGATACCATGTTCCTTTGTCAAAAGTCCCTTTCTGGAAGCATCCATTGGAGCACAAGAAGGGAAGATCTAGCAGAATCGAGAGTTTCTTTTGGATAATAACCATCTCTTTAGGGTGAGTCTGTTAGGGGCATTCCAGGACTAACATTATTCTTTCTTCTTAGCTCAACGTTGACAGTAATGAACAAGGTTCCTATGTAGTGGCCATGGAAACCTTTACCAATTTAGGACCCATTGTGGACATGTGCGTGGTGGACCTGGAGAGGCAGGGGCAGGGGCAGGTAAGGGGCTCATCCTGGAAATGGATAGTTGGTAAGCCCACTCAAACCGTGTCCTCCTAGTTCTGCTTATCTAGAATGGGGAGTGTGCACTGAAGATACTTTTAAGAGCGTCACTCACAAAATTTCAATGATACAAAGATAAGTGCTGTTTATTGAGTGCTTATCTTAGTCTGCCAGGCACTTTATATACATTATCTCTAGTCATATGAGCCCCCTATTAGATAGGGATTCTTGGCCATCTGAGAAGTGAGGAAACTTAGGGCTGAGAAAGATTAAGTAACTTTCCTAAGGTCATCCAACTAATGCATGGCAGGTGTGTCTGACTCCAGATCCTGTGCTTGTTCTAATCAACTATGTTCCAAGGATCTAAGTAAGCTTGCTAGGAACAGTGGTAGGAGCTCTTTGCTTCTTGGACTGGGACATCCTGTCTGCTTGATAAATATGAGAGACCTTGGAGATCATCCTCTGCCAAGTCTGCATCCTCAAACCTAGTTCCACAATAAGGGCTCTTGAATTTAGGTATAGCACGTTTGCTTTCGGGGCCTCATTATGATTCCTGTGGTCTCTTGAGAGGGTTATTTAGAAACCTTTTCTCTACTTGCAGCTGGTTACTTGCTCTGGGGCTTTCAAGGAAGGTTCCTTGCGGATCATCCGGAATGGAATTGGAATTCACGAGCATGCCAGCATTGACTTGCCCGGCATCAAAGGTAGCCTTTTGGTGGACACAGGACGCAGATCTTGAGTGACTTTGGCCTTTGGCCTCATTACGTGTCGTGGAGGCATTTTGGTGGGAGCCAGAGGAAAGCAGATCAAATGAAGAGTGAAAAAATCATGACGGCAGATCAAGTGGTATCAGCTTACACATTTAAAAAAAAATTTTCTTTTAGGCTAGTCAAATGAAGCATGACATATTTAAAAATGGAAAGGAAACTTTAAAAAAGACTACTGTTGATCAAAATTGGGTGGTAGAGTAGAGGAGTGGAGGAGGGAAAGATTACAAGTCAATGTCGTTTATATAAGAGAATGACAATCCACAAAGAAGAGAGGACTGAGGATGTCACACGAAGTATGAAACTACCTTCTAGAGCAGAAACAGTCTTCCTAAATTCCAGGAGAATCACAGTTAAAAGAGATCAGAGGAAGGCTGTATGGTAAAAGACTTTTACAATGTGTTAATTATAAACGTCATCTAAAACAATATGACAATTGATATCAAACATGGGTGTCATAGCAGTAAATGTAAATGGACTAAAATCACCTGTTATGAGGAAAACATCATCAGATTGAATCATAAAACCACTTCAAGGTTGTACGTAGGAGGCATATCTTTAAAAGAGTAATTCAGAATATTAAAAAAAAAAAGATGAGAAAAGATGAATAAAGAAACAGGGGTATTTAGAAAGGAAGAGATCATGATTATAAAACCCAAGAGAATCCACTGAAAAACTACTGCAGACAGGAGTTGCGAAGGTAGTGGGGTGTAAAATTAATATGCTGAAACCAGTAGCTGTCGTGTACACACAATTACAAGGTATAGTGGAGGAAAAGAGGCAGTTTACAACCATAAAAAAATAAAATGCCAATGAATATGTTTGACAAGAAATGTGCAAAACCTATGCAAGGAAAACTTTACTCCTGAAGGATGAGGAGAATAGAATGATCAAATGAAAAAGACATACCAAGGTCTACACATCAGCCTCATAAAGGTGTTTGTTCTCTCTTTGACTTATTTTTATATTTAATGTCTCAATAGAGACATCTGTATTTTTTCCTTGACCTAGACTACTCCAAATGGAAAAAGCAAGAAAGGCCAGGAAAACTTAAGAGCAGTAAGATGGGACTGGTCCTACCAGATATTAAAACTTACTATTAAACCTTAGTAATTAAAAGTGTAGTATTGGCGATGAATAGGCAGTGTCTAATGGGCAGATTCAGACGTCCAGAAATAGATACAACTACATGTAGAAATTTAGTGTAGGATAATGGTGGAATCTCAATTCAGCAAAATAAAATTGGGACTTTTTAATAAATGGTGTTGGGATAGCTAGCAGTCATTTGGGAAAAGATAAGTTTGTATCCACACTGCCAAATTTAGGCTTTGCTAGAATCTAAACAGATCAAAGATTTAATGTAAAAAATGAAGCCATACAAAAACTAGAAGAAAAAGTTGGTAAATTCTATTATATTTTTGGAATGGGGAAGATCTTTTAAACTATGATTGAAAGTACAGAAGCCAAAAAGAAATATTGATGAATTCAACTACATAAAAATAAAACACTATTAACTGAGTCAAAAGAAATGACAAACTGCATAAAAATACTTACGGTTCATCTTATAGGCAAAGCCCCAATCTCCCTAATTTATAAAAAATTTCTAGAAAGATGATCACCAAATTTCCTGTCCTCAGTTTGGTGAAGGACATGAATGGACAGGTTACAGGCCTCACTTATAATAAGAGAAACTCACATCAACACTGAACAGCAATACCATTCTTTACCAGTTTACCAAAATCCAAAAGTTTGACAACACCTTAGGTTGGTGAGGCTGTGAGAAAATAAACATGCTCATGCACCCTTTGTAGAAGGGAAGTTGGCAATACCAAAAGCTGCAGTTAGTGATTTATCCAGCAATCCCAATTCTGAGTCCCATAGAGTTCATGTGTATAAAATGACGTAAATACAGGCTTTTTCATTATGGCATTGTGTGTTACAGCAAAATGCTGAAAATGTGTCCATTAGTGGGGACTTGTTAATAAAGTGGTACATCCACACAATTAAATACTATGCAGGTGTAGAAAATGAGGAAACACTGTGCTGTGATAAGGGCTCCAGCATATATTGGTAAGTGAAAAAGCAAGGTGTAGAATAGCATATGATAGGCTATTTCATATTTGTATTTACTTTTAGTAGTGCTTATCCTCTTTCATTAGATTAAAAAAAAAAATTAAGCTGGGCACAGCACTGTGAGCCTGTAGTACCAGCTACTTGGGAGCCTGAGACTGGAGGATCACTTGAGCCCAGGAGTTTGATGCCATCCTGGGCAACATAGTGAGACCCCATCTCTTTAAAAAATTAGAAGGTTAAACAAGAAGCTATTATTGATTACTTCTTTGGGGATGGCTTGGAGGGGAGAGGTATGCTAGCAAGAGTTCTCTGTATACTTTTTCAAAATAAATTGTGACTTCCAGTCATGGAAATGTATTATCCAATTTTAAAATATCTAACTTCTTTGGAGTCTTAAAGCCAGGAAGGAACAGAGAGGGGGTTTCAGCTCAGGTTTCTGACTCTGAAGTTTCTGCCCTTCCTGTAGTCAGGCTGCCGTGTGCTTAGATGTGCATGCCGAGTGTTGGTCTGTGCTATGCATCTGAATTCTTGGTCCTTGTTCTAGGCTTATGGCCACTGCGATCTGAACCTAACCGTGAGACTGATGACACTTTGGTGCTCTCTTTTGTGGGCCAGACAAGGTAAGGATGGGTTTGGTGCCAGCTCTAGGTGCTGTTATGAAGATTGTGAGGTGGGGAAGCTGGTCCCAGGCTGACCCAGACCTTCCATTCTGCTGCAGAGTTCTCATGTTAAATGGAGAGGAGGTGGAAGAAACCGAACTGATGGGTTTCGTGGACGATCAGCAGACTTTCTTCTGTGGCAACGTGGCTCATCAGCAGCTTATCCAGGTAACAACTGAGAAAGGGGCGGATGTGACCGCGTACTTGAATCTGACCTAGGGTGTGGTACAGAGCACTACTGGATTCTAAAACAAGCAATTTTTATAGCTCTAAAAATAATGTAGAAATTCTAGGGGAAAAAAAATAAAATTACCTGATAACCCATTACTCAGAGATCACAACTCAACTTTGGAGTTGCTCCTTTTAGCTTTATTTTTCCTCTGCAAATGTGTGTATATTTTTCACATTTTCTTTTATAGACTGGGATCATAATATATATCGTTTTGGGTCCTGTTTTAGCACTCACTATATCATGTCTTCTGAGACACTCAAATTTTTTCCCCTCATTATAATAGTGATACATCTTTATTTGTAAAAATTTGGAAAATACCAAAAAGCACAAAGAAGGAAAAAATAGTCATAATGCTACCGTCTATATATGACTATTGGCAGCCCTTTCCACATATTAATTATAACCAGAGCTCTTACTCTATTCTGATCCTTATTTTCAATCTATCTGTAATATGGGGACAGATAGCCTTTTGGTGTTTGTTATTCATGAGAACCCCATTTCTAAGTTTGCAGTGACCCAGATGCCCTTCAGTTTTTTACACACCGTCCTTACCTTCCGAGCTATTCTCAGCTCTGTGGCCAGAGTCAGTGTCTTGCCAGTGGTGGGTAGGGCACTGGGGTGCCTGAGAATTAATGAACTATCTCCATCTTTTTATCCACCTGGTCTTCCTTTTAGCCACCTGGCAGTGGTAGATTGGTAAAAACCGGAGGGAAAGTTCTGTCGGTTTGCGGACCAAGTGTGGGACGTGCCCAGATACTGAGTCATTGCTTTGTCAGTGTTATCTAACTATTGGCCTGAAGACTGGCACCAGCTCACCTATCTATTATTAAAGAGCTTTCATCCTTAAATATAAACTCAATCATGCTAGGTAAGATGAATCAATAGATAACAGTGTCATCAACCTACTTTTTGTTTTATTTCAGTGATAAAATGAATTTATAAAACATTTTTCAATATAATTTTGTAACATTGACTAAGGAGCTTTAAATAATTTTAATGGCTCGTGTACAGTAAAGAACTTGGATATTTTAGAGGTCTGATTTTGGGGTTGAGAAAAACTGCGAGACTGGTGGTCACAGGGTCTTACTCTATTGATACCTTACCACAGGATGCAGTTTGTGTTACCCAAGCAAGTCTCAGTTAGGATGAAATAGGACTTTTTCCCCCTAGCTGAAGGTTTATAAGCTGTAAGCTGCTTTAAGCCAGTCTCCATCAGGGCTTCATCCAAAAATGACATCTATTATAATTATTCATAGCAGGACTTTGGAAAAAAAAATATATATGGCAGAAGAGGCCTTATGTAGCTTATTCCTAGGGCTCTACTAGAGCTGCATTTACCACCTTTCCACTCCTGTGTAGATCCCTACAGGTGCTTGGAGACATCTGCTCGTCTGCTCTTCTCTCTCTAGATCACTTCAGCATCAGTGAGGTTGGTCTCTCAAGAACCCAAAGCTCTGGTCAGTGAATGGAAGGAGCCTCAGGGCAAGAATATTAGTGTGGCCTCCTGCAACAGCAGCCAGGTAGTGGTGGCTGTGGGCAGGGCCCTCTACTACTTGCAGATCCATCCTCAGGAGCTCCGACAGATCAGGTGTGTGTGTGTGTTCCTGTCTGCTTGTTTTCTTCACCTTTTCTCTGGGACTACTTTGATCCTTGGATTCCTTCCTCTGCCATATTCCTCTTTGTTCAGCCACACAGAGATGGAACATGAAGTGGCATGCTTGGACATTACGCCGTTAGGGGACAGCAATGGGCTGTCCCCTCTTTGTGCCATTGGCCTCTGGACAGACATCTCAGCTCGTATCTTGAAGCTACCCTCTTTTGAACTACTGCATAAGGAGATGCTGGGTGGAGGTATGTGTCATATAGGGATCTAGGTTGGGATCAGTCATCATGTGGAACAAGAACTTAATGTCCCCTTTTTCCACAGAGATCATTCCTCGCTCCATCCTGATGACCACCTTTGAGAGTAGCCACTACCTCCTTTGTGCCTTGGGAGATGGGGCACTTTTCTACTTTGGGCTCAACATTGAGACAGGTGAGAATAGCACTTGGAGTGAGGGGCTCTTTCAAAAATGGAGAGTGTTAGAGTTGCACGGAGTTCTTAGGCTCAGGGTGCTGCTTTTTGAACCTTCACAATCCAGCTGTTTGTCCTGTTTCCTTTCCTTCCTTCTTTCTCCTGATGCCGTTCCCTCTGTAGGCTTGTTGAGCGACCGTAAGAAGGTGACTTTGGGCACCCAGCCCACAGTATTGAGGACTTTCCGTTCTCTTTCTACCACCAACGTCTTTGCTTGCTCTGACCGCCCCACTGTCATCTACAGCAGCAACCACAAATTGGTCTTCTCCAATGTCAACCTCAAGGAAGTGAACTACATGTGTCCCCTCAACTCAGATGGCTATCCTGACAGGTGAGCCTCTTTTTCTTTCTTTAGCAAGAGCCATTGATTGAGGGCATCATGATGTTTTCTTCAAACCCTTCCCCTCAAGTTTTTTCCTGATGTCAAAGTCAGTAAATAGCTGAGATGGGAAGTGTAGGGCAGAGGTTCTCAAATCTGGCCACCCACTAGAAACACCTAGGAAGCTTTAAAAAAAAAAAAACCACAGATTTTTTTGAATCCTCAGATTCTGATTCAGTAGGTTTGAGGTTGGGCTGTAGAATCTGTATTTTCAGAAAACTCAGGTGATTCAGATGATTAGTCAAGTTTCATAATACCCGATTTAGAGATCATTATGTATTCCTCTAGAGCAGGGGTTCTCAAAAGGTGGTCCCAACCAGCAGCAACAGCACTTTCTGGAAACGTATTAGAAATGCAGATTATTGAGCCCCACCCTGGCCCACTGAATCAGAAACTCTGGGGGTGGGACCCAGCAGTCTGCTTTAACAAGCCCTCCAGCTGGTTGGTTGATGCACACAATAGTTTGAGAATCACTGTCCTAGAACAGTGATATTTTGATTCTGAACCTTGGCTGCACATTAGCAATAAATGGAAAGCTGTTAAAAATTTCAGCCTAGGCCCACGCAGGCGAATTAAAAAAGAGTATCTTGGCCAGGTCAGTGGGTGGTGCCAGGATCACTTGAGGCCATGATCTCAAGACAAGCCTGGGCAACATAGTGAGACCCTGTCTCTACAAAAAATAAAAATAATAGCTGGGTGTGGAGGCGTGCACCTGTAGTCCCAGCTACTTGGGACGCAGCAGCAGGAGGATTGCTTGAGCCCCGGTGTTCAAAGCTGCAGTGAGCTCTGATCCTGCCACTGCATTCCAGCCTAGGTGACAGAGCAAGACCCTGTCTCTTTAAAAAAAAAAAAAAAAAAAAAATCTGGTTGAGATCAAGCATCAGAATTGTTTGTCTCCCTAGGTGATGTTTAGCATAGAGTCAGAGTTGAGAGCCACTGCCCTGGAGTGAACTGGTGTAATTCTGCTTTGTTTTTCTTCCCTTTATGGAGTTGCCTCATAGAATCCTTTCCTTCCTTGGGTCTACTCAATCTAAATCTAGACCCTTCTTTCCAGTCTGGCACTAGCCAACAACAGCACCCTCACCATTGGCACCATCGATGAGATCCAGAAGCTGCACATTCGCACAGTTCCCCTCTACGAGTCTCCCAGGTGAGGGCCAGGCTAAAAGAGCTGCAGAGGGTGGTGATCTGGAAGTTGGTGTAGGGTGCTTCTGGCTATTTCTGAGTGGCATTGTTCGTACTTGTTCTGCAGGAAGATATGCTATCAGGAAGTGTCCCAGTGTTTCGGGGTCCTCTCCAGCCGCATTGAAGTCCAAGACACAAGTGGGGGCACAACTGCTCTAAGGCCCAGTGCCAGCACACAGGTGAGGGCAGTGGACAAAGAAAGACAGCATTAGTGCAGGGGCTGGCAGGCTCTCTGTAAAGGGTGAGACAGTAAAGATTTTCGGCTTGTAAGCCATGTGGTCTCAGTTGCAACTAACTCATCAGCTTTGCCATTGTAGCCTGAAAGCAGCCATAGACAATAGGTGGGCATATCTGGGGTCCAATAAAACTTTATTTATAAAAAATGGTTGCTGCTTTGTGGCCTTGCAGCATGAATAATTCCTTTTCTGTCATCATCAGTTTGGATGCTTTGTAAGGTATATGTAATTGGGGGCAGAGTAATAAAGTAGATAAGAGCTTGGGATGGGGAATCTGACAGAACTAGCTTTAAGATTTATTGCTAGCTGTGTGACCTTGGGAAAGTCTAGACTTCAGTTTTCCCATTTGTAAAATGAATATGATAATAGGATAGTCTAGAGCTGCACATAAAAGGCTTGATGGAGGTAGCAGCTGGTCATTTTCTTCCGTGTACTCTTGACCTTTCTTGCTTCCAGATGTCTGTCATAGGACCTCCTCCCTTAGTCTAGAGTCTTTACATTTTCCTTTTATGTGAAGTGCTCCCCTGCTCCTCCCATTGAGAGGTGGAGCCTGTCAAAGTTATTAGGTCCCCAGAGTTCCTCTTTAGCTTTGCTTGATTGACTTGCGTATCACTGTTTTAATTGTCTTTAATGGCCCTTAGGTTCCTGTGGTGTTGGGGACTGATGTGTCAGTTGCATATGTAAACTGGTTCCTATGTCCTCTCTGAAGTGCTCTGTTCTTCAGGCTCCACTGAGCTGCCACCCTTCAGGGTTCTCCTCAGCCTCTGTGCCCTGATCTGACGGTCCTCATACTGCCGTTCCAAGCACCTGTGCTGCTTTTAAGAAGCATGATGTGGGTTCTCTCTCTTAGGCCCTGTCCTGCAGCGTCAGCTCCAGCAAGCTGTTCTCCAGCGGCACAGCTCCTCACGAGACCTCCTTTGGAGAAGAGGTGGAGGTGCACAACCTCCTTATCATTGACCAGCACACCTTTGAAGGTGCACATGGGTCTTTCTATCATTTTCAGCTACATCCTTCCTAAACTGGGCTGTTCTGCGCTGTCAGACAGTGTGGCAGAGCAGAAAGGAGGGGTGGGAGCTTTGAGTTGGCAGTGAGGCTGGACGGCTGGACATCCTGTCTTTGGCATAGGCTGGTGGGAGCTGGACAATGAGGAGACAAGGACAGCAGGCGGCACGTGCTCTTTCACCGCCTACGCTGCAGGCCTCACGGAAGCATGGGGTTACATGTGCGGGGGGTGTGAGCGGGGTGTCATCAGCCAGTCATGTCTCTACTTCCATCTAGTGCTTCATGCCCACCAGTTTCTGCAGAATGAGTATGCCCTCAGCCTGGTCTCCTGCAAGTTGGGCAAAGACCCTAATACGTATTTCATCGTGGGCACAGCCATGGTATATCCTGAAGAGGCGGAGCCCAAGCAGGGTCGCATTGTGGTCTTTCAGTATTCAGATGGTAAGTGGGCTCAGTCTCCAGCTGCTAAGGGATGGGAAATGCTGGGAAACTCGGCAGACCGTTTGAGATTTCAGAGCCTCAGTTAAGCAGTGGAAGAAACTTGGGTTCATTGCTGTGAAGAGCCATTCTTATTCCTTCCTCTCAAGCCTGTAATTCATTGAGTTTTGGAGTGGATGAGCAGCGCTCAAGTAAAACCTAGCTTGTGTTTCTTCCTTTTCTACTCTTTGAAAGGCAAAAAAAAAAAAGCGGGGGGCAGTGAACAATGGATAAGAGTATCCAGTGGCCAGAATCAGAGTTGAGAATAGTAGATTTGTTTTCCACTTGGTTGCTCAGGCATTTAGGTGCTCTTTCCGGCTTCAGCACTGTGTTTATTTCTTTATATCATTTCTCATTACTCCTACCCAAGATGGTTCTAAAGACTGGCTATCAGCCCAGAAAGCTCAGATCAGATGGCCAAGATGGAATTTGGTCTCCATCCTGAGTTCCAGGGTGGGAGGCAGATCTTCGATACCATCTGGAATCACTACATGTTCCCTTGGGGCTCATACTTTAGGTAGTGGTTAACCCCAGTGTATATACTGACTCTGTGTTACTTTTGAGATGA
Organism: Daubentonia madagascariensis; assembly: GCA_023783475.1. Lineage (NCBI taxonomy): Eukaryota > Metazoa > Chordata > Mammalia > Primates > Daubentoniidae > Daubentonia > Daubentonia madagascariensis. The sequence continues at coordinate 3,187,737 of JAKFHU010002396.1, read as the reverse complement.
GTGGTTTTTGGGGGCAGGAAATAAGAGCCAAAGGGGCAACCACAGGATTCTTTTGACGAGGTAAAGTGTAGGCTCATAAAAGAGACTCAAGAATTACCTTTTTTCCCCCCAGGAAAACTACAGACTGTGGCTGAAAAGGAAGTGAAAGGGGCCGTGTACTCCATGGTGGAATTTAACGGGAAGCTGTTAGCCAGCATCAATAGCACGGTGAGGCCCGTGCAACTTGGTACTCTGCTTCAGGTTGCACACTGTTGTCTATAGAATATACCTCCCTTATGTTTTCTGGGGCTGTATGTGTGTGTCAGATTTTAAGGATGACAAAGTAGTGGGAATGGAGGATAGAGCTCTAAGCTGGGAATCTGGGGAACTGAGGTTGGATCAGGCATTGGACTGCGTTGTGTGAACCCCCATGTGTATTAGCTCCTTGGTGCTACAGGAATTGAAAAAGGAGGGAGAGAGTGCAGAGTGTTCCATATCAAAGGAATATTTTAGGCTGGGCGCGGTGGCTCACACCTGTAATCCTGGCACTCTGGGAGGCCGAGATGGGAGGATCACTTGAGGTCAGGAGATCGAGACCAGCCTGAGTGAGACCCTGTCTCTACAAAAAATAGAAAAATTAGCCAGGCGTGGTGGCACACGCCTGGTCCCAGCCACTCCAGAGTCTGAGGCAGGAGGATCGCTTGAGCCCAGGAGCTGGAGGTTGCAGTGAGCTATGATGATGTCACTGCACTCTAGCCGGGGCAACAGAGCGAGACCCTGTCTCAAAAAAAAAAAAAAAATATGCATATGGTATCTGTATGGACAGAATATTCTGAAGACATCCCAGTCCTTTGAAGTATTCCACTTCTCTGTAATGACTCTGCCTCCTCCCTTGCTAAAAAGTTTTTTTCCAGCTTTATTGAAATATAATTGACAAAATTGTGTATATTTAAGATATACAACGATGTTTTGATAAAAAATTTTTAAAATAAGCTTCATGGTTAAATAAATTTGGAAAGTGCACTATCTTGGATTCCTCTCTTGGGGTGTCATAGTGCATCGTAGCATATTAAAGGTGTTAAGAAGACTGAGAGTAAAGAAACATTACTTAGATATGTGTGTGTGTGTGTATTTTTTTTTTTTTTTGGAGACGGTCTCTGTTGCCCAGGCTGGAGTACAGTGGCAGGATTAGAGCTCACTGTAACCTTGAACTCTCTTGGGCTCAAATGATCCTCCCACTTCAGCTTCTGCAGTCGCTGCGACTACAGGCATGTACCACCACACCCGGCTAAATTTTCTTGATTTTTTTGTAGAGACACCATCTTACTGTTGCCCAGGCTGGTCTCAAACTCCTAGCCTCAAGCAATCCTCCCACCTTGGCCTCCCAAAGTGCTGAGATTATAGATGTGAGCCACCACGACCGGTGGATATTTTACATTGAGGGTTTCTAGTCATTTGTTTGTTCAGAAAATATCAACTAACACTTGCTGTATGCCAGGCACTATTTTAGTGTTTGGATGTAGTAGTAAACGAAATGAACAACAAGCTGCCCTTTTGGAGCTTATGAGCAAATAAAGCATATAGTATGTGAAACGGTGGGGAGTAAAAGAGGCCTGGGGCTGGAGGAGCAGCAGGATGAACATGGGAGGTGGGGGTTAGCCATTTCATACCAGATGGTCAGGAGGGTCTTGCAGATACTGTGGCATTTGGGCAGGTTCTAAAGGAAGGGAGGGAGGAGCCATGCCTTTCTCTAGGAAAGGACAAGTGCAAGGGTTAGAGGTCGAAGGTGAGAATGGGCAGGCCTGATGTCTGGCAGGAGTGAGCTGGTGGGGTGTTGGGAGATGAGCCTGAGAAACAGCCAGGGACCAGAACATGCAGAGCTTGGTAGGCCGTTTAAGGACTTGGGGTTTTTTAATGAGGGTGATGGAAATCTCTGGAGGGTTTTGGGGTTTTTTTGTTTTTTTTTTTTTTTTTTTTTTTTTTTTCATTTTCTCTGGAAGGCTTGAGCAAGGGTTTGAACCTGATTGAACTTGTATTTTAAAAGATCATCTTGCTTCTCTGGAAGGGCTGTAGGAGACCGAGGGTAGAAGCAGTGAGGCAGTTAGCAGACTCTTGTAACAGTCAGACGGCTGTCAGTGGTTGCTGGGAGCAGGCGGCGGAGGAGAAGATGAAGAGTGGGCAGACTGCGTGCGTTGTGAAGGGAGGATTGGGAGGCTTTCGTGATGGATTGCAGATGAGCTGTGACAGGTGGGGGAGTAAAGGGTCAAGAGTTTTGGCCTGAGCAGCGGTAAGGACGGCGTTGCCATTTACTGGTAGGGGAAGATTGTGAGCACAGCAGGTCTGGAGTGGAACTTGGTTTTGGACATACTAAGTTTCAGTGGTTATCTAAGTGGAGATATCAACTAGGTAACAATCAGAGAGGTATCTAGGAAAGAGGTAGGCTGGAGATGTCAGCATGACAGTTACTCAGTGACACTTAAAGCTAAAAGTCGGGATGAAATCACCCAGCATCACCCATCCACTGAGAGTGGATAGAGAAGGGCTGAACACTGATCCCTGGGGCGGTCCAGCATTTCAAAGCTGGGGTGATAAAGAAGATCCAGCCAAACTGAGAAAGGGTGACTAGTGAAGTAGGAGGAGAACCGAGAGGACAGTGTTCTGGGAGCCATGGAAAGAAAGTATTTCAAACAGGAGGGAATTGGTAAATTGCAGATGCTGCCAGTAGGTCAGGTAACAAGGATTAAGAATTGATCATTGGTTTTAGCAACATGGAAGTCGGTGGTGACCTTGACCAGAGGGTGGTGGGAATAAAAACCTGGATGAAATGGGTTCAACTGGAGTGGGAGGAGAGGACAGCTGGTAAAGAAAACCCCTCTGAGGAGTTTTACAGTATGGGAGAGAGTGATGGGGGCAGTGACTTCAGAGGGAAATTTCAGGATGAGAGTTTTTATGTTTCTAGTTTTTCCGCATGTTTCTATGCTGTTGGAAATGATCCGTTAGAAAAGAGAAGGACTGCTTGGAGCGATCCTTGAATAGGCAGAAGGGAGGTGGGGTCTCGCACGCAGTGTTGATCTGAGATGGCAGAGAAGGGGACAGATGGTAGAAGCATGTACAAGTCCTCTTTTGGTTGTGTCCATCTTCTCTGTGAAGTAGCTGAGAGGGAAGATGGGAGGGGAGGGATTAGTGGTTTGAGGAGAGGAAGTCATTGTTTCAGGACCAGAAGAGTGAGTGGACTAGGAACACGCACAATTACTGAGAGGTTTAAGAGCCCCCCTTTCAGTTGGTAGTCTTTAGAACGAGAGCAGTCATCCTGGTTGGTTGGTTTCCGTCACCTATATGGAAGATGAGAATTCAACCAAAGCCGGGTTTTGTCCGGTGAGCTTGAGGAAGGGAGAGAGGCAAGGGAATGGAGAACCTGCAAGACAGTGCTAATGGGGGTGGGCTCTGGGCGTTGAGAACAGGTGGAGCTGAGGACACGAGATTGAGGACAGGGTGTGGTTATTTTTAATGACAGGCTGTAACAGGCGATCATAAGAATGCGCAAGATAAGCAGGAAAGAGGAGGGTCAGAAAAGTTACTGGAAGGACCTTTGTGAATGTTGAAGGCACCCAGAACTATAGGAGTGTTGTGAGCGAGAGTGGTAGGTGGGAGTTTAGGTGACTGCTTCAGGGCACGGTAGTGGTGGTGTAGTCGGATGATGTGAACTTCAGAACTGAGGTGTTTAAGGAGAGGGAGGGAGAAGTCTGAAAGAGCAGGCCAGGAGGAGGATGGAAGACTGCCCCACCTGCAGTCCCAGTGCTGTGAGGGACAGTGGGAGGGAAAATAGCTAAGCCGAAAGGGCCCCGGGTATCAGTTAGAATGAGAACGTGGAGGGTGGGGCTGGAGAAGAGGCTGCTGGGGATTAATGACTGTGTGTTCCAGAGGGTACAGTGCGTGGAGGTGGGAGGTGGGGGTGGTATGCAAGGTTAGATGTCTAGTCTGTTTCTGGTCAGTAGAAATAGTATATGAGCTACATATGTAATTTTAAATTTTCTAGTAGTCACATTAATAAATGTAAAAAGCAGGTGCAATTATTCAGCTCTGTCAGTGCTGCAAAAAAAGCAGATGAAATTAATTTTAATGATGTATTTTATTTAACCCAATATTTAAGATATTATCATTTCCACATGTAATCAATATAAAAATATTACTGAGATATTTAAAACTTTTTTCATACTAAGATTTTAAAATCTGATGTGTATTTTATACTCACAACACATCTAAACTTGGACTAGGCACATTTCAAGTGTTTCATTACCACGTGCGGCTAGTGGCTATCACACTGGATGGCAGAGGTCTAGAACCTTTTAGGAAGAGAGTGGGAGTCCTGGGCTTGGTTGTGTCTGGCCTTGATCTATCTCCATGTCAGATGGTAATGGGGAGGCTGAGAATGTGGAAAGGGAGGGTGGCAGGTGTTGGCAGGAACACGGGGAGCCCTGACACCCCTTCTTCACTCCCACTGTTGGAGGTGTGGAGGCCCAGCAAGGCTGAGCTTACCTGAAGATGGGGCGCTCTGGTGGTGCCCTTGACCCCTGCTGGTAGAGGTACAGTAGCCATTGTAATTATTAAGAATGACTCTTAGAGTATGCATCTGTGGAGCCAGGGTTCTTTGGACACACCTTGAGAAATCATGGCTTAATATATTCTGTCCAGGAGTTTCTAGATGTGCAGAGGCCATGGTGGGATTATTGGGATCCTGAGGGGTTTGCCAGGGAATGCTTGTCAACCCAGACAAGTTGTATCTGTCTTCCTCAGCCCTGGGCTGTGCCACAGTCTCTCCATCTGTCTGCTGACGTAAAGCATCTCCAGTGTTTTGGAGATGTGGTCATGATGGAAGAAGCACTGTGGTGGAGAGAGAGAAAAAGCAGGGTTTCTTTTTCCCTCTTTTGGGGGATGGAAGGGGGTGGCCTTAGAATCCAGTTACATAGATTGCTGTAGTTATTTGACAGTTTCTGTTGGACTTTGTCATGCAGTTTTCTCTACTCATTGGGTTCACATTAAAAAGTTCCAGGAATGTATGAGTTTTGAGAAGGCTTCAGAAAAGGGAGTTTGTTGGGGGGTGATCTTGTTCCATTCTGATTGGGAAATTGGAATCGGATCTTCTCTTTTAATAGATATTTCTATAGGTCAGTTACCAAACTTCAGTCACAAGAAGATCATTTTTTGTCATATCCATAGTTTTATACTTGCATTACTATTTCCTTTACATGGACTCATTTTTTTATGTAAAGGAAAACTTTATATTCCTTGTTTGGTGTGCTCTGTTTTCATGTTTCATAAATATGTAATAGTGAAATAAAAAATGCTCACCGTAGTAAACACGTAAGACCATTTCCCACCCCACATTGCGCTTTGGGATGCCTTCCAGGTGCGGCTTTATGAGTGGACGACAGAAAAGGAGCTGCGCACCGAGTGCAATCACTACAACAACATCATGGCCCTCTACCTGAAGACCAAGGGCGACTTCATCCTGGTGGGCGACCTCATGCGCTCAGTGCTGCTGCTGGCCTACAAGCCCATGGAAGGAAACTTTGAAGAGGTAGTGGAGGGACGAGGGACTGATATCTTGCTTAAGCCATGACCCCTGCAAGTGTTTCTCTGGTGGTGGAGGATAATGAAGCCCAACAGGGGCAGAAGTGTTTTCCCTGGAGCATATATTCTTCATTGATTACGTATTTTTAGAGACCCCCAACCTGAACTCTGAGTAGGCTTCATCTCTGGGCAATTGCAATCAAGCGGGCTGCGTAGGCCAGAGATTTTGGGGGAGAATCCCTCTAGCGTGACAGTTTTTAAACAGAGCTGCATCTTCTGCAGGATAGGGTCTTGACTTCTGACTAAAAAAAAGACAAGTCCCAGAACTGGATTCCATGCAAACTGCTGATTATATTTTCTTGTTGCACCTTGTCTATTTTAAGATTGCTCGAGACTTTAATCCTAATTGGATGAGTGCTGTGGAAATCTTGGATGATGACAATTTCCTGGGGGCTGAAAATGCCTTTAACTTGTTTGTGTGTCAGAAGGATAGGTGAGTGACCAGCTCTGGGGATGGTGGGGAGGGGCTGGAGCTCCTGGGTCTCTGCTGTTGAGAACGGGGGATCTGTATCAGGTTCAGGTACTCCTCTTCACAGAGGTAAATTTTCTTCATGGGAGAAGAAAAGGCCACACAAATCAGCCTCTTCAGACTGGCTCCCCTGCTCTGGGGTGTGTGGGCTCCCCAGGGAAGCTCAGCATGTGGTGTCTACTGCATGTGGTCGTGTGTCAGGGCCTCGTGGTGGAGACCAGGAGGATCAGGGAGTGACTTTCGCTGCCTTTCAGCGCCGCCACCACCGATGAGGAGCGGCAGCACCTTCAGGAGGTTGGTCTCTTCCACCTGGGCGAGTTTGTCAACGTCTTTTGCCACGGCTCTCTGGTCATGCAGAATCTGGGCGAGACGTCCACCCCCACACAAGGCTCAGTTCTGTTCGGCACGGTCAATGGCATGATTGGTAAGGTTAACCCCTGCATGCCCAGCCCCACAGGCCTCCTTCCTGAGAGCGCCATTTTGAGGGACTAGGGAGAACAGCTGGACAAGACCTGGGGTTCCTAGGCCAGGCTGCAGCAAGCTTGTCCCTCCTCGTGGTGCTTACCTGGACCGTGGGCTCCAGAGCTCTGCAGCTCACTGCCTCCTTCGCTTCGTCAGGGCTGGTGACTTCGCTGTCAGAGAGCTGGTACAACCTCCTGTTGGATATGCAGAATCGACTCAATAAAGTCATCAAAAGTGTGGGCAAGATTGAACACTCCTTATATCCTTCCCAGAGCCGTCCCCTTGCTGGGAAGCACATCCTGCCACGAGCAGAGAGCCACATTACCCTAAATTGCTTCTGGAAACTGCTATGCAAAATGTTTTCACTAGGTTCCTGTATAGAACAGGGTTTTTAAAGAATTTTTTCAAACTTTTTTATGTGGAAAATTTCAAACACACACAATAGTGGAGAGGGAATGGCATCATGACTTGCCACATACTTAGCACCCAGCTTCGACTGGTCCGTCTTGGACACGTACATTTATGTTCTTGAAATATGTCTGCTCTGGCTTTCTTGGTGTTGCATCTCAAACATAAGCTTATTTATTTATTTATATTTTTTATTTCAATATATTTGGGGGTACAAATGTTTTTTGTTACATGCATGAATTGTGTAATGCTGAAGTCAGGGCTTTTAGTGTACCTGTCATCAGAATTGAAACGTAAGTTTAGATCATGACATAGGAGAACATCCTTTCAGGGATTTCGTGGGGGTCAGCAGTGTCTGAGACTAGGGAGACTAGCAGAGGAACAAGGGAAAAGGGAAGAAGCTGAAAGCGCGGGGAGCTCAAGAATCAGCCACGCTGGGACACTGAGAACCCAAGAGAACCCAAGTGTCTGGAAGTTTGTTTGCTACAGACGATACAAAGAGCACCCCCGCAGGCAGGACGTGGGAGGAGCTCTGCCTGTTCGTCTGGCCCAGGTCTAGCCAGGGAGGGCAGATGGGCTGATGTCTTGGTTTTTTGCTAACTAGCAGGACCTTTGGCAGCCCCTTCGCTCAGCTAGCCTCGGGTTATTCATCCGTGAGGCTCTGAGGCTAGACTTACATGAGTGGTTCTTGTGTATCAGCTTCATCTAGAGCACTTTTAAAAAATATCCATACATGTCCAGGCTTCACACTAATAGAGTCTGATCTGTATTTTTAAAGATAGTATTTTGAAGATTGCTCCAATTGAGAACCAATTAGATTAAGTAATAACTTTATATGTCTTGTAATTCCAAAAATGTCCAAAAAGCAATGTGAGTTTTAGTTGAAACTGTCATTTCGTATTCTAACCCTGATGATTTAGACTTGGGTCTTATTCAGAGGTGGGGATGACGGAGAAAGGTTGTTTCCTGATAGCACACATTCCTTAACTTGCCTGTCCACCTGGAGATCCTTTCACACTGAGCGGAAGACAGAACCGGCCACAGGCTTCATCGATGGCGACTTGATTGAGAGTTTCCTGGATATAAGCCGCCCCAAGATGCAGGAGGTTGTGGCAAACCTACAGGTGAGCTGTGTGGTGTTCAGCCCTGGACCAATTAAATAAGTCATTGCAGGTTGGGGAATGGTAGGAGACTCTCAAAACTCTGGGCACCTCTCCTCCTCAGTTCTAAGGTGCCATTCGCCCTTTATGGCCCTTTATGATCCTTATCGGGTGGGAGGGTGGAGTCTGAGGGGAAGGAGATGTATGTGGATGAGGCTCGTGGCTACCCACCAGGTACCAGACACCGTGCTGCGAACTCTACCCATGTTAACCTCTGTCCTTTATCAACACGGGCACATTCTGGCAAGACCCAAAGGTGGAAAGCAGGGTCGGGATCCTACAGGGAGGAGGGATTTCCACAATTCTGGAGTTTGGGATATTGCTCACTGGAGATGGTGCCTATGGAGAACATCCTTGAAGAGGGAGGAATGTAGGCCAGGGGGTGGCCTATGAGCCAGCTTTGCCTCAGGAGACCTGTGCTACCAAGGGGGAGGTGTGGGCTTCTGGTGGGTCCTTTCTCCCTGCCGTGGCAGTGGGGGAGCCATGCCCTTCCCCCGCTGAGGGAGAGTATCCTCCTGACCCTCACAGCCCTGCCCCTTTTCTTGTTGCAGTATGACGACGGCAGCGGTATGAAGCGAGAGGCCACTGCAGACGACCTCATCAAGGTTGTGGAGGAGCTAACTCGGATCCATTAGCCAAGGGCAAGGGTCCCCTTTTCTGACCCTCCCCAAAGGCTTTGCCCTGCTGCCCTCTCCCCCTTGTCCTACCATTGTCTTCTCGGCCATGGGGGGCCTTTCCCTAAGCCACCTGCCCCAAAGCCACAGTTCACCTGTGTGGAAATGGGGCTTTCTTAGAACTAAAACCAGTTCACTGGAGACCTGGGAATGGGCTAAAGGTGAACCATTTTCTCCCTGGATTTTTACCAGTCTCACATGATTCCAGCTGTCACCGTGGACCACCAAGCCTTGATTGGTATTGCCAGTTGTCCTCCTTCCAGGGAGGGATCTTGCGGCTCTTTGGCTGAAAGGAAGCTGTGTGTGTGTGTGCACGCACGCGTGTGTAACTCACACACATGCATTGTAGGGAGGTTGCCTTTAGTAGGGAAGAGGGTTGGGAGGGCTTCATTGTCTTGAAATGAACCTTCCTTTTACTTTTCTTCTATTGCTTCTGAGAGCATTGGGTTACCAGGCCGTGGGCTGCCTGAGTATAAAACCTGGAGATGGTGGGTGATCCCCCAGCCACAGCGCTTCTGTCTCCGCAACCTGCCTTCTTCAGAGAGGAGGAGGTAGGGGGATGTGAATTGGTTGTTAGTTTCTGAGTTTTACCAAATAAAGTAGAATCTAAGAAGAAAAGTACATTTGTTTCTGCTTTTCTTCCCCCTGCCCAGCTATCCAGCATCCCAGGTATGCTATTCCCGATTTACTGCAAACTTAGGCAGTGTCCCTCACTTTATGGCAGCTGCTGCAATCACTTGTCCTTGCTATTAGAACAATTCTCTCAAGTGGTGAAATGACATCTGTACCTTTCCTTTGTCATGTGATTGTTTTTGGTGGGATCTCAAGGATGATGGGTGTCAGGTTTTGGAAATTCAGTCTTTTTGTTGCCCTTCACTCAGGAATACCATTTGATTCTCAGTTGCATCTGCTAGTAACCTGCCGTGCCTGGGGGTTGCTTGGGCTGCCTTTCCTGACCTCACTTTACAGCCAGCTCTCTGTGCAGTGTCCAGTCAGTTAGCCTCCAGGCCACCAAGTAGCTCCTTTTGCACCTCCCAGCTTCCTGTTGCTACGTGCCCTTTGGATTCTCATTTTATTTCCTCTGGTCTAATCAAGTGAAGCTTTGGTACTTTTGGTTTGAAAATACAGGAGTAGGGCACATTTGGGGTTCACCCTTCTGTCCAGCAAACAAAGCCTGTCTTCTTTCGGCTCGGTGGGTCAGAGTGTCTGGGCCCATATTTCTACCAGTGATCCAGTGGGAATAAAGGCTGCTCTGTCCCAACAGTGGAGTAGGGTTGATCCTAGGCATATTGGCTGGCTTCTTTAAGACCAGCCTTTGATACAGTGTCAGGAAAATTGTGGTTTCAAGTTCAAACAGTGGTTTTGAGAGATTCTAGCTTACGAGGAAAAGAGCAAGGATGCATCCTTGCTTTAGGGGTCTTCTGGAGTAAGTTTCCTCTCTGGAGAAATTGTTTGTGTTTTATTACCCTTCTTTTCCCTTTATTCTCCTGGGATTTCTGAGGGTGGGGGATAAGGGTCTTAAGAGGAAAAATAATCAGCAGCTCAAAAACCACAGTTTGAACATGAAACTCAACACTGTGATTTGAATTCTTAAAGTCATGGTTTGAATTTGAAAAGGCTGCCCCCATGCCAGAGACCAGCTTTAATGAACAGGCAAGCAACAGTCTCCAGATTGTGATTACTTTTAAAATTTAATCCTAGATGGGAGCATTGACTATAAGGTGCCATGATCAAAAAGACAAAATGGTATTATTACTCTGGTGTACTTTTTGTGGTCTGACCTGCAGCCATTGAGACCTGCTACTTTGAGTAGAAGGTTGTTATCAGTGGCTTCAGTCTTGAATTTGGAAGCTTGTGGAGTCCTTGCAATGTTTCACTTTTTTTTTGTTTCCTACAATCTTGGGTATATTCACTTGGGATTGAATTCCAGCAACCCTTTGAAAACTGACATCCTGCTGCCGTACTTCCACATCCCCTTCTTAAAAACCATTAATCACCTCTCTAGGGGTGAAAGGTTGCCTTGAAGCGTGGCTCTAGCCAGCTGGAACAGCTCCATTCCATGTAGGCGCTGATGAGCTAGCATCACTCCAGGCCTCTGCATGAAGGGACCTTTGGGAGAATAATAGAAACACTGACTCATTACATGACCATTTGGGAGGGTCACAAGCCAGAGGCCGTCATTCTGCAGCCAACAACAGCTTGGATCCTCCACCCTTAGTGGAGGGTCCCTTTTGTTACTGAGAAGCCACAAGCCACGGAAGTGGGAAAGAAACACTGAGGAACTTCAATTAAGGGGTATCCCCAAACTAGTCCTTGAAGACAAACAGTATTAAGTTAGAGACTCAGAGTTCAAACTGAGAAGGCTTGGGGTCAAACAAAAGGACAAGAAAAAGCAGCAGAAAACAAACTAAAGGAGCAAACTGTTGTTAGAAGGAGCAAGGTGAATGCCCTAAGGTCACAGACTTCATGGGGAAGTGGGAGAAATGCCAGGGGCAGTTGTCTGGAGATTCACCAGCAGGAATTGACCATGTAGTAAGTATCCTGAATTCCTCCTTAGGGTGGGTGTTTGAGCACAAAGTTGCATCTTGTATTCCAGCTGCTCATTTACCAATATGGAGCAAACCTTGCCAGGGAATGAGTTTTACAGGGTGAGGTGGAGGGTTGGGGCTCCATAAAGTAGTAGTTAAGAGTGGAGGTAGCTGAGGTGCGCTGGAGTGTGGGAGAAAGAAGATAGCGTGAGATGACAGCCATGTAAAAGTTCACTTTTGTCCTGAATAAACGTGTTGGAAATTTGTGGGTGGCCAGCTCCTAGGGCCAGAGAGAAGGAGCACCTATTTGACATTGGTGGTCTAGTGGTGGTGGAGGGAGAAAGTGCAACCTTTGGATGTTTGAGGCAGGAAGGAAAGATGCTGTAGGATTCTGGGGGTCCTTAGGACTCAGAATGGACATAAAAGCAGAAGTTGCATTCATCTTACAATGCAGAATATTTTAGCAACCTGCTTGCTGAGAATTTGTTGACTAGATTGGAAGGTGGGTCAAAACTAACAAGGTGAGAGACAGGCCTAAATGTGAATGTCTGCTAAAACTCAGCCACACATGTTCAGGTAGGGAGATCGGCTTGGTAGCTTGTGTTTAATAACAAAAACACCACAACTAAAAACAGCTGAGGTTTTCCTTTAATGCAAACTCTGTGTCATGAACTAACAGTATAATGGTCCTGTTAGGCTGCATTAGTTAAAGTATAGTGTCTGTAGGAAGGAGGGGAGAGTCCAGGCCACTGTTGGTACACCATGTCCATTTTGTGGCCACCAACGTTAAGGACCTCAGCAGCTGGCCAAGGTAGTCAGCAGCAGAGCAATGGCAGAGGCAGGACCAAAGGAATTGGGATTGTTTAGCTGGGAAGTATGGACTAGTTCTAACAAACGTAGTCATTCAGAACGATTGCAACGCTTTTTGACAGGTAGTGAGTTTCTCATCCCTGGAAGTGTTTAAGCAAAGTCTTGAACTAATTAAGTCTGGGTAGCTAAGGAGAAGATTCCTACACGGAGTAGAAGGTAAAATTCGGCCATCTTTCCAGCTTTCTCCCAGCTGGATGATTCTGATTTCCATCCACAACTGGCTCACCACTACCCTGCCCAACTCCCTCTGCAGCCTACCAGTCTCTGACCGTGGCCTGGGGCAGCGGCAGAAGGGGCAAACGGGTGCCTTCCAGTTCTGCTGCTGCGGCTCCACTGCCAATGGCCTCAGCTGCTTCCTCACCCCATAACCAGTAGCCGGGAGCCCGGCCCTCTGCCCTCTGGGTGCCCAGAGGAGCCTGTGGCTACACGACCGGCTAGTGCCCCCTGGCCAGGGAGCGGTTGTACCACCGATCCACGCACTCGGGGGTTAGGGTGCAGACCTGCGGGCTGGGGGCAGGCCTAGAACTGCCCAGCGGCGCAGCGACCCAGCGTCCTGGATTCGGATTTCCACGATTCTCACCTGACAACACAGGCGTCTCGGGTGCCGCCCAGACGGGCAATGCCCTGGGAGCGCAGCCTCTGGCGCTAGCCTTGTTCCCGAAGTCTCTTTCCTCTCAGGGCCTCAGTCTGACGCCCTCAGCCCTTCGCAGGAAGCCGACTCCCAAACCCGGGCAGGGGGTGTGGGCCGAGGGCGAAACCCCGCCCCCAGGGGTCCCTGATCTTTGCCCCCGCCCCGGGCTCCGCGCCTCCCGGAGAGGCACTGGCGGGCTGGCGGCGCTGCCTTTTGTGTGTTTCGCTCCGAGGTGCTGGAGACCACCCCCAGCCGGCTGCCGCGTCTCCCCGCGGTCCCCGCCCCTCCTCTCGGCGTCCCCAGCCCCCCGCTCAGCTCCGCGTGCCAGCTCGGGGATCGCTGGTTCGCTCCCCGCGGCGCCAGGAGGAGGGGCGAGGGCCGGCAGCCCCCACCCCCGCGCGCGGCGCCCGCGCCTAGGCCAGCCCGGGGGACCCGCCGCCGCCGGTCATGTGGGCCGGACTGCTCCTCCGGGCCGCCTGCGTCGCGCTCCTGCTGCCCGGGGCCCCGGCCCGAAGCTACACCGGGAGGAAGCCTCCCGGGCACTTCGCGGCGGAGAGGTAAGCGCCCCGCGCCCCTTCCCGGCGCCGCCGAGGGAGCGCTACCGGCATGGAGCGGGGAGCCGCCGGCAGCCGCGGGTCGGGGTTCGTTCTGGGGCGCTGTCCGCGCGGGCGCAGCCCAGGGGGTCCGGACAAAGAGACAGCAACTTGTTCCTCTGGACGGGTGCCCGTCGTGCGCCCCTGACTGGGACTGTCCTGGCTGGGACCTGGGGGGGATGGAGATCCTGGCACTGGGGGAGCCCGAGGGTGCCCTGGAGCGCGGACCCCGGGCGAGGGGAGCCCGGGACCTGCCACCTGGTGTTGGGACTGGTTGGCTTTCGCTCCCAAACGTGCTGGTGGCACTGCGCCTGGCCTTCCCCACTGCGCTGGCTGCTCTGGGGCTGGGGGCTTTCTTGTGTCCTGGCTTTACGCACATCGTGGACCTTGGAACGGCCCGGGTCTCTCTGGGTTACGTTTCGGTTTCTGTCCTTGCGTGCGCGCCGGTGGGGGTGTGGGGGTGTGCCCCCTCGCTGTCTTTCCGGACGGATGCCGCCCTCCCCACGTGTTTGTCCCTGGGCCTCGGCCGCCGTGGGGCCGTGCGCTTGTGTGCGTGATGCTGGGAGCGAAGGAACACGGTGTCAGCGGGCGGCCTGGCCCGTGGCCACGTCCTCCGGGGGGCGCGTAGCGGGGGCGGCCTAGCCAGTCTCGATGCTCACACGTGTGTTCCGCAGCCAACGCCAGTTCTTGCTCAGATCCGGCCCGGCTCCGCGGCCTTTCACAGGCGCCTGCCACCTGTCTCCCGGTGACCACCGGCCTTAGGAGCCTCCGTGGGGCTCTCTGGCGGGCTCCCGGCCCCTGCCCACCTGAGGGTTCAACTGCACCAGCCTCCCAGGGCATCCTTCCATCTGCCACTTTGGTGGCACTGCCTGTCCCTTTCCGAGCCTCCCAAGGCTCAGCTCATTAGGCCGGTCTGAGGAGCAGGCGCTGCTGGCCCCTTCCTCCCAGGCTTCTGCCATAATCGCTCCAGCAAGGGTGGGATGAGACTTCACTGCCAGCTCCCCCCACCAGCAGTGCCCCCCCTTCTTCTGTGATGACTTCAGAGAAGGAAGAAGGCTCCTTCAGGGCCCAGGAACAGATATCTGTGGACTTTTCTAAACTGCCGTGGTGCCCTAAGCTTCCCTTTCCAGAATACTTGTCATATTTGGCATTAATTATTCTCCCTAAGAACAGGATAAATCTGTCTTATGGGATGTCCCCAGTGCCTGGTGCAGTGCCGGGCACACAGTGAGTGCTCTATAGAGTGCCTGGCTGGCAGGATGATATTCCATCAGTCTCTGAACAGGGGTGGAGCACAGTCGGGAGGGTTTTCTTGTCCCTATTCTGTTGCACTGGAATTCCCAATTCAAACCAGGCCAGACTTCATCACCCTCTGTCCAGCTCATTACTGGAACTGGTTGCAGTTGTCATCTCTGTCCTCCTACACACCAGTGACTGTGCTGCTCTCCTGCCTGGAACACCCTCTCCCTTCCTCATCTTTTCCTGGCTGCACCTAGTCTTCTGTCCTGCTCAGTCTAGATGCTGCCCTCCCAGGAACCACCCTCCCCCTCCTCAGGGCTCCATAGCCTGTCCCAATGTGGCACTTGTCATGCTATGTTGTTATCACCTGGTTCCTGGTCTGCCCAGCGTCCCTTAGAGGTGGGGATGGTAGCTTGTTCATGGCCATGTGGCCATGCCCCGCCCAGTGTTGGGCACATAGTTGGATGTGCCCAGCTTTCTGCCCTTTCTGGACTCTGGATGCCCCTTCGCTCCCAGCTCTGGCCCGGGTTCCTGGTTGAGCAGATTCTCTTGCCTTCTCCAGTTTTGGGCAGCTCGCTAGTGCTCCCGGGCTCACCCCAGAGATGTCACCTATGCCAGTGCCTGTGGGGGGCCCTCCCCCCTCCTCCCTTCTGCTGGTTTCCCTTCTCAGCCATTTTCTCAACAGCCATTTGTTGAGCACTTACGGTGTGCCAGGCGGTGCTGTAGGTGCTGGGGTGAACACATAAGAAGCCCGTTTCTTCAGGGAGTTGTAGGGGAGACAGACAATGAACAAATTGACAAATCAATGATTTACTTTAATGTCCCAGGAAGTATTATGGAGAAGAATAAAGCAAGTGAAGGGTAGACAAGAAAGGCCTCTCTGAGAAGATGCCGTGGGCAGAGATTGGGGGAAGGGAGAGAGTGTCTGAGGAAGAACCTTCCTGATAGAGGGCACTGCAAGTGCAAAGGTCCTGAGGCAGCCATCCCTGGGCTCTTCATTCATCCCAGAGCCTTTCCTCAGCTTTGAATCCCCTCTTCCTGGCCACCTTTTGCTCTGTGTTCATGTGGCAGGTATCGGTAGGAGGCTGGTATCTGTTCTCTCACACTTTTGTCTTTCTCCTCCCTCCAGGAGAGACTGTCTGGGTCATTTTTCTTTGGAAACTTCCCACGGCCCCTCCACAGGGTTCTTGAGAACTGTTTGTTGATTGACTTACAGACTGGCTAGGAAGGTTTCCTGTTGGCCAATCCCTCCCCGACACAGAACGTGGAAAGTGCTCTCTTCTCTCTTGCAGGCGCAGGCTGGGCCCCCACGTCTGCCTCTCTGGGTTCGGGAGTGGCTGCTGTCCTGGCTGGGCACCCTCCATGGGCAGTGGGCACTGTACCCTGCGTAAGTGCTTGTCCCTGTGCCCTAAGCCTTCTCCAGCAGTGTGCATTGCCAGCACTCAGTCCCTGGTCTGAGGGGCAGATTGGGGGCCCCAGTGCCTAGTCCCTCACCTGTGTTTCTCCTCTCAGCCCTCTGCTCCTTTGGCTGTGGGAGTGGCATCTGCATCGCTCCCAATGTCTGTTCCTGCCAAGATGGAGAGCAAGGGGCCACCTGCCCAGGTAACTGGGGATGGGCAGTGGCTGATGGGAAGGGCTGAATTAACATTGAGGTTATGTGCCTGGCACCAGGCACTTGAGATGCATTCTAGAAGATCGTCTACAGAGAACCCTATTAGGTAGACATTTTATTCCCATCTTATAGAGGAGGAAACTGAGACACAGAAGTTATTGTCTTACCCAGGGTCTCACAGCTAGTAAGTGGCAGAGCTGGATTTAAACTCAGGCCTGTTTGCCTCCAGAGCCACCCTCCCAACAGAAATCAGCCTGGTGAGGTCGGGGTGTCTGGGGCTGCCCTGCTGCGTGGTAGGTGCTCACCGGTGCGATGCCTGTTTTAGAGGCCCATGGACCCTGTGGGGAGTACGGCTGTGACCTTACCTGTAACCATGGCGGCTGTCAGGAGGTGGCCCGGGTGTGCCCTGTGGGCTTCTCGATGACAGAGACAGCTATTGGCATCAGGTGTACAGGTGAGAGGGCCTGGGAGCCGTGCGGGAGGGGGAGGGCAGGAATTATGTCTCTTCCCTGTTCTGCCAGGATCATCTCCAGAGAGTTGCAGGAGCCAAGCTGAGCCAGGACAAGTTCTGATGTTTGAGAGTGGGCAGGGAGGCATGCAAACAAAAGAAATGTGTCACTTCTGGTACTTCTCAAATAGTTCTTGAGCACCTCTGTGGGCAGGAATGGAGCTAGGGCCTGGGGTTACTGGAGCCACATTTGGTCCCTGTTGTTTGTTATGGAGCTTCCGAATATGGGGAAGGGAGACAAGGAACGGGACAGCCCAATGTAATGGGGACCTTAACTGGGACGTGCAAGGTGTGGACGCCCACAGAGAGGCACGGAAACTGGAGTTGGGGGGGGTGGTTGGCAAGAGAAGACTCCTTGGGAAAGTGACATTTGAAAGACAGAAAAGCTAAACTCACTAGTTATTTTGTGAAAGTATTATTTGTGATTGAACTAAGTTCCTACTGGCAAAGTCTGTTACCTTCCCCAGAGGCAGCCATGGTGACTAGTTTTTTGCCAATCTTGCCAGAGCAGCAAAAGCCTTTTTGGAGTTTTAACTTTGTAAAAATTATGTTTCTTGCCCTGAATAGAAAAGTAAGAGTTTTAGAACATTTGGAATAAGAGGAGAAAGGTGAAAATAAACATCCCCTGGAAGTCCCTACCTGGAGACATTTATTACTGAAATGAAGTTATTTTTTTCTGCCCTTTTTCCTGGGTGTGTATGTGTTTGTACGTGTACATGTGTATATATGTATGATAGACATGCATATATATGTTTTATAAAATTGCGATTATACCTTGTCTGTAGTTTTTATTTATTATTTTTCCCATTTAGATTTATATTGTATCACTAAATATTTCTTGCAACATAATTTTTAACAGCTGTATACTTGGCTGCTGTAATTGAAATACTAGTCTGTTATCGCTCATTTAGGCGGTCTGCAATGTTCCACTACTATATATAATGCTGCAATAAAGAGGCTTCTTGTCTGCTACTCTGATTATTTCCCAGAAGGAGAACTATTGGGTCAGAGGGTCTCACTAAAGGAGTCTTGAAGCTTATTGCTTGTTGCACCATCTCCTCCAGAAAGGAGAAGCAATTGAGCAATTGATCCTGCCCTGAAATGCCTTCCATGTTTCATCATGGGGTACTTTCCACACATACTTCTCATTGTAGAGGCAAACTGGACTGAGGAAAAACCAGAGAACAACGTCAAAGCACAGGGTACAGGACAGGGTGGCACTGGCTGTAGCCACGAAGGATCCCAGTGCAATGGGGTTAGTCAGGGTGGGCTTCTTAGAGGTGACGGGCATGGTCTTGAAGGGCCTGCCAGTAGGAAGAGCAAGTAGACGCCGGGGAGTAGGCTGAGCAGGGGGCACGGGGAGTGGAAGTATCCAGCAGGCTTGGGGGCCAGGCGGTGGGGAGACTCGGGTGCAGACTTGAGCAGGCTGGCTGATCCTGTAGGGCCTCAGGAGCTGCCCTGGCTCTTTGGTGGGGCAGAGGCGCCATACAGCAGGACTTGGGAGTTCTGTCTCCCAGCTCCCACGACCCTGAAGCCAGAGCATCTACCAGGCTCACCTGTCTAAGCACTGCTTGGACCCAGTCACCCCACCCTGGGCTGAGGCCTCAGGGGACTCCTTTGTGCTCCACAGCCTGGTCTTATCTTAAGCCACCTCTCTAGACGGTAGCCAGTCTGGGCCTCAGTGCAGCCCCGCAGAGCCTAGCTGCTGCCCAGAAGCCCCTCAGGCCCTTTTTCCACTCTGGCGGCCACTCCTTCTAATGCTCCTGGTCCTCTCAGCCCCTTGTGCCTCCTGGGCACACCTGCTATGGCCAGTCATTCCTGGGTGGGGCATCTATCACTGGCCCGCACTGGGTGGGTGTTTTGGCTCCTATGTTATCAGACTGTAAACATCTGGCTGGAGGGTCAGCGCTGTGTCTTTGTCATGTTTGTGTCCTCAACGGTCCCTCTCCAGTCTGCTGTACACAGTTGGTGCTCAGTGAACGTTTAAGGGAATGATGCTGTTGGGAATTGGGTCAGCCTTCCTATCCACTGCTCTCTGCCCTTTTAGGGGCCCGGTGGGGTTGCCCTGCAGGTGGGGCCACGGGAAACAGTCCTATCTCAGCTCTTTGCTCTCATCAGCTGATCTGCATGAATCAAAGGGGGGCTTGGTCCTTCAGCCTCTTCTTTCTTGGGGTTCCCTCCTAGCCAGTGGCCTTCGTGGTGCCTGCTCTTGCTTCCTGGGGTGCGGGTGGGGATTCCATGCTGCTGAGGGCAGGCTTGGTGTGAGCATAGGGTTCTCATGGGGTCCGTTTGTTCCCTGAGTCACAGCAATGCTCAGAGTGGGTCATGCAGGGTGTTTCTCTTCCCAGACATTGATGAATGTTTAAGCTCCTCTTGCGAGGGCTACTGCGTGAACACGGAAGGTGGCTTCGTGTGCGAGTGTGGGCCAGGCATGCAGCTGTCTGCCGACCGCCACAGCTGCCAAGGTGAGCCTGCAGAGAAGGGACAGCCGCTCTGGGAGGGGTAATGGTGATGCCCCGTTGAACAGCAGGCCCTGCTGGGCCCAGCGCAGTGTGCTCTCCATGCATGATTTTCCCCACGATCTTCAGGGGGAGATGCTGTTATTCTCATTTGACTGAGAAGGAAACTGAGGCTTACGCAAGGCCATTCTGTTAGTGAGAGGTGGAGTCGGAGTTTGAATCCCGGCAAGCTGATGGTTAGAAGCTGCTTCTGCTATTGCAGGGTAGAGGGATGGGGAGGGAAGACAGGCCTCTGGGAGGAGTGGGGCCCACGAGCCTGGGGAAGGAGCCACCAAGATGCGGGGGCTGGAGGGCTGTGAGCACGTCCAGAGGGGCTGTGGGAGGGGCACACTGGGTTGGGGTCGTTCATTGGTTCCACCTCCCCTGTGCTGGTCCAGGCTCTGGAGCCACCTGGGGAGCAGGAGCCCCCAGTCTGGTGGGGAGGGGAAGAGCAAGGTGGGCATGGGTGATAAGCGCTGTGGGAATCCGCGGAAGAGAAGGAACCTTTTCTCCTAAGTGAGCAGGAGCAGAGATCTTTTATAATAATCATTCATTCTTTTAAAACGATTTCTATTTACACAAGTTATGGAAGGAAACATTCTCACTTAAACAAGGCAGATAAGATAAAAAGCTCCCCCTTGATACTGTGCTGTTATTTTCTGTGTGTTTGAAATTTTCATAAATTACAAAAAAAGTTTAAAAAGTCATAGTGCTAGCCCCAGGCCCTGTTGCCCACTGCCACCCTCTGCTGTCCCCAGAGAATAGCCCTGGTGGCTGCCTGGGCTGCCGTAATAAAATCCCGCAGGCTGAGTAACGTACACAACAGACATTTATTCTCACAGTTCTAGAGGCTGGGAAGCCCGAGATCAAGGTGCCGACCAGTTCAGCTTCTGGTGAGGGCTCTCTTCCTGGCTTTCGGAAGGCAGTCTTCTTGCTGTGTCCTCAAGTGACGGAGGGGAGAGAGAGAGAGAGAGAGAGAGAGAGAGAGCGAGCGAGCGAGCGCGAGAGAGAGAGCGCGAGCTCTCTGGTATCTCTTCTTATAAGGGCTCTAATCCCATCATGAGGGCCCCACCCTTATGACTGCATCTAACCCTAATTATCTTCCAAAGACTCTACCTTCCAATACCATCACATTGGGGGTTAGGGCTTCAACATGAATTTGGGGGAGGCACTGTTTAGTCCGTAGCACCCAGTTATCAGTCTGATGTGTGCTCTGACTGCCTCTCCCCATGACGTGTACGTACATATGAAGTTACAGAGATACGATAGTTGCTGAACTCTTGTGTCCCAGGCACTGCGTTAAGCACTTTACATGCATTTTCTCATTGCATCCTCGGAATTATCCTATGAAGTTGGTGCTATTTATCTCCATATTATTGATAGGGACACTGAGGCTTAAGGAAATTAAATTACTTGCCCAAGATCATATTAGAGCTGAGATTTGAACCCAGTAATTACTCTGCTTGTTTTTTTTCCCCCTCAACAATTGGTCCTGAAGATCTTTCCACATCAGGATAAATAGACCTGCCTTGTTCCTCTTCACTGCTGACTCCGCAGTCCATAGTTCACGACCTCTTCTCTTATTGATGAACATGGAGATTATTTCCAGTTTTTCACATTTCAAACAACAGCATGGGGAAGCTTTTTACAGAGGAGGTGCTATCAAAGCTGAATTTTGAGGTATAAGTAGGAGTTTTCCAGCCAGACAAGAGGAAAAGGACTTCCAGGCAGACAGGAGAATATGGGCAAAGGGAGAGGCCCAAAAGAGTGTGGCATGTTTGGAAGATGGCAAGAATTTAGGCCAGAGTGAAGGTGAGGGGCAGGGAAGGAGGTGGGGAAGGCAACCCAGGGCTATGTTCAAAGGCCCCGTGAGCTAGGATACAGTGTTGGTGCTTTATCCTAGGATAAGGCCTGTGAGCTTTGGGAGCCAAGGAGAGGCTTTAAACAGGGGGTGGCCTGATTAGAAGTCCCTTTTGTGTGGAGGACAGCTTGGGAAGAGCACAGGTAGAGGCAGGGAGACATGCAGGGGTCTTGGCTGTTCTCCAGACTAGGGACGAAAGTGGCCCAGGCTAGAGGGGGCAGTGAGGGTGGGGAGAAGTGAGCTGGTCCAGGGAGTATGTAGGAGTTGATAGGCTGGGTGTGGGTGGTGAGGAAGAGAGAGAGTTAAGGTGGTCCCCCATGAGCCTGAGTAGGGTAGGAGAGTGTGATGAGAGAGGAAGAGGGGGCCACATGTTTCCAGAGGTTCGTGGGGAAATGAGTCCCAGCCCTGGCCTTTTCCCCTCCAGACACTGATGAATGCCTAGGAACCCCCTGTCAGCAGAGATGTAAAAACAGCATTGGCAGCTACAAGTGTTCCTGTCGAACTGGCTTCCACCTTCACGGCAACCGGCACTCCTGTGTAGGTAAGGCTGGGAGGACCCTGTGGTCTGTGCACTTAGGCTGCCACTCAGGAACACGGACAGGGCAAGCCCAGAGACCCAGGAAGGTCACCAATTGGACCTCCTGGTCCTCTGGAGCCTGAAGGGGCTTGAGCCTTTGCTCAGAGCCTGCCTGTCTCTGGGGTTGGCGTGCCTCCACATGGAAGATCCTGTCTTAGACTTTTCCTGGCCACGTGCCACTTTCATCCTGTTATGTTTCTCTTCCGCTCCTCCCCCAGATACACCCCAAGGATTCCTCTCTGCTCACCCATTTTCTTGGCTGCCTTTGCTCCCCTTGGTAAATAAAGCACGTTATGTCTTGGTTCCTCTGGTTTAGAAGGAGACCCCTGTTTTTTCATCCCATTAGCAGAAATTTCCAGAAAGGGATTGGCATGTTTGGCTTGAGCTTGGCTCATGGGTTGAAGGTGGGGTCCCATGGGCCTGAAAAAAGACCTTGTTCTAGTGGAGTTAGGTATTTGTCCTGAAGCCTACCTTGAGCAGCTCAGTGAGTTTTGAGACTTTTTCAGAAAGAAAAAGGGAGGGTGGAAGGTTTGGTGAAGAGATTCCCAGCAGGGCTCAACCCCGTCAGGTAGCACTTAACCACTGCTGTGCAGTGTTGGGGGTGAGTCACTGATATGACCATTCACTGCCTGCTGTATGTATGAAGCGTCCACGGAGACTAGCACTAGATTTCAGCCGTCTGAGCCACGTCCCGCACCCTGGGGCAGGGATAGACCCCATAAGAACATGGCAAGGGGACTCCCCCAGTCTTTTGGGCTAAGGGATGGGAAGAAGAAGGGCTCGGTAGTCTGGCCAAGGCAGCTGTCCGCAGCAACGCTCTCCTGCAGATGTAAACGAGTGTCGGAGGCCACTGGAGAGGCGAGTCTGTCACCATTCCTGCCACAACACCGTGGGCAGCTTCCTTTGCACATGTAGACCTGGCTTCAGGCTCCGAGCTGACCGTGTGTCCTGTGAAGGTGAGCGCCCGACCTCGCCCTCCTGGAGACCGCCCCCGCTCCCAGCATGGCCCCGCCCTCCAGGAGCCCCGCCCCAGCGATAGGCCCCGCCCCGAGCCACGCCCCGGCGAAAAGGCCCCGCCCCAGCACCAGGCCCCGCCCTCCTGGCGGCCCTTTTCCTGTCCCACCCGCTCTTGTTTTCAGTTCGTCTTGTTTATTTTCAACATCCCGCTTTCTTCCTCCCTTTCTCTTTCCACTTTTGTATGCACTCGTCTTCCCTTTTCTTTTCACTCTTTCCTCAGCCCTTCTGTTTTCCCCCAAATGGTAAAAGGAAAGAAACCAGCAGCGATAGAGGAACCTGCGGCGAAGGAGTCCCAGTGACCGGGGCTCCCAGGGACCCCCCACGTCCGACAGTGCGACAGTGTGACAGTGCGACAGTGTGACAGTGCCACAGTGCCACAGTGCGGTGGCGGACCGCTCTGCGTCCTTTAACAGCGCCCCTAAACATGTGATAATGTCGTGCATGTAGTGGGGCGGCTTTGCCAGAAACCTGCACTTTTCACTTCTCGGGGTGCTGTGAAGGTCTTTCACGTCAGCGCCGAGAAAGCGACCCGGTTCCTTCTAGTCCGCGGCGAGTCTCACATCCTGTAACTCTCCCGTGATCACCACCGAGCTCGCCCGTCGGTTTCCTCTCCTGGCCCCCGCCTGCTGTCTCCCCTGTCTCACCCGGATCTTGAATCTGTCACTTGCTGCCTTCTCTCTCCTCTTAGTTTTTCTGATTCTCTCTCTCGGTCCTTCCAACCCTTGGGCCGTGGGTGTCCATCTGCAGGGGAAAGTGCCCTTTCCTAGTCCTAAGTGTGTGTATATGTGTTGGGGACGGGGTCTGTCTGCAGCGGGGCTGCAGCGGCCCCTGGGTTGTTCCTCCATCCGGAGCCTCAGCATCCCCTCCAGGGAAGCCACAGCTGGGTGGGAGCAGGGGACACACTCTGACCTGTCAAGACATAGGAGTGGGGGCAGGTTATTCCCAGGATGGATCCCTGAGGGGTTAGAGGTCCACCTGGAACACATGCAGCTTCCTCGTGGCTGGTGTGGGAGGGAAGGCAGAAGAATCTGATTGTGCAGCATCTGAAACAGCCAGACCTCCAGCATCACCAAGGGTAACCTCCTCCTGCTCATTGGTGCTTTTCCATCCATATTCCCCTGGGATTGTTACCCCAGCAGTTAGACCCATTATATTGATAAAGAAACTGGCCCAGTTCGGTGACTTGTCGTGGTGGCGCCAAGTCCCAGTCCCCCTGAACCCCACCTCCTACCCCTGTTGCCCCCATCAAGAGATCCTTGTGCTTCTGTTTCAGCTTTCCCGAAAGCTGTGCTGGCCCCATCTGCCATCCTGCAGCCCCGGCAGCACCCCCCGAAGATGTTCCTGCTGCTTCCAGAGGCAGGCCGGCCTGCCCTGTCCCCAGGACACAGCCCTTCTTCTGGGGCTCCAGGGTCCCTGGCTGGAGTCAGGACCACCCACCTGCCATCTCCCACCCTACCACTACCCACATCCACCCTTTCTGCCCCTACGAGGCTGCTCTCCACTCCCATGGCCACCACAGTGCCTACTGCCTCCCTGCTGGGGACCCTCAGGCCTCCCTCACTCCTCCAGGGGGAGGTGGTAGGGACCCCTTCCTCACCCAGGGGCCCCGAGGCCCCTCGACTGGCAAAGTGGCCCTCTCCCTGCTGGCACCTGGGAGCCATATATGAATCAGGGAGCCGCTGGACAGAGCCTGGGTGTTCCCAGTGCTGGTGTGAGGTGGGTGCGAGGGGCCCTTGGAGTTGCCCTGGTCTGGCGTCTGGGGCCTTGTGGTGGCTGTAAATCCTGCTTGTGCTTCCAGGACGGGGAGGTGACCTGTGAAAAGGTGAGGTGTGACGCTGCTTGTTCCCACCCGATTCCCTCCAAAGATGGGGGGTGCTGCCCCTTGTGCACAGGTGAGAGCTGGTAGCAGGGAAGGACACAGTCCTGCCTCTTCCCTTCCCTCCTGCAGTCGAAAGGCTGTTCTCCAACTTTAGTGTGCGTTGGAATCACCTGGAGGGCTTATTAAACCGCAGATCCCTGGGCCCTGCCCCCAGAGTTTCTCATCCAGCAGATCTGGGATAAGGCCGGAGAATGTGCATTTCTAACAAGTTCCCAAGTGATGCTGATGCGGCTGGTCTAGGGACCACACTTTGAGCATCACTTGTCGATGCTGTAGTATCCTCAAGGGGAGCTTTTTGTCTTCTGGGCATCCTTCTTGAGCTTCATTCATTCGTTCTTTTATTCATTCATTCAGTGAGCCTGTCCATCTGCTCTGCAGTCCCCTTCCCCTGCCCCAATTCCCCTCCTACAGCTGAAGAAGTTGTCATTTCTCAATTCTGCGCCTCCTTAGACTCCCTCCCATCTGCTTACAACTTTTCATTTGCTTCTCATTGCCCTGAGGATAGAGACCCAAATTCTTAATAGATCCTTCACAGACCTCCTGGAAACTTGCTGTGCACATGAATCACTGGGGCTCTTATTGAAATGCAGATTCTCATTCAGTAGGTCTGGGGAGGGGCCTGAGAATCTCCATTTCCCTGATGCTCTTTGTGATATGATGCCGAGGTTGCTGGACATTGAGCAGCAGTTAAAAAGTCTTCCTAAGGGTTAAAATGGAAATGCACTTAGTGATTTTCTTAATGATAATTGCCATCTTTTACTATGTCCCTACTATGCACTGAGCCCTGAATGTAAAGTACTGGGTACTTTATATCTGAGGTTTCATCCTTCCAAGTCCCCTGCAGGGTATATGGTGGTATTTCCATTTTGCAGTGAAGACAGCTGAGTCCCAGAGAGGTTAATGGCATGTCCAAGGCCACTCAGGTAAACTGAGCTGGCACAACAGGCTGCATTTCCTGCCTTCTGGGAATAAAATGCTGTGCTCTCGAGACAGTTGTGGGTTTATCAGATATGAATGGACCCTCCTGGGCCTACCCTGGGCTGATTCTTGCAGATGTCTCCTGCATAGTTCCCCCAGGGTCCTAGGACCACACAGTTAGGGGCACCCAGGGCAGTAAGGGAAGGTTCCAGTTACGTTATGCCTGGAAAAGTAGTGCGACCTGAAGTTTCCTCTTCTTTGAAGAGGTCTGATGCCACTGCCTCCTGTTTGTCTTTCAAAGGCTGTTTTCACAGTGGCCTCGTCCGAGCTGAAGGGGACGTGTTTTCACCTCCCAATGAGAACTGCACTGTCTGTGTCTGCCTGGTAAGCATCACAAGATCCTCAAAGCCTCGTGGGTGTTTTCTTAACCTTTGGGGGTTTTAGAGGAAGGGGAAAAGACTGGATGTTAAAGGTGAGCTTGTTGAAGGGGCGGGAGAGTTCTCAGGTTGTGGATTTTGGTTAGAACCTGTAGAATTTAAAAGGGGGGGAGTGTAAAACCCAAAGGTCAGTGGATCAGGGAGGCTTCTGCTGAGCAGAAAAGAGCCAACAGGCAAACAGGGTCCATCTGTTGTGGAAGGGGAGGGGACAAAGCTCCCTCGGAAACTTCCCACCAGGGAGGCTGTTTTTCTCTCCAGGCAAAATATTTGCCAGCACAATAAAGGTCTCCACATTTGGGAGGCAGAAAGCTCTTTACCAAACTTGCCTTGTTAAGTGTGTTTTGCTTTAGGCAAATTCACTCCTCCAAAAATAGTTTTTAAGCACCTATTGTGTGCAGACGTGGCCAGATGTGGCCAGATGCCATCACACATATTTGATTTTGAGCATCCACTGCGTGCCACGCTCAGGATTGCTGCTTTTTGTCTCTTTCCTCACCAAGGCTCCTAGCTTTTCAGGGTCAGCTTTATTGTCCCTATTCCGTAGATGAAGAGATTGAGGCTGGGAGGTGGCAGAGCTGGCGTTTGATCTGAGGTCTATGTGAGCCCAAAGTCTGGGCTCTGTCCACCAACCCACCCTGCTGCTCTCTGACAATCTTTAAAAGTGGCTCACGCTTGTAATTCCAGCACTTTGGGAGGTCGAGGCAGGAGGATTGCTTAAGGCCAGGAGTTCAAGACCAGCCTGGGCAACATAGTGAGACCCCATCTCTACAAAAAATAGAAAAATTAGCCGAGCATGGTGGTGCGTGCCTGTAGTCCCATCTACTTGAGAGGCTGAGACGGGAGGATCACTTGAGCCCAGGAGTTTGAGGTTGCAGTGAGCTATAATGATGCCACTGTACTCTAGCCTGGGTGACAGAGTGAGACCTTGTCTCTAAAAACAAGTGGCTCCTGCTCTGGCATCGAGGGTGGAAGCTGTAGTGTGACATCAACTACCACACGATTTCTTCAGCTCTTCCTGCGTGTCAGGAAAACGCACAGCGGCCGAGGGCTCTCGTGCATGATCTCATTGCACATCATCCCTGGTAAGCCCCAAGACAGGCGCTGATTCCCACCCACCTCACAGTCAGGGAGGCCGAGGCTCGGAGCTGTGATGTACTCTGCCCAAAGTCTCGTTAGTGGAGGAACAGACACTGCAACTCAGGTCTGGCTGACTCCAAAGTGGGGGCTTTTTGGTCTTAAAGCCAAATTTTTCAAATTATTTTGAAATTTAATTCTATGAATAGCCAATATGAGCCACTTGGTTCAAAACTCAGACGCACAGAGAGGTGCATGAGCGTCTCCCTCCCTGCAGGAATAACTGTTCTCTGCTCCTCAGCACCCTTGCAGAGCTTCCTGGCACCTTTGCATAAGAAGGGGAGCATGCTCTGCCCTCGGCACTGCCCTGGCCTTTTTTATGAAACATTGTGTCTTGGCAGAGGGGATGTTCTAAACCACACCAGGATGAACATAGGAACATGGTCCCCGTGACCACGGCAGCATTCGAAGGTCTTGGCTGCTTTCCTGTAGGCAGCTTTTGTGTTGGAAAGGCATGGCATAAAATAGGAAATGAGCCCTATTCCACCCCCTACAACCCCAGTGTCGTCTCTTGCCTCCTCCTCAGGCTGGAAATGTGTCCTGCATTTCTCCCGAGTGTCCCCCCGGCCCCTGTCAGACCCCTCCGCAGTCCGATTGTTGTACTTGTGTCCCAGGTAAGTGACTCTCTGGGGGCATTTTGCTTTTTTGTGTGTGTAAGAAAGGGGCGTCTTTGAGTGTGTGTTGGGGTGGGGAGAATGGAGGAGAGAGGGAGGAGATTGGTTTCTGCTTTAGAAACTCGGACCAAGTGAAGCATTTCAAATTGCCCATTTGTATTGAGCGACTACTATGTGCACACCTACTATGTGCTAGACTGTGCTCATAGCCTAGCTTGCTCCCTGCCCCAGGAGGCACCTTCAGGGCAGGCAGGAAGGGGTTTGAGTCTACCCTTGGCATTGCTCTGTCTCTATATGGGGAGAGGTCTCCCCTTAGTTGGTCCTTTGTTTTTTAGCATGGTTCTCTTTCCTGGGATAGCCTTGTCACTGTCACAGATATTCCCTGCCAGCTCTGTGCCCCTTGCTGTGAGGGGCACTGGCCAGCACTTGATCTCATTGAATCCTTATGTCGACCGTCTGAGGGGGTGCTGTTCACTGCCCCATTTTATAGATGAGAAAACCGAGGCTTGGAGAGGTCAGGTCACTGCCTGAAGATATACAACCAGTTAGTGACAGAGCAGAACTTGAACTTAAGTCTACCTGAGTTCAAAGCTGGTATTCTCTTAAAATATTTTTTTCTTAACTTTTAAGTGTTATATTTTTTTAAATTAAATTATTTTTGCATAGTCACTATAGTCCCTATGACGTAGGAACTGTTATCAACAGTACAGATGAGAAAACTGAGGCTTAGAGAGCTTTAAGTATCTTGCCCAAAGTCACTCCCTAGGGAGTTGTGTAGCTAGGATTTGAACCCAGGTGGTCCAACTAAAGGCAGGTGGGCCTGGGCAGTATTTTAGGCTGTTTTTCATCAGGGGAGGATCTTCAGATCAGAGGCTGCCACTAACTCCTCGCAACCTCCAGGGTGTGGCACCGTTCCTAGACCTTCGTCTGCGGTGCCTGGGCCTTCTCTTCTCACGTCTTTTTTCCTTACTCTTTGGTTGTTTAGGGCTTCCCGGGCCTTTGGCTAAGGACCTCATTTTGCATGTGGTTCATTGTCTGTTGGTTTTTACGCAGTGACTTGTTTTGTGTCTGGGGTTCGGAGGTGGAGAGGTGCTCTGGGTTCCTGGGCCCAGGGTGTGCTGTGCAGTGTGGTGGGTGGGTGTCAGCCGCCCCAGGGCCCCCCAACCACTCGTTCCCCTTGTTCTTTGGCTGCCCCTGCCCGCAGACCTTGAGCTGCGTCTCCCTTTCTCATCTGCAGTGAGATGCTATTTCCACGGCCGGTGGTATGCGGATGGGGCTGTGTTCAGTGGGGGTGGTGACGAGTGTACCACCTGTGTCTGCCAGGTAGGGTGGCAGAGGGTCCTGGAGCTTGTTGAATTGGTGGGTGACGGGGAGGAGGGCAGGACACAGGACTTTGCCCAGGATGGCTTGACCAGGAGAAGACAAGCTGCCATGCAGTAGAAGGGAAACTGAGGCAGCAAAGTTACTACAGGGATTCCCCAGGCCTTCCCAAGTCTCCTTGAAGTTCATTCTTAAGCACTGCTGTTTATAGAGCACCTACTGTGTGCTGGGGACATGGCTAAGCACAAGAGGTCCCCAGTGCCCTCAGTCCAGAAGCCCACAGCCTAGGTGGGCCATGGCCAGGTAACCAAGAATCCTGAGGCCTTCTTGGACGGTGGAATGCCAGGTGGAGACCTGGAGGATGGCAGGGACTAATCAGGCGAGGAGTCGGGGACACTGTGCCTGGCACAGGGCACTGCGTGGGCAAAGGGTTGAGGACATAGGCCGGCCACTCTGGCTGGAGGCGAGGCTGTGGGCAGGGGTCCTGTCCTGGTTGGGTTCCCTAGGAGCAGGGCCTGTGCAGGTGATTTACCAAGGGAGCGCTCTCAGGACAGACCAGTGAGGGAAGCAGGCCCAGGCAGGGACGTGCAGGTGTGCTCTTGGGCTGATCCCTGAGGAGCTCTGGAGGGTGGACCGTGCGTGGGAGCCCAGCTCTTGTGCCCCAGCATGAGCCGGTTATACAGACTCCCCTTGCTGCCCAGGGAGCAGGGGGAAGCGACCATGCAGGACCTGGCACATTCACAGGACGTTCCCCCAGCCTCACAACCCAGTCCTCAATGAAGGACTGGCCTGTCCGCCCAACCCCGCTCCCTGGAGACTTCTTTGTCAATTCTACTTGAGGGGATGGGGAGGGTGGTGGCAGCCTGCCAGCCTCCTCTTTAGCCCTCTGTGGCCTAGGCCGGGGGCTGCCCTCACTGGCCCGTGGCCCTTGGCTCTCTTCCAGAATGGGGAGGTGGAATGTTCCTTCATGCCATGTCCAGAGCTGGACTGTCCCCGAGAAGAGTGGTGGCTGGGCCCTGGACAGTGCTGCTTCACCTGCCGGGAGCCCACGCCCACGACAGGTGAGGCCGTCCCAGGGCTTGGATGCCCTGAGGAGGGAGGCTGAACTTCACCTGCTGAGACTGTTAGTGTGTGTGTTAAGTTTGTGTGTGTGCCTGTATGTTAGTGGTACCTGTGTGCGTGAGTGTGTGTACATGTGTCTGTGTGTCTATGAGTGTGTCTGTGTTTTGTGTAGAATGTGTGAGTGTGTGTATGTGTTTGTGTGAGTGGTATCTGTGTGTCTGTCTGTTGTGTCTGTGTAAATATATGTATGTGTGTGTAAGTGTACATTTCTATGAGTGTGTCTGTGTGAGTATGTGTAGGTTTGTGTGTGTGTGTCTGTGAGTATGTAGTGTCTGTGTTTGTGTGAATATGCCTGTGTGAGCGTACATGTTTGTGTATATGTTGTGTCTGTGTGAATATGTGTGTGCGTATGTAAGTGTACATTTGTATGAGTGTGTCTGTGTGAGTGTGTCTGTGTTTGTGTGTAAGTGGTGTCCTTGTGTCTGTGTGTGTCTGTGTATATGTTTGAGATGTCTGTCCTGGAGGGTGGTGCTGTAGGTCAGCTGGGCACTTGAGCCCAACTGTCTTTTCTCTCTCCCCGTCCCCTGGCCAGGCTGCTCTCTTGATGACAACGGGGTTGAGTTTCCGATTGGACAGATCTGGTCGCCTGGTGACCCCTGTGAGTTATGCATCTGCCAGGTGAATGACAACCTGCTCGCCTTCAGCTGCTTTACCCACTGCCCCACCTGCCTGCCAGAGGAGACCAAGCATCATCCCCCCAGAGGCTGGGCCACCACAGGCTGCCTCGGTCTCCTGCCATGCTATCAAGTTCCACTTTTACAGCAAGGGCCAGGACCCAGTTTATCCTGTTCTCAGTAGAAGGTTCAGGACAACGGAGCTTGGCAATCTGCCTTATGAATTGCGTGTGACACACTATGCAGGTGCAGGGAGCTGCTAGCGCGAGGAGTTAGAATCAAGCATCCTCATGGAGGCTTTCCTGGGGCACAGCTAGCGGGGGGCTGGGCTACCCGGGACCCAGGTGTTCAGGCCATTTCTAGGAAATTGCAACGCTTTCTTCATGAAGGTGAATCATCGCCCGGCCCATATTCAGATTCTTAAGAAAAAAAGTAAAAAAA
This sequence comes from Daubentonia madagascariensis, assembly GCA_023783475.1. Lineage (NCBI taxonomy): Eukaryota > Metazoa > Chordata > Mammalia > Primates > Daubentoniidae > Daubentonia > Daubentonia madagascariensis. Next base: position 3,156,541 of record JAKFHU010002396.1, on the reverse strand, counting down.
TTACTGCTCATGCCTGGAATCCTAGCACTCTGGGAAGCTGAGGTGGGAGAATCGCTTGAGGTCAGGAGTTCAAGACCAGCCAGGGCAACATAGCGAGACCCTGTCTCTACAAAAAATTAGCTGGGTGTGGTGGCATGTGACTGTAGTCCCAGCTACTTGGGAGGCTGAGGTAGGAGGATCGCTTGAGCCCAGGAGTTTGAGGTTGCAGTGAGCTATGATGACGCCACTCCACTGTAGCCAGGGCAACAGAGCAAGACTCTACTCTGTCTCAAAAAAAAAAAAAAAAAAAAAAAAAAGAAAAAGAAACCTCGTATGGCACTTTGGTCTTCTGAAATAGACATTTTTGGTGGAATAGTTTTCTATAAAAATAGGATTTTATTATACTCCATAGGTTTGGGGTAAGCCAGGTTTTCAGGGAAAAGCTGAGGGAAGAGTTTGGATGGGGTAAGGGTGCTGTTTTTGGCTGCCACTGGAGGGGGACAGGAAGCCTAGGGGACCACAAGCTCTGACCTTCCTTCCTTCTTAAATATGTGAAGCCTTTCTGGAAGGCTCACATCACCTTTCCCAAGTAGCTGATCCTCTTTAGGAGGGACCTGCCACCTCCCAGCTGCATCATAGCACCCTTAGGGCATGCCTTGGCCAGTTTGCAGCGTTGCCCTTTCTTTTGGGGGGTGTGGAGGTGGGGACTGGTGCCACAGGTGGGGTCTTGGTGAAGGTCCTCCTTCCTTCAGGCAGATGGCTCAGTGAGCTGCAAGAGGACAGACTGTGTGGACTCCTGCCCTCATCCGATCCGGATCCCTGGACAGTGCTGCCCAGACTGTTCAGCAGGTAATTCCCTGCCCAGCCCCTCTAGCCCCCAGGGCAGGGCTTCTCAGGGGTTCCCCCATCCGGGTTCACCCTGTACCAGGCTCCTCTCTGCTGAGCACTGTATGGGCTTCATCGCATGTCATCCTCCCAGCGACCCTGAGGGGCAACCCCAATTTACAGATGAGGAAACTGAGGCTCAGAGAGGCAGAGCAGTTTGCTCAAGGCAGGTCCTGTGTGTGTGCTGGAGGCAGATGTGAAGACACACAGTTTACGGCCCAGGTGGGGCGATACAGGAACTATACCTGTAAGACAATTACAGAACAGTGAGGGGAGGTAAACATGATACTTTATTTTTTCCTAGTAATTTTTACCTTTTACATGATTTTAAAAATAACATTTTGTTGTAGAAAATACAGAAAGCATAAATAAAATAAAAACAAATTAAAAAGGGCTCATTGCCACTGTTAATCCTGTGGTTATGCCCTTCTTGTCTCTTTGTTATACACACACACACACACACACACAGAGACACGTATAACATTTATTGATGCATATTGTGTGTATTTTTTCTTATAAAATCTTTCCCCACTGTGTCATCACCCGCTTTTACACTTACCAGTATGTGATGAGATCATCAAGGTAGCATCATTCAGGCTGGGCCTCTGGGGGCGTCAGGAATCAGAGGGGAGCGCTGTGGGGGAACCTTCTGGACAGGTGGCGTTTGAGGTGTGGCTGAGTGGGGAGGGGCAGAGAGGATGCTGGGGTTTGGCTGTGAGGCCTTGCACATACCCTGTATCTCCCAGTCCCACCTAGTGAGGGGGTGGAGGAGGAATCTCCCGTCTCTCTGGGGTGAGAACACCAAAGGCTGAGACACTGTGATCCCTTTGCTGAATCCAGTGGAAAAAAGTCAACACCCAATTCAGACAAGTGTTTTGTCCCTTTCCTCACCCTCCGGGGTGACTGCCTGCAAGCAAGCGCATGGCCTGACCTTTGCTATCCAGATAAGCCTCTGATCTTTGCCCTAGTGGGGACCTGGGTCACTAGCCACCCCCTTTGCTGGCGCTCACCACGTGCTCTCTGGCAGGCTGCACCTACACAGGCAGAATCTTCTACAACAACGAGACCTTCCCATCTGTGCTGGACCCGTGTCTGAGCTGCATCTGCCTGGTATGGACCACCCAGACCTGACCCCCGTCTCTGGAAACTCCCCAGCGACTGCCAGTCAGCTCCTGAACCCCAGAGGCAAAAATCCAGAGACCTCCCAGAGAAGGGTCGCTTCTGCTTCATGGTGAAAGTCGGCTCCCTGCAGCCCCACCCAGGGTGAATCTTTAGACAGAGCCAGAGAGATATTTTTAACCCCAGTTGGCAAAAGTCCTCTGCTTCTGAGTTACCAGGGAGAGCCTTGGGGGCTGGCTTCTCAAAGTGTAAAATGAAGCCCAGGGATTCCTGCTGAGGGTAGAGGTGAGATGCACAAACCCAGGGCTCTGTAGTAGAATCTTTTCAGTACACTCACGTCATCTGGCTCTTGCTCTGTGCCAGGCCCTGACTCAGTGAATCCACTTGAGAATTTTACGGGGTAGGTACCACCGTCATCTCATGCTTCTAGATGAGAAAATTGAGGCACAGAGAGACAGAGTCATTTGCTTAAGATCCCGCAACTGGTTAATCTAGGTTCCAAGAATTGAATCCTGGTATTCTGACTCTAGGATGCACGTTTATACCCCTCCAGGCATACTGCCTCTCAGTCTGAAAAAGTATGTTAGATAGAAGTATAATTTAGTGTTTGGAAAATGAAAAAAAAATCTTTATTGCTTGTCTCGCGGAAGCTGTTAATGCTGGATGGAGCTCCTTTGCTGGCCTCAATGTGGGTGTGAGCCTCAGCTGAGTGCATGCATGAAAAGCAATGTGGTCTACAGAAAGATTGGGAAACTCAGGGTAAACATTCTTGTGGCCATTTACATCCACAGGGGTGTTTACCCTGAGTGACCCATGGCACTGGCCCCATTTGTTCACAGCCACGTGCTTTGGGGAGCTTTGGCCTCTGGGTCCTTCTTTCTCCTTGGGTTTTGGTGCTTACCCTTCCTGGGCAGTTCATGCAACAGGCACTTGTTTTTTTGTTTTTTTTTTTTAAACTTTTTGTAGCCGGGACTACAGGCACATGCCAAGATGCCTGGCTAATTTTTAAACTTTTTGTAGAGATGGGGTCTTGCTATGTTGTCCTGGCTGGTCTCAAACTCCTGGTCTCAAGTGATCTTCCTGCCTTGGCCTCCCAAAGTGCTGGGATTGTACACGTGAGCCACTGCATCCAGCCAACAGGCACTTGTTAACAGATGAACTCGGGGGACAAGGCCAGACCTTTGCCCTTGTGGAGCTTGTGTTCTAGCGGGAAGATGGACCCTAACTGAGTAAATGTCACCCCTGCCCCCTGCCCCACTGTGGACTTCTCCCACAACATGGGTTGCTCTGATGGGTGCTCAGCAGCTACATGACCTGTGCTTTTCTGAGCATCCCATCAATTGCCCTGAACAAAGGGCCTTGTGCATTTTCTGTGTCCTGCAGCTGGGCTCAGTGGCCTGTTCACCCGTGGACTGCCCTATCACCTGTACCTACCCTTTCCACCCTGACGGGGAATGCTGCCCCGTGTGCCGAGGTGAGTGGGACAAACTGCCCCACATCCGAGGCTCCCACGTAGGCCTTGGCTCTCACGGGCACTGTCTCTTCTGCTTCTGCAGACTGCAACTATGAGGGGAGGAAGGTGGTGAATGGCCAGGTGTTCACCCTGGATGATGAGCCCTGTACCAGGTGCACGTGCCAGGTGAGCTGGGCCTGGGGACCCAGGAGCTGCCCGGCCAGGGGGCTGCTTCTTGCCTTCTGTCTGTTAGTGAAATGTGGAGCCCCTTAGCCAATGGAAGTCCACCCTCCTGCCATTCTTTACCTTTTTTTAAAACTATAATTTCCACTTTGTCTTTATCCAGAGGATAGTTTTTCTAAGGACTCAGCTCCTTACATGGGCTTTGGTGGAGGTCATGGGGCAGTGCCCACAGGTCTAAATCAGGGTGGGGGTGTTGGGTCCTCGTGGGCTTCCCAAGATCGATTCCCGACCACCTTGCCGTGAATGGCACAACTCACGCAATGACGTAGCTTCACATAGGCGTCGAAGGCACTTGCTTCAGAAATGTCCCTGACAGCTGTGTCCTCTCCTGTGTTTTGAATGACGAACGTCATAACAGCCTTGTCCTCGGGCATGTATCAGGCACAGTTGTGCAATGAATAGGCTGCACTGGCCATAGCCCTTGTGGACATGACCATTGTTCCTTCTTTACTCTGTTGTCTTGGAAGGGAGGACTGGAAAGAGCCATTCTTCGCTTTAATTAGCTGCCAGAATACCTTTGGTTCTGACCATCTCCTGCCTCCTTGTGGAAGTCCAGATGGAGAAGTGGTTTCCTTAAGGCAGCCCCACTGTGGTTGGCTTCACCTGTTCTCCAGGCGAGGCCCAGGCACTGCAGCCTCCATCCCGAGGTCTTTCCGTGGGTCCCACCGTTGGTGTCAGAGTCCCTTGAGGACACTGCCGTGGGCAGGCAAGAGGCTCAGGGCTTCCTCATGGGTGTCCTTCTGCTTCCCCAGCTGGGAGAGGTGAACTGTGAGAAGGTTCCCTGCCAGCGGGCGTGCGCTGACCCCTCCCTGCTGCCCGGGGACTGCTGCTCCACCTGCTCAGGTAAGCGGGCCTCTGGGTCCTGGAGTTTCACTGCCATCCTCTTCTACTTCACTCTTCTTCCCAGAAACATAGAATTTATAAAGGGCTGGACATGAGAAACCCAGGCTCAGAGAGGGAAGTGGCTTGCTTGAGGTTGCACAGCCGTGGCGGGGCTTGCCGACACTTGACCAGTGTTCATAATGCTATACGGGGATATGCCGCCTGACATGTTTGTTTGTTTATTCACTTTTCCTTTTTCTTCCTCATTACCTCCTTCCTTAATCTATTCCTCTGCTTTCTTCTTTATTTTAAGTTACATCTTAGGAACTGAATCTGTTTTGCAGACAGTAATTGCTAATGTGCACCAAGCACTCATTGTGTGTCCGGGCATCTCATGTGTCTACAGCCCATCTTCCCAGCAGCCCTTAGATAGGTATTCTTATCATTGCCCTTTCCCAGGTGAGGAAACTGAGGCTCAGAGAGGTGAAGAGATGTGCTCAAGGTCACATAGCGGATTGGTGGTAGAGCCAGGATTTCAGCCTAGCATTGATGCTTTTAGCGACTAGGCTGGGTTGATTCCCGAAAATTGTTGCCTCATCTGTCTGCCTTTCTCCATTGTTAGTGCACGTCCATGCGGATCTTTTTGCAGAGTTATAAACAGGATGTGATGACCTGCCATAACACTGAGTTTTGAAGTTCTGTATTGATGTGGCTCATAGCTGGCCGTTTCAAAAGCTCCCACATGTCCTCATTCGCCTCCCTCCTGCCTTTTTGGTTGCCTTTTAGGTGGTTTCTTTCTTTCTCTCTATTTCTGTCCATAATAGACCTACTGTGAAAAGTCTTTGGTCGGACAATATTTTTTTCAAATCCTGTGTGTTGTGTTCAGACTGTGGTTAATAGGTGGAGTCACTGGGCCCTAGGGCATCAGAGTATTTAGGAACTCCCACAACACTAAGCCGGATGGGGGCCCTAAAGAAAGAGGAAATGTACAGTGCCGCAGCTGGTTCCCTATATTCCCACCAATTCTATACTGTATGTTTAGAATTTTAATTTTTTAGATTAACTGTATCCGTAAAGTACCCTAAATGTGGCTTATTTTACATTAAAAAAACTTCTTTATTGTAAATTGACAATTTATAATTATATAAATTTTATGGGCACAAGGTGACATTATGATTTATGAATATGATGCAGAATAATGAAATCAAGCTGGTTAACATAGCCATCACCTCAGATACTTAAAATTTTTGTGGTGAGAACATTTGAAATGTACTCCTTTAGCAATTTTTAAATGGACAATATTCTATTATTAACTTTATTCACCACATTGTGCAATAGAAGTAAAAAAAAAATATTCCTCCTGCCTGAGATTTTTTCCCCTTGACCATCGTCTCCCCGTTCCCCCTGCTCCAGCTTCTGAAACCACCATTCTACTCTCTGCTTTTGTGGGTTCAACTTTTTTAGATTCCACATATAAGTAAGATCGTGGAGTATTTGTCTTTCTGTGCCTGGATTATTTCACTTAGCATAATGTTCTCTAATTCCATCCATGTTGTTACAAATGACAGAATTTCCTTCTTTTTAGAGGCTGAATAGTATTCCACTGTGTATGTATTTAGTACATTTTCTTTATCCACTCACCTGCTGATGGACACTTAGGTTGATTCTGTAACTTGGCTATTGTGAATAGTGCTGCAATAAACATGGGACTGAAGATATTTCTTCAACAAACTGATTTCAAATCTTTTGGGTAAATACCCACAAGTGGGATTGCTGGATCTATTTTATGTTTTTTAAACTTCTAGGAAGACAGGGAATTTTTTGTCACTGATTTGTAGCCTGGATTTCCTCTTGTATAAAATATAAAATGTCTGTTTAACTCCTTTGCCTTTTTTTTTTTAAGAGGCAGGGCCTTGCTCTGTCACCCAGGCTAGAGTGCAGTGGCGTCATCATAGCTCACTACAGCCTTGAACTCCTGGGCTCAAGGGATCCTCCTGCCTCAGCCTCCCGAGTAGCTGGGACTACAGGCACGCGCCACCATGCTTGGCTGATTTTTGTATTTTTTTGTAGAGATGGGGTCTCACTATGTTGCCCCAGCTGGTCTTGAACTCCTGGCCTCAAGCAATCCTCCCACCTTGGCCTCCCCGAGTGCTGGGATTACAGGTGTGAGCCACCGTGCCCAGGCTCCTTTGCCCTTTTGAAGAGTATATCCTGTTTTTAGAGAAGCTCTTCAGATCTGTGTGTGATGTACTTACTGTTAGGACTGGTGGGACTGGGAACATCCACTGAGCATATAAATTCATTATGTTGGGAACTGTTTAGTACTTTATAGATTTTACTTTGTTTTAACAACCACAAATGCCTCTGCAAGCTGATAGATATTATTCCCCCAGCTTTCTAGAGACCAACTGCTGGCTCACGTGCCAGCCAGTGTATTGAGCACTCTACTTGTGTTACCTCATTGAAATGCTCATGAGAATGTCTGGGCATTGCTGCCATATTCTCTCCATTTTGCAGATGGGGAAGTGGAGGCTCAGAGAAGGTAAGTTTCTAGCTGATGTGTTGGACTCCAGCCTAGGTCTCTCTCATTCCTTACCCTGTGCCCTTTCCCACTGCCTGCCTGCCTCCAGATGGGGAAACTGAGGCCCAGAGAGGTGACCCTGCAGAGCCCAACTCCTTCTCCTCGAGCACACTGCCTTGGCTACGTTTGCCACGTGCCTCTTCCTAACGAGAGCTTTCTTTAGGGAAAAACAACTTTTTATTGAAATATAATATGAATTGTTCTCTTGTGATGATTTTTTAAAACTATAACAGTTTTCTTGATATAATTCGTATACTCTACAATTCACACATTTAAAGTGTGTGATTCGGTGGTTTTTAGCATATTCATAGAGTTGTGCAACCATCCGCTTAATGATTTTTTAAATGTGATCATTCCAGTTTTTTTAATGTGCTTGACAACATCCGTCTCCTCCTTGACTGTACCTTCAATACTCTTTCTCCTGCTGCTTTTTCACGCCTCATTTTGTTTTTGCTGAGCTTCCTCTTGCTTTACAGACGGTCCCCGACTTACTGATGGTTCGACTTGATGATTTTTTGACTTTACGACGATGTGAGACTGCCCATACTTTGAATTCCGATCTTTTCCCTGGGCGAGTGATACGTGGTACATGAGATGTTCAACACTTTATTATAACACAGGCTTTGTGTTAGGTGATTTTGCCCAGCTGCAGGCCAGCCTGAGTGTCCTGAGCACGTTTCAGGTGGGCTAGGCTAAGCTGCGATGTTTGGTAGGTTAGGTGTGGTAAGTGCATTTTTGACTAATGATGGGTTTGTTGGGACGTAGCCCCGTCGTAAGTCGACGGGCGCCTGTATTTGTCCCCCCCCCCGCCCCGTGTATCGAGCCCTTACGATGTGCCGGGCTCTACGCTGAGACTTTAAACAAATTTTCTTTAAATAGACTTTATTTTTTAGAACAGTTTTAGGTTCATAGCAAAATTGAGTGGGAAGTACAGAGAGTTCCCGTCTACCTCCGCACACCCGCAGCCCCCCCACTATCAACACCCCACACCAGGGTGGCATATTTGTTATAATTTGCAAGCCTACGGCAACATGTCATTAATGCCCAAAGTGTGTAGTTTATGTTGGGGTTTAGGCTGAGACTCTCCATGTATCCTTTCGTTCAGACTCCGTCCTTCTTTTTTTTTCACACATGAGACTCTGAGAATCAGTCCTTATTCTTATGCCCATTTTACAGATGAGGAAATGGAGACCCAGGGGTGTTACACTGCCTTGTGCAAGGTCACTTTCAGTCAGTCTTCTCTCCTGAGGGTAGGAGCTGGCTGGTCCTGACCAGGTGTGCTGAGGCCCCTCCGAGGAGAGGGCTTGAGTGTCTGTCCCCCTGCCCCGCTTGTCCTGGAGCCACCTCAGCCACCGGGAAGAACCATTGTGCATCCTGCCTCCCCATCCTCTCTCTAGACTCTTCGTTTCCTGTGGAAGAAAGGCAGGGGCTCCCCCCTCCCAGAGACGTGGAATTCAGCAAAGCTGCTCGGAGCCCCCGTGGAGACACTGAGGCCCCTGTCAACTGTAGCTCCTGCCCAGGGCCCCCACCGGCATCACCCCCAAGGCCAGCGCTCCGTCTCCTCCAGCTCCTCTTAAGAACGAACTCGTCTGACACACAGACTTTACCTGCAAGCCCCTCCGGGGCTCAGGCTCTACCCTCACCCCCTTTGGGGCCATGGGGCACTTTCCCAGGGGAGCCCAGGGCCGCCCAGGTCCCTCAACTCTCACCAGGGCCTTCGACCCCTCCAGGAGCCTCCACTCTACCTCCAGCCTCTCCAGGGGCTCCTCAGCCACCTCCTGTGACTCCAGAGCGTTCCTCCTCAGCCTCTGGGGCCCGGACAGCGTCCAGGTGGCCTTCTCTGCCCGCCACCGTCCTGACTGAAGCTTCAGCACTTGCCGCGACGGACCCCAGCCCCTCAGAGACCCCCGTCACCCTCCTACCTCGCACACTCTCTCCCACCACCTCCAGCCTCTCTGCGGCCCTTGCAGCCACCGCCCACCCTGGCCCCCAGCACCTCTCGGCGGGGACCTCACCAGGGGAAGAGTCCACCGAGTAAGCAGGTCAGCATGCCTGGGAGACTCCGGCCAGAGGAAACTGCCAGTGGCCCAGGGCAGCTTCGGCGGCGAACATGGCAGATGATGCCGAGGTGCACTCCTGCAGGGCTCCTTGCGGGGATGGAAGACCCCCAGGCTGGATGTAACCTTGTTCCCGAGGGGCACTGGGAATGTGCTGTAAGAATTAAGCAAACGGTGCTCTCCACTGTTGGCATCCTCCCTGGACCACATGCCTGCTCGTCTTTCGAGAAAGTTCAGGGCTGCCAAGCTTTCCTAGAGGAGGAGAGTCAGATGGGGCCGGGATTCCACTGGGACTGTGCCGCCGGTCCTCGTGTGTCCTCCCCTGGGGTTTCCCGATTAAAGCTTGTCTCGGTTTCCCCAGGCTGCCCTGCGTATTCCCTTCTCGCCTGGGGGAAGGGGGCACATGTTCCTCCAAGCCCACAGGTGGTAAACGAGCACCCACCCTAACCCCCAGCTTGGGAGAGAAGTGGGCACCAAACTGGGGCTGGGATGGGCAGGGGTCTCGGGTAAGCGCCTGGTGGCCTGTGACGTTGGGAGACTCCCGAAGGGAGAAGGGAGAAGACGGAGAGGGCTTTGTTGGTTGGGCTCCCTGGGAGGGAATCGCAGGCAGACGGTTTCTTAGGGCTTGTTCGTGGCATGAACACCTGCGGGCAGGCTCGGGGAGTCGGAGGTGGGTAGGAGGGAGAGTCAGGCTGTGGGGTAGTCCCGAAGCCTCAGCCAGCCCCTCTGGGAGCTCTGAGGCTAGGATGGCTCTTCGGAGTCGTCCTGAGTTGGGGCCAGGGGCCAGGGCTTTGTGCCACCATGTTGACCAGTAGTTCGATCTGGGCTGCCCCAGGAAACGCTGTGAGCTTGGGAGGGGCAGCTCTCCCCAGCCAAGGCCACCGCCCTCTGAGGGCTGATGCTGAGGGCTGCCAGCCAACAACCTTCTCAGTAGCTGGGGAGTAAATCCTTCAGTCCTGAAGGGGGACCTGGGCAGTGCAGCACAGTGTCCATCATTACTGGGGTGAGGTGAGATGGAGCTGGAAGACAGAGAGCTATGCTGTCACCAAGTGGCCACCTGCTACCGCTGAAACCCTTGGAGGCTGCAGAGTGAACTGCAGCCCCAGGGCATGACCCCACTCATATGCTGAGGCCATCCCCTTCTTGGCCCTCCTCTGACCTGCTGCTCACCCTGTGTCCCAAGGTGAAGGGTCTGCTGAAGTGCTTGCTGGCTGCAAAGGCAATCTGGGGTATCCAGCCCGGATGCAAGTGTAGTGGTGCGTCCTAATCTGAGGATAGTGGCAGGGATAATGAACTTGGGAATTAGGAGCATGAAAATCAAAGAGTTCAGACGTGCGAAGGACAGAGAGACTGTTCTGTCCAGTAAGACCCAAAGGGTGGTGATTCAGGGCGAGGTCTGGGGTCCGTGAAGCCCAGGTGTGAGCCCCGCTCAGCTGCTGACTGCCTGTGGGGTCTTAGGTCTCCACTCCCTCATCTGGACAATAGGGATAAAAACAGTCCTGCCTTATGGAATTGTGACAATGACATGCAGTAATGGCCCCTGAGCTTGCTGTAGCCCACCCACCTTCACGATGCCACCCGGGATCTGATTTCAGGGTGAGAGTGTAGAATGTTCGCTGCCTCCATGTTGCACCTTCTCAAACAAGTCCAGCTGTCAGAATGGCAGTGGCTAAAAATCGCTGCCAATTTCCTCATCACTATTCCTGTACTCAATAAATACTCATGTAATTTAAGTTTTAATACTAGTCTCCCTGGCACCCCCCACAGGACTCAAGTCAGTGATGTTCATTTTGAATGTTAAATAGAAGGCAGGGGGTGGGTGGGGTGGGCAAGGAGACAGCTGCAAACATTTTCCCCAAGTTGGTCCAAGTATAAAAACATGCTTATTTGGGCCAGGCGCAGTGGCTCACGCCTGTAATCCTAGCACTCTGGGAGGCCGAGGCGGGAGGATCGCTTGAGCTCAGGAGTTGGAGACCAGCCTGAGCAAGAGCCAGACCTGTCTCTACTAAAAATAGAAAACTTTGCCAGGCGCAGTGGCGTGCGCCTGTAGTCCCAGCTACTCTGGAGGCTGACGCAAGAGGATCGCTTAAGCCCAGGAATTTGAAGTTGCAGTAAGCTGTGATGATGCCACTATGCTCCAGCCTGGGTTAACAGAGCGAGACCCTGTCTCAAAAATAAATAAATAAATAAACAAAAGCTTGTCTGGACTACCCCCAGCCCCAGTATTACTGCCGAGGCAGCAGAGGTCCAGAGAGGTTAGGAGAGGGCTCTAAATGGCACAGATTATGGTAGCAGAGCTGGGAGGAAAGCCTCATTCTCCTGACCTCCAGTCCCGGCTTTTTTCCTTCACACCTCACTTGTATAGGTCCTTCTGCTGGAGTTCAGAGAGACAGTTGACACCACAGTTTAGGGTGGGATGCTGTGACCAGCTTATCTTAGTTTGGGTTCCCCCAAAAGCAGACCCGGAGCTAAGTATTTAGGTGAGAGTCAAGGGAAGATGACCAGTCGTGGTGCATTAATGAGCTGGTTACTGCTATGTACAACTGGCACTGCAGGGTCCCCTCCTGGGCGAGCCTGGCTCCTGGGCTGTCCAGCATTTCCAGCTGACCTCACCCAAGGGCCGAACCTGCTTCCTCTCTGGCGTTCCCAGGCACGAGAAGGCTCTTGGGGGAGAGGTGCAGGAGCCATCTGCAGAGGCCTTGGGCTGGGCTGGGGCTCTCACTGGGGCATGTAAGAACATGTTCTGCCATGACGAACCCCAGTGTGTATGGCCCCTGCCCAGGGCTGGCTGGCACCAGGAGGCTGGAGACCACCTAGAGACCCCACTGGGCAAGCAGTGCTTTTAGTGGGATGAGCTGGTCTGAATTCTCAGCAGCCTGGGCTCCAACAAGCAAGGGGGTGTTCGTTCTTAGATGGAGACACCCTGCATTTTCCCTTAGCTAGGATTCCACTTAGCCAGGGTTCTGAGAAGCGGTACAGGACGGGGTATGTCAGAATCCTGTTCCACAGCGTCACTTCCCTTGGACCTGGGAGCTTTCCAGAGGCCAAATGATCAGACTTGTTTCAAGAGGTCTGATTTTGGAGGTTATTAGATGATTAACCTGAAGACAAGTCACAGTAGGTTTCTAATTAGGATACACTTTCAGAGTTTTCAAAGTAGCTTAAAAATTTTTTTTTGAGACAGGGTTTCACTCTGTTACCTAAGCTAGAGTACAGTGGCGTCATCATAGCTCACAGCAACCTCGAACTCCGGGGCTCAAGCGATCCTCCCGCCTCAGCCTCCTGAGTAGCTGGGACTACAGGCATGCGCCACCATGCCTGGCTAATTTTTCTGTTTTTAGTAGAGAGGGGGTCTCACTCTTGCTCAGGCTGGTCTCGAACTCCTGGCCTCAAGCTATTCTCCTGCCTTGGCCTCCCAAAGTGCTAGGATTATAGGCGTGGACCACAGCGCCTGGCTCAAAATAGCTTTAATGAAGTTATTTTGAATGTGTAGTACGTTTGCATCATTAAAAATTAAAATATAGAAATTGTATTCAGTGAGATGTTTCCCTATTCTCTCTGTGGTTTCTGGTTCTTGGGCATCCTTCCGGAATTCCATTATGATATGTAAGCAAATATTCGTATTTTCTTTCTTTATAATCCAAAGATAGAATAATGTTGGCCCTGTTGTGCACCAGCTTGCTTTTTCCTAAATGTAATCTCTTTTTAAGATCTTTCCATCTTAGTACCTAGCAAGCATACCCATTTTTTCCTTTTTACAACTGGGTAGGGGCTCATTGCATGGATGCACCATAGGTTGTTTAACTCTCCCCTGTGGATGGACATTTGGGTCATTTTGAATCTTGCTTTTCCACATGATACTACAAAGAATCATGTATTTATATCATTTTACACGTGTGCAAGTGTATCTTTAAGATAAATTCCCAGAAGTCAAGTTACTGGGCCAAAAGGTTTATGCGTTTTTAATCTTGATGGATACAGCCACGTGGTGCTCCTTGGGAGTGATGCCAGTCACGCTCCCACCAGCAGTGGGCGAGAGACCTGTGAGATTAAAATAATGCTCCTGGGCGAGTATGAATGAAAAGGATGACTGAGCTGCGCTGAGACTTTCTCTGAGATCCCTCAGAGAAAGATGCATGAAGCAGAGGCCGGAGACTGCAGGGAAGGAATGTTGAGTCCATCTTACCTCCCGGAGCAAAGTGGGAAGCATCAGCTCAGCTGCGTTAGCACAGGCCTTTCCAGTCCAAATTGCCTGTCTGATGGGGAGCCTCTTTCGGTTCTGTCTGGATCCAGGAATCCCCGGGGGTGAATGGAAGAGGGGCTGAGGCTGAGCTTCAGCTGCTGGAGCTGAGAAGGGGGTGGAAGGAAGGATGGGGCCAGGAGCAGGAGAACAGGTGGGATGTAGGAGGACCTGCTGCAACCCGGAGCCCAGCACACTGCCTGGCTAAAGGAGGTGCATGGGGAATGTCAGAAAAATAAATACAGCAAAGGGGCCAGGACGCAGTGAAGTCCCTTCCCAGAAACCTGAGAAATCTACCTGCTTGTCCCATGACCAAATATGACTGGCATAGAATGTTGGTGGGGGTGGGAGCTGACCAATATGTTGTCCTTAGTCAAATCTTATCCACTCACTTGTCCTGTCTTAGTTGTTTCCTTTTAAAAAGTCATCTCTAATTAATCACTCATGCAACAAATATTTATTGAGCACCTACTATGTGCCAGGCCCTGCTTTTGCTGCTGGGGCTTCAACAGTAAACCAAATGGTCACAGTCCCTGCCCTCTTGGGTCTGAAAGAAACACTTATGTAAATGTGTGACTACAGGTTGTACCGGGTGCCATGAGGGAAAAGGAGGGCCGGGCTGTATGAGATAGTGGTCAGGGAAGTGATCCATGTCTGAGTCTGCAGATGCTAGTGGTTAGCAAGTCAAGAAAAAGGGAAAAGCAACCTAAGGAACAGCGTATGCAAAGGTCTGGAAAAGAACTTGGGCTACTGGTGGAGGGGGAGAAGGCCAGTGTGGAGGGAGCTCAGGGTAAGGAGATCAAAGTGAGGCGGGAAAGGTATGCAGCACCCAGAGCACACAGGGCCTGGATGCCACGCCAACGATGTGTTGCTTTATTCCAAGTGTAATTGCAAGGCATTAATTAAGGATTTTAAGCAAGGGGGGATGTGATCAAATTTATGTTTCAAAAAGATCAGCTGTGGAAAGTGGGCTCAGGGGGAGGCGGGGAGAGTGACTGGGGTACTGGATAGTGGAGCCCACCACCCTTCCCGGAAGCCAGCTCCAGCCTTTGGGCCAGTGTCTCCAGGGGACAGCCTGGGTCAGCTGTTGGCAGAGGCGGGAGCTATGGGAATTTTTCCAACGTCCAGGCCAGGAGCACAGGGCTGTAATAGGTTTACTAGCAAGAGAGAACCTGGGATCAAGCTAAGCTGAGTCAAAGTGAAACAGATCACTTTGCAGCAGGACTTCTCAGAGCTTTTGATTGGGAACTGTGCTTTGTGAAGCTTGGAGAAGGGCCTAGAATGGAGCATGTTTCATACTTACTTTGAGACTGTGTTTTTCATTGAACTTTTTGCTGCCAAACTCACTCTGAGAAATGCTGCTATAACTGTTTCCTGTTTGCCTTTCTGGGGCATATATACTAACGAGTATGCTTAGTTCTCTCTTCACAACCTCTACTCAGGGAGGTGGAAGGCCACCCTGTTGATTTAGTTAGTCAGAAAGACCATCCTCTTTAAATTACGGATGGGGAAACGGGTCAGTTCAGTGTCTTTTAGCCTTGATCAGCCATCTAATTACAAGGGCGGCCTGGAGGGTGGTGGGGCACCAGCCTCTCTCACCTCTCCTGTCTGTGCCTTGCAGACACCAACACCTTGTCCTGTCTACTTAGGAACGGCACCATGAGAGGCCACCTCCCTTTGATCTCTTTCCTTTCCTCCATATCTCTTGTGGGCTTCGGGAGAAGTAAGAAGTTGACTCCTTCAACTCTTCAAGAGCTTAGGTGCACTATTCCATAAAGAGACAATAAGTCCGGCATTTTTGGTCCCCAAGTGTTTTTTGATGATGTTTCCAGCATGACTGGCTGGGGTCCATTTGTCTTTCTGGCTCTATTATGTAGTGTCACCCCCTCTCCTGGAGTTCAGACCCCAGGGGCTGTGAAGGAGAAATATCAGCAAAGAGAAGCATCTCCACAAAATGTTTTTCAGTAGGTTATGTTTTTATTCTACATTATTAGTATGACAGGGAACAGGGCCAAGAATCCACCTCCACACTCCTATAGGAAGAACAGTCAGGAGAATTATATACATCTAAAGTGGGCACAGGATGGGGGTCACATTTCCCTGGGAAGTGGCTGCAAAGACTAAGGCTTAAGCCACTGGAGCCAGGCCGACCTGATTGTTTGCCCTGTCAAAGACGGCAAAGTACTGGCGGATGAAGACGTCACCCAGGATCCAGAGTTCTCCGGAGGCAGTGGGGATGTTCATGCCCTGGAAGCCACTGGTGCAGGCCCCCTCGCTCTGGAGAAAAGGAGAATAAAACTGGAGCTGGGACACAGATTCAGTGGTGACAGGCACTGGGTGATAAACATCCAGGGCGCCGCAGTCCGGCTGCAAGGCACATGCAAGGAGGAGCTTCCTGGCTCGGTGTCCGGGGACTGGGCTGTTCTCAGCCTGGGGTCTGCTTGTATAAGCTACTCACAGAACTATTGGCGTCCACACATTACTGGACATTATCTGGTGTTTCTGGCAGGCACATGAACCCTGACATCAGCATTGTTGCTAAAGGGTTTAACCCTGACATCAGCATTGGAGCTAAGGGGTTTAGGGAGAACTCAGCTGCTTGGAAGGAGTGTGGAAACCTGATGACACAGCCTCTTCTCATTATTCTGATCCCGTCTGGCAAACCAGACGAACTGTTAGTCCTGTTCCCTTACTGGGTCACAGGGCTGCAACCTTGGCTGCACGTTAGAACCACCTGGGAAGCTTTGAACACCCCTGCTCCCCACCCCTTGCTCAGGCCTCACCCCCTCCTCATGGAATCAGAATCACTGGGGGACAGGTCCAGGCACCAGTACTTTTGTTGACTAACATCGCTTCACTGGGCAAAATTAGTTTTCCACCTGACGTTATAATAGAAGGCAAAGAGTTTTCCTGTGGCTCCTTTGGCTAAAAATTTGTTACTTGGTAGAGATGGTAGGAGTGTCATAAACCCCAAACCTATGAAAGTTAGGATTTCCATTTGTCCAGCCCTTGGTGGCTCTGAGGTGGTCAGTCTCACTTGATTAGCCTGCCACACTGTGAGCGTGGGGAAAGCTGCCACCTGTAGGTTTTAGGTGAGGAAACTGAGGCTGAGGCAGGTTGAACCTGCTCAGAGTCCATGGGCTAGTAACTAAGACCCAGGACTTGGACCCAGGTGTCCAAATGGACAGATTCCTCCTTTCGCCCCATCATCCTTTGCCTCAATTTTTCCCTTCGGGGCTGCATCCAAATTCTCATTCATGTGTTTATTTTTAATATATTCTTTTTCTCTGAAGGCTGTCCAGAGCAGATGTCAACCTGCCTCTTGCCTTCAGCTTGTCAAAGTGCATTTTTCCTTTGCAGAGAGGACTGTGTGGCCGCATTCTGGGTGGGCCCCTCTAAGAGACAGCCCCGAGCCCCCTTACCTGCAGGATGTAGGCACTGGGGGGCACAGGGTACTGCACGCCATTGATGGTGAAGACGATGTTGGGCAGGCTGTCGATGGCTGAGCAGCTGACCACCATCTGAAAGAGCGAGGGTAAGATGGTTAGAAGGGTTTTCATTCTTCTGCTTGGCATGCCGCCACTTGAGTCTAGAACGGAGCAGTTGGCGCTGGACTTACCTGGCCTTCTGAGTCCTCGCTGGCTCCGATGTAGCTCTGGATGTTGGCAATGGGGGAGGTTGGGCCGGACAGCAGAGAGGTGCCGGTGTCAACGATGGCCTGGCAGCCCCAGCTGCAAGCGATGGCCTCTCCGTTCATGGTAATACTGCAGGCGAGATGCAAATAAGGGTCTCCCAATCCCCCTGGGGGTACATCTCCCCAAGAAGGAAGCAGGTGACCCCAGATGGTCCCTCCCCCCCCATCCATTGACCAATACATAAAACTTGAGTTTCTCTCATGCGTGCACTCCTTCATCATGCATTCATTTATTCAACAAATATCTGCTGAGTGCCTACTCTGTGCCAGCCACGCAGTTCCCAGCTGCAGGGAGCTCCCAGCATGGCTGGCTAGTGGAACAGCAGGATAGGCAGGTCACATGGCAGGGACAGAAACATGGTCCAGGGTGAGGGGTGGGGGTGGACAGCAGCCAGGGCGGCTTCTTAGGGGAGCAGACCCCAGAGGTTGCCAGGCGGGTGAAGAGAAGAGGCAGACATTGTTTTTCAGCGTGGAAGAAAGAGGCAGAGGGGATGGCATGCAGGGAGTGACGGAGACAACAGGGGCGTGGGGAGTGGTTCGCAGGAACTGATGAAGTTTTAGCACAGCTGGGCAGACGTGAGGTGACCAATGCGGCCCGGTTTGCCCAGTTTTTGTACTAGAAGTCTCGTGTCCTGGGAAATTGCTCACTCTTGGGAAAACCTACACGATTTGGCACCCTAGCAGGCCAGCAGGGGGAAGAACAGTGGGGGAATGAGGCTCCAAGGGGGCTTGGGGCAGGCCCTGGAGGGTAGGGTGGGAAGGAATGGCTGGAAACAGTTTCTCAGCCGTTTTGCCCTACCCCCTAGGCTGCGTGTGCCGGTTCACAGGCCCTCTAAATGCTCAGATGTGTGCTCAAGCGAGTCCTCCAGCTCTCCTCCAGGATGCCGGTGGATTGCCCTGCCTCCCTGACCAGAAGGAAAGTGGCTGTCTCGCTCTTGCAGAGAGTCTGGGCTTCCCAGACAGCTCTCCCTTCCCCACTAGTGAGACGCCTTGCTCAGGGTCTCTCTGGCTTGGCCAACTTCCAGCTTCCTCCTGGAGTATGTCCTGCCTGTGCTGGCTGTTCCAGGGGAGTCTGGAAATCTGGGTAAGTGTGAGCCCATTAAGGAATGGGGTCTGGGGCCCATGCCACATGCTGCCCGACCGTGGTGGTCTCACCTGTCCACGGTGATCTGCCAGTAACCCTCGGAAGAAAGAGGCACCCAGTTCAGCTCTCCAGTGTAGTAAGAAGAATCGATGCCACCAAACATCACCACGCTGCCACCCTGGTCATTGCTGTGGATGGTGAGGGGAGAAGACAGGGACTCATTCATCCATTCATGTGGACATCTGCTGTGTGCATGCTAAGAGCTGCCCTTGATTGAGCACTTACTAGTGCCAGGGACTGTGCTGGGTGTGTGACAGACATAGTTTCTTTCCCTCTTACACCAAGGCCCATGCAATGGTCACTGTTATCATTATTTCCACATTACAATGAGGACACTGAGGCTCAGAGAGGTGAGGCAACTCGCCCAAGTTCACACAGCCAGGAAGTGGCAGAACCAAGATTAGAAGAACCCAAGTCTTCTGGGTTTCGACATGTGTGGTTCCTCACTAGCTGCCTTGGGGACCGCAGAAGTGAAGGCATGACTGCTCTTAAGGACTTGATGGTGTAGCTCACTGGTTCTCAGCCAGAAGCAGTTTTGTCCCCAGGGGACATTTGCCAACGTCTGGAGACATTTTTGATTGTCATGATAGGGTGGGGGTAGGGGTGCTATTGGCATCTAATGGGTAGAGGCCAAGGATGCTGCTAAACATCCTCCAATGCATGGGACAGCCCCTGACAACAGAGAATTATCTGGTTCAAAATGTCAATAGTGCTGAGACTGAGAAACTCTGATCTAGTTGGCGAGGTAAAAAGGCCCCACGTGAAATATTTAAGTACTCAGAAAGGCAGATTTGAATATTAAGTGGCCAAGGGGAAAAAAAAAAGATCAAAGAGCCCTCCTGTTGGAAACTGTAGGGGTCCTTGTTATTTGCAATGTTCATTTCCTAAATCCCTGTAGTTTCAGGTTAGACGGGGAAGCAAATATAAGTGTTAATAGGAAATTGATCACCCAAAGAACCGGCCATTTGTATAACATGACCCCACTCACTTAACTCACCCCACCTGTGCTGTGAACGTCTGACAGTTCAGTGCAATACAGTAAGAATCTAGCAGAATAGTTAACAACTAAAGAAACACACGGATACTGAGGAATACTTTTGAAAGAGCAGGAGGTGAATGTCTTGGGCAACTTGATGACACCCTCAGATATTCCTGCATGAAACTCTACTCAGCCAAAAGCAACACTTGGTTTATTCTTTGTTCATTCTTAGAATTAATTCACTGTCATAAGTGGAACCTAGATTTTTGTTAAATACTCAAAGAAACTTGCTTTCATCACTTTAAAATGTCCTTGTTCAAGATATAAGTCCTGATCAAATTTTATTCTCTTTTTTTTTTTTTGCTATGAAATTTTGGTCCCCATTTTAAGTGGATTCACTTTAAATGCTGTCTTTTGGGGGCCCAGGATGAGGGAACTAGAGCTGGAGGGCAAATGGCTAATGACATTTGAGTTGTGCAAGTCAAGGGGACAGTGACTCATGCTGGTAAAATAAGAGGCAATGCACCTGGTTTGTCACAGAGAGTTTTAGCACGTTATTCTCCAAAGACACTTTTCTCCACGTTCAGACATTGACTTTCCAAATCCCTTGCTTTCCAAGACCCTGTCCACCCACCCAGCCGTGGGTGGCTCCCTGCTGGGCCCGGTGACTGTGACCTCTCTGGGGGAGGCCCCTCCCCACCCCACCCAACTTACGAGCTCAGGAAGACGGAGAAGAGGTCTTGGGAGACCAGGCCCTGGTCCCACATGTTGTCAAAGACAGGCGTGGCCCCGGAGGAGGCGATGCTGGGGTAGGCCAAGCCCAGGATGCCGTCGAAGGGAGAGTAGTACAGGAAGGAGCCGGGCTCTGTCTCGCTCAGGCCGAAGATCTGGTTGGTGTCGGCGATGCCTCCGACCTGAGTGGGGGAACCAAGATGATGCTTACCATCGGCTCGTGTTCATGTAGCTCTGCTGAGCGCCAGCCCTGGGCCCAGGGCGACACTGGCTCGTTTCGTGTAGGACTCAGCTTCCAGGGCCTCAGGCTGGAAGGAGGGGAGGGGGCTGTCTCCTGGAATGCTTGTTCCTCCACTGGAGGTAACCGTGGCAGCGCATCTCCAGATGGCCACAGCCTGTGACTCGGTGTGAGATTTTGCTGGAGAACAGATGGTCACCGTGCGATTGTGTTTCTGATGAACAGATGCAAAGTAGACCCCAGGCAAATCAGGGTCCTGACCCCTGCCATGCACTGAAATTTGCGGGGTTGGGGGGGTGCTTGTGGAGTTTCGTGACTGCAGAGGGGCTGCAGATGGGGCAGGAGGAGGTGCTAAAAGAGAATTGAGCTTTTACTTACCTTCTTCCCACCCCTCACCCCTCCATAACATGCAGCTTCGGTGGGGCTGAGGCTGGGTTATGGCTCCAGGCACCCCACCCCCCCTTAGCCACTACCGCCCCAGCTGGAAATGTCGGTGACATCTCTGCCACCTCTCCCCCACCCTCAATCACTGGTTACTTTTGTGAACACTAAGACTCATATTACTTGAATGAGCTTATTTTGGGGGTGCACTGTGGTCCCCAAGGTCCTCGGAAGCTGGCCCCAGGGCTGGGCAGGATGTGGTGACAGCCTGCAGGTACCCACCTGGACAGTGTCATATCCGAGGATGCCTGTCATGCTGCCGGTGCCATAGGTGATGGAGATGGTCTGGCTGGTGGCCTCGTAGGTGGAGGACTCCTCAGGGTTGAAGCGGTTGTGGTTGGCTGCGGGGGCGAGAAGCCACATCGTCATCCTCCAGAAGCCGGGGGTCATGGGTGGGTGGGGGGATATCTCCCTGGGATGGGGCACCTTGGACCTGGGTAGGGCTCTGGAGGAGAACGGTGACCTTTTCCTGAGACCTTTGGGGAAGCGACGCCAGCTTCTGTCCCTGTCTTGTTGGATTAGCTGTATTATCTGGGACTATCTCCTTGATGGACGGTCCCCAGCCAACCCCACCATCCTCCTGAGGACCCCCCAGGCAGACACTGAGTGGAGCAGGCCCGTGGCTGCCAGTGACAAGGGCTTTCACACCATGGCCAGTGCTCCCGATATGACATGGGCCAGTCCACAGGCACCTGCTCTTAAGTAAAAGCCAAGATAAAAAGGTGGAAGAAGAAGGAACTTCCGACATTGTCCGTGACTTCCGAAGACGAACTCTCTGACATTAGCAAACCAATGATTTTTTAAAAATGAGCCCATCACTCACCTCTAGGTGCCCTAGCCAGGCTCTTGAGCCATTTTCTCATGCTGGACTCTTATCCCAGTTGGCCGTCCTGTCGCCTGTTAGCCCTGTCTTGCTTTGGGCCCCAAACACTTTCTTCCCCGGGCTGTGGTTATTTGGGAGAGCTTCTCTCTGCCCTCGGACCGTGAACTCCTTGAGGGTGGGGACCATGTCTGATTTATCCCTGCACCCCCCAGAGCACCTGAGGCCAGTGCTTGGCACATAGTAGGTGTTCAGTGAATGCTGTTGAGTGAATCCCTGAGTGACTCCCACAGGCTTGAAGTGGGACCTGTTTGAAGCCCATGAGTGTTCAGGGTGCCCCAGGGTCAGCTGGTGCTGGCAGCAAGGACGGGCAGGTACTCACTGCAGGCAGGACTGGAGCAGTAGACCGAGGGCACCCACAGGTTGGAAGAGCCAGTGTCAAAGATGACGGTGAACTCCTGGGCGGGGGTTCCAATGCCGATGGTGCCGAAGTACTCCGTCTGCCGGGGCCGGGACAGCACGTTCACGGACCCGGCCTCCCTCTCCGGGCCTCCCCAGGGACTGTCTCTGGGTTGTCTCCTCACTCCACCTCCCCACCTTGTCCTCCACAGTTCTTGCCTTCCTCCCCCCGCCCAGTGCACTCATCCTTCAAAGCCCAGCCCTAGTCTCTCTTCCTCCTTGAAGTCTTCCCAGATTGCCCCCTGACTACCCTCTGGCTGTCCTCTCTGAAGTGCCATTAGCACCTAACAGTGATCTGCTTTCCCCTCTCCAGCCACTGCCTGGCATGTCTTAGTCTTGCTGCCCTAGAGAGTGCACGTTCTCCAAGGACCGGGGTGGAGCCTTACGGCACCCAGCAGAGTAAAGGTGTAAACACCTGTTCATTAAATTGTTGATCGGGAGAGAAACAAATCACCTAAAGATGGAAACCTGTGAGGATCTCTTATTTTTTATTTTTAGAGATCTATTTCTTTTTTCTTTCTTTTTTTGGGGGGGAGGGACAGGGTCTTGCTCTGTTGCCCAGGCTAGAGTGCAGTGGGTTCATCACAGCTCACTGCAACCTTAAACTCCTGGGCGCAAATGATCCTCCCGCCTCAGCCTCCCAAGTAGCTGGGACTACAGGCATGCGCCGCCATACCTGGCTGATTTTTCTATTTTTTGTAGAGACGGGGTCTTGCTATGTTGCCCAGGCTGGTCTTGAACTCCTGACCTTAGGCGATCCCCCCTCCTTGGCCTCCCAAATGCTGGGATTACAGGCGTGAGCCAGTGCGCCCAGCCTGAGATCTCTTATTTCTAAACCTAGGTGTGCACAGCAGGCTGCAAGAAAGGGCATTGTCAGTATTTTTATTCTTAGTGGCAGCACCTCCCCTTGCCAGCTCTGTTCCAGCCACACTGATCTGCTTGCCATCCTTTGACAATGACAAGCTCATTCCTACCCCAGGGCCTTGCACTTGCTCTTCCTTGTGCTAGGAGTATGTTTATTCTAGATCTTTCCTTGGCTGACTCCTTTTTTCCAATTATTCAGAGCTCTAGTCAAATGTCACCTCTGCCAAGAGGCCTTCCCTGACCACTTTGTCTAAATTTGCCCCTCCCTCTTCTTCTTCTTCTTCCCCTTACTCCAATTAATTAACTTTTCTTCATGGCCTTTGTTGTTACCTGAAATTATCTCACATGCTTTTTTGTTTGTCTTCCGTTCTAGAATATAAGCTCCAGGAACTTTGCTTATTCACCATTTATTTCCTTGGTAACTCGCATAGCCTCTGGTACATAGGAGGTGCTTCTTAACTATTTGTTAAATCAATAAATGGACTACCTAAGCCTCTCACCAGGGGCCAGCCAGGCCCTGTGTTAAGCACTCCAAAAAGCATTATTGTGTTATTGCTAGCAACAACCCTCTGATGGTAGATATTAGTGGTTCTGTTTACAGACCAGGAAACTGAGGCTCAGAGAATTTAAATGACTTGCCCAAGGTCACATGGCTTGGGACCATTAGAACCCACATGTGCACCAGGTCTGATGGATTTCAGAGCCCAAGCTCTTAACCACAGGCAACACTGCTTTGTGCCCTTGGTCCTGTGCCACTCACAGAGGGGACATAAAATATCTGCTGAAGGGCATGGCGTTGCCATCTGATCTTAAATAAGAGTCAGGACGATCTTCCTGAAACTCAGATCTGATCGTCTCAACCCCCTGTTTAAGATAAATCAGTGGCAATTAGGATACAGACCTCCTTTGACCCTGGCCTCTCTCTGGTCTTGCCCTACCCCCAGACGCCTCGGGCCTCCCATTGCAGCACCCTCCCTCCCTCTCTGCTCTCCCTGCGTGCACTGGCCTTCTTGCTTCAGACACACTCTGCTCCCTCCTGCCTCAGGGTTGCCACAAGTGGTCCAGCTCTCTGGAGCTCTCTCCCCTTCTCTTGGGAACTCCCGCTCTTCCTTCACTGCCCCAGGGGGGCCTCCCTGCCTACTGTGTGTCAGACTCTCACAGAGCAACACCTTCACTTTGTGGTCCTCATCCTGGTTGTTCTCAATGATAGTTGTCTTTCTCTCCCTACTGGACTGTGACTTTGCTCACTGCTGTTCCCCCCAGGCCCAGCACAGGCCCTGACACGTGACAAGGTGCTCAGTGGAAATAAACATTGAATGAATGAACCGAGGAATGAATGAGAGCAACAGGAGTTTCCTGAATGCCCTGGGCTGCTGAGATCCAGGGAGCAGCCCCTGGCTTACTGCCTGGAAAGTAGAGCCCTGGCCTGTCCCCCCAGACCCCTGGGACGCCCTCTCTCCAGCCAAGTCCGTGGAGCCGGCCCCACCGCCTGCCCACACACTCACGTCCAGGTAGTTCTCCAGGGGCTGGGTGGACAGCATGGTGGCGGCCTCCTTGGGGAAGTACTTGCTGGCTGGGTTGATGCTGTGCTTCTTCAGGAAGTCCTTCAGCAGGCCATGCTTGATCAGGTTTTGCCTCAAGGACTTCTTTCTGACAAGGGGGACCCTGTGGTTTGGGGGAGGAAGAGTGATTAGGCAAGGATCCTGCCCACGGGGTGCTGTAGAAGCCCCAGAAGGAAAAGGAAGCTGGTCCAAGAGAGAAAGAAGGAAGGAAGAGAGGAGGAGCTCCCATTTTTTAGCCCAATAATGCAAAGAAGTCCAGAAATTGCCGACGAGTGATGGAGCTGGGAGCCACACCTAGGCTGGGCCCGAGGGCCTGAGTCCTTAACCATGGCTGCAGAGAGAGAGAGGAAAGGAAGACTCCAGATGGTCAAAGAGGGAGAGAGGGGCCGTCTGAGGGGAGAAGGGAAGAAGGAAAATACGGGGAAGGTGATGTGAGAGGCAGCCAGGGCCAGGAAGGAGGTCGCCCCGGGGAGCCGTCCCACACGCGGCCACCACTGGACGCACTTGTAGATGGTGCACTCAGAGAGCACCAGCAGGCTGAGAAGCAGCAGCCACTTCATGGTTCTTTCTTCCTGGGCCCAAGTCGAGGGAGCAGGCGAAGTGGGACGAAGGTGTACAGCAGCAGCAGGAGCTGCCCCTTATATACAGCACTGGTTCCCGTCACCCCCTTTATCAGCCTCCAAATGTCACCCATTACCCTAACCCCAAACAGAAAAGTTCCTGATAAGATTGTCCCCGCCCCTGAGCCATGCTCTGACAAGTTTCCAGTCGAGTAGCTTTCCACTGTAACCACGGGCTCCACGGGGATGGACCTGCGGAGAGAGGAGAGATTGAGCGGTCTCTTATTTCTTAAGTCATGAAAAAGGCCTGCATTAAAACTTTACAAGCTGAGGATTTTGACAAAATTGGTTAAAAGTGCACTTAACACAACATTGAACAGATGTCAGAGGTGCTCAGTGTACCCTGATTTGTCCCAGTGGGACACACGGCTGGGGTTCTTAGAGAGCAGAGGTTGCCGTAGTTGTGAACCCAAGGTACGTGGGTGGGTAGGTTGTTGGGGGCTCAGGACACATTTCCCCACGTAAATGTCATCGTATGGGGTCGTTGGATGTCTAACTAGCCTAGGGGACTTATCATGGGTTGCTTTTCCTGGCAGCTGGGCTGAGTGTGGGAAAGAGGTATGCACAGCATGAGGGGCAGGCAGGGAGATTAGGGAAGAATGCTGCCTTCCTTTCCTGGAGGAGGCAAACCTGAAACAGGCCGGGTTTGTCTTTGGAAACTGTGTCCCGCCTTTTCTTCGCCCCTTCTCTTCCCAGTGCTCCCCTCCTTCCACGCTCTCCACCTTTGAGATCCCACCTGCGTCTGACTCCCCCACGTGCTCCATGCTTAAAACTGGGCTGAAATCAGCTGCAATGGAGCAAAGCAATCTGTGCACACAAATTCATACTATTGTGTGAATGACTTAGAAAGGTTCTCTTTTTAAAAAAGGATGCTTATCAACCCAGTGGATTCTCTACTTTGTGGGGTTTTATTCAGTGGGCAAAGTGGAGTGAAAACTTAATTTATAAATTGTTCTGAAATCAGGTCCCCTGGGCCATCCTTGGGTTTTCCAGCCTCGAGAGCCACAGAGTCTATAATAGCTCCAAATTTCCCCCCCTGCCTCTAGGTGAGCATGGAGGGGTGGGCAGTGTGGATCAAGGTGAGGGCCGGTGATGGTCAGTACAAAGCACTTTGACATTTCAGACTCACCTATTAAGACATCTTTGTGCCTCACATGTGATCTTTGCCCTGTATTTTCCACTTTCACGTCTTCTGGTGCCTGCTTCTCCTCTCTCTTTTCCTCCCTCCCTGAATCTGTGCTCTCACCTTTAGACCGATGCCAGCACTTGTACGGAGGACGTGGTGGCCTTGAAGATGCCTGCCTTAAGCCCTGGGGTCACCAGATGGAATCCTCTGGCTCCAGGCTACCGCTGGGGGGAGGGAGGGAGGGAGGGCATGTGATGGGGGGAGCGCTCATTGGAGTCTTCAGAGGTGTTGGTGTGTTAGGCTGGGTGGGGGTACTTGGGTGTTTGTCATTTTCTTTATACTTTATGTATATGCTCTGCATATATGAAAACTTTCATAGTAATTTCTTTAAAAAGAAAGAAAGAAAGACTGAGTGCTTTGTGCATACTCTTTTGAGACAGGGTCATCTTGCCCTGTCGCCCAGACTGGAGCACAGTGGCATCATCATAGCTCACTGTACCCTTGAACTGCGCTCAAGCAATCCTCC
Organism: Daubentonia madagascariensis; assembly: GCA_023783475.1. Taxonomy (NCBI): domain Eukaryota; kingdom Metazoa; phylum Chordata; class Mammalia; order Primates; family Daubentoniidae; genus Daubentonia; species Daubentonia madagascariensis. The sequence goes on along the minus strand of JAKFHU010002396.1, from coordinate 3,129,957 downwards.
TACCTCAGCCTCCCAAGTAGCTGGGACTACAGGCACATGCCACCATGTCTGGCTAATTTTTTTTTGTCCATTGTAGAGAGAGGGTCTTGCTATGTTGCCCAGGCTGGTCTTGAACTCCTGGCCTCAAGTGATCCTCCCGCCTCAGCCTCCCAAAGTGCTGGCGTTACGGTGGTGAGCCGCGGTGCCCGCCTGGCTGGCCTGCATACTCTTCGAGTTGGCAATGGAGGGAAGTGTGGTTGGAGGGTAGCGGGTGGAGTCGGGGCACCCTCGGGATTGAGATGAGGGGTAGGAACCAGGGAGACCATTGCTCATGTTTTTTATTCATTTTTATCTTTCTCAGTGAATTACGTGGTGCATGGAAGTGTTCAACACAGTTTTTAAAATTAATCACGTGTAAGCTTAGTTAAGGACAGCTTGGGAATGTGTCTTAGTGTAGAGTCATGATTCTAGAATGAGCTATTTTTGCCATTTGCCAGCCGTTCTGGTGACTTACAGAGCAACGTCGTTTGTATGTTTCTCTTCCTCGTTAGTGAAGAGAGAGGGGAGTTTGGAATTATTGACGATTTACTCTTAGCTCAGTGTGGTAAGCAATGTTATTATCTCCATTTTACAGATTAGAAAACCGAGGAACAGACAAGTCATGCCTCTTGCCTGAGGTGACACAGAAGTGGCTGAGCAAGGACTTGGATCTAGGTCTCCGTTACTCCCTGTGCCTTCTCTGTTACTGCACTGACTGGGGCTTGCTGGGGCCCATGGAAGGATTTTATGAAGAGCCCTGGCTCCAGGGTCTGGGTTTTAATTCCAGTCCTGCCTCTGAATAGATACAAGACCTGGGGGTAGTGACCCAGCTGTTCTGAGACTCTGTTTCCTCACCTGTAAAATGGAGGTAATAGTATCATTAGTTTTGTGTGATTCTTGTGAGGATTAAACATGAAGTGCTAACCACCACACCCTTACAGCAGCTAAAACTAAAACCACTGTCCACACCAGGTGCTGACGAGGTTGCTGAACAACTGGAACTTTCCTATATTGCTGGTGGGAATGCGAGATAGTTCAGCTGCTTTGGAAAGCCGTTTAAGCAGTTTCTTAGAAGGCAAACCTGCACTTGCCATTTGATTCAGGAGTCCCCCTCTTTCTCAGACCCCCTGGATGCTGGGCCCTCCAGAGAGGCTCTTGTGTGTCATCCTGGGGGTGAGGGTGATTAGAGCCCTGGGGAGCTCTATCTAGGAGGAGCAGGTCGTGTTCATGCTCCCCTGGACATCTTGGAGCTGGTGTGCAGGGCTTGGAGCCCAAGGATGGGCATTGATTTTGGGGGCATAGCTTGTCTGGAGCCCCACGTGGGAATTTTGGACAGAGGAGAACTATGTTTGGGAAGCAGAGGAAGTACCCTCAGGTAGAAACCTGCAGGCTCCTTTACACATTCATTCAACATGTTTTTATTGTGCACCTGCTGCATGCTGTGCAGGGATGCTCTAGCAGCTGAGGGTACATCCATGAGCAAGATCGGAATAGGCCGTGTCTTCAATGAGTCTGTGGTCAGGTTAAGAGAGATGGGGGAAGTCTTTCTTTCCCATCTGTATGGGTATTTGGATCACACCAAGGGGAAGAAGCTCTTGGATTGGTGAAGATAATTAAGTCTTACTACATTAGAGATTTTTGCCCCCTGAGGGAGGCTGACATGCTTGGTAACACCAATTCAGGGCACATGGCAGATAGACTCTAGGATGGCCCACAGTTATCCATGCCTGCTAGTGTTCATGCCCCTGAGTCATCTCCTTCCCTTGAGTGTGGGCAGGACCTGTGACTTGCTTCTAACCAACAGGATACAGGAAAGCAGATGGGGTGTCACTTTTGTGATAACATTATATAGAATTGTAATGTCTGTCTTGCTAGTCAACTCTCTGTATAGACTCTCTCCTTTGCTGGCTCTGATGAAGACAGCTGCCCTGTGGAGAGGCCCATATAATAAGAAACTGAGGGTGGCCTCTGGCTAACAGCCAGTAGGGAACTGAAGCCCTCAGTCTGACAGTCTGCAAGAAACTGAGTCCTGCCAACAACCACGTGAGCTTGGAAAAATATCCTTCTCCAGTCAAGCCTCAGATGAGACCACAGCTCTGGCTGATATCTTGACTGCAGCCTCATTAGAGACTCTGCAACCAGCTAAACTGAGCCTGGATTCCTGACCCACAGAAGCTGTGAGAAAATGTGAGTTGTTGTAAGTCACTAAATTTGTGTTAATTTGTCATCAGCAATAGAAAACAGGACTGGAAACGTCCTTGAAAATTCCACAAAGACCCACCTGGCTGTTCATGCTCTTCCTTTTTTGGTGCCCTGTGAGGTGCCCTGATTTTAGTGCCCTGTGAGGCAGTTTTCTGCTCAGGCAACGTGAGTGATCTGAGAAGGAGGAAGTTGACATCATTGGTCGAGTTATCTGCAAACCTACATCAATGCATCAGTTCTTACATTTCTGTGGCTCTTTGTGCTTTTCTGAAAGCTTTGAGATACATGATCTTTTTAAAAGAGTTATTAATCCTGCTTTATCCCCATTGACATAGTTCAGAGGCGTTAACTGATCAGTGCAGGCTCACATAACTAAGCAGTGACACAGGGAGGACATGAACCTGGGTCTCAGAAGGCTCTTGTCCTGGGCTGGGCTCTATGTCCACGAACATCCACCTAGTTTCTGCCCATGAGTTAGAGTGTACTGTGGGTTCCATGATGGCCACAGCCTCCATCCTAGGGGCATTCAAAGAAGCTGTTTCACAGCCCCCTTTACCAGAGGAACTCTTGGAAGGGAAAGGGGACCCTGATTCTGGGACTGTGTGCTCTCCATGAAGTCTGGTCATCCAGGGCTGATCTGTGGTTGCCAGCAGGGAAGCCACGTGATCTCATGGTGCCAGACTGGTCCAGCAGAAAGATTAGATAACAATGTTTACCTTGCCATTAGCCCTGCCTCCCTCCGTATGGTAGTGCCTTGCTTTGAGGGGCACTGGAAACAGCGTCTCTAAGGCAGGCACCCGCTGCCAAGGGCACAGGTGTTCAGAAATGTTCCATGAACGTGTCAAATCAAGCAATGCAATGAAATCTAAAGAGCCCAATCATGGCAAGGCTGAGACAGAGCAATTAAGCATGATAAGTGTTATCAAGCTGCTCTGATAGGCCTTAGATGGCTGGTCCCTTAGGAGCTTTCAATCAAGGTTTTGCCAACAACAAAGAGAGCGTTATGCTTTCCATGTCCCAGCCCCAGACTTGGGCTGCTTCTCCAGAGATGCATAAAGGTTTTAAAAATTAAATTTATAATAACATTTTTGGGCCCCAGTATACAAGTAATGCATGATCATTGTAGATTATTTATCAGTAAATGAAATTTTTAAAATGACTCATAGTTCCACTACCCAGAACTAACCACCATTAGTATTGTAAATGCATACACTCATTTACTTACAGAGATGGGACCACACAGTACAGTGCACACTATTTTGCAATCTTCTTTTAAAAGAAAAATTAAGTGGTTTTGTATTTTCCAAGTGATTTCTTATAAGTCTACATCATCACTTTTTCAGCTTTTCTTAAAATACAATATGCACACAGAAAGGTGCATGTGATAAGGAATAGCTTGATGAATTTTCACAAACCAAGCATACCCATGTAAACCATGACCCAGATCCAGAAACAGAACATTACAAGTACCCCAAAAGCTCCTTCAGGCTCTTCCCAGTCACGAACACACCCCTAAACCAAGGGAATCACTACTCTAACTTCCAACAGCAAAGATTCATTTCACTTGTTTCTGCACTTTAGCTAAACGGCACCATATACCAGGCACTCTTGTATCCAGTTTCTTTGCTGAAAATCACATTTATGAAAACCACCCATGATGTTGCATGTAGTTGTAAATTGGTTATTTTCATTGCTGTATATTATTCAATTGTGTTAATATACCCTTTATGTATCTCTTTTCTAGTCAATGGGCATTTGGGTAGCTTCCAGTGGGGGAGTCTTCAGAACAGTGCTCTATGAACATTCTACACTTGATCTTAGACAAAAGGCTGAGAAGTGATGTCTATGAACATTCTAATATACATCTTGTTTCTCTTTTCTTTTATTTTTTAATTGACATATAATAATTGTACATATTTATGGGGTACATAGTGATGTTTTGATACCTATAATATATAGTGACCAGATCAGGGTAATTAGCATATTGATCATCTCAAACATTTATCATTTGTTTGCTTTGGGAACATTCAATATCCTCCTTCTAGCTATTTGAAACTATATAATATATTGTTGTTAACTATAGTCATCCTAATACACATCTTTTAGAGAACATATGTACGTGTTTCTGTTGGGTATATACCCAGGAGTGGAGTTGCTGGATCATAGGGTAGGCATACGTCCAGCTTTAGTAGAAACTACTAAACAGTTTTCCAAAGTGGTTGTATCGTTTAATACTCCTACCAGCAGTGTAGTTCCAGTTGCTCCATGTCCATGCCAACACTTGGTAGGTCAGTCATTTTAATTTTAGCCATTCTAGTGTTCTAGTAGGTGTAAGGATACATCCTCTTATAGTTTTAATTTGCGTTTCCTGATGAATAATAATGTTGGGCATCTTTTCATTGCCTCTTGGCCATTTGTATGTCCTTTTTTTTTTGGAGACAGAGTCTCACTCTGTCACCTTGGCTCCAGTGCAGTGGTGTTATCATAGCTCACTGCAACTTCAAACTCCTGGGCTTAAACTGTCCTCCTGCCTCAACCTCCCGAGAAGCTGGGACTACAGGTGAGCGCCACCACGCCCAGCTAATTTTTTTTCTGTTTTTTGTAGAGATGGGGTCTTGCTTTTGCTCAGGCTGGTCTAGAGTTCCTGGCCTCAAGTGATCCTCCTGCCTTGGCCTCCCAAAGTGCCAGGATTACAGGCATGAGCCACTGTGCCCAGCCCCACTTGTATATCTTTTGTTATTGTTTTAGAGACAGGGTCTTGCTCTGTCACCCAGGTTAGAATGCAGTGCCATGATCATAGCTCATTGTAACCTCAAACTCCTGGGCTTGAGGGATCTTCCCACCTCAGCCTCCTGAGTAGCTGGGGCTATAGGTGCACACCACCACGCACAGCTAGTTTTTTTATTTTTTATTTTTGTAGTGATGGGGTCTCGCTATGTGGCCAAGGCTGGTCTTGAACTCCTGGCCTCAAGCCATCCTCCTGCCTTGGCCTCCCAAACTGCTAGGATTACAGGCATGAGCCACCATGCCCGGCCTGTATATCTTCTTTTAAGAAGTGTCTGCTCAAATCTTTTGGCCATTAAAAAATTAGGTTGTGTGTGTTTTTTATTACAATCTGTAGGAGTCTACATCAGTAATTTTAAATTTTTTAAGAGCAAAATCTCTTCTTTGAATGAAATCTTACGTACATGTGATGGGACTATAGAAAGAGGAGAACAGCTCAGTTGCTGGGCCGCAGAGGTGATGAAGGCCCAGCAGCCCTCAAGACATTTCTATGGAACCTCTAGGAATCTAAGGAACACAGTTTGAGAAACTCCTGAACTAGATTGTCTTCAAATCCCGACCTCCTGTGTGTCTGTGTCCTTTGTGGTTTCAGAATTTGGGGGCTTAGAGGTGAGAGCTCTCCTCCTCCTTTCTCCTAGCTGTCCCTACCCGAATTAATGGTAGTAACTGCCAGGTGCAGTGGCGCGTGTCTGTAATCCCAGCATTTTGGGAGGCTGAGTTGGGAAGATCGCTTGATGCCAGGAGTTTGACACCAGCCTGGGCAACATAGTGAGACCCCCATCTTTAAAAAAAAAAAATTAGCTGGGTGTAGTGGCATGCGCCTGTCATCCCAGCTACTTGGGAGTCTAAGGCAGGAGGATCTCTTGAGCCCAGGAGTTCAAGGCTGCAGTGAGCTATGATTGCATCACTGCACTCCAGCCTGGGTGACAGAGTGAGACCCTGTCCACCGCCCCTCCGCCCAAAAAAAGTATAATAATAGTAACTTCCTGCAGGCGTCGAGCACTTACACTTGCCATGCAGGGTACCTACAAGGTCTCTCCTCGTGAGACAGAGACAGGACTCTATGGCACCATTTTATAGAATTACAGCTGGTAAACTGAGGCTCAGAGAGGCTCAGCAACTTGCCTAGAGTGCAGAGCAGGGAGAGGCAGAGCCGGGGCCCTTGACTCTCCTGTTCTACTTCTCTGCTGAGATGGTTGCAGTGCTGACTGTGTCTGCTCTACGGAGCCCAAAAAATTCTTGGGAGAAACGGGGGTGGAAGTTCTCTTGAAAGGAGGCCTTTGACATGTGAGAGGCTTCCAGGGACTGGCATGCTCTATTTCTTGACCGGGGTGGGGTTACATGTGTGTTTTATGATAATGTGTTAAAGTGTACATTTATGCTGTAAGCATATTTTTATGTGTATGTTATGCTTCGCAATTGAAAAAATAAAGAGCAGGTAGCATGCTTTATTCTCGCCCTAGCTCCTCCTTACCTTCTTCTTTTTTTTCTTTTTGGAGACAAAGTGTCGCTCTGTCACCCAGGCTGGAGTGCAGTGGCATCATCATAGCTCACTGCAACCTCAAACTCCTGGGCTCGAGTGATCCTCCTGCCTCAGCCTCCCGAGTAGCTGGGACTATAGGCCTGTGCCACCACACCAGCTAATTTTGCTAATTTTTCTATTTTTAGTAGAGACAGGGTCTCACTCTTGCTCAGTCTGGTCTTGAACTCCTGAGCTCAAGTGATCCTCCTGCCTTGGCCTCCCAGAGTGCTGGGGTTACAGGAGTGAGCCACTGCACCCGGCCTCCTCCTTACCTCCTAAGGAAAGCAAGTTTCTTATTCGTTCTGACCCCCAGACTCCCAAGGACTGGCAAGTGGCATGTGGGAGAGAGAACGCTTGTCTCAGCACCGTCCATGTCCCCAGGGCAGGCAGAATGAAGCCCCTTTCACCCAGCCAAGCCACTGGGGCCAGCTCTGACGCTGGGCAGAAACCCTAGGACAAGGAGGAAGAATGGGGCCCGTGATCACATACATATAGACAGAGACAATGGCTAACATGTGTAAAGGCAAGTGTGTTATGAGAATTAAGTCTCATTTCAACAATGCTATGGGGTAGGTACTCCTCTTATTCATGCTTTACTGATGGGACACAGAGAGGTTTAGTTACTTGTCCACAGTCGTACAGCTATCAGGAGCAAACCTGGGATTCAAACCCAGGCTGTGTGGATCCTGAGCCCACACTTGTAAGCATTTACCACACTGCCTCTTAGAACGTGGTGAAAGCTCGGGGCTCCCTTCCCAGGGTGACACACACACAGACACACACCCAATTTCAGAGCTCCCAAAGCCCATGTGTGGGGCTCAGCAAGGTGAAGCAATTCTGCTCAAGCAACTGGAGTTGTTGACCATGGATAAGGCTCCAATACAGGTAGTGAGCTCTGCTCCATGGGAGGTATGTAAGCAAAAGCTGGGATGTCATCTGGCAGCTGGTGCAAAGTAGGCATTTCGTACAGATTAATTAAGCAAATGAATGAATGAGTCGCCCTTCACACTTTCCCTCCTGGGGACAACCAGAACCTGCTCACCTTCAGGGGCCAGGAGCATGGGGAATAAGAACCATCCTAGACTTTCTAACAAATAGTGCTGAGGAAACTGGATCTCCACATGCAATAGAATGAAGTTGGATCCTTACCTAGCACCATATACAAAAATTAACTCAAAATGGATCAAAGACCTAAATGTTAGACCTAAAACTGTAAAACCCTTAGAAGAAAACATAGGGTGAAATCTTCATGACATTAGATTTGGCAATGATTTCTTGGATACGACACCAAAGGCACAGGCAACAAAAGAAAAAATAGACAAATTGGGCTTCATCAAAATTTTTAAAAATTGTGCATAAGAAGACAATATCAATAGAGTAAAAACACAACCCATGGAATGGGAGAAAATATTTGCAAATCATATGTCTTATAAGGGATTAATATCCAGAATAAATAGAGAACTCCTAAAACTCAACAATAAAAAACCCAAATAGCCTGACTCAAAAATGGGCAAAGGTATTTCTCCAAAGAAGGTAAACAAGTAGCAGATAAGCAACAAAAAGATGCTCAGTGTCACTAGTCATTGGGGGAAAGGAAATCAAAACCACAAGATACCGCCTCATCCCCATGAGGATGGCTATTATATAAAAAAATGGAAAATAATAAGTATTGGAGAGGATGTGGAGAAATTGGAACCCTCGTGCACAGTTGGTGAACATGTAAGATGGTGCAGCTGCTGTGGAAAACAGTATGGCTGCATCTCAAAAAATTAAGAATAGAATTACCATACGATCTAGCAATTCTGAGTATATACCCAAAAGAATGGAAGCAGGGTCTTGAAGAGATATTTGTACACCCATGTTCACAGTAGCATTATTCACAATAGCTAGAACTTGGAATGGCCCATGGGTCCATCAGCAGATGAATTTGTAAGCAAAATGGGATATATCCATACGATGGAATATTATCCAGCCTTAAAAAGATGGAAATTCTGACAAATGCTACAACATGGATGAACTTTGAGGACACTATGCTAAGTGAAATGAACTAGTCACAAAAGACAAACACTGTGTGATTCCTCTTAGGTGAGGTGCCTAGAGTAGTCAAATTCATAGAGATAGAAAGTAGCACAGTGGTTCCCAGGGTTTGGGGGGAGGGGAGTGGGGAGCTAGTGTTTCATGGGGACAGAGTTCCAGGTTTACAAGATGAAAAGAGTTCTGGGGACGGATGGTAGTGATGCTTGCAGAACATTATGAATGTGTTTAATACCACTAGACTGTACACTTAAAACGATTAAGATGATAAATTTTATGCTATGTGTATTTTACTACAATAAAATAATTGGAAAAAAGAGAACCATCCCTGATGGCTCCAAATTTGTGAGCCCTTGAGCAGGGAGGGCGCTAGGTCTGTGGTCCAAGCTCTGCAGGCAGAGTCAGGAAGCAGAGAGAGGCAATGGTTCCTGGGGGCAGGAATGTGCTTGTGCCCCAGCCCTGGAAAGGACAAGGATGGCCAGGGCTTTGACCCCCACCTTCCAGCACCAGGCTGGTTGGCCCTGAGGAAAGGGTCTGACACCTGTTTTGGGTAAAATACAAGAGAAGGGCTTGAGGGAGGTGGTGGCAGGAATTCCACCTGCAGGGGTTAACTGGAAGCAGAAAAGGAAACATTTGGAATCTGGGAGTGGGCTGGGGGCTGGGGATGGAGAGAGTGTGAAGCTATTAAGCAGGAGATGGAAAATTCCCAGGCTGGGCCATAACCAAGGAGTTGGCCTGCAGTGTCCAAGAAGGGATGGAGGGGTCTGGGCAGGCTTCCTTTTCCCCCACAGCCCCATGCTCCCCTTCAGGGCGCCTCCCCTGTGCTGCACCTGCTCAGAACAAGATGGGTGACCCCCTCTTGGGGACAGAGGTTAAGGTCCCCTGATAGTGTGTCCCGCCCCACGTAGCCCCAGCTCCTTTGTCCTCGGTATCTCTAACGTGCCACGTTATCCCAGTGGAGCGTAGCTCTGGACCTGGCTTCCTCAGCCTTTTCTGATCCAGTCTGACCTGGTCTACGTCTTGTTCCTTTTAAGTGGTGACCTGAGTCCTGGTCTTCAACCTGTGATTCTGCCATGTTTGGTTATAGGGGAGGGAGGCTGGGGGTGTGGCTGGAGGATATTTAAAGCGCCTGTCCTGGGTCTCCTCTTCCAGACAGGTAGAACCAGGGCACCCAGCTGCCTGTCCCCCAAAGGACCTGGAGCAGCAGCTTCGAGGGTCTTCACACCTTGGCCTGGGGTGGGAAGCAAGGCAGCAAATGCAAGCAGAAGGCTTTGCCATCTTCTTATGGCTACTTTCTGCTTTGTATCCTTGGCCAGGTCCCTGAGTACCAGAGTCCTCGCGAGCCCTTTGCCTTGTTCATCTCCTTGTTCATTGATTGATTGATTGATTCATTCATTCCACATGCCAGGCAGCAGGCTTGATAGAGATGAATCAGCCATGAATTTTGCCCTTGATGGGTTTACATCTGAATGGGAGAAGTAAGACCCATACTCAATTCACTGTAATATAAAGCAGAAAATGGTAGTAATGGTTAAATAGGGCAGGATACTGAAAAGGGTAGAAAAGGGACAATGTGCTATGGGTCATTCAGGAAAAGGAGCACCCTTCCAGGGGACATCTGGGAGGCCACCTTGGAGGAGGAGGCATCTGAGCTGTCTCACTAGCATTTGGAAGCTGAGCTCAGCCCACGAGTATGTTCCCCCTTCCCAGGGGGAGTCTCATTTTTACAAGGATATGAGCCTGGCACAGAGGAGCTGTGGAGAGAGTGGCTGAGCATTTAGCACTTGGACTGGCCCTCTAGCATGAGGTTCCAATGGCTAGGATATGTAGAGGGCTTCTGGGCCTGGCTGGAGGCTCCGAGATCACATTGCTTATGGAGGGAGAGCACAAGCCTCCTGTTTTTGTCCTCAGCAAGAGGTGAGCCTGTGTCATTGGGGGTGGAGCCCTGGGCCTGCCCGTCTGCCCAGCCCATGGCCCATGACTGGCCCAGGTAAGGCTGTGGGCAGAACTTGGCCAATGGGTCATATGGGGGTGGTGGACATAGGGTTCAGGCAGGAGGTGTCACAGTTCCCGATTTCAATGCTGACAGCTGCGACTTGGGCTGAAACAGCTTGTCTTCTTGCCCTCTGCTGCTCTGGGCCATTCAAACCCTCCCATGGGACATGTCCACCCTTGCCTTGGGCCCGGGCACATGCCCTTCCCTTTGAATGCACTTCTCTCAAGACCTGGGGTGCCTGTCACAGTCCTTGCGGAAACAGGCGGCCCACCCAGAGGTTTGGAGAGACTTGGTGAAGGGACGATGTGCAGAGGAGTGGGCAGGGGTAAAGGACCCCCAAAGGGATGTTGAGGCACTGGGAGCCAGCAGCAGTGGGAAGCCAAAGAGGCCAGGGAAGGGAGCCACACTCCCTGAGCCTGGCTCGAGCTGGGGCTGGAGGCAGAGGGCACGGAGCCCTGGGGTCAGCCTCCCGGCTCGGAGCAAGGCAGATCCTGGCAGAAGGCATGGGGGGCGGAGGAAGAAGAGCTCCCCTGCTAACATTAACCTACCTCACATCCATCCCTTCCTCCCGCGTCCTGTGGCTGCCTTGTCCCCCAGCACAGCACCTGACCACCCGCAGTGGACTGTGGGCTCAAGGACAGAAATGGAGTCACATCATCCTTGCGCTGGGGCACTTGCCCTGGCCTGGCACAGAGAATGGAGAAATGGGTAGGTCAAAACAGCAAGGGGAGCTGAGACACGGGAGTCAGGCCCGCGTTCAAATCCTGCTCCCACGCCAGTGACCTTGAGCGGTCTTTCCGTGAGCGTGAGTGTCCTCATTTATAAAGACAGGCAATCATGCCTGACCTGTTGAGTCATTGACAGAATAAATAGGTCCATAGTAGGCAACAGAAAAATGGAGGGCCCTTCTCTCCTCACTTTTGTTGTGGGGAGGAAAAAAGTGTGACCTTGTTTGTTGCCAAAGCAGTATAACATTATGAGAAACGAAGTCATTCATGACTTCCCCTTCCTAACATAAATATTTTCCTTTTTGTATTTCTCCTTCATTTTTTGTTGGCATGAAGCCATTTAAATTTTTTTCAACTTTTCATTTTGAAAATATTTTAAGGCTGGGCTCAGTGGCCCATGTCTGTAATCCTAGCACTTTGGGAGGCCGAGGTGGGAGGATCACTTGGGCCCAGGAGTTTGAGATTAGCCTGAACAACATAGTGAGACCCTGTCTCTACCAAAAATTTTTAAAAAATTAGCCGGGTGTGGTGGTGCGCACCTGCAGTCCCAGCTACTCGGGAGGCCGAGGCAGGAGGATCTCTTGGGCCCGGGAGTTTGAGGCTGCAGTGAGCTACAATGATGCCACTGCACTCTAGCCTAGGTAACAGAGCAAGACCCTGACTCAAAAAATAAATAAATAAATAAATAAATATTTAAAATCTACAGAAAAATTGTAAGAATGGTACAACAAATTTCCATATACATTTCACCCAGATTCACTTATTGACATCCTACCATAGTCACTCTCTTCCTCTCTCTCGCCACACACACACATACACACATATTATTTTGGTGGGATGATTTGAATCAATTGCAGACACCATGACCCTTTGCTCCTAAATATTTAGTGTCTCTCCAGAGATATCCGCTTACATGGGCAATGTCACAGTGATCACATGCAGGAAATCTAACATTGATACAATACTATTATCTAATACACAGCACATATTCAGATTTCACCAGTTGCCCTAAAATTCATTTAGTCTTCACTGTAGCCCAAGAAGGAAGGGACTATTCTTTCCTGTTTTTTTTTTTTTAGTTTATATAATTTTACAGTTTTATTGAGATGTATTTCACATATCATAAATTCTCCCATTTAAGGTATACAGTTCAGTGGTCTTTAGTATGTTCGTGAAATTGTACAACCAACACCATGTTTTTTTTATGACTTTTAATTTTCTGATCCAGGGTGCAATCCAAGATCATATAATACATTATTTCTGGTTGCCAGGTCTCTTGGGTCTCCTTTAGTCTTGAACAGTCCCTCAAAAGCCTGCCTTTTTCATTTATGACTGACATTTTTGAAGAGTAAAGGCTAGCTGTTTTGCAGAATGTCCCTCAGTTTGGGTTTGTTTGATGTTTTCTTGTGGTTAGAGTCAAGCTATCTGTTTTTTACCAGGACTATCACATAAGTGATATATGTGCTTCTCTGTGCATCATATCAGGAGGCATCTCATGTTGATTTGTCCCATTATTGGTGACATTAGCTTTGATTATTTCCCTGCTGTTAGAATATAGGTTGATTTCCAACTTTCACTGGTATAAATAGATTCTCTAGGAAAATCTTTATAGCTAATAAATAATTTACAGCTAATAATAACAAATATAATATTTATTTACTTGGGGTATATTTGTCAAAGTGGGATTCGCAGTTCTAAAGGTAGGAGAGTTTATATGACAGTGGTTTCATGTCATTAAAGAGCCGTTCAAGTATATGGAACCAGTGGGTAGGTCTGAGACATGTGGGAACGTGTGTGTGTTTATGTGTGTATGTGTGTAATATCTATGTTGGCCACTAGATGTCAGTCCTCCACTGACCCTTTGCTCTGGGATAGCTTTTTCTCTGGGAAACAATTCACTCCAGCAGAAACCCAGGTAACCCCAGCAAAGATACGATCTTCTCTCTGTTGGAGGTCTTTCACTTTCTTTTATAAAACAGTGCTTAGCTTTCCCCTGATCTTAAAAGCAATCATTGAAAAAAACTAACAGAAGTATAAGAAGAGAGGAAAAATTGCCCATAGAGCTGCCTTCTGGAGATAATGGCTGTTACATCCTTTAATTAACTGTTAACCTTTTAATCTTTGTCTGATGTATATTTCAAATAGTAACAGCTCATGCTACTCTGTGACTGGCACCATTCTAAAAGTTTTATATGATTAATTCATTTAGTCTTCACCGTAGCCCAAGAAGGAAGGGACTGTTCTTTCCTGTGATTTTTTTTTAGTTTATATAATTTTACAGCTTTATTGAGATGTATTTCACATATTATAAATTCTCCCATTTAAGGTGTGCAGTTCAGTGGTCTTTAGTATATTCATGGAATTGTACAACCAACACCATGATTTAATTTCAGAACATTTTCAATACCCCAGAAAGAAATTCTGTACTCATTGGCATTTCTATTCTTGCCCCAACTGGAAGGGACTATTCTTATTCCAAATTTATAGAACAGGAAACGGATGTCCAGAAATGAACTTTTCCAAGGTCGTGTGACTGGTTCTTATCAGAGTTGGGGTTTGAACTCAGTCAGAAAGGCTCTGGGACCTGTATTCCTGGCCACCATGCCGTACTGTCTTCTGTGCACTTAGCAAGCCTGGGGTCATGCCGTCTTGGACTCTATTCTTTTCTCTTAGCATCATATTTCTCATGACATTGAATATTCTTCTAAGACATGACGTAAGATGGCGGCATGATGTTCCAGCTGTGCTATAGGCACTCTGTGTTTAACAGACATTGAGTTCCAGATTTCCCCTTGTGTGGAGACTCTCGGGATTCCATCCTTGCTCATTCATGTTTGTGGGCATTTCTGACCATTGCCTTAGCATTAATCTTGGAAGCCAAATGGCCGGGAGAAAGACTATACATATTTTAAGGACAAATCACCTCCAAAAAATTATACCAATTTATACTTTTACAAGAAGTGTTCAAGAGCCGTCTTTTTTCCCAAATAAATGTTTTATTTCTTAATATGCTTTAATGCTTTTTTCACTTTACCAAAATTATAACTGCAGGCTAATGATATCACCTAGAACTAAGGACACTTACTCAGCACAATCTACTGATAGAAGTTATAGTCAGTTGCTCCAATTTCTTCTCGCTTCTTAGGAAACGGCATACCAATAATGAGAAGAATAAAATGAGATTCTTTACAAAAGATCTGAAATGAATCCCAGGTAACATGCATTGATAACAAAAAGCCTCTCAAACTTAGGGACTCTGATGCAAAACCACAAGTGGGAATCATTTAACTCAATGATCTTCTTGAGGTCCCACCCAACACAGACATCCCACAATTCTAAAAAGTTTTCAAGAGAAAAAATTTTAGGTTTGGTAAGAGCCATCTATTTCTCCACATTCTTTCTCACCAAAGGCTGTAAATGTCTTTGGTCTGCAATTGGTAAATGATAAAAGCGGAGGGGGGCAGATTTTTGCTTTGAAGATCAGAACTCATCCTCATGTTGGTGGCACGAGGCATAAATACAGAGCCTCAAGGAGTCTGGCTCATTAATAGACACCAGCTCCAGCCTGGGTCTCAGGCACATTTAGCGGAGCAAACCTTGACCTCCTGTGGTTGATGGAATGGAAACGAGCTATGTTGACACCAGATGTGTCTCCTGCCTGAGAGGCAGCAGTGTGCTCTAGCAGGAGCACTTACAACTCACTCATTCATTTATTTTTATTTATTTATTTATTTATTTTTTGAGACAGGGTCTCACTCTGTTGCCCCGGCTAGAGTGCAGTGGCGTCATCAGAGCTCACTGCAACCTCAAACTCCTGGGCTCAAGTGATCCTCCCGCCTTAGCCTCCCGAGTAGCTGGGACTATAGGCACACACTACCATGCCCAGCTAATTTTTAAATTCTTTGTAGAGACGGGGTCTCACTTTTTCTCAGGCTGGTCTTGAACTCCTAGCCTTAAGCAATCCCCCTGCCTCGGCCTCCCAAAGTGCTAGAATTATAGGCACGAGCCACTGTACCCGGCCTTCATTCATTTATTCAATATTATTTCCAGAGGGCCTACTATGTGTCTGGGACTGGGTGGTGGAGCCAGACAGATCTGAGGAGACTTCCCTCATCTGGGGGACAACATCAACCACCTTGCAGGGAGTTGGGGGAGACAATGAAATAATGTATGGAAAGCCCTCAGTAAATCAATTGGAGCTATTTTCTTACTCTTATTGGTGGTTTCTGACCAAGAGAGATGTCGCTTATGGTTCCATGAAGATCTAGCTGGAAAATGAATTTTACAAACTTGAGTCTCCATTAAGCCCAGTTTATATTTACCGTTTGTTTAAAAACAAAACCAATTCTGGTCTCACTCTTTCCTTGCTCTTATGCTATGCATGACCCTGTGCTGTCCCAAAGGGATGGAGTACACATAGCCATCCACATACAGTGGATTTGCACATAAGTAGGAACTGCAGGGTTTTGGGGTGTGTTTCAGGGTGTGGTGGTAAGAGGGGGCTGCTAGTCTTTGGGGGAACCCCAGGAGGCACGTTTCCAAGGCAGACCTGCCTAGGAGTGGAGTTTGTTGACGTCCATGAAGATGATATCTCAATGGTAAGGGGTATGGGACGTGGGAATGGGGTCCAGGGACAGATGACCTCTGGGACTGTCACAGGGAGGACACTCTTTCATTTGAGGGATGGCCTTGACAGAGGTAGGCCATCAGACCAGGTGGTCCTTCAGGGTCCTTTCTAGCCTGAGGGTTCCTTGAAATCAGGAAGTTGTCCTTTTCTGACTTGGTGTCTTTGCACACGCTGCCTCCATGGCCTGGGTCAGCCTTCCTACTCCAGAGCTGAGAAATTCCTGGTCATCATTCAAGATTGAGCTCAATGTCACCCTTCCTGGAAACCTTTTCTTGGCTCCCTGAAGACAAAGCGCATTGCTCTTCTGGCCTCCTTCCAACACCTCTGTTGTTCCCTCCACTAGGCCCTCACCGTTGAGTGGTAGAATTTGTCTCTTTATCTGTCCTCATGACACAACGGCCAGCTCTCTACCCTAGGGGTCCACCCCAGCACCTGGCACATAGTAGGTGCTTACTAAATATGTGTTGAATGGAAGGATGATGAAGAAAGGAAGACAAAGCATCCCTTTTGCTGATGTTTGTCTCACCTGAGTAAAGGGTATTACTATGCATTGAGATGGGTGTTATTTTCTATTTTATTTATTCTTCCTGATCTTTCTTCCATCTGGGCTCCCCTCCCTCTGCCTTCTGACCTCTGTTGCCCCCATCCTGTGCTTCTTCCTGGAGTCTCCAAGTGAGAGGAAGTGATGCCCCCACCCCAAACTTCCCAAACCATGGCAGCTCAAATCAAGTGGTTTCATGGCTGTACCCGGGTGAAGCTCAGGATGGCATGCTCTGGAAGGCTGGGGGCTTTGTCTCTCCTGGTGCCCTTGTATATGAGAGATTCCCTCCCCAAGATAGTCTCTGAGGCCAACGGAAGGGCCATGCTGGGTGTTTGTGGAGTAGGAATGGCTAAGGAGTCCATGTGAAAAGCAGGACTGGAATGCACATTGCAGTTGCAGGTGGCAGAGAGCTGGTGGCCGAGGTCCTTTGCCTGCCTTATGGGGAGCCAGGTGGGAACCACCCCAGTATGAAGGGCTTTATCCACAGCCCACCTTGAGCAGAAGGCCACTGTCAAAGGTCTTTTGAAGATGGGAAGAAGAGAACCTATTTTTAATTATCCTTTACCGTCCTTCTGCATGAGGAGGTGGCAGGTGTTGGTGGGCCAGTCACAGACTCTTCCACCTGTCTACAGCACCCCTCTGCCACTTCCTTTGGGCACTGCTCCTCCCTAGCTCCAGCCATGTGGTTCTAGAGGAAACTGTCAATCACCTCCAGGTCACAGGTGAGGCCACCTGACCAAGTAGAGCCAATCACAGTACCCCATTCCCTGGCCAGGATGGTCGGTCCAGGGCTGGACACATGACCCGAGGTGGACCAGTCAGAGTCCTCGGTGTTTTCTGAGCTCCTTTCCTTCCTGGCTGGATGCCCTAAGGATCTTTACATCCCCGGGGCAGGCAGTGGCAAAGGCTTCCACCCATGGGCAGACGCCTGGGCAAAGAAAGCTGTCAGGCAAAGAGAATCAGAGACAGAAGAAGGAAAGGAGGGAGGTAAACAGTGAGTGGATGGTTTTTGATCCCTTGGGTCCAGTCACCAAGCTCTTCGCTCTGGTTCTTGCAACTACCCCAGAATCCTTCCCTAGTAAGCCTCCCTTTTCCTTCCAGCCAGCTGGATCCGGCTCCTCTCCCTTGTGGTCTGGGCTAGATCCTAGAGTCCTGCTTCATTCCGATGTACTTCCCCGACCCAAGGAGGAGGCGACCATTAGTATTAGCACCATTGAAAATAAAATCTTTTATTCTCCACTGCGATTAGGGCTTTGCAGAGCACCAAACACAGCTCAAGTCAGCGCCCCCGGGCGACAGTGCCCCGGAGGAGTGTTTGAGTTTGTGTTTGGGATGGGCTTGGCTGCCTTCTGGAGAAGTTCAGCGTTTATGCCGCAGGAGCCAGGCCAATCCTGTTGTTCGCCCGATCGAAAACGCTGAAATACAGCCTCAGGAAAACATCTCCCAAGATCCAGAGGTTTGAGCTGGGCGCGTTCTCTGAGTAACTGTCAAAGTTGCTGTAGCAGGTGCCTGAGTGACTCTGGGGAAGACGACAGAAACACGCAGAGGTCAGCCTAAGTCCTCGCCTGCCCCCCCTTCCATATCCAGTCCTGGTGGCCCCTCAGCTTGGTGGCCCTCCTCTGGCAGGAGCCAAGGGGCTCGCTCCCGAGGCGGCAGCAGCAGGCTGCCCACCCAGGACCCGGAACCGCTGCGGTTTCCCGCACACTCGGCCGCGTCTCTCCCTCTGACCCTTGTTTGCGCTGTTCCCTCTGAGAGAATGCCTTTCCTTCTCCTCTGCACCCCCTCATCCTTAAAGACTGAGCTCCAGCACCCCAGCCCCACCCCAGGGCAGCCTTGTTGGGCCCAGGCTTGGCCTCCTCAGCCACTCCAGGCTGGGGTGCTAGGGCGGTGACTTTCCTTGGAGCTGTGCCCCCAGCCCCCATCACGCTGGATCGCCTGGTCTGCTGACTCATCTGCCCCGGGCTGCCAGGCTCCCTGGGGTGCCATTTGTGTGGAGCCCGGTCTAGACCTGCTCCCACCCCAAGCAGGCCTTCTCCCACCTCTCTGTGGCTGGAGCTTAGGATTGTTTAAATTCCCTCTCTCCTCAAAGCTTTTTTCTAACCCTGTCAGCCTCCCCTGGACTCTCATGGGCCTCAAATATGTGCCAGGTGCTGTGTGGTCCCCAGCATCCTTATCTATGTCAACATTATAAGCACCCCACAGAGGGAGGGGCTGTTACCCTACTTTGCAGAGGAGGGAACTGGGGCTTAGCAAGGTGAAGTTGTGGCCTGGGACTAGGGTGACCATGTAATTTATCATCCAAACCAGGACGGTTTGGAGAAGGGAAGGGAGCACTGTTAGTAACTGTGGTGGGACAACACGTTGGGACCATCCCCAGCCAACCCTGTCTGTCACTATTCCTTTGGCATATTGCAAGCATTCCTATAGCCAACTTTCCATGTTCATCCTTTGGAGTGTCCTGGTTGAACTGAAGCTTCTTGGGGCAGAGGCCCTTCCTGTCCCACCCTCCCTGTCCCTAGCACCGTGCCAGCACGGGGTGATTATTGCTCAACAACTATTGGAGGTGATGGGTGTCCCAGACCACCTCTTGCTATGGGTGTCTGTTTTGGGGCTTGGCAGAGTCTGCAATGGCGCAGCTTGGCCTCCGGGGGGCCTCTTCATTCCGCAACCCAACCGTCCCCACAAGTCCTGGGAAGTGAGGACTAGCCCGGGGCGCCTCACCTTCCGGATGTAGGCACTGGCTGGCACCGGGTAGCTGATGCCATTGATGATGAAGATGATGTCAGGCAGGGTGTTAATGGCGTCACAGTGGATGTTGTACTGTCAGAGAAAGAGGGGAGAAGGTTGACCCAACTGGTCCATCAGTGTGTGGAGGCCCCAAGTGACCTCTGGCAAGACCCTTTACCTCGCCTTCTTGGGAGTACTCGGCATTGATGCTGTTCTGGATGTTGAGGATAGGGTCACGTGGGCCAGTCAGCAAAGAGGTCCCAGTGTCAACAATGGCCTGGCAGCCACCATGACAAGCAATAACCTTCCCATCCATGGTGATGCTGAGAGACAGGGGCAAAGCAGACACCAGGATCACTCTGCAGCCTCCCTCCATCCCGCCCCCTTCCTGGCTGTCCCCAGAACAGCCTTTTAGCTCGGGTCCCCACTCTGTTTCCCTTTGCACTAGGCACACTGACCTTCTGTGACTTCCTTTCAATTCTTGAATGCTCCAACCTGTTTCTTGCCTCAGGGCCTTTGCACATGCTGGTCTCCCTTTCTAGAACTGCCCCCAAGCCCTCTGTCTGGCTAATTTCTGCTCATCCTCCAGCTTCCAGCTTAATCGTTGCTTTTCTGGGGAAGTAGATCTGGCTCCTGTCTTGGCCAACCCCATCATTCTCTTGCTTGTTTCTAGCAGGTAGTGAAGTGGGAACTCATTATTCATGGGACTCATTGGTTCATGTCTGTCTGCCCTACTGGATGGTGAGGACTGTAAGCGCAGGTTGTGTCCTCAGTGCCTCCCTCAGGTGCCGGGCACACAGTGGATGCTCAACATATCTTTGTTGAATGAATGCACGAGGGAAACTGGAGACCTGTGTCTGGTGTCCGACCAACTGCAGGGCCCCAGAGTGAAGCAGGAGGCCCTCTCGGGCAGCAGATGCTCAGAGTGGTGGGAAAGGGCTACAGGCTGCTCTGGAAGAGATCCCTCCCAGGATCCCAGCTCAGATGCCAAGGCCCCTGGCCCAGGCAATGCCTAAGGCAGCCAGAGGCTACAGATGCCTCCAAAGGACATTTTAAGCTTTTGCCCAGTGGCATCACACAGAATCCAGTTGGTTACTGTCCCTGTGTTCCCAGACATTCCAGGATTCCCAGGTTCCTGATTCTCTGTCACAGTCCCTGGCCCCATGGTGTGCTGAGGATGGGGGTCGTGTGGGGACTGTCCTTTTGTGTGATTCTCTTTCAGCTCAAGAATGAAGCAGACCTCTCTTCATTGCTGGGTATCTTCTCCCTGGGTTGACCAACCTTCCAGGTGTGCCTGGGACTTTCTCTGTTTTCAAAGTGAAAGTCCTGTGTACTGGAAGCCCCCTTGGTCCTGGATAAACCAGGACAGTTGATCACTTACCACGCCTCTGTTTGGCCTGGTGGGCTTCTCCCTGACCCGCTTTAGGATCCTCAGACCAGGCTTCCCGCCCACACCACGGCACGGCCAGGCCTCCCCACACTGCACGGCCTCTTCCCAGGGATCCCAGCTTCCCAGCCCTGTGGGTCTCCCTGCTTCTTCTCTTAGTGCCTGAGACTCAGGCCTGACCTGTCTTCTCTTGTCAAGACCCTGGTCAGGAGGCCTGGAGGGATTGGAACCACAGTGCACTGTGTGTGCATGTGTCTGTGTGGCTGTTTCTGGGGGTGGGTGTGGCTGTGTGTGTGTATGTCTTGTGACTACGTGAGTTTGTATGTGTCTGTGACTGTGTGTCTATCTTTGTGGCTGTGTGTGCATGCATGTGTGTGTGCATGTGTGTCTGCGCATGCACGTGTGTGCATGTGCGTGTGTGTGCGCACGAGTGTGTGGCATCACTGGGGGCAGGAATCAGAGAGAGGGGCTTACCTGTCCATGTCTACCTGCCAGTAGAGGCGTCTGGACACTGGCACCCAGTTAAGGTCCCCGATGTAGTAGGAGGGGTCCACCCCGCCAAGCATCAGCACACTGCCTTTCTCTTCCTTGCTGGAGGGGAGGAAGAGGAAGAGCTCATTGCCAGGAATAACGGGTAGCATTCTTCACGCTCAGCGACACACCAGGCGCTGCCTAGGGATTTGCTATCATTGCTCACTCAGTCCACACACTCACACAGCGTAGGGAGCAGGCACTACTACGATCTCCATTTTATGGGTGGGAAGTTGAGGCAAAGAGGGGTTGAATACCTGCCCAAGGCTGGTCACATGGCCAGTAAGTAGCAAAGTTGACCTCTGAACCTGGACAGTCTGGCTTCTGAGCTGGGCTCTGACCACCCTACTCTTCTGAAAAGGACCAGGTCCCCTCCAGCAATCAGAGCAGACTCTGGGATGTGGTTGGAGGATCCGTGGCCAGGGGCGTCTGATTGCCACCTTGTCCAGGCTGTCATTTTCCAGAAAAACTGAGGCCTAAGGGGGACTAAGGGCCATCGTTCAGGCCCACACAGGGCTGGCTTCATGGGCCTGCGACCTGTGCCATCCACTGGGCCCTGTGCTTAGAAGAGCCCTGTGCCTCTGCTGTTGCTGTTTTGAAATTCTTATACTTTTTGAATAAGGGTCCCTACATTTTCATTTGCACTGGGCCCTGCAAATTATGTAGCTGGTCCCGGGCTCACGGTAAAATCTTAGTGCGGAAGGAACATCCCTGCAGACCCCTCTCCTCCCACATCGAATCCCTCAGCAAATCCTGTTGCCTCTTCCTGAAACACCCAGCCTGACTCCCCACTGCTCTTCCTCTCCCCTGGGCCCGGCTGCCACCCTCTCTCTTCCCTGGCCTCCCTGCCTCCACTCTGTCCAGTCACCTCCAGCAGGCACCCAGGATGAGCTTTCAAACACAGAAGTCAGATCATGTCTTTTCCCTGCTTAGCCCCTGCCAGAGGCCTCTGTTCCCACTTAGGACAAACAAAGCCCCAGGGTAGCCTTGACCCACCCCCTGGCGGTCCTTGATGCTGCACGCTCTGCACACTCACCTGGTTCTCCTCTGGGCCTTTGCACTCCTGCTTCCCCGAGCCTGGCTCTCAGAGTCTCAAGCCCGACCCTTTCCCATGGCAGAGGTCTCCGCTCAGAGTGCCTTTTCCCAACGCCCAACTCAGAACGCACCCTCATCCCTGTCCGTTCTATCAGCCTGGTTTATTGCTTTCACAGAACCAATTATTGTCTGGAGTTGTCTTTTTCCTTTTTTTATTTACTTATTTCCTGTCTGCCTTCTCTACTTCTTGCCTGTCTGCTTCCTGTGTACAGAGCAGTACCCAGCACACAGTAGGTGCCCAGTTATCTCCCTTGATTGGATACAAGTGTTCCTGAGGCTTAGAGAGTTCAAATAACCTGCTTACATTCAGGCTATGGAGCCGGAGTTTGAACCCAGGTCCCCCAGAGCTACAGCCTCAACCACCAGACTCTCCTTCCTACTGCACAGCTCTGTGGGGTCAACCACTGCCTTTGCGGGGAAGACACAGTCTGTCAACAGGGTCCTCCTCTTGTCTGAGCTCCACCCTTCTCCCCTACCCCCTACCAGACCCTAAGCCAGTCAGGGGATTGCAGCTTTTCTTTTCTGAGCCCAGTGACCGGAGACTTGTTGATGGATTGACCACCTGCCATGAGGGGGGGGTCCTGAGGGCTGAGTTCGAGTCCTGCCACTACCAGTACCTGACTGGGCAACCTTGTGTAGGGCCCTCACTGAGCCTGTTTCCTCATCCATTGAACAAAGGGACTGGATTACAGGGGCCAGCAACTTTTTTCTATAAAGGGCCAGATTGTCAATATTTTGGACTTTGTGGGCTGCACAATCCCTATTTCACTGCTTAATGCTGCCACTGTGTGCAAAAGTAGCCACAGACAACATGTAAATGAGTGAACATGGTTGTGTTCCAATAAAACTTTATTTATAAAAACAGGTGATGGGCCAGATTTGGCCCCCAGGCTATAGTTTGCTGACCCCTGGACTAGACTATCCCTAAGGAAACTTCTGGATCAGATAGTCTATAATTTTCATGCAACCAAAAGTATCTTATAGCCTAGTTGGAGAAAGGGTTTGTCTAGCCCACACTTACCTGCTCAAGTAGAAGGCAAAGAGGTTCTCAGAAATGCAGCCTTGCTTCCACAGGTTGTCGAAGACAGGGGTGGCTCCTTTAACGCCAAGGCCAGGGTAGGCCAGTCCCAAGATGCCATCGAAGACTGCAAATTCCATGAACTTGCCGGGCTCCCTGCGGCTCAGGCCAAATGCCTGGCTTGTGTCCACGAGGCCCCCAATCTGTGGGAGAGGAGGATGTTCCGTGTAAAGGTTTGGGAGGTGGGGCGGGGACTGGGCTTGGGGGGAAGTGGATGAGGAGATGCTACCAACACCACAGAGAAAAACTGAGGTGGCTGTGCCAGGGGCTGCACCTCAGATGACCATGACAGGCAAGAACAAGAGCATGGGTTCCGTGTGGGCCGTGCTGCAGATTCTAACCAACACCTGCACCTCCCTCATGCTACCTGTAGCTAGTCAAATAGGCCTTAGCCCCTTTTCACAGATGGGGAAACTGAGACTCTGAGCGTGACCAAATGGTTCCCACTTGAGGACAAATGGGTAGAGAGTAGGGTCGTTTTCTTTTTGGTGTCACCATGATCTGATGACAGAAATGGAGGGAACTCCAAAAGTGATCTTGTCTGCATCCCTCTGGGCTAACAGTTGCCCACATCATGTAGCCACTAGGGTTCTTATTAAAATTCTGCCTGGGAGACAATCTTTTCTCTGTGTGTGTGTCTGTGTATACTTAGGCACTTTGGGGGAGGGAGTCCCCAGTTTTTCTTAGATTCTCAAAGGCCTCCAAGGCCTGCAAAGGTAACAAGCCATTTATCAGGCAGGACCTTCTGAACCTGTGGCCACTTCCTTTCCCTGCCTGGGCCAGAGGCCACAGGCCGATCCCACCCTCTCCTGAAAGTGCCCCACACCCACGTGGGTCCTGATTCACATCCTAGCTCTGCCGCTTGCTAGCTGTGTGACCTTGGTCAAGGCCCTTGCTCTCTCTGTTCCCTCCTCTGTACAATGGAGACATTAGTAGTGCCTGCCACATAGGGTTGTTGTGAGGGTTAAGCAAGTTATTACAATTAAAGTTCTAGCACAGTGCCTGACACAGTGTGAGAGCATAAAAGCAGGTGATTTTTATCCACTTCTGTCCCTGCTCCCAGCAAAGTCAGCCACCTGCTAACTATGGGGAAAGAAGCTGCAAATTCGTGCCTGTTCAACTCAATCACCTCCACCAGATGATCCCACTCTCTGGGTTCGCCCTCCTGGAGGAGTTTGCATGCCACCAGGGGCACTGCTGCTCCAGGGACACAGCCCCACAGGGCAGGTGGCCAGCCGCTGGAGGACTTTGGGAAAGACGAATACTCCCCGCTGACCCTGCATCTGGTCTTGTGAGTGGTGGTCACATCTAGGCCCAGCCATGCCTCCGCCTCTGGTTTCCCTGTTACCTGAACGGTGTCATAGCCAAGATATCCCAACATCTGCCCGGAGCCATAGACAATGTTAATGGGCTGGCCTGAGACCCGGAACGTGGAGGACAGCAGAGGGTTGAAGATACTGTGGTTAGCTGCAGAAACAAGGGGTGGGCGGCCGTCAGGCCTGCTGAGGACTGAGGGGGTGGGAGGACATGAGACACGGGGCGGGAGGCACTCACCACAGGCCTGGCTGATGCAATAGATGGAGGGCACCCACAGGTCAGTAGAACCCGTGTCAAGGATGACCCTGAACTCCTGAGGGGGTGTTCCAATGGTGATGACGCCAATGTAGGCCACCTGCCAGGGCCAGGGAAGATTGGTTAGGGCAGGCCTGGCTGCCCTGACCATCCCCTGATTCCCAGGGTGCCTGCCTTCCTTAGGTGTCCCCATGTTTCCTGAAATCACTTTCCAATGGCTCCACCTGGCAGCCCCTGCTCAAGCCAATGCCTTGATTTGAGAAGCCCTCCAGCCTTCCCTGCAGCTCTCCAAATCCTTTCCACCCTTGAAGGCCCAGCCTGAGTGCCGCCTCCTCCAGGCAGCCCTCCTAAAGTCACCCAGGCCTCTGTGCTCTTTCCTTCCTCTAAACTCAAGTCACGTAATCTCAATGCCACACAGTGGGCCCTTTTATTTGACATTTATTTACTCTTTCTCTGGCTGGGCTATAGGTTCTTGAAGACAAGACGGGGCCTTTGGTTATCAGTAACAATGCCCATATTGTCAGTTTATCGTGGCGTCCCCCACCATAGGGCTCAATAGCTTTTATTGGTGTAATTCTTGGGGCTGAAAAGGCTGAAATTCTCTAGCTGGGGCATCAAACTGTATTTGCGCTTGGCTTTGTTGTCATTTGATCAGACATGGCTCACCCTTCAATGCAGCTCCATTAGCTCAGTGATTCGCTTAGTTCAGAAAGAACAAAGTCCCCCAAACCAAGCACCGTTGTGGATCACAGGCGCCCAGTGACATATCATTGGCACAGAAATGGATGTTTACCTGGCATCTGGTCATTGCTGGGCTCAATCGCCGCAGACCAACAACTGAGCCTAGGAGGGTCTTCTTCTCTGGGGATGGGTCCCTGTCCCCACTGTTTCTGCCTGCAGGCGCCTGGCCCTAACCGGCTGGCTCACACGCCCGGCTGAGCCCCGGTGCCTGGCAGGAGCCCTCGGGGGCGCTCTGGAGCTCCCTCCTCCTGGCATACTCACGTCCATGTAGTTCCTCATGGGTTCAAAAGACACTTCCTGGTCTTCATATTTGCCAAGAAACTTGGCCAGGCTGTAAGGATGCTTCTCAAGGTAATCTTTCAGCATGTCATTTTCCCGCAGGCTTTCTCGAATGGATTTGATCTTCATCAGAGGGATTCTTTAACAGAGCATTGGGAAGGGAAACAAGTAAGAGACTGCAATCGGCTGCCCCTTGCTACAGTGTGACTGCCACATCCTGCTTTATAATTGTGCTGTGCATTTTCCAAGCATTTTGATGAGTGTTATCTCATTGTCAGGACAGGCCATGCAACACAGTGGAAAGACAATGACAGCGGATCTAGGTTTGAATCCAGGTTCTGTTGTATAATGTTGGGCAAGTCTTTTCAGAGCCTCAGTTTCCCCATATGATAGAAGGTTTGGGGCATTGAGTGAGACGGTGGATACGAGGCACCTGCCACGTGGTGGGTCTCGACGGTGACAGCCATTACCATTGCTGTTGCCGTCTCAGTGTCTCTTTCTCAAAGCAGCCCCGGGAGGGAGATAGAGCAGGGACCATTATCCTTTCATTACAGGGGAGGGATATGAAGTGCAGGTAGCTTGCAACTTGGCTGTGGTCACACTGCTTGTTAGTGGCAAAGCTGGGCCTAGGTGTAGCCCTCCTGACCTCTCCAAGGTTCAACCAGAAGAGAGGGCTGAGAGAGGAAGCCAGGACATGAGAAAGCTCAAGGATGCTGAGGTGGGGAATAAATTAGGGAAATGAAGAGGGTAGAGAAACATGAATGAGTTAAAACAGAAAGAAACAGAGTTCTGCATACACAGAGACACCAAAAGAGATGGAGAGATAAAGGAGAGAGATGCAGAGATAGAGACATAGTCACAGAGACACATACACAAGGAAACAGAGAGGGGAGGAAGTGGAGGGAAGGCCTGGAAAACTATGCAGAAGGAACACTGTTCTTAGATGGGACCACATCTACAGCTGCACAGGTTTTGCACTGAACAACTCTGGGGAGTGCCGTTCGCATAGCTTGTGATGTGACTGGTGCCCCTGGAGTTGTGCAACCCCTCAGGCCTGCTCCAAGACCCCTGGGTCCCACAGTGCACGTGGCAAACGACTCCTCAATAAGTAGAGACTTGAACCTGGTGAGAGTCAGAGATGATTAAGGTTCCTCCTTTGCTCCTGCATGGGAGGAGAGTAAGGGTGAGAGAATAAGAGGGCAGGGAAGAGTCTGGAAAGAGAGCTGATGCCACTCATCCATCGCTTACCTGACCAGGCATTCTGACAGGGCCACCAGCCCGAGGACCCCAAGCCACTTCATGCTTCCTTCTTGGGTCTAAAGCACTCAGGAAAGAGCAAGTCCTGAGTATGCAGTGGCTGTCAAGAGTTGCTCATTTTAAACACGCTCAGATCTGCCCTAATTATCCCCTTAAGGGCCACCACTTGGACTCGATAAGAAACACAAACCTTCCTGATAAGATCTTTACCCCCATCAGTGTTTGTGAGGAGGGGACCTAGAAAATTCTCAGAAAACAGAGATTTCTATTGTAATCACTTCCTTGGGGCTTGGCTGAAAAAACAAAACCAGACCACATAGGCTAACAAAGAGTGGGGAGACTCTTGCTATCTTGGAGATAAAGGCACTGCAAAATAATGTGATAAAAATAAGTGCCATGTTTGACAATCGTGACCTCATGCAGTCTTCTTAGCAGCCCTGTGAGGTGTGCACTGCGTCCTCATTTGAGAGAAGATTGCTAGGAGGAGGAAAGGTCAAATTGCAGCGTGCGAATGCTGGGAGCCACCCACTGACATATGAGTGCACTTAGGCCATGGGATGGGACAGAGCCGGGGGCACTTCTGATGCCGATCTGCTTCCAAGATCTAGGCTCAGCAGTATGACAATTGTACAATTTTAATATTGGAAGAAATGTGATGTATGCATCCAAGAGACATTGTTTTCATCCAATAAGCATCTATTGAGGACCCACTGTGCTCTAGGGACTGGGCTAGATACTGCAAAATCAAAGTCCAGTAAGACACGGCAGGCCTTGCCTTCGGGGAGCTTGCAGTCTGGGGCAGGGGTCACAAACTCAAGGCCCAGGAGGCAAAGGAAGTGAGTGGAAGTGTGGGCATGGGCAGTGCTGTCCCACAGTAAGGGAGCAGCCTCTTCTCTGCTCCACCAGCGGTTGCCGTGCCAGGCTGTGATGCCAGGTTGGCCAAGTTTTCAAGAGAAGTGGAGAAAACTCAAATGTGTTTCTCCTACTATACTCTCACAACAAGCTTCTGACACCAGATGTGTGGGGGTTTTCTCCCCACCAACAAGCTAGCAATCAGTTCTGCAGCAGACACCAGCTGGGCATCCTCCAGTTCAATTCTGACACTACCTGGAGATAGTGTCAGATCCCACAGGTTGAGGGCTCATTTCCATAAGACTGCCCCCCACTTCCCATGCCAACCACAAGCCCCAGGTTGTTTTACCTGTGCTTCTGACTGACTGGCTATAAATTGGAGATTCCACGATTCCATCTTTGGGTTCGATTAATTTGCTAGAGTGGCTCACTTGACTCAGGGAAACACTGACGTTTACCTGTTTACTATACAGGATATTACAAAGGATAGAGACGAAGAGATGCAACAGAGAGGCACGGGGGAGGGTTCAGAGCTTCCACGCCCTGCCTGGGCAGCCACCCTCCAGGAACCTCCACATGTTCTGCTCTATGGAAGCTCCCCACACTCCATCCTCTTGGACCTTTGATGGAGACATGGCCTTTCATGGACATGATTGAGGCACTGACAACCGTGTAGAGAGATGTGGCTGGACAAAAGGGTACGAGCTAGTGCTGATAGACTGAGAGAGGAAACCCGGCAAGGCCCTGTCTGTTCACATTCTTCTCGGCCTCTCTGTGCAGCATTCCTTCCTTCAGGGTATGGGCACGAACTCTTCTGAAACGGGACTTTTATGACTTCCAATCAGACACGGTAGATCAGAAAATTTTCTTTATGGCCAGAGGTGAGGGAAGATTAGAGCATATTTTTAGCTTCTAAGGCCTGCCTTGGGGAGAAAAGGAGCAGGTGATAGGAGGGCAGGAGAAGGGCAGAGAGAGAGATGCTGTTTTCCGAGGCTGCTCCTGAGGCCTAAAGTGCCCCAACATTATAACAAAAGACTAACAAGGGCTGCGGGAGCTATGAACCAGGAACTGTGGACAAAAACTTTGTATCTGTCTATCTGTCATCTCAATATCATAGGAAGTCAGAAGCCTTGATGTTTATGTGAAATCCCTGATCTTTAAAAGTTGGCAGCTAATTAGTTTGTTTTTCTGAGAAACATGGTGTAGGCCACACCTCAAGTACCTGTGGGCTGGAGTCAGCCTGCAGGCTCTGCAGGTTTTTATTTCTGGCCTGGAGGTGGGTGTAGAGGGGGGCTGGGAGGGTGTTCATGTTGGTTGAATGAACAAGAGACTATCCTAACTGATATGGTTAGGATAATGCATCCTAACCATATCAATTTCCTTTCCATTTGGAAAGAAAGACCACCAGGGTCAGATACACCAAAGAACTTAATGAGAACTTCCACTTGCTGAGCACTTGCTGTAATTCCCTTGATAGGATCCAGGCCTGGAAACATTTTTCTGCCAAACCAAACATATAAAGGAATAATTATTTTTTAAGTGGCTTATCAGTCAAAGAAGACAGAAAAGGACCACCCAGAGCTGCTGCTCGGCCTGAGATGAGCAGGGCTACCTCTTTAAACTGGTATCATTCCAGCCAAAGTAAAGTAAACGTAATTTTATGACTCCTTCCAGGACTTCCAGGGCCCTGGCCGTTCCCTTGTGAGATCTGGATTCAGTCCAGGCCTGTCTTGGGTAGAACTACGTGGAGGCTGACCTGATCCCCAGGTTTGGGTGGTAGGTGGAGTGAGGGCTCTGTGTCTTACTCCTCATTTTTTACACATTCATAGTTCAGTTTTACCCCCGTGGAGGGGATTTAACAACATCTAGCAAATTACAAACACGCACATGCCCTTTAGCATAGAGATTCTACTTCTAGGAATCTATTCTAAAGATACACTGGCAAAATGCCAAAAAGTTGTATGCACAAGCAATTTATAGCAACATTATTTGTAATAGCAAAGATTAGAAACATACCAGAAATGCCCACTGATAGCTACTGTTAAATAAGCTACAGTGCAGAGAGAGTGGGTAATACTCACGGAGTATAATACAAATGGAGAAAGAACGGTATATCCAAGGTATATCGTTTAGTTTAAAAAGGGGGGAAAGCAGAGCAATGTTTATAGTCCACTGCTTTTACATACACATATGTGTATAGTTTGAAACAGTGAAAGAATAAACCAAAAAACGAATAAAAATTTTTACTCATGGAGGGGCAGAGGCAGAAGTGAACTTTTTCTTGTTTTATAGGTTGACTTTGCAACCGGGTAAATATTTTACAGAATTAAAAAAAAACCCTCACAATCGAAAAGGAATTGAAACAAATGAGCCTAATTGTTACCAAGTTGGCAACATAGCCACACAGAGCAAAAAATCACTTTAAGCGACTTCAAAATGAAGAATTTGACTCTATATTCACAGTGGGATATTTTCCAAGGACAAAATAAAAAGAGAGAGAGAGAAAAGAGAAAGAAATCTGAAACTGCATTCAATAATCTTATTGTTGGTAATATTGTTATTGTTATTTTGAAGCTATTTATACACGTTACTATAGATTAAAGTAATAATGTTAATGCTTTGATGATGCAAGATTTTTCAGTGTAAGAAAAAGAGATGTAGGCATAAAACAAAAAAGGTTAAGTAACAACCTGCAATCTTGAAACTTGAATTGGAAGTATAAGTTTGTACTGTACTAATTAATTATTTTTCTTTTTCTAAGAAAATACTTATATCCTAGCTCTGGCCACTGAAAAGCCTAGAAGCATGACAA
Organism: Daubentonia madagascariensis; assembly: GCA_023783475.1. Taxonomy (NCBI): domain Eukaryota; kingdom Metazoa; phylum Chordata; class Mammalia; order Primates; family Daubentoniidae; genus Daubentonia; species Daubentonia madagascariensis. Next base: position 3,099,174 of record JAKFHU010002396.1, on the reverse strand, counting down.
CCCAATAACCGTGAATTCCCTGAGCCTGGCTTGTGGCCGGCCTCTAAATACCATTTTCCTCCAAGAGGATCCACAGATTCTTGAAAAAATGGCTGATTCCAGGGCTGGGCCAAGAAATGCACAAGATGAACCTGGGACATCTTGAAGGGCAAGAAAATTGGGAACTTCAAATACCACTGAGGAACCTGTTAAAAAGCTCAGGAATCAGTAAGAAGAGGCTCCCACCGACCAAAGGTGGGACGATTTGAACATCACATCCTATCAGTTGAAACAAGTCAAATCTATAAAAATCCATGAGTTTAATATGATATCATAAAACATCTCATTTGTCACCATGGGAGATTACTAGAGCACCAGCTCATTATTCTGATCATTGATAGACATGGAGAAATAATCATCAATATTTATGCTATTTTTTTCTATATGAACTATATTTCAGGTAAACACTAATAGTTGATAAAAAAGTGTTTTTATTTAAAAATTCCAGCAATTAAATTAGAATGAATGGTAGAATTAGGAACTCACTGTTTTTCAACTTCTAATGAAACAATGGAAGTAGGCAAAGGTCATTAATGGAAGCTAAAGCCATAAGGTGTAAGGTCGAAGGGGAAGTTCATAATGGATGGATTAGGTTGACAACACTGGGACCCACTGATTAATCTTAGCATCTATAAAAGTTTGAAATCAGAAATTATGTGCCCCTTGATGTGATGCCATAAGAAATATATGGAACTACCTATGAAATATTCCAATAAAAAATTTGAACTGAAGTCTAGACCTACTTACCAGTTTTCAGGAACTGTGTAGATAAAGGAACAAGGAAGCAATCATCCAATATGTGGGACATCCTATAGGACAAATGACGCCTCCACCCAGATCCCCCCCTTAAAAAATAGACTTTATTTTTTAGAGCAGTTTTAGTTTCACAGCAAAGTTGAGCAGAAGGTGCAGATTTCCCATATACTCCCCTGCTCCACCCAGGCATAGCCTCCTCCGTTAACAACATTGTGCACAAGAGTAGGGCATTTGTTACAATCAATGAATCTGCACTGACACATCACTGTCACCCCACGTCCATAGTTTACATCAGGGTTCACTCTTGGTTTTGTACATTCTATGGGTTTGGACAAATGTGTAATGACATGTATCCACCATTATAACATCATACGCAGTAGTTTCACTGCCCTAAAAACCCTCTGGGCTGTCCCTGTTTATCCTTTCCTCCTCCCTAACCCCTGGCAACCACTGATGTTTTTACTGCCTCCATAGTTTTGCCTTTTCCATAATGTCATTTAGTTGGAATCATACAGTATGTAGCATTTTAAGATTGGCTTCTTAGCTAGCTCTTTTTTGACAGAGGTGCCAAGAACATACATCGGGGAAAGGACAGTCTCTTCAATAAATAGTGCTGGGAAACCAGGATACCCATACGCAGAACAATGAAACTAGACCCTTATCTCTCATCATATACAAAAATCAAATCAAAATGGATTAAATACTTAAATGTAAGACCTGAAACTATGAAACTACTAGAAGAAAACATTGAGGAAATGCTTCAGGATGTTGGTCTGGGCGAAGATTTCTTGAGTAAGACCTCAAAATCACAGGCAATCAAAGCAAGAATTAACAAATGGGTTTACATCAAACTAAAAAGCTTCTGCACACCAAAGGAAACAATCAACAAAGGGAAGAGACAGCCCACAGAATGGGAGAAAATATTTGTAAACTATTCATCTGACAAGGGATTAATAACCAGGATATATAAGGAACTCACAACTCAATGGCAACCTCCCCCAAATATTCCAATTAAAAAATGGGCAAAAGATCTGAATAGATGTTTCTCAAAAGAAGACATACAAATGGCCAACGGGTATAAGAAAAAAAATACTCAACATCCCTAATCATCAGGGAAATGCAAATCAAAACCACAATGAGATATCATCTTGCCCCAGTTAAAATGGCTATCATCAAAAAGGCAGAAAATAACAAATGCTGGCGAGGATGCCGAGAAAGGGCATCGTACACTGTTGATGGGAATGTAAATTAGTACAGCCACTATGGAAAACATCATGGAGGTTCCTGAAAAAACTAAAAATACAACTACCATATCATCCAGCAATCCCACTGCTGGGTATATAAACACAAGAAAGGAAATCAGTATACTGAAGGACCATCTGCACTCCCATGTTTATTACAGCACTAGTCACAACAGCCATGATATGGAATCAACCAAATGCTCACCAATGAATGACTGGATAACAAAAATGTGGTATATATACACAATGGAATATTACTCAGTCATAAAAAATGAAATCCTGTCATTTGCAGCAGCATGGTTGGAACTGGAGGTCATTATGTTAAGTGAAAAAAGCCAAGCACAGAGAAACAAATACCATGTGTTCTTTTTTTTTTTTTTTGAGACAGAGTCTTGCTCTGTCACCTGGGCTAGAGTGCCGTGGCATCAGCCTAGCTCACAGCAACCTCAAACTCCTGGGCTCAAGTGATCCTCCTGCCTTAGCCTCCCGAGTAGCTGGGACGACAAGCATGCACCACCACACATGGCTAATTTTTTCTATTTTTAGTAGAGACAGGGTCTCACTCTTGTTCAGGCTGGTCTAGAACTCCTGACCTCAAGCAATCCTCCCGCCTTGGTCTTCCAGAGTGCTAGGATTACAGGCGTGAGCCACTGTGCCTGGCCCACATGTTCTCACTCATATGTGGGCGCTAAAACATTGATGTCATGGAGTAGTGGATAGAATCTGGTTACCAGAGGCTGGGAAGGGTAGGGAGGAAGGGAGAATAAAGAGTTGTTGGTTAACGGTACCACAAATATGCTTAGATAGAAGGAATAAGGTCTAGTGTTTGATAGCACGATAGGACAACTATAGTTAACAATAATTTATTGTACATTTCAAAATAGCTAGAAGAGAAGATTTGGAATGTTCCCAACACAAAGAAGTGATAAATGTTTGAGGTGATGAATATCCTAATTACCCAGATTTGATCATTACACATTGTATGCTTTTATCAAAATACCACATGTATCTGATAACTATGTACAACTATTATGTATCCACAAAAATAAAAAAAACGATTGGCTTCTTTCACTTCCTGATATACACATAAATTTCCTCCATGTCTTGTCATGGCTTGAAAGCTCCTATCTTTGTAGTGCTGAATAATGTTCCATTGTCCGGATTTACCAAAGTTTATCTACCTATTCACCTACTGAAGGACATCTTAATTTCTTCCAAGTTTTGGCAATTATGAATAAAGCTACTATAAACATTCATATGCAAGTTTTTGTGTACACATAAATTTTCAACCCCTTTGGGTAAATCCAAGCAGTGGTGATTGCTGGATCCTAAAGCAAGAGTATGTTTAGTTTTGTAAGAAACTGCCAAACTGTTTTCCAAAGCGGCTGCACCATTTTGCATTCCCAGCGGCAATGAAAGAAAGTTTCTGTTGCTCCACATCCTCGCTAGCATTTGGTGTTGTCAGTGTTCTGGATTTTGGCCATTCTAATAGTCCCCATACACTTATTTTATAAACAAATAAGTGGCATAAAAAAGGGGACTGTTATCCGTTAAATGTCTTAAGAGACAGCAACCAAATGCAACACGTGGACATTCTTGAGATCCTAATCCTGATCTGAATATATAAACTGTTAAAAGGCATTTTTGAGAGAATCAAAGACATTTGAATATGGACTGGATATCAGGTGATATTAAAGTTGATAATTTTGTTTGGATTAAAAGAGCATTGTGGCTATATACATAAGTATTTTAAAAGATCCATGTCTCCTAGAGATGTTTCATAAAATATATACAGTGAAATGGTAAGATGTCTGCCTTAAAATACTCCAGCAAAAAATAAATAAATAAATAATAAAATTTTTCATGATGAGAGTGTAGATAAAACAAAGTTTTGCAGAATGGTGTAATTCTTAATGCCAAGTGATGGAATATGGGGTCCATGATAATATTCATTTTTACTTTTACTTTTAGGTTTGAAAATTTTTTGTAATAAGCTGCAAACTTTTTCAGTGTGGTAGTAATACTAAAAATGAATAAGTTACAAACTTTCATTTTGGAGTTTCTGTCTTTAGTGGTATCCTGAGGGGCCCAAGTAAGGCGGACTCGGGTGGGCCCTACACTGGCAGAGGTGCTCCCAAGCTTTCCCTGCCCTCTTCCTCAGCCCTGGAGATGGGGAAACTGGGAGCTGGGTCCTGCTAACTGCCCTGCCACCCTTGGGGTTGCTTGACCACCCAGCTTGAGACTTTGAGGAGCCATGTCAGGCCTGGAAGTGGAAAGGATGAGAAACATTTTAGGAACAACAAATTGGGGATCTCCCTCCCTGGCTTCCTCTTCTTTAGTGTCATATGCAGGGAAGGGATGGGGGCCTGGGCAGGGAGGGAGCAAAGGACTGAAGCAGTGGGGATGTTTTGAGGGAAGGGGGGAGGGATTTGTAACTAAATGACAGAGAGGAGGGCAACCTGCACAGGGCCCAAAAGAAACTGGGATGGGAAAGCAGCCCTGGGAAGTGAGCAGAGGGTCTGCAGGGTGGAACACGATGTCGGAAGAGGGTCTCCTCTGGCAGCAGGATGTGTGCAGTGAGTCAATTTAAAGCTCAATTTAAACAGAGAACAGCTGGCCGTGGGGAGGGGTGAGCTGGGACTGCTGCAGTACCTACCAGCGGTCCAGCCCCTCTTGGATCTTCCAGTAAATTGATGCTGGAGGCTGCATCCTTCTTGCTGAAATTCCTGCTCCAGACACGGAGGTGACAGACAAGGCTTGCTGCTCATGAGCCGCAGGAAAGAGGTACAGCCACATCCAGTGGCCCTGTGATTACTCTGTGGCTGTTGGCATCATCTCAAGCTGGGCAGCAAAAGAGCAGGCCAGCCAAAACATCTCCAATTTAAAAATATCGTCCAATTTATCTAACCCTTCTCGGCATGTTTTGGACCTAGAATCCTTTTGTTGTTGTTCACGCCTTTAGGAAAGGTCATTCATCAGCGTAACTCGAGTTTCTGTTGGAGAACTCACAGCTTTCCAGTTGGTAACTTCTGCTTCATAGCCGTAGGATCTCATCCCACAGAATCCGAGGGGTGGAATGTTCCACTGGGCAGGGACACAGAAGTTCTCTAGCTCCTGGATGGCAGTGACGTGGCGCCTGGTCTGCCACTGTCCATTCGAGTCCAAGGAAGACATCACCAGTGAATCACAACATCCCTGACCACTGGATGTGGCCCCAGAATCCTGAGCAACACCCCCCTGCCCGCCTCAGCCACGTGTTCCACTAACCAGTGTTGGCGCTCAATGGGAATGACTGCTTCTCTTGGACAAGTCCAATCTCCTCATCCTGGAGATGGGGAAGCTCAGAGCTGGGGCGTATAACTTACTAAAGGGTTGCCAGGTAAGTTAGTGAAGTGCTGGGCTCCAGGGCTTCTGGTTCCCGGGCAATCCTGCCACCCGGGCATAGGCTTGGGGAGCTCTGAGAAGGGAAAGGTCAGAGAATGCTCCATGGCATTCACTGCTGCCAGCTTCCGCGGGTAACTCCCAGAGGACTGCAGGTGCCAGAGCTGAGGTTCTTTCCCCTTCCTCCTTAAGTCCAACTCTGCTTCTATTGCCAGACCTGCCATCTCATAGCAGCAGGAAAGCAACATTGGGACCTGGCCCTGCCAGGCGCCAGGCTCAGAGGGGATAGCCCCAGCTGGAGTGACCAGGAAGCAGGAGGCAGTGGTACCAGTTAGTGTCTGACTTGTGCCCAGCTTGGCAGCCCTACGGCTTCTCCTCCTTGTTCATACAGCACTGACCCTCATAAGTTGGCGTGGCACTGGCCCGTGTTTAGAGTAGCGAGCATTTTCTGGTCAGACTTTGACATCTGAAACCCGAAGTCTTATTTCTTCCTCAGGGGATGCTTGGCTGAGTTGGGAGGCTCAGACAAGGCTGGATTCATGGACTTGTTGCCTCTCTGATGCCCAGGAAAGACCATGGAGCTTTGAAGACCCTGATGGGGGATAAAAAACTCATGCTTTGTGGGGACTTTGCTGTATGGATCCAGAAGGAGAGAAAGGACAGACCAAGGCAGACCCACTGGGAAAGTCTGGGCATTACTTGGTTCCACCTGATCGTGTCCTGAGTTCCAGCCACCAGGCCTCATTGTCAGGTGCTGGTGCCCACGGCCACCTTCCAAGAAGAGATGGAGGAACCAGACTCTGCCAAGGGAGCGGCCACCTCCAGGAGCCCCAGGATCCCACGGGGGGAGATTAGACAAGAGTGTTTACTTTCCTCCTGGCCCCATGGGTGTGCTGGGGGTTCCACCCAGGAGGACAAGCAAACCGAGAGGGCCAGAGTCATTGGTGGTGGCAGTGACGTCCACTGTGCCCGTGGGAGCTGGTGCTGCTGGTGATAACTGGCTTATCCACATGGCCCTGGGCCCAGAGCACACTCGGCTCTGTGGACACGCTGGGTTTCCTGCCTCAGGTTGTGTGCCGCCCCAAGCTTGCCATTCGGGGGAGGGGGTTGAGGGCTTGTTGTTGGTAACTCGCTCCGAGTCCATGAATCAAGTGTGAGGTGAGTTCATGGTGGGCAGCTTGTGGCCGACGTGTCCCCTGGCCGATCATGGTGTGTCCAAGTGTGGAAGGAAGACTAGAGATGGAAAAGCAGCCACTTCTTGAGCTTGGTTACCTTGGGCCTTTGCAGTTGCTCTTCCCCCTGTCTGGAATGTTCTTCTCCTAGCTCTCCGCACAGCTGGCTCCTCCTCAACACTCAGATGCCATCTCAATGTCTCCTTCTCCGTGAGGCCTTCCCTGGCTATTCTGGTCTCCCAGCCATAGGGCCTGACTCATCGGAGGACCTCTGTAGACACCTGCTGAATGCATTTTCCCACGTGCTCTTCATGGGCACCCTGTGAGGTTGACAGTGCCCCCAGTTCACAGATGAGGAAACTGAGGCTTAGAGGAACTAAGGAACTCCCTCAACGATTTATGGCAAGTAAGTGGTAGAGTCAAGATTTGAACCTAGGTCTGTCTGACTACAAATTCTGTGCTCTTGACAACTCTGCTGCTCCTTAGTGCCGGGCTTGGGGGATCAGGAAACAAAGCAGAGGAAACAGGCGAGAGGAGCACATGGGATAACCGAGGAGGGAGTTTCATCCATTAGAAAATATTCATTCTTTCAGTGAGCACTTCTTGTGGGGGCTCTGAGCCAAGTCCATAAAGCCTGGAAGGCAGGGCCATGGAGGACAGTGTACAGATTGTGCCCAGAACACAGGTGTCAGGCCAAGAGGCAGGGACTGAAGTCCCATCTGTGATCCACTGCTGAGCCATGCCCCTGTGGAGGCGCAGCCCCAAGGAGGGGCCCACTTTTTCAGAATTTAACAAAGGCCCTGAGTGGGCTAGCAGTGGCCTTGAAGTCCAGGAAAAAAAAAAAGTTAGAAAAGCAGTATGACAGCAATAGTTTTCAGGCTTCCTGCAAAGGGGATGCCCAGTGCTGCCTTGAGTGGAAAGTTAGGAAGGCTTCCTGGTGGAGGTGGCAACAGAGCTGAGTCCCAGTAAATGAAAGGACCTTGCCGAGTGCGCATGGGAGCAGGGAATGTCAGTCAAAGAGGGCAGCACTGGCATCATAGTGGACTTAGGGATTGTAAATCACCTGGCAATGTGAGATTGCAAGGGTCATGAGCTTAACTGACACATTATATTAGTCAGAATGGGCAGAATGTGCCACAGTAACAAGCAACACCCACTAAAAATAATGAGGTTTCTCTCTTGCTCTCGCTGTTTGCCCATTACAGGTGATCTAGGGCTCTGATTTGAGACATATCTGCTTGAGGATGCAGATGATGGAGACTTCACCACCTGCAGTGTCACTGGTGCCATGGCAGGGGAAGGACATGGGCCAACTCATGTACTGGCTGTGTCAGGAGCATCTGCCAGGAGTGACAAGTATCACTACTACTTGCAAGTCACGTGGCCACACTGAATTTCAAGGGGGGGTGGAAGTGTAATCCAATACGGGTTTAAAACGAAGACTAGGAAAATCTGCAGAGCAGCACTAATGATACGTGGGGTAACTTGGGAGAGGAGAGCAAGGACGAGGTCACGGTGGGCCTTGAATGCCACGGTCAGGAGTGTGGAATTTCTCCTGGGGGCAATGGGGGGCTTTGAGTGGGCGGGTGAGACGTGAGACTGCGGAGAATGGACAAGAGAGGAAAGGCAGGTGAAATCATGAAAAGGACGCAATAGCCGGGGAAGAGGAAGGAAGTACCTAACCCCAGAGAGGGAAGCAGAGAAATGGGCGGGAGGAGTATTTGCACACCGCCCAGGCCCTCCTAGCCGCCAACCCTCTGTTTCACTGGAAGGAGAGAGCCTGGGGAGGGAGGGAAGGAGGTAAGTGGAGCAGACAGAGACCAGACAGACATTTTGGGGGGTTGCTTAGACTGGAAAATCGAGACTTTCCTGGAGCTTAAGGGCCAACTTCAAATATCTAAAAGTTTTTTTACAAAAATAATGGACTAGACTTATTCTAAGGCAAATTTTCATAGTAGAACAAGGACAAAGGTTGGGAATTGTAGGGAGGCAGATTGAGCTTTTATTTGAGAACAACTTCTGTTATCAACTCAACCTCGTTATTTGAACTGTGTGCAAGCACCTTGCACGGATGGGGGAGGAGTGTAATGTTTTGAAATGTTAGTTTCCTTCTTGTCCTCACAGCTGTAGGAGAGAAGGAATGAACATTTAATACCGTTGGCTAGGGCTGTTCTTTGAGGGCGAGACGTGGTCGTTAATCACTTGGTTGTGTCTTGGGACTGCGCTGAAGAAAACTCCCACCCCAGTCCATGTTTAGAAGGCGAAGTTTAATGAGAGTTCCCAGGGGTGGGGAGGAGGGTGGAGAGCTAAATGCCAGGTTGAAAGGAGGAGGATGTCCCCTCTGGGGGAAAGGGGGTGATGGCTTCCTTCCATGGATTCTGGGCTGCAGGAAAGGGCAGGACTTCTGATCGTAGGTAGGTGATGCCAGGGCCTGATTGCCACGTGGCCTTGGGAGGAGCTGGTAGGATGCCCTAGTATTTGCCCTCACCCTGGCTCAGGCCCACTGAGGGGCATCTCTCTGACCTGCCCAGAGACAGAGGGCATTGACATGTCACCCTGTGGCTGAGGGAGCTGTAGCCAAGAGGGTGACCACCATGGTGTCTGGACTTGGTCCCTGTCCCCCCCAGTTTTTCTGGCACCATAATAGTTTGGAAATCTCACAGAATTCTATGGAGGGAGAGGAAGAGTGGGGTATAAGGTCTCTCTGGCATGGGGGTGGGGAGAAGGTTCAGTAAAGATTGAACTTGTTAAAGAAATAAAAGTATGTAGCATTGCTTACAAAACGAGAGGGAGCATAGCATACCATTTAAGAACCCAGTGCTGGAGCCAGATGTCCTGGGTTCAAATCCTAGCTCAGGCATTTACAAGCTGTGTGACCTTGGACAAGTTACTTACCCTCTCTGTGCCTCACTTTCCCCATCTTTTTTCTTTTTTTTTTCTTTTTTCTTTTTGGGGTCTCTGCCCCATCTTTAAGTGGAGAATAATAACAAACCCTAATGCTTAGACTCACGGTAAGGGCTATGTAAGTATTATATAAAATTAATCATGCAGTTTGGACTCAAATTCATACCTGTGATACCTGCCATATGTGGGGAGCTTGTCCAGGATTTAGGGGTTAAGGGGGAGCTGCCTCTTAGTGTAATATGATGTTTTCAGGGCCTTTCTGGTAAAGTCCCTGACTTTACAGATGGGGAAGATCTAGGCCCAGAGAACAGAAGGGACTTGGTCAAGATCGCTCTGGATCAAGATGATTTGTGGGACTGGAACTCAGGAGTCAGAGAATCCCGAGTCTGAGTCCTGAGTAAGTCTCTTACTAGCTGTGTGATCTTAGCAAGCACCTGGGCTGTCCAGCTGTGGAATGGATGGCTGCTTTGTGAACCTCCAGGCCTGCGCGGGGATAAAGCAGAGGCTGTATAACCCCCAGCTGTTCTGGGGGCTGCTTTGGGGATGCTGCCCAGAAGAGAGGCTGCCCTTTCATTCTGAAATCCAGCTGGCCTCAGGTATTGGGGAGATTTGTTTGACTTCCTGTGGCTTTGTCACCGCTGATACCAAGTCATTTCCAAAGGCTGGAGAACCCTCACACTGTTCCTGGCAGGGTTCTTGCCCAAAGATTGAAGAGCATCCAAGTGTGAGGAGTGCAGAGTGCCACCAAAGGCTCACAGTTCCCAGGGGCCCAAACTAGAGGGACCGAGCCTGGCAGTCTTGGTCTTGGTTGAGAACTTTATAACAGTCATACCACTCCCTGCATCTTGACCTTAAAAAACTTGTGTGCCAGGGATGGGGACAGGGATTTAAATGCCATGGGCACCACTGGGGTGAGTGCACTCTTGCTCCAGCTGCTGGCTTCTCCATAGCTCATCAGAAATGTTTTTCCCCTTGCATTTAGGGAGTTTTTGCTTCTGGGGACCAGAAGAGCTTTCCCCTGAAGCCTTGGCAGGATTCCTAATATGATGCTGGTGAGAGTAGAGGAGGTGTGCAATGCCCCAATGCCAACTGAGGTTGCATTTTCAGCCAGGTTTGTGGTGCTTTTACTTCTAATGGCACCTACAACTTGTCTTTGGAGGTTCCAGTACAACAGCCCTCAGGCACAGGGTGGCCCTTAGACAATGGCTGAGGGGTGCCTGTATGAAAGCCCAGCTTTCTTGCCTTGGGTTGGGGCAATTTTGAGGCACAACTTAAATTCCAGGGTTCCCCTTTGGGGATGAGGATGGAGCTTCTTTCTGCAGGACATGGACAAATCACCCCCTTGCTTGGCATCGTGCCCCTTTTCCTGTCCTGCTCCCCTGCTCCCTCACTGGTTTCCTGGAGCACCTTTGAAATAAATCACTTGTACATGAAACCTCATCTCACTGGCTACTTTTGGGGAGCCTGACCACTGAGACCCTAACTGGGTTAAGTTTTCCTCCCATGTGTTCCTAGAGCACCTTGAAGCTTTTCCTGCCATGTGGCTTTGCTATCACTTGACTTTCTGAACCTCCTGCTAGACCACATGTTCCCAAGGGCAAGGATCTCACTTGACTTGTTCATAAGTCCATGTAAGTAGATGTGGTCTCTATCTTGCATAACTGTAATTGTCAAAACAAGGCTAATACACAGGAAATCCTCTGCATTAGGTTGCAGGTTCAGTTGCTATAACCAAGGTCCAAATACCAGAGGCTTAAAATACAATTTTATTTCTCTCTTATGCAGTAATCCAAGTGGCTGTATAGTGATGGGGACCCAAATTCTCTCTTGTTGCCTTGCCATCTTCAACATGTGGTATTTGTCTCTTGGTCTATTATGGCTGCTCCAGCTCCTGTCATTATATCTGCATTCCAGCTAGCAGGAAATAGAGAAGGGGAAGCAGGATATGCTTCTTTCCTTAAAGTGCATAATCCACAGGTTGCAAATATTACTTCTGTTCATATGTCCCTGTCCATAATATGTCACAGGGGCCCCTTTATGTGGAAGGGAGGCTGGGAAATATAGTCTTTTAGCTGGTGGCCACAGACTAGTGCAAAAGTTGGGGTTTGATTACTAAAGGAAGGAGGAGACAGTTAGCAGTCCCTGTTATACCCTCCTGTTTCGGTGAAGATAAGCTGGGTTATGCCCCTCAAATCTCAGAGGTTCAACACAACTAAGGTTCATTTTTCACTCACATCTGACACGGGTTGGCAGGGAGCTCTGCTCATCCCAGTCACTCAGGGATATAGGCTGATGGACACTCTGTCTTGATGCAGGGGAAGGGGACAGGTGGCCAAGCAGACTCTGGTTCTTAAAGGCTTCCACCTGGGAAGTGACACACATCACCTCTGATCACATTCCATAGGCCAAAGGAAATTCCATGGCCATGGCAAATGGGGCAGGGGAGGGGGATGAAAGAGAAAGGGGTAGTGTGGTTCTGCTGCAGAATATTGAGGAACAGAAGCAATGGCCACCACCCTTCATTGATGGGCTCATACTTTATTCTTCTCTGGTTTTCCTTACCCCACTACTCCCAGCCTCTTTTGGCCAGCATCTAGAGATTGGGATCAGACTATATGGAAGGGCATAATACTAGGCTGTTAATAAGTGGGAGAACCAAGCAGAAAAATGAAAAGAAAAACAATCCCACAATTATATTTTAATCATGTTTATGATCACAATTTGCATTTATGGAAGATTATGTATATGTGTGGCTTTATGCATCAATTTAATAAAATATTAAAAGAAATTTGTAACATATAAATTCATTTATCAAACCCCCTCCAAAATAATAATTAAATTGTACCATATTGTTATGGACTAAATTGTGTCTCTCCTTCCCCCACCAAATTCCTATGTTGAAGTCTTAACCCCCCCAATGTGATGGTATTTGGAGATGGGACCTTCGGGAGGTAATTAGGTTTAGATGAGTTCATGAGGGTGGGGCACTCATGATGGCATTAATGCCCTCAAGAGGAGAGATACCAGAGAGCTTGCTTATTCTTTCTTTCTCTGCCATGAGAGGACACAGCAAGAAGGCAGCTGTCCGCAAGCCAGGAAGAGAGCCCTCATAGAACCTGACTATGCTGCCACCCTGATCTCAGGCCTCCAGCCTCCAGAACCATGAGGAAATTAATCTCTGCTGTTTAAGTCACCCAGTCTATGGTATTTTTTAATGGCATCCTGAGCAAAGACACATATAAAACTGTGTAGTAGTATCAGGTTTAAGTTTAGGTGCACATGATAGAAAACCTAAAATAACCATAACTTAAGATAAATACTTGATTTTTTTCTCTGACTTAAACAAATCTGTAGGATGTTCAGAGTTTGAATGGTTTCCATTTCCAAGGTCACCTCCTAGCCCAATATGACTGCAGGAGCTCCAGCCATCACATCTGAAATCTAGACAGTATTTAAGAAGAAGGTAGAGGGAGGCAAAAAGACTTACCTCCCAGCTGAATCAGCTCCTTTAAAGCAGCCTTCCAAGAAATCCCTTCCAACACTTCTGCTCATATCACAAAGTCACCTAGCCACAACTAATAGCAATAGAGGATGGGAAGTGCAGTCTTTTGGTTGACTGGACCCATTACTATCCTGAATAAAATATACCATTTCTAAGGAAAAGTGGAGAATGGATAATTTTGTAGGCAGCTACCAGCCCCTGCCTCAGAGGCACAGTATGTTTTCTGGACTGTAAGGCTGAACTGCTCTGCCCGGTGTGGGAGCCGGAAGGAAGAAGCGGAAGTGAGCAACCAGCCAGCCAGATATGGCTTCCAACTTTAGGGGGAAAAAAAAAGCAAAGTAGCTATTCACTGACTGTCTCCTGAAGACCAAATTAGGGATTACACACACCACATTGCACAGTTTCCTTTAAAAACAGCTTTGGGAACAGCCAATCCAGCTCCCAAATCTCTCTTAATACCTCAGCTTCTCAAAGTCTTTTTACCTCAAACAATAACCTACCTGTCTTGCCTTCCTCACTTCTGTTTACACCATTTGTCCATTCAACCCGCGTAACAACAAACAAACAAACAAGGAAGCAAAACAGAAACCCCCACTTTTAAGAAGGGGTAGAGAGAAAACACAATGTCTGCTCCAATGTACTATAATATTTTTTGTTCCTGATAAAGGTCATTCGAAGGGCTGAGATATCTTGGGATGGGGAGACCTTGTTTCCTCTCAAATCCCAGCCAAGAATGTGGCTTCCTTGAGGCTGGAGATGATGTCTGTAAGCAGCATAGGTAGGTGTGCAGTGAATGCACGTGGCATGAATGGACGAGAGAAAAGAGTAAGGCACTGCCTTCTCTAACTGGCGCTGTCGGTGTCTACAACTTTCTTTTTCTTTTTTTCCATGTATCAGAGCCACTTCAGATGTGAATGAAATTGAGTGTAATTGAGGCACAGTACGTGTGAGTGACATAGGTATGAGTGACAGGAGACCAGGACGGGAGGAGATGGGGCTACAGACAGGGAAAGCTGGAAAGGGCCAGGGGTGGAAAACAGCAGGAAACAAAGTAGAAAGAGCACCCCCTTTCCCATGCCACCTGCCTCAGATGACCCGAATTTCCTGCAACTTTCTCTCCCTCCCTCCTTTGCCCGAATTCTCTATCTTTGGTTATTCAGAAGGGCCCCACCCTCTGCCCCACATAAGGTGACTTGACAATGACCCAGGGCATGCAGAGATAGGCAGCAGTTCGCAACTTCCCCTCAACACCCTTGCTGGAATCATTGTGTCTGTCACGTTTACAGGTCTTATTATTGTTGTGTCAGCTTTAGCAGTGTCTAGCATCTGCATAAAATGGTGTATAAAATAGAGTCTTTGCCTGTCCTTAGAGAAGTTGCTATCTAGGGGGAGTGAATGATCAAATGCAGAAAAATGTAGAAAATGCTAAGAAAGGGAGAAGTGTGGAGTGTTTAAATAACATACAAGGGGGGGCACTTACCCAGTCTTAGGGGTACAAGAGGGGCTTTCTAGAAGTGGAGTCTAAGATCTAAAGCGCACAAGTGACATAAAATCTGAAACAATAGTGGCTTACACAACGTGGTTTATTTCCCCCTCATGTAGAAGCCCAGAAGCAGGCATCCAGTAGCGTCAAGGTGCTCCACGGTATCAGGGCCCAGGCTCCTTCTATTTTGTTGTGCCACCAGTGGTGGCCTCTATTCCCATGGTCACCTCATGGTTCAAGAGAGTACTCTAGCTCCAGCCATCACATCCACATTCCACCTTCCAACATGGTACCAGTCAGTGAAAAGTTTCCTGAATACAAACACAAGCTAATCCATCAGTAGTGTTTTCTGTTAACTAAAAAAAAAAAAAAAAAAATTCGCAAGGCTTATACTTTGGCAAAAGGAGAGCTTTATTTCTTATAAAGGGTAGCAGCCTGTTGAGAGGCCATCCCAACAGGTTGGGAAGCAGAGCCCCAGCCATAAGCCAGGTACATGTGCTTCAAAGAAGAGACAAAAGGGAATAGGATTTTATACTGAGTGGGGAGTCAAATATACATATTCAACAAGCTATAGGAGGAATCATGAATGTTCATCAAGGGAAATCATATCAGTGTAATTGTGCTTTATCTCTCCCATCCCGTCATGGCTGGGAACTCAGTTTTAAGGTGTTTCTTGGGTCCCCTTGGCAGAGAGGGGTCCATTCAGTTAGCAGAGGGCTTAGGATTTTATTTTCAGTTCACATTTCTAATTTTTTTCCTTCAGAAATAACATACATGCAGAGTTAAAGATCACATAGCACAAAAGGGCTTATGACAAAAAGTTAAGTTCATCTGCTCTGGCCCTCCCTGGCCCTCAGAAACAGTTTCAACCTAGCAACCACTGTCAATGGGAGTCACTCTGACATTATGTTCAAAGTGAAATGTTTGCAAAACCAACAATGTAGCATCCCTCAAAGGAGTCATTGTTCTAGAAAGGTCAGTAACTGAGACTTCCTCACTGACACCTTCTGTTAAAAAAAAACTTTAGACAAATTAAATTTAACAGAATTTAATTGAGCAAAGAACAATTGGTGAATCAGGCAGCCCACAGAAGCAGAGTAGGTTGAGTGACTCCGGGGCTGCCACATGGTTGGGTAACATTTATAGATAGAAAAAGAAAAGTAACATCCAGAAAATGAATGTGAGGTGCAAAAACAGCTGCATTAGTTGCAGCTCAGCATTTGCCTTATTTGAACATGGTTTGAACCACTGGCTGCCTGTGATTGGTTGAAACTCTGTGCTTGGTACAAGAATAGGTTATAGTCTGTTTACATATCCAGTTAGGTTACAGTTAGCCAGGGAGAAAACTTTAGGCCTGTCAACATAACATCATGAGGTTTTTTAAAAAAGAAATTTGGAGAGGAGAACTTTATTTCTTATAAAGGGTTACAACCTGCAGGCTGGGACCCAGGCTGAAACCAGAGGCAGGCACTTCAAAGGAGGAGCGGTTGAGGCAGGAGCTTTATGCTGAATGGGTTGGCTAAACATACATATTCAACAGGTTACAGGAGGAGCTATGATATTCATGAAGGGGGTCCTAACACCTGTGTATTTAATAAACATGTATGTCATATATGACCCATGTTCACTTTGGAGGAAAGACTTAATATTTAAATGCATTACAATTAGGTCCTATGCATCAAAAGGTTAAGCAGGGACATGAAGACAGTCGGTGCACAGCTTCTGTAAACTGGCCAGAACTAGTCCATGGTCCATGGTGTCTTATCAGGAGAAAGTTACTGAAATCAGTCTCTTGTCCAATCAAAGCTGTAGTTATGGCTTTTGGAATAGTGGGATCAGTTAGTCAGTGTCCGACAGTGGACAAGCTGCAATTGTTTCAATATTGCTTATCTTGAGGCTGGTGTTTGTTTAGCTGCTAGAGAAACAAATCTTGTGGTAGCTAGAACATAGTTTATTCTTTAAGTGGAGGGTTGCATGACTTAACCTCTGCTTGGCCTGGCCTTAAATCTTATTTATAATTTGCTATCTTATTGCCACAAATAATCCCTTCCATCAGTCTTACGATCTCTATTTTAACATTAAGGTTGGTCAGTTGTATCTAAATTGCAAAAGAGGGGGGGTATAATGAAGTGTGTCTGACCTCCCATTTTATCATGGCTGGGAACTCAGTTTTTAAGGTCTCTCTGGAGTCCCCATGGCCAACGGCGGGTCTGTTAGGTCAGTTGGGGGACTTAGGATTTTATTTTTTTCTAAGGCCAAACTTAAAATATATAAGGAGGCAGCTTTAGGCTAAACTTAATTTAACACTTCTAAAGTAGGCTGTGCTCTAAGGCATGACCACTCATTGGAGAAGGATGGGCACCTGACCCAAGGGTCATTCATTAACCCATAGGCTGCCTGGCAGCCTATAAGATGTGAGGAAGAGGAGCTCTGCTCAGTAGCGGCAATGATGGTTATCTTAGCCAATCAGATTTATTCCCTCTAGAATTTGAATTTGAAATTTTAAGAGAATCCGCTGAAAGGGGGATGAAACAAAAGAGAAAGAACAGTCAAGTTGAGGAAGATGAGGCTTAGGATGGCGCCATATCTGGCGCTACCACTGCCCCTGGACTTTCTAGTTATGTGACCCAATAATTCCTATTTCGCAAAAGCTGGTTCGAGTTGGGTTTCTGTCACTAGCAACAATGGTTTTAATTCACTAACTAACGAGGTTTTGAATTTTGGGCGGCTCGGTTTTCTTGGGCAAAGAAGCCAGTCTCCTGGGGTCCCATTTTTCCAAAATGACAATTACGACACCGCTGAAGGCAAAACAGGCAAGGGATTCACCTCCAGGCCCCAGTTCAGTACAAGCTGCGCAGGGAAGACTGTGCGAGCATCAGGGCCCTGCTTCACCGGGCATCCGCCTTGTCACGTGGGCAAGTGAGGCTGTAAAGGCCGTCTGGCTTGATAAAGCACTACCCACAGGGAATGGACTGAAAGCGTAATCCAGGTCCTTGGGGAACTCGTTACTCTTGGGGACACTTAGGTCTGTCGCCACTCCAGTCCTAGGGACAAACTGTGTCATGGAGATGCTCCTGTGGTTGGCCTGAGGGCTCCTCAGTCTGAGCTCAGCCCATCTAGGGACCCCCCCCTCGGTACCGGGATTCCACCTGTTTCCCCTCGGGCCCCTGCTGGGGCACTTCGGGCAGCCGCCCGGGCGGGCATCGCCGAACCCTCGCGGGCCACTAGCGGGGCGGGGCGACTGCGCAGGCGCACTCGCCCAGCGCAGCCCGGTCTCCGCCCCATGAGCCGCGTCTGCCGGGGGCGGCCGGCGTGCAGCGCGCGGGAGGGGGCTCGTGGGTCCTCCAGCGGGTGGGGGACCGCGAGGCCGCGAGCCTGCGTGCGCGTGGCACGCTGCCGTGGTAACTTAGAGGCGCGCGAGGCGCGGCGCCCAACGTGGTCGCGCGCGGGTGGCGGGGGCCCGCGCCAGCGCCCGGACGTTGAGGGGTGTCACATCCGGCGGGAGGGGCGGGCCTCGCGGATCCCGGAAGTGTGGGCGCGGCTGTGGTTTAACCCGCGGTGGTGGTGGGGCGGCGGCGGCCGCGGCAGGTGAGCTGGGCCTGGGGAGGGTCCCGGCTCCGCCGCAGGCGGGCGGGGCCGAGGACTAGGGGTGGGGGCGGCGCTGGCAGTGGCTCTCGGCGCGCGCGCCCGCCCGCCTCACCCTGGCAGAGGCCGGTGATTGGGCACGAGGGGCGCGTGACTCGCGCGGAGGGCCGGCGCCCCTGTCCCTCGCGGTGGGAGGGAAGGGAGGGTGTGAGGCGCCGCCCGGTGCCCCCCTGCCCGCCCCCGGGCGTCGGTCGCACCTCCAGCCCCACCCCGCCCCTCACCACCCAGCTCCATGCTCTGCAGCCCGTCGTCCCTTGTGAGCATCTTGCGGTCACAATTCTAGTGACATTGCAGCCAGTTTGCCCATTGTACAGATGGGGAAACTGAGGCTTAAGAGTGGGGTCTGACTTGCCAGAGGGCACACAGAAGACCAGTGGCTGAGTGAGGTTGGAGGGATTCTGGTCGTTGACTCCCTGGCTTGTGCCTTTTCCCCAGGGCAGTGAGAAGGTGGGGCTTTCAGCCTTGGCTCTGTTCTTGTCTTTTATTCTGGACCCAGACTTGGACGTTCCAGCTTCACTGACCAGTCTTATCCTTGGATCCTAAGGGTGCAAAGGGCAGTGGTTTATATATACCCAATACATGCCTGGTTCCCCATTTTATCCTCATAGCCAGTGAGGTGATTCCCCACTTTATGGATGGGAGGAGTTAACTACCTAGTGCTGTGTTGTGAGTTACTGATAGAGTTGAGTCTACATCTCACGATTTTAGCCCGCGCGCTCAGGCAGTGCTTTCTCAGGTACACCTTGTCTGGGCTCACTTACCCTGGGGATGTCCATCTTCAGCCCCACAAACTTTTCACAGACTCGTTTCCCTTCACTGCAGCAGTATCTCAGTTCTGTTGCTGCCTAGGGCCTTTCCCACCCCCTTCATTGGCTCCGTGTCTCTCATCCAGGAGTCCTATTTTCTGCTGGTACACCCGAGGTGCTGCCACCTGACTCTCAGTTCTGTGACTGTCAGCTCTAGAGCTGGAGGTTGTGACAGAGGGACTTGGGAAGGAAAGACTCTTTACTTTGACTGTTGTCCAAAGCTTCAATCCTGCACAGACCTGAACTCTGTAGTTCTGGGTAGGCCTGAGGACTGCTGGGGTGAAATATTGGATTCTGGAGTTTTTGTTGTTGGCAGTCCTAATGCCCAGAAAGCCTTTTTCCTAGATTATCTTGGAAATTTGGCTCTGTGCCTTTGTAATTTCCATTAAGTAGAAAATTTTCATTGTAGACTTCATCTGGGCAGCTTCTGGTGGTTGTTTTGCAGGTCGCAATAGCTCTGATTTCTTGCTTGGCTGCTATATGCTAGGCAGTGTTCTAGGGACTGTCTGAACATACTGAATTTTGAGAACATGTTCAAGTAGTTGGTGATCCCGTTTTACAGATGAAGTGAGTTGTAGAGATGTTAGATAACTTGGCTAGTGTCACACAGCCAGTAAGTGGCTGAGTCAGGATTTTTAACCCATCAGTCTCATTTCAAAGCTAATAGGCCTTTTACTTCCTGATACTGCCTCTCAGATTTCTTAATTTCCCAAATTTGCTGGACCTTAAGAATCATCTGTGATGCTTGTTAAAAATACAGAGCCCGCCTCTGGAGATTCTGTAATATTGTTTGGAGGGGGACCCAGAAATTTATTTTTAACAAGTGTACTGGGTGTAAGGCAAGTTCGGGAAGCACTGCCTTTGGAACTTTAGATTTCCTGGGCCACTGGTAGCTTGGAAGTGAGAATACTACTGAGGATTCCTGTTTTCTTATTGCTTTGAAATTTGCTAATCTACCCTTAAAAGGGCATTGGGATAACTAGCCATATGAGTCATTTCTGGACACTGTTGGCCAGTAGTAGTAGGGGTTTTCCAGGCTGACATAATCAGGTCAATGAAGACATTGTCTTAATCCAGTTGAATCTCTGTTGTGTGGAAATTCTGTTAGAAGTTTCCTTGCAGGATGTAGAGTTTCCAGAAGGTTTTGATTTGTTCCCAGATGGTTGTCCCATGACAGAGAGGTCTCTGTAACAGCAGCAGTCTTTGAGGTTTTCCTAGCTTTAAACAGGCAGGTTTAATTAGCAGGTGCCTTCTCTACTTCATTTCTTTATCTGTTTTCACTGGTTTATGTGAAAGACTGAGCAAATACCAAACAGGTTTGTCTTGATTTAGTTGGGGCTGACAAGTAGGGCCCCTGGGGTTTAGGATGGGCTGGAGAGGAGAGGAGAAAGAGGAGGAGACAGAGTTTCCACCATAAACTTCAGACAGATAGCTCAGGCCAGGTAGGCCTTGCATTGAAGGCCTGTAAATACTTTTAGTTCCTTCTCAAGCAGGATTACAAGTAGTCAAAAGGACAAAGTCAGCATTATAGTATTTCCTTATTCCTATGTCCGGTAAAGTTGATTTCTAATTTTGTTTCTTTGTAAACAGAGGACATACTTTGTATGATTTGAATTGTTTTAAATTTACTGAGACTTGTTTTACGGTCCAGGATATAGTCTTATCTTGTACATGTCATGTGAGCACTTGAGAAGATTGTGTATTCTGTTGTTTTTGGTCGAACGTTCTGTAAATTTCAATTCAGTCAAGTTGGTAGTGTTGTTCAACACTTCTGTTCCTTACTGATTTTTTGTCTACTGTTCTTTTAGTTATTGAGAGAGGGACGTAGAAACTTGTGACTATTGTAGGGGTGACGGGAAACTTGCCCTTTCCCCTGAAAGTTCACTGAAAAATCAACTCACGATTAAGGCAGATTAATAAGAGAAAGGTTTATTTACCATGCACATGGGGAGAATCACAGAATGATTACGCAATATCCCAACGAAGTTCACATATTTTCATACATGCCTTTTAGAGGGGAGAGGGGAAAATGAGGAGTATAGGTAATTATGTTTAGGGGTGATAAAGGGATGCTAGGGAGGATCAATGAATGGGGGAAACAGATTGACTTGTAAATTAATCTGAGAGACAGGTATTATGTTTTAAATGATTTGGGCCAGGTCTGGTGGCATTCTGCAATATATTGAGATAACAAGGGAGAGGAAGGGAAGTCCATTGCCCCACTCTGATCTTTTGATGGGGTCAGTCTGTTGATGCAGATAGAAGGAAAGCCCCCTCTAATGCTTTGTTAATCTTGAGGGGCCTGCAATTGAAAACACTAATTATACCAAGGAGTCATATTTTGGGGTGAAATTTCCTGAGCTCCTTCACTATAATTTTGGATTTGACCATTTCTCCTTGTGGTTTTATCTGTTTTTATTTCATGTGTTTTAAAACTGTGTTATTGCATAAACATTTATAAGTATTATATTCCCTTGATGAACTGACCTCCTTTATCATGAAATAACCCTTTTAGTCCCTGGAAATATTCTTTGCTCTGAAATCTCCTTTGTCTGATATTAATATAGCTAATCCAGCTTTTTAAGAATTAGTGTTAGCAAATGATACCCAGAATATATAAAGATCTCCTATAACTCAACAACAAAAAACAAACAACCCAATTCAAAAATGGGTGAAGTACTTGAATAGATATTTCTCCAAAGAAGATATACAAATGGCCAATAAGCACGTGAAAAGATGCTCAACATGACTAGTTATTATGGAAATGCAAATCATTACCACAATGAGATACCACTTCACACCCATTAGGATGGCTATTATCAAAAAAGCAGAAAATAATAAGTGTTAGTGAGGATTGTGCATTTTTAGTAGGAATGTAAAATGATGCAGCCAGTGGCAAATAGTATGGCAGTTGCTCAAAAAATTAAAAGTAGAATTGCCTATGATCTAGCAATTCCACTTCTGGGTATATATCCAAAAGAAGTAACAGCAGAGGCTCAAACAGACATTTGTGCACCCATGTTCATAGCAGCATTATTTACAATAGCCAGAAAGGGAAAACTACCCAAGCATCCATTGACAGATGGACAAACAAAATGTGGTACCTATATTAGATAGAATATTATTCAGTCTTAAAAAGGAAGGAAAATTTGATACATGCTGCGGCATGGATGAACCTTGAAGACATTATGCTAAGTGAAACAAGCCAGTCACAAAAAAGCAAATATATGATTCCTCTTATGTGAGTAGTCCAGTTCCTATAGACAAAGTAGAATTGTGGCTGCTGGGGGAAGAAGAGGGTGGGGAGTTAGTGTTTAATGGGCACAGAGTTTCAGTTTGGGGTAATGAAAAAGTTCTGGAGAGGGATGGTGGTGTTGATTGTACCACAAAGTAAATGGTACTTACCAAAGTAATGTCAAAGAACTGTACACTTAAAAATGATTAAAATGGTAAATTTTACCACAATTAAAAAATTGAGATTTAAAAATTATAGTATATCTTTTTAAACATTTTTTAACTTCTTTTTTTTTTTTTTTGAGACAAGCTCTCGATCTGTCACCTGGGCTAGAGTGCAGTGGCATCATCATAGCTTACTGCAACCTCAAACTTCTGCGCTCAAACGATCCTTCTGCCTCAGCCTCCTGAGTAGCTGGGACTACAGGTGCATGCCAACTCACAGCCAGCGAATTTTTGTATTTTTTGTAGAGGTGGAGTCTCGATCTTGTTCAGGCTCTGCCTTGGCCTCCCAGAGTGCTAGGATTACAGGTGTGAGCCACTGTGCTCGGCCATAAATTTTTTTACTTTTAAATGATTTATGTCTTTATATTTAAAGTGGGTTGTTTGTAGGCAGCATATAGATGGGTGTTGCTTTTTAAAATCCAATCTTATAATCTCTGCCTTTTAATTGAGGTGTTTAGACTATGAATATTTAATGTGATTATTGATATGGTTGAGTTTACATCTACCATCTTGCTATTTGTTTTCAATCTGTCCCATGTTGTTTGTTCCCTTTCCCTTTTTTCTGATTTCTTTGGGGCTGAGTGATTTTTATGATTCCATTTTGTTTTCCTTTGTTGGCTTATTAGCTATATCACTTTTTTTAGTGGTTGCTTTAAGGTGTGTAGTATACATCTTTAATTTATCACAGTCTATCTTCAAGTGATATTATACCACTTTAGTATAAGAACCTTGCAGTGGTATACTTTGATTTGCTCCCTCCTGGACTTTGTACTGTTGTTGTCACCCATTTCACTTCCATATATATTATAAATCTCACAATACATTGTTATTACTTTTGCTTTAAATAGTCAATTATCTTGTAAGGATATTAAAAAGAATAGAAAGTTCTGTTATATTTACTCATGTGTTTTATTCCTCCATGTAGATCCAGATTTCTGTCTTGTTTCATGTTCCTTCTGACTTGAGAAGTTCCTTTAACATTTCTTGTTGTGCTGGTCTGTTGGTGATGAATTCTTTCAGCTTTTGGATGTCTCAAGAAGTCTTTATTTTGGCTTTGTTTTTGCAAGTTATTTTTCCTTGGTGTAGAAAATTCTAGGTTGACTATTTTTCTTTCAGTAGTTTAAAGATGTTCTGGTATCTTCTGCTTGCATTGTTTTGTATGAAGCATGTGCTATTATTTTTTGTTCTCCCGTTTGTGATGTGTCTTTTTCCTTTCAGTTGCTTTGTTTTTGTCACTGGGTTTAATCAGTTTAATTATGAGGTGCTTTGGTGTAGTTTTCTTCATGTTTCTTGTGCTTGGGGTGAATTGAGTTTTTTGGATCTGTGGACTTACAGCTTTCATCAAACTTGGAAATTTTTCAGCCAGTAATTCTTCAGATATTTTTTCTATTCCTCTTTCTCTGTCCTCTCCTTTCAGGACTTCATGTATGTAAGAGTGTGTGAAGTTGTTCCACAGCTTTCTGGTAATTCATTTTTCCTACCAGTTTTTTTTTTTTTCTCGCTGTGGTTTGTTTGGGATAGCTTCTATTGCTGTGTCTTCAAGTTCACTGGTCTTTCCTTCTGCAGTGTCTAATCTGCTGCTATTCCCATTCAGTGTACTTTTAATCTTAGATGTTGTAGCTTTCGTCTCTAGAAGCTTGATTTGGGCCTTTTTTATATCTTCTACGTCTCTACTTAACATGCTCAGTCTTTCTTTTAGCTTATTGAACATATGGAATATGGTTATAGGAACTGCTTAATGTCCTTGCCTGCTAATTCTATTATCTATATAATTTCTGGGTCTGTTTCTATGGATTTTCTTATTGTGGGTCATATTTTCTTGCTCGTTTGTATGTCTGTTTGATTGGATATCAGATGTTGTGAATTATACCTTGTTGGGTGATGGATATTTTTGTGTTTCTATGGATATTCTTGATATTGTTTTGGGACAGTTAAATTACTTGGAAACAGTTTGATTCTTTAAAGGCTGCTCTTAAGCTTTATTAGCTGGGATCAGGGCAGCCTTTAGACCAGGCCTAATTTTTCTTCACTGCTGAGGCAGTATCCTCCTTAGTACTCTACCGATGTCCTGTGTACTGATGTCCTGTGAATTATGAGGTTTTTCCACTGTGGCAGGTGGGGACAGAAACTATTCCTGCCTCCATTTGAGGTCCCAGGATTGTTCCCCTCTGGTCCTGGTTGGTGCTGATCAGTACTGGCTGAGAACTAGAGGGCCCTCTGCAGGTTTCCGGGGTTCTCTGGGTAGCTCTCTCCTCTCTGGTACTCTGCCCTGTGAACTATGGCTGCCTTGGCTTCCCTGGACTCTGAGTCCCTCTCTTCAACTGCCTGTGCTGTGGCCTGGAGACTCTCTAGGCAGTAAGTTGGGTCAATTGTAGAGCTCACCTTGTTTGGTTCCCCCTATCAGGGATCTCTTTTCTGTTCTGTCTGATGCCCAGTGTTTGAAAACTGTTGTTTCATTTATTTTGTCTGGCTTTTTAGTTGTTGGAGGCGATAGAGTAAATCTGGTGCCTGTTCCTCCATGTTGGCCCAAAGTGGAAGTCCCTGTTTGGTAAGCAGTCATTGGGCGCATCGTGTGTGCTCAGCATTGACCTTGGTGGTGGGATGCAGAAATGAACGAAACATGGGCTGTGCCCTTGAGGAGCTCATTGCTGCGGAAACATGCTGATTCCTAAATAATAAATGCTGTGTGGAATTTACAGAGTACCATGGGAAGGCAGGGTGAATTCTTTGAGAGGAAGGAGCAAGGAAAGCTTCACAGAGTTGCTGACATTTGAGGGATGAGCAAGCACTTTCTAGATGGAGGAGGTGTGGGAAAGCGTATTCCAGGCAGGGGAAACAGCAAGAGCAAAGTCAGGGCGGTGTGTGCACTGTGAGCTTCTTGAAGGGCAGGATCCCTGTCTTACTGATCTTTATGGATCAGTATTTGTCAAGTGACTGGAAGTATGTTTTTTGCACTGGGAATAGTAGGTAGGACAGGAGTTGGGATGGGGTGAGCAGCCCTTGGAGAAAGGGAGTTTGGGGGTCAGCTGGTATAGGCCCTTGTATATCAGGCCAAGGAGCACAAGATTGTGAACATAATACCTAAGCACTGGGGAGCCATGGGAGGTTTTAAAGCAGGCCCCGAGAGCTCTGATTGACTGGGTTCTCTAGACATTACTGGGGTGTGTGGAAGAGAGCTGGAGAGGGCTGAGCCTGTTAGAACCAGATGGGCAGCTGCTGGCAAGGCTGGCTCAGGGCGTACATTCTGCACAAGGATGACAATGAGTCCAGAGCTCCACGCAGCCACTGATAGGCATTGCTGCCTTTTACCCGTTGGATAATGGCCTTCGTGGATTCCTGCCTGAGTCCAGAGTAGATATGAGGAGACCCTGGCTTGCTTCTCTTTTTCTGTGGCTGTACTGTCACTCTCAACACACCTGTCTGCCTGTTTCTGATTCTGCTGGACCCACAAGTTCATAGGGTCAGGCTTACCACCGGCAGGGGTAGGTCTGCAGCTACCCCACCTTATATCAGCCTGGGGTGGCCAAACATCGGTGAGGATGGAGTCCCGTCATCTTAGGCTTTGAACAGACACACCTTGGGTGACCTGTACACACTCCTAGATGTTTGTCCTGAGTGTACCTGTGCCTTGACCTTCATCTTGATCCTTCCTTAATTGGATCTGCTTGCTCAGTCTGCTCTGTGCAGGTTAGCAGTGTGGGGAGGGCAAAGACTGACAGGTGCAGACTGAAATCCTTCCTGAGCCACCTGAAGCGTCGATACAAAGGAGAAGCAAGGGGAAGTCTGGCATGTTTCTTCTCAAGTCAGAGCCATGAGGCAAAGAAGGAAGAGGCCGCCAGGCGGCTGGGCTTTACTGTCAGGAAGTTTCAAGAACAGGCTACTTATTAAATCACTTGTGTCTTGGCATCATATTGATTGATGCTGAGCGCTATTGACGTGATTACATCCAGCCGTTGGTACTATGTTGCTCTGTTGCCTGGTGCCATCTCTGGAGGAATCTTAAGTCCTCATGGGAAGTGCCTGAGTTGCAGAGGTAAGAATGGGCAGATGCATGAGCTCAGCCGTGGTGATAAAAAACTCCACCATTTATCGACCCCTGCCTGAGAGCCGGACGTTAGACTTTCTAGGCACTAACTCCATCCATTCTTAGGAAAGCCCCGTCTTACAGAAGAAACTGAGGCACGGAGAGGTTAAATCACCCGCCCAGCAAGTGACTGAGAGCGCAGGGCTTCTGCCTTCCAGATTCCGAGCCTTTAATTCCTGGGTCTCCCCTGCAGAGCCGAGGTCCAAAGGAGGCCCTGCTCCTGGGGCCGCTGGGGGCTCCCGGCCCTGTGCTCCTGGCCGAGGAGTTTGGACTTCAGCCTGAGGGCTGGTAAAGGAGAGCAGTTACTGCTCTGGTATTTGTTAAGGACAGTATTAGGCTGGATTCCGAACATAATCCTACTCTTTAGAAGTCTAGGTGAAAGATATTGGTAATAACGACTGTTTATTAAGTTAGTCCCCAGAGCTGGACACTGTGTTCCGTGGATGTGGACTTGACTGAGAGGCGGCCTCGTGTAGTGGGGAAGCACGTGGGCCCCAAAGCCAGGAGCCTCGGTTGAAATTCAGGCTCTGCCGTTTCCTCCTTGAGAGATTGTGGCAGGCACGAAGCTTCTCTTTGGCCCAGTTTTCTCCTCTGTGACATGAGAGAAGCCCAGCGATGGACAGTGGTGCAGGACCCTTGTGAGGATCACAGGAGTTGCCGTGCGCAGAGCACCTAGGACAGAGCTCTGCTCCCATGTGTGGTCTCTGGATGTTAGCCGTGGCGAGGGCCCTGGTTCTGTCCCACCGATGGCCGGTGAGGCTCGGGAGGGCAGCCGAGGGTAAAGCCTCCGTCCCTCTGCCCTGCCGGGAAGACGTCACCGCTGAAAGGGAGTGGAGGAGGGGCAGCTGGGCAGGGTGCGGAATGAGGGTGGCAAGGGCTGGGACCACAGAGGTGAGGGGTTAGGGCGGTGGTGTTCAAACGGTGTTCTGGGAAGGTGCCTCAAGGCCTGCCTTGAGGTCAGGAGGTCATGAGAGTAGGGCTCTCCCCCACCCCTTTGCCCAGAGCGTGTCCTTTGTGATCTGTTCTGTGTAGTGGGGTTTGGGGTAATGTTTTGTTTGAAAAAAAAATTTCTTCTCCTTTAAAAAATGTTGAAAGTGACTGGAGTAGGCCATGCCGAGCAAGTGGGCAAAGAGGATGCAGGTGTCAAGTCAGCAGGTCAGGCTGCTCGTGGCAGGACAGGTGGGAGATACAGGGAGGAGGGGGACAGATGACTGACCTCAGGGAAGGCAGAGGGAGCCAGAAGCGATGTGATAGGAAAAATTAATCCAGAGGTGCCTGGTGGGATGGGTGTGAGCAGAGACTGGAGGTAGGAAGACCGGTTTGGAGCTTGCTGTAGGGTGGGGGTGGATGCACTTAGGAAACTTGGGAACACTGGCTAGGTAAACCTTGGCGATTGGACATCAGAGGTCAGGGAGACCCATGTGTCCCAGCTGACCTGGATGATTGGAAGTGAGGGCCAGGAGCTGAGTCACTGATGGAAATGGAGATTGGGAGGGAAGTCTGGTTTGGAGAGAGAAAAAGCTGGCAAGTGGAGACACGGGCATTTAGAGTCAGGATGCTGGAAAGCAGGAGAGAGGTAGAGGTTCATCAGGTGTGGGAGGGGTCCCTTTAGGGGCTGGGTCAGCCAAGGAAAGTAAGGAGCCAGGGGACCTTGGGGGCTTGGGCACTGCACTTTGCCCTCTGCTGACACGGAACCTAGCCAGCCGGGTGGTTTAACCCATGGGGTGGGGAAGCCAATTTCCTGAAGTCTTCTGCCACTCCCCAGTGCCCCCCACATTCGGCACAGAGAATGGGCTCATCATTCCTGGGTCTTCTCACTTGGGGGCCCTGCCTCTGGGTAAAGGGGGGGTCAGACAGAGTTTTTCAGTGGATCTGAGGAGCAATAGGTTGCTATGTAATTATTTATGTAAAGGTGACAATTTCCTTCATAAAGTCTTATCATGACAGATTGTACATTCCCCCATAGATGTATATATGTGCTTGTATTTGAAGACTTTTGTTCAGATTGGTTTGGAGCCTGTTTCAGAAAGCGACATCCTTTGCTTCCCTCTGGAATCAGCTCTTTCAGAGTCCTCTGGCACCGGGCCTGGGTGCCTGGCAAAGTTGGCCGGCAGCCTTTTATAACAATAAGTTGTGAGGGGGTGTGAACTAATAGTACCTAGTGCTTGCTAAGGGCCAGGCCCGCTGCTTGGTGGATTTTCTAGCACCTCTAAAGATTGTCTCGTTTAATTCTCATTAAATCCTTACAACCCCATGATGTTGGTAGTATTAGCCCCATTTTACAAATGAGAAACAGCATGAGAAAGGCTGAATAATTTGCCCAGGGTAATATAGCTAGTGGGGATTTAGGTATAGGAAGCTCTGGCTCTGAAGCCCCTTCAGGGAGTCTTAACTATTTAGCCCTGGTGGGTGGGGAGGGATCTCCAGCCCCCACCCCAGCAATTCCTTAGAAAGAATGTAAACCATAAACGTCTCCCTTTCTGTGGCTTATACTCCAGCTTTGCCAATTTGGGGAAGGTCAGTTCAGTGGTGCTTTGGGTCAGGAGAGAAGAGCGTGATGATTTGAGTTGTTTTTATTCCCTCCTGTGGGAAGTTAGGGAACTAAACAGTCTGGCACTTGTGTGCATGGCTGGGATCATTCTGGGGAAAGAAAACTAGATCATGTCAAAAAATATTTCCTCATTAAGCAGCAGGATTAGGAATGTTTCTAAGGCAACAGCAGGTGTTTTCGACATGAGGGGTGGGATAGGGCCAGTTCCCTATAACACGTGCAGATTGAACTTTGCAGGTTGCTATGGTAACAACTTCTTCTGATGCCATAGCTGGCTGTGGGGAATTTATAAGAAACCAAGGGACTTCACAACTTTCCTTGCAGTGTGATTTCAGGCTTGAAGTCACTGGCAAGTAAGGGTTGGCTGGCGCCTGTGCTTTAGCTCCCAGGTGCTGGGAGCCGACAGGGGCTGGAATGTGCCCTGCCCAATCACAGGGTCCTGTTATGATTCAATAATAGCAGTCATTTTGCTTGATGCAATATTGCACCCCTGGGGTTTCAGGAGTCACCCCTATTCATCACATTACCTCCAAGAGGCAGAATAATTCATATTTGTTCAGTGCTCAGGAGTTTGCAAAGCCCTTCAGGGCTAGTCGATTTTCTGAGTCACACAGCACAGTGAGGTGGGATTATCATCATGGTGCCCCATTTTCCAGGTGAGGAAACTGAGGTTAAAGGACTTGATCAAGGTCACACAGTTAAAGAGCTGTGGAGCTAAAGCAATAACCCAGGGCATCTGCCCCCAAATTCTCTGCTTTTCTGCTCTGCATCCTGTAAGGGAGAGCTGGCATCAACTGCTTGGAGGCAAGGGGTGAGGGGTGCTGCAAGCTGTCTCTGTGACTGGCATGCCATGCTCTAATCTCAGCGCCCTCGCTGCCTAGAAAATGCTGCATTTTGCATTCCAGCTTTATTTTTCTTTTTAAAGGTTATTCTTGCAAGGGATCTCTGATCCATTGAAACTATTTGTTTTTGAGTTGAACAATCAGGGCAAAGATCCTCGTTGAGCAAGAACCATCAGTAAGTTTCTTTTTTTCCCTGATAAGAACATATCTGGAAGGCTGCCATGAGTTTGAACCCTCCCCAGCATCCTCCTCCACCCCTGTCCTCTGGGAAGTTCCGCAGCCTCCCCTGCTTGGGGACATGGCACTGCCTTTGGTCTAAATCCACTTTGGCCTGTGGTATCTTCCACTAGATCGTGTTGCCTGTGTTCGAGGCCTGTGGGATTGATTTAGTCAAGATACAAAGTAATGGAAAGAAGTTGAGACCAGAGATAAAAGCAGCAGGTGCCAGATGGCCAAGGTTTCACTGTCCCTGAGAGGAAGGGCCTGGCTGCACCCAGAAACGCTGCTTCCTTGGTTCTGATTGCAAGGCTCCAGCATTTTCAGCCTGTGCGCCCACCCCCACTCAGTGCTTTGTGGCAGAAGGTGGGGCTCAGGATGCCTCTGGGGTGTCTTTGTCACTCCTCCCCTCTGTCCCCCCACACCTTCTGTGAGCTGTCACTCCTGCATGCGTCTCCCACGGAGGGTTTGGTGTTGATTTCAGGTTAAAAACCAGCTGCAGCCCACGGGTTTTGATGGCCCACCCAGAGTTTTTTACAACTTTGAATTGGCTGTTGGAATTTAAAATGGGGAGATTTGCCTAGATGTGGATTTCTAGCTTCCCCTGGAGAGCTGGCAGGTCTGGCAAGGCTGGGCCTGCCCTCCTCCCTGCAGGAGGGGCCCAGAGCTGCCAGGGCTGCTTCCAGCTGGACACACTCCCCGCCTGGTGCTTGGCCTCTGACTCACAGGCCTGGCCCTTGTAGGTGGCTGGGGTTGTGACCTCTGGTGGAGGTGAAAACTGCAGAGGAGATACAACTTAAAAATGAAAAAACAAAAGCCTTTTTCCTTCTCAGGGGCTGTTAGTGAGGCAACAGGGACACATTTTCTCTTCCTGGTGCAAGGAACACAGACTAGCTCATGCATCGCTTTTCCATCTTGTTCCCAGTCTGATCACCTTCGAGTTGATGGTATCACCCCAGAAAGAGGTGTTGTCCCGCTGTGCCTGTGAGCCTGTGCAGCCGCCTGCCGCACCAGCCCTCCCGTTCTCCCGGGCCGCGGGTCTGCAGCGGCTGCCACACGGCTTTGCTGCTCCTGGCCTGGCCTTCCGGGCCCTGAGAACTGCCCACCCCCCACTCCTTACTCCACTGGTCCCCCCTCTCTTAGGCCCCTCTCACCTGTATTCACAATGATTTGTTATGAGTTTTTTTGGCTTTTTGAAACCAAACTGAGCTACTTGAGAGTTAGGATCAGTTTTTACACGTCAAGGCTGTGTCTGGCTCATGGTGAGAACCCTCTGCCCGTGTTTATCCTTCTTCCCTCCGTGTGGGGCCTTGCACTGTTCTTGGCACATACTAAGTGCTCAATACGTGTTTATTCAGTGGAGGAATGAAGAACTGGAGGGAGGCACGAGTAAGTGGAAGAAGGCCCCGTCCTCACTTCCCTGTGTCTTGTGGGACTCGTCTGCTGGCTGACTGATGTGTTCTCTCCCTCCGCCCTTCCTCCATCATTCTTTGGACAAACATTATTATGAGCTGTCTGTGAGCCCGTCTGTGCCAGGAACTGGGAAGACAAAGATGAATAAGACATTCTCCTTGTCTTCAAGGGGCTTATTTCTTCGCACCTTCAATTCCTCTCTCCTCCCCTCCCGCAACAGCAAACCAGAGCAATCCCGGCATCCTCCTGGGCAGGTTGGCAGTGGGAGGTGTCTAGCCAGGCCCTGGTGCTGAGGGGCCTGGTAATTGGCCTTGCCAGACCCTCCAGAAACAAAAGCCCACAGACTCTGGGTCCCTGGATGGCATCTCAGGAACCCTAGTTCTCTACTTGGAGATATCCCCAGTGGGTGTGGCCACTCCGAGAAGCACTGGTTTGGACTTTTCCCCCACGTTGGGTGACTGGGAGTCAGATGCAGCCAGCAGCAGTTGCCCAGGCGTCAGGGGCCCCTTCTTAGTCTGCAGCTTCGTGGGCCACGTGCAAAATAGTTTCCTGTTCTCCCACCTTTTCCCAATTAGGAACCCAGAGACATGCTCACTGCTTCCAGCCTCCCTGGGTGGCTCAGAGGAGCAGGTGATGGCTCTGTGACTGGTGAGAGAAAGGCACTGGTAACTTCCAGGCGTGGGTGATGCTGCGGTAAACCTTACAAGATGGTACTTGCTTGCCTGGCCTGCGATGCTGTGTGAGGGTGGTGGAGGAGCCGCCCCATCCTGGAGGCAGGGGCAGGGAGGGGCCTGCTTGGGTAGGCTCGTCATCTCTGGATCTGGGGCCTTATATACAGCCAAACTCCATATCTTCATTGCACCCTGTGGTGGGCAGAGCACGTGGGGCAAAGGCGTTGGTGGAATGAAAACATCAGGGAGGGAAGGGACAGGGGCCTCTGGTGGTTTGACCCCCAAAAGCATATAGGACCTGGGGCAGTGCCCTTCGTCTTTCTTTCTGGGCTTCATTTCTTCTCTGAAATAGGGGGTAATTAAGCCCTGTGCTCACTTTACTTACTAGAGTGATTATGTAAATTAACGGGAGAGTTTACAGAGGGCTTTGATCTCAGAAGAAAGGAGCCATGTGAGCAGATTTGTTTGTTTACCCATTTTATAGATGAGGACAATTGAGTCCCTAAAAAGAGAACGTTTGACCTCCAGCTATTTGGCAAGTTGGGAGTAGGGTCCTGAGCACACCTCATTCCAGAAGAAATGGGGATGCGTGTGTCTTGCACGTGCCGGCTGTGCCTTCTGGAGCAGAGGAGAGGCGCAGCTGGGTAGAACCACCTGGGCCCTTCCCTGACTTGGCCTCCAGGTAGGGCGGGGACCCCTGGCCTGTCAGCCTGATGTTGTAGCGGGCATCGTCTTCATCGGACTCTCCCCCATGGAGGTGGCCGGAGCCTGGGCTCTCTTCTTGCGAGCCGTAGCCGTGATGTTCTGCCTGTTGGTCTTGATAATGTGTTGGCCGAATCTGACGCTGCCTCACTTGGCCATACACACTGTCATGGGACTGCACGTCTAGAGCTTAAATCCTGGCATGAAAGACCCTCGTCTCGTGTTCCTTGGCATCGCGTTCTCACCACGTCCACACAGAGCCAAGCCGTAGTCGCTGAAGGGAAGGACAGCTGGGGTCCTGGGCAGAGACTCACGCAGGAGAAGCAGCACAGCCTGCGTTCTCATCCTGCCTCTGCCGCGACTGGTTGACAGACCCCTTCTTCTCCTGGGGGCTTTGCTTTTCCTCTGTCAGATGGGGCGACATCCACCTGAGTTCCCTTGGAGGGTTAGAGAAAGAAAAAGAAGAAGGTAGATGCCAGACTAGTTTGGCCTGGGTAGCTTGGTTATAATGAAAA
Source organism: Daubentonia madagascariensis (assembly GCA_023783475.1). NCBI lineage: Eukaryota > Metazoa > Chordata > Mammalia > Primates > Daubentoniidae > Daubentonia > Daubentonia madagascariensis. Next base: position 3,065,792 of record JAKFHU010002396.1, on the reverse strand, counting down.
CGTCGTTAAAAATTCAGTTAAGAACGCTGGATATTCTGAAGTTCTAGGTCTGGAGGAGGATTCAGGGCTCTGGCTTTGAGCAAGGATTCCAGGGGATGCTGATGCACATGTGGAGAAACCCCGGGCGGATTAAGGCCCTGCCATTCTGAGCTGCGTCACCTTGGGCGAGGCACTTTCTCTCCCTCAGCCTCCTCTGGGAGGTTGGGTGGTGCTGATGCCCGCTGTGTGAGATGGTCTCGAAGGGCGTCGTGACGGCAGTTACTTACGGGGTGCTCACTACGTTCTAGGCACTGCTGTGCTTCACAGGTGGAGGAACTGAGGCACAGAAAGGTTAGATAACGCAGCTGGTAAGTGGCAGAGCTGGATTCATACCCAGGCAGTCTGGCTCCAGAGTGTTCTCCATACCTGTAGGCTGGTAGCTCTCCAAGTGTGTTCCTGGGGGTCTCCAAAGACCCTTTCAGGCCGTCCATGAGGTTAGAGCGATTTTCTTAATAATTCTAAGAAATTATTTTCCTTTTCACTCTCTTCCTATCATGAGTATACCGTGGAGTTTTCAGAGGCCACGCAACCTGCGATCATGTCATCGTTATGGTGGCTAATGGGATGTATGCTTGCATATTCTTCTTGTGTTTTAAAAATTTCTCACTTTTCATTTCTAATATGGTAAATACTGATACCTATAATCTACATAAATAAAAACTCTTTGGTGTCCTTCAGTACTGTTGGGGGTGAAAAGGGGTCCTGAGACCAAAAAGTTTGCGATCTGTTGTTCGAGGCTGTGTTGCCTTAAATGTGATACTTGTTGCATATGTAGCCACACCTCCCATGGTACATGGTTGTGGGGAGAGGTGATGCCTGTCCCAGGGAATCTTGGCTCTGCTCAGGGCGCTCCCTGTGCATGGAAGCCTCCCCGTGTGTGAGAGCGAGCACTGAATCTGTGGGGTGTGCTGGCTAATAGCACTAATGACTGTGCTATTTGTGTGTGGTCAGCCAGCTGCCCATGCTGGGGCTTCCATCCTCTGCCTTGCCGTGTCTGCTGTGCTCAGCCCTGACTGCAGGAGCGAGCAGACACTCTGCTCCGTGGCAGGCCTCTCCCTGGGTGGAGCTGCTGTGGCTCAGCAAGTTCTCGGCTGGGCCACGCTGGAGGACTTCATAATAATAAGTCATTTCTGTGCTGTTGGAATCTTGTGCCAGTGTTTGTTCCAGGCCAGGCCTCACACCAAGCCAGCACTTTGCCTGCATTATCTCACCGAACATCGCACCAACCCTGTGAGGGAGGTGCTGTTGTTAGACCCATTTTACAGATGAAGGACCCAAGGCTCAGGGAGGTTCCAGTTGTGCAAGGTCTCACAGCTGGCAAGTCTCAGGGCCTGGACTCAGACTAGCTCTGTCTGCCTGGAGCCTGGGCCCCTGATGTGTTCTGGTATCTTTAGTATATTGCTCCTGCTTGTGGCAGACTCACTTGTGTCGCAACGCGATAGTGGTGTGTCTCCTGGAGTTCTGCTCCAACCTAGGCATTTGCAGTCTGCTGTTCCTGGCTCCAGTTTCTAGACCAAGGGTTTTTGGAGCAGCAGGGTGAGTTGCGGACAGAGTGCAGGTTTGAATTTTGGCTCTGCCATTTGCTGGCTGTGACCTCCCTGACCTTTCTGGTCTCTCATCTGCATGTGGCACAGTTGCTGCTCCCTGTGAAGAGAGCAGCACAGGGAAACTAATGTTGTAGGTGCTCAGAAACCAGTGGCTTCCATTGTGACATGACTGCACAGTGGGGAGCTGCATCAGTGTCCCCAGGATGGACTCTGGATTTCTGGGCCCTGCCCTGACCTACTGAGCAGAGCTTTGCGGGTGGGGCCGGGCACCTGCGCTGTCAGTGAGCTTTCCCTGGGACCCAGGTGCGTGCTGGTTTGGCAATCCCTGCGTAGAGGTTGGGAGCTATAGTCAACCCTCAGGAGATAACAGATAGCACTCGTGTCCCTATCTGGATAGCTCTTTATCAGTAGGGTGGCCATATGATTTGTTGTTTAAAACCAGGGTGCTTCTGAGCGTGAAAGGGGACGAGGAGTACATGGGACTTCTGGCACACAGGAGCATTTAGTCACTGTTCTTCAGTTTCCCCTTTCATCTTTCAGATGGCCCTAGGAGATGCCATTCCCTTCCTACTACAGATGGGGGTACTGAGACCTGGAGAAGGTTCCTTCTGTCCACACATCTGTAGCCCTGGTCCTTGATTCCAAAATGCCTGCTTGGCTGAGTCATCAGCGTTGGCTCACCCTAGCTGAGCACTGGTACTGGAGGGTGTGGAGGACCCTTGATTTCTGTTGGGATCTTTTGAAAACTAATATAACCTTTGTAATGAGAAAAGCCAATGTTAAAGCTATGAAACACACATCTAGAAAAGATAAATCCCAGATGAAAATGGAGGATCCTGTCAGCAGGAAGGAAGCTGATGCCGGGTGTGTTTGTGCCTCCTCTCCTCAGTCCCTGGAGTTCCCTCTTGGGCCTGGCTGTGACCTGTCTGCCACACAGACGATCAGTGGCCCTCTGGGCAGAGGGATGGGGAGAGGACCCTGACACCAGCTCTCGGTCAAAGCAGATGTCCTATTCGGGTCAGTCAATTTCTTTTCCTCCTGATTGCCTGAGAGGCCAATTGGATGATTTTTTTTTCCCCCCTGCTCCGATGAGGGCACGCACGTGACAGTCTGTTTTTGTGATGTGGAGAGGGCTGCAGTTGCAGGGAATTCTTGAGGGAAACCTGAGGTTATCGTATACTAAATATAACAAGCAGTGACACAGTTGAGTCTGTGATGTGAAGCCAGCAAAGCCCCCATGAATGGAGGTCGGTGTATTTCTGGTTAAGACAGAAATAGACACCTGCCAGCGGGCATGATGGCATCAATGTTTGCAGGCAACTTTGAGCCAAATTTAGTCTCTGTCCCTGCTGCCTGACTCTCTCCTCCTGCCTCTTCCTGTCTGCTCCTTGGGAAGCTCCATCCAGCACCTGAGAAATTGTGTTCTTGCCTGCTGGCTGCCGAGTGCTTTCACATATCCTTTTGTTTGGTGTGGCTGGAAGGAGCAATTCCTTGGTCTCCCTGGGGAGAGGGTGGGCAGAGCCGCAGGAATGTGCTTGCTGGGACCCTTGCCCCTCCCTGAGCCTCCCTCTGGAGTGGTGTCATCACAGGAAACTCCAGTTTGTTTTTGACAAGTAAGATGTATGGGCTTGGGGTCTCTTCCCCCTGAACTGCCCCTTCCTGACTTCAGTGGTGCTCTGCATTCACAGGGAAAGATGGAGACACTGAAGGACAAGACCCTGCAGGAGCTGGAGGAGATGCAGAATGACTCGGCGGTGATTGATCGGCTGGCCCTGGAGTCCCCTGAGGTAGAGGGAGGCCATTATGGGGCCCAACAAAGGCCAGCAGATGGGACTTTTTAAAAGGCCCCCTGAAAGGATGCTGGCTTATTAGGAGTTTTGGCCAAATTCATCTCCCTTTTCTGTGGACATCACCTTGGTTTGGACCCAGCCAGAGGAGCCCCTGAGGTTTCAGGCCAGTTCCTGGGTCCTCTGGGAGATCTAGGCAGTGCTAGGGAGCCCAGGGCCTCCACGTGGACTCGGATTCCTGGTACTCCCATGGGACCCAGATGCCCCGGGAGTCTCCACACTGTCGTTCCAGCCTGAATCTGAGGCAGCTCCTCAAAGCACTGGTATGGCTTTTTAACCACCTTTCCTAAGGGTCTTGTATGACCCTGTATCTCCAGGTGATTCTAAGATGCCAGGAGTCATTCTTGGGCCGAGATACAGCTCATCTCCTATTTGATCTTGTTTCTTATCATAACTGTCACCTAATCCTCTCAACTCCTAGTCACAGAGTCCTCGTGGGAATAACCATAACCCTTGTGTCTGTACAGAGCTTTACACTTCATAAAGGACTTTCCCTGCCCTCCCCATCTCCTGTGACCCTGTGACTCCCCTGTGAGATGGGAGAGGTCAGCGACCAGATGTGGCCACATAGCCGGAAATACCCCCAGTCACCCCTTGAGTGGCTGCAGCCCGTCCATTGTTCTGGAAGCTCCCGCCTCCTGCCCCTGAGGTGAGGGAGAGACACGAACACAAATAATGCCAAGCTCAGTTGATTATCATTTGGAGTATATTTTTATTTTCATTGATGAACAGGTGTGATATGTCTCTTCTGTGAATTCACAGTATGTTAAAAAAGCTCCCCATCCAGCTTCCCTGTGCTATGCACCTCCCTAGAGCACTTCCTGGGCCCTAGGGGTGCCAGCACCAACATGTCCCCTGCTCCTGTCCCTGCTTGTGCTCTGCCTCCCACCCGCCCCGCTACCCAAGTGAGGAATCTTTGCTGGGATTGGAGGTGGCTCCTGGTGGGCAGGATGTGAGGAGAGGTTTAGGGACTCTGTGTGGTGTGTCCTGCTGCCCAAGGCTTTATTACTGTCCCCAGTTGAGCTTGTCCAGCAAGGGTGTGAAGCAAAGCCTGTCTCGCTTAGGCTCCAAGGCTGCTCAAATGGTTACTTAGGCTTTGAGCTCTGCCAGGGCACTGCTTGTACCTGGCACAGGTGCTGGGCAGAGCGTAGGTCTTCATTCCATCATCTTCTGTCCGTCACATATTAAGCACCAAGTGTTTCTTGACTCTGCTATGAGCACATTCTCATGGGAAGCCTGAGGTCTGCTTCCAAAGTGCACAGAGCTAAGCAGGCTGATAGAATCTGTGATGAAGCCATAGCATCACAGGAAATGTAAGCAGAAACAGCATCTTGGGCAAAAGGCAACTTGATGTGTAGCCACACCTGCCCAATCGATTTGAATTCTCTGAGGGAAAAAATATTCCTGTGGCTTAGGCAGGATTGAAGCATGGCAAGCTACTTAGGCTTTCAAAAAACCTTTGACTGGCTTTTCCACCATGGGCTATGAAGCAATGATTGAATCACTGCGGGATTGTGAGAAGAGACAGGAACTCATTTAGTTTGGGGCGTAGACACTGCCTGGAGAGAAGGGAGTTGGCAGAGCCTAGTTCTCTATGTAGAGGAGTGTGTGCGGTCGGGCGGAGGCGGGGCGGGCGCCAGAACTGTCTTATTGACATCTTTTCAATGACTGTGGGAGGACTTCATAGTGAACTCCTAATGGAGAAAGATTTTTTTTATTGATACATAATATTTTACATATTTATGGGGTACATGTGATATTTTGTTACACGTGTACAACGTGTAATATCAAGTGAGCGTATTTGGGACGTCCCTCACCTGGAGTATTTATCATTTCTGTGTGTTGGGGACATTTCAAGTCCTCTCTCCTAGCTCCTTTGAAGTAAACAATACATGTTCCTAACTGCCTCACCCTAGTCTGCTGTCAAACATTGGAACTTACTCCTCCTATTGAACTCTCCACCCACCTCATGCAGACAGATTCGGGGGGGCTGTGAGGAGAGGGAGCAGAAATGGGAAGGGCAGGATTGAGGGGAAGAGGATACAGCGTAGATTTATTGGTTCAGACCCAGGGAAAAGGCAGTGGATAGATATGAGGGCTCTGCAGGGGGCGCCTGAGCAGGAAGGCTTCAGGCCTTCCACGCTGTGTCAGCCATGTGAGTAAAGAAAAACTTCCGTGGCTAATAAAAATTAGGTTGAAACTTACCAGTGTCTGTGTCCCTCAGTCAGCACGCTTGTCCATTGGCCGAAGAGGGTGTTCGTGGCAGGAAACCAGATAGCCCAGATGTGGGGGCAGCTTGTTGGGATGCAGCAGCATGGGCTCTAGGCTGGAAAGACGCTGCGGTCCCTGAGCCTGGCAGCCCCGTCTGTGGAGGGGTGGGCAGGGAGTTCGGCAGCCTTCTCTCCAGTCTGGAGCATGAGGAGCAGGCTGTGGGCCCAACCTGGCACGCAGGACCCGAGGCTGTGTGGCTGGGATCGGGAGGGCAGTCTTCCCTGGAAGCCCCCTCTTCCAGGGTGCCCACGGGCTTCCTGTGCCTGGTGGGGATTAAGCCAGTCTGGCTTGGTCTGTCACATGCTGACCACAGTGGAGAAGCTGATGGTGCAGGGCCAGCAGCTCGGAGTTGGTCTTGCCGAGCTGTGCCCTGCACCCTGTAGCAGGTGCTGAGTCCTCACTCTGGTGCCACGTGGTACTGTCAGTGTATTGTCACCACTCTCTTCAGTGTAATGGGTCTGACTCTTCAGCCCTCCTCTCAGTAAAGAGGACTTCTTGGCAAATGCATAGGGTCATGGGACAGCTGGACAGGGTTCCGTGGCTTCTGCTCACCAGCTGGCAGCAGCAAAGAGCCTGGGGCAAAGTGCTGCTCAGCTTGGGGAAGTGTTTTCAGCAGGCGCACTCAGGGGCACGTCCAAGGTGGCCCCTCTGTTGGCTCATTGTACAGCTTCTCAGTGGGACACGTGTGTGGCCTAGGAGGCAGGGACAAATCTCTCCTGAGTCGGTGTCATGATCTGGTCCAGGGCCCTGGCTCTCTCTCCCCGCGGACTAACTTTATTTGGGGGCCTCATTGCATGTCCAGCCTGTGGGTCTGGCCTGGGCCACCTAGTCCACCATAGTAGGTCTCTTGATCCTGAAGCTTGGGGATAAGTGGTCGGGGACTTCTGGTCCCTTCCCTCCTAGCAAGCCTCTGACTTTCTCATGTAAACTGGTCCACCCCCTCCTCAGAGCTCTGCACACCCCATGTGGACCTTAATCACGTGGCCTTGGGTGAGCTATTACCCTTCAGTGCTAGTTTCCCATGTGTGTCCACCTCCTGGGCTGGTGGTCAGGGATTAAGGGAGGTACCTGGGCAGAATGCTGTGCTCAGGGTTGGACCCAGGTTTGTCTGACTGGAGGTGAAGGCCAAGTGTCACCCCCGCTTCCCCAAGGTGAGTAGTGAGTCTCTGAAGCCCCTGGCCCAGCCTGCCGGGAGGTGAGTGGTGGTGGAGGTTGTCCTGATGGTCTGTTGTCTTGCCCTTTTAGGTCCAGGACCTGCAGCTGGAACGGGAGATGGCACTGGCCACCAACCGGAGCCTGGCTGAGCGGAACCTGGAGTTCCAGGGTCCCCTGGAGATCGGGCGCTCAATGCTCTCTGACAAATACCAGGAGCTCTGGAAGCTTGTGGAGCGGTGCCAGGAGCAGAAGGCAAAGCTAGGTAGGGTGGCGGGCCCTGGGAGTGTGCTCTGGGGAGGCTCCTCTGTTAACTCAGAGTCCCTGTTCAGGGTTGGACTGGGCGGAGCAGCTGGAACAGCGTGATGGGCAGATCCCCCTCCCTTCTCAGGAGGGGGAAGGGCCCACAGTTACTGAGGCTTATCGTGTTCTGAGTCTGGTGCTAAGTGCTTTACCTACATTTTTTTCACAGCAGCTATAAAAGGGTAAATACTGTTGTTATTCCCATTTTATAGATGAGAAATATGAGGCCTAGAGAGATTTAAGAACTTGGCTAAGGTTAACCAGCTAGGTTGGGATTTGAATTCAAAGAGCCTGCATCCTTTGCTGCTGCTATTAACTCAGCCAGCTCAGCTTTGTGCTTTACAGAGCTGGTCCGGCTGTCTGTGTCCCAGGACCTGCCATCTGGGAAGGTGAAAGGGGCTGTCCTGCTCGTGACAGTGAGGGAACCTGATGCTCACACAGGTTAGGTAACTTTCCCCTGTGAGGTAGGACAGGCTTGGGGTCGGGTCTGTTGGACTGTGAAGCCTGGGTCCTTTCCTGTGCCAGGCTGGCACAGGGAAGGCTGCTTGGCCAAGGTCTGGGCTGGGCTCAGTCAGGCTCTTCTCTGCTCAGAAAGGTGATCCAAGGGAACTGGACCGAAAGTACCCAATGGGCCCACCCGAAGGGACTCCGCAGTAGACCAGGGTGGTGGCTGAAACTTGATGCACACAAAGGACGTGCTAAGTGCCTTTCCTGAAATCTTGGCCCTTAATGCTGAATCAGGAAGCACTTTTGAAATGTCACCCTTTCTGCCCTTCCTTCCAGAGAAGTTTTCTTCAGCACTGCAGCCAGGGACATTGTTAGACCTTCTGCAGATTGAAGGCATGAAGGTTGAAGAAGAGTCTGAGGTGAGATGCTGAGTTGACAGTGCTCCTCCTTGGATGGGGTGTTGGCCCCTGGAGCAGGAGCCCTTGTAAGGGGTAGCAAATGTCTGCAAAGCATGAGATAAGAGAGCTTTTGTAAATGACAAAAATGAAGGGCACCTTTAGTCCCAGAGGAGGCCCTTTTGGGTGCAAATAACAGGAACGCAGTCCTACTAGCTGAAGCAGAAATGGGCGGCAGTGGGCAAGGCCTGGGGCAGCTTGCAGAGCAGGAGCCCCCGAGGGACTGGAGCCAGGCCCCACCCCTGGCTCTCCCTGCTTCCTGCTTCCTTCTGGGGTCTCTTCAGTCTCTGTGGGCAGACTGGCTTTCTCCATTTCTCCGTGCTCTGGTGGGGAAGCTTCCAGGTCTGCCCAGCCCCTGGGCTGGTGTTCATCCACGTGTGATGAACACACACGTGCAGTGGCCACTGTGGGCCTGGCACGATGCCAGGGCTGCGGGACAGTGACCATTACAGACACAGATCTTGCCCTCAAGGATCTGTCTTGATCTAGTTGGGGAGACAGTGCGTGTGTAACATGGCAGCAGTGGGAAGGGCGTGAAGAAAAATTCCCAGATGGGGGCCAGGGAAGAGTAGAGGTTGCCTGAGGCGAGCCCGAGGTCCGAGGGCCACAGTGGAATCCTGACCTGGGGGAAAGCAGGAGACCTCAATCCTGGCAGGCCCCTGTTGTCATCAGACCTTATGTCTTTCAGGCCATGGCTGAGAAGTTCCTGGAGGGTGAAGTGCCCTTGGAAACATTTCTGGAGAACTTTTCCTCCATGAGGATGCTGTCCCACCTGCGCCGGGTTCGTGTGGAAAAGCTCCAGGATGTGGTGAGGAAGCCCAGAGCTTCCCAGGAGCTGGCCGGCAACGCCCCTCCACCCCGCCCTCCGCCCCCGCCTCGCCCAGCCCCCCAGGCAACGCCCCCTGTGGCCGAAGAGCAGCCGCAGCCGCCACTGCCATCAGCCGTGCCTCCCTACCCTTTGCCCTACAGCCCGTCCCCCGGCATGCCCGTGGGCCCCACCGCCCAAGGAGCCCTGCCTCCAGCCCCTTTCCCCGTGGTGTCCCAGCCCTCGTTCTATGGTGGGCACCTGGGCCCCACTTACTCGGCAGCCCAGTCAGGACCCAGGGCTGCTGCGGGCTACTCCTGGTCCCCACAGAGGAGCACGCCACCCCGGCCCAGCTATCCTGGGACCCCACCTGGCGCCTCTGGCCCTGGGTACCCCTTGGCAGGGGGCAAGGCCCCCAGTCCTGGTTACCCTCAGCAGTCCCCGTACCCCCCGGCTGGAGGAAAACCTCCCTACCCAATGCAGCCCCAGCTCCCCAGCTTCCCCGGACAGCCCCAGCCCTCAGTGCCCACTCAGCCCCCGTATCCTCCCGGGCCCGCCCCTCCCTACGGGTTTCCACCACCTCCAGGGCCTGCCTGGCCCAGGTATTAGACACGCTTCTGGCCCTCGGCCCCTCCCCACTCCCACCTGTACCACAATCTTTGGCCCACCTGTCACTGAGACTCAAGGGGAAACTAGAAGTGGAGTTGGCACTCCCTGTGGACTTGCGTTGGCACACGGAGGCCTTGGAGGGACCCAGCTGGGAGGGTGTAGGCCCCTGAAAGGTGCTGGGCAGTGTGACTGGTGGACCAAGGCAGATGGTCACAGCACTTGCTGGCCTTCTGGCCAGAGGTCCTCCTGGGCACTCCTCCTTTCTGTGACTGGCTGTAGCATTTCTGGTGCTAGCCAGGCTGGCAGTCCAGTGCCTCTTGCGGGTGTCTGTGTGAGTGAGTGAGTATGCATGTGTCTGTGAGCATCTGCTTGTGCCTGCACTCAAAGCCATCTGAACCCAGTGCAGAGTTATCTCAGTGATGAGGTGGCCCCAGGTTTCTGGCCCTGCTCACCTCCTCCCTCTCCCCTGGGATTTGGCTTTTTTGACGTGGGGCCCATGCCAAGGGATGCAGCTCTGTGTGTCTGCCTAGTCCTTCAAGGCTGATCTGCCCCGTGCACCATGGCAAGGATCACATTGGAGGGAGAGAACAGAGTTAGGAAAAACAGGATTTTTGAGCCCTATAAAGCCATAATTTAATGCCAATAGCTGATATTAGACAAGCTCGTCCCGTGTGCTGTTGGAATGGCAGTGGCACAGTGCAGTGAGGAGGCTGGGGCTTGTGAAGGCCGACCCCAGACCGTGCTTGCGCTGGTTGGAGAACCCTGGGGGCTACCTTGGGTCCTCTGGCTGGAGGGAAGGAAGTAACTGTAGCCTAGGAGACTGTTGTCACATCGGGGTCTTTTAGGAGTAGGGGACCAGGTCACCTCCCCAGCCACCCTTCTCTCTCGGGCCCTACACTTCCGGTTGACTTTTCCTGAGGTCCGCCCTTCTGTCCAGTCCTTTAGTGCCTTGAATCTTGTTCACAGCAGCCACCTCCCTCCACCCCCTCCTCTGGCTCCTTCAGTGTAATTCTCCCGGCCCCCAGTACCTCTTCTGGGACAGGCATCAAAAGATGCCCTAACAGTAACTTCCCAAATGGTGCTCTCTGAAACACCATTACTACACGGGGGGCGGTTTTTTGCACCTCTCTCATCTTCAGAATGTAAAGGGCAGGGACTGTGACTCCGTGTCACATGCAGGCCCAGAGCATTGTGGGGGTTTAGGCGTGTTCACTAGTGAGAATGACAGCAATGGACCAAAAGGGGTGTGATAAGTGAAGCATTAACTTGGTTGTTGCAGATGTGAACCAGGCCTCAGGGCAGAGCCTGGAGCTGCTATCGGTTGGGAAGTTGTATGTGCCTTGAAATGTCCGCTACCTGAAGACCCAGCGTCTGGTGGGCCCGGGGGTGCTGGGGCCCAAGGAGGAAACTTGACCTCCTGGTGCCTGCCCCCTCCCCGGCCTGCGTGCCATCAGTGGGTGTGTGTGTGATGCTAGATTAGCGCTGCCGGTTCCTTACCAATTGCGCTTGCTTCTCCTAAGTTATTTATAAAGAGAAATCACTAATGGACTCTACTGGTTCAAGTGCTTCTGAACTGGACGAACGATCACCCGTATGTTTGTGTAATTCATTGCCGTAATAAACTTTGATGAGTCACGTGTGGTGTTGTGGCTCTGCTGGATTTGAAAAGTGAAGATGTGGCTGCGTGCGGGGCCTTCATTTCTTCCAAAGCCTTCAGAACCATGCCCTACTGAAGGGCCTCTGTGATTTCGTGTCCGCAAAGCACCATCTGTCTGGATGTCATCCCTGCCTGCTCCATTGCCCCAGGGTCTGGGTCTTAGAGCATTTCCCTTTCTCCTGCTCTGTGGTTTTCCTTCTTAGCCATTTTCTTGCTGGAGCCTGCACGGTTGTGGCATGCAAGGCCACAGGGCCCCACCGGGGGGCGTCCGGTCCTCAGCCCAGCTTGGCAGGTGCCCCTCCCTATTCCTGCCACCCGCTGGCTGGCAGGCAGGATGTCTGCTCCTCAGCCTGGCCACAGCCCATCCGTCTTCTAACCTGGGATTTCGGGGCGTGGTCAGAGGGGCTGCAGGCCATAAACTGGCTGCGGCACCAGCGGGTCTGCCTTGGCCCAGCCTGCCTCCCTCCCCAGTGTCGCCCTGAGCTCTGTTGCTCCACTGGTTATCCTGAGGCGCAGGAGGGCATCTTCAGCTTCAGCAGGAAGGGCGGCTTGGAGGGAGTTGGGAGACTGGGCTCCTAACAGTCCCTCTACCTGTCCTTCCCTGCACAGTGATAAGGGCTGCTGCCCGTGCGTGATGCCCAGAAATGCCCAGAATCGTTAACATTGAATACTTGGCAGGGCGACACATTGTATTGTGCTTGTTGTGTGCATTATCTCCTTGAGTCCTCTCAACAGCCCTTTTATTCTCAATTTAAATGGGGAGGAAACTGTAGAGCAGGTGGTTTGGTGACCAGGGTGCACAGCCTGGGGGGGCAGAGGTGAGACTTGGACCCAGGTCTGTTGGTCCCAGAGGCTGCAGGGGCTCCTCTCTCCTGCCTTTGTGGTGCCAGAAGTCCATCCCCAGGACACAGCTGAGAGTTGCCAGGCTCCGGTCAAATGTTTACTATACTTTGCCCCTGGCTGAACGCTGGCCTTGCCTTGGAAGTGTCCAGGGCTCAGGACACAGGACACCAGGGAAGCTGGAAGCAACTTGGCTTTGTAGGAAGAAGCTGCAAATTTCACTCTGGGTGCACAGTCAAGTCACTTACCTTGGGTTGGTGCCAGAGTGGTGCTGGGGGCACGGAGGGGTTGACTTAGTAAGAAAGGACCATCCTGAGCTGCCTCAGTGGGTTGCTCAGCAAGTCTCGCCTGCTGGTCTTTGCTCTCCTTTCTCCAGGGCGCCACACCTTAGATCATAACACACACAGGCACTCCCCACGCCTCCCTCCCTGCAACCCTAGGACATCGCTGGGTGGCCTTCACCAGACCACAGTGGGCCTCTTGCTGCAGAGTTGGCTGCATGGGGACAGACCCTAAGTGTCAAATTTAGTCTCAAAGAGATTCCTAGCTTAGTGAGGATGCTTTGCTGTGCTGGCTGTGGTGAGGCCATTTGAAATGTCCTTTCAGCTGTCATGTTGGTTCCATTCTGTATTCCCAGATTCCTGGATGCATGGCAACTTTGAAGCTAGACTTGTTGCTTGATAGTGTAAGAGCTTTCCTTCTGAGCCCTTAGTTTCCTTGACTTGATGTGCTGGAATCGGGTTCACATTCAGTTGCCTCCAGGGATTGGCTGGGTCACATAATTTACCTGGGAACATGATTGACTCTGGTGAAGTAGGCAGGGTGTGAGGGACACGCAGGTGAACGGGAGGGGATCCTTCTCCTCTCTGCAGGTGGCTGGGGTGCAGGAGTCACAGCAGGGCACTCTCTACACTGGAGGGGCAGTGGACTGGTCTTCCAGCCCAGGTAGGGGCTTGACCAAGGCACCTCGAAGACTGGAGTGGCTCCTGTTTGGTTGTGTACCCCAACAGATCTTTTTGAAAAGCATCACCTAAGCCTACCAGCACTTGAAAAACAGTTTTCTTAAGACTCTTTTCTCTTCAACTAAACTTTTTATTTTTTTATTTTTTATTTTGGTTTTTAAGTAGCCCATGGTTGCTTTGAGGCTACTGTTTGGTGGCCAAACTCTAGACTAAAGAGCTTTCGTCAGAAAAGACACTGGTAGGAGACGTTTGGTGCCTCACCTCCTTTGCCCCTTCCAAGAGCAGCCTCTGTGTCCCCTTTCGAGGAATCTCCTCACTCCACCAAGTAGGGGAAGGTAAATGGCGTCACTGTTCCTGGATTTCCAGCACGGTCACTGTTCCTGGATTTCCAGCATGTCGGGGCAGATCCATGACCACCTGGGCTCTCAGAATGGAAGGCCTGGTAGGGGGTGTTGGGGGCGGAGTGCTGACCAGACTCTTCCGGCATGCTGGTGTCCCTCTAAAGTCCCCTGCCCCCTATACGTGTCTAGTAACTCCCTTTTGCTCTTCCAGAATTGGCTTCTGTAGCTTGGCCCATTGACATCTGTGCTCCCCATAGAAACGGTGCCAAATCATGCAGAGAAAGGCCCTGGAGTCACCATGCTGCTTCATGCCGGGGGCTGCCTGGTGCCCGAAGCCTTAGTGGTCCCCGGCACAAACCCCTTCCTCTGTGCCTCTCCCTAGGTTCCTAGTGTCCACCTAAAGAGAAGCAGCTGAGGCAAAACTGATGTAAGTAGAGAGTTTGGGCCCATCTTGAGGACTGCAACCCAGGAGTATAAATTCAATTTTTAAAGGAAAAGACGAGGCAGTTCCTAAATTGTTTGCCAAGCACTTACATTAAAATGACATAAGCTATTGATTGGATCTACTTCTTTCTTTGTATCACAAATTCCAGGAGCATGAAGATAGTGGGTAAGGCAGCTAGTCAGGAACAAAATGCCTTTAAACAACTGTCGCCAGGCATGGGTGGGGTGTGTGTGTGTGTGTGTCTGTCTCTAGTACCATCCTGTGTCTCTCTGGGCCTGATAAGTTTTGCATACCTCACATAGCTCAGACTGCTCTGGGCTATTTTTCTTTTCTCACTAGTTAGATACCCTCCTTTCACTTGTAGTTAAGGGCACTGAGGCACTGCAGAAGTATCTGGGATCTCTGAGTAGTAGAGGAGACTCTTTTAGTTGAGAGAATTATTTAGACCAAAGGAACATATTCAGGCCCGTTCTCTGACTCCGGGTTAGAAGGTTAGCTGTGATTGGCTGTAACGACCTTAAGTTGGGACTGCTAAAGTGAAACAAAAAACCAAATCGGTCAGGATTTATTAGGTATCCCCTCTGCACAGGGCGTTTGGGTGGCACCTGTGCTTCGTGAATTTGACAGCCAGCAGTCCTTGCTCTCTGGCGTGGAAGGCGTCTTTAGGTGAGGGGTGCAGGCGAGTCACAGGATGGACGGGGTGGGGTGAGGCTGTGGGTGGGGCGGCGGCGTGAAGCCTGGGTGCTCACACAGCCCCTGGCTGGCAGATGCTGTCATGGTGCTGGGGGGGGGGGTGCTGCAGAGCTCCTCCAGGAGGTTTCCCCAGAGGGATGCACAGGGGTAGATCACGGACAGAAAAGACCAGAGCACTCTCAGGAAGTACAAAAAGCATTATTTACAAAGAACATATTAAAAATGCGCTAGCCCAGGTGTGAGCTTCCTTGTCATTCCTTATCAGGGCCGAAGCTGGGTTCTACTGGTGTGCTGCTCCCCCACACACAGGGGAAGGGGGATGCCTGGGTTAGGAAAGGGACCCCCTTCTGGACACCCCTGAGTCTGTACTTGGAAGGGCTGCTTGTTTCTGGGCTCTGCCCACCCCAGCTTCCTCACTTGGAGTGGCCGGCCAAGCTGTCAGTCGTGGTGCTCCCTGCTGGGGCCAGGGTCCAGTGCGGTGTAAGAGCCAGCCTGCCACTGCCTGGCAGCAGCACCTGTTTGAAAGGCACCCTGGCCTCTGTCCATGTTCTGTCTGGGCGTAGAAATCGGGATGTCATTTCCAAGTGGTGAATGCAGAGTTTTCTCAGGACAAAGAGGTCTGGCTCTTGGTTTTTTGTTCTGGGCTCCCAGTTCTGTGGGGTGAGAAGGAAACGTGTCAGAGGAAGACACCCTGGAGGTTATTCAGGGACATGGGGACAGGCCCCACGCTCTGGGCTCCATCTCAGGGACAGTGGCTGTCCTGCATCAGGGGCTACTCCTCCATGCTGGTAGGCTGGCAGCCCTATGGGGTGTTATTCCATCATAGAACTCGTAGGGGCTCTGTTTGTGTGATCTTCTGAGTGGAGGCTACAAGGTGATTTTTGAGGTCCACAATTCCTCTGCTCTAATTGCAAATCAACTCCCGCCACTCAAATTGCTGAAGCTTGTTCTTTCCCTTTACAAGGATCAAGATGCTCAGGGTCCTCTATTCATGTATGGGCGGGGTGGGGACAGTGTGAGATGCTGAGTGGCTGGTGCTTATCCCCAGGGCTGTAGGACCCCTGGTGCCTGGCGTCAGGCTGGAGACAGGCTCACCTTTTACAGCCTCTGAGCGCTGTGCAGATCATAGTCACTGTCGGAGGAGTTGTCAGGCTGGGTGGAGGAGTGATGCAGGGCCTCTTCCAGAGCTGGGGAAAGAAAGGAGGCTGTTTGCAGAGGGCTTGCAGGGGGCTTGTCCCGCCAGGCTACACAGAGCCACCGCCCACAGTGGGTTGGAAGATCACAGGGGCTCTAAGAGCCAGCAACAGCCCCGTCTCTGTTTTGATCAAATCAGCCAAACGTTTACTAATGATGCTGAACTCTAGGCTCCCTGGGGCTTGATTGTTAGCTCCAGTAAGGGAACCTTCAGCACAGGGCTCCTACAGACCACTTAATGGCTCTCTTCTGGCTCAGGGGAATCCAAGGGGCCTCATTTACCATCCAGGCTTCTCAAGGCCCTGCAGGGAAACAGGCCCATTAGGTCACAGCAAGGCTGGGGTTAATGGCGTCTGAGTGCATTCTTCTCTCCAGATGAGTGGACAGCTGAGGCCTGTGAAGGCTACATATCCCTTCCACACCCCTGCTGGGACCGGCTGTCTAGCAGGCAGTTTGATCCCCCTGTGCCCTGGGGCCTCCCTTCTCTCTTTGGGCCATCACATGACCTTCATGGGCATCACATGACTTGTCTTGGCTGGGCTGCTCCAGCTCGGCCTGCCTGCCTAGGAGCTCCCGCTGGTGCTTACCTGGATAAGCGGATGCATAGGAGTTCCTGGGAGGCTGACTGTATTCGTTATCCACGTGGGAAGCTGTGGGGTTCTCAACCTGGGACCGGACGGTGGCCGTGTGGTTGCGATGGAAAGACACTGAGCGGATGCAGGAGACAGCATCATTAGACTTTCTGCTCTGTCCTCTTCCTCCTTCCCTGGCAGGTGCCCAGAACTTTAGAACTTTAATTTCTTGTTCCCATTATGTCACGGGGGCGAGGGCGAAGGCACCCAAAGCCCCTTCAATGCATCCCCCTCTCCTTTCTCCTTGGGGAGGTTCATGCTAGCAAGGCCAGCAGCAGACTCTTAGAGCAGCTTTAGGTAGGCCAGCAATCTGATTGGCGGAGTGGGGCCTTCCATCAGTTAGTCATTCATTAAGCATTTACCAAGCAGGAGATTGGAACACAAGTGACCGGGCACATAGGCTCCTTGCCCTCCAGGAGCTGAGGGCCTTTAGATTATAAAAAGATTGAGCAACACAGAGCCTTCTTTTTTTTTCCTGAGACAGTGTCTTGCTCTGTTGCCTGGGCTAGAGTGCAGTGGCATCGTCATAGCTCACTGCAACCTCAAACTCCTGGGCTCAAGCAATTGCCTAGCTACTTTTTAAATTTTTTGTAGAGATGGAGTCTCGCTATGTTGCTCAGGCTGGTCTCAAACTCCTGGCCTCAAGTGATCCTCCTCCCGGGCCTCCCAAAGTGCTGGGGTTACAAGCATGAGCCACCGCACCAAGCTTGAACTTGTGAAGGGAGAAGAATGTGGAATGGGTGGCAGGAGGCGGGATATGGCTCTATCCATTAGGGTGGCTCGGGCAGTGGCTAGGAGAAGGGACAAAGACCAGGGTGTATGGGGCTGGCTGCATCAGAATGTTCTAAAACTGGCCCTGTAAGTTGTTCCATGATAAAACTAGCCTGGGCAACCTTTCTTAACGTATCCCTGCTTTGCAGATGAGCAGTGTGAAAATGCCTGTTGAGGTTCTGATAAGTCCTAAAATAAAGAGCTGTGTTTGGCTTTGCTTGACTCATGGTTTTCCAAATCTATTTGATCATGGAGTCCTCTTTCGTGAGTGCGACCTTTTAACAGCCATTGGCCACTGTGTTGGGGAATGCTGCCCATGGAGGCCAAAGCCTCTGGGGGCCCCAGAAACGAGGCAAGAGACAGAGGGGACACATGGTCTCTGAGGCTTCAGTGGTAGAGACCACTCAGCCATCTGTCCCGTCAAGAAGCCTCAGCCCTCCCAGGCATGGGGATGTCTGTTGGCCACAGTCACACCTTAGACAAGCACCATGGAGATCAGAGGCCTCAAGTAGCCACAGGCTCCGTCTGTGGTCAGCAGAGAGCCTTGTCTTTGGCTCTGTGGCCTCTGTCCTGGGGCCAAGGGAGGCCCCTGCCTCTGGGGACACTTACTGTTCTGGTTCATTCCTGTCGGGCCAATCCACTGGCGTTGCTTCTTCTGGCGGACTGGGCAACAGACAGGAAAGGCACGTCAGGGCAGGTGGGGGAAGGTGGGGGGAGGTGGGGGTGGGGTGGGGCCTGGGAGGGAGGGAGGAGGTGCAGGTGCTGCAGAGGGCAGGACTGCTGGGTTCTGCCCCCTGAAGTTTCCTGGGGCCTCAGTTTTCTAACTTGCTGGGGAGAACTGAGCTGAGGAGGGTGCAGAGGTGGGCTGGTTCCCCGGAGAGTCAACCGCAGGTGTTCAGAACCAGACCTGGGCAGGTGCTAGGGACCCAACCCTGCCCCCTCTGGGCTTTCTGTTCTCAGCCTCTCTGATCTCACTTCCTTGTCTGTGAATAATTTTCTCCTGAGTTCTGCAAGGCAGGGACAACAAACTCTGCATTCACAAGGTGCACAATTGCCAGTTTGGTAGGTGAGGAAACGGGCTCAGAGAGAGGAAGTGGCCCAGTCAGCATCGTGGGCAGCTGGCAAGTTGTGGGGCTGGGCCTGGGACCAGAGGCCGTGCTGATGATGTTCTGGGCCACCACAGCCTAGGGAATGGCCACACCCTCCCTCTGGCCTGGAGTAGGTCTCAGCTGGGCCCCAGATACGGGCAAATCAGTGATTATGATTTTCCTGACTTACTGTTACTTTGGGCAGGAAAAGGCCAGAGGGGAGGAGGGGGCCTGGGGGGTGCAGCAGAGGTGCCCTCAGCCCAGCCCTCCCGGGGCTCTGCAGCCCCTCGTCTCCGCATGTGGGCACAGAGCTGCGTGGGGCCCCGGCACCTACATTTCTTCACCAGCTTCTTGTAGGCGAGAGGGCCGAACACGACCAGCAGCACCGCCAGGAGCAGCAGGGCCAGGATGACGCTTGCCACGGTGCTGGCCGCCAGGCCCCTCGGGTTCGGATCCTGGCCTGGGGGAGGGAAGGAGCCAGGTCAGTTCTGGCCCTGGGGGATGGAAACTGCCCGCTCCAAGGGAAGCTGCTGGCTGCCTGGCTGCCCCAGCCACCCTTGCTCCTCCCGGGAGTTGCCCAAGCATGTGTGGAAGGCAGGTATCTGTCTGGCTCTCCCTCCATCTGTTGCTGGAAGTCTCTGCTGCCCGTTCTTCCATCCACCATTTACCATCTAACAGTCGCTCCTCCAGCTGTCATTGCCACCCTTGTTATAAACTATTTAACTCTCTGCCATTTGCCATCATATATATGATTGTATACCAGTGACCAGGTGGCCCTCTGTTTATCCATCTGTCCATCCATGTCTCTTTATCTCTATTCAGTTACCATTCATGCAGCAAATACGTACTGTCTACCTCTTGATTTTCTAGCTTCCATCCTGGAGGAGCGGAAGGTGCCACTTGTGAGCTGACCTGACTGTTGCTGTGCCTGTCTCCTTAATCGTTCTTGTTCATTGCTGTCTGTCTCTCGCTCCCCGGTTCCCCGTGTTCCCTCTCTCCCTCCGTTTCTAGGGCTTTGGGGCTCTCTGTCTAGCTCCTGGGGCCATCCTTCACAGACATTCACCCTGACTGGGTCCTAGAGGGAAAGTTCGGAACTGCCCTCCACCCGCCATGGGCTGGGGCCAACTCACATGTGACAAACACCCTCTTGCAGTGGGCTTTTTTCTCCCAAAGCTCGTGGCACTGGGACAGCTTCTCCTGGGAACAGGAGAATCCCCGGGAGGTCTTCTCTCTGGTGTCCAGCACGTGATAGGAGTTGACGCGGCCACACTGCTGCTCCTGGCACACCTCCTCCCAACGTGCCATGCCCTTGGCGAGAGAGCTGTCGCACAGGGCTGCCCACTGTGTGCCCTGGCGCACCTCCACGGTGCCTTCACACGTGCCACTGCCCCCTACCAGGCGGCTCTGCACCTTGGGCTGGAAACCTGGGAGGGGAAGCAGTGGGAGGTGAGGGAGCAGGTATGGCCTGAGTGCGCACGCTGGTCCCTGTGGCCCCATGCCGCTGGTGAAGGAGGGCCCTGGCAGGGAGAGGACTGTGTGGGAGCACCAGGACAGGCCACCTTCCTCTGTCCTTATCTCCTTCCAGCGTTCTCTCTGGCTCTTCCCCCAACCCAGCTCTGTCCCTGGTGCCTCTGGGCAGCTGGGGCACCATCCTGAGATGCAGCCGCATGGGCACTTTCTGTAAAGAGGCTGGCAGCGTGGCAATGCCTGTTGGCAGCACCAGCAGGGAGCTGGCCACGTGCCAGGTGGAGGCAAGAGAAGAGCGTGGGAAATGGGCTCCGCCTGGGCCCACTTCCCCCTTAGCACCGTCCTCTCATCCTCCTGCTGCACCTTGGGAAGAAGGAGGGCTTTTTGGAAGAGGAACACTGAGGCCCAGGGATGGGAAAGACCTCCTGCTCTGAGTCCTGGTGGTTCACAAGCAGGACAGAACTGAGGAAGCCTGCTGCCCAGGCCCTGTACCCCGAGGGCCAGGCTTTCAGCGAATGGGGCCTGGCCTGGCAGAGCCTAACATTCATTTCTGCTTGCCGGGGGTTGGGAGGAGGGCCTGGGAGACCAGAGCTGAGGCCCACACAAGCTCAGTTTAGAGTGAGCTGTGATCTCACCAGCTTTGGCCAGTTTCCATAGCAACATCCACCTTCAAAGCCCTAGTAAATCTTCTATTTAGAAGAAGCTTCAAAGGCAAGAACCCTGGGTATGGTTTTACATGTCCTAGCCTGCAGGAGGGATCCTAGCTGAGGGGGAGTGGGGCTCAGAGCCACTCCATGCTCCCCTCATCCAGCCAGGAGACCCGTGGGGGCTGCCTCTGCCTGGAGGGGGCAGCATTTTCCTAATTCACACCATCTATCCAGTGGTTTGGGGGCAGTTCTACTTGCAGGATAGCCAAGTGGTCCAGAGTAATGCTTCCTAGATCTGTGCACATGAATCACTGGGGACCTTGCTGAAATGCGGATTCTGATTTGGAAGGTCTGGGGTGGGGCCTGAGAGGCTGCATTTCTGACCAGCTCCCAGGTGCTGCTGCGGGTCCAGGACCACACTCTGGGTAGCTGAGGCTTAGACGATGCACTCCCGAGTGATACTGCTTGAGCAGAAATCCCAGCTAGGATTCTGTGATACTGGGCAAGAAGTTTAACCTCTCTGAGCCTCAGCTTCATCGTCTGTAAAAAGGGGTAACAATAACGCAATAACCTCCTAAAGTCATTGTGAAAATTTATTAATAAAAATGCCCTGGAATGGTCCCTGGCACAAAGCAAGCTCCCAGGAAATACAGGCTGGTCTCCACTGGAACACTTCCGGGACAGGACCCACTGCCTCTGGGGCCATAGCCTGGTTGTTCTTCCTTGTTTTGAGCTGTGGTCTCTTCCCTTTAATTTCCCCCATTGCTCCTGGTTTGGCCCCTTGGGGTCTCCTAGACTCAGTCTCAACTGCCTCCTCCCTTCAGTCCTACCATCACCATTCTCTGCATCCTGTCCTGTGGCTCTGGGCCCTCTGCAGAGAGCCCTTCTAGACTCTGACCCCCAGGCCTCAGGGACCTGCCACCTCTCGCCATTGCTGCAAGCCCATCTCTCCGGATATACAAACCCCGCTCCTACAAGGCCTGCCCCGCCTAGTGCTCTGTCTTTGGCACAAGCCACGATTCCCACCTGCAAACTCTTCTCTCTTTTCCTCCCCCAAGCCCACGAGGAGACCTTGCCTTCTCCTGGAGTCCTGCTGCCTCCACTTCCCCATGCGGCAGCTGAGCCAGCGGTTCCTTTGGCTTTGGTCAGTGTTGCTTTGAGGAGCCTCCCAGGGCATTGAGTGTGCATGTGTCCTGCCCCTGCCACCCTGTCCTGCCTCTTAGAGGCCAAGGATCAGGCCTCTACCTCCCTCGTGCTCTCCACAGTGCCTGGTACACTGCTCTGCACGCAGGGGTTTTCAGGAGATGTGTGTTCCCTGGCCTTGTGGGGACGCTGTGGCTGTGACCACTCCCAGAGCAGCGGGGGGTGCCGGGGGGGCTTGGCCAGGCCTCACTCACCCGAGCAGACGATCGCAAGAGCTTGGCCACCCTCCTGGGGCTGGATTTTCCTGAAGCACTGTTCCAGGGAGGCACAGCTTGAGTTCTGGATCTTCCACCGAATTGGCAAGGGCCTGCGTTCCCAGAGCTCTCCTAGGTCTGGTGCCCTGGTTGCCTCAGCCTCTGGCAGATGCTTCAAGAAGGAACCGCACTGGAGGCCTAGGCACAGGAGGTTCCCCAGGCTCCGTATGCTGTCCTGGGCCTCGTAGCTGATGGTGCCACCCAGGCTGCCGCTGTAGAACTCCACCACACCGGCACAGCGCAGGCCCCGGGGCCCTGCCACCAGCTGCAGCCTGGGAGGAGCTGGGAGAGGAGAGGGCAGGGCCAGGAGCCACCTGAGTGCCAGGGCCTTCCTTGGCAAGCTCGTGGCAGTCTTGGTTGTTTGGCTCCAACCCACAGACAAATGCTGACTGACGGTTGGCCTTGGGGGGTGGTTAGGTCCCAAATATTGCATATCACACACTTGTACTAGAAATTTCCACGTTTATCTGAAATTCAAATGTATCCAGGCATCCTGGGTTTTCATTTGCTAACTCTGACCCCCTATGAGGGTCAGAACCCTCTTACCTGTGGGCTCTGGTGTGGTTATGGGCGGGGGGCTTGTGGGTGGTAGTGTCGTCGTCTGGGGCTCTGCAACGACATGATGAAGGTGACTCTGGGAGGGAGGAATGGAGGGAGATGCAGGAGGAAGGAGAGAGGAAGGGGGTGTGGGGGAGGGCGCTGGGGGCAGCTGGCCACGCTGAGACAGACCAGGCGCTCGTGACGTAAGTACCACTTGCCACTTTAAGTCCACTTGACCCACACATTGTCTCTAGGCCTCCTGTGACGTGGGCAGTTATCACCCCCCTTTACAGATGGGCCAATGGAGGTTCAGAGAGAGGACGCTGAAGTTAGCAACTGGCAGACCAGGTCTTCCTTTTTCATCCTACCAGACACGTGCTGGCCCCTGTAGTCCCCTCCCAGTGTATGTGTCTTGGGGGGTGGTTATAAAACTGGGCACCCCTAACCCCTACCACTAGCCTGCTCAGGCCCCGGATCCAGGCCCTGGGCCGCCTCAGGCTCAGGCCCTGGTGCCCAGGCCAGGGGTGTCACATGGCTGGCTAGTTATCCACCTAAGCAGATGAGGCTCAGAGGGTGGCACTGTCTTGCCCCAGTGCAGTTGGAGAAGGACCCCAGGTGTCCGCGACAGATGATCTGGTTCTGGGGTCTGTTGAAGCGAGGCAAGGGGCCCAGGTTCAAGGCCTCCCCACAGTGCAGCTTCCAGCAGACTTTCGAGGCCTGGGTGGCATCCTCCTGGCGGTCTAGTCTCCAGCCCCAGCTCTGGCTGCAAATCGTCCTCCACTGGCCCATGATGTGGACTTCCAGCAGGCCCTGGCACCGCGAGTTGGAGCCAGTTAGCCTCCCCTGGAAACCTGGGGGTCGGAGAGGTGGTGGGTGTCAGGCTTGGAAGGGCTGTCCACGGGGGCCCCCTACGGCCCAGCGAGGCCCCCTCCTGCCCCCAGGCTGCCTTCCTAGCTCTGTGTGAGCTTCGTCTCCTCTGGGGCCCTGCAGGCACTTTCAAGAAGCCCAGGCTGGGGTGGTCATGACCCAGGCGGCCCTGAAGCTGGACCCAGGAGGGTGAGGCTCCAGATTTCAGAGCCGGAGGGGAACTCAGAGCAGGGGGCAAGGTGTTCTCAGCACCTACTGTCCAGCAGAATCTCCTGCTCCTGGGAATTCTGTCTCAATAGGTCTGAGATAGGGCCGTCTTTTTTTTTTTTAACTTTTAAAATAAATTTTATTGAGGTACAATTTTATATACAGTGAAATGTACTCGTTGGAAGGGTACCCGTTCAATGGAATTTGACAAATGCACATAACCACCACTATAATCTAGATATGGAACATTTCCACCACCTATTTAATAGAAAGTTCTCCCTGCCCCTTTATAGTTAATTTCCCTGAATCCAGCCTCAGGCAACCACTGATCTACTTTCTGTCACTAGAGATTAGTTTTGCCTATTCTACAATGTCATATGAATGGAATCATATGGAATCATATAGCATGTTTTTTTGTTTTTGTTTTTTTTGGTTTGGCTTCTTTTACTCAGTATGTATTTGAGATTTATCCAGGTTGTTGCATGTATAACTAATTCACTCTGTTTTATTGCTGGATATTTTATTGTATGGATATGAATTGTTTTCCATTCACCATTTGGTTTGTTTTCAGGTTTTTCGACTACTGTAAATGAAGCTGCTATGAACATTCATACACAGGTCCCTGTGTGGGCACATGTTTCCATTTCTCTTGGGTAAATACCTAGGAGTGGATTGCTGGGTCATAGATAGGTATGTGGCTTGTGTGATTTTATAAAGCTCCATGAGGGGAAAATATATGTGTGTGTGTGTGTGTGTGTGTGTGTATTTGCTTTTGGAAGAATATGCAGGAAACAAATAAAAGTGGTCGTTACCTGGGCTGTTGGGGTGGGGGGTGGACAGGTAGGGGACAGAGTTGGAAGTGAGACTCTTCACTATAGATCTTTTTATATTTTTAAATTTTTGAGCCAGGTAAATGTGCCGCCTATTCAAGAATTTTAAAAAAACAAAAAAGGCTCTTCCAGGTGATTCTGAGGTGGAGGTTACCCTGGTTGGGAACCACTGGTGAGGCTGCCTTTTTCTTTAGATGAGGACACTTTGGGGCCAAAGCGCAGGGCAAGGGCTTGCCAATGTCACTTGGCCAGTTAGAGGCAACGCGAGCTCATCTCAACACCTAACTTTGGTGGAACACTTCTCAGGCGTTCTGCCCTGCGAGTTGACTCATTATATCTTCACCAGGGAAGAGATTTTACTCCCTTTTCACAGGTGGGGAAATTGGAGCTCAGGAAAGTCAAGCAACTTGCTAGAGCTTAGAGCTAGGACATCAGTGAAGGATCCAGGTCCCGGCGCAGGTTCTGCCAAGGGCCCTGCGACCCCCTTTGGCTGCACCGTGGCTTCGTGAGACCCTCCAGCCACATTTCTCCACAGATACATTCAGCATGATGCTATCCCAGTCAATGTGAAAAAGAGAGGTCTGTGGTGAAATGAGTGTGGGAATAGCTGAGTTAAAAAATTGTTTAACATGTTTCTTTGCTGCAGGACTTCTCAGAGCCTTTACTAGGCAGTGTGCATCTCCCAGTGGGAGAGGAGGTATTGCCTGCCCTTTATCCAACATGTTCCATGGAACCCTATTTGGGAAACACTGGCCTCTGAGGCTGGACACTCAACACACTTTACAATCTGGCCCAGCTTCTCTCTGCAGCCTCAGCTGCAAATGGCTTTGACTATGGAGCCAAACACAGAACCGGGGAGGAAACAGGGCTTTGCAAGATACGTTTATGGGCTGGTATGTTTTCTGTGCATAGTGAGTGGGTCATAATAAAAATGATCATGAGAACTAGCATTTGTGTGGTGCTTTATGGCCATGGAGGACATGCACCCACATGTGGGCATCTTAAATGTATACATGTCTGTGTCTGTGTGTGTGGTGGGGTTCACTCTGGCGGAGGTGATGGCTTCTCATTCGGAAGGTCCCATTATAGCCTGATGGAACCACAGCCCTGCTCTCCCCCTGCCCCAGGCCTCCCTCCATGTGGCTCCTCCTTACCTGGGTCGTCCCAGCTGCCCCCTCCGAGGCAGGAAGTGACTGCAGAAAGGAGAGACAAAGGTCAGGAAGTGAAGCCTCCCACCCTCTCCCTTCTGCCTGGCTCACACTCACCCGCAGCTTGAGCAATGCCATTTCTGCATCCCCCAGCCCACTACCATCGGGTTCAGGGGAAAAGATTTTCATACTACAGCTTGGAACCCCTAAGTGGTCATGAATTCAATTTAGTGGGTTGCAACCATCAATCCTTTTCTTTTTAAAAAACTTTACTTTTTAAATGAACACGCAGTGAAATCGATTTTTGTTTAGTGCACAATTCTCTGAATGTTAACACGTGTATACACGTGTATACATTTCTCATGCTATCCCTTTGGTATCCCTTAGTGGTAATGCAACCATCAATTTCTTAAAAAATGAAATGGGATAGAATAGAGACTGCCAGACTGCACCGTGCATTGTGAGGACAAGGATCATGTTTTGTGCATTGGGGTCTGCAATGTAAAAATGTCCTGTGCATTGCTTTCACTCAAAAAAGTTTGAACTTTGTAGTTCTAGAGAAACGAGAAATAAGCCAGAAGGGGAACCAAAGACAACATTTGCTACTTTCTAGTAACAGCTTCCAGTTTCTGGAGAAGAGCAAAGCTCAAAGAGATGGAGGGGCCCGCCCACGGTAGCAAGCTCGAGTGGCCTCAGAGCCCGCCCTCTGTGCCACCACCCAGCTTCATCACCTATGGGGCAGGTACAGTATTTTGGTTTCCATCTGTCTGACTCTTGGGCCTACTACTCATTGGGGAGCTGGGAACAGCATTGGGTCAGGGAGACTACTTTATACAGTAAAAAGCTGTTTAAATTGCTTGTGAGAAATTGTTGCTGGATGTTAAAAAATAGGTGTGTTTAGCCGGGCACAGTGGTGTGCATCTGTAGTCCCAGCTACTCGGGAGGCTGAGGCAGGAGGATCACTTCAGCCCACGAGTTCGAACCCAGCCTGAGCAACATAGTGAGACCCTGTCTCTTACAAAAAAAAAAATAGGAGTGTTAAAACAAAAAGGCTGTTCTTGCCTGAGTGTTCTCGAGCTGGTGGCAGAATTTTAAGGGGTGATGTGCCCCTGCTAGCCCATCCTCCCTTGCCCGCACCAAGACTCCTTGTGATGAAGTCATCGTGACCCTGTGATAAGTTTCCCCCACCTTTGGAAGATCCCATCATGGTTGCTCTAGGAGTCATGGGCCTCAGAAGGGGAAGGTTATTCTCACAAACAAGGAGCGTTGGGCCAGGAGCGGTGGCCAGAGCTGTGGCCTGGGTCGAAAGGGGTGGTCCAGCTGTCAAACATCTGATCTATTGCAGCCTCAGCAGGACACGGGGCAGATGCCCATCCACCATGGTGGAGAGGAAGCAGGAGGCCCTTTGCCCTGTCCTCACCCTGGACCTCCCACTCCCTCTTCCCTCTGGTCCCAACTCCCCATCGAGACCAGGGCAGTCTACCTGCAGGGAGTCATTCCTTTGGCTAGGTCATGAGGGCTGAGGCAGCTTGCAGTGGCGCCTATGAGGAGAGGAAACCTGAAGATCTGCCCTTTGGGGCTGTATGGCACAGGACAGGTGTGCAGTCACTGATAACTTTCTACCATTCTGGGTCTGAGTGTCAGCTCTGCCACTTCCTGCCTGTAGGGCCCAGGGACCAAGTCTCCCAGCACCTCTGAGCCTTGGTTTCCTCATTCATAGTGTGGGGATGAGACTAGGGCCAGCTTTCTAGCGATGTGAGGATGAGACGAAATAATCTATGGAAAGGACTTAGCCCAGTGCCTTCCTGGCCTGTGTTCAGTGCTCAGAGCTGGTGTTACTGGTCTGTGGTGTGGGCTGGGCCTGGGGCAGGTGTGGCCAGGACCACAGGCCCTCGGGGGGGCTTTCCCAGTGGGAGGATCCCAGTCCAGAACAGAGAGCCAGGCCATGGGGCTCGCCACTTCCCTTTCCCACAGATAGTCCCCAACTTACTATAGTTCAACTTAAGATTTTCCAACTTTACAATGGGTTTATTGGGTATTAAATGAATTTTTGACTTAGGATATTTTCAACTTACTATAGGTTTATTGGGCAGTAACCCCATTGTAAGTTGAGGAGCGTCTATATTCCCCAAGTCATCATAGTCAACCTTCATTATTGACAGCAGCTACTAATTATCGAGCTCCCACTGTATACTTAGCACTCAAGATCGTTCATCACGGGTAATATTGTTAATCTCCCACACAGCTTCACAATGTTGAGTTGAGTATGTTCATGGTATAACATGTCCTGTCCAGGGTGATATGACTAGCAAGTGGCGGGACCTGGATTCAAACCATGAGTCTGACTTCTAAACCCGTACTCTCTGCTCTCAGCCACCCAGTTGCTCCTCCAAAGTGCCAAGTTTGGAGATGCAGAGATGAATATGACCTAGACCCCGAAGCCCCTGGGGGCAGGGACTGGCCTGACCACCCTTGCAGACCCTACACGGAACAGCCCAGGCTGTGCTCAGAGAACATTCTCAGGAAAGAGTGAACAAGCTGGAGAACCAAGTGAAATTCTAAGAAAGAAAACGCTCTGTTGAGAAAAGGTGTCTGCGCATTCCGGGGCGTGGCCTCCCTCCAGGCACCTGTCTGGTCCTCTCTTCCTCTCTGTGACCATCATCATCACCATTGTCACCACTTTTAAAGTTTTCACTCTTCCAGGTCTTTTTATACATTACCCATGACACTGTGAAGTAGGTGTTATTATTTTGGTCCCCATTTTATAGATGAGGAAACTGAGAGAGGTTAGAAAACTTGTCCAGGCAGCTAGTGAGTGCGGGGGGCCGGGACCCTGGCCTAGCTGTCTGGCACTGAGTCTGTGCTTTTGCCCGCTGGGCCACGCTGCCTCCCTTCCCTTCAGTGGGAAGCCTGCGATGTCCTGCCCTGTGTTTCACCAATTCCTGTGTGTCCCTAGCATGCAATCCTGACCAGGGGGAATGAACTTGTGGTTCTGTTCAGTCTGTAAAACATGCTGGGGGAAGACTTAGCTATGAACGTGCTGTGTGACCTTGGCAAGTCACTCAACCTTTCTGGGCTCCGTTTCTTCATCTGTAAAGTAAGGAAGTTAGATTCCTCTATCCCTGACCTTCCTCTTGGTTCAAATTTTAAAAACTATGCAGAACAAATAAAACTTGTTTCTGTGATCTATAATTTCAGGTAGAGGGAGGGCAGAGGAGGACTGTGGGCTACACAGCTGACTTGGACGCTTTTGGGTCTTTATTCTTTCTACCTGTCCATGAACACCTTCATGTTTTGATGGTCCACAACCTATTTTCATTCTTTCAACTGCTTCTCACAGGGGGATCAGACCGACACTCTCCTTCCCATGAACCCTGCAGACTGTACCAGGGTCTCCCTGACCCCCTAAGGGGCCACAGCTCACTCCTGCCCTGTGCTTCCTGGCATCCCTGCAGCCTGAGGCCCAATGCTCCGCAGCCACCAAATCTATGAGCAGAATCCTTGAGACTGTCGAGACCACAAGGCCTGGAAGAATTGTGCCATGTCCTCGTCTGCCATCCATACCTAGACCCCGAGCAGCTGGGGCTGGGCATGAAAATTCTCCTCAGGCCCCTTCCTTTCCCTGTCAACCTCCCCTTGGAGCTCCCACAATTTAGGGCTTGGACTGAGCAGGCTCAGGCAAAGCTCAGGGCCAAAAATGCCAAAGAGGCTGGACACAGTGGCTCACACCTGTAATCCCAGCATTTTGGGAGGCCGAGGCAGGTGGATGGCTTGAGGACAAGAGTTTGAGATCAGCCTGGGCAACATGGTGAAACCCCTATTTCTACAAAAAAATGAAAAAATTAACTGGGTGTGGTGGTGCACGCCTGTAGTCCCAGCTACTCAGGAGGCCGAGGCAGGAGAATCACTTGAGCCCAGGAGTTTGAGGCTGCAGTGAGCTACAGCGATGCCACTGCACTCTAGTCTGTCTCAAAAGACCCTGTCTCAAAAAAAAAAAAAATTTACATATTAAAAAAATCCAGAGAGAGTCAGAAGGCTTTATTACTCTCCTCAAGCCCCAGTCTCTTTGGCCCTGTGGCCCTGAGGTCTTGGTGAGGATTAGACAAGTTCCCGAAAGCAGCTCCCAGACCCTTATAGCCTCATCCCCTGGCTCCCCCTCCTCTTGCCCCCACAGTATTCAGGATGATCCTCACTTTGGCTCTTGGTTCAGCATCCCGTGGGCTGCATCCCACCGTGGGTGAGTTTTATTTGCTCTACACAGTGTTTAAAACTTTTTGAGCCGATTTTTAAAAAAGGTTTCTTTTTATTTTTCTTTGCTTTTTAAACAAATCCCAAGGCCCAGATGTTTTTGAGAAATAAGACACAATGGCCACAGTGGCTACATCCCCACCAGCCCCAGGCAGTGGCTGCGGCCCGTGCCTTCTGTTTTGCCACTGCCTCGGTGGCATCTACCGTTGCCACGTGTCTGGAGAGCCCTGGCTTCAAACACACGACAGTGTCTGCAGCAAAACATATGAATTTCCCACTTAGTGGGATGCATCGAGATTATAAATAGCCTCCCATTTGTTCAGGTCAGGATTTGCACCAAATGCGTTTGCCAGAAATTTACAAATGCTTTTTGGGATTTGGAATTGCAGATGAACATTTGTGGACCTGTATGATCGATTCCATTTTACGGATAATGAGGCTGCTGCAGCGTGGAGGGGTGAGTACTGAGCAGAGTTGGAATTTAGCTTGGGCCAGCCGGCTTCGGATCCTGTACTCCTGACCTCTGTCTTGGACTCACTCCCAGGTCCTGCCTGGACCCTTCGGCAGTGGCATTTGAAGCCCGTACACACTGGGAAATGGAGGCAAGGGTGTGGCCTGCTTAAGGGCCGGCGGGTACCTGGGGACACAGGGAGGGGCTGGGACACTATGGATGATACTGACAATGACAGTGTTCCTGCCCTGTGCAGACCCCAGGGCGAGGGTTTTCACAGAAGACGCCATTTCTTCCCTGAAGCCTCATATGAGGGAGGCTGCCACCAAATTGTTTCACAGATAACAAACCTACGGACTGATTTAGTGTGGCTTGGAAGTCAGGTGTTCCGTTTCTTCCATAAAAAGCAATGCCCTCTGTCAGTCCGTAACCTTCTCCATAACTATAGCCATCCATAGACATCAAGCACAATATGCCTGCCTGCCTTTTGTGGAGGACTCTGGGTTTTCCGTCCTTGAATCCTCCACTTTGGCTGACTTGAAAGGTCAGAAACGCCTCTTTTCTGAAACAGCAGTCGTCATTGGAGCCGTGTCTAATTTGAAGCTGTATCAGGGCTTCAGGAAAACAGAGACCATAGGGGCCAAAATCTTGTTTCTTGGGCTGAACCCCAGATGAAGTGGTTGGTTTATGATTAGGAGCCTTTTATGCGTAAAACACTCATAGAATCACCCTGGGTTTAAACCAGGGGAGGCCTGGGGAATGGAGCCTGCTGGAAGGAGCAGCACATTTGGGTCTTTAATCTCACTCACCCAGGGCCTGTACCAAGGAGTAGACAGAGGACGGTGGGTAGAATGGCCTTTGCTATTTAAATTGTTATTTCTCTCTCTCCCCGGTGGCTTGTGTGTCTAATTGAATTTGCAAGAGCTTCATGCCATGTATGGTGTCTCTGCTGTCACAGTGACAAGCCTTTGTTTTTGTTTAGAGCTTCACATACGCCAAAGCTCCCTCATGCACGAGGGCTTATTCTTTCCACTCATAGCCCTGTGAAGAAGGGACCATTTTCAGATCAGGAAATTAAGGTTCAGAGAGGGTGAGTGACATGCCCAAGGTCACACAGCTAGCTGGTGGTACAGTCAGGACAGAAACCCTGTCTCCATCACCTGACAGGGCCCCCTGGGAGTCAACCATGGGGACACCCCAGAGCCTGCTTGCCCCATGGTACAAATGGGGGAAACTGAGGTCAAGAAGAGGGAGGGACTCCCTCCGATGCCTCCATAGGAGTCTGTGGTGGTGCATAGGACCCTTGTTGCCTCTGCTGGCTGCCACCACCCATTTCTTATGCTGCTCCTTCGGCATCTGTTCCTCTGCGCCCCCAGGGAGAAGGGAGTATTGGGTCCTTGTGGGAACCGTGAGAGTCCAGCCCCTGAAGGTGCGTGATGGTGATGGTGACAGTAATGGTGATGGTGGTAGTTATAGAGGAAGTGATCCAGGCCCACAATCTCTTATCTGCAATTCAAAATCCAAAATCCAAAAGTCTTTTCTCTTGCATTTGGTGGGACAATGTTTGCTGTCTTTACGGGTCTCTCTGAGTGTGTAAATTTATATGTTTCACTGCAGAAATGGGAACGTGTTTGATTATGGGTGTTGCCCCAGACCTCGTTGTGTGTTATAAGCACACAGTACCGATGCAGTATTACTTTCTACAATCTGAAAACTTCTGAATTCCCAAACGCATCTGACCCAGGGTTCAGGATAAGAGGTGAGAGTTATGGTGTCTCCTCTACCCGCCCCTGCTCCTATGCGGCTCTGTGCATGGCAGAAAAAGCCCAAGTCCTCATAGAGGCCTCCCCGGCCCGTGTGGCTGCCGTCCCTCTCCACTGCGCCCTTCGCCTGCAACGCTCCTCCCCAGGTCCCGCACCGTGGGCTCGCTCACGTCCTTCAAGTACTGGCTCAGACACTGTCTTCTCCTGAGTCCCCTTGAATCCTCCCTAGATACCGCACGCCCCCAGCTCTCCTCTGTCTGTCTGTCTCCTCACCTTTTGTGACTTTCTAGCACAAGCTTAGTTGTCTCTTGTCTGTCTCCCTGTTGCCAGGTCCCCCAGGGCAGGGATTTTTGACTGCTGTGTCAAATAGTTCACTGCTATGTCCTCAGCACTTATAGCAGTGCCTGGCACATAGTAGGTGTTCAATAAATCCTTGCCCTCTGAATGAATCTGATGTAATTACCACTATTATCCTTTGAGGTGGGTGCAGCTGTGAGCCTCTCCTTTTACAGATGAGAAGGCTGAGGCCCCGACAGGTGTTCTTGTCACTTGTGGGTGGCCAAGGAGAAATCAGACCTGGGTCTGCGTTGCTCCAAAGGCCCCCTCTGCAGGGCTGTGCACGTGTGTGCACACATACACACATAGCCCATACATGCACACACACGTACACACACACACAAGTAGATGTTCAATCAATTCTGTCAGGTTGAGCCGAATTCTCTCCCTGGTCACTGCAGGGAAAACTCCTCCGAACTGGTGGAGCTGGACAGTGACAGAAAGGCCAGTGCCAGCCCCTGGACCTCTGGGTCCCTCCATTCCTTGCTGGCGGTGGGGAGCTATGGGTCAGCTAGGGGCCTGATCCTTTGTGCTCAGAGCCAACAAGGCCTCCGCTCTGCAGCCCGGGACAGGGGCCTGGCGGCCTGCTTCCAGCTGCAGCCCCTCCCCTCCTCTACTGTGGACGCCCAGCCTCTCTCAGGCCTGCCCTTCCCTGTTGCCTCTGCCCTTGCCATCCCCTCGGCCTGGGACCCTTTTCCCTTTTCTCTGCCTGGCTGGCTTCTTCCATCATTCGGGTCTTAGAAGAGACGCCACCTCCTTAGAGAGGCCCCGCCCTGCCTGCCCAGCCAAAGGGCCACCCTCTTCGTGCACACCGGACTGTGCCTCAGCCAGTTGTGCCCTCCATTGCGCTCAGCATGGTATTTCAAAATTTGTAAAGATTTTGGTTGCTTGTTTACTTGTGTTCTCTACCAGGTCTCCACTGTTAGCTGGGGAGATCATCCGTAAAGGCAGATTCCTGTCTTGGGCACTGCTGTATCCTTGGTGCTTTGCACAGAGTTGGACACACAGAAGATGCTCAATAAATACGGTAGGTGAATGCATGAATGAGCAAATGGCCTGTGCAAGAGGTCGACGCCGGGCGGGTCTACCTCACCTTGTTTCTTGCTGACCCCGGCAATAATAATAATAATTGTTGTTGTTATCATGAATGTTTATTGGGCACTTACTATACCATATGCCAGGTATTGTACTAAAGCTCCATATGCATTGATTCATTTCATCCTTATAAGCCTCTATGAGGTACTATTATTATTCCGAATTTACAGATGAGGAAACTGAGGCTTGTAGAACTGGTCCAGGGTCACCCAACTGGCAAATGGCAGGCTGGATTTTAAACTACAGAGTCCATGACATTCCCACGCCCCAGTGCTGGCTTCTGGAGTGCGGTGGCTGGGCTGGACGGGGCTGTGCAGTGGTCAGAGCCACCACACCCCCTGCAGGTGAGCCCCAGGTAGGTTGGAGCAGCTGTGGGAAGCCCTGGCCTGCCACTAGCACCCCAGGCATGCCCCAGGGCCCAAAGATCCCCAAGCCCCGATGCCAGCCAGGAGGCTGTGGCATCGCCCAGGACTCTGGCTCTGGCTCTGACACATCTCTTCTTGGAAGGGCTGGAAGGGTGCCTGTGCTCTTTGCCTCCAGCCTCAGCCCTGGCCCTGGGTGCCCGTGGTCCCTGGTGGCTGCATATCTGCTGGTGGAGGTTGTGTCCTGCGGCCATTTTCCCCGGCATGGAAATGGCTTTGGCAGGACTTTACTCTTAGCTGAGGGTGCAAAGACGGGCCTCCGTGAGGGCAGGAGTGCTGGGCTGGGTCGGCTCTGCTTCTCACCAGCTTCTCCACCTTGGGTTTGCCACTTGGCTTTTCTGGGCCTTGCTTTTCTCCACTGCAAAATGGGGGCAATGGGCCCGCCTACTTCATAGGCTGTTGTGAAGCTTATGGCAGAAAATGGCCTTGAAAGTATTTCATAAGCAGTGACCCACTGAACAAGGGGAATGCTTATTATCCACCAGTTCACACCAACAGACACACAGGGGACCACGTGCCCCTGGGCTTCCAGATGGTCCCCATAATGGGGGTGAAGGTGCTGTCTCCAAGTCTTCCTGACTCTGGGCTGCGTCGATCCTGCCAGAAGCCTTGCCCCATGATGGGATTCGGGTGGGAGGGCCGTAGAGCAGGACCCATGTCCATGCCCAGCTGGGAGCTTAGCTGGGCCCAGCCTCCCTGTCCCGGGGGTCTGAGGCCACAGGTGAGGTGCAGGTGGAAGGTTTAAGGGCCTGATCCTAGGAATCCCCAGGACCAAGGAGGCCACAGCGGCTCCTTGGCAGGGTCCTGGAAGCCCACCAGGGGCCTGCCTCTAGGCCTCTGACCTGGGGATAGAATGCACTCTGTAGCTCTTGTTATGTGTGAGAAGAGCCATGTGAACACGCCTGCGCGTGAGCCATTGTCACAGGCACTGGGGGAGGTAAGCCTACATTGGGAGGCCATGTGCCCACGAAAGCACACACACACAGTTCTCACACACATGCACACAGACTCACGCACACACTCACACCTACCCACCCAGCATCTCTAGGAGGGGACTGGGGCTCCCTGCTCATGCAGACAAGGCCCCTGAGTCCTTTCCCTCCAGACTGGAAGCCACCTGCTTCCTCCTGTTCCCACCCTGGCGTCAACCCTTCCTCACACTGCCACTCCCTCTGAACCCTTGGAAGCAGTTGGGTCTCCCCGGTTCATGCCCCTGCATTTGTAAATCGGGAGATCGAGGCCCGGACAGGCTTGGGGACCTATTTGAGGTCATACATGGTCGGGCTAAGAACCCAGGGCTGGAGTGAGGGCAGACCCAGCGTGTGCTCACGCCCCACCCCGGCCTGGCTGGGCCCCTCTGGGACTACCCCAGGGCTGTGTGTGAGGGGACTGGAGCTATGAGTGTGTCCTCAGAGGGGCCCCACCTGGCCTCGGCCCACTTTCTGCCCAAAGCGTCATCAGAGCTGCCTCAGGAGGTGGCGAGTTTCCCCGTCCCTGGAGGCAACCAAGTAAAGGCTGGGCACTGACAGGGAGACACTGCAGAGGGATGCCCACGTAGGACAGGCACCAGATGGCTTGATTTCTAGGCCGAGAGTCTGATCTGAGCATGGGTCCCACCTGGAAGGGTCTGGTAAGGCCCTCAGCAGCACAAGGCCGCCAGGGGTAAGAAGCAGAGCCAGGAGCTGAGCTGGGGCTGGGAGCATATGGGGATCCTGGTGGCCCCAAACCTCCCCGGCGCTCCAGAGAGGTGGCATGCAGGCCCCAGGGTCAGACTTGGGAAGAACTGGGATCTGCTCCCTTGCCCCACACCGAGCCCAGGTGTCCTGGCATTGGCCTGGAAGAGGTACTCACCCAGCACCCCCAGCAGGTACAAGGTGGCCGGACGCGGTTGCTGAGACCCCATGGGCGCAGCCTCTTCCCGTCTCAGCCTCGGGGAGCTCGCTCCCGTGGGTGAGGGTGTCTGGCCTAGCGCTTCGCTCCCGGGGAGGGAGAGACGGGTGGGGCGGGGCGGGCAGGGGCGTCAGGGGAGCAGCAGTGTGGGGCCTGCGTCATCCGTGTTTGAAGTTGAACTGTCAACTTCCTCCCGGCAAAACCATCTGCCCCAGTTTGAATGGTGGCCCTGGCCTCTGCCAGCTTCCTGCTTGAGGCTGGGGCAGTGCCCCATGACCACCCTATTTGGGACCGGGCGGAGCATCCCGGGGGCACAAGGCTGCGGGGCAGGGGAGCCTGGGCCTGCGTTGTGGAAGGAGGCGCCTGGCTCCAGCTGAGGGCAGGCCTGAGGGGGCGGTGGGGGTGGGACTCGAGAAGCCCCTGATGCAGGGGTCCCACCGAGAGGGCTCTGAGCTGGGCAGTGAGAGGTGGAAAGTGGGGGGCATGGCATCAGTTCTTGCTGCAGACTCTGATGCAAAACCAAAATGAAACCCTCCACTTTCCCTGAGCAGGGATGAGGTTGGGAGTTTGAGGCGAATCCCCACAGGTGTTATTTTGCCAGCAAGTGTAAGGGACGATTCCTCCATGAATGCTGGGCTTGCATCAGAGTGCATGTGTGTGTGTGTGTGGTGGGGGGCTCCTTGTCAGAGTTGCTCCTGGAGGGGCCTGCATCAACCTCTGGCCCACTGAAGAAGAGGCAGGCTCTCTGGGACTCTGCAAGGCAGATGGGGGAGGCCCGGGGCAAGGGAAGGGCTCCGGCCTCCCCTGGGCTGGGCTGGGTTCAGTTTTTCCCTCATACCCTTTGCGCTCCAGAACGGGTAAGACCCAGGTTCTATATTCCTATATTCTGGGCTGTCCCAGGCAGGTGTGTGTGAAGTGATCACTGGGTGTTTAGTGTTGGAGGGTGGGGGTCTGAGCCAGGCCTCTCAGCCCCTCCCTGTACATCCTCCCTCCTGCCGCAACAGTAGCTCCAGGTCCTCCAGGGCTGGGGCCTCTCCCTCCCTGGGCTGGCGAGGTTTGCTCTGTGGCGGTGGTAGCCACTTAGCTATCAGCGCTCCATGTTCCCCAGCTTTTGCTAACTCAAGGGCTGGCAGGTTCTGGGTGCTTGAGCCTGTCTAGCTAAGGGAAACAGCTGGGCCTCTGATCAAGGAATGAGGACTCCTAAGGCAGCTGTGATTGGGGGCCACACCCACCACCTCACACAGCGCTGGAGGTACCACCCCAGAGGTGGCACTGCCTCAGCCTGGGCTGGGGAGACTTCACCCAGCCCTTCCCGGCCAGGCCTCGTTCCCTGCCCCCTGCCTCACAGCCATCCTTTCTGGTTCTGGGACTCTGGAAATCATTTGTTCACTCATTCATTCAGCAGCTATTTGCTGCATGCTGAGCAACAGGGATGCAGAGATGGAGGAGACAGACACAGTATGTCTCTCTCCCGCCTACACTCCAAAGCCGCCTCTGGACTAGTTTTCTCTTAATGACGAGGTGTTCGTTGGTCTCACAAGCTGTGTGTATTAAGTAGCCCTTTTCAGCCCGTTTCCACACTCCGTTTACGTCCTCGTGGCCTGAAAGGGAGAAGGTATTTTCGCCGAGCAGCTACCTCGAGCTGGGGCGGCAGCTCCTTTACCCTTCCTCACCATCACGCGCGGTGGGCGCGCTTTCCCATTTCCCGGATGAGGATATCGAGGCTCGGAAAGTACCGTATTTGGCCCCAGGAGGTCAAAACTGAGATTTGATCCCACATTTTTCTCACTCTACAACCCTTGCCACGACCCCCTCACCTCCTTACCAAAAGCAAAGAAAACAAACCCAGACTTCTGGCTTTTTATTTGATCTTGGCATCTTCATCACAGGCGTGGATATGGTTCCTGCTCTTTTTTTGTTAGTTTGGTTTTGAAAAACTGAAAGTAGCTCAGGGCCTCGGTTGCTGCCTTGCCAGCCCCTGGGGCCTGGCCCTAATTAGGGTCCTGCACCCCCAGAGCCTCCTCCCTGCTCCCCAGTTGCTGCCCCAGATGCTCCCTTCATGCCACCCACCCCCCCATCACTTACCCCTGCGCTGGTCCCAGCCACCCTTTCCACACCTCCCCGGCCCCCAGGCACCTAGGCCTGTTGTCCCCGCTCAGACCCCAGATCCCTGGCGGGAGTTTCCTGTCCTCATCACCTTCACCGCGCTTTCCATGACACAAGAGGAAGTCAGCTGAGCCCTGGCTGGGTTTTCCACGCAGCCGAAGGTGGGGGAGAGGGCTGGCGAGCCCCCGGGCCAGGCGTCAGAATCTTCTGGCCTCCGAGGGAGAGGCATCGGCCTGTGCTGCCCTGGGCCACACCAGGTACCCTTGGGCGGGTGTGCGTGTCTGTCGGCCCCCAGTGCTGCCACAGCCCCTCTGGACTCGGTGACTCCCCAGTGCCCCCAGGGTTTGCCTTCTTCCCAGGGGCAAAGGGGCCAGAGGGGCTTCGGGGAGGGGGAGGAGCTCCGGGTGGAGGGAGGAGTGGCTGGAGGAGGGGAAGGATGCTGAGCAAGGTGACTGGAGCTTAGTAGGGCCCCTGTGTTTGTTGAGTGAGCGATGGAAAGAAGGAATCTACAGGATGGTTCCCAAACATGGTGGGATGGCCTGGTGGTCTGATGAGATGGGCGGGCAGAGTGTTGCAAGTGTTTGTTGAATGACTCAGTGACCTGAATCCTTGAAAACCTCTACATGGCTGCCTGGGTGGAGGGCACCCCAGGGAACTGACTTTGCAGTACTCCCCTCCCCACCCTCATTCAGGAAGTGCATCCCCTCCCACAGTCAGACCCTTGGTGGAGGGGAGGGAGGTGGAGAAAGAGGAATATAGGCTCCTGGTTCTAGAAGGGTTCTGGGTGGTTCTGGATGGTTCTGGAAGGGTTCTGGACAGGCAGCTGACTGGCATGCAGGTGTGGTGCAGGGGTGCTGGCCTGGCAGGCACCTGCTTTTGAGTCCTGCCTTTGCTGTGTGGTCCTGTGTGAGTCATGGCATGCTCTGGGCCTCAGTTGGCTCATCTGTAAAATGAGAAGATTGGATGGT
This sequence comes from Daubentonia madagascariensis, assembly GCA_023783475.1. NCBI lineage: Eukaryota > Metazoa > Chordata > Mammalia > Primates > Daubentoniidae > Daubentonia > Daubentonia madagascariensis. The sequence continues at coordinate 3,027,252 of JAKFHU010002396.1, read as the reverse complement.
CCTGAGGCCAGTGCTTTTGCCCTAGGAACCTGGCATGAAGGTGGTTGGCAGGCAGGCCACGTCCCATTGGAGGTGGGGGATTTTTTGTTCTGGGACCTGGAGGGTTTGACTCCTGCGCTGTATGAGGGGGTGTCGAGTGTCAGACTTTGGGGGAAGGACAGAAGACAGAAGATTCAAGTCGCACTGACTGGGCTGTGCTGGCTCTGTAAGGTGTCTCAGTATATGCACTTCTCCTGAGTGTCAGGTAGGGGTGGGGCTGCTCAGGGAGTCTGTGTTGCCTGCAGGGACAAGTCAGTGCACCCCCCCCCGCCCACTTTCCCAGTCTCTCCTGGACAACACGAGCCTCCAATCCCTGGGCTGAAATTTGAGTAAATTGTTCAAGCCGATTCCCTAAATTCCTCATGTGTAAAATATGGTGGTTCGAAGTGAGGCAGAATAACCCATGTAAGGAGCAAGGCACAATCCTAGCTCTTACCAGGGGCTCCAGGAACTGCAGTTGTTGTGTTATGCTGGTCATTTTCAGGGTGGGGAGTATAGGATTTGGGGGTCCGGAAGCCAGCTTCACATTCTGATTTGGGTGACCTTGGGCAAGTCACTTCCCCTTTCTTAAACTCATCATCTTCCTGCATCCCCAGGGCTTCTGGAAGTTTCCATGATAATGACATGAAAGGCTTCTAAGCCCTAGTGTGTCCCTGAGTGTGAGGGCTGGTCAGTTCAGGCCTCCTCCGCATGCTACTCACATCTCCCTCACCAGGGCTGTGTGCATGGAGGCCCTTCAGTGGCCCTTTCTGTTCCTACACCCCCCACTGGGCCTGCTGCAGGCCTCCCCGCGGTGGGTGTGTGCGAATCACATCCCACAGCCTGTGGCCCCCAGGTCTTAGCATTCACACTGTCTCTTCTGTTGCTCCTATAAGTAAGATGGGACTTGCTCAACCACAGGGTGTAAGTTTTGGTTGAGAAAATAAGGCCACCAAGCAGTGTAAGACAGGTGTTAACCAAGCTCATTTTTCACGTGAAATAACTGAGGATCAGAGAGGTTAGGTGAATTCTCCAAGGCACACAGCAACCAGCAGTGAGGTTTGGACTGGGCTGCAGGCATCCCTTTCCCCAGCACAGCCTCTCTCTCTGTCAGCCTTTAAAGGGTTTTGCTGTGTCACAGCAGAGAGTGGGGACCTAGGAGACAGGCAGACTCAGCTCTATGCCCTTGGCCCGATCCAGCTGCCTTGGCTCTCAGAGCCTCAGATCCCGTCTGTAAAACGGGGAGGACAGAGCCATTAAGACATTAAAAGAATGTTTTGATACCGGCCCAGAGCACACTTTGGGTCTTCAGAGGTGGGGCTTCAGCACATTCAGCGTTCCTAGGTCCCGACCCTGGTCGGAACCTTTCCTGCCACTTTCATTATCCAACCCAAGCCTTCTGTCCCCAGCACCCAGCACCAGGCACAAAGCTATTTCTTGAACAAATGAATGAATGAAGGACAGGGACGTTTTCAGCATGGGCACATGAGACAGCCTGACAACCCCCCACGCCCAGTCCTGAGCTTCCAGGCTAGTGGGGAGACCACCCGACAGGCTACTGGGACAGATCATAAGAAGGGCAAGGGCTGAGGGAGCACAGAGGAGGAGGTGTGTCCAGCCCAGCCTCTGGGAAAGTCAGGGAAGGCTTCCTGGAGGGGGTGACATCCAGGTGGAGACCCAAAGGATGATGAGTAGTTTTCCAGCATGGTGGTGGGATTGTAGGCTGAGGGAAACGTGAGGGCGAAGGCTTCTGGGTCCTGTCAGCACCATAGCTGTGCTGCTACAAGTGAGGTGGGTCTAGAAGTTGGGGGATGTGGCAGAAGTCCTGGCTCAACTCCTCACTGGCCCTGTGCCTGGGGATGAGTCTCTCCCCGAGGCCTCGGTTTATCTATGAAATAAAGGGGCTGCACCAGGTGGTCCCTGAGATTCCTCAATCTGTGAGTCGAGGCTTGGAATCTTATTTAACGAATACCATTTACCAGAACCTGAAAAATCGATACAGCCTTTTTTAAAGGACAACATGACAAAAGTGACAACTTTTTTTTAAAAGCTCATACACAGTGTTACACAATGTTACCTTTAGAGAGCTCTGCTACACTCACCAGGGTGCAAGGCAATGTACACAAGAGGTTTAGGCCACCTAGGGGTAACAGAACAATGGAAAGACAGGGCAAAAGGCAAATCAGCTCCAACCCAGCTTCACTCTGGAATACTCTGGAATACAGCCACCAAGAAAAAGGAGATAGATCCCAGTGTACTGACACAGAAAGGTGGCCATGACGTTTTGCTCGGTGAAAAAACAAAATTTCAGAACAACTTGTGTAGTGCAATTTTATTTTCATGAAATAAAAAATAGGAGTGAGTTGAATGGTTATAGTTTTTACATTTATAGAAAAACGTTTTTCAGAATATACGTCAAAATAGTGATAGCAGATCAATTGTGGGAGTGGGATTTGGTAGTGATGGTAGAGTAAGGTTAGGTAGGACTTTTGTTTTTATTTTATGCACTTCTGTATTGATTTTTTTCAAAGAAAGCATATTATGATTTTATGATGAATTAACAAATAACATAAAAGGGATCTGCAGGAACTCTTTGAAAGAAAAAAGTCCCATGTATTTGTTTATATAACTATACATAACATATATCATTTTAAATATTTTCTTATTAATAAATTAATGCATGTTTATTGAGAAAAATCAGTAAATACAGTAGAGTATTAAGAAAAAATAAAACCACCCACAATCCTACCATCCAATATGACCACTGTTAACATATTATGGTATAGATTTTTATTCCATTTTCTGCTTACAATTACAATATTATACTATGTTTCAAAATTAGAATCATATATTTATAATATATATGTTTACATATGAAGTATATATCTTTTATATAAATATATCTTATATATATAAAAGATATATACATATACAAAGAAATATATATAATATTTGTAACCTGCTTTTTCTCTTAAAACATATCTTGAGTATCTTTCCCTGTCATAGACTTATATAATGTGGTTTTTAAAAACGGTTCTACAATAATTATAGAAAGTTCTGATGTTGGTTTAACTAATCCCTATTAATTGAACATTTGTTGTTTACTCTGTTTTTGCTATTAAAAATAACTTTCTGATAAATGTTTTTGCTCAATCATCTTTTTTTCGTATCTTTATTTCCTTTAAGTAGAATTATATGAATCAAAGGTCATGGGCATTTTAAATACCAAAAGCCCTTTATAAAAATTGAGTTAGTAACCTCCGCCTCAACTTAGTTCTAGTAGATCTGAATGCCAGTTGGCTGCGTTATTTAAAGAGGGGCACATGCAAATAGGTTTATAACCACTTTGGGGATCAGGGTTTTCCTATTCTGTGATGGGCACTCCCTGTGACAGTCAGTAAGGAAGGGGCCCAGGCCCACCCCAGGGGGCAAACGTGAGATAATCATAAGCCACGATTTGAGATAATCGTAAGTCACCCATGTTATTGTGTATAGCAGGAGCTTGTTCTTTTTCATTGCTGAGCATCAGGGCTCTCCTTGGGTGATTTCTGTTTGTCTTTGATTGTGTGTCCTCCTCTGGGCCTGTTGGTGGGAGGTTCTGAGGAGCCAAGGTCACAGCGTGTTTCAGAGATGAGGAGACCGATGTTCTGAGAGATGAGGGGACGGCCCAGGTGTGGGTGGCCTTGGCCTCGGGGAGGAGGCAGGTCCACAAAGGCGATCTGGAGAGAGATCAGCTCTGGTCTGGTGTGGAGGGTCGGGGGGCATACGCCAGCCACTTCCACCCAATCTGCTCCCACGTGGAGCCCTCGCCTGGATGTGCATCCCAGCAGGCCCCTAAACTTCAGCGTGGCTTCCACGTTCTTGATTCTTTAAGCTCTGCTGAAGGCAGAGCCACATTGGGTTGATCCTATGGGATTGTTCTGGAAGCAAGTATTTATTGGCTTTGTACGAGGTGACAAATATGATGGTGGTGATGATGCTGTCCATGATAATGATGATGATGATGATGTTGGTGATAATGGTTACTATTTACTAAGGGCCTGCGCGGTGCTAGGGGCTCTAAGTCATTACATTGTCTTGGTTTTTTCCCAGAGTGAATATGCCACCTTCACTGACATGGAGGATGACTTGAGGTGGCTCACAGATGAGCATTTTTATTTTAATAATCATGTGTTTGTTTTAATTTATATTAACTTATATACTACGGAATAGATATTTAGCACACCAAATTCATAATTTATGAGAGTGATGTAAAGTTTCATTGTAGATTATTTATTTAGGTAAAACTACTGAGTTATGATTTAAAGGAAAAATATTAAGTGAAGAATAATACTTGGTACTTGGATAAGGTAAAAATTATGAAGGAAAATTTAAATAGTTGACATTTGGTACTGTTTGAGGCAGATATAATTTTTATCCCTATTTTGCAGGGAGAGAATGGAATCTCAGAGAATTTAATTAGCCTGAGATTATGCAATATGCAAGTGGTAGAGCTGGGGCTTGAACCCAGATGCTTAATTTAAAGAACCAACTTTTTACTTAAATATAAGATACACACAGAAATGTGCATGCACTATATCATAAATGTACCAAACAGCACCCAGAAGCCCCCTTCATGTGCTTCCTTCTAGATACTCACTGCTTCCTACGCAGGTGTCCACTGTCCTGACTCTGTCATCATGGATTGGTTTCGCCTGTTCTTGAATTTTATCTAAATGGTCTCACACAGTTTACACTTTTTGGTGTGTGTATTTTTTCCACTCAACATTATGCTTGGGAGATTGACCCATGTTATTATGTATGGCAGGAGCTTGTTCTTTTTCATTGCTGGGTAGTATTCCATCTGTGTGACTATACCACCATTTATTTATGCATCCCACCATCACAGGCATTTTGTCCGTGCAAAGTCTACATGTTTTAATCTTGAAGCTCTGCTGCCACCCACAGATACCTGCACATCACAGAGTAAACAGGACTTTCTCTCAGAGCTGGAGACCAAGGAGGGTGCAAAACATGCAAAGCCACAGCTACAGAGATAGGTGCTTTCCTAGGCGGCCTCGAGGTGGCCTGGGTGGTGAGTGGTTTGGACTATCTTAACGCTTCTTTTGCAGCATTGCACTTTATAAAGCACTCTCCCAAATGCATCCCACTTCATGTTTCTGACAGCCCTGTCAGGTGGGGGCTGGGGGTGCCTTGTCCCCTTGCTGTAAATGAGGAAACTGAAGTTACGGGAAGTGACTCCAACACCACACAGTGAAAAAGAAACAGAAGCAGAGTCTGAACTTGCATCTCCTGATACTAAGTCCTCAGCTATTCATCCCTGGTGCTAGTTGCTGGTAAATCCAGGGGAGTTTTCAGGCCCTGGAGACCTTTTCTGTCCCCTTTGAAGGGACTTGCAGTCTGGGATTTAAGCCTCCTTCTGAGAAGGATTTAAAGCAAAAACAAGTCTCTGAGTTTTTCAGAGTGAAAACCTGCTTCCCCTGAGCCTGACTTTATTTCATTTGCAAAGCAGAGGGAGGGTCCCTGCTCCCCTCCAGGGGAAGGATTGTGGTCACCATTGTCAGTAACAACCCTGTGTCTGAGACAGTCATCCTCACTGAGCACTGCACTTTCACATCCATCATTGTAGTTGACCAGACCTTCATAGCAACCCTGGGAGGAAGACAGTGCAGATAACATTTGCCCCATTTGCCAGAGAGGTGAAGTGACCCACCCATGGTGACATGGCAGGTCAAGGAAGCACAGCGACCCAGGGCTCCTGATCCCTAGCCCAACAGGACACCCTCCACTCCACTCCACTGGGTGTGTCCTCTAGCGGAGGCCTTCTGTTAGGATACACCCCACTCTGAGGCCTGGTGGCCCAAAATACAGGGTCCTGGAGGCCAGGCAATGTTGGGGGCTTCCCCAGGACACAGGGCCTGGAGGGTTGTGCCACGGAGAGCCCACGGCTCCTGCATCCTACCCCCTGCAGGACGATGGCGGGGAGGCTGGGTGTGAGGGCCCACAGAGGGCCCCGGGACAGACTGGTTCTGGGGGGCAGCCTCCCTGGTGGGGACAGGGGGTTAAAATGGGTTTCTAGAGCCCCCTTTTAGTCTCTGCCAATCACCAACTGAGTAAAATGGAATAAAAATAGTACCTGCCTCCTTGGACTGTCATGAGGATTAAATGAGGCACAGAGCACACACTACTCAACTCCATGCGCTCAGCCAAGGGCCTGCAAACACACACCTCGTCCCTGATGTTCCAGAAGCGAAGTTATTCGTAACTGCGGGAAAGGCGATCCGGCTCTCTGAAGCAGATGAAACCAGTGCGTGAACTGTGACCACGGAGTGTTGTTCCCTTGATTCTGTAACAAGACCACTCTGCCATGTTTTACCAGGCTAGAAAGTAAAATGTGGCCCATGGCATACAAGCCACACCCTGCCTGCAGGCTGGCCACAGGGACAGGGGCTGCAGTGAGCCCCTTGTCCGGGCTGTGTGTGTCTGAGGGGGCTGGGTCCTGCCCTCTGTGCAGGGCTGGCCAAGGCCCCTTGGTGAGACAGCCATGGGGCAGGAAGCCCCAGGCTTGCTGCTGGCAATGAACCCAGGGGTGAGGGCTGGGTGGGGTGTGGGAAGGAGTGTGGGGGGCGGAAGGAAGCTGGAGCTGGTCCTGCCTCCGCTCTCACCCTCAGCCAGGCCCTGGCCAAGGCCTCCTCCCCCAGGAAGCCCTCCTTGGTTCCCACTGTGCTTTGAGTTATCGCCTGCCCCATCTTCCTCTACCTTCTTTTCTCCTCTAAGCTCCCTCTCACTTCCCCTGTCTGACAAAGGCGTTGGACAAAAAAGCAAAAAGCCTACAATTCTGTGACCATGAGAGCTCACTTCTCTCTAGCCCCTGCTCACAGCCAGTGTGGCCACAGGTTGGATAGAGAAATTCCAGGTCAAATTCTGATACAGGATTTGTGGAGAGAATGGAATATTTAAAGTGCAAATGAAGATTTCTCACGTGGGGTCAATTGCTTAGCTGGAAGTCCTTCCAGCACCTGGACCCCAAAGAGGGAGGCTTCGTGCTGGGGCTGAGGTCTGAGGCCGGGGATCAGAGGGGCTTCCCCCACTATGCTGAGGTCCAGACTGGGGCAGGGCACAGAGCAGCCACCTCTGGACCTGGGATCTCACAGCCCAAGGGACACTCAAAGGCCTTGGGGCTGAGAGCTCATTTTGGGGGGTCCTGTTACCCACTGACCCCCCGTTGTGAGTGAACCTAAGGGAGGCCTGTGGGGCCCAGCTGATGGGCTCGCTTTGCCCTGGGAGTGGGGATAGTACATCCCAGGGGCAGCCAGAATGGCACCAGGCCAGACAGGGGTTGGGTCCAGAGGTGGGGACGGGGCTCCTTCCCTGAGAGCTGCTGGGTCTCCAGGCTAGTTCCTGCTGCCTCTGAGGGCTGCCTCTGGTCCGGGAAGTTGTCGGGGGGCACCCTGAGCCCAGGCTGGGCAGGTGTCCCCACTTCAGGGTTCCACCAGCTGCCTGACATCATGGTGGGCCTTTGTGCGTTTTTCTGGGGAGAAGGCCCACACCTTTCGTCTGAGTCTCAGTGCCTCCCGCATACCTCACAAAGGCTGTAGAGTCTAGAGACCCTCGGGTGCAGGACGAGGCAGTGTAGCGTCGTGGAAGTGTGGTTTCGTGCTTTGTTGATTTGCTAGGTCTTGCTTCAGAGAATGCAACTTCTCCCCACTTAAGAAACTGCTGTGTGGTGACCTGGGCTTTGTGCTTTTTGTCTTTATTGTTGGGCTCTATGTGCAATTGATTGTTATGCTAGAGATGACAGCATTTCCGTGCTCTCCCCAAGTTCTGTGATACAGCAGCCCCTGTTCTGGGGAACCTCCGGTAGGATGCTGTCTACTGGGGCTTGTTTTATTTATATTCAGAGCTGAAATGAACTTCGTTGTACAGAGGAGGAAACTGAGGCCTCTGGGGTCAAGTGAGCAGCACAGGTCCACACAGCCAGTACTGACTTTAGACTTTGGGTCTTGGGTGCTTTTGTCCCATTATTTCCAACCTCGTGGCTTTCCCTGTTGCTATGGCAGCAACAGAAAAGGGGCCAGAAGGAGTCAATGCTAGTACTTCCCATGTGGTGGCCGTTTAATCTACTACTCACTGCACCCTGCGAGCAAGTGATTCATGTTCCTACGATGCTGCCGTGGCCTGGGTTGAATGGAAGACCAGGCCATAGTTCTGTTGTCTGACCCCAGAGTCCCTGCAGGTCCCACAAAACCGTCCTGTTTCCTTGAATTTTCCTGGCCTTTTTCTGCATCATCACGGGCCTCTCAGACTCCCGGGACAGCCCACTCATTTCAAGAAAAATTTTAAATTTACCTCCGAAGTATAATTGGCCGAACAGATCTAAGTCCCAGGCCCCTTACTTTTGGTTGACAAAGGCGTCACACTTGGTCTGCCCTGGGAAATTTGAGGAGCCTAGAAATCAGGAGAAGGAATCGACACAACAAAGGTTGGCCTGGTAGAGGGACCCGCTGAAACTCGCCCTAAGAAGGTATTTGTTCCTCCTGTGGCCACGGTGCATTTTGATGTTAGATGCCTCTTTGTTCCCCAGGTGTATGGGGACCTGGGACCTGTGGGTTTTGGAGTGTTTGTCATGATCAGGTCCAGCTTTGGGCATTCACGGTGGCAGGGTGGGGACTGTCAGGTTCTGCGAAGAAAACAAAATCTATAAGTGACAGAAATGCAATAGATCTGTTATCAGCTCCGTGAACTGCAAAACACAAGTTCCTTTCCTATTCTGACAAAAATTCACAGACGTTTTATCAGAAGGTTAGAAAATGGAAAGGTGCCACTTCCCAGCGCAGATAATCTGCTCCCCATCACCTCGGTGTGTTTGCAGCTGTGCCGGGCCTGCCTTCGTGGGTGGACAAGGGGACAAGGTTCAGAGGGGAGCTGGGAGGCTCTGAGGCCTTCTCGGTGCAGCCCCTACCCAGAGGCCCAGCAGGGTGGGCCCCCTCGGGGCGTCTGTGTCGTCTGTGGCCCCTGTGCTAACACTCAGCCCCCCTCACCCATCCGAGGGGAGGGGGCCTGGTTTTCTTAACTCCCTTTTTTTCTGATTAGGAAAAATTATACCTATTCACTATCCCTCGTCAGAGTTTGGGAAATGCATAGAGTATATAGAAAAAAATTTAAATCAGCCCAGAATCCCACCACCCAGAGGATCCCTGTTAATCTCCAGCTTCACCACTCTCTCACTTATGTGCTGACCTCCTGGGCTTAAATCTGAACTTTTTAGCACAACCAGTTAAACTTTTGTTGACTTCAGCTTTGCTTTTCCTTTTAACGCTTTTTTTTTTCCATTGTGAAGGTGGCATGCTCATTGGAGACAATTTGGAAAGCACAGAAAGACATTTTCTTGCTTCTTTAAGTAAAGAAAGGACATTAATTCCCACTTCCCCAAGGTGACTGCTGTTAACAGTTAGGAAGAGCCCCTTCTCATATTTTTGGACTTTTAAAAAAGCATATGTTTCCTCATTTGAGATCATGTTATATAGGGAATCCTGGGTCCTGGTTTCCCATGCAACAGGGTACCATAAGCATGCCCCATGTTAATAAAAACAGTGGCTGTCATACGGTTTGTGCACAGACTCTACTGAGCACTTTGCAGGCACCATCTTGCTTAATTCTCACGCGCCCTTGTGAGGCAGGTGTTATTAATTTTGCAGATGAGGAAACTGAGTTGACCTCATCTGAGGCCTTAGCCTGCCTGTCTTCAAGGTCCTTGCTTTTAATCACTAGGTTATGTCTCCTGTGAATTTTTAATAACCTTTCTAGTTTTATATAAAAACAGCAAATGACTGTTGTTAAAAATTCAGAAATTACTGACCAGCATAAAGAATATTCAGAATCCTGTCACCCAGTGATATTTATTCTGACATTTGGCAGCTTTTTGTGCATATACAGTCATCAGGTTTTTATAGTTGATATCATCCTAACTTCAGTTTTGAATGTGTTGGTGTTTTTTTAAAGCTAAATTTATAGGTATTTCTCAAGTCATTAGACCCTCTTGGAAAAACATAATACTTACTTGTGGTTTATCAGTCTTAATGAGTGTAATCACTTCGCTGAGGTTGAGCTTTCAGCCTGGGTCCCTCTTTCTGAATTTATAAATAACTTAGAATAAATATGCATAAAACTGTTTCTATATTTTTGACAATTTCTTCAGGATGTAACATATTCGCAGAAACTGAATTACTGGGCCATGGATTTTTATAGCTCTTGATTTATATTGCCACATTATTTTCCAGATGGTCAGCAACTCTTTATTCTTCAATTAGCAGCATGTTGTTTACTTCTAATTAGATGTATAAAAATTATGACCTTGTTTTAGTTTTCATTCCTTTTATTCCTAATGAAGCTAACGTGTTTATTGGTCACTTGTGTGTCTTCTTTTGTGAATTGTCTAAAACAGCGCTTTCCAATCAAACTTTCTGTGATGATAGAAATGGCCTATACCTGCACTGGCCAATAGCTACCAGCCAAATGTGGCTATTGAGCGCTTGAAATGTGGCGAGTTGACTAATCAAACTTTCAATTATATTTAAATTTAGATTTAATTTAATTTATTTAAGGTTTTAATTTAAATCTAAATTTAAATAGTCCTGAGTGGTTAGTGGCTACCGTATTGCATAGGACACTCCTAAGCCTTTCCTCAATTAGGTGTTGGGGTCTCAGTGGGTGATGTGTATTGATTTGTATGAGCTCTTTATTTATTATGGCTATTAATCTTTTTCATATTTGTTGCAAAGATTTTCCCCAGGCTGCTATTTGACCTTTACTTTTTCATTTATGTTGTTTACAAAGTATCAGAATGTTAGCTGGCCAAATCTAGTGATCTTTTCTTTTGTGGTTTCTCCCATAGCTTTAGGGTTAGAAAGTCCTCCCCCACACAGAGGTTTGATAAATACTCTCATCAACTGTATTCGAGTCTTTCTGTGATTTTTTTCCTTTAGCCCTTTAATCCACCCAGAATTAATTTTGCTATGTGATATGAGGTACAGTATGTCTTAGTCACTTCTGTGCTTTGTACAGACTATGTAGTCAGTAAATTTTACCTTAGATGGGACCCTTTGGTGCCCTGCAGGTTAGGTTGGGGTGGGCAGTGGGTAAGCAGGGTGAAATTAAGTAGTAGATAAAATACTACTATTTTAAAAATTGAAATGTTTTTAAATTTTGATGTTTATGAAGATTTTAATGACATAAGAAAATGACTCTGATGCAATGTTGTCTTCAAAGAAAGATACGAAATCATACCTACGATGTAATATGAACCATGTTTAAAAATGCAATGAAAATATTGGATGAAATATTCCAAAAATTAATTGTAATTGTCTCTGGGTGGTTGATATTTTTTTCTTGCTTCTTAATTCTGTACATCTCTAGTTGACTATAGTACTTTGGTGATCAGAAATATTATTAAATACAGCACTTGGAGAAACAATGCATGATCACTTGCTACTGTAACTCCCCACAGCCATCATCCACCAAATCTGCAATTCACACAGCCAAGCTCTGTATTTAGGTTGGATGGCCTGTGACCAGGAAAGGTCCTCCCTGGGTTTAGGTTCAGGCTGGGACTGGAATTTCTTCTTAGTTACTCACAGTGTGAGAATTTCTCGGGCAAGCGATATAACTCAGGACTGTTTTCTCATTCCTAAAATAGAAAAATAACAGCTTTGCACAGGGCCAGTGAGGATATGTTGTACTTTGGTTAATTAGACAAGTACGTGGGTGCACGCACACACACACACACAGAGTATGTGTATATGCTAAATTGCATGTATTATCAAAACTCATTCAAAGAGCACTAATGTAAACTTTTAAAAGGCAGTGTTCCCTCATCCCTATCACTCTCCACCGACCCTGTTTCTCAGATGTAACCACCATTAGAAGTTTGGTCTGAATCTTTATTTCTTTTTTTCTTTCTTTTACAAAATGGGATCATATCATACTTATTGCTATATAATTGCTTTTTTTTTCACTTTCCAATAGATTGTGACTTTCCATGTTCATATGTGTGGATTTGTGTCATTCTCTTTAATGTCTGCATAGTCATCCATAATATGAATGTGCCATGGTTTATTTTATCCTGCTTCTATTCATCAGCAACTCGTCTGCTACCCCCTGTTATAAGGAGAGCACAGCTAACATGTCTTTAGGCACCTGTGTTTAGTATCTTGTAGGATGGATTTCCAGATGTGGTACGGTTGCATGTATTCGAGCATTTAAAAATGTTGGAAGATGACACCTAAATGGTTCTTTAAAGAAAGTTGAACCACTGACATTATTACTGTCAAGGTAGGAAAGCTCTGGCTGCCCCTCACCTCCTCAATTTTGGATGTTACTGTTTTAAAAAATATTTTTAAAAATATGTAAAAATATTTTTTCTGTTGGGGAATTCCGGGAGCAAAAAAAAAAAAAAAAAAGTAAAAATATTTTAAACATTTTTATCATTGTGATAGGTATAACATATCTAATTGAGGTTTTAATTTTTATTTCTTTAATTCTCAGGGAGATGGAACACTTTTTTATATGTTTTGTGGACATTTGTGTTTTTTCATTGATTGATTAACTGTCCATATTCTTTGCCTGTTTTTCCTTTGGATTGTGGGTCCCTTCCTGGTTGATTTATAGATTCTCTCTCTATATAATGGATATTAATTCTTTGTCTGTTGCATGTGTTGCAAATATTTTCTCCCAGCCTGTCATTTGTTTGCAACTATTTACTTTTATGACGTCTTCTACTATTCATAAGTTTTAAATTTTTATGGGGTTAAAATTCTTTTTCTTTACCTTTATGGCTTTTAGGTTTTATATCATGTTCAGAAAGACCTTTTCCACACTGAGGTTATAAAAATTTTTTTCTATATTTTCTTCTAGTATTTTTGTTGTTTTATTTTATTTCATAGGTGTCTTTAATTCAATTGTACTTTTTTTTTGAGTATGGTGTGAGATGTGACTTGTTTTAATTATTTAAAATTATCTTTAAAGTTTTGTATTTTTCAGTTTTTTTCTCCAAAAGGAGAGGAGTTGCTTGACATTATTTTTTGAAAATTTTATATTTCCCCCCCCACAGTTATTAAAAATACCACCACATTAGTGAATTTTAAAATAAGTTATATACATTTCTTTTTTTGGATTCTTTCTTTTCTTTCTTTTTTTTTTTTTTGAAAGTCCTGAGTATATCTTTTTTTTTTTTAGAGACAGGGTCTCTCTCTGTCACCCATGCTGGAGTACGGTGGCCGATCATAGCTCACTGCAGCCCCGAACTCCTGGGCTCAAGAGATTCTCCTGCCTCAGCCTCCCGAGTAGCTGGGACCACAGGCATGCATCACCACGTCCAGCTAATTTTTAAAAAATTTTTTGTAGAGACAGGGTCTTGCTATGTTGCCCAGGCTGTTCTGAAACTTCCGGCCTCAAGTGGTCTTCCTGCCTTGGCCTCCCAAAGTGCTAATATTACAGGCATGAGCCACCATGCCCTTTTTTCTTGGATTCTTTCTTCTTTTCTATTAATTAACCTATTCCTAAAATGGTACACCCAGTTTTAATTTCTGTAAATCTTTAGCTTGAACTATACTCCCAATATGTGAAAGGATGTTATTCTTCTTTGTCCAACACTTCTTAGGTATTCTCACTCATTTTCAAGTAAATTCATCAAATCTCCCACCCCTGAAAAATCCCATTAGATTTAAATTTCAATGAATTTATGGATTTGTTATTTGAAGTAGAATTAATGTGTTTATAATACTGAGCCTTCTCATCAAGGATCTGGTATTAGACTAAAATTTATGCTCCTGGTCTTAGTTTCCCCATTTGTAAAGAGAGGAGGTTGGATTAGATTTGAAGTTCACTTCAGGTTCTGTAATTGAAGACAACAGCAGCAGCAAGTCATTCTAGGGCCTCAAGTCCCATGCTGGGCGCTAGAGCACAAAGCTGTAGAAGACATAATCCCCACTCTCCAGGAGTTTTTCACCCAAAGGGGAGATGCAGCACCTACAACAAATTTTGACCAAAATTCCCGATTAATGTGTTCCAGATTCATGGGCAAAGAAGATAAAAGAAAAAAACCTAATAAATGGGTGGAGGGAGCTGCAGCTGTGAATCTGGCCAACAACAGTGTTGAGATGCTTTGCAGGTGGAAGTTTTCCACTATTTTTAGTGAAATAAAAATACGAAAAAAATGGAAAAATAAATTTAGTAAAAATAAAAATAACAGTGGTGCCTGTATCTAGGTTCCTGGACAACCCCCCACCCTTTTTGGTGCCTTTTTTATTTTTAGTAACCAGCTAGTTGTGACTGCTTGTTTGCCTTTGACACAGTAAGAACGTGTCCGGGCTTGGACTCTCACAGCTTCTAAGGGTCAGAAGGAACCTCAGAGACCAAACTCCATTGTGTAGACCAGGAAAATGAGTCCCAGAGAGGGGAAGGGACTTCCCCACGGTCACACGGCATACTAGAGCCAGGAGGACTCCAGGTCTGTGCGTGCCTTGTGGTTTATCCTGTTTCCCTCTGGGCCTCTGGGGTCTGAGGGCACAACTGTCCTCAGTGGGGACAAGTGCAGCCCTGCCCATTCCAACTCGAGGCTGGGCAGTCTGAGGCTCTGTGGAGGGTCTGGTGGGCAGAGTGTGGGGACTGCCCCCCGTGGGATGAGCTGATACCACATCCTGCTGATTCAGGCCTCTTGGGAAGCCCTGACTCATGCTGTACTCATGTGCAGTCTGGTGCCCTGGCTTCGGATCTGGTATCAGATTCTGACCTGAGCAAGTCTCTCCTCTCTCTGGCCTGCAGCAAGAGTGGGCCAGAGCAGATGGTTTCTAAGTCCCCCTCCCAGGACCCCGACCCACAGGAGCTGGCTCATCTGTGTTTTTTAGCATCTGTGCCTTAGGTTGGGTCTGCAGCTCTGTGTGTCCATCTCGATGGCCTGGGTGTGACACAGAGTGTGTGTGATGGGGGTGACGGCAGGCAGTGGTGACCGATGGGCCCCTGTGGAGTGGCGGAAGATCAGGGAGGAGGGACATAGCAACCTCAGGCTCACACTCGGTGCGAAGCTGTCTGGATGCACCAAGAGGCCACCTTCCTGCCAGCACTGAGTTCCCCAGGGTCTGCTCCATGTGCAATGTGTCAAGCTGTTCCCACAGGAAGCACGAACTTCCCCCAAGTCACTCAGTCTAACAGAAGAGCCCCTGACTCAGGTGAACTGGCCCTCACTCTCTAGAGGCAGTGTCACCTCCCTGTGGGAGTGTCCCAGGTGAGGCTCCCCTTCTTCCCTGCTCGATGGGGTGGGGCCCTCTGGCCATTCCCGTAACTGGGCCCAGGCACTCCCGGCTCCGTCCTGCGCTCTTCTCTCTCTGTAAAAACAGCTTCTTTCTTTAGGACTGAGCTGCACCCCCAATCCCTGAGAAGCCCAGAAAGGCCCAGCTCATGACCTGAGATGTTCCTTTTCACAGCAGTGACGTGGGTTGTCTTTGTGGATGGCTTGTTCATTCATCCATCACTTCATTTCATAAGCAAGTACTAAGCACCTGGCCTGGGCTAGGTACCCTGAATACAAAGATGGATAGAACATAGTCCAATTCCCGGATTCGGACTCTTTCCCTTGGCAGTGGCAGTCGGGGGTTAGTAAGCTTCCCCCGTGCCCACACGTTCCTTAAAGAGGGTCAGATCCCATCCAGGGGACCTGAGATCAGGCTCAGGAGATCTGCAGAGGATTCTGTTGCCTGAGGCCTTGTGCTCACTCCTGCTACAGACCATGCTCCCTACAGCAGGCTCCGCGTCCCCACGGGGCCCACTGTGTTGCTGGGCACATCTCACCTGAAGGCCTGGTCGGCCTGTGATCACTGGCCCTTGGTGACAGTGTTGCCGATCCCTGGCCACAGTAAAGGCCACACTGCGCTGTGAGTCAGGCGGCCCCCTGTGTTGCTGAGGGAGCCTCTGGTTCTCACCTAGGGTGGGCGTCTCTCCTCCCCCAGAGCTGCCACCACCAGCAGCTATGCAGGATGTGGTTCTTTTCTATCTGTTTCTGCCCCCTCAGTCACACACACAGGCCTGGCTGGAGGTGCCAGGCTCCCAGCTTCGGAGGCTTCAAGGACGTTCTCAGCAGGCAGGTCTGGCCACAGAGATGGCTCTGGCAGGTCGCGCCCCTTGGGGAAACCTCTGGGATATTTAATTTGTTTTTCTAAAATGGATGCATCTTTTCTGTTTTATTCAGTAAGAATTTTGATATATACTAGTTGTAAAATCATTCCTAGAATACAGAAAAGAATAAAAAAAAGAGAGTGACTTCCCTCTAGGCTCACTAACTAGACACAACATCGTTAATGCGTCCGATGTATGTCTTTCCAGATACTCTTCTGTGCAAACATGTGCACTTTAAAAAAAAACAAGAATGGACTCACACAACGCATAGTTTTATGCTTAGTGTCGCGGCTGACTTTCTGAGTTAGGAAATGTAGAAGCGCATTCGTCATTTTCAAGGAGGTCATGATGTATGAATCCCATTGCCCTGTCTGGGGACACTCAGACGGTTTCCATTGTTCTCCTCTCACTAGCACTGCCCTGAGCCACGTCCCCGTGCAGTCACCGTGTGCACTCCTTTGATGATGGCTTTGCAATAAATCTGTAGGTGTAGTTTCATGGGGCATAGGGATGTGCATTTAAAAGGCCAAGGGTATTACTTCCTAAGCAGGATCTGCTTTAGGTTAGGGGAAAAAAACCCCCAACACAATGCCCTGGTGTCCTCCCAGGCCCCCTTTAACCCCCCTCAGCGCTTCTGCACCCCCCGCCCCCCGCCAATCCCAGTCTCCTGGTTTCTGGCTGACTCATTTTCCCCTGAGACAAGAGCCTCACGGGTTTTGTCCACCCTCTGTCCAGCATGGTCACTGTCATCGTGGTGTGCCTGCGCTGCTGGTCTGGAGGAAGCAGGTGGCAGAGAGAGGGTGGAACTCAACAAGGACCAAGCTTGGTGTCAGGACAGGGGGGTTCCTGTCCCTCCTGTGCTGCATGTCTTTGGGACTTAGCCTGGGTCTCCCAGCCTGTGTAACAAGGATGCTGAAATCTTGCTCAGGGCTTCAAAGCTCTTTGTAAATTGTAAAAGGCAGGACAGATGTGAAGGAGAAGGATGACCAAGGAGGCAGGAGAGATCTTGAGGCATCAGAACGGAGGGGTCCCTTGTCCCCATCTCTAAGGGGACACAGGGAGGACCTGCTGTAGACACACTGGACATCTGTAGTCCTGCCCTGGGTGTGGCACTGAGGGGCCAGGAGAAAGGGCAAGAGCTTTGCTGCCAAGCTGTGGTCCCAGAGGGAGGTTGCTGATCCTGGACTCATTCATTTATTCAACAACTTGTTGAGCGCCTTCTCTGCTCTAGGCACTGTTCTTGGTGTTGGGGTATATGGCAATGAACAAAACAGACCCAGAGCATCCCTACCCTCTTGCTTCTTACAGCCTAATCTGGGGAGACAGACAGTAGACAAAATAAATAAGTAAAAACATATTGTGTGTCCAGTGGCAATAAATCCTATGGAGGGGATTAAAGCAGAGGAGGGGAGGGCCAGGGAGGGGTGGCATTTTAAATAGAGTTGTTCGGGATGGCCCCACCCAAGGCAGGGAGGGAGCCCAGTGGATATCTAGTGGAAGGGCATTCCAGGCAGAAGGACCAGCCAGTGCAAACGCCCTGAGGTGGGAGCTGTCCAGTGTGTCTGGTGGCCGGTGTGGTCCAAGCAGTGGGAGCAGGATGGGGAAGCAGGATCACTCCGCATGCAGGGTGGAGAACGTGAGTGAGGGCAGGAAGTAGGAAGGCCAGTTAGGAGGTGAAAAATGCTGGTGGCCTGGACCAGGGGGTTGCAGTGGAGGCGGTGGGGTCAGAGTCTGGCTACATTTTGAAGGCAGAACCAATAGGATTTCTGGATGGATTGTAGCTGGGATGTGAGAGAAAGAGGAGTCAGGGGTGGCGCCGAGGTTTTTGGCCAGAGCACCTGGAAGGATGGAGGATTCCCGTCCTGAGATGGGGACGGTCAGGAGTTTGCTTTTGGCCACTGACACTTGCGATGCCATCAGACACCCAAGTGGAGATGCTGCTCAGGCACCGAGGGGTGTGGGTCTGGGGCCCACAGAGGTCCAGGCTGTGATGTATTGGCGTCGTCACTGTGGACAGGAGGGACTGTGGGCGTTGGCAGCAGGGTCATGTGGTCACTTCCCGGCCTTTCTCCACCCTGCAGTTGTGCCCCAGAGAAAAAAGCTGGGAGCCCTGGAGCCCCCCCAGCTCTGCTTGCCAGCCGCCCCTCCCCACCCAGCCTTCCCTTCTCAGTCACCTGTTGTCTGAGTGTGGGCTGGGGGAGGGGCTTGCTATTTTGGGCTCCCTCCACCCCCACTGAGCAGAGGAAAGAGCATCATCAGAGGCCATCAGCTCCAGCCCCAGCTCTCTCAAAACTAGGTCACGCTGGAGCCCGGGGTCTGTCATTGACCCGAGACTGCACATCCCTGCTCCTGGTGGGTGCCGTCTGTCACCCACAGCTCCTCTGCTGAGCTCAGAGTGCAGAATGGCCAACTCCTTTGCCAGTTCCAAGCATGGCCGTGGAGAGGGGCCTTGCTGTGCCCACTGCATTTCCATGGACAGACTGCTCCCTGGGCTGACCGTGCACCATGGTCACTAGGAAGCACAAATGGGTTTGCAGGGGCCTCGGTCTCCCATTTCACAGGAAGGATTCAAAACCCCAGCAACACTGCCTCCGGCCGAGGTGTTCATCGTTTGATCAAGCATATATATGTAAGGTTAGCTCTGAAAACAGATGTGGAGACAGACACTGTTAATGGCTTTTTTTAAAAAAAACAAACTTTTTGAGGTATAACGTGCGTGCACACACACACACACGCCTGTGCGCCCACACGCACATATGCCATGTAACCACCACCCAGCTCAGGGAAGATATAGGACATTTCCACGCCCCAGAAGGCTCCCCAGGGCTTCTGCCCATCAGTCTCCCTCTCCCACCAGGAGCTGAGCCCTATCTTGACATCTAGCGCTATTGGCCAGTTTCCTGAGCTGCATAGAGGATGGATGCTTTTGTTCATCCCCTGGTTTCTCTGGCTGTCATTATGCCTGTGAAATTCATCTGTTTTTGAGTGTAGTGGCAGTTAGCAATTTTTTTTATTGCTGTGTTGTGTTCCATTGTATGAAAGCTGCATTTTGTTTAGTGCTAATGATTTTCCTCTAAGCACCTTGCAGACCTAGCTACTGTGTCTTTTCCAGGACTGTAGCCACAGAGCCTGGCACGGAGGCTGGCAGGACGTTTGTTGAGTGAGTGAGTGAGTGCATCATTGTTCTTCCCCCCAGTGGGCTGCAGCCAAGGCTGGGTTCTAGCCTCGCAGTGTGTGGTCACCGCGTTGGTAGACTGCCTCTCAGTGTTGCTGGGATTCTCTATCAAGGACCAAGTATGAAAAGGACCAAGGACCAAGCTCATGAAAACCTCTGGGGAGGAACTGGAGGCCACAGTCCCCGCCCTCCCCCTGTTCAGGCCAGGGTGTGTCCCCTCGTCTACCAGCCCCTCAGCAGACCACTCCCTTGTTGCAATCCCAGTTCTGGGGTTGCCTGAACCTCTCATGTGACCCCTCTTCCCGCCTTGGGGAAGGGGTGGAGACATTCCTCCATCGTGCCCAAGCCAGAGTGATGACACCCAATCCCAGAGCCTCGCCGTGTGACTGTGGCCACACCACGGCCCTCTCTGGGCCTTGCTGCCCTCACTGTGCAGAAAGTGTGGCTTTGTCTCCTCTCGGGTTCTCTCAGGGCTTTTGTTCGCTTTTGCCACAGTTGGCTGTGGGAGCCCATAGGATGGGACAGGAGGGCGACGTTCCAGGACGTCCCTGCGCTGTGGGCTGTTGGGATGGGCCGATGGGTCCCCGAGCTGCCATCTCAACACCGCCAAAAGCTGCTGCCCCACCTGCTGCCGGTGAGGCTCCGCCCCGGCTCTGCCCAGGCCCCGGCTTTGATGGTGAAGTGTGAGACCAGGAAGCGGCCAGCTCTTGACTGAAGTTGTATCGAAATGAATCCATCAAGGCAAATGGGATCTTGATTTTTCTTATGTTCCGTGGTTGCTGTTTCCTGAGTGGAAACGTAAAAGGCGACAGGGTGCTTTCAATAGAAAACAGCGTGAGGTGGATGATGAGTGAACACACAGTGGGGATGTTACGACCAGGCTCTTTGTGGGGAGAAAGGCTCCTCTGCGAGGCACCTGGATCCTCCGCCTTCCTACCCTGAGGCTGGGTCTCCACGCCTTAAACATCTGGCTGGACCCCAGTGGGAAGAGGCTGGATGTCTAGAGGTTTTGTCTGCTATTTGTAACAAATGCACGACCCACATGATCAGTCCATTCATGTGCTCCTGACAGACGTCACTAATCGATGATAGTATTAGTTCCTGCTGGGTTCAGACACAGCTCAGATTCACTGTCAGCATAATCTGTGCTTCATACATCAGACCTGGTATATGAATTGAAACCTGTTTGTTAACTCTGATCTACACGGATCCAGAGTACAAAAACTTGGAAACGTCTGCATGTCGGTTGAGTTTTTTAGCTTTTATCCAGGTTTTTGGCTCAACTTAATCTAGGTACTCACTAGGTGGACTTTGAGGGCTCAAGAAAGGTCCCCCTGGTGCCTTCTGAAATGCCACTCTTTGAGAGGCATTCCTCGGGGTGCCCTTTTAAAAGTAGGAAATGAGGGATCTCTCTGAATAGCACCTTTGTGTGGATTTTTTAGCCTGAAAGGGCCTTGGGGCAGTGCCAGCGTGGAGGAACTTTGGGACGGGAGAGGAAAGATGGGGGGGCTTCACCTTCTTGTCCGACTTCCCTTTTGGGGCCAGCCCTGGAAATCAAAAACAGAGGAGCAACAAAGATGACAATACAACAGCGAGTCCTCTCACGTCTGCAGGCCACTTGGCAGTGTACAAAGCGCCCTCACAAGCACTAACTTCCTTAATCCTCTGCCCGGGGACATGGCATCATCCACACTGTGAAGACAAGGAAGCAGACGCAGGGGAGTGCGGCAAGGTGGGCAGTGACACAGCTGACCGTGGGCATGACCTTTCCGTGGCCCGGTGACATGTCCTCCTCCATCTCCCAGTTGTCAAGTTCCTTTCCTACTTCTTACCTGACCACGCCGTCAGCGATGCAGGGGGTGCCCTGATGAAGGGAGGAAGCCCCCCTCAACTTGCCAGGTGGGTTCTTGGCTTTGTGCGGGAATGAATTCCAGAGGGAGCCAACTAGGGACAGAAAGTTTACTGAGAGAGAGACAGACGACAGATCCTAGTCCACAGAGTAGGGGGCCTTTCCTGAGCAGGAGGGGGACCCCTTATGGGGCAATGGTAACCTTTTTAAGTGTTCAAAAACCCCGTTAAGAAACAGTCATACGTGACCAGCATTGTCTTGAGGTCAGGTCATAAAGGTTAATCATAAACTGCTGTCACAGAAAGCTAAGAACAATTTGTAAGGCGTCCGGCCTAGTAATTCATCCATCCTCAGGGGGTCCCAGGCTGGCGACTTGCTGGCGACTTCCTTGTTCAGGGGGGTCAGGGTCTGGTATCGGCCAAAATGGCTGCGCTCAGGCTCTCTTGACCTTCCTTTTCTGCCTTATCCCTGCATTATCAGCACATCCTTACCTGCTGTTCCCGAATCGAGCCTGTTATGGCTTGTGTCAAATGGAGACATGACCTGTCTTTCTCCCTGGTGATCTGTAGGGTTTGGCCACATCTCCCCCACTGCAGGGAAGCTCCTTGTGGGACACGATCTCGGCTGCTGCCCTTGGCCTTCCCGACAGTGCTCTGTGCTTAGGTGGTGCTTCAAGTTGAAAACGTGGTGGGCAGGAGAGTAAAGTGAGGTGGTTGAGTACATTGTCAACCTGGCCACTGTTTTTGAAGCCTCTGCAATTGGTTTAGTTTAACACTGAAGTGGAATCAACATATGAAACGCTGCAGTGCCTTCAAATTAGCTCCCAAGAGCACCTTCCTTATTTTTCCTTTCGGCTGTCTGTACGTTATTTTGGCAGGGTCTCTGCGGATCTCAGGCTTCCTTATGAAGCCTGCTTGCTCAGTATAGCTTACACCCTGAACCCCAGGGAGAAAATAGGGGAAAGATTCCCTGTAAAATCCACCCCATAGGAGTTCAGCGGGGGTCAGCCTCCTTACGCTTCCCCCAGTTCCAATGCTGTGTGGACGGTGCCGTGTCTCCTCACCCTCCTGCCACCTCCCCTCTCATGCCCCATCCCGTCCCTCTTCCGCAGAGTCACCTCTGTGCAGTACAGGTCTGCTCACATTATTGTTGCTCTCCCCTCACGTAAAACCCTTGAGCCCAAGCCCTTGAGCTCTTTGCCCTGCCCCAGCCCACACCATACCTCAGGCATGTCCAGTCGGTGAACTAATGGGGCTGACAGAGGAGACATGGGGGCGGTGGGGAGTGCAGTGAACCGGGGTGGGGGGCTACACCCCACCTAAAGAGAACCATCCCAACTCTGATTGTTGCCACGGAAGAATATGCCTCCACGTCCCCAGATCCTGGTTGTCCAACACACCCTTGGGAATCTGGGTTTTTATGTGAAATCTCCCACTTTTCAAATGTTGTTTATATCTTTAAAAACAAACAAACAAACACCATGTGGGCCACCAACAAAGCACATCAGTGGGCCACACACCCACAGGTGACCACTCCGCCCTACGCTCTACGCTCCAGAGCACTGGCAACTCTTCATCAATGCCATGTTCCTTCCTCCCCGTGATCGCCCCCACCTGATCCCTACGCTGTCGCTGGCAGGTCCCTTGTACTCACGTTGTGCTCCTGTCAGCTATGTGACTTTGGGCCAGTTCCTTACCATCTCAGCGGCTCAGTTCCTTGCTCTGTAAGGTGGAAAGGGTAATGGTACCCACCTCCAAGTGTGACTGGGAAGGTTACATGAGTAAATGAGTGTAAAGTGTCAGAAAGTGCTTGGCATATTGCAGGGCTGGGCCGGTGCTCACCTACATCCTCACTGTCCTCACCATTATTATTGTCGTCCTGCTAGTCTTGGCTGCCACCTCCTCTGGGAAGCCTGCCTAGATTCTTGAGAACAGACTGTCCCCACACCATCCCAATCCTGTAGCACCCTGTACACACCCCATCCTCACACCCATCTCACTGTGTTGATTGTCTGTTGGCTTCTCCGTCTCCTCTGGGCTGTGGGCACCTTGAGAAGATAAATTATGTGTTTCTTTCCATACACAACTCCTAACAAGCACTCGTCTGGGAAGGGGTGTCCTTGAAGGCTTACTGAGTGGATGGACCTCAAATGAACATGGCTTGGAAGCCTGAAACCACTTGATATTTCAATCCAGATTTTACTTTTACCACCTGGACCAAGGATGTGCTTCTTCTAGAGGCACAACAGGGTGGGATTGTCTGGCCCCACTGTGGGGTGACATCCATCCTTCCCAGCATCCCCTCTCCTTGAGGGAAGCAGGGACACAGGAAGTGAAATTGACAGATGGGTGTCAGGCGTGAATGAAAAGGACCAAACCTCCCCCAACCTCCTTGCGCCCCACCCCAGTCCCTGGGGGTGGGGGTGCATGAGTCATCGTGTGTTATCAAGATTTTTTGGATGCATTTTTCTGTTTCAAAAGCATGAAGCATTATTACTATGGGTTGAGAACCTGGAGCGCCAAATGACTGTGTCCCAAACAGGATGGCGCTATCTGTGTCTGGTAAAGTACCTGGGAGTTTTCTTTGCTCCAAGTGATGGTGGTGGCTGAGCTGTGTGGCCTTACAGTAATGTTATGGTCCCATACAGTATCGATCCAGAACCTCTGAGCCCTGACTAATTCTTCTGCCCTTGAGCTAGTGTTTAAAAGAAAAAAAAAACCCAAAACCCTCTGTGGTCTCAACCAAGATGTAATGATAGACTTTGAGCCCCGAGAGTCGCACCCAGCCCACTCCGGCACGTTTTGGGGATGCTGTGAAACTGAATTGAGCTGCCTGTCGTCATAAGAGAACCGAGCGAGTGGGGGTAAGAAATTGAGATCAGCACGAGTTGTTTCTCGCTGGTCCTACAGACAGGCGCTTGCCGGAAGCTGCCTCGGCGGGAGCAAGGTGGAGCTTTGTCTGAGCCCTGTCGAGTCTTTGCTGGGAATGTTGGAGGTTTTTTCCATTTTCTCATTTTCCATAACTCTAACACGGTTATGACCTGGGACTTTTTTTGTGTGGGGTCCTGGCGGAATGTTTGTGATATTCAGGAGTTCTGGTGGGAGTCGGGTGGGGTGCGGATAGGGTGAACCTGAAACTTACCCCAAATTTGTGTTCCATTCATCAGTACCAATTACTCACATCTTTTAACATTTGTCGAAAAGATGCATGGTGTGGCAGAAAGAATATGGGATTTGGAGTCAGTTGGGCCTGGTCTTTCCTGGACAACGTGGTTGGACAAGTTCCTTTACCTCTCTGAGCCCCATTTCCTCATCTTCAATAATGCATTTGCAATGTAGAATTTTGGGGAAAGAAGTAAAGGGACCGTGTGCAAACAGATCCAGGTAGATTGACCATGAAGTTGGAGGGGTCAGTCCCAGGGCCCCTCACCTGCGTGGCCCTTCCAAGGCTCTTTATCTAAAGTTATTTGTGTACTGTTATATCTATTCTTTTTAAAGATGACCCCCCAAATTATATAGGCTTCAGGCTCAACAGAACCTAGACTCATCCCTGATCATGCATCTTGAACAAAGAACTGGTTCTGTTGACTAAGTGTCAGAATCTTGGCTTCAACTCTTGATAGGGTCCAGCTGTGACATACTGTGTTTGTTCGTCTCGTATATAGTAGCTGTGAAAAGTATTTACTTATCATCCCAAATAGCAATCACACCTCAGGGCCAGCCACCCTGGAGAGGTAATAACTATGGATAGTCCTTACTAGAAAAGAAAAGGCCAATGTGATTTTCATTTGAATTAGCTTCAGTGGCAGAGACAGGAGTAGATGTGAAGAGCTTGGTGCTAGTTGAGGAATGTCCCAGCTGACATGACAGCTAACACATGTATCAGCCACTGCGGGATCTCACAGGTAGGGTATCAATGGACAGGATAAGGACCCATGAGGTGGGCAGGGCAGGGGTCATCCTTGTCCCCTTTTAGCGGGTGTACACATAGACCCAGAGAGGTCAAGGAACACATTCAAGTTTGCACCACCACTAGAGGCACTGCCAGGATTCAAATCCAAACCATCAAAACTCTAAATTCAGTGCCCTTCCACTGACACCACATTGCCTTTCCAAGAAGCTGCACACAAGAAAGACCCCAGGGTACAGTTGCTGACAGTATTTGTTCCTTATGGAGAGTGACCCCATTTTAACTCTACCCACTGTGGTTTGATGGGAGCGGAAGTGAACGGTAGGGGCTCGGTTTACCAAGCGCCTTCCTCGGCTGGGCTCTGTACTGGCAGAGCTCACAAAGCCCTCCCAAGGCAGCCAGGTACACTTTAGTCTCCCGGGTTTATGGAAGAGGAACCTGAGGCTCAGACAGAGGGCAGAGGCTCTTCACCTCTCCCGTGCTCTCTCCTTGGTTGTCAGGTTCAAGGTTAACCTGAGGAGGTTGGCAGTGGTTCAAGCTGTGGAAAACCAAAATGCCCACTTGAGGTGTGATGACCCTTTGATTCTGTGACTCTATTTTTCCTGGCTGACTGTTGAATCAAACATTTGGTATTGTGGCGGGGGGAGATTTTCTTGTGTTGTGATTAATGTTAAATATTACCCATCTAACAGGTCGATGTTAGATATTAGCTGCACTAATCTACCTATATATCTTCAGCTGGGATGGGTATCAGGCTAGGAAGATCTGTAGAACTCCAGGGCTACAAGGGGCTTTTGGGTACACTCAGGAGCCTGTGGGGGTCAGGTAGGTGACCGTACCCTGTGTGTCAGGCCAGGTATTCACCGATAGGGAGCGGCAGGGCTGTGGCATTCAAATCCAAAAACTTCAACACCCTCCATGCTGACCAGACAAAACTTGTCATCCGGGGCAAATTTGGCCTTGTGCTGTCAGTTTACAACTTGAGTGTGGTCAGACTCCTTCATTACATCACCAGGAGAACTGAGGTCCTGAACGGCAAAGTGACCTGCCAAAGGTCAAGCTAGACCATGAATGAGTTCATGAGTCACAGCGTTGTTTGTTATTGTAAATTAAGAAACAAAACAGAACAAAACATCTACATTTGAATATAAGGTTTTATAGTTTACTTAGTGTGGTCACACGAATTATTTTAGTGAGTCCTCATAATATCCTCACTTTATTTTTAAATTACTTAGTTAGTTAGTTATTTAGAGACAGGGTCTCACTCTGTTGCCTGGGCTGGAGTGCAGTGGTGTGATCATAGCTTACTGTAACCTCGAACTCCTGGGTACAAGCGATCCTCCCACGTCAGCCTCCCGAGTAGCTGGAACTACAGGCACGAATCACCGTGCCTGGCTAATTTTTTTAATTTTTTGTAGAGATGGGGTCTCACTATGTTGCAGCTGGTCTCAAATTCCTGGCCTCAAGTGATCCTCCTGCCTCGGTCTCCCAAAGTGCTAGGATTACAGGCATGAGCCACCACGCCTGGCCAATATCCTCACTTTAAATATGAAAAGATTAAGGTTCAGAGAGTTTAGCCAGCTTCAACTCCAGGTTGGGTGGTCTTGCATCCTACTTGCCTGAGACGGTGCTGATCCACACTGGTTGTCCCATCGTGATTAATTGCCCCCTTTAATAGCCCCCAATGTCCTGGCTTGGGGGATAAATCACAGGCCATGCTAGCTGTACGGTTCCTGTGGGCTCGGGGCTCAGCCATTCTTCCTGACCTCTGGAGGCAACACAGCCAGTGCACGCTGTACAGTTCTCACTCCTGATCTGGTGCTCTGTCCTCTGTGTCTCCTTGTGGGAAGGACAGCAAGGTGGAGCTGTCTCTGGTGTCTGGCTGACCTGGGTTCGAATCCTGGCCCTGCCTCATAGCTGCCTGAGTTACTTAACCTCTCTGAGCCTTAGGTTCCGTGCCTGTAAAATGGGTGTAATAACATCAGCTACTCCGTAGCCTTGGCATGAGGGTTAACTGAGAGAATGCATGGAAGCACTTAGCACACAGCTTGCGTTGGCTTCGTTACTGCCATGGGGCCAATGATGAGTTTTTGGAATTGGTTAACCTTGGGCCCCTATGAGGAAGTGTCATATTCTGAAACATTTGAGGCAGTTCACAGCTGGTGCCATCACTCACCACTCCTAAGTAATGGCCTGACTAGCTCCCAGGGCAGGAAGCCGGGCACTGGCCCACGTGCTCGGGAGTGTTGGTGCCACATGGTTGGTGCCTGTGGAACTCAGCAGGGTGGGGGTGGGGATCTGTGTGACTCTGCGCTTGTTGCACTGAGGAGGGGGGTTTAGAACAGAGTTTCTGGGGGGGGGTGGCAGGTGGGCTGAGGTGCACTTTGGGATGCAGCTAAGACCTGTTTTCCCAGGAACTGCTGTGGCCGCCGAGGGGGCTGGGGACAAGGAAGGCTGAGCAGGTGAGCTGGCCAGGCCACAGGGCGGGTAAGTATCCTCTAGGTAATCCAGGGAAGAGCACTCAGATTGTGGCCAAGCTGTGGCTCCACTTCAGAGGAGCCTGAGGTCCAGCCTGGTTCTCTCTAGGGCCCAGTGGCTCCCAACCTTGGCTGTTCTTTAGAATCACCTTTATTTAGCTTAAACTAAAAAATCCCTTTGTCCAGGCAGCACCCCAGACTGATTAAGTGAGGATTCTGGGGCGGGCACAGACTTCAGGAGTTTCTGCAGCTCCCCAGGCATCAC
Organism: Daubentonia madagascariensis; assembly: GCA_023783475.1. Taxonomy (NCBI): domain Eukaryota; kingdom Metazoa; phylum Chordata; class Mammalia; order Primates; family Daubentoniidae; genus Daubentonia; species Daubentonia madagascariensis. The sequence continues at coordinate 2,999,392 of JAKFHU010002396.1, read as the reverse complement.
CAGGGTTGAGCACCAGGGTTCTAGGCAGTGTGCCAGAATTCAGAGCTCATTCTGGCCCCAGTCATAATTTGCAGACCCATTTGTTACTGTGACTACTAATTATCATTGTGAGCAAATGGGGGTAATGCTGGAAAAGCACCGGGTGAGCCATGAGGGACCATGCAGGCGTAAGGTCATAACCATCAATCCATTGGCTGGTCCCTCAGGGCAGCACTCTGCTGACAAATGAGTGTCACCAGGTGGCCCCAGCTTGGTGTTCACTCTGGCAGAGCCCCCTGTTCCCTCCCTCCCTCTCCCACATTTATCCTCACCCTCCCGCCCCCTGCCCCAGCATATCTCCCCTGGGCACCTGTACTTGGGCTTTGGCATAAATAGACCAGGTTTGACTCCTGCTTGTGACCCAGGAAAATGTGTTCCATTGCTCTGAGCCTCAGTTTCTGTGGCTGTAGAGCAGGGAGACAATTTGGAGTCAGCCAGCATTATCATCTTACTGTGCCAGGCGGGGCTCTGGTCGCTCCACCCGTGTCGCTCCCTGATCCCAGAGCGGGCCGCCTCCCTTCGCCCATCTCCTGCCTCAGCAGCCTGCTCCTCTTGGCCCCACATGGTGGCTGGTATTTGGGGAACAGGAAGCAGCTCTGTGATGGGCAGAGCCCAGCTCTGGGCTTGTGTGGCTGATGTGAGGAGGTTCAGTACAAACAACCGAATCTAACCTGAAGGCCAGGACTGTGACAAACGGCATGAGCCGCAGTAGGGACACTGTGATGAACAAATCGTCTCTGGTTCTGCTCTTGGTCATGGGGGCTTTCTCTGAGCTGTGGGGCAGGAATAGTGAGGATGAGGATGATAGTAAGAGCTACTGTTTACTGAGCACATGGCCACATGCCAGGGGAGTACCAGCGACTCATGTATTAACTGTTAACGTGTTTAACCTCCCCGTCAGCCCTGTGAGGCTGAAACTGTTGCTATCTGCATTGTAGAGATGAAGCGGCGGAGGCCCAGAGGCGTCAGGGAACTTGCCCACGGTCCCTGCTGGTAGGTCCTGGTGTCCCATGCTGATTCCAGGCCTGGTAGTTTGGTCACACCTACTTTCTGCTGTAGCCTTACTAATATATTTAGTCTTATTAGACGGGCCTCTCTATAACCATATTACAGTTTTCAAAATACTTTCCTGTATGGTATCTGAACTGATCCTTACAATAAACACTATTTGCCAGGTACTTTTTAAAAACAGCTTTATTGAGGTGTTAGTTACATACCATAAAATTCATCTTTCTTTTTGAGAAGAAGTCTTGCTCTATTGCCAAGGCCGGACTCAAACTGCTGGGCTCAAGCAGTCCTACCTCAGCCTGTCAAGTAGCTGGGACTACAGGTGAATTCACTTGTCTTAGTTGTACGATTTAATGATTTTTAGTAAACTTATAAAGCTGTGTAACCACAATCCAACACCCCAAAAAGATTCCTTGGCATCCGTTTGTAGCACTTTATTCCTGTCCCTAGCCCTAGGCAACCACCAACCTACTTTCTGTCTTTATAGTTTTGCCTTTTCTGGACATTTCAGATAAATGAAATCATGCAATATGTGGTCTTTTGTGTTGGGCTTCTTTTACTTAGCATGATGTTTTTGAGGTTCATTCATGTAGTAGCAGGTATTAATGGGAGTTCTTTCTTATGGCTGGGGAGTATTTCATTGTATGGATGTGTCACTTTTTATTTATCCAGTCGATGGGCATTTTGGTTGTTTTTAGTTTTGCCACCAGGTTCTCTTGCTGTTATTGTGCCATTTTACAGCTGAAAAAACTGAGTTCTGAGGATTATTACTGTCCCCATTTTATAGCTGAAATTCCTGGCTGGCTAACCTGCCACAAAGTGTTGGAGCCAGGCTCGCACCCTCATCAGCCCAACCCCAAACCCATTCCATGGTCCCCTAAGTCCCCTGGCTTTATCTGCATGGAACAGCCATTTCCCCCTTTGCTTTTGAGAGTTCCTACTCCTTTCTTCCTCCTGCTTTCCCACAGAGGGGCAGCCGCCAGCTGTGAAGAACTTCCTGAGGCTGCCGAGGCCTGGAAATCAATTTAGATTGAATAGTGGCTCACTCTCTCCCAAAAGACAGGGGCTCATTTCCTGCAGCGGGAAGGAGCACAGTGATGTGTGGTTTGGGCTTGACCCGGTCCCCCAGGTAGGAGAGCCAGGAGTGTGCTGAACACTGCTCTTTGGTGTTAATTTAAAAAGTTCCCAAGTGCTGAGAAACTAGATCCAGAAACAAGCTGCTCCAGGGCACACAGGCTGCATTTTCTGGTTTCTGTTTCCCCTTCCACAGAGCTGGGGAGACACTGCTGGCTGTTCTGGGGACGATTGTTCATGGCACTGCCCAGAGACGTCCACCTTCCCCACCCTCAGCCCCCAGGTCTCCAGCCCGCAGGGCAGGACTCTTCCAAGGTGCAGGGTCCAGGCCATGGCTGGGGAGATGGGACAAGGCAGGGGCCCCCATCTGTGGGTCCACACTCCCTTTGGTTGTGGTGGGAGGGTGGCAAGGACAGGGCTCACCTTGTCCCCCCAGGTTTGGAAGGCATGTTCCAGGGAGGCAGGGCCAGGTGGGAACTGTAGACAAGGACCTGCCTGGAGCCACCCTGGGATGACATGATTCCGTGTGGGGTTCAAGTTGGTGTGTGCTGGTGCTGGGCTCTCTAGCCCCAGGGGCGGCTCCCTGGTCAGGAGTGGAGGTATGGGTGTGATAGGGATTTTTGTACCCTTGGCCTCTATGCATTGGCTGCTCTGAGCTCCTTTCTCAGAAGGACAGTCACTTTTCCTAGGGGGCAACACGGGGTGGGGGAGGGCATTGGACAGAGACTCAGCTGGACCTGGAGGAATCCTGGCTCTGTCACCGTCCGTGTGACCGTGGTCCAGGCTCTTCACCCTTCTGAACCTCCATGTCCACACCTGTGGAATGGGGTGGGACACTTGCTCTCCCTCCTGTGTGTGTCTCAAGCATCTGAAGGAGAAGGGAAAGCGCCCTGTGATTCGGGCCCAGGCTTGAAGGGTCCTGTGGTTTCAGTGTGACCTGCTCAGAGTATAAAAGCCTCTCATTTTTCTGGATTCCTTCCCAACCCCCAGGCAATGGTAATTGTAGGTGCCTGCAGGGCCTAGAAGAGATTTCGGTAGTTCAGTCCAGGCACTTGAAGTTGAAACACTCGCTGTTTGATTTCCTCCATCCTTGGGAGATGGTTTGTTCGTTTCAGCTGGTGATTATAAATCAAAGGCCAAATGCACAGGAAGCCGCTTTTACAGAGATGTTAATGAAGCCAAAGGGAGTGAGGTTTGGAAATGGCCTTTTGGGGGCTTGGAACAGGGAATCTCGATGATTCTTCTATCCTAGCTGTGCCTTTATGGCATTGAGATCAGCAGTTGGTTCTGTTAAAAATCAAAGATACTGGGGAGTGAGCATGATGCAGCCATTAAAAACGACATAACAGTTTGTACTGATGGGAAATACCATCGCTAGGGTATAAAGTGCAACTATCAAGCTCCATGTGTAAATTTACAGCGTAACTACAGCTACAGCATATGTTATAATTTGTAATTTATAACTTTGTATTTTTAATTTATAAAATACTGAATATGTGATGTATAAATATATTATAATTTTAACTTATAAAATATTGGTTACCGATATTTCTGTACTAAAATGAAAGTTTATATTTAAGTAGTTACCACTCCGTGGGTGCTGACTGTGTGCAGGTGCTGTAGACAGCACTTGCTGTGTCTTACAGACTCCTCCTGACACACTTGTGAGGCAAATCCTCTTCCCCCATTTCATGGATGAGGAAACAAGGCTGGGGAAGTTTAAATGATAGGCCCAAGGTCCCACGGGCTGGAGGTGAAACAGCGAGGATGCCACCAGGGCCTCTGCAACTCCAGCTGCCCTACTGTCTGTGCTGTTCTAGAGATACACGCTTCCTGTGTGTCTATGCAGTGAGGCTAGAAAAAAAGAGGCTTAAGTGGGCAATTCATTGTCTCAGGGGTGCAGAAGTTATTTATGGGTGATTAAAATTTTTTCTTTAGATATTTGTGCATTTTCTAAATTGTCAACATATGATTGTGTAAAGGAGGTAGAGAAAAGCTTTTCCTCTACCCTCTTTGGTTCAGTGCCTGGCACCTGAGAATCAAAGTGATGCGAGATAGCTGAGCAGGAGAGAAGGCTTATTTCACGTGCATACAGGGCTCCACAGGCAAGAAGTGGAAACCCAAAGAAGGGATCAGACCAGGGGTTTATATGCTGTTTTAACAAGAGGTAGTAAATCATGGAAAAGCAACTAGTCAAAAGAAAGGGTGGGGGTTTTGACTTCTGAGGGCAGTAAATTGTGGGAAGGTAAATGTATGGGGGAAACTAATGGAAGATAAGGGTGATTGGTAAGATTTGTTATGTTGACTCAAGTTGGTGCCTTCTCCATGGGTAAGAGTCGTCTACATCCCCAGTGATTAAGAGTTGTCCTCTTTCTGGTATGGGAAAAGGAGATACCTTTACAAATAGAATTTTATGTTTCTTTTACAAAGGGACATGTACGCCCTGCTTTTAGATGGAAAGAGGGAGGGCAGAGAGCTTATTGCTTTCAGCTCAAAATAGCCCTTATGCCAAAGTGGTGTATTTGGGGGCAGCATACTCTGATCCCCTTTAGCTGTATGGTACATTTACACCAGAAAAAATGTGATTACCTTTCTTGTTTTAAGTGTCCTACCTTTAAGGACACAATTTAAAGGAGAAAGATCTGTGCATTTAAAATGTCCACTGTGGACTTACCTATTGGGTAGAAAACCAATGTGCCACTTAAGACATGACTCAGGAAAGGACTGAAAAGCCACTCGGATTAAACAGGCATTGAGAACAACAAGCCAGAGGGCAACGGAGGCCCAGGAAAGCAGGCATGGGGCAGAACCCGGCGAGGCCTTGTGGGGAAACAGAGTCACAGGGAGCAGGGCCAGAGGAGGCCAGGGTGAGGGCGCAGTGGTTTCTGGGGGACACAGAGGGCGGCTGCAGGTGGCTTCTCTCTGCTTTGGACTGCTGTGGTTGATGTTGTTTCGCTCGTGCCGTTTTAAAACTTGGAGGAACCAAGGGAAAAAAAAATCAGTCAATTCATTTTAAAAAAGGAAACAAAATCAAACTATACCGATGATTTGCCATCACAAAGCATTGTTTCACTACAAAATAAAAAAGGAAAGAAGAGAAAAGCGTCCTCTTCCCACAGTGGTGAAACGGCGGTGGTTGTACAAAGAACACAGAGTTCAGTTGAACGTGCTATGACTGTGTGTGAAAAACAGATCTAAAGGGCTTTGACAACTTAGAAGTAGTAGTAACCACACAGTCTCAGCAGCTAGGGTTTATTAAGTGCTTACTATATGCCAGGTACTGTGCTGGGAGTGTCACACTGTCACAATAGCTTGATAATTGTATCACGATTGGTCCCTGGCGTCTGTCATGTGCGAGCCTTGAACCTTGTTCTAAGAAGCTTTCGTGCCCTGGCTCACTTAGAGTCAAAACAACCCTGTGAGATGAGGAGGCACAGAAAAGGGAAGTCAACAACTGCTTAGCAGTGTGAGGTGGGCACCATGATATCTGCATTTCACCAGATAAGAAATTCGAGGGAGGTGAAGTAGCGATCTCAAGGTCGTGGGTAGATGTACAGTAAATGTCGAGACGCATTGTATTTAGGAGCATTTCTTTAGAACCATTGTGTTGTGGTGCTGGGCTGGGTATTGGGGTTTATCTTAATTTGAGCCATTTATAAGATACTGCAGTGTGGAGAATTTACCATCACTCTCTGCTGAGGTTAGGTCTTAATGACAGCTTTGGCTGAACTTTAGTTAAAGAGGAAAGGTTGTGTGCAGCCTAGCGGGGAGCTTTCTGTGATCTCACTTGAAACTGGGTTAGTGTTTTAAGAACAGGCAGCCGCGTGGCTTCAACCGAGGGCAGTGGCCAGGAGGGAGGGCATGGGTCGGGACTGGACGCCGTCACCTGCTGCACCGTGCTGTGCTCACAATAAGTGGAAAGGGGGTGGGAGGACAGAGCGCCCACCAGGGCCTGGATGGGCGGGTCAGGGAAGGCTTCCTGGAGGAGGTGGGGCTCATGGTGGCACCTGGTGGATGGACTGGAGGAGGGAGGGTGTGGGGCAGGCCAGGCAGTGGAAAGGACAAGCACAGAAGCTTAATGACATGAAAGAAGGTGATGTTTGCACAGTCCGATGGGGATGTGCAGATGTGCACATGGTGCGAACTTCTTTGCTTGTGCCTGGGCAGCAGCGTGGAGCTTTAGGTGGTGGAGGGCTTTTTGTCTTTTGTTTTGTTTTGTTTTTAAATTCAGGCTTTCTCTCAGTCACCTGAAAACCTGGTAGGCCACTCATTTAGAGTTCTGGATCCGCAGGAGATGGCCTTTCAAGGGTAATTTTAATTTACTGACTTTGTCACCTTTACCTGGTGGGCGGGGAGGCAAACAGGTCGGTTTTGATGGTTAAGAACAAAATGTGGAGTGGTTGAAGATGTGGAAAGGGCCAACGAGGCACTTTGTTCAGAAGTTGCAGCAACTGGGGGTGACTCAGATCACCCCATCAGAGTGACTCCCCTTCTCGGGCAACCCAATCCTCAAAGGTACGGAAGAGGCTGGGAGTTAGGGGACCTAACTTGTGCCGTCTGACTTCTAACATTTATTTATTCGCTTCTCAGTCCACCATGGACATGAGGCAGCAGTGCATGAAAGGGAACAGGATGAAAAAGAACCGAGAAAAATCTGGGTGATAGGAAAACATGGGTGGAAAATAAGATGAATTTTGTGGGAAGGTTATCCACGTGATGCATCATACCAGAAGGTCTGTCCATTTAATAGGTGGTGGGGCATCAGTTTGCATTTGAGCTTCCAGGTGGCCAAAGCCAAGAGGCAAACCCAGAGGCCTGAAGACCCTCTCTATTGTCTCAAAAGTCATTCTCATCATCTCTATGAGCAATAAACAGCAAGTTTCATGGGAGTGTTTCTTATAAAGTCCCTTAATGACTAAAGTTCTCCCCCCAAAGCCCAATTCAGTGCAAACAGTTCTTTAGGACCAAAGCAAGTTAATGCTTGTGAAAGATATTTATAAGCAGCTAGATGTAATTACTGTCGTAGCAGGGATTTATGCAGCAGAGGATTGGGCCTTTATAAGCCTGGTTTCTAGAGTCCGAGACATGGTTTAAAGCTGGGATTCTTGATGAGAATTTTCCCTAACTGCCTTTAGAAACTGCTGAGTTCTTGGAAATGAAGCACATGGTGCCTAGTAGGTGCCCAGTTAATGTTTGTCATTGCTGTTGTTGGGTCAGAGCCAATCTGCCCAGCCGAATCTCACTCTTGTGCTTGCTACACAACATCTAAAGCTCTTTGCTAGGAAAAGGCCCATTTTAGGAGCGTTTGTGGGGGACCTGGTGCTGATAGCAGGGGGATTATTGAGAGATTTGCTGCAGAGCAAACATGAAGCTCAAGGCATCCTAATGTGTGTGTGTGTGTGTGTGTGTGTTTGAGGTTCAAAGAAAGATGCAGGTAAAGAAAAAGGGCAGGACTCTGAGAACAGAATCACTGGGAGAGAGGCAGGGGCTGCACAGCCCTGCTTCTTAGGGTGATAGTGGCCTGGATGATGACAGAGCTGCACTCTGGTGTGTTTATAGCCCAAGATGGTACCAGAAGCCACCTCCCAGTCGCTCTGCAGATCGGCAAATATGTACCGTTGAAGCCTGGCGGTAATTTGAGGGCTTCCACAGTATCATTTTAGAAAGGAACACTATTCTAAGCTGCGCAGATTGCACCGAGCACTTTGTATTCCTGAGAAATCAGCTGTCACTGCAAGAAATCAGAGAACGCTGCAGCTGGAGGCATCTCTGGAGTCACCCGATGTCTGCCATGTCCTCATCTTACAAAGGAGGAAACTGAGGCCCCGACCAGGATAGTGAATTAATGGTACATAGGATGCTAGAATAGAGGCTGACCCCTAGTCCAGCTCACTTACTGATATGTTAATGACTAAGTGAAATATTGCAGACAACTTCAGTGTGCATCAATAGTGCGTTGGTTAAATAAATAATGGTACATTCTTACAACAAGATGCATGAGTGGAAATATTTTAATGCAGACCATTAAAAAAGAATGAGGTCAGTGGACTTTAGTTGCCGTGGAAGGATGTCCATGACATATTGATGAGGGAAAGATGTAGTTTGTAAAACAACATGCATGTGTCTCTGTGTGTATGTACATGTATCTCTCATCTGTGTGTATGTACCTGCTGTTGTACCATAAAATGTTAGAGGTGATTATCTCCAGGTGGTAGGATTTTAGATTATTTTTACTTTCTTCTTTAGGTTTTGCACAATGTTTAGTGTTTAGCCTTTTTTTCTTTTTTCCTTTTGATGAGTATGGATTTGTTATGATAAAAATCTGTATTAATTTTGGAAAATATTAATTGCGCGTTTAAAGTAGGTTTCAAAAAATTATCAAGGAAATACATGTTTATGGTCCGAAACTTGAAAAACTATTTTAAAAACTAGAAAGAAAAAAAGAATCCCATCCAATCCTACCAGCCAGAGTATCATGGCAACTGTTAGGTTTATTTGCTGTACATCTTGCTGGGATATATAAAAAGAATCACTTCCGAAAATTGCATAAAATTCTGTCTGATCTATCTAACAGAATTTATTAAATGGGTTTCCTAAATATTAAACATCTAGTTCTAGTTTTTTCCTTCTGACTTATATGGTAAATGACATCTTCCGCATATGTTTGTCCACACTGTTTTCTTAGCAGTTCCTAAACGTGGTTTCCTGGTCAAAAGCACAGGCATTGTTAAAGCCCTTAGTACACATTTCTCAACTTCTTTAAAAACCAGTCTCTTAAATTACATTCCAACTTGAAGTGAGAGAAAGTGCCTATTTAACCCCACTCTCAGAGACTTGTGACTGTCTTTTAAAAATATTTACTAATTAATCATCTTTGAGCACATCAGGCTGAAAATCAGGAGGCTGGTGCTGAGCTCTGGGGTGCTATGGATGCCATTTAATGTTGGCTTCATGAACTATGAGTCCTTCTAACTCACTCCAACAGAGATCCCAGGGACACGAGGAGAGGTTTGGTGTGAAGGCACGCAAGGTGCTGGACAGAAAGACCAAGGATCGTAACTTAAAGATTAAAGGCAGTTCTCCCTAAACCCAAATGGTATTTGCGTGTGTGTGTGTGTGTGTGTGTGTGTGTGTGTGTGTTTGTTGGAAAGCTGGGGGGTTAAGTAATTTTAAAGTTCTCCTAAAGGATAAACTGAATTACCAAGAAATTCTTGAAAAATAAGAATGGTGAAACAGAGCTTTCCCTTCCAGATATAAAGATTTAAGTGTTTTATAAAAATAGAACTAGAAGATAATATAGGCCAATGTTTATCTGATTTAAGGATGAGGTAATGGCTCACTAGGCATAGAATATGAAGGCAGCTATAGAAGAAAAATAGAAATAGGTTTTCAAATTCTGTAAATCATATACAGAACAAATCCTTAAAGAAAAAAAAATTCTGTAAATCATAAAGCACCATGAACAAAATTTTAAGCTATTTGACAACTAACACATATCTGCAACATACATGAAAAAGGATTAATATTCCTTTTATTTATTCATACATTTAACATTTATTACGTGCTTATAATGGTTGAGGCACAGTTCTAAATGCTGGGGACTCAAAAATACATTAAATACTTTTACATTTTTGTAAGAAAAAGGAAAAATAGGAGAAAAAATAAGCAACTTACAAAAGAAAAGATAGAAGTGGCCGATAAACATATGAAAAAACCCCCAACCTCTGTAATAATCATGAGCATGCAAATTAATTCAACAATGAGAAATAATTTTTCACTCTAAAATAGTCAAAAAATTTTAGGACAATTGAACTGAATTTTGACCAGTCAAAGGGTAAATTGTTAAAACATTTTACAGATGATTTAATAATAGTTTTTAAAAATTATTTTAAGGCCGGGCATGGTGGCTCACACCTGTGATCCTAGTACTCCGGGAGGCCGAGGCAGGAGGATCGCTTGATCTCAGGAGTTCGAGACCAGCCTGAGCAAGAGCGAGACCCGGTCTCTACTCAAAATAGAAAAATTAGCACCTGTAGTCCCGGCTACCCGGGAGGCTGAGGCAGGGAGATGACTTGAGCCCGGGAGTTTGAGGTTGCAGTGAGCTATGGTGATGCCACTGCACTCTACCTGGGACAACAGAGTGAGACTCTATCTCAAAAAAAAAAAAAAAAAAGATTATTTTTAAAATGAATAATTTGATCCAGAAATTCTAGCTCTAGGACTTTATCCTAAGCAAAGAATTGGAGATGCAGGCAAGTTTTGCTGACGAGAATGCTTATCACAGCATTATTACAAATACACACACACACACACACACACACAGACTCAACTGAAGTGTTTAATAATTAAGTAATAGTTTAATAAATGAAGGTGCACTTATACAATGGAGTATTATGTAGATATTAAAAACTTTGTTTTCTAGGAATATTTAATGACATGTTACTAGATGAAAAAAAGTAGGATGTAAAACTATATAAATTTTCTTCTTCATCTATCCCATTAAAAAAAGAAAAAAAATAAAACTATATAAATTTTTAAATTATATGTGGTTAAAAGCACATAATGTTCATATATGTATATGTATTTAAAGGACTGAAAAGACATGAACAAAAGTTGGAAGAATGCACAGCAGGTTGTCAACTTTGGGGAGGAATCTCTTATTTCTGCTTCAAAATTTTTAATTATTACTATTTTGTTTAAAATTTTTGCTATGAGGAATTACTGCTTTTGTAAATAAGGAGATAATTTAGGATGTTAACATAAGATAAAAAGTCTAATTAATATCATTAAATGCACACAAATACCTAGTAAAACACACAGGAGAAATCAGCATTATGATGACTAGGATTTTGAACTATAATTTTATTCTTTTTTGTATTTTCTAAATTTTCTACAACAAATAAATCCAGCTTTTATAGCTGGGAAGTAGACTACAACTGTTATTATAAAGTGCCTAGAATGTTGAAGTGACTTTACTAGTTATTTTTTTCCTTGTTCAGCATGCCCCCAAATTCAGGAGACATAGGATAAACTTATTTTAAAACATTATATTAGTTATACTTCCAAATACTGTGTTCAACATGTTTTTCTTCAACCTCTAGACACTTTTTCAGGTGAAGTACCTCTATATTTGAAGCAATAGATCCAATTGTTAATCTGAAAAAAGTACAATAAATAATCACTATTTAACTCTTGTTTCCAGACTTTTGGACACTCTGTAATGTATTTGTTGCACTTGGAAGTTGAAGAAAAACATGTTGAGCATGGGATTCAAAGTATGTAACATGCTGCTTATGTAAACATGGTCCAACCACTTTGGAAAATGGTTTGGCAGTTTCTCATGCGATTAACCAGACAGCTACCATACAAGGTGATAATTCTACTCCTAGGTATTTGCCCAAGAGAAGTGAAAGTTTATGTCCCCACATGGCTTGTACATGAAAGTTCATAGCAGCACTGCTCGTAATAGCCCCAACTGGAAACTACCCAAATGTCCATTAATGAGGAAAGGGCCAAACGGTGGGGGGGGTGTGTGTGTGTGTGTCTCAATATTTCTCTACAATAAGAAAGAACAAACCACTGATAATACAACAACATGGCGACTTCTAGAGCATGGTGCTGAGGGAAGAAGGCATAGCATATAATTCCATTTTATCAAATTCTGGAAATGACAAAACTGAGCTATAGTGACAGAAAGCCCACCAGTGTTTGCCTGGGGCTGTGTCGGGGGGCGTGGCTGCCGGGGCATGAGAAACTTGGTGGGGTAGTGGAGAGGTTCTGTGTCTTGATTGTGGTGGTTACATAGATACATATTTTTGTCAAAACACATCCAACTATCCTCTTAAAATGGGTGTGTTTCACTGTACACAATTAATTCTCAGCAAAGTTAATTTTTTTAAAGTGAGCTTATTCCCATGCAGGGCCAGCTACATAATTAAAAATTAAGACAGCAGCAGCAGGGCATTAAACTGAGCTCGGGGTCCTTATGCGTGTGGGGCCCTGCACAGGTTCTGCACCCATGAAACTGGCCCTAATGCTGTTTCCTGACTTTTCAGATACTTCCAGATACCGGGGAGCTGGTGTGGGGGTCTGGGTATGCCTGTGTGTGTGTGGGTGTATGAGTGTGAGAGAGAGAGAGAGACTATTTTAAATAAATGGGATCTTACTATCAATGCTGTTTTTAAATTTATTTTTTAACTCAATATTATGGGCTGAGGTCACCTCTCTAAGCCAATAAATTGAGCACTACATCAATCTCTGCAGAGCATTCCACTGTGAGGTGCCTAACTGATTAACCTGTCTCCTTTGGATGGCATTTTAGGATGTTTTCCATTCCGCACAATCAGCAACTCTCCGCCCCCACACAGCGTGGGGCTCTCTCTGTACTACAGAAATTTTTTAGGCCCCTCTTGGCAGCCCGGGTCCCTCGTGTCCCAGGTACAGTTTCTAGGTGGCTGTTTGCCTTGAGTGTTTCCCTTCCTGCCTTCTCTTTTTCTTGAGCCTAAAATAGAGTGCTCAGGGCTCTAGAATGAATGATTGTCTTTCTTTAGCTCAGAGGCCACTGCCACCCTCCCCCTCTGGGACCCGTGGCCCCAGCCCTCGCACTGACTTCTGTCACTCCAGAGGCCTTGAAGGCAGAGCACAAGGCAGCAACTGGGACTCCTGGAGGTCGAGGAGCCCAAGCCCCTGCCCCGGGTGAGGTTGTCATTAAACATCCCTTGCAATGCCCTCAGCCCTGCCAGGCCCTGCCAAGGGTTCTGAGCCTCAGGATTTCCAGAATCTACCATGAGATACCTTTCTATCCCTGCAGGGAGGGGTGCTGCTACGTGTCAAAAGGGAGCCTCAGCCTGTATTTTTACTGTATATACAGCTCAGTGTTGGCTTCCCACTCCCAGATCCATCTCTTGGCTGCTGGCTTTAGGGTCTGCCGAGGCTAACTGATCTGTGCAGCTGCGGCACTTGGGGCCACCCTCGTCAGCCATGTGTCAGGTCACACCGTGTTTACAGCTGTCAGGGCTGTTTGAAATGGGAGAGGACGATGGCCTCTGACTAGCTTCAGGGCCTTAGGAAACCCCTCTGACGCCCCTCTCTGCCCTCCACTTTTGCTATGCAGTGTGATCTGTGCATTTGGGGAGGCTTAAGGATCTTTACGTTTTCTTCTAGGCCCCAAATGTCAGGAATTTCTTTCTCTTTGTCCAGAACAGACACACTTTTCTCAGCTTAGGAGGACTTTAGTCTGTCCTTCCAGGGTGTCTGACCTGGGCTCTCCAGAGCACCAGCAAATAAATCCTCTGCAAAGAGAAGGAGGAAGAGGAGGAGAAGGAGGAGGGGCTTCCATGGGAGGGGGGGAGGAAGAGGAGGTAATGATCCCATGGGAGGGGGCTTCCGTGGGTGCAATGGCGGCTGCTGTTTCGTCTTGGCTGGACGGGCGGCTCTGTGTCCTCCTGGTGGCCTTGTGATCAGTTAGCGGTTGCCTTGAGCACCCTGAGGAGGCATCTTCAGCTCAAGGAGAAACAAAGCCGGGCGCTGGTCAGAGCAGGTGGAGACAGGATTTATGCAGTGATTACTGCTGCGGCAGGGAAGAGGGTCCAGTGTAACTGAGCTAACTCGGATTTGTGCAGAGGAGAATGGGTGTTTCAAAGGGAGGGGAAGCAAGCCGGGTCTCAAGCAGAGGCAGGGAAGTGAAAAATTACAAAAATCAAGCGAGATAAAAGTGTCGGTCAATGTCAGTGTGATGAGGCCAGCCGTGCAGGCTGATCGACCTTTACCAAAGTTAGGCTCCTGCCTGTTCTTGCTGATGATCGAATTTCAAAGGGATGGCTCTGCTGGGGTGAAGAAGGTACACACTCATCTCAAAGGGACAGAGGAAAGATTTACAACTGTAGGCTTTTAAATAAATGTCCATCCTCAGGTGTTGGCAGCCCCTAGCTTTTCCAGACAGGGGCTCAAGGGGCTGGGTTGGTCCCAGGGACGTGGCTGAGGCTGCTAGAAGCTTTGCTGGAGCTTGGTCCCGTCTCTTAGTGCAGACTTTGGACAGAGTGGTTCTTGCCGAGAGTTCTTGCAGTTCTCCACACAGAGTATCTGCCTTTCTTCATCTTCGCCAGGCTGGCGATCTTCAGGTGGGAAGGGGCCCAGGTATTAAGGGGAATCAATTTCTAGATCCTCAGCTTCCCTCCTCCCTGTCCGTGCATCATATCAGTTTGTTTTTCCTGCCAGCCTTTCATAATTACTCTTCCATTTTGCTAAAAAGGTGGAAAAATGTCTGGGGCACGAATAAAGGGACAGTTTGAAGTATCAGCATTGGGGCTAAGGAATTAAATGACGCTAAGATGGGTAACAAACCATTTTGCAAGTCAGATGGCTTCCAATTTTTATTTTCAACAACTTTTTAAAATTTAAAAAATAATTCGATTCTAGATTGCTTTGTAATGTTTTTGGCTCCTAACCTGGACAGAGTTGAAAAAAATTGAGTGGCGTCACTGTAACAAATTCCTTCTAGCTCCACGGACTCAGGTGATAAAAATAAAAACAGGGTGCTAATTCTTGTCTTGTTCTAGCAACAAGTAATATCCACCCATGGATATGTTAACTAAGTGAGGGGGAAAAAAACCCTAAACACCCCGTTAAGATACCTTTCCAATAAAATTTAGCTTTTTGTGGCTAACCATCATTTACATTGATATAATAAGTAATATCAAAATTTGTGGTACCCATGATATTTTGCTTTTTGTGTTAGTAATAATTGGATGACAACATTACCTAGAGGAAAAATTTTTATCAGAGCCTTATGATCACGGGAAATGATAAAGTTTTAGCATTTTAATTTATACACATTTTTGTTTCAAAGACTTATAGAGTGATTGCTGTAAGACTTCAAGGCATGAAAATATATGAGGATAAGATTATTTGGAAAGAGTAGAAGAAGAGTTCAAGGAGAAAAAGGAAGGGGGTGATGCCACTAACTGTTAAAGAATGGCTTACTCATATATTTTAATTCCACTAGGTTTGTTTAAAAGGATGATGTAAGTTTTCTTTTGAAATGTCAGTATTGAAAATATGACATTGTATATGAGATATGAATCATATCCTGCTTCATCAAACCTTTGATGAAACATTTAAAAATGTGTCAGGGCCTACAATGTAGCTTTCTTGAAACTGTTCCCCTAGACCAGGGCTATGCAAGCTACAGCCCTGGGGCCGGATGGCCCAGTGCCTGGTTTTGTGTTGCCCAGAAGCCAAGAGTGGCTTTTACATTTTTAAATGGTTGAAAGGAAAGAGACACTTGAAATTCAAATTTTAGCATCCATAGATGGTTTGACTGGGGCCCAGCCACGTTCCTTCTTTTTTACGTGCTTTTTACAGTGCAACAGCAGAGTTGAACAGTTGCGGCAGAGACTGTACAGCCAGCAAATCCTGAAACATTTACTTTCTGACCATTTACAGGAAAAGTTTGCTGACTTCTGCCCTAGACCACAGACTCAGGAAAACCTCCTGGTGGCTCCAGCTCTGCTCCTGACCATGGATAAATCAGAAAAAAAATGTGCTGTTTGGACCAAGTGATCTCTGAGTTCTCTAAAAATTCGAGAAGCCTGGGAAAGCAGTTCATACTCAGGTATTAATGGCTGATACTTCCCAGGAGTACCCAACTTTAAAAACAACCCCTGAGGAGCCAACACCTTTTAAGGCAAAGGGGTGAGGTGGTCACAGCAGGGGTTGGCAGTGGCGATTTTGAGGAAGGGGCTCTTCCCAGCATCAGTCGATGTCAGAGTTTGTGATGAATGGACGAAGGTTTGTGCAAATCAATCTATCCAGTTACAAACACCCACCAATGTCCCTAGAGGCCAATCCTGGCCCATTCCAAGCCCATACACTTCCTACACCTTGTGGAAGCCTCCGGGAAGGCCGGGCACAGACACACCGGAAGTCACTGTGCTCATCCAGCCCCACCCAGTGCCAGGCTCGGTGGCAGAACGGGGGCGGTGTGTCTGCCTTTCATCCCCTCCGGCTTTGTCTATGAAAAGCTCATCTCTTGTGTGGGCCTTGCAGGGTGCAGTGGGAGGTGCCACGTGTGTTACAGGCCAACCAGGGACAGGCCACACCTTGTAGGCCCTGGTGCTCCGGGTGCCCTGGGAGGATGTTGTGTAAGCCCACCCACCCAGTGTGGCCTCAGCCAGGAGGAGGCACAGCAAACAGAGGGTAGGGAGGGCTGGGCATTCAGGGTCTTCCCTGGCATACCCAGCCAGGGCACCGCCATAGTATACCCTGTGGGTCGAGTATCACTGAGCTGGCCTTTGTGGAGGGGGAGGCCATGAGCAGTGGGGCAGGGATGTCAAAGCCGGTGCCAACAGGATCCCAAACCCACCTGAGAGAGCAGCCTCTCCTGGCGCCAGCCCAGTGGATGATAGCTGCCTGTTCAGGTTCCAGGCCTGGAGTTGCCAGAGTTTCCAATTTTTCAAAAGAAACCAGGAATCTGGAATTAGATGTGAAATCTCCTGATTTTCAAATGTTGGCAATTCATTCCAAAAGAAATTTTAAAACACTGAGCTGGACTCAGAAAGCAAATCCATAGGTCAAATTTGGCCCCCAGGCTGCCAGTTTGAGACCTTTGAGAGGGAATAGACCAAACTTTGGACTTGGGAGGAAGGACTCATGTCTCAGCTCTGGCACCAACCGTGTGGCCCATAGGCTTATTGAAGAAGCCCTCTGAGCATCAGTCTCCTCATCTCCAAGGTGGGGGGATGGTCCCGGACTTTGCAGGCATAGCCTGAGGCTTAGCCCTGCTGCCAGCAAGAGGATCTTGCATGCATAGAACCGGGCCTCACGAATGTCGCTCCTTTCCTGGCTTAGAAACCTCCTTTCCTGGCACTGATTGCTGATGTCAAGAGAAGTGAATTTGGGGCTGGTATCTGGTGGACGTGAGGTTCTGCCCACTGTTCCATTTCTCAGTTGCTTCTGGAAGGGACTTACCTGGGTAACATGCCAGTTGGCAACCTCATTTTGCCCTTGTAGGCGCTGCCAAAGGCCCACTTGCAGCCCCGCCGCTCACCCAAGGAAGGCTCTCAGACGGGAAGGTGCTCTGTATCCCACCAATCGAGGCCTTGGGGAGGGGGCGGCTGCTGAGATGGCGCTGATAAACTTGTCGGTGACACTCAAGGCTGCTTTCCGGTTTTCGTGTGGGCGTTTTTCTCTGAGAGGAAAATCAGATGTCCTTGAATTGATGTATAAGAGAGATCCATTGTCTCTTCCCTTCTCTTGCCGCCAGGGCCAGTGTGAAAACATCCCCAGAGAAAAGCCTGCAGCCCCCGGTGGGTGCTGGGCTGGGTCCGGGCGGCCACAGTGTGTAGACAGCTGCATGGATCTGGGTTTGAATTCTAGTTCTGCTGCTAGTTGTTTGTTGTTCCCTAAGCTATGGGCTGGTAACGGTAGCTACCACGGAGGGCGGTTTGGGTTAAATTCGATAATGTATGGAAAATGCTCAGCACAAAGCAAGGGAATAGGAGGAAGAAGAGCCAGAGGAGCCCTTGGAGTAGGAGCAGGATGAGAGTTTGCAAATTGAATGGAACGAATAGAGGAGCAGTAACATCCATTCTAAATGGATCTTACAAAAATTATTTCTCGGGGGGACGGGCGGGGGGGATGAGTAAATTCACATCTAACAGGTGTGGTTCGTGCTGCCTGGGGACAGGCATGCTTGTAGCTCTGACTCAGGCGGGGCAAAGGCAATTTATGTGACCAAAGCATTTGTAGTCCCGTAATATTCTGAAATAAAAAATAAATAAAATAAAATATCATCACCATTTCTAAAAATAAATAAATAAATAATTATTTCCCACTTCTTTGGAATAATACATTGTGATTCCCACCACCATGCCCCAAAGGCTTGCTTTCTAATTATGTTTCATCCTTTCATCTTTCTTAATTAATAAGTGATGTACTGAGGGACTTTGGTGTTCGGAGCCGTCACTCACGGCTCAGGCAGGGCTCCCTGCGGGAGAGTGGAGGGTCTCCCAGCCCCCTCAGGCGAGGCCTGGGCTCCTACAGCCTGGGACTCACTGACTGGACAACCAAGGGTTGTGTCTGGGACCTCCAGAAACCTGGGCCTGTCCCACTGGGGGTGTGATGCCTGGGGTGGCGGTGGGGTAAGGGGAGGTGAGCTGGGGGGAGGGACACGAGAGGGGCAAGGCTGAGCCCTTTCAATGTTTTAAATTGGAGCAGAAATGAGGGATGCCACTGACATCCACTTACAACTTTTTAAAAACCTCTTTGGGACACAGATGTTCAGGTTGCAGCATAACCTATTTATAGAAACACCCGTCAAAGGAGCAGCAAGCCTGCTTCTTAAACAAGAGAGGCAATTAACCGAAGACCTACTGACGCTGCTGTAAAAGCCGTAGAATCTATTCCTGGAAGGGCCAGTGTGCCTGGTGGGCCTGACTCAAAAGCCAGTCAGGGCCTCTTCATTTCATCCTTTCCCTGCAACGGGGAAAAATCACGCCGTGGGGTGGTAAGGCAGACCTCAGGGCCAGTTTGGAGGATTTTCCTGAAAGCTTTCGAGAGCGTGCGAGCCAGACGGTTTCCACTTTGCCTTAACTGTGTTAGATCAGTGAGACCGAATCTTCTCACTGGAATTGGCCCCTTGTGTTTCCATTTTCCATTCATCTTTATAGAGTAATACTTCCCAAGGCATTGAAATAACTGCACAAGCAAAGGCAGCCAGGAAGGTGGGTGGCAGGCCGTAGTGGTTCCAGCGCTCGTTTGTCTGCTACGTGGGTGATTCAGGTTCTGCGCTGAAGGGGACGTTTAGGGGAGTCCACGCGTGAGGAACAGAAGTGCAGGGGGTTTGAAAGGCACTCACACAAAAGTGGAGGACTGCTCCTCCCGCCCTTCCTCAAACATTTATTGGGCGTCCACGACAAGCCACTTCTGGGTGCTGGGGCTATAGCAGTGAACACAGCAGGCACCACCCCTGCCTGCACGGAGCTGGTGTTCCAGGCTGCTGCTCCTTTCCATGGGGTTCTCTGCGGTGACGTGTGAGTCTTGTCATCCCGTTGCATTTAGTGTTCAACAAATATTTATCGGCACCTGGGGAGCAGCTGGGGAGCCAGCACCACACCCATCTTTGCATCCCTAGAGAAGGGCAGAGAAGATGACCCATAGTAGATGCTCATATAATATTATTTATGTTGTTGTTTTAAAGACATTCTGCTAGACATCGAGGGGGAGAAGTGGGGACAGAAAGAAAAAAAAAACAAGCTCAGGCCTTACCTTTGAGCAACTTATAACCTTGAGGGAGAAAATAGGAAAATAGAAGACAAAAATGATATATAGAATGGAGCAATTAAGTAAATGGTTGGCAGATGGTGACAACCAGTTTCTTGCTGTTGGAATGGGACGTTACAGATCAATAAGAATGATCCATGGGGTAACGGTTGAGGGTTGGAGGCATTAGTATGAGCTCGTGTTCACCTTAATATAGGAACACATGGACACATATAGAAGTGTTTGTGGATTTGTATACATGCACAGGTTAGTATACACGCATGTATTTCCTTACTCCATCGGCTAAGATAGCTTAGGAACAACCACACCCCACTAGCAACAAGCACATCAAGAACCCAGATCTTCTTTTTAAATATTATTCTTATATAGCAGATGAGCCTGGAGCATCTTTTTTCCCCCAATTTCTTTTATTGTGGTAAAATCCACATAATATAAAATCGACCATCTTAACCATTTTTAAGTGTACAGTTCAGTGGTATTAAACACATTCATCATGCGCAACCGTCACCACCGTCCATCCCCAGAACTCTTTCCCTCTTTTCAAAACTGAAACTCTGTGCCCATTAAACACTAACTCCCCAAACCCCTCTCTCTGCAGTCCCCGGCAAGCACCGTTCTACATTCTGTCTCTACGAACTAGACTACTCTAAGTATTTCATGTAAGTGGAATCATGCAATGTTGTCTTTCTGTGACTGGCTTATTTTGCTTAACGTGATGTATTCAGGTTTCATCCACATTGTAGCATATGTGACAATTTCCTTGCTTTTAAAATCCTGGAGCATCTGCTAGTACCAGAAAGTAAAGGAGTGCTCAACCAAATCCACAACGACAGGGGCATGTGAAACTGTCACAGGAGCTGGTGGAAAAAGCTCCCAACGGCCAAAGCTGCCAAACGGCCAAAACGGCTAAATAAATTAGTATTGGACTATAATCCAAAGTAAATGCCCGTGAGCTCATACTGACATCAATGAGTAACAGAATAAATAGAGGAAAATAGACAAATCTCCCACGAAGAAAAATTCCAAATAATTTATTTATACAGATGCTCTGCCCTTAAAGAGGTGGAGCATAATTCCCCATTTCTTAAGTGTGGGCTGTGCATAGTGACTTCCAGAGGGGACAGTATAGAAGGGGAAGGGGGGGAGTAACTGGACAGTAGAGAAACCTGACCAACACTCCCTCAGCCAGGTGACCAAGGTCAACATCCACAGTGACATGTCGTGTTGGTAGTATGGACCCTTGATATGATGGGATGAGAATTGCAGTTCACCTCTGTGTTCTTCCTCCCCCAACCTTTCTATACTGTCCCAGCCTAAGCCTGAAAAAAACACCAGACAAATCACAGTTGGAGATCATTTTACAAACACCTGAACAAATACCTCTCAAAACTGCCATCGCTGTCAAAAACAAAGTCTGAGAAACTGTCACAACCAAGAGGAGCCTAAGGAGACATGACGATTAAATAAAGTATGGACTCTAGTTAATAATCATGTATTAGCTGGGTGCGGTGGCTCAGGCCTGTAATCCCAGCATTTTGGGAGGCCGAGGCAGTAGGATTGCTTGAGCTCAGGAGTTCGAAACCAGCCTGAGCGAGAGCAAGACCCCATCTCTACTAAAAATAGAAAAATTAGCTGGGTGTGGTGGTGTGCGCCTGTAGTCCCAGCTACTCAGGAGGCTGAGGAAGGAAGATCCCTTGAGCCTAGGAGTATAAGATTGCAGTGAGCTAGGCTGACACCACTGCCTGGGCGACAGACTGAGACTCTGTCTCAAAAAAAAAAAAAATCATGTATCAATGTTGGTTCATTAATTGTGATAAATTTACCATGGTAATGTACGATATTAACAATAGAGGAAACTGAGCATGGGGTCTAGGGGAACTCTCTGTGTTATATATGTAATTTTTCTGTAAGTCTAAAACTATTCTAAAATAAAGTTAATTTTAAAAAATGAAATATGCCCTAAGAAAAGTGGGGAGAAAATCCTCACTGGCAATCAGAAGGGAGCAGGGGCTGGGTGTGGTGGCTCATGCCTATAATCCCACACTTTGGAAGGCCAAAGTGAGAGGATGGCTTGAGCCCAGAGTTCGAGATGAGCCTGGGCAACATAGCGAGACCCCGTCTCTACAAAAAAAATTTAAAAGTTAGCTGGGCGTGCTGGCATATGCCATAGTCCCAGTTACTCAGGAGGCTGAGGCAGGAGGATCCCCTGAGCCCAGGAATTTGAGGTTGCAGTGAGCTATGATCAAGCCATTGCACTCTAGCCCAGGCAACAGAGCAAGATCCTGTCTCAATTAAAAAAAAAAAAAGAAGGAGCAGAATGGGCACAGGGTACTGGAGGAATCAGAACAGAGACTTAATGAACAAGGGGCTCATGCTGCTTAGTTTTCCTGGGTGTGACAGATGGTGGGGCTGGGTTCTGCCACTTCATTTCTCACACACTGATGATGTCCTCTTTTCTTCACCAGCTTTGAGCCACTCCTGTTCTGCGTCTGCTCCTGGGGCTCCTGCTGGCCCTGGGGTCACCACCTCTGGACTCCTGGCACCCCGGGAATGTTGGGATTCAGAGACACGAGCCCTGCCCTGGATGCTCTTCCATCCCAGTGCCCGCGGTTGCCCAGGCTGTGAGCTTCCCGAGGGCAGGGACCCTGTTCTCTCCCTGTGCCAGGCCTTCATAATCAAACTGGCCCTGAGGATGCCCCGTGAACTTTCATGAAATGAATGTTCCGGAACTTGTAGCCTTGGGACAGGATTCTGAATATCATCGAATCACAGAGTGGGAAAGCGACGCCCTTTTCAACTCTGTGTCTGTCCTTCTCGTCACAGCAAGCAGAACGTTTGGTTGGGTTGAGGACGTCTTTAACGCCTTTCTCGCCCTTGCCGGTCTCCATGTGTAACCAAAACTAGGCAGGTCCTAGAGACTTAGCAGACAACTGTGTCTAGCAAGAGTGACAGTGTTGCTTTATTTTGGAATTATGTTCAATTTATAGCAAGTGATACAGGTTTTTCACTTATAACAGCAACATAAAGTTTCCTTTAAATTTGTTTTAGATTTTAACTCAATTTCAGACATAGAGAAAAGTTGCAAGCATAATACAAAGAATTCCTGGATACCCTCATCCAGATTCCCTAAGTGTTAATATTCTCTCTCTCTCTCCCCTCCCATAACCTACCTACCCCCTACACACACACACACACACACACACACACACACACACGTGTGAGCACATACACACAGATGATTTTTTGGAACCAATAAAGGTAGTTGCCCTTTAACCCCTAAATACATCAATACGTCAGTGTGTATTTCCTAAAAGCAAGAATATTTTCTTACATAATTACAGTGTACTTTTCAAAATCAGGGAATTAACACTGATATAACACTATTATAAAATCTCCAGACCTCATTCCTATTTTATTACCTGTCCCAATAACGTCTTTTATAGCAAAAGGAAATCCCAGGCTGTGCCTTGCATTCAGTTGGCATGTCTCTTCAGCTCCTTTAATCTGAAACAGTTCTTGAGTCTTTGTATTTTGTGACATGAGCACTTTTGAAAAGTACATGCCAGATATTTTGTAACATGTCTAAAGATTCCTTTTAAAATAAATTTAAGTTTTAAAGAAGTGAGTCCGTTTAAAGAAAAACTATTAAGCGACCAAAAGAATAAACGGTCCAGAGATAAAGCAAAAACCATGAAGATGCACGTGGATAACAGTTTTGAGAAATGTTGGGAAATGATGCTTTAAATGAATTTCATTCTGCTCTGGGTCCCCCCCACTGGGACAGTCAGGCCCTGGGACACTGGGTTAAGGACTGTGGATAAAAGCAGTGACACAAAGGCTGTCCCAGACTACGGGCAGGCAGCTAACCCTCGGGGCAGAGTTTGGGTGCTGGGCTCTTTCCCGGGTGCTAGTGAGGGCCGGGAGGAAGGCATCCTTTTGGGTAGGTGCACGGTGCATGCAAGTCCCAACTGTGGGTCACTGGAAGAACGGGCCATAATATCAGGAATAGGGAAGAAAGCTTGACAAAGCAGCAGGAAGACTTGAGTATGGACAGGAGAAGAGGTGAGTTTCCTGGAACCAGAAGGCAGGGAGGGGATCTCTGGGTCTTCACTGGGCAGGGGTCCAGAGTCAATGCTACTGCCATGCAGGGGTGGGGAAATTGTGGTCTTGGGGCCACATGTGGCCTTCTGGATCCTTGAATGTGGCCTTTTGACTGAATCCAAAGTTTACACAACAAGGCCTTTTAATAAAGGGATTTGTTCTATGAAGTTTGGATTTGGTCCAGGGGCCACACTTGGGGATCTGGAGGGCCACATGTGGCCTTGAGGCCGCAGGTTCCCCACCCCTGCAGGGTCCCCCACAGGCCTTGGCATTAGCAGGATGACCTGGCTACTTCTGGCCCTGCATTAACTATCCCCAGGGTAGGTGGCCTGGGGACAGAGGCCATGGTGGATGGCCTTGCCTGGCCCTAGCTCCCAGAAGGGCCCTCTTAAGGCATGGGTTGTCCTTGCCAGAGGGTGAGTGTGGGCATGAGCTGGGGTGGTCCTGTGAGGACAGACCTATGTCTTGGGGATGCTGTGTGCCTCCAACCTGTGGTCTCTGCTGCTGTGTGCAGGATACACCCCCCTACTCTTCAGGTTGCCAAGAAGGTGGGGGAAGAACGAGGGCAAGGGCAGGAAATGCAGAGCAGACTGCGGGAAGGCAGGACACTGGCCACAGAGGGGCCGCGGGTTTGAGGGAGAAGAGGGGACCATCACAGTCACGTGACAAAGGGAAGCGCTGCATCTCGGCCATGTGGAAAAGTTGGGGGGTACCTGACCCCGGTTATTTTAGTGTCTCATCTTCAGATGAGGACAGCCTCCACCCGCCTCCATACCAGGCAGGAGAGACCAAGCGAGGCCCACAGGGAGGGATGGTGGCCCCAGGGGGGAGGCCACGGCGGGAAGCAGGGGCCCCGAGTGCTGAATGCCGGGTTTCTGGGAGAGCCGTGTGTGGCCTGGAGGCCTGAGGAGGGGAACGGGTTTGTGAGTGTATGCGCGTGGATCGTTTTCTCTCCCCACTGTGTGGGAGAGCGGAGGGCAGTCGAATGTGGGCTCGGTGGTGGCCGGGAAGGCAGGAGACCCCACAGGCAGAGGGCATGTCTGTGAGCAGGTTGCCGGGAAGGAACATGGGTCCCAGGCAGAGTCCAGGGCCCTGGGGGATGACCCCTCCCCTCCCCCTGCACTTGGTGAGTGGCTGGGCGGGTGGGAGGGACTGGGGTGCAGTGACCTGGGAAAAAGGACAGGAAGGGGGCACCTGCCCTTAGCCAGGATGGGGCTGGGGGCCTCTGGGGGACAATCCTTCCCCAAGAAAGGATGCGTCATGACCCTCAGCCTGCAGCCACCTCTCACTGTCCAGCCTTCCGCCTTCCCAGTCTCTGTCCTCTCTCCCTGCTGCTGCTGTGCAGTAGCTGCACTGGGCGGCTGTGCGTCTGGCTCCCCGTCCTAGCTGGGTGACCTTGAACTGGTTCCGTGACTTCTCTGGCCTTCACTCTTCTCACCGGGAAGGCAACGGAGATCAGGAGACCTTACGGCCCTGGGAGGTTCTGCAAATTAAGGGAGGCCACACTGCAAGGGACCCGGCAGGTGCTGGGGTCAAGGACAAGGGATGGGTAGACGCAGCTGCGGCTGTGCCTTCCAGGGCCTGCTCAGATGCACCGCTCCCTCCCCGCCTTCCTCGTTTCCTCTCTGTCTCATTATCCTCTCCCTACCGCCCCCCTCGTGTCTTTCTCTTTTGCCTTCCTCTGTTGCTATTTCGGTCCTTCCTCGATGATGCTAGTGAGGGGTGAGCCTCTTTTCATGTCAGGATGCCAGAACCCCGTCAAGCTGGTAAACAGCTGAAGGATGTGGTGGGAGATGAACTTTCCACTGAGGCGACTTTGAATTTATCCCTTCCTTGATGGGGGGTCCCCTGCCCCTCCCCACTGTGGAGCCTCCAGCCCAGCCCCATGAAGCCAGGACGGGGGCCAGGGACTATGCCGAGGGAGGTCCACGCCGAGCAGCCACACAGGGCTCCAGCCACCTCTGCCTGTTCGCCAGGACTGCCAAGAGGGTCTTCTCAAGCGGCGGAAGTGGAAACCACAGATGGGGCGATAGGGAGGAGTGGGGAGCTGAGCAGAGGCTTGGCAGGTGTACCTCGGAGGTGAGGTTTCCAGTGGAGAAGGCCGGGGACCGGCAGGTGATGCCCTACCAGGGAGTGGCCTCGGAGCCTTGGAGCCACGTTCATGTGGCCCCTGCTGAGATAATCCTGCCAGAGCCTCCTCCTGGCCTGGTCCCCGTGGGCTCTCTCAGACTTCTGGAGGATGCAAATTAGTTGTGGGGCTTGAAGAACTGCACGTGGCTCCCGCTGGGCATTCAGATCAGTAGGCACAGACACGAGCCTCTGGCATGGGTCTTACTACCACGTAGTGAGGAGGAGGCCATGTGCAGTGGCAGCCAGGACCCAGCCACACCATGACGAGCTGACAGCCCTGGGAAAAACTCTGAACCTTCCGGACCCTCAGTTTCCTCAACCACAAGATGGGGATGATGCTAGTACCTCGCGCTGTGGTGAGCATTAATGAGTCAATGCCTGTGACGTGCTCAGAACAGTGCCCGGCACACAGTTAAGTACTCAGGAATGGAGGCTATCAGTATTAATGTCCCTGTCATCATCTTGTCATCATGGCTTGAGGCTGTGGTGTTGGAAAATCATCTCCCATGTCTGTGATCACTCTCCAAATCCCAGATTCTTCTCCAAAGTGTCCTGTCTTCTCCATCTCTTAGTCTTGGCCCCCTGTGCTCTGGGGCCCCTTCCCGACCTCCCTCCCTCCCTCCTTCCCTCCAGGCCCCAGCCCCATGAAGCCCACCTCCACTTCAGTGACTTTTCTAGAGCATCCATCTCATCAGATCACTTCCCTGCCTTAGAAACTGCTCACGACTCCCCAGCACCTCTAGGACAATGACCAAAACCCCGGGGCAAGCTACACAAGACCCTCTGAGATGTTCCCCAATGGTCTTTCCCACCTGTATACTCTGCACCAGGCTTCAGGCAACACGCACCATACTTGCACAGGTTGCCACTGACAACGTCTTTTACTCTATTCTCATCCAGCAAACTCCTACACATCCTTCAATGGCCAGCTCAATTGTCCCCTCTTTTGTCCTACTTTCCCCAACCAACCCTGGCAGAGCTGGTGGTTTTTTCCTCTAAGTCCACACATCCTCTGTAGCAATGTGGTGGAGTCCCACATGAGACACAGCTTACGTGCTTAGGCAGCTGTGGGACAAAACTCGAATATGGTCAACGTTACTCTTGAGAATCCCTTAGGAAAGTTCGCTGGGTTACCCTGAGAAGTGAAAAGAAGCAAGGAGCCTAAGAGTGTGGACAGGACATCATTTTTGTATAAGAAGGTGGGGGCAGCAGAGGTGTTCATATTTGCTGTGTTTACATCAGAGAGACAGTGATAAGGGTGGATGGTCGGGGGACATGATTTAATGATATGAATTTATGTCGTTGGAGTTTTGAACCATGTCAAAGTATTCACCACTTGGAAGGAAGGAAAAAGAATGCTCCCTGAGGAAGGCGTCTGTATTTGAGTCTGTCCTGCACTGGCTCCATTTCCCTGCAGCACGAGAGCAGCCAGATGAAGTGGTGGCTTATGTTTCAGGCCTGCCATGTATGAAAAATGAATCTTTAATAACTAAAATTCCATCCAGTGTGGCAAGATTCCCACAGGGCGAGCAGTTCTCAGGATCTGAGGGAACAGAGGGTCCCCGGCTGCCGCCTCTCTCCTCCTGGGTGTTCGTTCGCTGAGGGGAGCAGTGGGCTCAGCTGCTCTTTTGCTTTCTGTTTTGCTGCTGAGCAGATACACTTCAGTTCACAGGGGTTAAACATGCCCACGACGCCTCTGTCTGTGCAGTGTGGTGGTTTCACACGGGGTCTTTGGAGTTAGGTAGAAAAGTTGTGCTACACGCCAAGCTGTGTGGCTTCTGGCTAGTCCCTTAACCTCTCTGGGTCTCAGTTTCCTTATTTATAAATTAGGGAAGATAATATCTCCTCAGAGTGTCCTTATGAAGATTATGTGAAATAACATCTGCCTGGCATCATCATCACCACCACCAACCCACGGTGATGGACGGCAGTTACTGTCTCTGTCTGTCTCCTCCAGAGACTGTGAACTCCCAAGGGCAAGGACCAGGTTTCATTCTTCTCTATGCCCCCAGAGCCCAGCACAGAGCCTGGCTCTATATGGTGCCCAGGCAGTGAATAATTCTATTTACACATCCTCAAGCCCAGCATCCCAGACTGCAGCAGGTGCCTGTGCTGTTGGTGAACAGACAGGCTGGTGTCTCCAGATCCCAGAGCTAGGCTGGGGCTCTGGCTGTGGCTTTGGTGACACAGGGACAGGAATGGGTTTCCACTAGAAGAGCCATGGTTAACACTCAGACTCTGAAGCTAGATGACCATATTTAAATCCCAGTGCTGTCATTGTTTAGCTGTGTGACCTTGGGTATTTTACTCAACCTCTCTGGGCCTCAATTGTCTCACCCATGAAATAGGGTTGGTGTGAGAATTGACTGCCCTCAACCTCACCTCTCCTAAAGCTGGACCTCCCTTTACCTGGAAGAGCCACGCAGCTTCTCGCTCTGTCTTTGCTCATGCCATTCTGTTGGCTGGGAATGCCCTTCCCTCTCCAGTTCTGTGGCCAACTCCTACTCAGCCTTCACGACCCTGATCAGGCATGCCCTCCCCAGGAAGACATGAATTCCCCTGCATCATTGTCTCACTGCACTTGGAGAGCCATCAAAGCCACAGCGCCTCCACTCTTGGATACGCCCCCTCCCCCTATACCAACGTTTCCGAAGTCGGGATTTGGCTGCCAAGTCCATTTAACGGCTTTCTGTTTCCTCTCCCAGAGCCTTGAGACGTGTTACAACGCGAGGTCTCCGGACTTCCCCGCCAAGCTGGTGCTCCAGCCCAGAGCCCGGATGGCATTCATCTTGGCCCTCCCAGTCCCAGCACGCGCCTGGCGCGCATCAGCTCAACAAGGAACAGGTCCGAGTCCCCGGGGGGCTTAGAGATGGGGGGAAGGACAGTCCCCACCATCCTCCCCAGGCCTTGTGGCCATCACCACCCTGCTGGACATGTGACACAGTGCCTCCAGGCTGCCCAGGGCTGGGAGGGGCAGGGAGAGGTGTCTCAGAGTTTCCCAATTTCTCCCAGACTGTGCAGGGGTGGGGGGTATGGAGGAGGCAGCTCTGATGAGGTTGGAGAAGTGATGGGGGACTCAGAAGGTGTCACCGTCCCTGAGTGGGGTTGCGGAGAGACAGGACTAAATACTAACTCTCTCGGGCGAGTCCTTTCCCTCCCCAGGCCTCAGCGACCTCATCTGTGAAATGAGAGCGGGACAAGATGTTCTCTGTGTCTCCGCACCCCAGCACCAACGTGCTAAGAGCCCCGGAATTGCTGCCTGCTCTTCTCCCTACCTTCCTCCTTTGAAGGAGATCTCTCACCTGCAGGAACTAATGTACCAAGGAGAAGGAGCATTTATTGCCAAGCCTCTAACCCTCACCACCACCTATGAGCTGTTAACTACTGCCGTGCACATTCTACAGACAAACTTGCAGCAGAGGCTCAGAGAGGTTGAGTGGCTTGTCCGAGGCCACACAGCCAGGAGCCGGAGTTGAAACCAGGCTGTCCAGCTAGAAAGGCTTTCACAACCCCTACCCGGGAGTCGGCCCCCACCCCCAGCAGTGGCTCCTCCCGTAGGAATCCCCCGCCAGCCCTGGGAGGGTTCAGAGGGCCCGAGGAGGGGGGGCCCAGCACAGTGGCAACCACATCCTGTGACGGTTGCCCTGGGGAGCGCCTGCTTTCTCTCCACCTCTGGGACAGGTGAACAGAAAACAGGCCCCGCCCAGTCGCACAGCGGGATGGTGGGGGCAGCTACAGCCTCGCCTCCTCCATCACCCCCTCCTGGAAGGGATCAGAGGGAACTGGAGCCCCAGCCCTCACCCCGCAGCAGAGCTGGGCACTGGTCATTGCAGCTAAATCACAACCTCCGAGTGGGCAGAGGACTGGAGGAAAGGCTCAGATTCCTCTGTATCGTCTCTACCAGCCTCCTCTCAACTCCTTGGCGGGGTGCAATCCCTCTGCCAGGCAGCTCTGATCATAAAACTCCCCTGGAATTATCCTGCCTCGGAAGCTTTTGGGGCTCGGGTGGGGACCCACTCAGCACAGCAGGCCCTGCTGCTGAGCTGGGCTGGTGCAGAGCAGACCAGGGAGGCAGGAGCTGCTGAGTTCTCACGGGCTCTGAGTCACCTCCTCCAGGAGGACAGGCTCTGTCTTCTTGTCCCCGTGTCCCCAGCCACAGTAGGTTTTCCAGTTCACCCTATTTCCACCTCAATGGACAGAGCTGCCCCCACCAATGCCCCACTCAGCGCAGACACACACACACACACACACAGACACACAGGAGCAGGTGCTGTTGGAGCTCTTCCTGGGCCATCCCCGGGGAAGATGGCTGCTTACAGCATATGCTTCTGACCCTCTGCCGGCCTGTGGCTTTCTCTGGACACTGGAGTGTGCTCAGCTCTCTCTCCTGCACGGCTTGGTGTGCTGGAGTGGGGTTAATGCCCCGAACCAATGACAGGCAGAGGTTGGTGGATCAATATCCCAGCACCCTGGCCCCTTGGTGAGACAATTCTAAGGGGTGTCTCCCAGAGGTCCCCAGCAGGATTGAGCCCTGGTTTCCCACAATCGCCACCTGTTCATGAACACATTCTGTATTGTCTTCCTTCCCCTGTGGTCTCTTCCTCATTTTCTTACCAGTGCACCCTGGGATCACTTCCAAAATAAAGGGTTTGAACTCAACTCCTCGTCTCATGTGCTACTGAGGGAATCCAATGCATCAAACACACACACACACACGCCACACACATGCACGCACACGTGTGGCCTGGGTTCAATGAAGCTTAAGAACTTGTCACTCCACACCCAAGTTTCATTCAGCAATTCAGTTTAATCTTGGAATACTCGGGCTAGAGTATTCCACAGAGCCTGGCCTCGGGCCCGGACACGCTGATGGCTCTGGGTGCAACATTGCATGCCCACACGTTCATCCCGGGAGCATCCTCCTCTGTTCAAGGAGGCACATGAGGACTCAGGGCTTAGTGCATCCTCTGGGCCCCTTCCTGGCAGACATCTCTGCACTCCTGCCCCCACAAGGACTGGGCCTCCACCTCTGGGATCTGTGGGAGCGCTGGGCTTGGACCCTCTTTGTAAACCGCAGGAAACTCAGAATAAGGGTCCACTGTCCAGGGATAGTCACTGCAGAACAGGTGTGTGCCCCTGGTGGCCTCTGAGGGTCTCTGGGGCAGGACTGGCCTCAGGCTCCAGCCCCTGGGTGGGGGCCACACACTCATCCTGTTTGCTGTCAACTGGCTGTGCCCAGAAAGGCCATATGCCCTGCCCAGGTGTAGTTACCACCCTGAGCAGAAGCCTGGGCCAGCCGGGGTGCTGCCCCACCCCCAGCCCCACCTATCAGAGTGACAATAGCCCCGCAGCCCCTAGCACAGGGAACCTCCCGTGGCAACACCAGAGTAGGGGCCCATTTCTGCCCCTCCCAGCACCTCTGGTCCTGAGCTGTCAGAGACTTGGGGAATCAAAGCACCGGACCCCTGAGAGTCAGAAGTGGCCTCAGGAGTCCAGTCCAGCGCCCACCCACCCCCGCCCCCAGCAGACCCTGCTTGTCCATCCTGGAGACAGAGGGCTCACACCTCTTGGAGGCAGCACCCTCCATCCTGGGGTGCTCATCGGGGTTGAGGAGGGCTGTGCCAGCAGGTTCAGTTTGATGGCGGGAGGCTGAGGGGCACAGGGTGTGGAGCTTCTTCCCTCTTTCTAGGGGAGGCCTCTCAGCCCCATGGGGGGTGATCTGGGACGGTGGGGGCAGGGCGGGCCAGTAGGTAGAGGAGGAGGTCAGGGGTGGGGGGAGCCACCCGAGGGGTTCGGCTGGACCCAGTCTAGGCTGTTCCGATGTCATCGTAGTCATCATTATCAGTGGAGTGAGGCTGGGGACTGGGGGACCCTGTGGGCCGGGAGGCTTAGGTCAGGGGGAGGCCCAGTCACTGCTGCTGGTGCCCCATGGCACAGAGCTGAGCGGGTCTGGGTCCACACCCCTCTCCCCTCACAGCAATGCTGTGTGAAGCCAGCCTACCATCTGGTTCATGCCCATCTCCTGGGTTAGAATGTCAGCCCTGAGGGCACAGCCTTCTCTGCCTTGCTCAGGGCTGTAGTCCCACCATGGCATGGTGCACAAAGTGACAGACAATTGAATGCCAGGAGCCCCTCTACTACCACAGTCTCTCCCAAGGAGCCAAGTGGCTGCTTTTGCTTGAATGCCTCCACTGATGGGGAGGTCACTTCCTATCAAAGCAACCTCTTTGAATATTTCTCCATCCCACCCACATCCATTTTCCCCACTCCTTAATATTCTTGTTTTGATTTTTAAAAAAAGAACCACTTTGCCTCTCTTCTTTTCCCCTTCCTTTCCCCTTTTCCCCCGTGGGCTGATGCCTCCAACAGATCCCCCACTCATCCACTCCGCAGTCCCTTCCTACCCCCCCCCACGATCCCCTCCCCAGCTACTGGCACCTGGACACCCAAACTGCTCCACTGAAGGGGGCTGGGGTGGCGGCGGCTGGAAGTTCTGGTACCATTCCCCGGACGAGGTGCTGGAGCTGTCATCAGCCGAGGGCCCTGCTGGAAACCCCAGAGCTGGTCACCCTCTGCCAGGAGACCGCCGCTTCACCGGCTCTCAGAGCTGGGAGGCCCACACAACTCAGAAGAGCCAAGTCCTAACCTTGACAAATGAGGAAATGAAGGCCCAGAGAGGGGAGGAGATTTGCCCAAGGTCACACAGCAAGTGGCTATAGAGCTGGGACTAGAATCCTGACCTCAGCCTGGCTCAGGGCTCCCAGCCTTGTGCTTCCTCCAGCCAGGCTGGCCACAGGATGGGGGTTTAGGGGATGCACAGC
Source organism: Daubentonia madagascariensis (assembly GCA_023783475.1). Lineage (NCBI taxonomy): Eukaryota > Metazoa > Chordata > Mammalia > Primates > Daubentoniidae > Daubentonia > Daubentonia madagascariensis. Next base: position 2,966,939 of record JAKFHU010002396.1, on the reverse strand, counting down.
TTACCTGTAAATGTTGTCCGGGAGCCGGCTAGCTCCAAGTTCTGCGGCTGCTCCAGGAAGGAACTCCTCTCTGAAGAAAACACCTGGGGATTCCACGGAGGTGGCTTGTTGCTGGTGTGATTGCAGTAATCCTCCCCGGAAGATGTGCTGGACTCACTGTTGCTCCTTGGGTGACGCTGAGGGTCCAGGGAGGGGGGGTCTGCAATGCAGTGTACGGGGTTGGCAGCTGGGACATGGGAGACGTGCAACTCTTCAAGTCCTGGGCCAGGAAAGGGAGACTGGTGAGGAAAGAAGCAGCAATGCAGCAAGAGGGCTTTAAATCAGACTTGAGAAAGAACTTACTGCCTATAGGAACTGTGAAAGTCAGGAAGGACCCACTGAGGGAGGTTGGGGTACGTCTCGAGGTGAGCAGAGCTACTGTCTGGAGGCAGGGCTGTCATCCTAATCACCCGCTTCCCGTCCCTCCCCGGCCAGACTCACCTTCCTCCAAGGGAGGCATCTGGAACCTACTCTGCTGGGCCTCCTCATCTGTGACCCGGTGCCGCTGGGAATCTGCAGGCAGAGGTGGCAGTGAGGAGGGTGCCCCTGAGGCTGAACAGGGTGGGAGGACAACCCCAGAGATAGAGAGGGGCTCAGCTTTCCTATCAGATTCCAGGCTCACGTCCTAGTCCAAGCAGCCTCTTAACCTCAATCTAGGAAAGACTCGTGTTTACCCTGAAACCAGCCTGGGGCCAGACACTCTAGTGCCCTGGGACCCCCCAGCCCCAGCCCCAGTGGCCCTCCTGCTCCTTAAGGAAATGCCAAGAGTCTGGGCTCTCTCCTCGTGCCCTGGCAGCTCTGGGCAGGAAAAGGGCAGATGTTTGCCCCTTCGAGGAGCCTCCCCAGAGCAGAAGCTGGATGGTCTGGAATCACTGTGTCACAGCCTCTGTAGCACCTTCAAGTTTCAGAATCAGAGAGACAGAGACTCATAGAGTTTTAAGAACTTGAGTGTCTGGGATCTTGGAGTCACCACTGACTTTTAGTCTCAGTGTTGGAGGATTTTGGACTCTCAGTCTTGCATCCTACATGCCTGGCTTCAGAATCTCAGGTTCTAAGGACACATCCTTGTGGCTCCTAAACACTGGCCCATGGACCAGCAGAAGGAGGACCATCTGTGTCCCACCCCCAGAGGCCCTGGGTCAGCAGGTGGGGCAGGGGCGGCTAGCTGCTCCCCAGTATCCACTCTCCATCTGTAGTAGGAGATCCTCTGGCCTTTATCTGGACACACAGCTGCCCAGGGTAGAGGCTCTTTTCCCTGCCTCTCTTGCAGCTAGCAGGTGATAGAACATGAACGGGAATGATGTAGCCATCTCTAGCGTCGTGTCTTTTCCCTTTCGGCTGCCTGGAGTGTGGACGTGGCAGGAAGACATTCTGGACCATGTGGATGAGGGCAACATCTTAGGGATTGCACAGCAACAAGAAAGGAGACTGGGCTCTTGCCAACTTCTCAGGACACCATCACTTGGGGGTCTGTGTCACACATGGTCAAACTCTTACCCTGACTTACACAGAAGGTGCAGGGTGGGGCTCAGGAATTTTTGACAAGCTCCCAAGTGATTCCACAATAGGTGTGGGGCTCTCGGGTCTAGTCCAACTTCCCGGCATTGCCTGGCCCTGCCTTAGGCACTGTCTTTCCTCTTCTTATCCCCAGCAGAGAGAAGAGCTAGACCAGCCAGCCAAGGGGTGCAAGCTGGCATGACAGTGGAGGCAAGGACGGGGGTGGGGCTGGTAGGGCTGGCAGGGCAGGACGGGACACAGAGGGGTGCAAGAAGCCCTGCCAGCTGTGCCTCTTGCCTGCACTCCCTCATGTCTCACACAGACACAGCCACTTTTAGGTGAATGTTGAGGGCCTGGTTACTGTCTTAAGACCCTACATGGCCAAAAACAAACGTGGGAGGGACAGAGATCAGAGTGGAGATGCCTTGAGACAGTGAGATGTCTCAAGGGTTGCAAAGCTCTTCGGAAACTTCAATGTAGGGCCCTTTACAGTCACTCCAGTGGGGATCAAGGGGGATTCTGCCTATGACATGTGGGGGGCACCAGGTGGGACCTACGGAAGGTCCCCTAGCCAGCTGGGCTCTCTCCCTGATTCGAGCAGGTGGGCCCTTGGGAGCCTGGCCCAGGCACTCACTGTAGAAGGTGGTTAGGGCCACAGGAGGCTGGGCGCTGAAGTCATAGTGCTCATAGTCTGTGTCTGAGCCGGAGTCCGAGTCCTCGGGGGCTGGGGCCCGGACCTGGATGGGCAGCTTGGGAACTGGGGAGAGAACAGAGCAGGGGACAAGGCAAAGTGGTGGGGGAAGGGCATAGGGAGAGGTGGCAGAGAATGTGGACAGCAGGGGTGGCAGACAGAGTAGCAGGGGAGCACCAGTAAGCCCATCTTGTACGGGCCACCCGTCCTGGATCTCCCAAGCTCCTCCCCCTCATTTCCAGTATCAGGAACTAAACAACATTTATTTATTTATTTAGCAAACACTTAACGTAGCACTTGCTCTGTGCCAGGCACTGTTCTAACATTTATAAATATGATCTCATTTAACCTGCATAATAACTGTGAAGTAGGTACATTACTATCCCCATTTTATAGCTGAGGGAACTGAGAACAGAGAGGTTCTCGCCCTGCCCAGAGAAGCAGGCAGTCTGGTCCAAACCTCTAGACTATACTACTCAGTGGTGGCTGCTCTGGGCTTAGCCTTGCACTAGATGCTGTGTTCATATTCTCTTCTCAAACACAAAGATACTGTGTGCAAAGAACATTTATAATATTTGGCTGAGTTTTGTATTAGTCTTCATGTCATTGAACTCTTTCCAATAAAGGTGACTGAATATATTCATAACGCAATGTGATGAAACTCAAACTCCTTTGCAAGACTTTCAAGAGGCATAAATCCATGTATCATAAAGGATGTATGACTGACCTAATTTTTATTTATCCAGAATATATGAAATAAAACTATGTTCCAGGAGAATCCTGATGCAACTGCAGGGCAGGCCATTAAGAGGGGTGTGATATCACAAGCACACTAGCCAATTAGCAGAGTGCAGCTTTCCTCTGAGAACCAAGATCCAAAATGCCCTTGGCCTGTATTTGTCCAGAACTCAAAAGTCTAGAGTCCTAGGATGACTGAACTGGAAGTCATAGCCCATCAAGGTCCAGAGAGGGACTTGATCTGCTCAAGGTTCCACAGCCACAAGCCGGCTGGCCCAGGTCTCATCTCCAGCTGGGCACTGCTTTGACATAAGCAGTACTGACCCTCCAGAACGTGTGCCCTTCCTGTCCTCCCCAGCCCCCCACACCCTGGATGGGGGACAGCCTACCTTCTTCTTTGGGGATGGTGATGGGGACTGCTTGATAGCTATTGATGCCTGCTGGGATAGTGGTGGGTGGGTGCTGGTGGTTCACCGTAATGGGGAGGGCTGAGGGAAGGGAGGCAGAAATTCTACAAGTCATTTTTTGCCCTCTGCCAGTGTACCGGGTTCTGTTCGCATCGAGACACCTCCCTCCTCATCCCCCCCAACACATAGAGAGTCTGGTCCTCCCACGGGACCCACACTAGTGTGTCCACTTCTGCTGGGCATGCCGGGAAAATCCTTCCCATCAGGAGGGGCTACCCGGGGCCGGGCGGCCACTGCTGGAACATGCCACGTCTGCTGGGGTTCTGCCAAGGCCCACGTCCCCTGGGATGCCCTGGCTCCCAGAACTTTGCACCTACCGTATTTTCCTTTAACTCTCCAGAGGATGAGGGCTATGGATATGAGCGAGCCAAGGAGGAGAATTCCCAGAACAATGCAGAGGACGAGGAGCATTAGCTCCTGAGATTCTCTGTCCTCCATTTTCACCATCACAGAAGATTCTAGAAACAAGAACCCCAAATGAGGGAGAAAGAGGAAAGCACATGGACTTCTCTTTGCCCTTCTTCTTGCCTTTCTATCTTCCCTACAGCTGATCCACTTCCCTTTTTCCTCCTCCCTTCCTTTTTTCAAACTTTCCTGTCTGCTTTTAGGTATTTGGTATATGGTAGGTGCTCAATAAATGCATATTGAATGAATGAGTAATTGACTAAATGAATTACTGCCTGAACTTTCCCCTGGCCACCAGCCCAGAGGGATCTCTCTCTGCTAGCTCTTCAGTGCTTAGTCTTTGTTCAATAGACAATTATTGAGTGCCCACTGTGTGCCAGACACTAGGCCCTTCAGATACAAATATGACAGCAGTATCACAGGCCTTGAGGGGCTCTGTCTAGTGGGGAGATCAACAAGTAGACCCAATCCAATATGGGGAGGGCCGGGTGTGATGGAGGTATGGACAGGGACCCTGGGGGCATGCGGCCCTACAAGGGGCACTTTGTTCTCTATGTGGGAGGACCAGGGCTGGATTCCCAGAGAAGGTGATTCTGAGCCACCCTTGGCAGTGAAGAGACCATCAAGACAGCTGGATCTCCTTTCTGTGCCTGGGACCACCCTTCCCACCACACACGCCCTCCATGTGGGCAGGAGTGAGGTCGGTGACTTGGGGCCTCCCAGCTCTGCAGCCCTGCTCTGCTGTGACTTCATGCCTTCCCCTCCCTTTCAGCCTCACCCCTCCCTAAAAAAAAATGCAAAACACAAGAATGGCTGAGGGGTGGTGAGGAGGGTGCCCGGAGCCAAGTCTCACTAGACAGGTCCCACATCCTGCTTCCTGTGTAAATCCCAGGCAGTGGAGACCGTGGGGCTGGACGAAGGGTGGCAACAGAAGCATGGCAGGGAAGGGGATGAGATCATCCCACCCCGTGGCTGGGGGCAGGTCTGCTTCCCCTGGGAGAGGACCCTCCCCGTCCTCATTTTCTGTGTGCAAAGGGGGCAGTTTGGGCCAAGATGGGAAGCTGAATCTGGCAGCAGGAAGCGGGTAAAAGGACGAGGCTGGCTGTGGGGGCTCTGGGGAGGCTAGTGCGTGTGAGCCCAGAGGGACTGCGGGCCGAGGGAAGGGCTGGTGGACCAAGCGCTGGGGTGTGGTCCCTGGAGGTCAAGTCTCTCTTTGCTCTTCTGGGGCGGTGTGGCACCCACCCAACCTCAGGAAGAGATGGTGTGTGCAGGGTGCCTGGGGTCCTGGCAGGAGCTCACCCTCCAGCCTGTGCGGTTCCAGTGTTTCATTCCCTCTCTGTGCCAGGGCCTTTGGCAGGACTTGGTGCCCCTTCATTCTCTCCCCCAGCCCCTGTCCACCCATCTCTGGGCTGTCGGAGAGAAGCTGAGAGGGAGCCAGGAGGCAGGGGAAGCGAGTCTGGGCCAGTCCCTGGGGATGTGGCAGGGGGTGCAAGGGGCTCTACGCCTGGACTAAATAACCATAAGTGACTAGGCCCTGTTCTAAATGCTTTATAAAAATTAATTCACTGGAGTCCACAGCAATGCTAGGAGAAAGGTACTACAATTATCATCCCCCTTTTATAGTCTAGGAATCTGAGGCTCAGAGAGGTTAAGAATGGCCCAATGTCACACAGCTGGCAAGAAGCACAGCCAGGATCTAAGCCCCAGGAGTCTGCCCTGATGCTGGTCAAACTACACACAGCTGGCAGGTAGGCAGGGCCGGCCATGGAGGGTCAGTCTGGAGTTCAGAGCCTTGGATGCAAATTCGGGCCAGCACTTGGCTGGCTGTCACTTCAGCCTTGGAGCCTCAGCTCCTCCCTCGATGTAAGTTATAATGAGACCTCTTCCTCTCCTTTGGCTGCGAGAGGATTAAAGGGTTGGGAAAGTAATGGCTGCGCTGGGCCCTGGGCCTGGAACATCGTGAACACGCTGGCTATTACCCTCGGCATCCCCACTGCCTGGTGGGGCCAGGATCGCCCTCCTCCTCCCCTCTCCAGCTCAAGGTGGTCTCGGACCAGCTATGGCTTTCTCTCCAGTTCTTTCCTCCTGCCCTACGGGAGCTCGCATGAGGGTGGGAGACTCAGCGAGCTGTGGGCTAATTTGGCAGGGAAGGAAGGTACAAGGAGCACAAAGTGCCCAGAGAGCCCCTGGCTGCAGGTGGGGGATGGGGAACAAACCATTAACACACCCCCTACCCCCGCAGACACACACACACACACACACACACACACACACACACACACACACACACGAGCGCCAGAGCTTCTGAGAGACTACACAGTACCCAGCAACACTTACCTACAGTGACCGGCTGAACGCTTTCGGGGACTTTGGGAGTGGACAGATTGTGCAAGCTCCGGGAACCTGACAGAAAGCACCACCCGATCACTCGATGTATATTACTGAGCACCTACTGTGTGCCAGGCCTTGTGCTAGAAACTGAACAAGACAGACAAGTGACCTGCAACTGGGGGCGTGCTCCCATCTGGGGCACATGGCTAAGGGAATTTGCCTTCCTCCCCCTCCCCGCCCTGCAATAAGGAGGAGCTCATAGATTAAATGCTGGAAGGTTCTTTGGTTAGAATAGGAGCTACCAGAAGAATTATCCCTTCTTTCTGTATAAGCTCCTACAAACCACAAATCAATCCTCTTTCCATTCGGTCTTCAGTGTGTTCTTATCGGCCTCAGGAGGTGGGGAGCTGACATTACCTCCATTACCATAACCGGCACCCCCTTTGACAGGTGTGCTTACAAAGGAATGGAGCTCACAATGTCTCTTGGCAGATAGTATCTGGTTTCCCAGCTACCCCGTAAGGTGTCTAGTGTCAGCATCCACATATGGAAGTTAAGGGACTGTCTGAAGCCTCCCAGCTGGCACATGGCAGAGCTGGAATTCATAACCAGGTGTCTGAACTCAACAAGGATGTTAATACAGTGTTTCTGCAGGTCTAACACTCATTTTTTCACACATTAATGCCTTTAACATCAGGATGATGGCCTCAATCATTACATTTGATGCAATATCAAGAGTTTATTAGGGCAGCATTTTTTTACCTTATGGTACATAAAATAATAATGGTGTGACTGGCCGGGCGCAGTGACTCACGCCTGTAATCCTAGCACTCTGGGAGGCCTAGGCAGGAGGATCGCTTGAGCTCAGGAGTTAGAGACCAGCCTGAGCAAGAGCGGGACCCTGTCTCTACTAAAAATAGAAAAATTAGCCAGGCGTGGTGGTGCGTGCCTGTAGTCCCAGCTGCTTGGGAGGCTGAGGCAGGAGGATCGCTTGAGCCCAGGAGTGTGAGGTTGCACTGAGCCATGATGACACCACTGCACTCTAGCCAGGGCAACAGAGAGAGACTCTGTCTCAAAAAAAAGAAAAAATGGTATAACTTATAATTAATGCCATCTCAGATTCGGTGAAAAACATTAGAACCCAACTCACAGAGTGGTTATGAGGCTTAGCTGAAGTAAAAGCTACTGAGTGCTTGACAATGATTAGTGCCTGGCACATGATTAGGGTTTCAGATACTGTCACTGATACTATTATTATTAGTGTCTCCTAATATAATTTTTACTAGGGATGCCCTGTGATGGTAATTTGGTTTCAACTCTTGAGTCAATTCCAGTCAACAGGGACCATTGCTTAGCATATAATAATGTCTGAATCAATATTGGATTCATGATTCTGGAGCTGACTTGAGCATCTGTAGAAAGAATGCCCTGATTAAATAGCAATGTCTGCCTGGGCACAGTGAGGACGACAGTCCTTATGCTGTATTTGCCATTGCTGATCTAGTCCATGCTGTGGTCCTTGGGCTGTAAGTTCTTAGGTGGAATTCTGGTCCAAATCTGGGGGGTGTGGTGGGGTGGGTGGGGGTAGGGATACCTGAGCAGAGGACCCTGGCTGCCATCGACTGGCTGCAGAGGTTGAAGTTGTTGAACCGCCAGAAGCAGTCGGAGAGGGTGGGCTCCTCTCCTTTGCATGAGTAGTACATCCTGCCCGACAAGGTGTGGGGCTGCCCCCTGGGCTGTTCGACCACGGTTCCACAGCCCAAGGTGTGGCAGAGCACTTCGGCCTCCTCTGAGTACCACTCACTGTCACACACCGTGCTCCAGATCCCTCGGAAGTATACCTCCACCTGCCCCTCGCAGGGGTCAGCGCCCCCAGTCAGGCGCCAGGACTGGTGCTCTGTGGGGGAGGTGCAGGGGACAGAGTCAGGTCAACATCTTTTGGGCCAAAATCCCTGCCAGCCCAGACCCACCAATGCAGGCATCAGCACAGGCACCCGTGCAGCCAACTGGTCTCCAGATCCTGTGTCTCCCCCTCCTGCATTTGTGTCCTGTTTTCATCTGTTGCATCTTCTCTGGCCAATCCTGCTGCAGTACCCTGGATCCTTGCTACTCAAAGTGTGGTCCGTGGACCAGCAGCATCAGCATTGGCTGAGCTCTTGTTAGCAATGCAGAATCTCAAGCCCTGCCCACACGTACTGAATCAGAACCTGTGTTTTAATATCGCTCTTCCCCATTCTTGTGCGTATTAAAGAGAAGCACGGGCCAGCCCAGAACCTCCTGGTCTCACCTGGACGCCCAAGAGCCTCCTCAGGGGCCTCCCTGCGTTCAGTCTCCCCTTGCTGCCTGAATCCAGGTGAGCAACTACCACTCAGGATGAGTGTCACCTCTAATGCCACCTCCTCCAGGAGATAGACAGGCTCATCTTTCAGCTCTGCAGTGCTTGCTGCCTCTAAACTCCACCTGACTTCCCTTCTTGGGACATTTACAACTTTCTCCCCTGAATTATGTTTGTCTGGGTCTCACCTCCCCTCCTGGGCTGTGACCTCCCAAAGGCAGGGACCACCTCTCCAGCACTGACTCCAGGCCTGGCGCCCAGTCGGCCTAGGATAAGTGTTGGTGGATGGCCACGGCACACCACGCCGCCCACTCACCTGAGCACACCACGCCCGCGTCCTCCTTGTGGCCGCAGTAGTGGTCTCCTGGCAGCCCCGGGCAGTCCCACAGGTAAGCCTCGGCCCCGGAGCAGTTCACCTGGTCCCGGTGGATGGGCCCTTGGCCGGGCGCGAAGTGCAAGCCGGGCAGGGCCTGGACCGCCCAGCCACAGCCCAGCTGCCGGCACACCACGTGGGCGTCCTCCAGGTCCCACGTGTCGTCGCACACCGAGCCCCACTGGCCGCGCTCCAGCATCTCCACGCGGCCGGCGCAGGGGCCGCCGCCGTCCACCAGCCGCAGCGCGCGGTTCTCTGGGGCGGGAGGGGTCGTGGATGCTGGGGCGCCCGGGGGGGACGGCAGGAGTGGGAGGAAGGTCGGGACTGGCAGGGGAGCTGTGGGCGGGCTGTGGGCCCAGTGAGACGGCTGTAGCCTGGCGGGCAGGACTGGGGATCTCCGCGAGGCTGCGGCGGGGTAGGCAGAGCGGCAGGCTAGTGGAAGGGACTAGAAACCTGGTGGGCGGGGCCTGGACAGCAGGGCTGGGGCAGGAGGGCCGCAAGGCTCAGGGACCCTGGGAACCTGGCAAATTTCTGTATATGGGGAAGGGGCGGAGACAGAGACCCAGCGCAGGAGGGGGCGGGCCCCATCAATAGGGTTAGAGAGCAGGTTGGGAACCCGGGGCGGGGCTGGGGACCAGGCGTAGGGGAGGAGTCTGGAGGCCGGGTGGGAGCAAACGCAGGTCTGGCAGCTACCATGCAGGCCTCTGGCGTGGGACCCAGCTGTGCCTGCCCGGGTGGGGTGGGGGTGGGAGTGCGGAGGGCGAGGGCTGGGTCCAGCGGTTGGGGCGAGGGGCAGCGGCTGAAGGCCTGGGGAGTGGGGCAGGCAGGGGCCCGGGTGGCGGACGGGGGTCCTCTCGTACCTGCACAGGTGACCCGGGCCGGCTTGGCATCGCGGCTGCACGCGTGCTCCACCACGTCGCAGAGTCGCCACTCGGCGCGGCTGCACAGGACGGCGGGCGCCCCAGCCAGGGTGGCGTTGGGGGCCCCGCTGGCGTTCCCCGCGGCGGGCCCCCGCGGCAGTTCGGGGGTCGGCGGAGCAAGCTGGGCAGGCGCCCCCTTCCCGCCGCAGCCCAGCGCGCGGCACACGGCCTCGGCGGCGCGGTCGTGCCAGAGCGCCCCGCACGCGGGCTCCCAGGACGCCCCGAGCCGGACCTCCACCGTCCCGCTGCAGCGGCTGCTCCCGTTCGCCAGGCGGACGCCGAGCTGCTCCCCTGGAAGTGTCAGACGTGAGCAGAGACCTGGATGGATTCGCACTCTGCCCATCCCCGGGGTGGGGGTGGGGATGGGGCGAGCAGTTGCCCAGGCTCCACCACTGATCCTGTATGTGACCTTGAACAATGCCCTGCCCAGCTCTGGGCCTCAGCCTTCCAGCCTGCAAAATGGGGCTGGGCTGGCTCGTCCCCGAGACCCCCTTGACGCCTGACCCTCTGGTTCTCCTTAGAGTCAAGAGAAGGTGGTGCTCAGGGGTGACTCTTTAGAGGTTGTTAGGATGGGATAGGCCTGGGGTGACAGAGAACCAGAGATCCAGTCCCCACGAACTCTCCTCCCTTGCCCCTGTCTCTGCCCCTTTCACCCTTTTGTGAAAGTAGGGCAGTGTTCTGGGTTCGGGGGCCCTGATCCAGTGGATGCCTTGCGTCCCTTCCCAGGCCCCTTTGCTACTCTGAGGGTACTGTCCTGGAGGTTGCTGCAGGGCCTGGGAACCCTGGAGGATGGGCATGTGTTGGTCACAGGGTTGAACATGGCCTGCTTCAGCTAATGGTGGGCCCCACTTCCCCAGAGCCCATCCTTTGGGAGCCACCTGCTCATTTTAGCTGAGGATTGCACCCCATGTGCAAGCACAGATTAGGTCCTTAATAAATATCTGTTGAGTAAGTGAAGGGCCCTTCTGGTAGACCCCTGACACCCCACCAAGAGCTCTTTAGCTTGTTCTCAACAAATGCCCTTAAAGTGCTCTATGAATGCCCTGCCCACATGCACATGACTTAGCAGTGGCCTCTAAAAATGGTAGTTCTAAGATCTCAAGGTGAATTTCATGGTGGAACTTTAGGCACTGGGTTGGGAAGGAGAAGTCTTGCCTGAATCAGGGAGCCTCCCTCGTACCCTAAAAGTCCATTTCCTTTTCTCGTCACCCGGGAGACCACCTACTTGGTTTCAGAAAGCTGACTGTGGACCCTCAGGAAGATTATTTGCTCACCTGGCTCCAAGGGCTCATTCTCTGCACTGCTGGTGTTGAGCTGGCCAGATGGGGCTGGAGATGGGTGACCTGAAATTAACCAGGAGCAGCTGTCATAGGTGTGTGAGCTCAAGCATGGGGCCATAGAGGCACCCTGAGGGCAGGGGGCATTTTCTGGAGTCTGCCATGGCTGTATAACCCCTTTGAAAAGACATAGGCCTTGACCTTGGGTGCATTTTCCTCCCTTCAGGGTAGGGAAAATTCTCAAACTTTGGAGTTTCAGCATCCTCCGCTTTGTCTATTAATTGCACACACATCCTCAGAAATCAGAGTACAGCAGGGAAGAATGACAGTGGGTTTTGGAGCCAGACCCACTCACTGACTGTGTGACCATGGATGGGTGACTTAACCTCTCTGTGCCAGTCCCAATTTGTTGGCAAGAGCACTTAGGGAAGTGTGAGGCTAGAATGAGACAACTTGTAAAATATTTGACGTACAGAAGAAGCTTAAAAATGGGAGTGATTTAGGAAAAACATTTTTGTTTGGAGAATTTGTTTTTGAGAATTTCATACCAGACTTCAGGTTAATTGGCACATCCTAGGCTGAGAACCATTAGAATGCAAAGTGCCTTTGGACATGGAGAAACTAACATTCACTAAGGGCCTTTTATGTGCCAGGCCTTTGCACATATTTTTCCATTTACTTTCAACAACACGTTGAGGTAGGTATTAACATTCCCATTTTACAGATTAGGAAAGGGAAGCCCAAATAAAAATCTATTGCCTGTGCCAAATATTGTCCATCTGTCCCTCCAGAGCCACTACCACTCTGCCTGGGGAGGCCGACTTTTGTGGATTAATCAGTGTCTTCCTGGGCCTTTTGGCTTCTGTTAGGTTCAGCCAATGGGGAGCTCCAGCAGAGAAAGGAGGGAGGGAGGAGAGTGAAGGTGTGGTGCTTATCCCCCTGGCTCCATCCCTGTGAAGTCCCTCGGGCAGGTTGTGTCCCTCATCTGAAGGCCATTGCTCCTTCAAGGTAGCTATCTCTCCTTGACTGTCTCCTCCCAGGTCTCACTGACCACTCCCCGGTCTTGTCTCTTTGGGCTCAGGGTGGTAACAGCTCAGCTGCTCCTAGCTTCTGCTTACTGTGTTATCCTTTGTAAACAGTCCTTTTGTAAATAAAACCCCCTTCAAACTCTCTTACTTTGAGTGTGCCACCTGTTTCCTGTTGGGACCCTGACTGATACACGGCCTGAGGCTAGCCAGCTAGCAAACAGCAGAACCAGGATTTACAGAGTCTCCAGGGAATCCTCTCCACTCTGGGCCCAGATGTTCTGCTTTGCACAGCACAAAGGGAGGCTCTGTGGCAGGGATCGCTGTGCCAGCAAATGAACTCGTCTGTGTTTCCTGGTTTCTTTTGCACTTAGGTTGGGGCCGTTGAAGTCTGGGCAGAAGACATGTGCCTACTTCTGGGCCAAGGCAGGTAAGGAGCAGTGAGCCTCCTCCATCTGTTTCTTCCCTGTTGTAGGATATTAGGCGCCCTGGGTTCCAAGGGGATCCCCAAGACAGAAGTGATCTTGACCCAAATCGGATTTTGTGTGAGTAAGAGGTAAGCTTTTATTGTGTTAAGCCATGAAGATTTGGGTGTTCTGTTACTACAGCCTTGCCTACCCTGGCCTGACTGATACAGAGGCCAAAGACTCAGGCATGACCCCTGCACATTCTCGGAGCTTCACCCAAGAGGATTCCACAGACTCACACCCAGGTGAGCCTGAGCATGCACGTGTGTGCATGTGCACACATCCCTGCAGATACAGCCCTTCTACAGACATCGGTCTGGGCTGCTCCATCACCCAGACAAAAGATAATCAGGCCTCTAATTGCCCAGCCTCACTAACTCCCTTGTTGGCTGCCCAGCCTGACCCCCTGAAGGGGAAATGACTCAGAATTCAGAGCACAAACTCCACAACTAATGTAATATTCAGAGCAAGAATTCAGATGCACACGAATTAGGATTTCAGAATCCCGGTTCCCACAGCAACAGACAGTCAGTGCTCCGGTGTAGTTTTCAATATTTCGACATGGGGTGGGGGCAAGGGGGTTGAATGCTGGCTGCAGTGTATATGATTGTGGGGGGTGTGTGAGTGACTGTGTGAGTATGTGATTGTGATCATGTGTGTGATTGTGTATGACTTTGTGTGAGTATGTGTGAGTGTGATTGCATGAGTGTATATGTATATGTGGGGGGCTCTTGCTCAATTCTGCATTGTCCTCTGTCTAGGTCTTGGAAACCACTTTCTCATGCATAAAGGCATACATGTTTTCTACTAGACCAGAAAACCCTAGAGGGCAGGGCCCAAGGCTGGGTCAGGCCCATGTCCCCCAGGGTATCCAACACAGTGTTTGTTGATTGACTGAATGAAAGAGTGGGCAGGAACTACCAGCTCCAATGCAGTTTTATTGAAACGAGATATGCATGAGGGTTTTGTTTTTTGTGTTATAGGCATCCTCCTATTTCCCATCCCAGGAAGGGAGCCTGGCTTTTGTGTCTCTGACTTCTGTGCTGCAGGAACAAAAGCAGGGGTTACCTCGAATCCTCTCTCCAGCTGAGGCTGGTTTCACAGAGGGCCCAGTGGAGGACCCATGCTTCCCAGACATCGTTACCACTTTTTTCTGGTCCTGTGCTTCACCCTTTTTTTAAATTGGTTCACTTTTTTGCTATAATAAATTTGTTTGAAAAGGAACCTGCAGTGGTTTACTATGGGTCCCCCAAAGTTCATGTGTTTGAAACTTAATCCCCAATGCAAGAGTGTTTGTTGAGAGGTGAGACTATTAAGAGGTGATTGGGTCACGAGGGCTCTGCCTTCATGAATGGATTAATGCTGTTATGTCGGGAGTGGGTTAGTTATTGTGGGAATGGGTTTGTTATAAAACGAGTTCAGCCCCCTCTTGCTTTCTCTCACAAGCACACTCTCCCGCCCTGTGACACCTTCCGCCATGTCATGACGCAGCAAGAAGGCCCTCGCCAGATGTGGCTGCTAGATCTTGGACTTCCTGGCCTCCAGAACTGTGAAAAACAAATTTCTTTCCTTTATAAATTATCTAGTCTGTGGTATTTAGTTATAGCAACAAAACAAACTAAGACAGAACCTTTACCCTTTCCTGTGAATTTGCTTCACATCATTAAGATGCTTGAACATAAAAGTGTTTGCTGCAGGTTTTTGAACAGCAAATAAGTGGAAACAGAGTGAATGCCCATCCACGAGGGAACTGCTTCATAAATTATGGTCTATTTACAGCATGGCATCTTTTTTTTTTTTTAATAAAGAATGAAATAGACCCACATTGGTTGGGAGATTTCCATGCTGTGTTGAGTAAGAAAGGCAAGATGCAGAGAAGAAAGTATAATATGATACAGTTTTTGTAAAACAAGGCCAAAACCTCCCTCTGTGAACTGGTATGATTATATGAACATGAAGATAAATATGGAAGAACACACAGCAGATGATCAACATGGAAAAATTAAAAGGGTGGGCTCCAGGGGAAGAGGCACAGCCAAGTAGGGCCAGCACCCTGGGCATGTGGCCTGTGTGCAGGGCCCCATGCCTAGAAGGACCCAACACTTGGCTTAATGCTCTGCTGTTGCCATCTTGAAATTCTTCATAATTTGCTGAACAAAAGACCCTACGTTTTCGCTTCGCCCTGGGCCCTGCAAACTGTGTGGCTGGTCCTGGGGCAGAATCATACCAGTGGGAGAGGAGAGGTGGGGAGAGAGGAAATAAGCAATGAAAGATAAATATAAAAGTCTTTACTTTAAAAAATCATGTATGATATGATTCCATTTATGTAAAATCAATATGTTAACATACAAAAAAATTAGAAAACACTAGAACCACCGGACTAGTTATGTTGCTTGCCTAAAAATAGAAGTTAATTGTAAAAATAAGCATATGAAAAATAAAGGTATGTTAGAAATGGTAAAAGACACATCATCGTCAAATAGGCTGTGTCTTTGATAGAATCAGAAAGAATGACAGAGCATTGAAAAGAAAATAATTATTTAAGTTTTTATTCCCACCTGATTCAGTGTTGTCTAATGCTAAGTTCATCTTTACACACTTGAAAATATACTGTGTGCTCCCCAAAATTGTCTCCAGTTGTGCCGTGAATTCTGGGAAGTGATGGGCTGAGACAGGGAAGGGACGCAAAGGAGAGGTTTTGGAGTAGAAGAAAGGTTGGGGGAGCTGCTCCAGTCCAGGAAGGAGGCAGCTCTTTCAGGCTGGTCCCAAGCAGAAGTCCCCAAGTGGGACAGGACCTCGGGTGGGGTAGTCTGAAGAAGACCCCAGGGGAAAAGGTGACTCTGAGCACAGGAAGAATGCTTGCCTAGAGCCTGAGAAAACGGGACACTGATGCTCCTCTTGCGTCATGATTCCTGAAGGGCATCTAAGAGGTTGGGACTTGGGGCGGGAGGAAGACAGACACTGAAGGAAAGCTGGGCCCCCAGCTGGCCAGCCCAGTGTCACAGCAAGCCTGGTGGGGAAACTTCCAGGTCCAATCAGGGGCTCACCGAAATGTCACCCTGGCCACGCCTGGCTACAGGTGTCAGGTAAACACCAGCTACCACTGAGGGCAGCTGCTGCCCCCGGCTCCATCAGATGTGCTGAGAAAAACATAGTTGCATAATAAATGCTAGTTGAGTGGGTGATGGAGGAAAAGATGCTGTGAAGAGCTGGGAGGCAGAGTGGAAAGGGAGGACTATAGAAATATGGGGGAGGAATCTACAAAAAGAACCAGTGTGGCACATGTCACCTGCTGGAAGCATATTTTTAGAAAAATCAGTAGGAAGTATTTGCAAGTATGTATGGCAACAGCCTTAACAACAGCAGCAACAAACCAAGCCCTTCTGATCCCATGTTCCACTTCTGGAACCTATCCTAAACAAGACAATCCCGAACACCATACTACATAGAGATTAGAGTCCACACTTCCGAATTGGATGGTTCCAGATTCCTTTTTCCAGCTGAGCCCCTTTCTAACTGTGGGACTCAGGCAAGTCACTGAACCTCTCTGAGCCCCAGGTGCCCCCTCTACGAAATGGGAATAAGATATAGCAATGTTTCAGGCTTGTCGTGAGGATTAAATGAGATGATATTGCAGGCCCCTTAGGGTAGGAGAGTGCTCTGAGGTGCTGGCTGTCTCTGATAGTAAAAAAAAAAAGAAGAACAAACAAACAAACAAATCTGGGCTGTAGACAACTGAATTTTCTAAAAGTGACTGAGTGATTGGTTAAGAAATTATAACACATTAAAAATATTTGCAAAAAAAAGTTTGTAAAAAGTTTTTCATGAGGTGAGGGAAAGTTTATGACACAAGGTTAGTTGGGAGAAGCAGAATACACACTTATAAATATGGTTTGTGCTCTTCCCTGCAGCCCCCACCCTCACCCCCTGGCCAGGTTGTAAGCTTCTGAAGGTCTTCCAGGACCCCGAGAGAGCCCAAGTTCAATCCCCAATTCTATCCTCTCAGGGCACCCTGAGTTTTCCTTTGTGGGCCCAGCCACATGTAATTACATAGTTACTCTGGTCATGAACTGTCTAATGGCCATCGATCCCATTAGATTCTAAGCATCACACGGATAGGGATAGTATCTATTTTGTTTATCCCCCTCACTGAGAAAACTGAGACACAGAGAGGTTAAGTCAGTCACCCAAGGTCACCCAGCTGGTCAGGAATAGAGGCAAGATTTGAACCTGGGCAGTCTGGCTCTGGAAACCACCTTTTAACTACTACAGGGCACTGCTTCCAGCATTCTGTCAATATAGATGGGAAATCTGTCCTGCATGCTCATTCTATCATTTCGGAAGTGGATCTGTTGTATATGAAGAGCTCATAGGTATAAATGCAGCAGAGGGGCATAAATCTGGAGATCTTAGTGCTCATTCGGTCCAACCTGGAGAGTAACTCACATAGAGCTGTGCTGTCCAATGTGGCAGACACTGGCCACACGTGGTTCCTGGGCATTTGAAATATGTTTTATGCAGGAACTGAAAATTTCATTTTATTTAATTCAATTCCTTTCTATTTAATTTTTTAAAAAATTCTATTTAAATTTAAAAACCAATACTCAATCACTGGAGAACTTTTTAAAATGGTTGGACCAACTGAGATATGGGATTCTCCTGTTTCGATGGTAAATCTTATGAAATCTAAATACAGATCAAATATTTCTGAGGAAACTTTAGAGTCCAAATTGAGATGTAGTTTAAGCATAAAGTACATTCTGTTTTTCGAAGACTTAGTAAGAAAAAAAGAATGTAAAACATCTCAATAATATTTTCAGGCTGGGCATGGTGGCTCATGCCTGTAATCCCAGCACTTTGGGAGGCTGAGTCAGGAGGATTGCTTGAGGCCAGGAGTTCGAGACCAGCCTGGGCAACATGACGAGACCTTGTCTCTACAAATAATAAAAAAAATTAGCCAGGGGTGGTGTTGCGCACCTGTAGTCCCAGCTACTCAGGAGGCTGAGGCAGGAGGATCGCTTGAGCCCAGGAGTTCTGGGCTGTAGTAAGCTATGATCCTGCCACTGCACTCTGTCCTGGTTACAGAGCAAGACCTTGTCTCTAAAAATAATAATAATAATAATAATTTTCTATTGACAGAATGTCACAATGATAATATTTTGGATATATTGGGTTAAATTAAATATATTATTAAATTAACTTCACCTATATCTTTTTACTTTTTTTAATGTGGCTACTAAAAAATTTAAAATTACAAAATGTGGCTCACATCATATACATCAGACAGTGCTGTATGGGGGAAGTACACAGGCCTTGCATCCAGAGGTTTGGGCTGGAGTCCAGCTCTGTTTCTTATCAGCTGAGTGACCTTCAACTGGTCATTTTACAATGTGAGACTTAGACTCCTTTGTCCATAACCTGGAGTTAATAATGCTGCTCTCAGAAGGCTTCGTATGAGTAAGTATTTTGTAAACTTTTGAGACCATACAGATGTGGTTATTGTCACTGTCCAGGACAGTGATCTAGCTGAATTATTGCAAAATCTGAGGACCAAGGGAAGTGTACCCCAAAGCCCACAGGGAGTCAGACTCCCAGTGTAGTATGGTGATCTCCTAGTTAGCCTGGCTGCTGTTCTGGGGTACTGATGGGACAGGGCAGAGTGTGCCCCTCTGCAGGACTGGCACCAAGCCCCTCGGACTAAGGTCCCTGAACCTTGGGAGAGGTGTGGGCCCTGCTGACCTGGAGACCACCATGCATCTTGTTTACACAGACTGACCTTTTGTGTCCTGAGGAAGGGAAGGGTGACAAACTTAAGAGAACCTGGCTGGCCTACCCTTGGAGGCCTTGGCTCAGGTTCCAGGTATTCGAAGGGAGCAGCGCTAGTTCAGGGAGCTGTCCAGAAACACTCACCTGCCCCTGGCTCAGTGGGTGGGCAGCTGGACTGGTGTTCCCAGTTTGCAGGTGGACATTTGAGAGGCAGCCAGATGGGCGCCTAGTATTCTGCTTCCAACCCACATTGACGGGAGGAGTTACCTCTCTCAGGCACGCGAGGGCCAAAATGCAGGGAGGTCAGGGAAGGACGTTGTGATGCTTCCTGTCGCTCTGATGGGGAAAGGGGAGGCTCACAGACACGTCAAGCACCCATCACAAACCTCCTGGCACAGCTCAGCAATGATGGCTGACATTTATTTAGTACTTTGTACATACCAGGCCCTTTTTAAATACTTTAGATGCATAACCCAATTTAAGGTTCCCCACGAGGTGGGGAAACCGAGGCACAGAGAGATTTAGTAATTTGCCTAAGATTACACAACTAGAAAATAGCTGAGCTAGGATTTGAACCCGGGCTGTCTGGTTGCAGAACCCGCATTTTTAACTACTCCACTCCACTGGGTTGGAATCCAACATCCTAAGTTCTGATTTGATGACCATGCCAAGGGCAAGAGACAGGGAGTTCTGACAACCTGGATGGTTTCCCAAACTCCCTCCAACTCTGCAAATTTCAACCAGCCCTGAGCTTAGAAATGATGACCCATTCCCTGCCCTTCAATGGTGATGCAACTCAGCACAAAAGCTCCAGAGACTAATTTCCAAAAGCCACCCCCCCCCCAGTCCAAAGATGAGCAGCAATGAGGAGACCTTCCTCCCTCAGGGCAGGGGTCCCTAGGTGGTCTTTGTCCCACAGCCCTCACAGCAGGGACAAGATCAGGCAGTCCAGCCTTGAGTTGCTCCCACCCCTTCCCTACTGGCTCTTGCATACACAGCTGGCTCCAGCATGTTCTAACCCCCCTTGTTTCAATTCTGAGGCCAGAGGAGAGGTAGGCCAAATGGACAAGGAAGGCCAATGAATTTAGGGGGAGGAGACCTGAGTGGGACGGTGCTGGAACTGTCGAGAATGTTTTTCTTTAAAAAATTCCCTTGATGTTGCTAATGGTGAGCAATCAGTAAAACAACTAGGAAGAAGGAAAAGCCTGTAATTGTGTTAAAATTGGAAAGAAGCATAGCGCTGGCTCTCATAAGTAACATAACTTGATCAGGAGTGGGTAGCTGTGTTCCACCTTTGGGGGCACTTGGAGAGGTTGTTGATGTCCAGTGGGACTGAGTTTTCTTTGTTTCAGGAAACTGAAGCTGTCCCGGGGCTTAGTCAGATAGTGCCATCCTCATCCGCAGAGGTGACCATCAGCAGTGAATGGACCAGGTTGTACCCACTGTGGCTGTCCAAGCCCAGGAAGGTTGCAGTGACTTCTCTCCCCTCGGAGCCCAAGGGAAAGTCAGCAGTTTGGTATTATTTGACAGGATTTTTGTTTGCTTTTACACTCCCCCATTATACCCAGGAAGGGCTTGAAGACGCAAAGAAAACTCAACGCACTCAATCGACAGAGGTAAAAAGTCCCAGCCCCAGTGGACTTTAGCAACTCAGGTCAAAGAAACTCAGCCTTTTAAACTTTCTTTTGTCACCATGTCACACAATAGGAAGTGTTCACCTGCGTGGCACCTTCTGTGCATGCCCGGATTTTAATTCCCCTCCTCTCCACCAAAATCCAAAGGGAAGTAAAGGACAGCGATTCATAATCTCTGCTGTAAGGCAGCTTAAAGATAAGATCAACTAGACATAATAGGCTTTGGGGTATGTTCAATTTCTGGAATTCACCTCTTTCTCACCAAAGCAAGTGAAACCGCATGAGCCACGTTCTCCCGAAAACTGAGAAATGAGTCTATTACCAGCCTGCATTCAATTCCATGAACATGTGCTGAACTTTTTGCATGTGCTGGGAGCTGGGGCGGGTATTAGGGAGGTAAGCGCAAGTAGGACGACCCAGGGAATAGGAAAGTCACGACCTTCCCCAGGCACCAATTCATCTGTGTAGCAGCCTCCACTCTAAGGAAATTCTTTTTTCATGATTTAGAACAGGGACTCTGGGGACAGACAGAACAGTGATCTGAACCCATCTCTGCTGATCACTAGCTGTGTGACCCAGGGAAAGTCACTAAGTCCAGCTAGGTTTCTTCTTTAACCTGGCACTGGGCACCGTACACAAGCCACACAGGATCGCTTCGAGGGGTTCATGGATGATAAAGGGAAAATGCTTAGGACTTGGTCTATGGCAGCTGCTGTTGTTATAATCCCCCATTCTGAGGTGTTGACCTCCTTTCTCTTGTCCAGTCCTGCGTGGATATGGGAGGGCAGCTGGCCACCAATTCTACATTCCATCCCAGGCATGAAGATGACTCCAAGGGCCCCTCAGCCTCCTTCTCTGTAAAGGGACGATTCCAGTTCCCCAGAGGCTTCATTCTTTCTTCACCCTCCCTGCCTTTCTTAATGAACCTTATCAGAGCTGCCGCAAACTCACAACTTGGCTGCTTCCTTCCCTGGCTCTGCACACATGGCATCCAGTGTTCCTGGAGAGGAGATGTAGGCTGCAGTTGCCATGGCAACAGGAGTTCCTCTCAAAGAAAAGGCTCCTGGGGTCCTGGCCTCAAGGCTTGCTCAGGCTCCCGTGCCAGGCTGTGCCTTTTTTGCAGCTACCAGCCGGGAAGCTGAGACACCACCAAGTGTGGAGGGTTGTGAGCAGCTTAATAAAAAATCCTGAGGGATAATAGTAAAGATTTGGCTCCAAGAGAGCCCAGCAGGCCAGAAACACTGGCCTTTCACAAGCCCCGTCTTCTTGATCCCCCATAGGAATTCAGATCATTGAGTAGAGGAGAAGGATGTCCAGGTCCCTCTTCTAGAATTTCCACTCAGTAAGTCTTGAATGGAGCTCTGCATCTGGTTGGGGGGAAAACCATCTACCAGGTCTTAGGCAGCAGAAAGAGCATTGGATTGGAATCAAACATGCCTGGGTTTGAAACCCAGCTTCCTCCTTACTATGGTGTAAGGATTTTACCTTGGGCAAATCTCTTCATATGCCTGACTTGCCTTGCTCACCTCATAGGTATAAAAACCTCACAGGACTAACGTAAGATCACAAGAAAAATCTGGTACTTGGCTCACTCTAAGTGCCCAAGAAGATCTTTTTGAATAAATGAATACAAATGTATATATGAGATAAATGTATGTATGTGCACAGAGGTATAGTAGGTGGAAAAAGAAGATTATAAACAAAATATATAGGATGGTAATATCCTTACAAATACAGTGCATAGAAAAATGGCTGATGATACCTCATAGAGTTCAAGAGGCTTATACTTTGACCTCAAAACTATACTTTTATGTACAAATTCTAGAAAAAACATTCTGTGGTATGTTCACACACAGATATGCACAGGAATGTTAACTGCAGCACTGTTTGTAATAGAAGAAAATTAGAAGTAATCTAACAGTCCACCAGCTGGAAATAAACATACTGTATTGTATCATAGACTGGATTATTCAGTTGAACAAATGAACTAGGTCGATATCTATCCACTTGGATAGATCTTGAAAATAATGAGAAAAGTAACTTGTAGAAGAAAATGACCAGTAGGATACCATTTATATGATATATAGCACATGTCCTATCACCCATTGTGTACAGATACATTTTTGTGTAATAAAAGTATAAAAACATGGAAGAAAGGGGTACACACACCACAAGCTAGCGTGTGAGTGTTCTGGGGGAGGAAAGGATAAGGAAGTATTTAAACAGTATTTGTATGATTTCTTTCTTACTAATATAGATCTGAGCAAATATGGTGAAAATGTAAACATTTCCTAAATCTGGGTGGTGAGCATGCATGGGGTTTGTTAAAACACTCTCAGTGCATTTCTATGTGTTTGCAATATTTCTTTCTCACAAAATGTCTGGAAGATTCTATAATAGGCTAGTAACAACAGTTATCTTTGAAGGTAGCATTGTTGGTATGTTTTTATCTTTCCTCTTTTATGTATGTTCTAAATTCTGTATCATTTTTACTATATACAATATTAGTGACCAAAACCCAAACAAAATTTTTAAAAATGAAGGCACATGTAAAAAACCTTTGTAAATTGTCTGCGTCATAGCAGTGCACCCCACCAATGATTCTTGCTGTGGGTTTTTATAGTTTTAAATTTTTTAATCTCCTTGACAATGCTCAGAAGTAGACACTATTATTGTCACCACTTCTCAGATGGAGAAATTTAGGATCCAAGAAATCAAGGAACTTTCTGAGACAGTAGAACCCATAAGAGGCAAAGCAGGGATTTGAACACAAACAGAGGGTCTCCTGGGCTCTGCTGTGGAAGGTGGCGGCAAGGGAGCCCCGTGCCTGCCTTCAGCCCAGCATCCAGCCAGAAGACCCAGGTGTCCAAAGCTGACTGGAATCCTGTCTCTCTGGGATGGGTGCAGACAGAGGCATGAATGACATGCTCCAGGAGCCCAGAGGAGGGAAAGTCTGTTCTTTGAGTGGTGGGCCTGCTGAGTGAGTCCAGAAAGTTATTGCAGGGGAGGTGACCTTTGGGCCAAGGCTTGAAGATCGAGGAGCACATTTACCAAGGACTTCCTCTGTGCTAAGTACCTCATGTACATTACCTCACGACAGCCCTGTGTGGAGGAGCTAGTATAAAACCCATTTTACAGACAAAGAGTTTCAGAGCATTTAAGTTACTAGCCCGGGGTCACACAGCTCGACATTGACAGAGCCAGAATTCAAATCCAAATTTGCTCCCCAGATTCACTCTTTCCTCTATATCAGGCAGCTTCGACAAGCGAGAGGAGGTGGCACAGGGGTTTTTGGGCAGAGGGCACAGCAGTGAGCAAATGCCTGGGGACAGGACAGGGCCCGGTGTGTTGGGCTAGAGACTCAAGATATGAAATTCAAGAATAAAATCCCCCGGACCATGGCCCTCCATGCAAAGGCTGGGCCAGGAGGAGGAGTGGAGGCTGAAACCGCTGAGCCCTGCGTGACTTTCCCGGGGGCCTGCCCCCACCCACCGGCTCTCGGAAGGCGCCCTGGTTCGAGGTCTTCCAGAGCTGCTGGGGCAGCAGTTTCTGGGTGAATGAAGCTTGTACGTGGACAAGAGGTGAAAATCCTCTCCACTCCGGGGGGTGATGCTGAGACTTTTCCAAGGTGGTGTAAAGCCCTAAGAGAAGGCCTCCCTGGGATCAGGCATCCAGAAGCCATCGGGAGTCATCAGCCTCCCTCCTTGAAGGGAAACAGCCTCTCCCAAGCAGGCAGGAATTTGGGCTGGGCTGGGCTCAGAATATCTCCCTGGGGCGTCCGGGACCAGCCCTGGCTCAGCGGCCGGCTCACCAGGCATGTCTCCTGGGCCCATCAGCCCCATGTTCCAATGATCCCCTCCCTGCCCACCACCTGCCTCCTCTCTTTACATAAATCCAGGTTCAAATCCAGGTGTGAAGAGAAGCTGCGGAAGGCACCAGGGTTAGTCAGGCTGATACTCCATGGCTGCCTCGTGTCGTTAACAGCCCTGATCCATGTGGCTCGGGGCCCACTGGACTCAGGGATTCAAGTTCAGGAAACAAGTGTGGGTTCCCAGAAGGGAGGTAACATCTGAATGCCCACTGTGTGCCCTCCTATTAATCTCCATCAGGGGTCCCTGCAGTCTGTTTTCCAGATGAGAAAACTGAGGCTCAGCAGCATGAAATGACTTGCCCAAGGTCATCGTTCTAAGAGGTGGAGCCAGAATTTGACATCAGGTCTCTCTACATCCGAGCCCACACTCTCAGCCATGGGGCCATACACCTGCTCCATATCCCTTCTGCAAGTCACATCTAGGGTGCTCCTGAGGCGGCTCAAAGTTCTTTCAGGTTCCCACCTATTGTAACCCTTAGTCAGGGAGGTGCCGTTCATTCCTTCTTCATCCCTCCCTTACTCTTAGCCAGGCTCTGCACCAGGCCCCATGCCCTGGTGGAGGGTACAGATGTACTTGTGGTTGATTGTGGTCAGAAGTAAGTGCTATCCCAGGGCTCGGAACAAAGTGCTGTGGGAAAAGCAGAGGTGGGAGGGAATAACTTCGACTTCAAAGAACAGGGGACATTTGGGAGGGGTCTTAGAGGATGAGTAGGAGTTCTCAAGGATGAGACAGTTAATGGAAAGAGGTAGATATCCAGGCCTTTGCCAAACTACCTGAGAGACCTAATTTGCACATTCCCTTTCCTGTGGAGCAAAGAGTTTAGGCCTTCAAACTGGGGCAAGCAGAGACCTGGATGAATACCTGGTCAATGCCAAAGTATGATGAACACTCGGGAACTTTGAAGAGGTTTGAGGTGGGCATCCCAGGCTCCGGGAAGCAGCACTCACCGCTTTAGGGTGAGGGTCTGGCTCAGCCAACTCATTCCCCCAGGCTGCCTTCCCAATCTACTCCTCCAGCAGGTGACTTTGTTTCCAAACTCCGGAGTCTTGGGGAGCAGGGAGGCCAAGGAGCTGGCCTCGATAGGGTGGGGCAGAACACGGCAGAGTTGGAAGCCTGTGGAAGTCAAATCCCATATCTTCCTCTTAATATCAGTAGCTGGCTTTCTTAACCTCTCTGAGCCTAGATGACCTTGGTCAACATAAACAGTGATGTTAATACCAACTTCCTGGAGCTCTGGGGAGAATAAAGGAGGGAGCAGGCACCCCGGGGCTGACTCTCAGTAGCCATTCTGGCAACACTAGCACAGTCCCTTGCTGCAATTCTGAATCCTTAGATAGCCCCAAACTGAAAGTGTTTTCATAACTCTGTTGGTGGCAAGACCTCATCATTTATTCTGCGTGATGTGAAAAATCATGTATTTTGCTGCAGAAATGTGAATACATTTGATTACAGTGGCTGATCAGGCCCCCGCTGAGACATTACATAATTTCAACGTATACACCACATCACCTTTCTAAAATCCAAGACATTCTAAATTCTTAATTGCTCCAGGCCTCACAGATTTCAGAAAGAGATGGTGGACCTGCAATGATTTCCCGTCTCTCCCCTGAAAGAGTAGCCATGATAGTCACTTCTCAATTAAAATGTGAGGCCAGAAAAGTCACCCTAACTCTCTCTGCCTCTTCCTCTGTCCTCACCTGCCCACATGGAAACCCTCTTTGGAAAGGGGTCCCTTCTAGAAAGAAATAAGGAAAAGGCAAACAGTAGGGAAATGGGCACAAGGCAGGGACAGGCAGGACCCATAAACATATGGAAAGTATCCAGCCTCTCAGTGATCAGAAACATGTAAAGTAAGACCATGGGGAAATGCTGCCAGACACCCACCCCATGGGCAAGGACCAAGCAGCGTGGTGAGACAGAGCACTGGGGAGAACAGGGTCAGCAGATACTCTGCCCATTGCTGGGGGAGCCAAGCTGGTACAGCCACCTTAGAAGACATTGCCATGGTCATGACCCAGCAAAGCCACTCCTGAGTAGTGTGGGGCTTTCTAATGTTTTTGTCTGAACCTACATTACCTACCCCTCCCCCCCCCACACATCCACTGCTATAGGTTGAATTGTGTTTCCCCCCAAAAAAGAGTCCTAATAATTCCCAGTACCTCAGAATGTGACCTTATTTGGAAAGGAGAGGCAATCAAGTTAAAATGAGGTCACTTGGGCCGGGCATGGTAATCCTAGCGCTCTGGGAGGCCAAGGTGGGAGGATCACTTGAGCTCAGGAGTTCGAGACCAGCCTGTGCAAGAGTGAGACACCGTCTCAATTAGCAATAAAAATAGAAAAATTAGCCAGGCGTCGTGTGCACACCTGTAGTCCCAGCTACTTGGGAGGCTGAGGCAAGAGGATCGCTTGAGCCCAGGAGTTTGAGGTTGCCGTGAGCTGTGATGACTCTACCCAGGGCGACAGAATGAGGCTGTCTCAAAAAAAAAAAAAAAAAAAAATGAGGTCATTCATATGGGCTTTAATTCAGTATGACTGGTGTCCTCATCAAAAGGGGAAATTTGGACACAGACACATGCACATAGGGAGAACACCATGTTAAGACAAAGGCAGAGATCAGGATTATATTTCTACCAGCCAAGGAATGCCAAAGATTGCCAGCACACCACCAGAAGCTAGGGAGAGGCAGGGGACGGATTTGCCCTTCCAGCTCTCAGAGGGAACTGACCCTGCTGATGCCTTGATCTTGGACTTGTAGCCTTTAGAACTGTGAGACGATACATTTCTACTGTCATGCCAGCCAGTCTGCTACGGCAGCCCTAGCAAACTAACGTATTCGCATCTGTACACACATCTGCGACAAAAGACACCTCCGGGGCAGGAGTTGGGGAGAGCTGGGAGGGACTTCTATGGAATTCTGGCGGCATGGGGTGGGGAGAGGTCCCAGCAAGGTGGAGGGATGTGCCCCCTTCCCTTCCAGATGCCATAGAGTGTAGAAACCCACAAGTGCTTCTTGGGACTGAATTCTGAGGCTGTGTTGAGGCCTTCAGGGAGGGCCTTAACGTGTGTCTAGAGCGAAAGAGCCGGCAAGCTGACATATGGCCCTACCCATTTTACCTCAGAGGGGTTCGGGAACAAGCCTGGGGTCACAGAGGAAGTGGTGCAGCCTGGAATCCACGTGGGTCTCACAGCCCCCAGAGCACTGTTCTCGCAGCCACCTGACAAACGTGGATCAAAACCAGCCTGACGCCCATTAGCACATCCACCTTCCTGCTGAGGAGACAAAAGGCCCTTGACGCACCAGAGCCCTAAAAACTTCCTCCCTCAAGGTTGAACGGCTGTGTTGTGTGAAGGTGCTGGGTAAGATGCATTCTATACTTAAGACTATATGATGGTTTCCCATTTCCCCTGGATTAATTCCAAACCCCAAGATCTATGCCCCCAGCCCCTGCCAACCTCTCCAACTCCATCTCCTCCATTCCCCCATCCCTCTGCAATCTCCTGTAGCCTGTCAACCTTATTCTTGCCTCAGGGCCTTTGCACCTGCCCTCCCCTGTGCCTAGAATGTCTTCCTCACTGATTGCAGCATTGCCAGCTCATCTTATCATTCAGGTCTCTGCTCAAATGCCCTCAGAGGCCCCACTTGGATGTCCATCCCCATCACTCCTGGTCCCCTTACGTTGCTTTATTTCCCTCATTGCACATATTCCTCTCTGAGGTGATACTATTTTTAAAACGTATTTACTTATTTGTCTATTTTCCACGTTAGAATATAAGGTCCTTGAAGACGAGAGCTTTGTCCCTTATCCTCAGTGGCTTAAACAGGGCTCAACATATAATAGTAGCTCAACAAATGAATGGCAAAAATTGTAAGGGTGGAGGGAGAACTGGCCCTAGGACAGAGAGGAGCTGAGGCCAGGTAAGACGGTGGCCGCCAGAGGCTCAACCTGAGGGCAGCACGAACCTTGGCCTCGTTAGTACCAGCCTGCAATGCACTGAACTGGCAAAGAAAGCCAA
Organism: Daubentonia madagascariensis; assembly: GCA_023783475.1. Taxonomy (NCBI): domain Eukaryota; kingdom Metazoa; phylum Chordata; class Mammalia; order Primates; family Daubentoniidae; genus Daubentonia; species Daubentonia madagascariensis. Next base: position 2,939,088 of record JAKFHU010002396.1, on the reverse strand, counting down.
GTCAGTAACTACAACTGCAGAAGGATGATGGAGTTATAACATCACTGTCAGGCAGCTATCCTTATACCAACTGACGCAGGCAAGAATCGTCAATAATGTTACAACTAGTGGGCAAAGGTTTGAGGGGGACGAAGCTTTCTACGTATTCACAAAGAATATACCCACAAGATTGCAAAGGAGGACACAGTTTCTTTACAGTGGGGAAACCTAACAGACAACACCTTAGACAAGCGGAGTTAGACCACCAGTGATGGGACGGCGTTGCTTCTGTGATATTCCTGCCAAAAGAGGAATGACTTAAATCTAATCATGAAGAATCATTGGAGAAACCCGGGTGAGGGGCATTTTACAGAATAACTGGACTGTATGCTTCAAAAAGATCAATGCCAAGAACGAGAAAGACAATCTAAGAAACTGTTCTAGATTAAAGGAGAATAAAAAGCAGCACATTGAATGGAAATTTCTTTTGCTTTAAATGATATTGGAACAATTGGCAGAATCGGAATAAGGTCTGTAGATTACCTAATAGTTTTGCATCAATATTAATTTCCTGACTTTGATAAGTGTACTATGGTTATATAAGACAATGTCATTTTAAAAATAAAACCAGCACATTGGAGTATTTGGGAGAAAGGGACATTATTCCTACAACCTATTCTCAAATGGTTCAGGAAAAAAGTAATAGAGAAATAAACACATTAAAAGAAAATAATCAAGCAAATGTGGTCAAATGCTAACAGTTGGGGGTGTGAGTAAAGAGCATATAGAAATTTCTTCTTGCAATTTCTCAGTAAGTCTGAAATTAGGCTGAAATTAAAAGTTAAACAGAAAACAAAACTGGGAGAAAAAGATGGCAGAGCCCGAGGACTGGAGGAACTGTCAGATGGGTGGGGCAGAGCACAGGGTCGCCTGTGTCCACGTCTGGCCACGTCAGGCCACAGCTGTCCCCAGCAATCTCGCCGTGGGGGTGCGAAGCTGATCGTGTACCTGGCTCACACAGGCCCGCGCCAGGCCCTGCTGGGCAGTGTGGGAGGGGCCCCGGGCGGGGCGTGCAGACCAGGTTCCTCGCCCCTGCTCCACCACCTTGGGCATGTCATTCCCCACTCTGCACCTCACCGTCCTCCTCTGACAAATTGGAGGAGACAACTGGCAGCTCTCTGGGGTTTCTTCCTGCTCAAATGCTGTCGTGATATTTCTAGAATCCCATCTGGGCAGAGCGACACATTTCTCCAAGGAGTGTAATTCCTTTGGCGAGTGTGTTTACTTTAGTTTAGCAGAAGGAAGGAGGGCAATCAAGGCACTGAGCAGAGTGGGGACCGGGCCTCCTCCCAGTCCTGGGGGGCTTCCCCACCTCCACCCTGCCCTAGCCCCGTTGCCAGGCATCCAGATACCGAAGTGCGGATAAAATCCTCCTCCCATTTAGAAAGAGGCAGCTGGCAGGAGCGGGTCAGTGACCAGAAAGTGACTCTGGTCCCAGCTCTGTCAGAGACTGGCAGCTCATCAGTTTGCTCTTCTGTAAAATGGACAGAGCCATGCTTGGTTTCACACTCAGCCATGAGGACACAGTGACTTCACCTCTGCATCCTCCCTGGCACAGGCTCAGTAGGTGACTCCAAATTGGAAGTGGGGTGCTCAGATGGGATCCCCAAGGCACCCCGAGAAGCCCCCAGCCCTGAGGCTCCTCCTCACCCTCACAGCCTGTGTTCCTACAGGGCCTGGCCCCCAGCCTCACACAAACGCCCTGGCATCTGCTGAGACCCCAGCCTGGCTCGGGGTCGTGGTGGAGGTCAGGGGTGGCCTGGAAACTTACAGCCTGGACCTTTGGATTTGCCCCTACCCCTAACACATGGCAGAGACCCAGGGGCACCCTCCCTTACAGGGGAAAGCACGGGGTCACTCTCCTGTGACAGGCCCATGTCCAGCACCTCCCAAGGGCCCAAGGCCCAGCCCCACAGCTTCCTCCTCAGCCCATCAGTCCTGCCTCCTGCTTCTGGCCTCTCTCAGCTGCCGTTTTCGGGCAGAAGGCAGCTGGACCGCAGGAGCCTACGAAATGGAGGGTGGAAACCTGGGCTTCCCTCTGTCTCCCTTTCTGTACCTGGCCCCAGTCCTAGCAGCAGTTGTGGCCATGGGGCCCTCCTAGCACCCCAGGGAGCCTGGTGTTTCTCCAAGAACGTCACCACCACCATCTCAGGGAGCCCTACGGCAGCCCTGAGCTCTGAGGCCGCTGTTGGCCCTGCTGTACAGCTGGGAAAACAGAGGCTTAGAGTGGCTGCTCGGCTTAAAGGGAAGAGCTCAGACTCCACATGGCTCTGTGACAGCCCAGTCGATGGTGGGTGAGGTGAAGGGTCTGCAGAGTCCAGGGGGACATTTCCTGCAGAAATCTTGAGGTGGGTGGGGGTCCCCTGCCCAAACCTTGCCCAATTCCGGGGCTGGGAAAGAGAACAGGGTTTGGAGTCATAAGTTTGGGCTGAAGATCTGTCATCTATTAGTGGTACAGTCTAGGGACAGTCACTTCACCTCTCCCAGCTTCAGTCACTTAATCAGTAAAATGGGGGTCATAACTTCCTAGGGCTGCAGTGAGGAGAAGGCAGGTTTTCCTATGTGCAGAATGCTGCGCCGGAGGCCATCATCCTTGTCATTGCCTGGCTAACATTCGTAAATTACATTTGGTACGTGCAGTCACTGGGCCAGTCACTGTGCTCGGCATTTTCCTGAGTATCATCAGCTCATTGCATCCTTGAGACATACCAGTCTGGATGCGTCAGAAGAGGGAAAAGGGCCTGGACCTCAGCTCCTTTGGAAATTTCAGCACCACCCACCCAGCGTGACCTGTGGGACCAGGTCCCCACAGCTGGCCTTTCAATGGCCATCCCACCTCCGGGTTTCTGCTCAGATGGGTCCTTCTGTCTGAAATCCTTTTTTGCCCATTAACTTCTTGTTTTGAGATTATAGCCTGGCAAGGTGACCCATGCCTGTAATCCCAGCACTTTGGGAGGCTGAGGTGGGACGATTGTTTGAGGCCAGGAGTTCAAGGTTGCAGTGAGCTATGATGGTGCCACTATACTCCAGCCTGGGTGACAGTGAGACCCCGTCTCTACAAAAAAATTATAAAAATTAGCTGGGCATGGTGGTTCGCGTCTATAGTCCCAGCTACTCAGGAGGCTGACGCGGGAGGATTGCTTGAGCCTGGGAGTTTGAGGTTGCAGTGAGCTATGATCACGCCACTACACTCTAGCCTGGATGACAGAGTGAGACCCTGTCTCTAAAACAAAAAACAAAACAAAAGAAATTGTTGTCTCACAAGAAGTTGCAAAAATAGCACAGAGAAGTCCCCTGTACCCTTCATTCAGCTTTCCCCTGCCGTGACATATTATGACACAGATTTAAATTCAGCATCAGCCACTAGCCTGGGACAAAATATGTAACTTTCTGAGCCTCAGTTTCCCCACCCATAAAGTGGGGGTGATTGCCTTCATGTTGTCAGGGTGGGATGGGATAAGCATAGCTGATGCTTGGAGAGCGTAAGTCCCCGGCAATGGGTGGTGTTTACAGTGATCATTGGATTGTACGTGTTGTCACATCTACCCCAGACCGATGCTAGTATGTTTTAGCACCTTCCTCACACCACTACAATGTATTCAGGGACAAACTTTCATATCTCATATCTCAGTGCCAGCACAGGGCCTGACACACAGTAGGTGCTGAATAAATATGAAAAGATGGTGTCTCCTGCCAGGCAAGCTTTTCCTTGACTCATGGGCCCTCTTTAACTTTACCTTCGTTCCTGGCCCCCAAGTGCATGGCAACTGCAGGCAAACCCCACGAGGGAGGGCCATGGTGAGGGAGGCAGCCACACTTAATCCTCTCTGTTGCTAAGAAGCCTTCCAGGGGGACCTCAGAGGCCCTTTAGAGCTGTCCCTAGAATCAGTGGCGAGGCTGCAAACCTGGCAGTGGCATTTGGGGGAGAAACCTCATACCAGGATAGAGCCCAGAAAGTAGCCAGCCTGGAGATAAGCCAGGCCACTCTTTCTTATTTGTTTGTTTGTTTGAGACAGAGTCTCACTCTGTCGCCCCAGCTAGAGTGCCGTGGTGTCAGCCTAGCTCACGGCAACCTCAAACTCCTGGGCTCAAGCCATCCTCCTGCCTCAGCCTCCCAAGCAGCTGGGACTACAGGAGTGTGCCACCACACCTGGCTGATTTTTTTCTATTTTTAGTAGAGAAAGAGGAGGGTCTTGCTCTTGCTCAGGCCGGTCTTGAACTCCTGAGCTCAAGAGATCCTCCCGCCTTGGCTCCCAGAGTGCTAGGATTACAGGCATGAGCCACCATGCCCGGCCCAGGCCACGCTTTGGAAAAAGCACTGGGCTGCGGACTGGGAGGCCTAAGCTCAAGTCCTGGCACTTAACTAGCTACAGGTTTTGGACATGTCTCTCAGCCTCATTAAACCTTGTTTTCCTCATCTGTAGGATGAGGTTGCCATGTGGGTAAAGGAGCTCATTGTGCAAACAATGCTAGGTTAACCACTAAGTCCTATATTCACATAGGCGAGGGGATTATCTTTGGCCTTTCTGTGTAACATTTGTAAGCTAACGCTTCTGAGCACTACATTTTGTGTGGGTATTTTTAGATATGTTACCTAAATTAACTTTTACATGTCGGTGAGCTGGGTGTTTTTATCTCTAGCATACAGGCACAGAAACAACCCCAGTATCATGCACAGCTAGAATTCGGAACCCAAGTTGGCCTGACTCCAGGGTCCATGATTCTATAATATATGGCAAGATGCTGGCTGGGGTTGTGATACTTTCCTAGGGCTGAGTTCCTAAAGGCTGGATCCCTGTTGCTTGCAGCTGGCTGCCCTGTTCCACGACCTATAAAGCCTCAAGGAACTCACATAAAGTACAAAGATTTTTAGGCTGGTCCCTTAGTGTTAAATTTGCTCATTTTTTCCAGGAAGGAAACTAAGGCCAGAGATAGGAAGGAACTTGCCTAAGATTACCCAGCAGGTTAGGGTCAGATTTAGTTCCAAAAGTCCATCCCCACCTCACTCCTCCTCAAGGCTCCTTCTCCTCCCCAAGCTGCAGGGGCTCAGTTTCCCAGGAATCAGGGAACAGAGCTTGGGTGTCGTCCCCAACTTCAAGGCTCACTGGAGAAACTGCCTGCTCAGCTGCCCAGGGTGCCAGGGACCCCCTGATATGGGGCCCTCATGTCCAGGATGTCCCTGGGCAGCTTCACCAGGCTCTGTCCTGTAAAGGGGGCGTAGTACCCTCTGCCCCTTCTCTGGATCCAAAGTGGAGGCACATTCCCAGAGGTACACAAAATTATTTAAGTGGTCACTGCCTTGGCACTAAATTACGTGGTGAGGGGGTTATATGCCCTTTATTTCCCTTCCAGCCTTTCTGATGACAGGCTTGGAGGAGAAAGGCTCCCGTGGGGCTAGTCTTTCACGCCTGACACCTGCACCCCTCCCTTTTGAGCAAAGGGAAGGCAGAAATGCAGCTGGCTAGAATTTAATGACTTCGTTTTGTTTCCATTATACGTATTTTCACCATTATAATCATTATGGTGATTTACAATGGCTTTCCTTTCAAGGGAGAGATACAGTTTCTCCTAAAAATAAATGTATTTACAGTTTAAAACAGCAGTTAAGAAAGAGTGTTCAGTAAATTGTCCGGTTGATGGCACTTCGGCAAACACCAGAAGGCTGACTGGAATGAGGGGCACCAGGAAGTGCACTCGGGATAACCCGCCAGGCCCTGACGGGATGGGGGCCTGGAGGACACGGCACCTGGGAACGGGGACAGGACTTGGGGACCCCAGCCCCACCAGGGTCTGCTCAGTGCCATCTGAGCACCAGGCATGGGTGTTAAAGTCAGTGGTTTCAAGTCTGTGGTCCAGGCAGGGAGAGGGTGGCCAGGTACCTGGGGTGGGGGTGGGGGGGTGTCTTTTCCTACTAAGTGGTTCTTGGAGACCCTCCAAGCCCCTGTCTCAAAGCCTCAGTTGGGATCACCTGCTTATTCCTCCTTGCCCCCAGGGAGAAAGCTGATTACATAGCTCAGAATTGAACACCGTGGGACCCAATTTAATTCCTGAGTTTTCCTATCAGGAAATGAGGCCGGTGCTGCCATTAATAAATAAGGCCTCTACAAACTCGGACTGAATGTAGAAGGCTGTGGGCAGGGTTTCCCACTCATTCTGGATCCCTCTGCAATCAGGTAAAAGTCCCAGCCCCAACTCCCTAGGAGCCACCCCATTCCATGCCCGCACTATGGTGATGGCCATGCTAACATCTTCATCAGTCACAGACCCATGGCCAGAGAGCCACATTAAGCCAGAAGAAATATGCAGACACCTGTCATACATTGTGTGTATATCTATGAGACGTAGTCTGGCCAGGCAAGAAGAATGTAAAAAGAAATCAGAATAGAAAAGCAAACATGTGTGTTTAATTTAATCCAATCAAGTGGTGACGCCATCTGGAGAGGGAGGCAGACATAGGGTATTAGGTTTGTATAACTTGGATCCAGAGGTCATGGGTCAAGGGACCAGCCAAATTGGAGGGCACAGGCCATCAAAAAGGGCATAGCATGTCCATCAGTGGCACAGGAGAACTGTATCCTATGTTTTGGTGAAACAACAAAAAAGCCAACCTTAACTCAGTCCACTGAGGTGGAAGATTTCAACCTGCTTGGTATAACCCAAGTTACCTTTGATGGCACAATCGTCTTCTCCTTAGTGAGTGGATTTTAACCCAGGAAGATTAGAATTTAGAAAATAGAGATGATAAAATAAACCAGCACCCATAGTGTTTATACATTTATGTTAAGTGTAAGTTAGGTCAAGTTCTGTGTGTTGGTGCAGAAAGTCCTGTATTTGTGATAATTAAGAACATTCGACCATTGAGTTTCTCATGAATGTGATCGAGTAATTGACTTTAGTCCAAATTTTAAGTTGAAAATTTAAGAGAATTTGACAATATCTGTAAACATTATTAGAATATTTAAGATGACTTAATATTCATTTTGCTTATGTTAGTTTTTTTAGATTTGAAAGCATTTTCTGAAATCCTTGGGAACATTTTGTTTCTTATTCCATAAAAAATGGAATTCATTGTATTCACAAATGCAGTTTAGAATATCAAAGGCAGTGCTATCCAGTTTAAATATAATGCAAGCTACACATATAATTTTAAATTTTCCAGGAACCCCTTTTTTTTAAGAGTTGGGGGTCTCACTATATTGCCTAGGCTGGACTCACACTCCTGGGTGATCTTCCTGACTCAGCCTCCCAAGTAGCTGGGACTACAGATGCACATCACCATGCCCAGAAAACACCATTTTTAAAAAGTAAAAAGGAATAAGTAAATTTAATTATAATAATAAAATGCATTTAACCCAACATATCCAAAATATGATCATTTCAACATGTAATTCACATAAAAATTAGTAACAAGATATTTTACATTCTTTTTTGAACTCATCTTCAAAATCTGTTGTGTATTTTATACTTTACACATCTCAGTCTGGACTACCACATTTTAAGTGTGCGTTTCTAGTGGCTGTCACATTGGACAGAACAAATCTAAGGGAATTTAATTAGCTACATTTGTAAAGGGTATTTATTATTTAAGGAAGCTTGCTCTGTTCAACTTGATTTGCTCAAATATTCATCAAAGGCTTCTTGAAAGTCATTATTAAAAATTACTGGGCTTACAAGTAAAATGTGATTTGTATGTTGAACTCACAAGTTAAGGAAAAAACAGATTTTTCAATTTGTTAATTTAAAAGAATGAAATATTATTTTTAAAGTAACCATGAACAGCCTTTTCAGCGCACAAAAGCAGCCCTTGAGGACCTCACCAACCACAACAAAGACAGGGTTAGTGTCACAGACCTCAGCGCTGCCCTGGCTGGAAATGCCTGGTTCTTTGTTACCACATTGTAGTGTCAGATCTGGACAAACCCTTATAGATCGTCTGTCCAAAGCACCCCCATTCCAATGATGGAAAAACCGAGGCCCAGAGGAGAAAAGAAGCACAGCCACACAGTGAATTAGGGGCAGGGCTGGGGCAAAACCTGGGGTCTCCTGACCCAACCCCAACCTCCCCAGTCAAGGGCTTCTAGTTCATTCTCTCTGCCCCTTCATCCCCCATTGGCTGATCAGGAAACTAAGGCAGAGAATTGGAGGGTCCTGGGCCCAGGCCTTTGGGGAGCACCAGTGGCGCATTGGAAGGCCCGGACCTCTAAGCTCTGGTCATTCAACAACACAAACCAAGGCCTGCTGAAAGGCCAGCTCAGAACCCAGGCTGCCGGGGCAGAGAAATCGTGGTGTGAGGCTCAGGACAGAGCACAGTGCTGGGACTGGGAAGGGGAGCAGGAGAGGGAGGTCTGCCAGGGCCCAGGAGACCCAGACTCCACTGGCCTGTGGTCCCCAGGGCAGAGCCAGGCACCCCCACCCCAGACACAGCTCTTGGGGTGAAAGCCTGGAACTCCTTCATGGGCCTCCTTCTCCGGCTACCTTTCCTCCCTCTTCATCGTTTTTCTTTCTTTCCTTTTCTTTTTCTTCTTGGAGGCCCTGACCCCCTTTCCCCAACATGGTCGGCCCAACACAGACCCCCCACAAGCAGATGGGGGTCACCCTTGCCCTCCGAGGGCAAGGGCCTGCTGGGGTTGGGGCCTGGCCGGCCAGGGTGGAGAGCAAGACAAGCTCGGGCAGGCCCGGGGCAGCAGCCCCACGTCCCTCACGCCCGCCCTGGAGGGGGCCGGGGCTCCTGTGCATGCAGTCCCCCTTCTACTAGGAAAGCCCTTCCTGCCAAGCCGCACGTCTCCGCAGTGGGACATATGCCACTGGCGACCCGTAAGAGAGCTTAGGAAGTCGCATTTGATGCTGTTAAATCCCACAGTGAGGAGCTGATGCCCTCACAGCACTGTCTGTCTTACACACAGTCGAGAGGAAAACAACCCTGGGAGCGGGTGGCCTGCGCCACCTCCCTCTCCTTTCCCCTCTACCGGACAGGGTGGGCTCTGGGCCTTCGCATTCTATTCACTTTTTGCTAGAGCGTAATAGAAATTGGGTTTTATTACCACTTATTTTTATGCTTCCCTTTACTTTTTATTTATGGCAAATGATATTGGTTTTCCATTTACAATAGTGATGTAAACTTTCCTTTCAAAACTGAACTCGTACTAGTAACAACAAGTGAGTCAACTCAATATCCATACAGTTTCAAAAACATGTACTAGATAGCGGCACTGTTCAAGGCTGGTTCCCCTGGCTGGCTGCCAGGCGGGCCTGCCCAGGCTCGGGCGCCAAGGGCTTCCGGGGCCCTCGTTCCCACTGGGGGGCTGCGGGAGGAGCCCTGGTGGGGGAGGCCAACGGGCCCCTGCAGACCTTTCGGACCTGGCTTACTCCTGAGCCTGTGGTTGGGCCTCCCCGGGGAAGGGTGGAGAGGGTGGCCTTGGTGGAGACAGGAAAGGAAGGCCACTCTCGGGCCACCTGTCTGTCTCAGCACAGGGGCAGAAGGCAGCTGAGCTCCTGGCCAAGGCTCAGCTCCCACCCCCTGCAGATCAAGGGGGTGAAGCTGACCCCACCCACCACAATGGGCCAAAGGCACACAAATTCCCACTCCCAGAGCCAGCTGACTTTCCCTGAACCTGTGAGGCTAGGGGGCTTGGAGCATGTGCCCGCATATGGAGGCAGAGAGAAGGGGCCCCTTAAGGTGGCCCACATGCACCCAGTCCTCTGAGCCGCTCAATGCCCCCTTGCCTATGTCTTCCCGGGTCTCCCCTCCCCAGGCTGAAAGCACTTGGCTCCCCCACTGCAGGGTGAACCTGACCCAGAATTCTGGTCCCACACCAGTTTCTCACCCCCAACAATGTGAGAGCCCAACAGGGGCAGGATCTCTCGCATCTCTAGACCCCCGCCCAGCTCCAGCAAGCTTGAATCCCACACTCAGCAGGGCCAGCAAGTATCTGGGGTGCACAGCCCAGCATCCCAAGCTTTCTGGCCATCTGATCCCCTGGCCCAGGTGGCAAGGGTGTCTTGGTACCTGGGGGCAGCTCAGGATGGGAAATGGTGACCCTCAAGGGCCTTCCTGCTCATTTGTGCCCTAGACTACCCCAATCGATTGTGCCAAACCCACCAGTGTCTGGCTGTCCGGAACTCCCCAGGTCTGCCCTGAGTTCTGTCTCTGGGACTGTTCTCCTGTGAGTGACATGGGCCTGGTGGGCCCCGAGCTTCAGCTTTGGCATTGAAAATACAATCATCAGTGGCCCTGCCTCTCTGGAAGGTGCATGGCTCCCTCCTGAGAGTTGGCAAGAAATAGGAAGAGAAGTTGCTAAACCTAAGGGTGGAAGGCGCGCCTCTCTCCCCAGACCCTGGGGGCTGTCGGTAAGACTCGAAGTGTCTGCCCGAGCTCTCTCACTCCCAGGGGCCTCTCAGGACTGAAGCATTGTCTAGGCACAGCCCTGGCCCCTTGGGGCCTCCTGTGCCCTCTCCAAGTCGCAGCTGCTGTTGGCACAGCGGGAGGCTCCCTGGGACCTGAGTATAGTATTGGCTAACAGGTTCCAGAAGGGTGACCGTGAGAAAACAACCAGAAAAGAGACCAGGAGGGCAGGACCCGGGTCCTCCAGCATGAGTGGCAGGAGGCAAGGGAAGGGGGGGCTACCTTCAAGGGCTGCCATCAACGATCCAGCGGTCACAAGGAAGAGCCACATGTCTGGGGCCATCTCTGACTGCTACACATGCCCGCCAGCGGGAAGCACCATCCTGGGGCCGGGCGGCAGACACGGCCGCTGTGCGCCCCTCTCGCCTGCCTGCTCTGCCCTTTGCTGTTCCTGCTTGTGTCTTTCTCTCTGCTGCTCTCTTAGACGCATGTGACCAAACCCAGACTGTGAATACCTCTCATACCTCCCTGTTCTGCTTGTGGTTTTGGTCTCCAGGAAGCTGGGCTGGGGTTACAGGGGCTGGGTGGGGGGAGAGCACAGCTGTCTTTGCTGGGAGCCCCCCGAGCCTGGCTGAACCCTGACAGTCACGGAGCCAGACACACACACACACCCATGCATACACACTTCCCCGAGGGTCTTCTAAGGAGGAGGGAAGTGGAGGGGCCGTGCCTCATTTCTGGGGCCAAAAGGGAGAACTGATAGGTAGCAGATGCTCCATCCATACATGTTGGAAGAGTGGGTGACTGACCCATTTGTCTGTCCTATTCCATGGAATCCGGCTTCATGGGATTAAACCCCAAGGCTAACCTTGACCTTGGGAGCAATGGGAAGAAGGAGGGTGTGGTCTCGGTGCACTTTTGAGAGACTAGAGCCTAAGCCTCCCCTCTGAGAAACAGAAATGGGAAGGGTCTGAGAGGTGGCCATCCCGCACGTCCTCTACACAGAAGAGAGCCAACCCCCCTGAGATGGCACAGAGGCCAGCGGCCCCCAGCCCTGGGTGCCAGGCAGGGCATTCCTCTGTGGGAGTCAGGCAGGGGGCTGGGCCTACGAGGATGAGCAGGATGTCAATGGGCAGCTGTGGTGGGAGGCCTCAGGGCTAGAAGGAACTGCAGGAGCCAAGGGCTGAAGGAAGGGAGCCACGAAGGGGGAGGGAGAAATACTGAGTTGTCCAGTCGCGCTGCAGAGGACTGACACTACAGGAAGGAGGCAGGGACCAGGTGTGTTTAATTCACTGCTGTGGAGCAGACAGTAGGTGCTGAATAAATGTCTGTTGAACCGACACAGGAATAGACAATTTGGTTGTCCAAGCAGAACCCTGGAAGTGGTTGAGCCCAGAGGGGACTGGTTCCAAATCCTGGCCCTGCCCCGCATGACACCATCTCAGGTTCACCCCTCCTGGCCCTCCACTCCCTGCATCGTCGCTTGTCTTCACTTCCCCACCTGTGGGGCGGGGAAGACTCCTCCTCCCCTGGGTGCGGTCCTGGGGAAGCATTTGCGGTGGCAGGTTTGGGAGCCACCTGGAGCCAGGCCCCTCCCGCAGTGAGACCCCGCCCAGCCCTGCCCCCGCTCTGGGCCCTGCCGCAGGCGCCCCCTGGTGGACAGTCCCTGGCAGCACAGGTCGGCGCACGGGTGCCTCCAGCTCCCGGCTCAACTCCCGAGACCGCGTGTGGAACTCCGGAGTGCACTCCGTGGAAGGCGCAGAGAGGAAACCTCATCCCTGCCGTCAAGGAGCACGTAGTTCACAAACACAAGTGACCAAACCACAGGCCAGGTAAGGGTAAGACGAACACAGTGTGAGGTCTCCTGGTCCTAAGAGAAACGCGTCTGAGATGGGCTGGGAGGGATGGCTGGACTTCCATTCCTGGCAATGCGGCAGGTGGCCTGTGCTGAAAAGTCTCCTGATACAAAACACCAAAAAAATATTTTAAGTCATCTTTAAAAACGTATGGCTGAGATGGCAAGAAATGAAGGGAAATAATCAGAGGTCAAAAATGACAATGAAGCACAAATCCAAAGAGATCATTGTGAGCAGAAGCAGCAGTTGCCCTGAGGCATCTGTTGGTCCAGGTGGCCAAGAGCTTCGGTGTAATGAGCCTGGATGAAACCTAAAGCTGAGCAAAGTGGAAGCAAAATCAGAAACCCCCACCTAAAAGAAAGGGCACTAAAGTACAATACCCGCACTGGTAAACTTGGAGAGAAAAACTCCAAGGAGCTGGCACAGAATGTGCCTGGCTTAGCTTTGACCGTGACTGGAAGGAAAAGGAACATCAACCCTGAATGCCCCTGACCACAAGTTGGCCACAAATAGGTCTGGAGGTGGAATTCACAGTACTTGTGTGGCAAAAAACAACAACGCAACAAGAACCAACCAAACAAAAGACAACCTAAGAATTTAAAGTAGAGTGGACAGTAGTTCCCCAGGCTCTAGGCAGAAATGAATGGTGAAAATTCTCTCAGGCCCCAAAGAATCCCCACCGAAAAAGTTCCAAGGAACGTGAGCTCACATGTGCAAAAATCACAAACACGGGACACGAGGCAGTTTCAGGGAGAATGGCACAAGGCAGTAAACAAAAGACTCAGACCTTCAAAAACTTTAGATATTGGAATTATGCGATATATAATATAAGGATGTTTTATATGCTTAAAGAAGTAAAAGTTGGTAATTGAAGGTATAGATAAGGAACAAGAGACTATTAAAAATGACCAGGAAGATTTGAGGGAAAAAAAGCAAGTAGTACCTGTATAAATTATGTAAAAACATAATATTTGAAACTAGAAACCCAATGGACAGATTAAACAGCAGGTTAACATAGCTGGAGGGAGAACTCATGAGCTGAACAATGGATCCGAAGAACTTACCCAGAATGGAGCACAGAGAGACGAAAAGATGGAAAATATGAAAGAGGTTAAGAGACATAGAGGATGAACAAGGTCCTGAATATGTCCAATCAGAGTTCTGGAAGGAAATGGAAAATTTCCAGACTGATGAAAGACGCAACCCTCAGATCCTGGAACCTGCCACAACCCAAGCAGGATAAATGAATTTTTAAAACACCAGGCACTTATGGTAGCAAAATAGTTGACCACTAGAGAGAAGATGAACTATGCAGTAGACTGGCAGATAACTTCTCAAGACCAATGATGAAGCTAGAAGACAATGGAAGCATCTCAAAGTGTTAAGAGAAGATAACCATCAGCCTTGAGTGTCTTTCAAGAATGATGCTGAAAAGATACATTTTCACATGAAAATGGACAATATTTACAACTAACAGACCCTTACCTAAGGGAATTCTAGAGGATGTTCTTTAAGAACAAGGAAAATAATCCCAGGAAGAAAGTCTAAGATGCAAGTAGGAATGGTGAGCAAAGAAATACATGAACGCAGAAGTGGATCAAACAAGTATTTTTTAAAATGTTTATATTTTAGAGAAGGGGTCTCGTTGTGTCACCCAGGCTGGAGTGCAGTGGCACAATCACAGTTCACTGCAGCCTCACCTCAAACTCTTGGGCTCAAGTGATCCTCCCTCCTCAGCCTCCCAAGCAGCTGGGACTACAGGCATAAGCCACTGCACCCAGCTATTTTTAAAAATCTTTTTAGAGATGGGGTCTCAATATATTGCCCAGGCTGGTCTCAAACTCTTGGCTGCAAGCAATCCTCCTGCCTCGGCCTCTTGAGTAGCTGGTATTACAGGCACGAGCCACCTCACCTGGCTAAGTAAGCATTGATTATATAAAATAATCACAAAAATGTTTAATTTGTAGGGTTAGAAAATAAATGAGATAAAACTAAAGAACCAGAAAATGATAAGAAATGAATTGGTAAGGAGCAATCAGAGTGGAAAACGTCTATTATTTGGTGGGAGGGCAAAATATTGACTAGCGTTTGGCCTTGTTAAATTAAACGTGCATGCTAAGCTAGTACAGCAATACAGTGGGTGCGGGGGGGATTTCCTGCCATAAAGCCAAAAGAAGGCAGGAAAGGAAAGAGATGGAATAGGAAGAACAGGACAAACAGAAGGATGGGTAGGTTTCAGCAGGTAGATTGGGTGTAGGGTGGTGGGAAGGGTACTCCTGGCAGGGGGCACAGGGTAAGTAGAGGCAGGACAGTCTAACGTGAGTGTTCCTGGGGCTGGATGGACATGACTCATCCCAAGCCACCCATGTTTCATGGACATGAAGCTTTGAACAGGAAGCTGGAAGGTGTACCCAGCTGGCTGCCCAAATCGATGAGCTCATTTTTATGTATGACTCTTGGAGCCAGGACCTTCTGAACTCAATTTGCAAGAGAGAGACCTGGTGGCTCTGCATCCTGTGGAAAACCCAAGCATTTTTCATCCAGACCGTTTCTCTCTCCTGACCTCGGCCCAGACAAGTGGAATAAGCAACATGGTTGAGGGAAGCCCGACTGTCTGACCAGAGGAAAAGAGGACCTAGAACTGCTAGCCCCCCACCCCCACCACGTGGCATGGGGGAAGTTTAACGCTGACTGGTACTTACTGAGCACTTCCTGTTGTGCCAAACACTTCACATGGAATTTTTACCCTCAGTTCTCACAACAACCCAACCAAGTAGGTTGCGTCCTTAGCATACCCTTGCAGATAAGGACGCTGAAGTTAGAGAGGTAGTTTGCTCAAGATCCTACAGCTGAGAAGTAGTAGGGTTAGGCTCTTAGTCTAAAACCCTGGGCTCTTAACCACAGGCAATTCAGCCTCTTGGGGAGGGAGAGTTATTGTCTAAGCATAGAGGCTTTGGCTGAAACAAGACACCTCTGCCAGGAAAGGCTCTGGTTCTATCAGACCCTAAATTTTGGACCAGCCCTGTCCCCAGCCCAAGCCGAGCCCACTCCTCAGTCTCTGGAGTCCTGCAACTCCTCAGTCCTGACCACAATCTCCAAACCAGCCACAGCCAACACTTGTCTTTCCTGAGGCCCAGCGTTTTCTACCATAGTCTAAATATTCAGCACCTAAATGTATATACATTATCCCTAATCACTTAGTCACTCATTCAACACAATCATGTGTTCCAGGTGCTGGGGACACAGCACTGACCAAGACAGACAAATATTCCTGTTCTTGTAGAGCTTACATTTTAGTGGGAGACAAAAGTAATAAACAATAGAAATAATAAATAAGTAAATTACATGGAGAAAAGAAATAGAGCTGCGTAAAAGGGGTTAGGAGTGCCAGAAAGGGGTTACGATTTTAAATAGGGTAGTATCTTAGCCTGGCCTCCTCCCTGACAAATAGAGCTTGGGACAAAGGGGCTTGTTCGCAGATAGGTTATTTGAGAATGTCATCCCAGGGAACAGATTGAGGGAAGAAGGAGGAGTGAAACAGGAACAGAAGGAAAGTCAGTAAAAGGAGGCATCACTGAGTTGGCCACACCATGGGCAACTGGCGCGCGATCTCAGGCTTCTAAAATGGTTCTCAGAACTGTCTGCCCCATGTGTAGCCTCCATTCCTACCCCCCCATTGCACCAGCACTGGTGTGGCCAACAGAGAGAAGGAAAAGGCATCCTGTCTATTTGATAATTGTAGGCCTTTCTTGCGGTAGAGCATCTCTGCATTAACAGAACATAAAGACATAAAGAGCTACATGCTTTGTGCCCACCCATGAGCCTCCACCCCAGATACCCTTGTCTCTGGTGTTCCAGTCTTGCTACTTCCAGGCCCCTGCCCAGGAGTCTATGTATGTCCACACCTCCAGCCACTTGTCCTTCCATACACAGTGGATGACCAAAGGTATGCTCCCATCTCTGCCCACCTCGAGGATTTTCCTTCATCATTGTCCTTCAGAGTCACCTCTGAGTGAGGCCGTAGTGCAGCTTCTGCCTATTTCTGGACAGACGCTATCGTGCTGCCCTATTTGTGAACCAGGCATGAGGTTTTCCTCCTCTGTCAAGGGGAGCTCCCTTGAGGCCAGAGACATGAGTTAAAAGAGAAACACGGATGCAACAGAGGTTCGTACTGTCTGTCCATGTAACTTACTTGTGCCTTCTGGTCCTGTCTAGACCTGAAGCTATTTGTTGTACAATGGATTGCTGCTGCCCCTCTCACCTGATCTTATAACCTGGTGTGTATGATAATACTCAGCTTGTGATGGGGCCTTGCAGTCACCTAGTCATTGGTGACCCATCATTAGGCACAAGTCTCTATCAGGACCCAGTAGCACCCCAGGAGATGATTTTCAAATGACAAGCATTTCTCTGCTACAGGAATTATGGCTTTGGTCCAGCACTTGCAGGTTTGTGCTGCAAATTCTCTTGCCTTAGAGATTTCCAGAGACTCCACATAGCATCCTTACTCGTCTGGGTGGGTCTGATGGCCAAGGTGGCACAATAGCTTGCACTACCACCTGGACCTGCCACAGAACCTTCTCTTACTCTGGGCCCCACTTAGAACTGGTAGCCCTCCAAGTCATATGATAAATGGGTCAGACAGGATGCTCCAAAGCCCATTGAGGCCCACCATGTACTGTGCCTTGTTCTTAGTGGTGGGGGGTGCAAGGTGCAAAAGCTTGTTCTTTACCCTGGAAGCAGTATCCCAGCATGCCTCAGACCTTGGGACCCCTAAAATCTTCCCCAATATGGCAGCCATCTTTGTGGGGTTTATTTCCCACCTTTTAGCATATAGAGGGCAGCAATTCTCAAACTTTTTGAACACAAGACCCCTTTATGTTCTTACAAATTATAGAGGACCCCATAAAACTTTTGTTTATGTGGGTCAGATCTACTGATATTTATCATATTGGAAATTCAAACTGAGAAATTAAAAATATTTATTTAATACATTTTAAAATAGCAAGAATAAACTCATTACATGTTAACATAAATAACATTCCCTATGAAAAATTACTAGAGATTTTGAACCCCCCAAAATTACTGGGATGAGTGGCATTGTTTTACATTTTTGCAAATCTCTTGAACATCTGGTTTTGTAGATGCTCATACTTGCTTCCTTACTCAATCTGTTGAGATATGTTGTTTGGCTGAAGTATATGGAAAAAAATCTGGTCTCACAATATGCACTTGGTAAAAGGAGTAGAATATCAATAGCCTTTTTTAGATGATTATAGATATTCTTCTCTGATACTACAACAAAACTTGGCAAGTAATAGTTTCTAAAGGTTAGTACCAATATGGAATCTGAAATCATACCAATGACCTCTTATATACTATTAAACTAAAATCCATTGGTCTGTCTTGCACTTTGAATGGCTGTCTTATCCATGCATGATTCTGTAATAACATGCATCAGTCATTTTGGAACATAACTGATTCACAGAGTTACCCAGACCTTCCAAATGTTGACATATTTCATTACACAATATCAAGAAATCACATTCATTGATATCATTTCTGATTCCATCAGAAAACTTTAAGTTTTGGGAAGATGTCAAGATCACGGTGGCAGATATGAGTTTTCTAAAATTCGAATTTTCACTTAAAAGCTCTAATTTCGTCATAGACAACAAATACTGTCAGTGTTTTCTTTCAAGTGACAGGCTCACTTCACTCATTTTCACAAAAATTGTCTGCCAAATTCTTAAGTCTGAATAACCACAGTTTCAAGTAAAAATGGTGTTCCATGAAAAAAAAGACAAACTAGTTCAGCTGGCAAATCAACGAATAACACAAGTGCTTTTCCTCGAGGCAACCACCATACTGCAGCATTCAGCAGAAGTGAACACTGACTACTTCCCATTTTGCCTGCTTCTAATGCCTACTTCTCATTTTGTCACATAGAATATTAAAAAGACTTGTATCTAAAGATTGTGATTTAATAATATTTATAATTTTAACTGCTTCATTGAAGACATTCTTAAGTAAAACCAGCAAATTTTCCCCCTGTTTTTACTCTGAGCGCATAGGGGTAAAGGATCCAGTGGCTACTAGTACAGTTTGGTGCCACTGCTTTGATTCATGCAAAGGCACAAGCAGTTTCACCTATCATTGCTTTTGTACCAGGCAAATTATGTCAGTGCAAAGGGCCAAACCCACCCAACAATGTGTCTTAACATTGTTATGTAAATAATTTTGACCCTCTGAACCACTGAAAGGCTCTCAGGGATCCTTAGGGGTCCATGGATCTCACTTTAAGAGGGGAGGGAAGAGCCATGGTGCTCAGAGCTGAGACCTAGCATCTTGGATACCCTAGTTCCTCTCCTAAGCATTGCCTGAAACATATATGCCCTCTTCGAGGGGCAGCCCAGCTGTCTTTTCTCCCCCACGTGTAGGATTCCAAGGCTATTCGCCACCCAGATCAGTTCCCATCGAACCTTTAAAGTGTGGTATCTGCTAAACCCAACACTCTACGTAGGAACTGATCAGCCTGGGGTCTAGCAGAGTGACGTCCCCGATGCTAACTTTGACCTTTATGTAATAATCAGAGCCTCAGAAGTACATCATAGGAACTCTAGAAAATTAGGAGAACAAAAAAGAATCACCTTGACAACCACGCGGCTTAGGGTGGCCCTAAATGTTGACGCATCCTCAATTTACCATTGATGAAAATCCCCAAGGCTTTTTTTGTCCTGATGCTGTGAAGCCACGTAATCCTGGCCCTTTCCAGTTGGGTCTGAAGACTCCAAGAGGAGGACCTGATATTCAGATCTGTCCACCTCATTCATACAGAGCTGCCTTGTCAACATCTGGGGTCCGGAGACCATTGGCCAACTTCATGTGATCTGCACACACGGCGCATCCACGTCAATGGGCTCTCTTGTAAATTCCCCTACTGGAATCTGAATCTTGAATTACAACTTCCGATGGTGAAACCACACCCGCTGATGATGTATCCCTTCTGTGTCAGTTTTCTAGGCTGCTGTAGCACATTATCACAAACTTTGTGGCTTAAAACAACAGAAATTTATTCTTTCACAGTTCTGCAGGCCAGAAATCTGAAATCAAGGTGGCAGCAGGGCTACACTTCCTCTAGTCTCTAAGGGGAGAATCTGTCCCTGGTCTTTTCCACCTTCTGGTGGTGCCAGGAGTTCCTTGGCGTCCCTTGGCTGTGGCTGCAATGTCTTTATAGTGCCTTCTCTTCTGTGGGCGTCTATATAATCTCCCTCTACCTTTCTCTCCTTAGGACACTAGTGACTACAGTTAGGGCACACCCTGATAACCCAGGATAAGCTCCTCCCTTCAAGATCCTTAATTTAATCAAATCTTTTGCCATTCTAGGCAATATTCATAGGTTCCAGGGATTAGGATGTGGACATGTATTTTGGGGACACCACTTGGCAGACATTTGTAGCAGCAGTTTTCAACCAGGAATAATTTTGCCCCCCAGGGGACATTTGCTAATATACAGAGACATTTTTTGGTTGTCACAACTGAGGGGAGGGAGTGCAGCCAGCATCTTGCAAAGAGGCAAGGGATACTGCTAAACACCCTGCAATGCACAGGACAGCTCCCCACAACAAAAAACTATCCAGACCAGAGTGCCAATAGTGTTGCTGTTGAGACACCCTGATTTATAATAACAAATTATTATTACAGTATACCCTATCTAAAAAGCAAACACTGTCATCCCCATCTCTTTACCTAACTTTATTTTTCGTTATAGCCTTTATTTTGTGTGGCATTAAATCTGTTCTATATTTATTTGCTTGTTATCTGTCTCTCACAACCACTAGAATGTCAGTTCAATGAGGGCAGAGATTTTTGTCTGTTTCATTCACTGCTGTTTCCTCAGCACCTTGAACGGCACCCAGCACATAGTAAGCAATCTCTAAATATTTATTTCATTTATTTGTTAGCTAATTAAGGTGTAGACATTTCTTGAACCTTCACCACATGCCAGGCAGAGTGCTGGGTTATCTCATTTTGATATAAAAAACCTCTAAGGTAAGGATTATTTTTCTCTATTTTTCAGATAAGCAGAAGAGGTTCAGTTACTTGCTGAAGATCACATAGCTTTTAAGAGGCCAAAACAGGGCCCTTTCTCAGGTGGCCCAACCCCAGAGTTTATTTCCTTAGAGAGGATGTGTCTACTATAGACCAGGCATGGTGCCAGGCACTGAAATGCACAGATGAAGAAAACACAACCCCTGTCTTCAAAAGGTCTCTAGTCCAGTGGAAGAAACAGGCAAGTAAGCAGGCAGTTATGACACGAGTCACTGCAGGGGGCTATGAGGGATAAACTAGCCTTGAGAAATCAGGGGAGACTTCTCAGAAGTGGTGACATCTGGGTCAAGTCCTAAGGGACCAATATTAATGAGTCATGGAAAGTTCTAGGCTGGAGGAGCAGCATGTGCCAAGTTCCAGATGAGAAAGAGCTAGAAGCTGACTGTGTCTGAGGGCAGAGTAGGGCAGGAGGCGTAGAGAGAAGAGCAGCAGGAGATGAAGCTCAGGAGGGGTTAATCTTGGAGGCCCTCAAAGTTGGACAAAGGAGTTGGGACTTTATCCCGAGAACCAGGAGGGGGCCTTGCAGGGTTTCAAGCACACTGGCCGCAGTGCTGAACAGGAACCCAAAGGTGCTACTGCACTGGTCCAGGCAGGGAACACTGGCTGCCCAAACGGGGCCAGGGCTGTGGGGTGGGAAAGATGTGGGTGGCCACAAAAGAGAGCTTCAGGGCAACATCAGTGAAACCTGGGGACAGGACCCTTGGGATATCTGAAACACAGGGCAGGCAGGACAGCAATCAGTTTTCTAAAAGGTTAGTGAGAACAGATAATAAAAGGAAATAAGAAACAACCATCATTGGTGAAATGTTGCAGCCCCACCCAGCTCCCAATCTGTGGGTCCTGGGTGCTAAGGGGGCAGGGCAGATAAAATAAGGATGCATCCCCTACTGTCACCTTCCCCACTGGGGGCTGTGTCCTTCCACAGGCCAGTCCACAGTCTATGTGGCCCTGGGAATGTCCTGCTCACTCATTCTGGCCTCATAGGCTTATGAATTTGTCTGCTCTGTTCTACTCCTTTAAAGGTACCTGGCATTCTTGGTGGTCATGGGGGTGGAGTCAACCAGCACTTTTCAACCATGTCCTGCACAACACAACTAGATGATGACATTTGGTGGGCAGCTACATGCCTCCATTAGGAGTAAGTGCTGCGAGGACAATTTTGCTGCAGGTTACGTGCAATTCCTGGTGCACCTGCTGCACTCCAGGGCATGCTGAGATTGACCATCCTGGCATAAGCAGGGTGCTGGGATGGATCACCCTGGCATAAGAAGCTGCTGTGAATGGACCCTCCTTGCTCCATGGCTACTATGTTTTTATCCAGGTGGCTCAATTTTTTGGTTTCCACCTATCCTCAAGCCCAGGATCCCCCTCCAGGTACAGGGAGTACGTTGGCCAGCTGTAAGAGAAATCCAAAGTATTCTGCATGTGTGTGGCAGACCTTGACTAGGCCTGGAAGATAACCTTGCCCCCACTGCAGGGGCCATATCCTGGTCATCCTTATGGAGTCGCAATGAGGCCGTGCATATTTGATACCCACCTGTGACTATATAACCTGTGGACAATGTAGCAGGACAGCACTGGGGCATTATTAAGAAATTGTACCTGGAAACTAGAAGTTAGATCAAGGTTTCATTGCTTCATTTTTCAACCACATAAAGTAATTGTGCTGGGTTTTAGAAGGTGGGGCTGGGGACCAAAGAGGTTAGGTAAGTTCCACTTTTGAACTTCTCAAAACCTGACATCTCTCACCCTGGCATGGCAGCGTGCCATCAGGAGGAACTGGGAGACTCCAGAAGCCACTTCCACACAACTTCCTCAGTGTGATCCCTCGATGAACACTTGCTGACAACACAACCTTTGTGCTTCCTCACACTCAAGGGTAGCTGCAGCCTCATGTTCATCATCCTCCAACCAAGGCATCTTCAGGGCTACTTCAGCAGGTCACCGCACCAGACAGGGTGGCGGCTGGCCACTTGGCTCTCTCTGGGCATGCAGGCCTAGAGTCGCCATAACGTCTGCAATTTCAAGTGTAGCCAAAAATCTGGATTTTCATGTGAATGTTTCTGAATTTTTAAGGAGATAACTAAAATTTTTTAAAGATTTTTAAGTTAGAAAACAATAACAAAAACAAAACCAAAAACTTGACACCATGTGGCTAAACACTATCTGGACCAAACCACATAGACTTAGGGGTCACGGCCATGGCCCTGCAGCTCTGGGGCTCTTCTGTACTAAAATTCTGCTCTCACTCTGTAATCAATGTTTTAGCTCGTGCCCTGGGTGACGGTCATGCGTACTTTCAGAACACTACTTCCCCTGTCTATGACAGGCAAATCACCCCTACCTTCTCCCCAGCTGAGCGTGTCCCCGGGACTTTCCCTGTGAGCCCGTCCCAGTCCCTGTCCCCCACCTACCTCGGGGATGGAGCTTGGCAGAAAGGAAGAACCTGTACTCCTCTTTTTGTCTGCTGCTTTGCTTTCCTCTTCTGGATTTTCTCTGTAGGCCACACTGTTTTTAGAAACCTTTCCTTTCATCCACCATCTGCTGCAGATCGCTGACGGCAGGCTAGCTCTCTCATTCGTAAGGCTCAGCCCTCTGGGATGGCATCTGTCACATCTGCCAGCCTAGTGACCTTGCCGAGAGAGGAAGCAGCTGGGTCTGACGTGACCTGTGCTTTGTCACCACACCCCCGTGGCTGCAGGTCATGAGCTTCCTCCAAGCAGGCATGGAGGTGGCTTGACCGAAGCATTGTCTCTCCTCCAGGCTCTGCCTGCCTTATCCCAAGCACGTGGTCGCTGACGACAGCGACTGAATCAGAACCTGGGCTGGAGAGCTCGGCTTTCTCACCGTCACTCCCCAGCCTTATACCTCTAAGGGCTGGGCCCATCCACCGTGGCTTGGCTTCTTACCCAGTATAACATGCTAAAAACCCACTTTTTGGCTGGTATCTACAGCTTTCACAAGACTCAGTTTACTTTAGCTTTTAGCCTTCTTGATGTTGGTCCTACAAGTCTTGCCTTGGGATGCTCTTTCATTCACTTATTCAGCCAATACTTACTGAGCACCTAATATTTGCCCAGCACTGAGGCAGTCACTGGGAATAAAACAGCGAAAAATTAAACAAGGTCCTTGATCCAATGGAGGGTCTATTCTACTGGTGGAGACAAAACCCGGTAATTGAACAAGTAACACGTGCTCTGAAGACATTAAAACAGGACAGTGTGACAGAAAGGGTGCCGAGAATCCAGTAGGCAGCTACTTAAATAGGATGATCCTAGAAGGCCCCTATGGAGAGAAGACATTTCAGCTGAAACCTCAATAAAGAGAAGAAGCCAGTCACGCACAAATCCCGAGGAAGAGCAGTTCTGGCAGAGGGGACAGCAAAGACAAAGGCCCCATGGCAGGAAGGAGCTTAGCATTTGGAGGGGAACAGAAAGAAGTTCAGATGGCTGAACTCAGTGAACCTGAGGCTGAGAGCAGGTCAGAGGAGGGCAGAGGCCAGACGCCCCTGGGCTTGTAGGTCAAGGTGAGGGCTGGCCCTTGTCCTCAGTGCATCAGCAGGTTCTGAGTAGGGAGTGCTGAGGTCCACAGTGATTTAGTCTGAGGTCAGCGTCCCTCTTAATCCGGACTCACTTGTGGGTCTCTATGGTGCCACAAGCCTTCCTGAAGGTGCCCCACTTCCTTCCTCACAGTAGCACTTGTACAAACCAAATTGCATTGTCACCCAGGAGCCCAGGCAGGGGTTTACCCCTAGTTCAGTTACCAGGAACCAGTGTCCTGCCGCCCGTCTGCCCCACTCTCCACTGGGTCTCAGTCTCTGCATCTGTGAAGTGGGCACCTGCAACCAAATGATGCTGACCTTTCCAGTCCTGTCCGTCTAGCCTGGGATTTTGATTGGAAGAGGATGCAGGGAAAGCGGGATCCTGGCAACAAACGAAACTGAAAGAAAATATGCGTCCAGGCTCCAGGGAGGCCCACAGGGGGGGGGGTGGGGGTGGGGGTAGTCGGCGGAAGAGGAGGGAGATTTTTAGAAAGCTGGGCGGGCGGGGGCCCAGTGACTCAGGCTTTCACTTCTCCTACACTCCGGGCTGCACCATGTGACGCAGTCCGGCCACAGGGGCGAGTCAAAGGGGAAGCGAGGGGAGCCCAGAGTTTCTCCAGAAGCCAGACAGGGACAGAGGCAGAGGCCGGGAGGGAGGGGAGGCGAGGCAGTCCGGGACAGGGAGGAGGCGAGGAGACAGCAGGGCCAGCGGGGGGCGGCGGGGCAGAGGGAGCCCCCAGCCCAGGGCAGGCCAGGTGTCATTAGGAGAGGGGACAAGAGTTAAGAAAGGAGGGAAAGAGGAGGGGGAGGGGCGGCAGTGTGGCAGAGAGGAGGGAGAGAAGGGGTCAGGGTGGCGGGGGAGAGGGGAGACTCGTGAGGGGAGAAAGGGCGGGTGGGCAAGGGGGGCACGCGCCAGGGATGGGAGAAGGGGAGAGGAGGGTTGAGAATTAGGAGGAGGTAGTGGGGTCGGCGCAGTGAGCAGAGGGACCCAGGCGTAGAGAAGGGAGGGAGGGGGGCAGGGGAGAAGAGGGGGTCGGGGGAGAGAAGGGTGGGCCAAAAGGGGTGAGGAGCGAGGCGAGCCAGCGGGGAGGGGAGGGTACGGGAGGGGCGCGGCCGGGTCCGGGGCGGAGCGGGGCGCAGGATGCCGGCGCCCACGGGGCCCGGGGAGCGCCGGCGGCTGCTGGCGCGCGGCGCGCGGGGCCCTGCACGGTGGCGGCGGGCGGCGGGCGCCGCGGTGCTGCTGGTGGAGATGCTGGAGCGCGCAGCCTTCTTCGGCGTCGCGGCCAACCTCGTGCTCTACCTCAACAGCGCCAACTTCAACTGGGCGGGCGAGCAGGCGTCGCGCGCTGCGCTTGTCTTCCTGGGCGCCTCCTACCTGCTGGCGCCCGTGGGCGGCTGGCTGGCCGACGTGTACCTGGGCCGCTACCGCGCCGTGGTGCTCAGCCTGCTGCTCTACCTGGCCGCCTCGGGCCTGCTGCCCGCCACCGCCTTCCCCGACGGCCGCCGCTCCTTCTGCGGCGACATGCCCCAGTCGCCGCTGGGGCCCGCCTGTCCCTCGCCCGACTGCGGGCGCACCTCGCCCAGTCCCTACTGCGCGCCCACCCTCTACGCCGGGCTGCTGCTGCTCGCCCTGGCCGCCAGCTCCGTCCGGAGCAACCTCACCTCTTTCGGTGCCGACCAGGTGAGTGGCAGGAGACCTGCCCCGACCGACGGGAGGCCCCAGGGGTGTGGAGGGAAAGCAGGGTGCCTGCGCTGAGAGCCAGGAGGCAGGAGGCATTGGCCCCCAGCGTGGCCTGGGACAAACCACTTCCCCTCTCTGCTCCCAGTTTCCTTGTTTGAAAGAAGAGGGGTACGAGCCCTGACAAAACCGGTGGCAACAGCAATGGGAATAACCATAGTTGGCCTTCTTAGAGCTACGCCCCAGGCCCTACGTGCCAGCCCTAAACACTTCCACATTTTTAACTCATTTAATCCTTTTCCTTACCCTCGAGGTAGGTAGTATTATGCCCATTTTACAGAGAAGGGCACTGAGGTTTCATGGCATTAATCAGCTTGTCCAAGGTGACATGGAAGGCCCCACCACGAGCCCCACGTCTGTGTGTTATAGGGTTCTGGGGGCTAGGGCAGGAGCAAGCCAGACTCTTCCTACCAGCAGTGCCAGAGGTTGTCAGGCAGACTTGTTCAGATCCCAGCTCTGCCCCTCACTAACTGGGGCACTTGGGTAAATGTCTCAACCTGTAAGCCTTTCTCGGTTCCCCCTTGGGCACGTAGGAGAAATTCAATAAATATTTGCTAAATGAATGCATAACAACATGGCTGTATTTTGATAGCTCTACTCAGCGGGATATTAGACAATAATTTAGACTAATATGTAATATTATTAAAACAACCACATACGGTGTTAATGAGCAAAAGCAGGATGTAGAACTGCGTATAGATATGAGTACAGCCATGTGAAAAGACTAGGTGTCAACCCAAGGAGACAAACCAGAGAAAGATTGTAACCGCAGTATGATCAGGCCACTGGACTTAATTGCACTTCTTCCCTCATTGACTCTGTTTTTCAAATATTCTTTACTTGCATATATTACACTCATAAAGGGGACATTTTTTAAAAGGATCATTTCATCCAGTGGCATCCACAATCCAGCACTCGGCACAGTTTCCAATGTCCTTGCCAAGGAGTCACTTGTCCAGCCTGTTTAGATTCCTTTGATAATGGGGGCTCTGTGCCTCCAGGGCAGCTCTGGCCATCTCTCTTGCACTGTTGACCTTCCTTTGGACCAGGAGATCCCAATATTTGCCAGTAGGAATCTCCCATCTTCCCTTAATTCTGTTCTCTCATTGACATCCCACTAGTGGCCCCCCCAGGTGCCCTTAACATGTGCCCTTGACCCCCTCCCCCGACCTCCAGAGGGCCTCAGCCTTCCAGTGCCCACTGTGGGAGAACTGGTCTCCCGGAGCCTCACGTGGCACCAACAGTGACAGCAGCTCCGGTGCGTTCTCCCATTTACTGAGCATGGACTTTGGGCGGAGCAAAGCTGACCTAAAAGGCTGCCTTAAAAAGTGGGGCCCTGACCTTAGGACAATGCGGAAACACTGACATGGTTTGAGGCAGGGATGGACATCACTGGGTTTGAGTTCTTTAAAAATGGCTCTGGCTGCAGTGTAGAGAGTAGATGGGCTAACAAGCGTGGGTGCCCCAGAGCGGTGAGGAGGCTCCTGCAGAATTCAGGGGGCAGTCAGACAGGAGATGTGGGGTGGGAGGGAATGGCACCATCTGGCAGACAGCCCTACCCAGGAGCTGTGTGTTTAACACACTTGCTGATTTCAGGAAGGGCCATCCATCATTCTCTGCAAAGTGTCTGCTTATCCTGGAAGAACTCATTTATATCCGGAATGGGCTGCCTGGTCTTCCCCCTCGGAGTTACAATTGTCATATTCATTTACTTCCAATTAATAAATGGAAGTGGCTGCTTATAATGGGACTTATTCAATTTTCTGCTTCAAAGTCTAGAACAAGGGTTCTCAGTGAGCTGGCATGCCCTTCTCCCCCGTTGCCAAGAGGACCCCTCAAAATCTCCACAGGAATGCAGTTTTAAGTGCATCCGTATGAATTATAGTTTTACATTTGGAGAAGGAAAAAAAGTGCTTGTCTTTTTCCCAATGTGACTACAGAAGGTAAAGCTTGACATAATCTTCTTCGCTAGTGGAAATATGTATCTCCGGATGAAAGGCAGTAAGGGATGCTGACATTTGGGGGGTTATTGAAAGAGTGACAGGTTTAACGATGTAGAGAATCTTTTATTCCGCTCCATTGAAATGACCCTTAGCCTTCACTGCTTTTTTAAAAATGCAGATGCCCAGGCTCTGCCCCCCAGACCTGCTGAGTGAGAATCTAGGGCCAGGGTCTGGGAGAAGTGGGGCGGCCAGTGCGGCTGACCAGAACCAGTAGACCAGAATGGGGCCTGGGGCCTGACTGCTGCAGATTGATCCAAATCCTGGGTAAAGATTTTCAGCCCATCTGCCCTTGCTGGGGGGCCTGAAATTTTTTTTTCATATATCAGAGGGAGGCAAGTCGGGGGGAAGGGATGGGTTAGAATAGAATACTCTGCTTGCATCTCCAAACTGCAGAGGACATTCTCAATTAGGCTTCTAACTGTTCTTTCAGTAATATGCATACATCATATTTAATATTGTGGAACAGAACTGAGATCTTTATTGCCTTTTTTTCTGATTATAAAAGTAATGCATAGTGTAGGTTGCTCAGTCAAAGACAAAGGGATAAATCAACCAGAAATGAACAAAGTGGCATCAGAGACATCTATTGTGTGCACTCCTCAGTGACAATAAAAAAGCAATGTGTGCCCTGGGTATGCAAAAGCAGCTGTGCCAAAATGTCCTGATCATTTAACAAGTGACTCCCAAGGGAAGGGTTTATTCATTCATTCAACAAATATTTATTGAGTATCTATTTAGTGATCAGAGATTAGGAAAATGCAAGAATACCCACTCACTGACCCACGAAGTGTCTCCCTTCCTGTGGGAGGGAGGGGTGTGGGTACAGAGAGTGCCCCTGGGCCTCCTTGGCTCTCAATCGCACCCCTTCCTGGCTGGCAGGTGATGGATCTCGGCCGCAACGCCACCCGCCGCTTCTTCAACTGGTTTTATTGGAGCATCAACTTGGGTGCTGTGCTGTCGCTGCTGGTGGTGGCTTTTATCCAGCAGAACATCAGCTTCCTGCTGGGCTACAGCATCCCTGTGGGCTGTGTGGGCCTGGCGTTCTTCATCTTCCTCTTTGCCACCCCCATCTTCGTCACCAAGCCCCCCATGGGCAGCCAAGTGTCCTCTATGCTTAAGCTTGCTCTCCAAAACTGCTGCCCCCGGCTGTGGCAATGGCACTCTTCCAGGTGAGGAGGGGGCTCTGGGTAGAGGGAGCCTCCAATCCTGGAGAAGTGCTGTCCTTCTCCTGGGGAGGCAAGGTCCAGACTGCAATGTTCTGGTTCAGCTCCAGTGGTAGCCCTCTTTGGTGATCTGCTCTCCAGTGGGTCAGAGCCGCCCACTGTGACTGAGGATGGCAGTGGAGGTCAAGGTGGTGGTGGTGTTGGTGTTATTATTGGTGACCCCCTAAGTATAGAAAGTGTGGGGATGGTCATGGTCTTGACAGTGATGATGGTAATAAGGATGAGGATGTTGGTGTTGGTCCCTACAGTGAAGACAGACACTGGTAATGGGGATGACAATGGCAGTAGAGGTGGTGTTGATGGAGATGATGGTACCAGTGAAGGTAGTTGGGATATAATATGAATCATTCTACACTGCCCTATTATTTAGTATAACAGAGTCTTGGGAAATTGGCCAAACTTGCTTTCTCCCCCATTTGCTGACATCCAAGGGGGGGAGGGTTCTAAATGGCCTTGCATGAGCACAGTGGCTTCCTTTTGCCCTCTCCTTCCTAAGTTAATTGACTACTTATGCTATGCAAATCTGTCTCCAGACCTTAGAGCCAGTTACAGCTCTTGTCAATAGGATCTAGATGAAAAATTTGAAGAACATGCTTCCCCCAATCTGGTATATTACTAGAGGGTTTGTGAGTGTAGTCATCAGGTACCAAGAAGTTTGGTTGTTTTGATTATCTACTGCTGCTTAACAAACCATGCCAGAGCTTAGTGGCTTAAACAACAATCTTTTGAATCCCCTTTCCCAATTCTGAGGGTGACTGGGCTCAGTGGGGCAGTTCTTCTGCTCCTCATGATATCACCAGGGCTGCGGTCATTTGAGAGTGGAAAGGGCTAGAACATCCAAGTCGGTTCACTTACATGGCTGGCAGTCAATGTGGGCTGTCAGCTGGGAGCTCAGCTGGGACTGCCAACTAGAGCACCTTATTTCCCCTTCATGCAGCCTTGCCACATGGCTTGAGCTTCTCACTGCGTGGTGTCTGGGTTGCAAGAGGAGGGAGCATTCCAATAATGAACATTCCAGAGGGAAGAAAACAGAAGGGCCAGGTCTTCTTAAGGCCATTATGAGGCTTAGAAGTCCCAGAGCATCACTTCTGCCTCATTCTATTGGTCAAAGCAGCCACAGGGCTGGCCCAGAATCAGTGGCAGGGGAAATAAACTGCACCGGTTGGTGGCAGAATGGCAGCACATACTGGGAGGGGAGGAGTTGGTGGTGGCTGTCTTTGGAGATGACCATGCTGCTATTGTCCCTTTTGGAATCTCAAAGGATGGTGCAAGGCTCTTGGACAAGAAGGGGTCAGAAACCTCTCAGGACAAAGGGCAAAGGGTAAAGGTTGCAGCAGTGGTAGATCTGTCCCATCTCCTAGTGATGCTCTCCCTCTACCCCTGCCTCTCCACTCCCTACCATCTTGTGTAGGGAGAGGGTTATAATGTTGACTGTTGCGGAGGATGGACTTGGGGACAGCAAGTGGGGGAATTCTGGTGTATCGAATCTGTGACAGCTTCTGTCTCTGAGTCAGGCTTGGACTGGGACTCTCCTGGTTGCTGTGACAAATTGATGCTATGAGCAAAAATATCCCTAAAGACTCTGCTTGCCACAGTCTCTGGTCTCACTTCCTCCCGGACCCACAGGAGCCACAGCTCTGCAGTGGGATGAGTCTTTACCAGCCACCTGTGCTACAGAAGAGATGATAGTGATAATATTGGCAGTAGTGGTGCCAACACTGAGAGAGAGTGATGGTGACAGTAATGGAAACTCTGTGGAGAGGGTGCTGTGGTGACAGCGACCACCTTACTAGGTGGCGATAGTAAGGATGCTGGCCTGGGCAACGGTGGTGATGGTGAGGAAGGCGATGCCAACCGTGGGGTGGAGGAGATGAGGGTGGCGGTCTCCAGGATGATGGCTGTGGGAGCGCTGACATTGGGAGGAGGACTAAATTAGGGGACACTGGTGGAGGTGAGAACGGTGGCCGTGGTGGTGGGATGATGATGGCTGCCTTTTATCTTCTGCCCCTGTGGTCCCACAGAGACCCTCGAGATGCCCACCTGCTGCCTGACCAGGGGTCTCCCCAGCCTGGGCCGTCCCCCCAAGAGGACATCACCAACTTCCAGGTGCTGGTGAAGATCTTGCCCGTCATGGTGACCCTGGTGCCCTACTGGATGGTGTACTTCCAGGTGAGCACCCTTGCCCTGTTGCTCTGGGGGGCCTGGCTCCCCCATTGCCTCACTGGCCTCAGTTCACATCGTGGAAGCCCGGGCCATGCAGGAAGGGGGAAAGGGGGCACAAAGTGAGCTGCTGCTACATGCCAGCTGGCGTGGGGCTGGGGACAAAGCCGTCCCAATAATTAAACTCCCTTGGGTGTTACAGCAGGAGGAACTCTGGAGATGGGCCCGAGGCCCAGCTCCCTGAATAAGTCACCCATCTCTCTGGGCCTCAGTTTCCCCATGAGTACAATGGGTGGCTTATACAAGAGGCTCTTCTAGCTCTGCAGCATTTGGATCCTCTGACTTGGTAGCTGAGGTCCAGACAGGGTGTGTCGGTTGCACAAAGCCCCACAGCAGGTCAGGGGCAAGCTCAGTATGTTGAGTACTTTGCAACAGTGGTTCCCCAACCTGGCTGTGCCTCAGAATCACCTGCAGAGCTTTTAAAAAGTACAGATTCCCAAGTCCCACCCAAGACTCCTGAATCAGAATTGCTGGGGAAGTCTCCAGTTTAATAAACTTCTCAGATGATACTGATACTCAGGTTTGAGAACTACTGCCTCCCATCCACCATACCACTTCCCAAGGGGAAGGCTAGCAGGGTGCGTGTGTGCGTGTGTGTGTGTGTGTGTGTGTGTGTGTGTGTGTGTAGGGTGGGCAGCAGCCTAACCCAGCCCCTAACCCCCAAGCCATAAGGTCATTCCCTCCCATACCCTCTCCATAGGAACATTTGTTGGAGCTGCCAGCCTGCTATGTAGGGGTGGCACAGAGTGTGTCCATGATGAGACAGGGACATGAGGGGTGTCCATGGCTGACTCTCAAACATCCCAGTCAGAATACTGACATCCTTCCATACCAGTTGGTATAGGGCTGCTGCCCTGAGCAACCCAAGTGCTCTCCCCTGCCCTGGCCCCTCCTGGAGTCTCCTGGAGCCCCCTCCGTTGTATAGCAACTAAAGGGGCAATGCCTGGTATGGCAGGGGGCCCTACTCCTGCAGCTGTGTCCAGAGCCTTCTGGCGGGTCTGTGCCTAGGCAGTCCCTGTGTCAGCCTGTGGTACTCATATTGACTTCGGTGTCAGATGAGAACTCCTTGTGGGGACAGCCATGCCATTATCTTCCCCAGTTCAACAAACATTTATCCACGCTTACTCTGTGCCGGGCCCTGGAGACACAAATGTGAGTCAGACCAGCGGTGCCTGAGCTCTGGGCTAAGGCTGCAAGCACTGCTCACAGGCCTGACATCAGAGCAAAGGAGGCTCCCCACCAAGCCTGGCTACCAAGGAGGAAGGGGGATGGGAAGGTTACTTTCCCCCTGAGGCCAGGAGAGGGGACAGCTGTCCATCTGCCCTGTGCTACTGCTGAGGAATGCCCACTCGGGAGCTGGGAGCCTTCTGGGGCTGCAGGTGGGGTGGCCAGCCCTGTTCCAGCCTCACGTCCATCTCTCTTGCCAGATGCAGTCCACATATGTCCTGCAAGGTCTTCACCTCCACATCCCGAACATCTTCCCGGTCAACCCTGCCAACAGCTCCGTGGCCCTGAGAGCCCAGAGCAGCAGCTACACGGTGAGAGATGAAGCATGTGTTTAGCACCCAGCTCAGACCAGGCTGGGGGCTTCCTCTAAGAGGAGGAAATTCAGCTGCCTTCACACTCAGCTTCCGCAGCTGCAGGGTGACCTAGGATAAAGGAAAAGCACCTGCGGCGGGGCTGGGACAGGGGTTGTGCAGCAGTCCAGGCATCCTGCCAAGATGCTCAGCTGCTCAAAAGCACTCAGGCCGGCTTCTCTCCCCCACGCTGCTGCTCTGAAGCAGGCCTCACTGCCCAATTTTGCACCCTCAGATCGAGCACTACTCTGCTTTCTTCCCTCTTTCTCTGAGACCCTTGAATACCTAGATCCCTGTCTTTCACCAGAACTTTCTAAACCAGTTCCTTGGCATTTCAGAGACTCATAAAATCAAAGATCTTCAGTGCTAACAGATAAATGACGTATTTGCCATTGTACTCCATTCCCTTGCCCACGGCGGACATCACTAATCGATCATGACAGTTTCTCATGATGATCCCATAAATATTCCAAGCATCCAATACCACTTGATAGAAGTCAGGATACAAGAGGAATCTATCTGCCATCCCTGATTTAATCCCATCCCCTAGTTAGAAAGCGGAGGAATGTGAGTTCCAGAGGGGAAGGAGCTGCCCCTGGGTCATGCAGGGACAGTCTGGAGTCCAGGTCCCTTGACTGCAGCCATCTGCTACCCTACCTCTCTTGACTTCCTCCCACCCAGATCCCAGAAGCCTGGCTCCTCCTGGCCAACGTGGTGGTGGTGCTGATTCTGGTCCCTCTGAAGGACCACTTGATCGACCCTCTCCTGCTGCGGTGCAAGCTGCTTCCCTCAGCTCTGCAGAAGATGGCGCTGGGGATGTTCTTTGGTTTTACCTCTGTCATTGTGGCAGGTGTGCTGCGAGGTGTGGGGCAGGGGGCTGGCCTTTGTCTTTGTCTTTCTGGGGTAGGGGAAGGCTGGCTCCACCATGGGCTGATGCTGGAGCTGGGGCCTGGGCCAAGTCCACCCTCCACCGGTGGGTGTCAGTGTTGGCTTCCAGAAGTTACCAGCTGAATGAGATCCTCCTGACCTAATCCAGCCTCCCCTCATTTTGACAGATGAGGAAACTCAGGCCAAGAGGGGAACATATTTTCCTCAGTGAGATATAAGCTCCTTGAAGACAGGGGATTTTTTTCTTTTTTATTCACTGCTGTGACTAATACACGTGGGCCCTCAATAAATGTGTTAAATGAATTTTCCAAAGGCGCACAGCCACTTAGTGGTAAGTGGGAACTTTAAAAGAATAATTTTCTTCCTTCTTCCATTTCAAAAGGATTTGAAGGCATTTGTAAAAAAAAAAAAAAAAAGGTGCGGGGGCTCAGCTCAGCTAAAGAAGACTTTCATGCTGTTGCACAAACCTGAACCCTTTCCACTTAGTAACTTCATGATCCTGGAGTTACTTAGGGTCTCTGAGCTGCATCTTTAAAACAGGGATTGCAGCCATTCAGACTCTAAGTGCGGCCTGTCTCTGCCCTCATGGAACGTAGTCTAATGGAGGGTGTTATGAGAATTAAAGTAGATGGAGTCTGTAAAGCACCCTGTAACATGCCTGGATCACAGGTAGGAGCTGGAGAAAATTAAAGCTCAATAAACAGTATTGTGTTGAGAGTATAAAAACCAAACTAGATTATTTTTCAGCTATGTGCTTTTAAGCATTTTGTCCTATTTCATCCTCACAATAATCCTGGGAATTTTATTCTTGCTTCTTGCATAAAGGAACTGGGTCTCAGAGAAGTTAAGTGATTTGCCCAAGGTCACACAGCTAGCCAATGGTAGGGCGAGGGCTGGAACCCAAGTCCTCTAACTCCATGTCCAGTGTTCAACCCTCTAGAGTATTCCACTAGAGCACAGCTATCTCCCAAGCAATGAAGGGGAAGGAGATAAAACAGTTAAACTTGAAAGCCAGGTTAGAAACACTACAGCAATACTTGAGGTTACAGTAAAGAAGTCACATGATGTCATAGAAAGTAGGCCAGCTTTGAAACCAGACATACTGGGGCTCAAATCCATCCCTGCCTACTTATTAGTTGTGTGACCGTGGACTGTCTGGTTGCTTAACCTAAGTTTCACCTCCTTCATTTGGAATAATGCATAGTTAAGTGCCTAGTACATTACAAGCCCTCAATTAATGACAGTTGTTACTGTTATTGAGTGCAAAACCTAGCTCTGAGCTTCCTAGCAGCCAAGGCAAGAAGTGAGAAGTTGGAAGTCAAATCTTGACCCCCAGCCTCTGGGCCAGTATTCTTTTCCTTACCTGCTGTCCTGTCAGTCACTGGCTACTTAATGAGTAGCCACCACATACCAAGCTTTGCTGTGGGCTAAGCCAGTGGTCCCCAACCTTTTTGGCACCAGAGACTGGTTTCATTGAAGACAATTTTTCCACGGACCAAGGTGGGGGGGGGATGGTTTCAGGATGATTCAAGTGCATTACATTTATTGTGCACTTTATTTCTATTATTATTACATTGTTAACCTCTCTGCTAATGGTAATCTGTATTTGCAGCTGCTCCCCAGCGCTCGCATCACCACCTCAGCTCCACCTCAGATCATCAGGCATTAGATTCTCATAAGGAGCACGCAACCTAGATCCCTCGCATGCGCAGTTATGAGAATCTAATGCTACTGCTGATCTGACAGGAGGCGGAGCTCAGGCGGTGATGGCGAGTGGCTGTAAATACGGATGAAGCTTTGCTTGCTTGCCTGCCGCTCACCTCCTGCTGTGCAGCCTGGTTCCTAACAGGCCATGGACTGGTACTGGTCCGTGGCCCAGGGGTTGGGGACTGCAGGGCTAAGCTGCCTGGGGTGGACCTGGCTATAATCTCCTTCTGCTCCTCCACCAGGAGTCCTGGAGATGGAGCGCTTACACTACATTCACCACAATGAGACCGTGTCCCAGCAGATTGGGGAGGTCCTATACAACGCAGCACCACTGTCCATCTGGTGGCAGATCCCTCAGTACCTGCTCATCGGGATCAGTGAGATTTTTGCAAGCATCCCAGGTACCCTGGATCCCTTCCCCTGCTCTTGCACCAGTGATGGTGGTGCCTCCAAGTCAGGGGGCCCACAGCCTCCATGGCTCATCTGCATAGAGATGTTTTCTGAGCAGGGCTGCATTCACACACTGGGGATTTATTAGCACTTGGTTCATGCCAGCCACTGCCACTGCACTAGGCACTGGGCATCTGGAGGTGAGCAAGGCTCTTCCCACACCAACTTGCCACATAGTCCTCCGGGGCTATGTTCCCCACCCTCTGTGTCTTTGTAGTTGCCCTGCCCTCCACCTTAGAGTGAAGGTGAACTATTTCCCCTTCAATTCTGGGCTGCAATACCAAGGCCCCTGGGTAGAGGGAGTCCTCCCTTCCTGCCCTTTGTTCATCTCTCTATCACAGCACACAACAGTCTGTGTCATAATAACGCATTTCTCAATCTGTCCCCCCTGCCCCCAGGCTGGGAACTAGAGCTGCAAGGCTGGGGCAGAGGAACAAGGACCTCCTCGCTGTGGGCCAGGGCTAGGCTGGGTGGGACATAAAGATAAACTGGGAGGAGAAAGTCATGCAAATGGTAAACCAGTGGAGTCCTGGAGAAGTGACCACAGAGTGTGGTGGGGGGCCCTGGGCATGGTGGGGAGGGGGCAGGTAAGCAGGTAAGGAAGGACCTGACAGGCAGAGGGAACAGCATAAGCGAAGACCCAAGCCTTGTGGGGAGCACGGGGGATGGAGCTACAGAGGCGGTGGGTGGGGGGCGTTGTACGGGGGGGGGGAGGTCTTGCAGAACCTTGTGGGCTGAGTCTGGATCTTGGAATTTCTGTGGGCAACAGCACCCCCACCTCCACTCTCCAAGGGGTTTTGGCAGGGAAAGGACCCCATCAGAAATGCTTTAGACAGACCCATCTGGCTAGGTGAGGAGGACAAGAGTCAGAACAGTTTAAGTGACATTTGCAGGGGCCAGGCAGGAAGTGACCAGGGCTGGGGTTTGACCCAGGGCAGAGAGGACAGAGAGGAGGACCTACATTTAGAGGAGAGTTCAGAGGTTCAATCAAAATGATTTGGCGATGACAGTGCAGGTGGGTAGAGGGTGGGGGACAGAGGGAGGGTGAAGGTGGTCCTGGCTTGGAGGTGCTAGCGCTGAAATGGGAAACCCAGGAGGGAGGAGGGGAGCCAGAACTCTTGGGACAATGCACGGAGTGTCCAGGTGGAGGGGTTCAGCTACGTGATGAACAGGGCAGAGTGGTCACAGCCTGGAAGGAGGCTTGGTGGGGGCAGGGGTGTGGCCCAGTGGGCAGGGCCCGGGCCTGTCCTTTGCTCCTCCACCAACCCGTGGGCCTCCCACTTCTCTCTCCGCAGGCCTGGAGTTTGCCTACTCAGAGGCCCCGCGCTCCATGCAGGGCGCCCTCATGGGCATCTTCTTCTGCCTGTCAGGGGTGGGCTCGCTGTTGGGCTCCAGCCTCGTGGCACTGCTGTCCTTGCCGGGGGGCTGGATGCACTGCCCCAAGGACTTTGGTGAGTGTGGGGGCCTTCCCAGGAGTGGGACACGGGGAGGCTTGGAAAGGAGGTGGCAACTGCTAAGTGTTGTGACCCTAGGCAGAATGCAGTAGAGAGCTGCACTCGGGAGAATGGGGTTCTAGCCCAGACTTGGCCAGTCACACACAGTGTGGCCTCCCCTCCTTGGGCCTCAGTTTCCCCAACTGTCAAAAAGGAAGCAGTGAACTCAGTGGAGTGCTTCTGGAATGCTGCCATTCTGGCTGAAGGGTCACCTTTCTCATGGTATTTGAGTTTCAAGTCCCCTTATGAATAGCTAGCTAAAGGGGAATTGTAGACACCCCAGGAGACTCTCAGGGAGCCAGACACTAGAGGGATATCTACCCAGCGTCTTCAGACCCCACCCGCTGCCCGGCCCAGGGCCAGGGCACAGCAGGGAGATGGTGGAAGACAGGGGATCCCTGCCCTGACCCAAATGCCAACCCGTCTTTCCCCAGGGAACATCAACAATTGCCGGATGGACCTCTACTTCTTCCTGCTGGCTGGCATTCAGGCTGCCACGGCCCTCCTATTTGTCTGGATCGCTGGTCGCTATGAGAAGGCGGCTCAGGGCCCAGCCTCCCACAGCCGTTCCAGTAGGGACAGGGGCTGAACACCCCCGTCATACCCCCTTGCCTCCCCTCTCTACGGACACAGAAAGCAGCGGTCCCAGCTGTGGTTTCCTTCTCAGTTTATTCTGTACCCAACATTAGAATGAAACGGTTCCCATAAATAAGGGGCATAAGCCCTTCCTCATGACCATGGTCCATGACAAGGGGCAGGGCAGGGGGGCCTGGGTGGGAGTCCTTGTGGAGGACCAGGCAGGGGACTCATATAACAAGCACCGGAGGACCCACAGGAGGGGCAGGCTAGAGGCTTGCTGGGACCCCCAGCCTTGCTGGGCCAGGTGGGCTGGGGAGGGTCAGGAGCTGCCCCGGATCCTCTCCATGTAGTTACGAAGCTCCTCGGGGTCCTTCAACCCCATGTCCTCACACACCCAGCGGATGTCCTCCTCGCCTGCCACCAGGATGGACTGCACGGCAGAGCCCCCTACGGGCTCCTCAGGCAGCTGGGCTGGAGGGGCTGGTGCGAACGTCACAAACTCTACACGCTTCCGCCGCCCCCCAGCTTCCTTTCGGGCCAGGGTGCTCGAGGAGCTGGTGGTGCCCCCAGGAGGGCTGGGGGCCTGGGTTGGAGCCTCCCCTCCTCCCCCACTCTCACAGGGGCAGCTCCCCTCCCCCTTGGGCAGGCCAGGGGACTGCCGGTCCAGCTGGCGGCTCAGTTCCTCCTGGTCAGTGCCCAGCCAGACCCAGTTGTGGGGCTGGGGGGAGGCAGGGTCAGGGGCACTATCGGGAGGCTCTTTGCGCTGATAGCGCAGCACGAAGACCACACCATTGACCAGGAAGATGAGGATGGCCACACAGAAGATTCCCAGCAGGGCATACATGCCCAGCTCTAGGTCGGTGACACGCTGAGGGGTGGGCACCATCTCTTCCTCCTCTTCCTCCTCCTCCTCCTCCCTGGCTTCTGCCTCCTCCTTTCTGGCCTCCTCCTCCTCAGCCCTCTCAAACTTGCCCCTCACCCCCACACCGGCCCCCGCATTGCCTGCCACCCGCCGCTCACCACCTGTGCTGGCTTCTGTGGCTGGCGGGCTCTGGGCAGGGCTGGATGGGAGGGCAGGGGCTGGAGTGGGGGCAGGGGGCAGCCCCAGCCAGGCGGTGGCAGAGGCCAGGGGCACACGGTGGCGGCCCCGGCGGCAAGGCTCAGGTGGGTGCAGAGCCACGTGCAGGGGCAGCCCCTCGGCGCCCGCCCCACTCACCACCACCCCGAGTTGGGCGCCCTGCTCCTTGGCTGGCAGGACAGCACCAGGCTCCTCGGCCGAGACGGACAGTCCCAGGTCACGATGGTCGTAGAGCTCAGCGGGGGCCAGGGTGTGGTCAGAGAAAGACAGCCATAGGGAGAGGGCCACCTCCTGTGGGGCACACGGACACAGGCAGAGACACGCGAGGGCACGCACGCATGCACACAGAAACCACTCCCACAGATACAGGCCACATGGAGGAGGAGAGACCAGAGAGAAAACAGACACAGGCAGATGGACAAAACACAGGGAGAGAGGGGACGTGTGTCAATCACCTGTCTGCCACTCAGCCCCGGAGTCTGAGTCATCAGGAGGGTCCTCAGTTAGAGCCATCTAATCAACCTCCCACTGCCACACTCCAGTCACTGCTTGATAACCTCCAGCCACAGAGAGCTCACTACCTCACAAGTCAGTCCTCACTCTGAAAACCCTAAGGTAAGGGGTAAAGGTACCAGGGACCCTTCTTCCTGTTCCCCTCTGCCATCAGTCCCCACCTGGAGATGTTGACCTCATCCCCCTGACCCCCAGCTGTCACCTGCTTTGGGGTGGGAAGGGCTGACTGTGCCCAGCATGTGGCTGTGACCTCCCCAGGGTGGGCAGTGCCCCGGCTCAAGGCCAATGAGATGCCTATCACCGGCTGCACCCGCAGTTCCAGCACCGAGACCTTGTCGTCCGTCACAGCCAGGGCCTGCTCCCCCAGAATGGAGTCAGACAGCGGGGAACGCACCTGAGGGTGGGAAGGAGCTGGATGTGGCCTCCTACACGGCCCCCCTCAAAGGGATCTGTCTTCTGTTCCCAGCATCCTGACAGGCTGCTCTCCACCCTTTGCATCCCAACTACATGCCCTGCACATACCCAGACCCCAATCCCACACCGAGGGGACAGTTCCCTCCTCCCCCGACACCTGGCCCCCAGGTACCCAGCCCCCCATACCTAGAGGACTTCCCCCACTACACGGCCACCCCATTCTCACCCAGTCCCGCTGTGCTCATAGCTAGACTGCACACCTCCCTCCCCAGGTACACCCTGGGCCCCCCGTACACTCTCCACCCCTGCCCACGACCATTCTGGGGGCCACCTACACTCTTCTCAGGGGTCTGCTCTCCAGCGTCCCCTGCCGGCTCACCTCGATGGAGGTGACACCAGGCTCCCGGCCCACCAGGACGCGGCCGCCCTCCAGCGAGGCCACGCGCGGGTCCAGCACATGGGCGTGTGGCGCCACGAGGTGGGACACGTCTAGCAGCCAGTCGGGGCCGAGCAGGTGGGTGAGGCGGCGGCCGCCGTCCAGCGGGTGGGCCGCGAAGGGGGCGAGGAAGCGCACGCCGGCGCGCTGGTACTGCAGGCGGCAGCCACGGGCGCGCCGCTCCTCCTCCGCCGCCTCCGCCTCAGGCTCCGCCGGCCTGCGGGGCGGGGCGTCAGCGTGGGCCCCGCCCCCTAGCCGCCAGGGCCCCGCCCCCAGCCCGCCCAGGGCCGCGCTGCTGGAGACCCCCAGCCCCACGCCCGGGAGCACGCCGCTGCCCCCGCAGGCTCCAGTTCCTCAGTCTCAGCCGCCCACCCCTGCCCCTCTTGCGGTCAGGCCCTTCCACCTGGATCCCAATGGGACTTAGCCGCCCCTTGCTCCCATGCAACACTAGCAGAGACCCTCTCTTATTGGGGGCGGGACCCGGGGGCCTCACTCTCCCGAGGGCCTGGCAGCTGGATTCTAAAAGCCTGGGCCACCTCACCCCCGGTTCTGGTGAGCCCCCCTCAGGGGGCATTCAGTATTTTACTGAGCTCTGTGCCATCTTAGGCTTTGCGGACACAGCAGTGACCAGCACAGACAGAACCCCTGCCTTCAAAGGGCTTTTATTCTCAGGGGAGGAGCGTGGAAAGGGTCGGTAGACACCAGCATTAACCAGTACATGACATAGTGGATTAGAAGTGGCGAGTACTGTGGACAGAAGTGAGGCAGGGAAGGGAGGAGGTCGCAGTTTCAAATACAGGGGTCAGAGGTTGGGCGGTCACGGGCAGGGATGGGCCGAAGGAACTGCAAGCACCTGGGCAGTTTTTCAGATCCCAGCTTGGGCCCGTGGCTGTGTCCCTTGTGCCCCTCTCAGTACCAGCGTGACTTTGCCAAGGCCTGCCAGCTCCCTCAGGCCTCCACTCACCCTTCCGCTGGGCCAGGTACCCTCCAGCCGCGGACCTGCTCCAGGGTGGTGTCGGTCAGCTCAATGCGCAAGGGCAACAGCGGGGCCCACACGGTCAGCTGCAGCGAGGCCCGGAGCCGGCGCCACCAGAAGTCCACCCGCACCCCCTGAGCGCCCCGGGTCTCCTTGCCAGCCACGAACACAGCATCACAGGCCTCAGATACCTGTGGGAGTGCAGAGGGCAGGGGGGTGAGCTAAGCCACAGAGGACAAGTGTGGGCCAGGGAGGGCAGCCCTGCCCCAGGCCACAGGAAAGGCTACAGCTGAAACTCAGTTCTGCATTTCACTAATGCCCGCCGTGGCAGCCTCGTTGGTTAAGCCACTGTCCTTAGTTTAGGAAGATTTTACCATGCATCCAGGATGCACTCCCCATGGAGGAACTGGGCCATTCCTTGAGTTCCCCTGGGGTGAGTTGGGGAAATTGGCTATTCGCATACAAGTGTCTTCCTCCTGGCAGAGCAGGGCTTTGAACCCACAACTTTGGCTCCTTATTGATGCTGGCCTCTGACATTGGTACTGGAGCCACCTGGCAACCAGCTACAGCTAGGTAGGCAAAGTTGGTAGGCAAGGCAGACCTATCCAACCAAGGATGTACATGTGAGCACAGGGCTGCCACAAGTGGTGAAAGATGCCTTCTCCATTCAGGTGGCTGGGATCTGTAGAAATGCAGGCTCCATGCTTCCCCTCTTAGGACTTCAGGATGGAGAAAGTTGCTCCCCTCCTTTTTTTTAACCTCACATCTCCAATAGTAATAATAATTTTTATCATTCTATAATTATCCCACTATATTATTATCACAACAACAGTAGTAGCTGCTGCTGTTTCAGCTCCTGCTATCTGCTGGATACTGTCTTAGGTGCTTTTAATTCTGACAACAACCCAAAGGTATACTCCCATTTTAAAGTGTAGGAAACTGAGGCTCAGAGAGGTTAAGAGACTTGCCTGTGATCACACAATTAATTGATAACAAAGATGTGTTTCCAACGAAAACTTCCTGATCCCAGAGGGCATGCTTTTAAGGCTCCCAGGCCAGCTCATTTGCCAATACAATAGTGAATGTGAAAGCGCCCAAGGGGGGGGCCGTGGGGGTTACATAGCTCCCACTGGACTCTGGAGAGGGGGCTGAGACAAAAGAAGTTGAAGGTGTGGTTGCCCCCATGCGGTTTCTGGTCTCAAGAAGAAGCTGTGCTCTTGGGGACCCGCATGGGAAAGGAGGAAAGCCATGAGCGCATGACTGTGTGCACACACATGCATACTCACACGAACTGGGCACCTGCCACTCACCTGCAGGACCTGCGTGTTGGCCGACTCACAGCCGACGTGCTCTGTCACCTCCACCAGGGCACCCCCACTGTCCACAGTGACAAGGCGCACAGGGACACGCTGGGGCACGCCAGTCAGTGGTGCCGTATTCACCAGCTCCTCAGCCTGGGGGTGGAAAAGGAGCTCAGCCCCAAACTCCTCAGCTCAAGGAGCTCCGGGGACTTGGCCCCCAGCCTTGCCAGGCAGACATGGAGGCCCCCTTACCTTGGCCAGGGGGATGAGGGCTCTGATGTCCCGCTCTGACACCAGGATTTCCCACACCATTTTGTCTTTCTCTGCTTCGGGAGCCTGACCTGGGTACTCCAGCTGCCACGTGACAGGACGAGTGACCGCCATGCCCCCACCAGTGCCATTCTCCACCACAAAGTCCACCCACAGGAATTCGGACAGTTCAAGGGGATTGCTGGCCAGAAGAGAGAGAAACTGAGTGCTTGCTAGCTTTCAGGCATATCCTAAGCACTTCCTGCATTCATAAGGTATGACTGTCCCCACTTTCTGTATGAAGAAACTGAGGTATAGAGGTTACATAACTCACCTAAGACTACACGGCAAAAAGTAGCAGGGCCAGGATCTAAACCCATGCATCCTGGCTCCAGAGCCCAAGCTCTTATCCACTCTTGGCCTCTCCAAGATCCATGCAGCCACTTCACCATCTCCCAGCAGGTCTGCTGGCTCCCCTGCCTGCCTGGGTCCCCTCTGCTAAGATCTCTGCTTTCCACAGCCAGCGAGGTGGCATAAAGCATTGAGGTCAATTCCACTAAGGAGGGAGATTCACTTCCAGGACCCTCTGAATGATAACCCTCAGAGCATCCTTTGATCAAAAATCTAAGTGCTGGAAACTGTCCCCGGTGCTTGATATGCAGTATCTTATTTTATTTTCACAAACCCTAAGGGATGCATTGTTATCCCCATTTTAAAAATGAGGAAACTGAGGCTTGGGTGGGGGGATGTAACTGGCTTGCCCAAGGTTATTCATCTAAAAAGTGTCAGAACAAGGATGCAAACAGGAGCTTGGCCTTGGCCATGACCTTGGCCCAGGCTCAGGGCACAAATAAGAAGAGATCATAAGTGTTCAGAACTGCAGCTGGGCTTTTGGGGGGAATATTCATGGCCCAGAGGAAGGGCCCCAGTTGGTGGGGCCAGGGGGCGGGTAGTGTCTGTGAGGGCTGTAACTGGGTGGCCAGGATAGGTTGGCATAACCTGGGATAAGACTCCCAGATACCTGCTATGCCTGGCACAGTGACTGGGTCTGGGCAAACAGTGGCTGAATGAAAGAATGAATAAATGATATACCCCCTTTGTGCTGCTTTCTTGAAAAAGTCTGTTCTTTTGCCTGCTCACACGGTGATCTGGAGGCAGCATGGCAGCCCCCTTCCCTTGGGCCCCCAAATCTGCCCACTAGCACTCTAGGACCAGCCCTCCCTCCTCTTCCTCCCAGGGGAGGGGAGCTGCCCACCTGGAGTCTGGCCCTGTGAGCCCAGCATGGTGGCAGGTGATGAGGGTGGTGTGGTGCTTGGAGCCCTTGAAGCGGTCCAACTTGACAGTCCAGAGGGTGGGCTGGGCTGGGCGGGCGGCTGTCACATGCAGCCCTTTCTTCACCTTGATCCTGGGGGGGAGAGGTTATAGGTCCATTTTGGCAAGGCGGATACTGAACTGTGGACTGGATCCGAGGGGGAAGACAAGGGGCCAAAGCTGTCAGCCTGTTTCCTATCTGGCCTTCCCGGCTCCAGCCTGAATGTCCTCCTGGCCATCCTCCAACCCAGAAGGACCCCGCCTCACTGCAGGTCATACCGCACAGCTCTCCCCCACCTACAGACCACTCATGACTCCCCACGGCCCACAAGGTCAAGCCTTAGCCTGGCATTCAAGGCCCTCCAGGGTCTGGTCCAGCCTCGCCTTCGGCTGTGCCATCTCTCCATGCGCTCTCTGCTTAGCTACACCACAGTTCTTCCCCACATACATGGTGCCCGTGCACGGCTCCAAGCCTTTGCCCAGGCTGTGCCTTCAGCCTGGTCCACCCTTCCTTTTGGTATCTGCTGATTCTTTAAACCTGCA
The DNA here is from genome assembly GCA_023783475.1 of Daubentonia madagascariensis. Lineage (NCBI taxonomy): Eukaryota > Metazoa > Chordata > Mammalia > Primates > Daubentoniidae > Daubentonia > Daubentonia madagascariensis. The sequence goes on along the minus strand of JAKFHU010002396.1, from coordinate 2,894,499 downwards.
ACAACTCGAATACCATTTCCTTTAGAAAGCTTTTGCAGTGGCAGGATGAATTTCCCCCTTACTGCACCCCCTGACCCAAGCCCCTGCAGCAGAGCATACACACCCACATGCCTTCTAATCCAGTTCATGCCCTGCCCTACCACTGGGAGCCCCTTACTGCCAGATTGGGATTGGGCCTTGCTCGTGTGCGGATCTCCAGAGTGGAGACACAGGGCATGGCATACTGTAAGTGTCCAGAAGACCAGTTTAATGAGTACGTGAGCGAGCACAGGAGGACATGAGAGACAGGGAGACACACAGAGAGGGGACACGCCCAAACCCACACCCAGGAGAGGCAAGTCACACTCTGCAAATCCTTGTCAGTTGGATTGGGTAGGTGGGTGGGGGGCTGCTTTGTGGGAACTTCCTGTAGAAAAGGACACAAAGAATGCGGGCCTTCCTATGGAGAGGAGAAGGCTCTGTCCAAAAAGTAGGGACCTGCAGCAAGGGTGGCAAGCAGGGAGAACATGAAGATGAATGTGATCAGGACACATATCCTTCTCTGGGGCATTAGAGCAATAGCCTACCCGTAGGCACATGTTATTCAGTTTCCAAGCCCTTTCCTGGTTCCCCTCCCAGGGGCAATGTAAGCCCATTGGACAAGGAAATCTCAGGGAGGTGCCAGAGAGAGGGGAGGCTTCCTGCTTATGACTCCAAATTCAGGGCTGTGCCCATCATAGAGTCCTGCCAGGGCAAGCACACCTCTTTGTCCAGAAGGGGTTTGGAGGACCCATGTTTTGCAGAAGTCAAAAATTCCAGCAAGGACCCAAAGAAGAGCAGATACCTGCCCATAGTCCTCCTGCAGAGGTTCCCACCCCCACCCATGCCCAAGGGCATAGTGCTCACCGCAGGGTCAGGAGGCTGGCTGTGAAGTTGTGCCGAAGCAGGAGGGTGGCACTGAAGACCTGGCCAGGCCTCACTGGCACATCGGGCACCCGCAGAGTCACAGCCTCATCCAGGGGGACCTCCTGGTACTGCGGAGGGTCTGCCGGGCGCAGCTCCACACCACCTACTGGCAGGGCCTGCTCCCCGGTGTCCTCCTCCCCGCCGGGGCCACAGCCCCCAGGGCCCTCGGCCGCGGGCTCCAGCGTGTAGGCCAGCTCAGCCCGTGTGGGGGAGCCCCGCGAGAACCAGGGCGAGGGGAGCTCCAGCTCCACCATGCAGGCGCCCAGGGATGGCTGTGAACACATAATGGCTGTGGCTGGCACGTGAGGTGGGGACTTGGGGGAGGGAGAGGATTCCCAGCACCCATGGCAGGAAACCCAGAGCTGGAGGAGTCCATTAAAAAAAGGGCCATCACCAATCAGGCTGAAAACAAAAGGGGGGGTGGCCAGCATGGGCCAGAGACCTTTCCCAGGTGACACAGCAAACGAGCAACATGGCTGGGGCTTGAAAGCAGGGTCTAGGTTTCAGAATACATCTACAGACCACTCTTCTGCCTTTGGGAAAAGTCTCATGCCAAAGCGAGCCGATCCCAGTGCCTCACCCAACCATGTCTCAGGACTGCCCTGGCTAGAACTCAGGCTTCTTCTCAGCACCCTAAAGGTCAAGAAACACCTCTCCCCAAAGGATTCCTGTGTTAGACTCCCAAATGGTGGAAACAGCAATTATAAAAGTAATACTAACCGGAATGCAAAAACACTTGCCGAGTGATTACCCTGCTATAAGCTATTCTTGCGTTCATCTCCTTTATTCCTTACTCCCACTCCGTATGAAGTAGGAATTGTTATTACCCCATTTTACAGATGATGAAACTGAGTCTCAGAGAGATTAAGTTACTTGCCCAAGTCACACATGATGGGCTGAACTCCTTAAAGGGCCCTAAATAACCTTTCACAGCACTGAAAGCTAGTGGAGCAGGAATGGAGTCAGGTGGCCTATGATCCCCGAACTTCCCAGGAGTGGTGAACCCTTTCCCCTCCACTGTGGGACCACACTCTGGCTGGCGCAGTAGCAGCAGCAGCAGCAGGGCCAGCCTAGGCAGGGCCTGCCCACTCACCTGGAAGCGGCAGGCTCCGTGGGCAGTGCCTGCAGGGTGTGTGGCATGCAGACGGGCACAGGGCAGGCTGCCAGGCCCCGGCGGCCAATCTTGCCCTTTGAGGTGGAAGAGGACCCGGGCATGGGGCTCTGCTGGAGTCACAGACGCCTCCACTGAGACGGCCCGCACATCCCACGGGACTGGCCGTTGGTGGGGCTCGTGACCTGAGGAGGGACCACCTGGAGGGAGAATGAGGAGGCTTGACAAAGCAGGAGGTGAGGGGGAGCAAGATCTGGGAAGATGGGATGGCCAGCTTCCAATCCCAGCCTCAGTTTCCCCTGTGGAAAATGGGGAGCACAGCTGGGGCTGGGGAACGCCCCTGAGCCACACACAGCACACCTCAGGCACTGAGTCCTGTTAGCCTGGGCGGTCCGTGATGCCCCCTTCTTACCTGCTGAGTGGCAAACGGTGGATAGGAGGCCCGGAGAAGTGGCTGGGCCCTGGGCCAGGGCTGCAGGAGCAGAAAGGTCTCAGATCGGGCGCTCAGAGAGGAGTTGGCAGGTGGGTATCGGCCCACCTGCTGCACACGGAAGTGCTCGGGGGCATCCAGGAGCTCCAGGGCTGCTGGTAGGTAGACAGGGTCCAGGGTGTCCTGGTCACAGTCCACTGAAGAGGGATAAGGGGTAGAGATGGTGACAGCTCCAGAGATGGTAGGGGCTGAATTGAGCTCCATCCTGGGGCACAGTGGTGGTGCACAGTGGAGGGAGAAAAGGGCCATAAATGTCCCATGCCCCCAGGATATGGGGGGAGTCTCCCCATTTCACAGATGAGGTTAACTGAGGCTCAAAGAGCCTCACACAGGTAGCACGTAGCAAAGCCAGAATTTGAATCTGAGTCCAGCACTGGATGCCAGCTTCCCAGCCATCCCTTCTTCTACCTTCCATGGATGTGGCCGCCTTCTCTCCAGCAGAGCCTTCTCAATGTCTCCCCTCCACCATCCCTGCCTTCTACCTACTTGCCTCTGATACCAAGGCATTTCTGGGGTATGACTCTACCCAGATGGGTCCTATTTGGTAAAAGATGGTAACAAGATGAGCTTTGTACAAAGTAGAGACCCTTTCTCTGCCCCTGGGTCCTTGGCCAGACTTGTCTGGGCATCCACCCTCCCTCGCTCATCATTGCCACGGCAACCCACACCATCTTTCCAAGCTTGCTGCCTTCTTCCCTGTACCAACTGGGTACTGGAGCGCAAGAGGAGGAAGGAGGGGGATGCTGAAGAGGTCTGTGAAGCTACTTGTGTGCCCTGGGGGTGGGGTGGGGGCCACGAGTCTGGGGAGATAGTCAAAACATTCCGTCACTAAAAAGATAAAGGACCACTAAGGCCATATTGGTTTGTACTATTAGCCCTAATAATAATAATTAACATGTTTTGAACACTAACTGTATGCAGGAACTTGTTTAAACATTTTGTATGTATTAACTCTTTCAGTCTTCGTAATAACTGTGTAACAGGTTCTTTTATAGTACTATGAATCCCATTTCGTGGACGTAGGAAATGAGGTGGAGAGGTTAGGGTACTTGCCTGCGGACCCACAGCTGGAGGGTGGGGGGGCTGGGAGGCGAGCCCAGACCTTAACCACTAGACCACCCTGCCTCTCCATTGCTCCCCACAGCCCCCCCCTACCCTGCAACTGCACCGCCTGCCTGCCCCCTGCCTGCTCCCCCTCGGGACTACCTGTCCCCTCCTCTGCCTGGTGGCACCTCCCTCCTTCAGGGCCAAGAGTGAATTGCCTGAGAAGGAGGAGGGAGAGCTGCCTCCTTCTCAAGGAAGCCCTCCTTGGTTATGTGCCCTCCCGCCAGTCTCCTCAGTCTTTTGCAACCCTGGCTGCCTCCTCTGGATTAGTTGTCTTCCTATCAACCCAGGGGCCCTGTCGTACTCATCCTGGAATTCCCCGAAGCTGGGAAGCTCTCTGTGCAGAGGACTTCCTGGGAGCCTGGAGACTGGAGTTTAAGTCCTAGCTCTGCCTCAAAACTTTGGTCAGTCATTAACATCTTGGAGCCCCAGTTTCCTCACCCGTAGAAGGGGCAGGAGCATTTAATGACACTGTGGACCGGAGGGCTTTGTAAACTGTGGAGCGCTGTCTGGAGGAGGGATTATTGCTGGTGCATAATGGATGTGACAAGGTTTTCTTCCTCTCTCTGTGGAAGGGGTTATTAGGGCTCCCACCGGGTCCCTCAGGGTGGGGAGCAGGTGGCTGAAAGCAGCCCCATAGCTCGACTGGGGGTGGAGTGGGGGAATTGGTTTCAACCTTCTTCCAGCCCTCCCCACCAAGGAGCAAGTGTCAGAGAAACTCCCACTGCCCCCCTTCCCCTCTAGCCGCAAGCTAACAGGTGAGTGACTACTGCTCCCTGGGGGTAGCCCCTGGCCTCCGGTCCTCCTCCTCCTCCACTGCCTCCATAATTACAAGATGCTCTTAGCCGGACTCCCACACTCCCACACCCCGAGCGCAGCGCTCTCGGTGGGGGAAGGAGAGTAGAGAATGCCTCACTATCCCTCACGCTTCTGTGGCATCATTCACCCTGCCACCACAGCCTGGCTCCCCAGCCCTTGCCACAGGCGGTCCGACCCCGTCCCCGAGGCACAGGGGGGCTGCTGCCGCTTCCCCCAGGGATGGACCTCGCAGGGACTCAGGGGGGCCATCCCTGGAGACTCCAAGGTCAGAGAGCCCTCGCGGCAGGGGAGGGAGGCTGCATATCTCTCAGGTCCCAGGCAAAGAGGCTGCTTTCCACTGCCGCGGGGGGTGGCTTGGTTGTGGGGGGAGGCTAGGAGCCCCAAGAGTGCAGCTCTGTAGACCGCAGATCAGAGAGTGGTGGTGACGCTGGTGCGCCTGGGACAGGGGCAGCCGGGTTAGATGCCCGGGCTGTGAGGGGACGCTTGCAGAAGGTGCGGGGCCGCGGAGAGGATGGGGACAGAGCCCCCGCGCCGGGCTGGTCCGGGTCCGGAAGGAGTTGCTGGGTCGAGCAAGGCGAAGGAAGCCATGGGGTCGGGCGGCTGGGGGCAGGTTCCCGGGGGCAAGACCTCTCCGGCCCTCAGGGCGCGCTGCGGAGCGACCCCGCTGCGGGTTTGGTCCGAGAACCCGAAGGTTCCCGGCTCCCGGGCATCCCTCGCGCCCGGCCTCGGCCCAGCCCGGCCGCCCCTCCCCTCCCGCTGACCTCTCACGACGTCCAGGGCGAGGGCCACCAGAAGGCAGAGCCAGGGGCCGCAGGGCCCCCGGGGGGCCACCGCCGCGCGCCCCGCCATCCGGGCGCACATCCTTCCCACGGAAGGCGGGGACTAGGCGGGCGGCTCAGGTGGCCGCACTCCGGCCCCGCATCTCCCGCGCCCGCTCCGCGCCGGCCCGCTGCGGCCGGCTGCGTCCCCGCCGCCGCCCGCCCGGCGGCTGCCGTTCCCAGACAATGGAGCGGGAGCAGCGGGGTGGGAGGGAGCGAATCGCAGCACATGGGCTGCCCCCTCCGCCCCGCCGGGTCCTAGTGCCCTCCAGATCCCGAACCCCAGAGCACCCCGGTGCCTGAGGTCGGGAAGAAGGCGCTTCCCGGGGAGACCACAATCGGGACCGGCCCGCCTCTGCCGCGAGGGACACGGTGTGTTCTGTTCGGAAGCTCCTGACCAAGGAGGAAAAAGCCACTTCCCCCGCCCCACAAGCCGATCACCTGTGAAGGCATCTGACACCTGAATCAGAACCAGAGTTCAGGGACATAGGGAAACAGCTGCAGGGGCAGAAAGGGAGAGGGGGCCATACGGGGCCAGATGCCAACCACCTGGGCCTGCCCTGACAGAGCCCTGGGCCACCCCTGTGGAGGAGGGGCTCCAGGTGCAGGCAGTGCCAGTTTCATGCCCAGCCCCACCCCAGGGAGAGGCTGTGAGCCTAGGAAGTGTGTGGGCAGGCCAACACTCCTGAGCAAAGGCCTGCTGCCCCGGTCCTGGCCCAGTGCTGCCTGCCAGGAGGCGCTGGGAGAGGTCCAGAGCGGGGCTCTGGCTGTGCATTAGTATCCCCTGGGCAGCTTAAAAAGAAAAAGCCATGTCTGGGCCCCTCCACAAACAACTGATCCAACCTACAGCCCAGTTGGGAACCTTGGCGCAGGGTGGGGAGAAGGAGGGCAGGCAAGTCTTCTCCAGGCTGCCCAGCCACTCATAACACTCCAGTACACTGAGGGGAAGGGGCAGCACCCCCCACCCCAGCACACACACATACTCTTCCAACAGTGCCAGTCAGTTCCTGGGAGTTTTGCACTGGGGGCATACCTTCCTCATTCCTCACACTCCTGAAGGGAAGGGTACCTGGTACCACCCTGCCTTTTCAGCTCCCCTTCTCCTACCGGCTTCACACTGCCCCTACAGGGAGAAGTCAAGAAGGCAGAGCTGCACTACAGAAACCGGTTTAGCAGTAGAGGGAGACATCAAAGCAATCTAGACTTTGAGTAAATACATTTTATTCAGAACAAGATAATAAAATAGCGTGCACTTTATTTAAAACCAACCAAGCGCTGATAAAAATATATATCACTGCAGCTGTGATTCCACATCAAATCTTAACAGTAAGAATTGGGCATTTATTCTTCCCACCATGTGCCAGGCCTGGCAGAGGACACCCACCTCCATGAGAGCCTCAAAGGAAGAAGTGGCCCCTAACTGCCAAGAAGGGGTGTCCTGGTGGAGAGGGGTCAGCTGGCAGTTCAGCTCACCCTGCTCCCCGCAGAGCACACGAAGGGAAAGGGGCTGCCTGTGTTCTTCCCAGGCCACTGGGGTGGGCACAGACCAGCAACTCCTCCTTGGTGGCAGGGAATGGAGGGGTCGAGTAGAGAACCACATGCAGCTGCAGCTGTGCAGACAAGGAGGCAGTTCCTTCCTCCATCAGGGTCTCTGAAATCCCCTCAGGGCATCTGATGGCCACTGCAGGGTGCAGGGTGCTCCTTGAAGGCACAAGTCTACAAAGCAGCAGCCATCTTTTGCTTTCGCTGAAGGGGAATCAAATTCTGAGAGCAACTGCTGTTTTCTCAACACAAAGCAGCCACAGTGCACTTTCCTACATACAGTATGGCAGTGGGCAAGCAGAGGGCCCTGCTGGCTCTGATTAAGGCACTTGTAACAGACTCAGGGAACAGCCTCCTCCCCAGCCCCACGGGCCTCAGGGGCCTGTTTCCCTCTCCAACATCCTCAGGTGCCATATCCGCTTCCCCATTGCTGGGTGATGGAGAGGACAGGAACATGCTTTGAGGACTGTGATTTGGTGGGAGTACGGGGCTGGAGGGAAGAGAAAAACAGGAAAGGGAGCTGGGGACTTGGCCAAGGAGCAGGACAGGACAGGAGAAGCAAGAACATTAGGAGGAAGCTATGGCAGCAGCAGAGGGGAGCCGGTTACGTCCCAGGAGACCAATGGCAATGAGTTCACTGAGAGCAGATGCAGAAGCCAGAGGGGAGGCCCCTCCAACCTGCCCTGGCCAAGACAGGCTAGGAACAGAGAAAGGGTTAAGAAAGCCAACCCCAGACCGAGAACCTCAGAAGACAGGGCCCTGAGGACCAGCAGTGGGAATGGGCTTTCTCTCTTAGTTGGGGACCAAGGCAGGGATCAAGATTCTGAAGATTCAGAGACAGGGCAAGAAAAGGGCAGGAGCCCAGCAGGAGGGCTGTGCACCCTGAAGCATCTCAGGTCTTTGGTATGACGAAGGCAGCACATGGGGCATCCCGCTCACTCCTCTTCCATGCTGCGGGGCCCCTTGGCCACTCGTCTCTGCCGCCAGCGCAGCTCCTCCACCTGGCGCTCCAGCCCTCGAACCTTGGCCTCCAGCTGGGCCCCTGAAGCCCGGGTGCCAGTGAGCCGGCTCAGCAAGGCATAGAGGGTCAGCAAGGCCAGGAGCAGCAAGGCCCGGGTGGAAGGGTCGGGCACCGACCTCACCAGGGCCACAAAGCCGGCCAGGAAGATGACAAGCTTCAGGCCCCACAGGATCCTCCCCAGCAGGGCCAGGACCAAGCCGAGGAGCAGGGAGAGCAGCCAGTAGATGACCAGGGCCCCTGCTCCCCACAGCAGGAAGGTCTGGACCTGGCCAGGGCTGAGCTTCAGGCCCTGGGTGATGTGATCACCTGGAAGAGGGGAGAGGCACAGAGTCACACAACCCAGAGAAGCAGGGAGGGGAAGGGGGCTAGAACTTAAAAAGTGGGAGGTGCCGCCCCCTTGCAAAGGAATAATCTGTTCTCAGACTCAAAGAGCTATGGGTTGGAATCTCAGCTGTATCTTCTTGGCTGTGGGACCTTCCATAGGTTATTTCCTTTTGTTGAGCCACAGTTTCATTTATTAAATGGGAATAATTCTACCTGCCTCACTGGGCCATGGGTAATAAGTAAATGAGATACTATGGCTCAGCATGCTGTCTGATGGGACATAAACAACTGGTACATGGTGGTGGTAGTTCTTACTCTGCTCTTATGTCACATGTCTGGGGAAACCTGGGAAGTGTCAAGCAGCTTAGGGAAAAGTCTAGACCCTGACAAAGATAAACTCCCACAAATAGGTAGGTACAGGTGAAGCTCCGGCCAACGATCCAGTTCTGTACCACTCACCATCTAGCCCCAAGGCATTCAGCAGCTGTGCTGCAATCCCCGACAGAGCAAAGAAGGCCACAGAGATGGCTGACGAGATGGCCCACATCACCTGGGACGAGGTCTGTGGAAAGAGCACGGGTGACATGAGCCCGTAAGTAACGATGCTCCTCTCCTTCAAGCCTGGTCACCACTGCCCAGGCAAGGGCTGCAGGAATGTCTCCAACTTGCTTCTCAGCCAGTGGTGATGGGCCCAGGTCAGAGGTTTGGGGGCCTTGGGCCTGGCTGAGGGGGCCCTTCCACATCCACCTTCCAGTGCAAAGGATGGACAACAGGCCATTTCTCCTTCCTTAACTGGAAACCAGAACATCTGTGACCTAATTCAACTGATTGCTGGGATACTCTGGAGGAAACAGTTGGTGTACTTGTGTATAAACGGGGGGATCATCAAATCCCTTTAGTGATCACCAGACTCTATAGTCACCAAGTAACACGGTTTATAAAGATGGCTCATTTCCCAGCCTTTCTCGAAAAGAAAGGGCAGGAGCCAGGGAAAGGAGTGGAGCTAAAAGGCCCTAGGGTAGGAATCAAACAATGAGGAGGCAAACAGCAAGTACTATGGGGCTTCTTTTTGTGGCATTTGGGGCTCTCTGCACCAGGGATTATGACACTGAGAAGATGTGGAGCCAAGATGAGGTGGCCATTACCAGCACCTCTTCTTTTATCTTTCCTCAGTGTGCATGGTCTCGACAGGGACCACGTTCCTTACCTCTGACACCAGGTGCATGGTCTCTGGTCCAATCCAGGCATCCAGTGTCCCCCGCACAGACCGACCCATGTGCGTCAAGAGATCAACTGGGGCCTCCCTCTTCTGCTGGCCTGGTGGTGCAAAGTCTCGATGGGCCTGGGCCCATGCTGAGTGGAGGAGGATGAGGGCCACTAGGACCATCAGGATGGCTTTGAACAGATGCCTGCCCCACGGTGGACTGCTGCCTGAGCCTGCCATGACTGGGTCTGCCAGGAGAGAAGCACAAGGTGAGCTGAGGGCCAGAACTGGTAGACACACCCATTCTCCCAGCTCTGACTGCCCCAACAGCCTCCTCCACTCCTACCCCCAGCAAGTACCCAAGCTAAAGCTAGAAAGAAAGGGCTGTTAGCTGAGAGAGGAAGGACTGGGACTTCCAACTTAAGCTGGCCATGACCATCTGATTCACAGGTTCCTCTTTCACATTCTTTACCACCTGCATATGGATTAACCAGCAAGTATTATTTAATGCCTTAGAGCGGGTGAGAAGATCTCTCTAAGGTGTATACCAGTTCTAAAAATCTGAAGGACTGTCTCTGTGTCTTAGGTACTGTGGACGTAAAAGAATTATAAAGACTCTAAGGCTTTGTCCCAAGGAGCTTATAATCTACTTAAGATAAAGCTGATATAGAAAACAACTTAAAAATAGCAGATAAGTAGGGTTACCACCATATAATGATGTAAAGAAAAGTGCTCAGTTATGTGCTTAAACAAGAATAACTGCACCATGCCATTTGCTCTGCAGGACCACCATGCAAGGTGGCTAGGACCCTCTTCTCCCCTACTGGTACAGATGAGAAGAAACTGAGACTCAGAAGTTAAGAATTTGCTCATGGTCACTGGGATAAGAAGTAGAAAGGCCAGGATTTGAACCCAAGCTTATGCTTCCAAATCTCACATTCATTGGGAGTCAAGGTATACAGTGGATCTGAACCATGGCTGCTCATTGGAATTACCTGGGATCTTCCCAAAATACTGATGCCTGTGTCCCAAGCACAGAGGTCCTGATGTCATTGTCTGGGTGTTGCCTAGGCTTAGACCTGCAAAAGCTCCCCCGGTGATTCCAATGTACAAAGTTGAGAACCACTGATACAGAATGACCTCAATTCCCCACCCCCAATGTAGGTGCTATGGTTTGAATGTCCCCCCAAAACTCATGTTGAAATTTAATTGCCATTATGATAGTATTTTAAATGGAACCATTAAGAGGTGATTAGGTCATGAGGGCTCTGCCTTCACGAATGCATTAATGTTGTTATATTGTGAGTGGGTTAGTTATCTCGGGAGTGGGCTTCAGATAAAAAGGATGAGTTGGGCCAAGTTCTCTCTTCCTCTCTCTGTCTCATGTGCTTGCTTTGGCCTTCTGCCTTTCTGTCCCAGGACGACCCTGGCCAGATGCCAGTGCGATGCTATTAGACTTCCCAGCCTCCAGAACCATAAACCTAATAAATTTCTGTTCATTATAAACTACCCAGTCTGTGGTACTGTTATAGCAGCAGAAAACAGGCTAAGACAGTATGCAAAGGCTTAAAGAACAACCCTTAGGGAAAGATATAGTTACTAATAAAAAGCTAATATTTAGCTATTAATAGGTCTTGCCATGCACCACCTATCTCATTTAATCCTCACAACAGCCCGTCAGATAGGTGTTGCTATTATTCCCTATTTTACTGATTAAGAAATTGAGGAAAGTTAAGTAGTAAGTGGGGAAACCAAGATTTGAATCCAGGTGCATCTGACATTGGACCCCTTACACATAACCACTCTGCTGTATCATGTCCAAATCTCAGAAATGATTTAGAAAGTCATACAATGGATTATTCAAGAGCTAAAATAAACCTGGCATCTACCAGTCATCTCAGGGAATTACTGGTAAAATTCACCTAACCACTTTGTGCTCTGTGGTCTGTAACATGATGCCACAGACAAATTAAGATCCAACAAGTACCAACTCATTGAAGCAGGTGAGGATCAGCCAAGAAAAATGTATGCAAGTCCACCTTTTATTTGCCTCCATGCCTGAGAAATGTCAAACAGCACCAGCAAATCCCCTGTTCTCCTCCAGGCTCCGAAATGAACCTGTAGCTCCAGGGAGTTTCTGTGATTCAAACCTCATGATCAGAGGCTAAGTCATGCCCCTGAGGTAAGAGCAGCAGGTTTTTGAAGTTTTGCAGTTGCCTAGGCACTCAGAGAGTTGGCCAGAAATCCACAGCCATCGGGACGAAGGACAGGGAAGAGAAGGCTGTTCGCATTCTTGCTGAGTGGGAAAGAGGAGGGTCAAAGAAAGAGTTCTAAAAATATTACATTTGGGGTACTTTCTGGCCCAGAAACAGCTGCCCTAAGTCCCTCCTGAAGCCTGAAGAGTCAAGCAGGGCTGCAAAATGCACAATTCATGTGGAAGTACCTCCGACTGGGAAAGCCTTCTACTCTTTTTGGCATAAATCAAGAACCAGATGGTTCCTGCCTGCCAATGGTCAGAGATGAGAACAGCATAGGTCAGTTCCAGAGCTAAGTGGGTCATAACCACGTTGGGGACTTAAAGAGCAGGGTTGCTATCTTGGGTTGGATCTTATACCCAAGGACCTCCACCAGGGGGGATCAGATGTCGTCTCCTCCACCCTAGAAGGTCAGGGTGCTGTGAGCTGCTCCTCCCACAGCTGCCTGCTATGCTGTGCCAGCCTAAACTTTCAAGTGGCCATCTGCCTCAGGTGAGGGGAGCTGGGGGACCTTGAAATAAACCCTCCACAGTGAGGCTGGCATCACCATGCAAGCTGACCTTCTGAAGTGCACCAGACACCAAATCTAACAGGATTTCGGAGTGCACCCTTTGGAGAAAACGAGTGCAGATGACCGGCTGGCTTTTTCAAATTGTTTTAACACGATTCCTTCTCATTTCTTCCAGGTGAATCCCAAGCAGTATGAACTCACTGTCGTTATGCCTCCTCACCTCGGCCTAATCCAGCACTTTTAATAAAGAAAGAGGCCATCGTACTTTTTCGCCTCCTGCAGTGCCTGGCTTCAGACAAACAGCAGACACTCAACAACAACAACTACAACAACAAATAATAATAATATATATATATTATAATAATTTTGTGTGATGCTTTATAATTTACAAAGTGCTTGTGACTTCACCATCTCATTTAACTCTTACAACAGTCTTTCAAGGTATTACTACTCTCCCCATTTTACTCAGAAAAGTATGGCTTAGAGAGGTCAAGTGACTTATCCAAGCTCACAGAGCAGAACTGGGACTTGACTGAAGAACCTAGGATCTCAATCTCGCCCTTTTGCTTGTCCCACACCTCCACGCTGCCTCAGTAAAACATGGTCTCTGCCCTCAAGGAGCTTAAAGTTCTGCCAAACATCAACAAGCTCAAAGTGGGAGGACATGCAGACTCCCAGGAGGAAACCACCTACCAGGAGATGACACACCTGCAGGGCTTACAGGTCATGGGTTTGTACCAAGAGGTACGAGAAGACAGCAAAAGATGGGGACAAGACCTGCCACTTCTGTTCAGGCAGCTGCAATATAGCTCAGATGGGGTTAGGAGAACCCAGACGGGCTGGGAAAACTGCTTTACTTACTAAGATAGTGAGAAGGTACTACTGCATATGTTTAGCTGTGGTTTGCTACAGGGCTAGGGTGGGGCAGTTCACACACCCCCTGCCAAGGCTGCTTCCTCCTCTTCTCTTTCCTTTGGTTAGTTTCCTTTCATGCTATGAATCACCACGTGGTAGGAGGGGCAGCTGACTTAGTGCCCTCTGCCGGACCTGACTGTCCCACCACTGCTTATAGCTGCCCCTATGGCGTAGCGGTTCTCAACTCGCTGCCCAGGTTCTCAACTCACTGCCCATCGGAACCACCTGTGCAGCCTGTTAAACAAGGATGTCTGCCCCACCCAGAGCTACTCACTCAGACTCTCCCAGAGAGGGGCTCAGCCTTTTGTTTGTAAAGCTCCCCAGGAATTTCTGATATATAACCAGACAGCTGCACAGGGAAAAGCCTACTCTAGGCAAAACCTCAAAAGTGCAGCAGTATACAAAGAATCCTAGACTTCCGTCCCAGGCTCAACTGTGCCACACACTGGAAGCCACTACCTTTACACCTGTTGCTTAACCTGTCTGCGTTTCATTCTCCTCAAATGTAAAACGGGGTGAAGCCAAGAGTTGCTGCAAAGAGTTAAGATCTTGCTGCAAGCACTTCGTAAACATCTATAGAAATATTTGCAGTACATAAATTGCTAATATGCCACTCACTACACTGTAGCATAATTTAGCAGTTTATCAGCCTGCCTCCCCCGTTAGACTGAGAGCCTCCTGGTCAGACTTGACATCTAACTTTTCTTGGAATCCCCAGATACTAGCACAAAACGATGACTAATAAATGCTTGTTAAATGAATATTAAAAGACCCGCCAAGAAGCAGCGAGGGTAGAAATGGAGAGACATGGAGAGGTGGGGAGGGAGGTTATTTTAACGGTTGATCCAAATATACAGCAGCCACCTGAGAAGCACAGCTGAGACGAAATGAAGACCCTAAACAGGACGAAGCCGCCACTGCAGAGAATGAAGTCAGAGTACTGGCAGGTCAGGGGCGGCCCCCGCTAAACCCCTGACACCTGCTGCCCAGCAACTGTTTGGGGGGCAGGGCAATGGCAAAGGGGCAGCTTCCCAGTCGCGCCGCGCCCTCCCAGGGCCCAAGCTCCCGGAGACAGGGTGTCAGTGGCATATGCTATTTCCAACAGCGCGTCCCCTGCCAAGAGCTGTAGGGTGGCGTCGCTGGCAAGAGAGGTGCTGCGACCCACGAGTTCGCGGTACCCCGAGGGGCTCAAACCGGGGCTGCAGGAGGCTGAGCCGTGGGGGCGGGGGTAGGGGTCGCGGGGGGGCGCTGGCCTCATCCCCTAGTCTGACAGCCGCTCCGCCTCCACTGGACGCACCCTCCGGCGCTCGGACGCTGTTTTCCACGGAAACGCGCGCCTCGCGGATTACCTAGTAACGACGCCCCCGGTTGCATAGCAACGCGGATCCGGGGCCCCAGTACGTTTCGCCCGCCACGCGACGTCGGACCCCTCCCCACTCGGGCTCCCCAGGCCTCACGCTCCGCCCCGGCCCGGCCTGGAGCGGCTGCCGCCTCGCCGTGCTGCGTGCTGCCCGCCAGTCCCGGGCTCGCTCCGCACTCACCGGCTCCGGGGACGCCGCTATCCTTCACGTGCTACTTCGCTAAAACGCGCCACCAAACCCGCGCCTCAACTCCGGGGCGTTGGTTTATCGTCTGCGCGTGCGCAAGGCGGGATGTGCTCGGAGACGGGCCGGCCTCGCTCCCAGACGGAGCCGGTGCCATGCGCGCATGCGCTCTGCCTCATCCGTTACGATTTTCGCCCCCCAGCATTTCGCCCAGAGAAGAATGGGATAGGAAGTTCGAGCTGAGAACGGCAGCCTCTGGCAGGAAAGGGGAAATAAGTGACTATATCTGGGCTGTAGCGTGGGTAAACTTGATCTTTAAAATCAGGGTCGAAGCTAATCCGCCGCTTCAACCGCTCGGCATTGGGGGCAATGTAGTTCTCGAGCTACAAATTCCGCTCCTGGGGCTTTGTGGGAAATGTAGTTCTAACGGGGCGCGCCGGAGCACCTGGGCTTTTGAGAAACTTTTCGCGCTAAAAAGGCACAAAGGGAAAAGGTGTTAGAGGAGCAGTTAAAGGCACGCGACGCTAGGGAAATGCATCGCTCAAATCCACCCCTGAACTCTGCAGATGGTTCCCCAATGTTAGCTCTGAATTTTAGAGAAGGAAGGGAACCAACCCCCCACCCCATTTCCATCACGAAGGCAGCACTGTGAAGGGGACCGACCGGGGGTTTGGATGGGGGGGGGTCCCTTGCCTGCTTTGTGATCCCGGGCACGTCACTTCTTTTCTCTGGACCTCAGTTGCTTGACTTTTAAAACTATAAAGTACCTAAAAATACCACTTAACAGTTGGTGAGGAGTTTCAAGAAGTAACAAGAGTGAACATTAAGAAAAAAAAAATCCAAGTTGCTGTCCACATGTTTTTATCACCGTCATTGGCTGCCACAGGACAGTTCCCCTTTGAGGTTAAAATCCCTTCCTCAAACTCAACACTCCGAAATGTAACTCTTCACCCGCCCCCTGAATCAGCCTTCTAATTCTGCCTTCTTCTCAGACTACACATTCAAGTGACTCCCGATCTGTCACCTCACCCAGTGTTTCTTCCCAACAAATGTTTCTCAGACTCATCCACCATCATCTGGGCCCTTGTCGCTTCCTGCCTCTCAGCTAAGAGTCTTTCTTCCAGACCGGGCTCTGGAAGCATCCCGAACCTCACCTTCCAGCCTTTCCAGCGGTCAACTTTACATTTGCTTGTGAGATCGTTTCTGATTTGTAGGATTACCAGTCTCAGGTTGCAGACTTTCCTGGGCAAGAAATGTAACTTTTATTTTTCTATAACAAATTAATTTTTTTTCCAACTCTTTTTTCCATCTGAGTGATAGAAACAATCTCAGACAGTTCAGGGTTCTTCCCACCTCGAAGTTCCGTTTTGGAGAATTAACACAGGGACAAAAAGAGGAGGGTGGGGGGAGTTCATCTAATCTTTAGTGTCAGTTGTTTGAGCTGGTAACTCCTGAGACACTCATTATCCTGCCTAATATTCTGTCACTAGTCCACACAGGTTACCACTGAATCCACCTGGGAAATGGAGCTGCTTCTGGGGGTTTGGCCACTGTGTCCCCATGCTTCCCAAGCAGCAACAGCAGCCTTGGCCTGGGGGAGCAAGGCATAGAGTTCCTTCCTCAGCAACCCACCAACACCTATGCATATGTCCCTTTCCCCCTATGTCTCCCTGTTTACTGCAAAATCAATTGTCATGAATCCTTATATTCCCTGTAGAGATAGCTTTTGAAACTGAAAAGCCTTAAGGGACTTCCCTGTTCATGCATTCTGCTGTCATAGCCATAAGCTCCCCAGTAGAGAGACACCTCCAGTTTTGCTCATTGTGGTATCACCAACGCCTAGTTCTGTGCCTGCCTGGCACACGGTGGGTATTCAATAAAGATTTGTCCCATAATTAATTACTGGGTCTCCCTCCTTCTATTCTGTCCCACCCCAACCAATCCAGTAAGTATCTTCCAGAGGGAACTCTGAAGAGCAGTTCCATAGCTCAAAGGCAATCAATGCTGTTTTACTGCCAGTCCAATCAAGTCTAACCACCTGGGGTTCAAGGCTCCACCTAAACAGATCCATTTTATTTCCTACCACACGTCCAAGTACAGGCCTGTCAGGCAGCCTGTTATCCGCCCAACAATAGTGATAGAGTTCCTGCTGTGTGCCAGGCACTGTGTGGCACTCTTAGACTCTGAGAGCAAGAGTAACCCGAACAACTAAGGTTCCTGCCATCATGAAGTTTACAGTCTAGTAGAGAACAGACATCAAACAGATACTTATAAGTAAATAATCAAATGACTATAGTTATTCAAAGTGGCTTGGAGGGAATTACAGGGTGCTGTGGGGACTAAACCTCAGTCAGGGGTCTAGAAAAGGCCTCCAGAGGAAGTAACATTTAAGGTGAAACTGAAGTTTGCATTGGAGGGGTCGGAAGGGAAGGGGGAAAAGGGAGAGAGCTGAGGAAAGTGTTCCAGGCAAAAGTCGTGGAGCCAGCCAGAGTGGGTATGTTTGAAGAATGGAAAGGCCAATGTGGCTGGAGAGAGGGTGAGGTGAGAACGCGGAGGTTGGCATGGGCCAGACTTGGGGGCAAGCTTCCTCTGCCGGAAACTCTCTCCCTCATTCGTGGTCTCAGGACTGACTCATTTCCCTTGTTGGGGCTCAGAGAGCAGTACCCCAGAGTATGGTGCTTTGGCATACAGAGCACTTTTCAATGAAAGGGTATTGGAAAGCATTGTCATCTGCCTCTTGCCTCTGCCACTTAAGTGCAGGGAGGGTTTTCTCTGCAAGTTCCCTTACCTGGCTGAGAAAACTTCTTTCAAAAGAAATGCAGTTGTCTTAAAACCCCCTCCATAGGAATCTCATCAAATAACCAGGAAAGGTTAACCACTGGAGAAAAAACTAAAAGTTGCTACCAGGCCCAGACAGACTTTTAATCTATTCTTCTGAAGGCAGCTCCAAGAGATTGCCTGAGAGACTTTATCTACATAAGACAACCTTCTTTCACAGTGTAGTTCTGCCCCTTACCTTGCTGCCACTTCCCCCAGCGCTCAGAGGAACCTTGTCCCAGGCCATTGTCTGTTCTCTGGGCTCATTCATTTCCCCTAAAAAATCGTTTACTACTCCTCAAAATTGCCTACATTCCCCATCTCCTTCTCCCCTATGAAGAAGGTGCTATTGAAGCTTCAGCCATCTGGCCCTTCTTTGAGTCTCATATTTTGTATGGTTCCTGTGCACGCTTGCATGTTGATAAATTTGTGTGCCTTTTCTCTTTTTATCTGTCTATTGTCAGATCATTTCAGTGAACCTTCAGAGGGCGGAGAGGAAGCTTTCCTTTTGCCCCTACACCCTCATTCAGGTCTCAGCAAATAGGTCACCTCCTCAGAGATGCATCCCCTGAACACCCTGCCTAAAGTGGTCATCCCTCTAATCCTTAGCACCTCCTATCTAGTTTACTCTGATTTGTTTCATTCATAGCACTTACCACTCTCTGGAATTTTCTTATGTGTTGATTGTCTGTGTCCTCCCAGTAGAATGCAAGCTCCAAGAGAGCAGAAACCTTGTCTTTCTTGTTCACCTTTTCTATCTCCCGTTATCAGAACAGGGCCTGGCACATAGGTGGCACCCAATCAATATTTGTTGGATGAATGAAAAGCCTGGGGAGTAGTGTGAATAGATTTTTCATTGAAAGTAGATCACTGGCTGTTCTATGGAAAGTGGATTAGAAGGAGGTCAGGCTGGAAGCAAGAGGACTTAATTAGGATGCTACTTTATTGGTGCAGGGGAGAGATGCCCTTTTTGTATATTAACTCTTCACGACAAGCCTGTGAGTTAGTTCTAGCCTTGTTATTACTCCTCCATTTTTCAGATGGGGACACTAAAGCATAGAGATGTTCATACAGTGAACTATCTGGGTCGAGCTGGGCTCTGAGCACACAGTCTAACTTCAGAATCCAAGCCATACTAGCAGCCACTATGCTATACTGCCCTTGGTACCTATGACTTTTATTTTTCTATCCAAGCCTTTGCTTATGCTGTTTCTCTTCCTGGAATGCTCTTCATTCTCCTTA
This sequence comes from Daubentonia madagascariensis, assembly GCA_023783475.1. Classification (NCBI taxonomy): domain Eukaryota; kingdom Metazoa; phylum Chordata; class Mammalia; order Primates; family Daubentoniidae; genus Daubentonia; species Daubentonia madagascariensis. The sequence goes on along the minus strand of JAKFHU010002396.1, from coordinate 2,875,837 downwards.
TCCTCTATCTGAATATTGCCCACCTGTCAAAGTCTAGCTCATTCACACATCTTCAGTAAAGAAGACTTCACTGACCACACCTGTCCATTCTGCTCTTTTGTCTGGGTATATTACAGACCACACCATATGTTATCTGCATGATTCCTGAGAGTCTCTTATCTTATAGATATTCACAAAGAATCATACATTGAGCTGGAAGGGACCTAGAAGATATTAAATAAAATTTATAAAGGCCATGGATTTGGACTGAGCTTCTGCACTAGGCCCAACAGACCAAACCAAAATGGAGTTACTTCTCCTGATGTTCACACCACCAAGCCAAAACTAAGATCTTTATCTGATCTTCTGAGAAATCAGGGGAGGGAGAGAGAGATGGTAGCCAGATCCCCAAAGAGGCCAGTTTTAGTTAGCATGAGAAGGAAGTCCCCTCCATGTTAACCTTTATAAGAGAAGAAACTTTGAAATGACCAATCTGCTTTTCGTTTTGTGTTTCCGCTTTTCTCAGTCTTTTTCTGTCTGTAAAACCAATCTCCTCTGCTCAGCTCATCCACTCATTCTATTTGATAGAATGGGGTGTTGCCCGATTCTAGAATCACAAATAAAAGCCAATTAAGATCTTTAAATGTGTCCTGATTTCGTCTTTCGACAAAGACGAAGGGGCAGTGAAGCGGCCGACTTGTCCAGAGCAAACTAGTAGTAGAGGCAGGACCAGAACAGGTGCTTGGCCGGTGTTAGTTTCTCTGCCGTCGCAGCTGTCCTTTCTTCACTGGGCCACACACCCGCGCCTCTCAAAGGGCGGCCCAAGAAACACCTGCCTCGGAGTCACGCGGGGCACGAAAAGACTGTCTAAGGCAGGCCCGAGGAATATGCACTCTAACAAGCTCTTTAGGAAATTCTCAAGGACATAAAGAAAGTTTAAAAGACTAGGGACGCGTGGCCCAGGGCAGCACCGTTCTCAAAACAAGCGTTGCCAAATTGCTTTGGCTTTAAATTCACACTGCATCATGAGAAATGTAGTTTTGGCTCTCCTCTTCCCCCGCCCACCTCGCTTGACGGAAGGAGCCGAGTCAATCCGGAAATAGCCGAGTGTTCCGTGGCGGGCCCTTTCCTGCCCGGTTGCATTCTGGGAAAGGGCAGTTTCCGTTAGGTGCTGAAGGCTGGGGCGCGCGACCGGCCCCATTCCCACGTGAAGCGCTACGCCAGCATCGCTCGGCGGGGCTGCGCCCAGCTCGCCGCGGAGTGTCCCGGCAGCAGCTGGGGACCGGAAGTGGCTCGCGGAGACTCCGAAGCAAGTCCCGGAGCCCGGTGTGAGGCGCCTCGGAGCGTGGCGACGGCGCCATGTCCCTGATCTGCTCCAGTGAGTATTGGGCTGCAGCCGATCTCCGGTCGCAGGAGGCCGGAGAGCGGCGTGGGAGCGTGTGCGGGCCGTTGCGGCGCCCGGGTCGGCGCGAAGGCGGGAATGGGGCGCCCAAGAGGCAGAGCGGCGGCCTGTCAGCACGAGGGTCCTCTCCTTAGCGCGGGGTGCATTTGCGCAGTGCTCCGCAGTTTACATAGTGCCTCGGGTTTATTGTCGCAGGGATTACTGAGGCCAGCCACCTCGTTTTACAGAGTAGAAACAGTTCTGAACAGAGGGAGCTGGTGCAGCAGAAACAGCTCTGATGTAGGAGTCAGGAAACCTGAGGGCTTGTCCAGGGTCAGCCTACGATTGGCTTTGTGAACTGGCTCAAAGCTCTGGGCCTCAGTTTCCCCATCTGCAAAATTGAGAGCATTGCACTGAATGTTGTCTGACGTCTCGCTCGGATAGTCGGAGCTTTTGCAGTTTGCGAAGGTCACGCAGCGAGTTAGAGGCAGAGACAGGGCTGGAAGCCAGGTGTCTGGCTCCCAGCCTCACACTATATGACTAATAAAAACAGCGCACATTTGTAAAACCCTTACTGGTTTGCGACGTGCTTCCAAGTCTATGATCTCATTTTATCCTCACGAGAATTCGCTAAAGGAGAAACAAAGATACTGGTTTTACAGGCGAGGATGTAAGGCTCAGGAAGAGTGAGGCTTTTCTAAGGATACACAGCTGATAAGGGCAGAGCTGGGTGACGCAGCAAGGTAAAGCGGAGCTTTGACCCTGCATCTGTGCTTTTTCCATGCTTTCTATTGTCTTTCCTTGGGTATTTTATTATGGCGTACAGGTGTTTTTCCTTCTTGTTTCGTCAGATTGCTAGTTTCCCATCCCTTTTTTTATTTGCTTCTTTCTCTTCTCAGAACCTCTCCATTAATCCAAAGAGGGGAAGGAAGGAAGGGAAATGAACAGAAAAAGGAATCTCTCACGTTGAAAAAATTACAATTTGCAAAGTATTTTCACATTTATCGTTTGCTTTCAATCTTGGGGAAGCTGTCTTTTATATTCCCCAGCACCCTCCTTCCTCTCCTTCACTCTTCACTCGTTTATTAGATGTTTGTCCAGTGCCTGCTGGGCATCTGCACTGTACGGGAGGTCAGAGACCAGCTGTAATCGCTGTCCTCAAGGGGTGCACAGTCTCTGGAGGCAAGCGTGCAAATGGTACCTCTGCTGGGGGTTGTGAGGATAGGTTACTACTGTATGTAACATGCTTAGAATCACATAGTAATGTGCCATGCAGATGTACCACATAAATGTTTTTTATTATTGTAATGCTTGTCACATTGCTCCTTGGAATCTTCCAAGTGATAAGCATCTTTTTATATGCTAATGAATTGACTGTCGGCTGGCAGTCCTATCTTAGCTTAAGATGGGGGCTGGTCACCCCTAAAGACCAAGGCAGGATTAGAGAGTTGGGACCCCAACATCTGAGGAAGAGAGAGGGGCTGAAGGTTAAGTTGATCACCAATGGCCAATGTTTTAATCAATCATGCCTTTGTAATGACACCTTCATAAAAACCTAAAAGGACAGGATTTGGAGAGCTTCCATACAGAGGTTCTTGGAGGATGTCATGAGGCTCCATACCCCTTCTCCCATATCTTACCCTAAACATCTCCATCTGTATCCTTTGTAATATTCTTTATAATAAATTGGTAAATATAAGTGTTTCCCTGAGTTTTGTGAGCTGCTAGAAAATTAATGGTCATGGGAACCCTGATTTATAGTCAGTCATCTCAGAAACACAGGTAAAACAACCTGGGGCTCAAGATTGGCATCCGAAGTCGGGGGCAGTCTTGTAGGACTGAACCCTCAATCTGTGGGATCTGATGCTACCCCCAAGTAGGTAGTGTCAGAATTGAATTGGAGGACACCCAGCTGGTGTCCCTGCTGAACGACCATTTGCTTGGTGTGTGGGAAAAAAACCCCCACATCTGAGGTCACAGATTAGTGTTGTGAGAGTATAGGAGGAAAATTGATTTTGTTATTCCTGTATTCTCAGACTTTATAATTTCTTTGATAATCCATCCAGGTCGATTATCACCTAGACTGAAGTGAATGTCAGGGATTGGCGTGGGGCTTCATGTGTATCTCTATGTTCTGGAGTGAAATGGGTACCCAACCATCTTTGTTCAAAAATGAGATGGGCAGGGATTATTGACTGCTGTTCTCTAGGTCCCTGGCACATAGTAGTTGTAAATAATTATTGTTGACTATCTAACTGTCAGGAGACTGATGGAAAAGCTACTATGTAGCTGGAAAGCATTCTGGGTCCAGTACAAAACTGGCTTGGTATCATATGTCTTGCTTCCTGTTAGTTGAGTGTGAGGATGCCTGGTCTTGTTGGGGCTAATAACAGGTGAGGAATCACTAAGGCCCAAGATTCCCTTTCACCCCAAGCTCACTGCATGCTTTTTCTCTACAGTCTCCAATGAAGTGCCAGAGCACCCATGTGTGTCCCCTGTCTCTAATCATGTCTATGAGCGGCGGCTCATCGAGAAGTACATTGCAGAGAATGGTACAGACCCCATCAACAACCAGCCTCTCTCCGAGGAGCAGCTCATCGACATCAAAGGTGCCCACTGGCTGACCTTAGTTTAGGGGAATCTTAGGTTTGAGCCTGAGAGGATGGGAGGTGGTACCAGTGCACTGGAGGAGGAGATAGTGGTCTGTTAATGGCTAAAGGGAAAAGAGGTACGGTGAGGGAGAGTCCCCTGGGTTATAGTTCTTCATACCTGCTTTCCCTCTCTTGGCAGTTGCTCACCCAATTCGGCCCAAGCCTCCCTCAGCTACTAGTATCCCGGCCATTCTGAAAGCTTTGCAAGATGAATGGGTGAGTTCCTGGAACAGAATCAATGTCTTCCTCACTTGAAGAGGATGCATCACTAGACCAGGACTTGAGGGTGGGAAGGATGGAGCATTATTTAGAGTATAAACTGTGATATCGGGGACTGGTTTTATTCATCAGTGTATCCCCAGCACTGAGAGCAGCACCTGGTACGTAGTAGGTGCTTTAGAAATAGGAATGAATGAATGACTACATCTTGTGGGACTGTCTGGCACAGTGCCTGACACAATGAGGCCAATCAATAAATAGCAGCAGCAACAGTGTTTAGAGAGGTGACGACATGACATCTGTGATTTGCTGGCAATTAGAGAAGATGGGGATGAGAAAGAGCCGGCTCCTTGTGCTGTGTGCCCCATGTTTGGTCTGGGGTAGGAGCTCAGGAGTGTCTGCCAGCACATTCAGGGTCACTCAGATATTGCTTGGGTCACTGATCTTACTGGTCTAGGCTGTGGGATAGGCAGCATCCTCTCCTCAAGGGCCAACTCTGCTGGGTGCTCCCTGCTCCCCCGCCCCCACCTCACAATGATGTTTCCCTCTCTCAGGATGCAGTCATGCTGCACAGCTTCACTCTGCGCCAGCAGCTGCAGACAACCCGCCAAGAGCTATCCCACGCTCTGTACCAGCACGATGCTGCCTGCCGTGTCATTGCCCGTCTCACCAAGGAAGTCACTGCTGCCCGAGAAGGTACAGCCTCTCCCCTGCCATCCCCCACTCTGGGCTGGTCCTGCTTTGTAATGTCCCATTTCTGACATCCTCTTTTCTCTCAGCTCTGGCTACCCTGAAACCACAAGCTGGTCTCCTTGTGCCCCAGGCTGTGCCAAGCTCGCAGCCAAGTGTTGTGGTGAGTGTCCTCCCTCCCTTGGGAGCAGCCCATTTGTGTAAAGTGGCCCATGCAGCTCTCCTTATGTGAGTCTTTGGTACTCTGTGCCTCTCACCCTGACCTTTCTTCTCTTCAGGGGGCAGGCGAGCCAATGGATTTGGGCGAGCTGGTGGGAATGACCCCCGAGATTATCCAGAAGGTAAGTCCTGCTCTCACTGCTGGGAATGCTGATGGGCCCTCACTTTTCCCCATCTGCCTTCACTCCAGTGTGATTAAAAATCCCATACATTTGGGAGTAACATACAGTGGTGCAGAGCAGGGACTCTGGGACCAGACTGCCTAGGTTTGTGATTTGGTGGCACTACTTTATGACCTTGGCTTACTTAGCCAACCTTTCTGTGTCTCTTTTCCCTTGCTTCTAAACTGAGAATATAATAGTACCTACTTTATAGGTTTGTGGAATTTAGAAGATTTAATTACTGATAAATGTGACGTTTAGTTCTTACTGTTATTGGGGTTCTTTGCAGATATTAAACTACTTTGTTATATGTTTTTGTGTTTTTTTCCTGTGGGGGAGACAGGACAGGAATTATCATCTTCATTTTGCAGATGAAAGACACACCTCATAAGAGGCAGAGCTGGGCTCCTGATTCCAAGTCCAGTGTTCTGTTTTATACATGGAATCCTCATTCGTGGGGCTTGGTGGTATCTTTCTGAACAGTTCAGATTGTCAACATGGATCTGAGCTCTTGTCTTAGTGGCATAGACCTATGGGAGTGCTACAGACCTGGTTCAGTTCCTTCCTCTGCTATTTAATCACCTCTTTGACATTGGGCAAGTGACTTGGCTTCTCTGAAGCTGTTTCCTCAGCTGTAAAATAAGGTCTTCAACACCCACCTCATAAAGTTGGGATGAAAGTAAAAGAGGTAATGCATGTAGGCCTTTAGTGTAGAAGTTGTCAGGTAACAAGTTCTTGATGATGCTTGTGAAAGCGCAGATGTGACCAGCCTCCATTGTGCCATTGTCCTGGCAAGATAATTTGTCTTACATTGTGCCTGTTCCTCTTCAGCTTCAAGACAAGGCCACTGTGCTAACCACGGAGCGTAAGAAGGTGAGTCGTTTTCTGGAGCCAGCAGAGAGAGCTGGCCTGGTGGGAGGCAGTTGACCCCTTAAGAGAAAGAGGGTGGCTGAATCTTGTATTCATTGCTGCTTTTCTTGGGGGGCATTTTCATTTTCTCAGAGGGGGAAGACTGTGCCTGAGGAGTTGGTGAAGCCAGAAGAGCTCAGCAAATACCGGCAGGTGGCATCCCATGTGGTGAGTGGCTGGATCCCTGCTAACTTGGAGTCAGGCCCTCCCCTGCTGTTTCTGGGGTGGGGCCTGCCAGCATGGAGAGCAGTGAGTGGAAAGCTGTCCAGGCCCTCTGGCCCTGTTTGTCACCTGGGCTGCTGAGTTGTTAGAGCTCCTCTCCTGCCCAGCTCTGGGTCCCAGTAATGCAGGAGGGAGTTATCACATCCAGGCAGAAAGCCAAGTGGGATGGATAAGGAATAAAAGTAACTCTTGTTACTCTGAGGGGATGGGTGACTAGGAATGGCAGTGGGGGAGCTGTGTGGCTGTGGCCTGTGGTGACCTGGCCATGACAGGGTTTGGTGTGGCTCTCTCTGCAAAGGGGTTGCACAGTGCCAGCATTCCCGGGATCCTCGCCCTGGACCTCTGTCCCTCCGACACCAACAAGATCCTCACTGGTGAGAGTCTGGGCCTGGCCCAGCAGGCCAAAGTAGGGAAGGGCGGCAGGGAAAGGCTCATACTCCTTGTTCTCTTCATGGGCCTGGGGACAAAAGTCCCTTCCTCAGCAAAAGTGCCTGGGTAGGCCTGACTCATTTTTTGGTCTTGTTTGGGTCCTCTCTAGGTGGGGCGGATAAAAATGTCGTTGTCTTTGACAAGAGTTCTGAGCAAATCCTGGCCACCCTCAAAGGCCATACCAAGAAGGTCACCAGTGTGGTGTTTCACCCTTCCCAGGTAAGGGGTTCTCCCAGCTACCTTTGGTCCTTCCTTCCTGAGCCCTGTTTCCCTGAAACAATGGTCCCTGAACCATCCCCACTCCCCTACTGTCTCCTTGGTGATGTGGGGCTGAGAAAGAGCTCTGGCTCCTGAGAGTGGGCCTTTAGAGGGCTTCTGTTTGGAGTCTTGGGGATTGCCCCCTACTCTACGTAGGACCTCCTAAAGCAGGGATCTTCAGACCAAGGGGAGAAAAGAAATGGATGGTTTGACAAAGCATATTCATTGAAATACTTTATTAGGGAAAGAAAAAAATAAACTTTACAGTGTTTATAATACAAACTACAGAAAACAAAGCTCAACATAATCTTGACTGACAAATATCTGAGGAAGACAGATGTATATCCACTTTCCCATGATTCTTAAGGGTGGAGGTGGTAAAAACTTGATGTTGACCATTGAAAGCGGTGTAGGTTACAAATAGAGAGAACCTCTGGTTTATAAGGTAAAGGTAACTCATGAGACCAGAATAATGATATTACAGATTTAAGTTTTAGGCCAACAACAGTTTGGGTCTGATCAGTGCTTCCCAGACAGTCAGCCTTTCCCTTGGCTTGGACCTTAGGGAAATGAGAAATAAAGGAATAACATGGTGAATTTTTCATAAAACTAAATTTATTCAAATTAAAAGCGCTATTTTCCTGCTTACTTGGTGTTAATAGTTATGTCTCTTATGAAATCACGTTGACAAAAGACGATAGTAGTTTGTACCTTATGGCTTTTAATGTCTTAACTAACCGAAATAATTGTAGAACTGTATAAGTTCTCTACCTGCTCCAAGTCTTTTGGAAAATTAATTTGCCCCTGAAATTCGTAAGTGTGGGATGTACTAAAATATGATCTCACAGCCCCTCTCAGTCCCATTGCTGCTCAGACCTGTGCCATCCAATACAGTAGCCATTAGCTACATGTGGCTATTTAAATTTCAATTAAATAAAAGGAAATACACTTCCTCAATTGTGCTAGCCACATTTCTCCTTTGGTTCTGTAAGTAGGTTGGAAAGTTGCTTTCTGTTGCAGTTGTCCTTCTTCCCACTAGATGGCAAGGCTGCCTCTGCAAGGCCCGATGCTGTCGGCGTTATCATTTTAATAGCATTCACCATTGGCCCTCACAGGCATTGTTGGATGGATAGCTGGTTCCAGGAAGGGCAGGGCTGAAAGGAGAAGCAATTGTTGGTAGTTGTGGCCATCCCCAGTTCCCTTTTGTAAGATTGTTATTGTCCATCTCTCTTTTCTGTCTCTGATATTCTGCCTCGTTGCTTTCCTTTTAGGACCTGGTGTTTTCTGCCTCCCCAGATGCCACTATCAGGATTTGGTCGGTCCCGAATGCCTCCTGTGTACAGGTTGTTCGGGCCCATGAGAGTGCTGTGACAGGCCTCAGCCTCCACGCCACTGGTGACTATCTCCTGAGCTCCTCTGATGACCAGGTGCGGTCCCAGCCAGGGTCCTGAAGAGGCCTGCTGGTTCCCAAGTTAAAACATCCTGGGAGGAGGGAACGTCTTCCCAGCCCCAGCCGGTTCCTCAGAGCCTCAATGGAGAATGCTTTCTTTTTGCTGGGAGGCGCTAGCTTTGCCAGGGTTTGCCATATCAGGGTCTCTGCCTTCCTGAAGGGCTACCAGAGCCTGGGGAACCTATTTCTCACTGGCTCCATTGTCTCTTTTCTTTTCAGTACTGGGCTTTCTCTGACATCCAGACAGGACGTGTGCTCACCAAGGTGACAGATGAGACCTCTGGCTGCTGTAAGTTGCCTCAGAGGTGTTGGGCTCTTTCATTTGCTGTTTATCATTTGTTTTTGTTTTATTTAGTCATTTGCTCATTTTTTCTTCTAAACATACGTTTACCACCAGCACCTGCCTAGAACCAGGCTTTGTGCTGGGCACAGTGAGTAATGTGAAGAACAAGGAACCCACCTTTGCTGTTCCTAGTGTCTCCCCAGTGGGCTCTGACCACAGGTCCATCTTCCCTTCTCCACAGCTCTCACCTGTGCACAGTTCCACCCTGACGGACTCATCTTTGGAACGGGAACCATGGACTCTCAGATCAAGATCTGGGACTTAAAGGTAGGACATGGAAGACCTCCATCTGAGGCTCAGGGTTGGAGGGGGCACATGCTCTTGTGAAGATGTGTTGCTGATTAGGTGTTTATGGCACCTAGCCCTAGGGGTGTCCCGAAGGTGGAATGGCAGTGGCTCTGCATGTGTGATGTGATGGGTGTGGTGTGGGGGGGCCCTTGGCCCAGCCATCCACCGCTGCCATTCCTGCTGGCTGTTCTTCCTGGAAGGACAGAGGAGGACTTCTCAGGTGTTTGGTGAGCCCCATTTTCTTCCTCTCATGATCAGTGGGTGATGTATTTTACTACCCACCCCCCAACTCTAGGAGCGCACCAATGTGGCCAACTTCCCTGGCCACTCAGGCCCCATCACCAGCATTGCCTTCTCTGAGAATGGCTACTACCTGGCTACAGCAGCTGACGACTCCTCTGTTAAGCTCTGGGATCTGCGCAAGCTTAAGAACTTTAAGACATTGCAGCTGGATAACAATTTTGAGGTGTGCCCCCTTCCTCCCCAGCTCTCTCCGTTGCTTCTCTTCATTTGTCAGTTATTTACTGAATTAATCTAAATTGCTTCTGTTTATCCCCAACTGCCCATAGTTTCTGTTCCCCTTGTGTAACCTTCTCTCTTTCTGGTTCTGGTAGGTGAAGTCACTGATCTTTGACCAGAGCGGTACCTACCTGGCCCTTGGGGGCACAGATGTCCAGATTTACATCTGTAAACAGTGGACGGAGATTCTTCACTTTACAGGTAGAGGTTGGCCCTGGGATCCTGAGGTCTCTGGGTTTGGAATCTCTAGGGCTTGCATGAATTTGCCTAGGCAGCTTTTAACACCACCTGAGGCAGTAGAGCACAGTGGCTATAAGGAAGTGGACTCAGGTTCAGACTTCATGGTGTAAATGCTTGTTCTAGCTCTGCCACTTCCAGGCTTGGTGGCATTGGGCGAGTTACTGTAGGGGAGGGAAAACATTCTCTCTACCCTCTGAAACAGTTAGATAATTGAGTCTATGAAATAAACTGACAGTAGACAGATTAGCAGGAGAAAAGCCATTTTAATTACATGCATACACATGTACAAAATGTGAGACTTAAGAAACCTCAGATGATTGAAGCTTATACAGTCATGCGCCACTTAACAGTAGGGCTAGATTCTGAGGAATGCATCCTTAGGCAATTTTGTCATGCGAACATCGTAGTGTACCTACAGAAACCTAGATGGTATAGCCTACTACACATCTAGGCTATGGTGTGTGGCCTGTTGCTCCTAGGCTACAAACCTGTACAACCTGATACTGTATTGAATACTGTAGGCAACTGTAACACAATTGTAAGAGCTATGTATCTAAACATAGTAAAGATACAGTAAAAATACTGTATAAAAGATAAATGGGGCCAGGCGCTCACGCCTGTGATCCTCGCACTCTGGGAGGCCAAGCCCGGAGGATTGCTTGAGGTCAGGAGTTCAAGGCCAGCCTGAGCAAGAGCGAGACCCTGAGACCCCGTCTCTACAAAAAATAGGAAACTTAGTGGGCGTGGTGGCACGCACCTGTAGTCCCAAGCTAGTCTTATCAGCACCATTTTCCAATAGCATATGCTCACTTCATGTCTCTGTCACATTTTGATAATTCTTACAGTATTTCAAACTTTTTCATGATTATTATATCCATTATCGTGATCAGTGACTTTGATGTTACTATTGTAATTGTTTTGGGGTGCCACAAACTGTGCCCATATAAGACAGAGAACTTAATTGACAAATGTGTATCTTCTGACTGTTCCACCTACTGGCCATTCCACCATCTCTCTCCCTCTCCTTGGGCCTCCCTATTCCCTGAGACACAACAGTATTGAAATTAGGCCAGTTAATAACCCTACAATGACCTTTAAATGTTCGCGTGAAAGGAAGAATCGGACGTCTCACTTTAAATCAAAAGCCAGAGATGATTAAGCTTGTCTAGTGAGGAACTCATGTTCAAAGCCAAGATAGGCCAAAAGGCCTCTTGTGCCAGTTAGCCAAGTTGTGAATGCAAAGGAAAAATTCTTGAAGGACATTGAAACTGCTACTCGAGTGAACACATGAATGATTAGGAAGCAAAACAGCCTTACTACTGATAGGGAGAAAGTTTTAGTGGTCTGGATAGATCAAACCAGCCACAATGTTCCCTTATTAGGCCAAATCCTAATCCGGAGCAAGACTTTTAACTCTCTTTAATTCTGTGAAGGCTGAGGGAGGTGAGGAAGCTGCGGGAAAAACGTTTGAAGCTAGCAGAGGCTGGTTCATGAGGTTTAAGGAAAGAAGCCATTTCCACAACATGAAAGTTCAGAGTGAAGCAGCATGTGTTGATGTAGAAGCTGTGGCAAGTTATCCAGAAGATAACTTGCAATGGTCATTGACGAAGGTGGCTACACGAAACAGATTTTCAATGTAGATGAAACAGGCTTCTATTGGAAGAAGATGCCATCTAGGACTTTCGTAGCTAGAGAAGAGAAGTCAATGCCTGGCTTTAAAGCTTCAAAGAACAGACTGAGTCTCTTATTAGGGGCTAATGCTGCTGGTGACTTTTAAGTTGAAGTCAATGCTTATTTACCATTCTGAAAATCCTGGGGCCCTTAAGAATTATCCTAGGTCTACTCTGCCTGTGCCCTATAAATGGAACAACTAAGTCTGGATGACCTGTTTACGGTATGGTTTACTGAATATTTTAAGCCCACTGTTGAGACCAGCTGCTCAGAAAAACAGATTCCTTTCAAAATATTACTGTTCATCGATAAGGCACCCAGTCACCTAAGAGCTCTGATGGAGATATACAAAGAGATTAAATGTTGTTTTCATGCCTGCTAACGCAACATCCAGTCTACAGTCCATGGATCAAGGAATAATTTCAACTTTAAAGTCTTATTATTAATATTTAAAAATACATTTTGTAGAGCTGTAACTGCCATAGATAGTGATTCTTCTGATGGATCTGGGCAAAGTAAATTGAATATCTGGAAAGGATTCACCATGCTAGATGCCATTAAAAACATTACTGATTCATGGGATGAGATCAGAATACCAACATTGAACAGGAGTTGGAAAGAAATTGATTCCAACCCTCATAGATGAGTTTGGAGGGGTTCAAGACTTCAGTACAGGAAGTAACTGCAAATGTGGTAGAAATAGCAAGAAAACTAGAATTAGAAGTGGAGTCTGAAGTTGTGACTGAATTGCTGCAATCTTGTGATAAAACTTTAGCAAATGAGGAGTTACTTCTTAGGGATGAGCAAAGAAAGTGGTTTCTTGAGATGGAATCTACACCTGGTGAAGACGCTGTGAACATTGTTGAAATGACAACAACAAAGGATTTAGAATATTACATAAACTCAGTTGATAAAGCAGTGGCAGGTTTGAGAGGATTGATTCCAGTTTTGAAAGTTCTGTAGGTAAAAATGCCATCAAACAACATTCATTGCATGCTACAGAGAAATCTTTCGTGAAAGGAGGAGTCAACATGGCAGACTTCGTTGTCTGTTTTAAGAAATTGCCTCAGCCACCCCAGACTTCAGCAACCACCATCCTGCTCAGTTAGCAGCCATCAATATCAAGGCAAGACCCTCCACCAGCAAAAAGATTGACTAGCTGAAGGCTCAGATGATCGTTAGCATTTTTTAACAATAAAACATTTTTAAATTAAAGTATATACATTAATGCTATTGTATACTTAATAGATTACAGTATAGTATAAACATAACTTTTATATGAACTGATAAAAAAATTCACAACTTGCTTTATTGCGGTGGTCTGGAACTGAACCTGCAGTATCTCCGAGGTATGCCTGTACATAAACCAGTAACGTGTAGTCATTTATTATTATTATCAAGTATTATATTACATATGTACATAATTGTATATCCTATACTTTTATACGACTAGCAGTGTAGGTTTGTTTACACCTGCATCACATGTGAGTAGTGCATTGCACTATGATGTTATGATGGCTATGATGTCACTAGGTGATAGGAATTTTTCAGCTCCATTGTAACCTTCCAGGTCCACTGTTGTATATGTGGTCCGTCATTATGTGGTGCATTAACGTATAACATCCTGAGCTACAGAAAGGAATAGAGGCCTGGGGCTTCTAGGGGGTGGTGGGGACACAAGTTATGGGGGGTGTGGGGAGGAAATGCACTAAAAAGTCTCTTGGGTAATAAAATTTGTCTCGGAGACAAATTTGTCTCAGAAGAATAGGTGATAGACTGTGACAAATACCAGATGTGGTGTCCCACCTCTGGTCTCCTCTCATGATAGCAGTTTTCCCTGATCGGGGAGACTCCTAGGAAAGGGATTCGTGACGGTTGTGTTCCTTAGTCAGATGCGAGAAAGAGGTGAGAGACTTGGTTCTCCTTTAGTTCAAAGCACTCAGCATGCCAAAGTGCCATCCTTTGGGGTATTGTTTTCTGAGCCCCAACATTACTTAACTTGTCTGGAGCCTCAGACAAGTGGCAATGATAATAGTACATACTCAGTGGGGTTGTTGTGAAGTTTAGATGAAAATATACACAGATGCTCCTCTACTTATGATGGGGTAATGTCCTGGTAAACACATTTTAATGACTTAATACCCCATAAACCCATCGTAACATCGAAATATCTTAAGTTGAACCACAAGTCCAGATGCTCCTCAACTTACAATAGGGCTACGTCCTGACAAACTCATCATGAGATGGAAATATTGTAAGTTGAACCATCATTAACACATTAACTGCCATGAGAGTTGTATTTAACTCACTCTAGTTTTGACCCCGGGGCCGCGTGAAGCGTATTTAATGTCTTGTTGATGTTCTTATTACAATTAATATTGACAATTCTAAAAACATAGATTAAATGAATAGAAGTCAATAAATTTCATTTTTCTATTTATGTTTACCTTTAAATTACACTCCAAATTTTTATTCTATTTTCGTAATAAAACACAGTGGCCCCGAGGAAAAATTCCTGATTTTTTTGTGTGGCAATGTGTTAAATTGGGGACCATCTGTATATAGGTAGGTTAGAACAGTGTCTGGCACGTAGTAAGGAGTTGCTATTGTTCTTATTCAATATTGTGTCTTAGTCCCTTATGGGATTAAAGCAGTGAATAAGACAGACCCAGTCTTGGCACTGAGGGAATTTATAGTCAGGTTAGGAAGGCAGATGTAGGATGATTTCACAAATACTTGTTTAATTGTGATAATAAGTGCTAGATTAGAAAAGTACGAGATGCTAAGACAGTGATAACAGGGTTTCTGACCTTCTAATAGTCATATGGCCCCAGCTACATGACCTTTCCTTTCAGAGCTTTAGCTCCTTCATCTTCAAAATGGGAATGTTGGTCCTGCCTTGCAGTGTGACACCTAGTGATGTGGAGGTGGCATGCACGGAAACCAGGGACCTGGTGCTTACTTAAGAATGAATGGAGCTGCTGCACTCTTTGTTGAAATTTTCATCCTCATTAGCAGGTTGTGGGCAGGATACAAGACATTTATTCCATGCCCCAGATTCTCCTGAGCCCTGCTCAGTGTGTCTGTGTTTAAAGGTGTCTGTTGTAACTGTATGGCTCACTGTTTTTAACCCTACACTGGACGTGGTGATTTGATTTGGAGCTGAGTTAGGGAGGGTAGCAGGCTGAAAGCACAGTGCAGGCTTTTCAGTGAGGAGCTGGTTGACTCCAGGTGTGATCCTCAGTCTAGAAGGAGTTTGTCCTGATGTTCGTAAATTTCCTGAGTCCATGAGGAGTGTTGCCCAGCCCTGGCCTGTGTTAGGGGCCCAAGTGCCCTGAAGTTGGAACCTCATGAGCTAGAACAAGCTAATGGACTATTCCAGTTATAAGCAAGGAGTTAGAACTAAATGTGTATCAACAAGTTGAACACTAAGGTTTTTCCCTGAACTGAATCACAGTTGCCCAGAAAGCTCAGGTGAGGAGGACTGACATTGCTTTATTCATTTGTCCCCCAATGAAAAATGGAGTGCCTGCTTCGTGCCAGGCGCTAAGGGACGCGCTGGAGATAATGGTGAGCAGGTCAGACTGGAATCCTGCTCTCCAGAGTGTATGGTCTCTCAGTGTGATAAGTACTGACTGGGGGAGGACTGGGTGTGTAGCGAGTTTGTTATTAGGGGTTAGTGTTCAGACTAAAGGAGGAAAAGCCTTCTCACAGTTGCCTCTTGTCTCTCTCCTCAGAGCATAGCGGCCTGACCACCGGGGTGGCCTTTGGGCACCATGCCAAGTTCATCGCTTCGACAGGCATGGACAGGAGCCTCAAGTTCTACAGCCTGTAGGCCCTGCTCCTTCTGATGGCAACTGGGCCTCATCTCAGTAGAGGGGTAGCATTGGGGGTGGGGGGTGGGGGGAGAGTACTGGGGAGCGGGGGGGGCGTCTGGGCGGGACATTCACATCATTTCACTCTGGTCTGGGTGGTGGCCTGAGAGCCATGGCAGCATGGACTACCCTCATCCGTGCACCTCCAGGCCCCACGGGAACAGCTGTGGGAGGAAGAACTGTTACCCTCTGACGGCCCTGGGTTGGAGCCCAGGGGCTCTCCCCTCCTGTCATTTGTTGAGTCAACAATGAATGTGGTGGTGGCTGTTCCGTACCCACTTTGTTTTAGTTCCTGTGAGATGGGGAGAGGCTGAGCCAAGGGAACTGTGAAGGGGATGGGCAGGAGGGCTCGTGCAGGTTTTTGTAAGCAGTGATCTAGTTTCATTAAAAAAAGAAAACAATAAATGTAACCACCGCCCTGTGTTTGTCTGTACCTGGAACACCCGAGCAGGGAAGGTCAAGGGAGGGTGCACACAGTAGGACAAGCTGGCTTCCAGGAAGCCCATCATTCCTTTCCTTGCATGGGTCTCTTACTTTTTTTTTTTAATTGCACAGCAGAAATAAAAACAAATCTACAAGCCATTTGTCAGAAGAAATCTCCCATGTCCTTACAGGCTTTGACCTTGTATTTCTAGGGACTTGGCTTCTCACACAAGCCTGGGAGGGAGGGAGATGTGTAGGGAAGATTAGCTGGATCTTGCTGGGGAGGAAGTGTGAGCATATCACCCCTTATGGATTCTTTAGTTGTAGGTCATAGAAAACCTATCTCCAGCTGGCTTACATCAAAAAGATTTCATTGACTCTGGCAATTGAAAAGTGGAGTTAGAGCTTTTTCCTGGGAGATAGCCAGTAAACAGTAAACAAGACCAGATAAGGAATGTGCCACATAGGGAATTACTGTAGGGTCATGTGGCTGCTTTAGATTGGGAGATTAGGAAAGGCCTCTGAGGTGGTGATGTTGAAGGTGAGGCTGGAATGACACGGGCCTGAAAGGGGAGGGGTGTTGCGGGCAGAGGGAAGGCTCTGAGGCTAGAATGAGTGAGGTGTGGAGGAACAGGAAGGAGACCAGTGCAGCTGGAGTATGGTGGCCCTGGGAGGTTGTTAGAACCCTGAGGAGGCCATCCCAGGGGAATGTTGGGGCCGGAAGCCTGCTTGGAGTGGGTTGAAAGGGTGTGAAGTGAGGAAGTGATTATAGACAAGAAATTGTGCTGGGAAGGGAAGCTAAGAATGGGGAGTTACCTGGAGGGGGCTGTGGGGGCAAAGTATAGTAGTTGATGTTGATGCGTGTTTTGCTGGGTCAGTATTGTGTGGTCAGGTAAGTTTGGGCCTGCCATATCTGCCTTGGAGGGTCAGGATGCTTATTAGCTAGTAAAAGCTCTGAAAAATCCTGCAGTAAAGAAACCATTTAACTTTTTAACTTAGCTTCATCAAATATTTGACCAGGTAAGCCTTTACCTTTGTGTAATTATTGATAGTTCATGGAACTCACCCTTTGTACATGCCAAAGTTTTAGCTGCTTGTAAATAGTGCTTCAGGGAACCTCCTGGAGCACACAGCCTCTTACTAGTTTGGGTTAGTACTTAGGGGTGACTGCAGGAGTGGAATGGCGAGGCAGGGTGTGGAACACTTACAGATTTCCAACATTGGCCAGTCTGCTTCGTACTGATTTGAAGGAACGGCTTGATCTCTGACTATACCAGTTTAACATATCCTCAACCAATTTTAGGTATTTATTTCTTCCGAGTTTGAAAAGTATACTTAAGAAAAGATCAATCATACAGTTCTCCCGAGGCAGGACAAAGTTAAAAAGGAGTTAGGACAACTGCTGAGTAAAAGGTGGGCTGATAATAGCTATGGTTTGTAGGTGGTAGAACAATGTCACTTGAGGTGGGGGAGGAGTGGAGGGCATGGTGTGGGGACATCCTGGGGCTAAATTGGACCCTAGGGCTAGTACAGCGCTAAAGCCATCTAATGGTTTCTGGTGTTCCATATTAGTGTGTGTTCTTAAGATCTGCTTCAGAGTGACATCTCTTCCCCATCCCCAACCAGTTTCGAACCACTGCCCTAGAAGCACTAGGACTTGGTGCTGTCCTGGCCTCTGGGAGCCTAATGTTTAGGTCATAAGGCTCTGAATGCATCACTTCTATCCCTCCATCTGTCCACTGATAGCAACAGAAGAGCTGTGTGCCAGACACCAGCATACGTTTGCTCATTTAATTCTTAAAACAATCTTACACTTGGCTGTCCAGCGACTGAGCAGCTTCTTGTTCCCTGCACACCACGTGGAGCTTCATGCCTTTCTTCCTGTGCAATATGGAGCAGAAGATGGGAGCAAAGACTCTGGAACCAGAGTCCCTGGCTTTGAATCCTGGCTTTGGCACTTAGTAGCTGCAGGACCTTGGGAATATTATTTAGCTTCTCTCTGTTTCTTCATCCATAAGAAGGGGGTATTGTACTTATTGGGGTTATTGTAAGAAATTAAGTGAATATGACAAGTGCTTAGAACAGGGACTGCACTTAATATATATATAGTTGCTGCTACTGTTACTACTATACCGTTTCCCCTCCCTGGGCCATTCCCTCCCCAAAGACAGGATAAATCCTCCAGGAAGCCTTCTCTGGTGCCCATTCCTGCTCTGCCAGGTGAGTGGCCTCACTCTGAGCCCATGGTTCGTGCCTGCAGCATAGCTCTAACCGTGTTACCTTGAGGGTGTTTGTGCATTTGTCTTTCTTAACTAGATTTTAATCTCCTCAAGGGCAGGACCATGTATTCATTGCTGTCATTGATCTTCTCACCTTTTCTCATGCTGCTGCTAAGTGGCAGACTGAGAGATTCAACTGTAGGGCTCAGTCCAAAGCCTAGGCCATGTCTGTCTCTATCCTTGGTACATAAAGGCAGGGGGTTTGACAGACTGTTAGTTATTTCAGCCAAAAGGGATGGAGAGCTCTCCAGATTTTGACTCTGCTGCCTTGTAGGTGAACCTTTTGGAGGTAGGTCTCTGGGGGTTGGTGTATTCCAAAGGGCTTGCCTTTTCTGCACCGAGATTGTCGGCTAACGGATTTTTATTTAGGGTCCAGGAACAGTCAGTAGTCCTAGGTTGACCAAAGGGAAATCGTTTGATGGTGTAATCAGTGCTTATTGCATCCCATGTGCACTTGAGCCCTTTGGTGGTCAAACCCTCTGTCCCTCCACTGTTGGTGAGAGGGCATCTACATTGTTGTGCTTGACCTTGGAGCACTAACCAAGGAGGTCACCTGGGGGCAGTGTAGGGACATCAGTCTCTCCAGTAACACTGGCACCACAACAGAGCTCCTAGTACCACAGCATGACCCTGCCGGACAGGTGTTGTTATTCTAATTCAGTAGGTGAGGAAACAAGCTCAGAGGGATACCTTGGCTTTAGGCCACCCCGTAAGTCTGGGAGCTGGGATCTTAAGCCATCTGGCTTCGGAGACCAACTGATGACTCCATCACCAGCTAGGACAGGCATGGCCAGCTGATGACCCACTCCCCAGTTTCCTAGGAGTGTGGTGTCGCAGTTAAGTGCAGGCTCTGGAGCCAGAAGCCCAGGTTTGAATCCCTGTTCTGCAGCTTTCTATGACGTGTCTTTATGTCTCAGTTTCTGCATCTGAAAAATGAGTTCCTGGTGCCTACTTCATAGGGCTTTTGACAATTAAGTGAACTGATGTGTAGAGAGTGCATGGAGGCACTCAATGAATATTGGCTGCTATGTATTTTCCCTGCTTCTCTCTGCACTGACACCTATGACACTGCTAGGGGCCATGGTGCTCCTCAATGCTTGATGTCTCTGATACAAAGCTTTGGTGTGATTCTGCCTCCTGCATTCTCAAACTTGACATTAAGGCTCTGGTGACACAAAGTGGCTAGGTTATAATCCAGGCAGGGAGGCGGGAGTATACAGAAGCATGCAACCGTGACACTGGACTTCTGATAGAGGTGCCAACACAGAGGACGGGGTGTGCAGCTGTTTAGAAAATCAGGTAAATCGGGGGAGGTGCCACAGCTGCATTTTGAAGAAGTAGAAGTTTGCCAGGAACAGAGTAGGGGTGGTCGGTGTAAGCAGAGGTGCTGGCAGCCCCACTGCTTGGGGCTTGCAGTAAGGAGGGGTGAGAAAGCAGGCTCAAGGGGAACACGGGGTGGGAGAAGGAGGGGTGGTAAGGTGGTTGGAGAAAGGCCCAGCAGATGGTAGTGAGGCAGGCAGTGAGGTTGCTGGTCTCAGCCAGCAGCATAAAGGCTAAGATCTCACCTGAAGGTTGTCAAAATTTGGAACAGATTTTTAACCAACATTTAGAAAGTTTTCTATTGTGAAATATTCATCCAAAAGTGTCTAAGACGCACCTGTATAGTTTAAAGAATGATAAACATCCTTGTATCCACCAGCCAGCTGAAGAAGGCAGTAGGGCCTCAGTGTGTTCTTCCATGAAGTCATCCCTCCTTGCCCCTGCAGAGAAAACCACTACCCTGAAATTGGTGCTGATCATCCCTTTGCTTTTCTACGTAATGTTATTACCATATTGGGTTTTTTTTGGAGTTTATATAAATGAAATCAATCTATTTCCTTTGACTTCATTTTCTTGACATTATTTTTGAGATTTACCTGTATTGATGCACATAGCCCTGGTTCATTCACTTTTTGGGCAAACAAAGGCACGTGGCCAAATGGAACTCATACCAGGCTACTGTGACAGCATTCATGGGAGAGAGGAGCTGCCACAGATGTGTGGGTCCTGCATGGCCCATTCATTCCAGGACACTGCACCCTGGGATGGGGATCCTGATCATTGGGCTATGGTGCTTTTAAGTTGCATGGTTAGGAAGCACAGCTCCTTCTGCTATGATCAGGGTTCTAAGGTCCAAGTTTTGCCATTGAAGTTATTTGATGTGGCCAGCCAGCAGCAGAATTTACTGCATTGTGTTCATGGTTGGAGAAACACCAGCCCTTCCTCTGACATAATTAGGAGGCTGGGGTCCAAGCCTTGTAATTGATCAGTGCCTTAGGCACTTGGCAATGGCTGGATTCCATGGAACCTTCTAAGGAGCCAACTCCATTTCTGGTAGACCAGCTTGCAAGGAGTAAACCTTGGGCAGATTAACCCTTACCTCGATTTCATTATAGAATTCCTTTGTAGGAATATACCACAATGCATTTGTATGTTGTATTGTTGATAATAGACATATGGGTTGTTTCTAGTTTTGTCTTTCTTTTTTTTGCTATTATAAACAATGTTTCTGTGAGCATTCTGGTGTAAGGGTTTTTCTAGGATGTGAACCAAAGAGAGGACTTATGTAATGTCATTAGATAATGACAATTTCTCAACATGGGTGTACCAGTTTACATTCTGATTAACAGTGGTAGAGTGCTCCTGTCTCCATATCTTCACCAATACTTAGTATTTTCTGATTTTTAAATTTTTGCCAGTCCAGTGGGTATATAATAGTGTCTTGAAGTTTAATTTTTACATTCATGATTACTATTGAGGTTGAGCATCTTTCCAGCCACTTACAGACCGTTTGAGTTTCCCTCTTGTGAAATACCTGTTTGTGTCTTTTGCCTATTTTTCTATTTGTGTTGCTTTTTTCTTACTGGTTTGTAGCAGTTTTTAATATATTTTGGATACTAATCCTTTGTCAAGAATGTGTTGCAACTATCTTCCCACTTTGTGCCTTGACTTTTCACTCTTTATTGTGTCTTGTGATTTCTGATTGTGAGGTGCTCATTTTATTTGTAACTTTATTTGTGAGAATTCTTTCAGACATAATTCACATTTGCTTCTTCCTGAAACCTGGGGATCACTTTAAATTAAATTCAGTCCTTGAGGTTTTTTCCCAGATTGAACCTTTGATAGTCTCTCTTTCACCCTGTCCCCCTCAGTCTAAGAATTTGGACTGTAAACACCAGAGAAGAGTTAATTGTATTTTTAATTCTCAGGGATGATATTTCTTTTTTTTTCTTTCCAATCCACCAAGATCAAGATAGGCAAGATTCCCTGCTGCCCCCTTCTGTGCAATGGGTTTATTTTTCCTTCACTCTTACACTGAGGACTTAGCCCTCTGGAGCCCCAGCTTTAAGAGGAGGCCTATATCCAGACTTGCCACCTTTGGCAGGCTCTAGCTTTGACTTGCAGTCCCCCGCATGCATTGAAGCAGAATGTCAAGGTTTGCAGAGTTCTTTAGAAGTTCCCAGAACAGAAGCTGGTTTTTCTTCACAGAGTTTTTGCTTTTACTTTAATTTTGGCCTATCTGCATGCCTTTTTCCCCAAGTTAGTTCAACAATGATTAAACATTTGAAAATATTTATAATCTGGCATTTTGGTGGTTTACCAACTTGAGGTTGATCTGGGTATCTAGTGTTCCTACTGCTGGACAGAATTGGCACTTTTCCATGAAATGCTCTTACAGAAATGTCTGGACATGGAGCCACACTTTAAGGTGTTAAATTTTACTTAAGCTGAAGTATCAGGCTGTGAAGTATTCTTTTCCCTTTATTTAAAACAAAGCACCACAGAAGTATTCGATTTAGTGTGTAGAGTAAGTATGTGGGAGCTTGGGGTAGGGGAGATGGAGAGTAGGGGAGTCCCTTGGGTCTCACACAGCTGTAGCTACAGCCCTGCCCCCTCCCCAAAAGGGCAGGAAGAGATAAAACCTGAGAGCAGCTCTGCTTCCTGCCACAGGTCAGCGAAAGTGGTTTGTTATCATCCCCGTGGGCTGACTCAGCTGCTCTCAGGTCCAGCAGGTGCCTGCTTACTTTGGGAGGTGGTAATTGGGGAGGAAAAAAACTTTAAATTGAGCAAAATTCAGACTAGATTTTGCTATCTAGGAAAGCCAAAGCTTAGATCACTTCCCTCCAGAGAAAGCACAGGGGACCTAGTGCTGCAATGGACTTCATTGTTCATGTATTTTCTACCTTTGTTTCAGAGAACAGACTCCTTTGAAATAGAAGTGTTGACAAAATCTATGCACAATTTAAATATCAATTGCCAAAAGTATGCACCTATATACACTTGAAAGTAGGGAAGAAATAAATGCATTGTCACGAGAGCATCACAAAAAAGCAAATGGATACTTTTATGATTGTACAGGGTACGAGAAGATCTTTGCCATATTCAGAAATAAAAATATGAGGGAAAAACTTTTTGTTACATAATCCTCTCAAAGATAAAAGACCACCCCACACCTGCAAAGAAAAGCCAATGGCCAATTTGATGGGAAATTTATAAGATGAGGATGTTGGCCCCTTGATTTGTGAAAGCTCTTTACAAACAAGGAAAGAAAGAAATTGTGGAGAGTAGATAAAAGACATGAAGGGTAATTTATAAGACACAAGTGGCTATAAAGATGCTTGGCTTCTAATCAAAAAGAGCCACTTTAAAACAGTCATGCTGTTGCTTTATGCTGCAGAGATAGGCAAAGATTTAGAATGATACTGGTCTGTGGTTGCAAGGCTGGGGGGCGGGCGGACACCTATATGGTCCCTGAGCCCCACAGTCGCAAGGGGCGTGGCTTTTGACCTGGCAGTTCTACCTAAGAATGTCTTTCCAGAAAGTAGTATTCAAAGAACTACACGCTTACATAATTGTGTTCAACACTTGTCATCCTTAACAATAAACTTGGTCTCCATCAAAAGGAGATCACATATGTCTTAGTTAAACCACAGTTTAGAGACTATATCTGTTAAAAATGGTAGGAAACGACACATGATGTCTACCCTCATGTTAAAAAATTAAAAGAGAAAAGTCGTTTACACAATGTGATTCCAGTTGGTACATATGGAACAATGCTTTGTTTAAACAGAGCATTAATGCCATTTATAGAACCACCCTCCTGTGCTATTTAAAATCCTTATAATGAGCTTATATGATGGAGGGAGGGGAAGAAGGAAGAGTTGATGCTGGAAGAAGGAAGAGTTGACAGCTGGAAGGAACCAGAAAGAACCCAGGCCCGCAAGAGCAAGTTAGCCTGGCTCCTCCAAACAGCCAAGTTAAAAATCCTCACTTACATCACACTGACCCTGAAGAATACCTCCTTCATCCCCCTGTACAGGCCAGGAAGCTGGGCAGGGCAGGACTGGCCATCACCAGCCTCAGATGGGAAGACAGGCCCAGAGAAGGGAAGTTGCTTGACTAACTTCCATAGCAAGTGTCTGGGCCTTCCTGCCTCAGTGCTCTCTTATGCTACCTCTTGCCAGAAAAGCCCGAAGGTGGCAGCGCCCCCTAGCCCTGGCCTATAAACGTGCACATACAAAAAGAAAACCAAACTAGGTGAGGATTAGGTTTTAGGGCAGGAGGAGGAGAATCTGGTGAGTGGTTAATGGCATTCAGTAGATGTTGGCTAACTGCTATGTACTATTTTAAGCATTGTTATCTATTAACTCATGCAGCACCCCTGTGGGGATAGGCATTATCTCATTTTACAGATGAGAAACTGAGGCCCAGGGAAGTTCAGTAACTGACTGGATACCACACAGCTAGTCAGAAGCAGAAGTTGTGACCCAGGCAGCCTGGCTTTGGAGGCCATATGTTTGACCAATATCCTGAAGACAGAAAAGGTTGAGTAGGCCAGAGCTGGGGCCCCCAACATAGCATCAAGGCCACAGGCCCGACTCGGGCACTCTAGTTCCCTTTGTAATGGCTCTCTAAGCTCATGCCCTACCAGAGGCCCAGAAAGGTGTCTGAAGCCAAGTTCAGGCTTCCCTACCAGATTCTTCTCCCTGTCCCCCTAAGGCTGAACTTTCCCGCGTGCCCCCCCCACCCCCCGCCACTACCCCTTCCTAGCCTAGAAGATCTACATGTCAGTCTGGAACGGTCTTTGCTGTCAATCAGAGATGAAGGCCCATGCCATACACAGGCCACCTCAGGTCAGCAGAATGGCCAGCGCTGGCGCTGACCTGTCCGAGAGCTGTGACCACCGTGGCAGACAGCGTCAGGGCCAAAAGGCTGCCACCCAACCTGTGCTGACCCTTCCTGTATAGACTAGTCCTGGAGGCCAAGGAATGGGGGAGGGAGCATCCTTTAGTGGCAGGCTGGCAGGCTCAGAGAAGGGCCTGGGAAGAGCTCCTTCAATTGAGGTTTAATTCTTTTGTCCCTGGGAACTCTGGGTTCCTCTTATCCATCATGGCACATAGGGTGCTTTGAGGATGCCCCAGTCAGAACTCCTGTGTCTGTGGGAAGGTGACGGTCCTTTATAGGCCATTCTTTCCTGCCCGGTTCCCGATTCTCAGCTGTTGCTGTTCTTGGACCCTTGTCATGTTTTCACCCTCTTATGCCTTTGGCTTGTTCTGTTCTTTCTGCCCAGAATGCCACCTTTCCTTGCTGGGAGTCAAAGATCCCCAAATTTAGCCTTGGGAGACATTGGACTCCCATGGCATATATTAAGTATTTGTAAAAGAAGTCACAATTCTGAAAGGACAGAAGAAGGAAGAGGTTTCTCAGACAAGTTGTCACAGATAAGCTTCTCCATATCTATTTTCAGTAGGTTTGAAATCATGGTTTATTGAGCCCATTCACTGTCTCTTGCCTTCCTGGAGCTTCTGGGCCCAGGTTTGACTCAGGCCTACCTAGGACAAGGGTAACAGACAGCAACAAAAGGACCACCCAGAGGAGAGGCCTTGGGCTGGAGCTCCTGCTGGAGCCTGTGAGAGAGAAGGGCTCTGAAGGATCACAGGGTGGGCGAGGCCCCCGCAACACTCTCCTCCACACCAGGCCGCGCTGAAGCTGCCTTTTTGCAGATGAGGGGCACCACGTCTATCTTTGCTTAGTTCCCCACTGAATGCAGTTACACCATCTCCTGCCTTCCCTGTGGCCTGAGCTTCCCCATTTTGCCAGCACGCTCCTGGGCAGGGGTGGGGGGCAATGCCTGAGGAGCCCACCCACAAGCCCCATACCTGTGGGCCCAGTGTGGGCTCCTGCCCATAGGAACCCTTAAAGCCCGCTGGCCCTGGAGAGCTCACAATGTCCCGGGGCCTGGCAGTGTTACTGCACTGACCTGAGGATTGCCGCTGTCCTGCCCAGGGGCAGAGCATTATCCGGGGCTGGTCTGCAGCCCTTGAGGCCCAGAAGCCAGGCACAGGCCTGAAGATGCGTGTGAGAACAAATCCCACCCCTACCCCAGACTCACTTGCAGTCCCAGAGCTGCGAGCAGTGGAGCGAGTGTCCAGCCCCAAGGGCTAACAGGCAGAGGCGCCGCAGAAGAAGTAAAACTGGTAGAAGGAGAAGGACATCAGGCGTAGCTGGCTTGGTGCCACTGGGCAGGAAGCACAGAGCAGGGATGTGGGATCCAGGTGTAGGGCCAAGGCTAGGCTGCTGCCGGCCCGGCAGGTAGGGAGAAATCTGGGCATGTGGACTAGGACTGACTGATGCCCCACGCTGATGGGGTACAGAGGTATATGTGTCACGTCCTGATTTAGAATCCATGCCTTCTTCCCTCCCCAGGGTCCAAGTCTGCAGTGGAATGTCTTCCAGGCAGGAGCCACTGCACTTGGCAGAGCCCCAGCCCCCAGCCTGCTCGGCCAACGCTGCCTATGGCTGCAGAGTCCCAGGGAGAGCTGGATTGCCCCCTTCCACCCACCTCGCTGGTGGAGAGGGAATTCTGAGGAGGTGGGGCTTGCCCGGGCAGCAGGAGAGCAGATGTCTGCCTCCCTCCCTTCTGGACCCTGGGAGACCACTGACTGGGGGCAGAGGGGAGGGCAGGTTTCCACTACTTGCAGAAACACAAGGGCAGGGGCAGCTCCCCACAGGCGTAAAGCAGGAGGAGCTGACCCCACCCAGCACCCAGCAAGCCCCACCACAGGAGCCCTTATGCAATAGGTCAGTGTCTCTTGGCTCAGGAAGCAGCACACAGCTGATATGAGAACGAAGCCACCCTAACTGGTGCTTACCAGTGAAATCAGTCTACATCTGATATAATATTAGGCAGAGATTTAAAAATGCAGAGATCTGTGTACATTATGTGAAACATATATGCTATATTGTTCAATAGAACAAGAGTTATGCAATCGTGTGTCACCTCTGGTGCCATATGCATATTACATAGAAAACCTAAATGTACCCTAAGTTTATCCACTTTTACCTTCTGGAGAAGTTGCTGAGCTGTAAGAAATTCAAATCAGAATTACATCGAGCACATTATCATTTGTCAAACCAGAAATGAGGCCACCCTAGAACACCACGACCAGTGTTCAGGTTTAAGATTGATTCTAGCCACACATGGCCTTTTCCTTCCTCCTTCTGGAGTTGTTCATGGGTTGTCTCTGACCCACCTGCGGCCAGGAGCCTGTGCCCGCTGCTCCCCACTTGGTAAAAATCAAGCCCCATCCTGGGAACTGTGTCTGCATAAGCTCACAAGGTGCTGGAGGGGTCCGGTGGCCAACCTACCCCCACCTAACAGAGGGGGCCAGGCACAGGCACTCGGGGGCTTCTTATCAGGCCCCTGAAGGCTCTTTGGGAGCCCGAGTCCAGGAGGGTGAAGGCGGTAACGGTAAAACACTGGTAGTGAGAGCAGAAAGGCAGTGCTGCCCCATCCAAGGCTGCCATTTGGGTTCTGTAGCTGTCGCCTTTGAAAGGCCATCTGGGAAGGAGAGAAGTGAGGGAGGCCTCCTGCGGGAGAGGAGGCACTCATCCTTGGGCCACTCACCGCTCTGCCAGGATGGGCCACTGGGGCTGCTGGAAGGGGTGGGCACTGGGAGTGGCCCAGCACTGGTGCAGCACAGGACCAGCCTGGGGGCTGTGCTCTGCAGAAGCTGGATCTCTCATGGACTGGTTCTAGGAGCAGCCTCATGATAGGATCATGCCCCCTCCCCGTGGTAGGACTGAGAGTCTTGTCTGCAGGGAGTGGGGCCCCCAAGCCTGGGGTGGCCTATGTGGCAGGGAGGTGGGGGCAGGAGGAGAAAGTGGGGGCACTGACACTATACCCCGCAGCTCGAGTCGCAAGGGGCCATGCTGGTTAACAGGGCAGGCGATGGGGAAGGGAGATGGATGGCGCCTGAACGGGTAGGAATTCACTGGTGTTGAGGACACAGCAGACACGAAGCCCAGAGTCCAAGCTTAGGAAGGTAGGTGGGGGAGAAGACACAGAATCAGAGCATCCTGGTTGCTTAACAAAGTGGATGTAACAAACGGCACCATCCAGCAGGTGGAAGGACGGTACCTGAGCAATCAGCAGGGACGTGCTTCACTGCCAAGGCGGCTGAGCAAACTCGCCCCAGCCCTATCCTCTGCCCACCTTGTCTTTCCAGGACAGCTTGAGCCTGTTTTGCCAGGCCCCGCTCTAGGTGCAGGGGTGTTGGGCCTGCCGTGGCTCCCCACAGCTTCCTGTCCTGTCCTGGCACTTGAGGCCCTTGGAGCCCAACGGTCAAGCCTGGTGGTAAGCCTAGGACCCGGGTTTGAATCTTCTTAGCCTTTATAGGCTGCGGGACTGTGAGCAAGTCGTTTAACCTAAGCCCCAGTGTCCTCATTTGTAAAATGGCAATGGCCACCTCTGGGTGGTCTGGTGAGGAGGTGCCAGTGTCTTCATTGTCCCTGCAGTTGCACTTGGTCTGCCACCGCGTCTAGTGTCTTCCTCACTAGCCTAAGCGCCACGGTGGCTGCTTATCCACACTCCTGGCAGGGCCCACACCCAGCGCCCAGGAGGCCTGGCATGGACCAGGTGCCAAGTAGGCTCCAAAGGCCTCTGTCTGAGGAGCCCCCTGCCGGTTTTCCCCTGACTTCCGCCTCCCTCTGGGAATCCCTGGACACCCTGTGTTGGGTTCTGGCTCACTGCCATAGCTCCTAAATCTGAGGGTCTAAAGCAGGATATAGACGTGTCCCCTACCTCCCAGCCCATAGGCACTTAGGGTTTTAAAGCAAAAGACATATGAACCCTGAGTCAGCAGGTTGGGGAGGCCCCAGGTAGTGAGACTTTCTTCTCATAGCTCCCCCCAACCCACAGCCTCAGACAGCTTCAGCCCGAGGTATCTCTGGCCTCATCGGGGTCTTGGTAACCTGAGATGAGGAGCAAGCAACAGCCAAAGCCTCAGCCTCTTCCTGGGGTCCAGAAGGGGACTCTTCCAGCTGCTCTGAGCTTAGTTCTCAGGGGGACAAGGCAGGGCTCTCGAGGACTCTAGCTCTCTGAGGAACTGCCATTGGCTCCTATCTGAGCCCTGTAGGCTTGGCATGGATGGGCCCCACTAATGTTCACACCAGCCCTGAGACAGGGGCATTCCCCCTGCCTAGCAGGGGTGGCTGGGAAGAAGTAAGCAGCTCATCTGAGGTCACACAGCCAGGTAAATAGCAGAGCCTAGATATGAACCCAAGTGGCTCCAAAGCCTGTTCCAAGCTCTCCTATGCTGCCAGGGCTCCACCTGTTCGAAGAGGGTTGCCCCTCACTGGAAGGTGCTTTCCCATGTGATGGAAGCCTGTGGCCACCTTTTAGACATGGATGTCAGAGGCCAGCCACCTGCGGAGGAGATAGCTGGTGAGGCCCTCCTGGGTGTGGTGCCAGGCCCAGCCTGTGGGTCCCATACCTGCCTGGACTGTGGTGCCACAGGGGGTGAGAGGGAAGTGAAGGACCATGACAGTGACCGTGCCCTGCATCAGGGAGCAGCTGGTGGGGCACAGGCCAGGTGGACGTGGGGCAGTGTGATCCCGTATGTCAAGGGCTGTTCTTAGGACACCACCAGGATCAGGTAGCTGTTTCTGAAGTAGCTGGGACAAAGGCAGGTCAGGCCTTGGGGTCTAGTGTCCATCCAGCACCAAGATGGCAGAGTGTCACTGGCTGGGTGACAGTCAGTGTTTAAGCACTGGCCTGGGAGTCTGGACTTTCTCTTGCTTTCCACTTAGGCTGGTGTTGGCTTGAGCAAACACTTTATGGACTGATTTTCTCATCCATGGAACAAAAGAGTTGAACTACTAAACATAGGGTCACCATATAATTGTCACCCAAACCAGGATGTTTGAGATGTAAAGGTAGGGACGTGTGTTGAGGTAGGTCTACTACTAGCTCCCTAGGACAGTGGTTATAAGGCAGGCTGGGACACGTATGTGGTCACCCCCTACAGGTCTCTTCTGCAATCCTCTCTGGGAGTCAGCTCTCCCAGGAACAGGATGTGAAGCAGACTCCCAGCCTGTCGGAGAAGGTGGCTGCCCTCCTGCTCCAGGATCTAGGGGACCAGGACCATGCTTGGTGTGTGTGTGGGGGTGTACCTGCATTGCCATAGTAACAGGGAGTCTCTCTGGTGTGTCATAGCAGTGGCCAGCCTGCTGACAGACTTCCTTTGCACATCTTCTCATGAAGGCACGTGCCCAGAGGCCACCTGGCAGTGGTCCCGGGGCAGATGCGTGCCTGGGGTCAGTGGCAGAGCAGTGAGGGAAAATGGCTTCTGAGAGCTCAGTGAAAGGCAGTTAGGCCACCCTATATTCCAGAAGGCCCCCGACACAGAGGGCACAGAGAAATCCCATGCACCTATGTAATCTGGCTTGTCTACTGCCTGGTGTTCCAGGGTGACCCACTGGGGTTGAGCAGGTCTAGGCCCAAGCGATGGTGAAGCAGGGGTTGGGCAGATGTAGCTGTGCTCTGGGTCCAGTGGGCTGGGAGAGGCCTGGCTACAGCCTGGGGAGGTGGGGCAGGAGGGAAGGGTATAGGGGGTAGAGAGTGAGAACATGGTGGGTGGTGCCAGGTGGGAGTCCAGAGTCCAGGTGTGGTCAGGTTTGGGACAGATCAGCGTGACATCTCATGCTGCATCCACGCCACCATCAGGCAGCACAGCTTCCACGAACACCCTCAGGTGGGGACGCCCATCCCGCCAGTGAGAGGGTGATGGAGAGCAGCCCAGACAGAGGAGGGCTCAGGGAGCTGGATTTGTGGCGGGTCCCAGGAAGTGCCTGCTAGGACTTAGTCTCCCTCGTTTGCTGACTCTCTGACTGATCTTGGGCTCCCGTTCTTCCCTGGTGCACAGGGGCCTCTCTAGCCCGACACCGCATTAGAACAAGCTCGCTCCCAGCAGTCCTTGCCTTCTCTAGCACATGGCAGCTTTTGTGACCAGCCGAGAAGACCCTGGGCTCCTGTGGCTTGGAGGTGTCCCAGTGGTAGCAGATAGAGCAGTTGTTTGCCTCAGGCCAGTTCCCAAATTCATCTGGAGCAGGGGACGGGGGGTGGGGTGGTGGGGTGGGGTGGGGGTTGGAGTGGGGGGGGCCGAGGATGCTGAAGGATGAGGTGGGAGGCTGCTGGCGTCTGCTGGCAGAGGCCCCACTCAGCAGGCAGGAGACCTGGGTTGTAGCCTTAGCTTTGCTACTGGCTTGCTGTGTGGCCTCGGGCAAGCCCCTTCCCCTCTCTGGTCTCAGTTTCCACAACTGTGAGGGGATGGGTGGTCTTAGATGTTTCTAGTTAGGGCCCCCTATTGGCAGCACACAGCAGCAGGCAGACACAAGGTGTGGTGGAGAAGGTATAAGTAGGGTCTCAAGCACTGGACTGGGTATTTTGCATTACTTCTTTTAAGCTTAGTTATCCACACACAGCCTGTGGTGGGGACCCCTGAGGATTGGAGGGTGAGTGAGCTTTCTCTGGCGCACACAATGAAGGGCAGAATGAAGATTTGAACCCCAAGTTTTGCAGAAAGACCTGAGCCTGTTTTCCAGGTTAACTGGCTGCTGCAGTCATTTGGGGACACCTCCTAGATGTTCACCTGCCCCCTTGTTGGCCCAGAACAACTTGGGCACCCTCTGGGTGTGGGCACACCCCCAGCATTCCTGTGCACATGGCCAGGTTGGGGCATCTTCCCCATCTTGCAGATGAGGCAACAGAGGCTCAGAGAGGCAGGTCAGTTGCCCAACATCACACAGCTTAGAAGCTGCAGATTCAAATCCCAATTCCAAACCCCACCCACTAGGGCCCTGGCACTCAGAGGGGTTTGTTTGGTTAGAAATGCAGAGCCTTGTCTGATCCCAGCCCTACAGGATCAGCACCTGCAGCTCAACAGGACGGCTAGGGGATTTCTGTGCATGTTCACGTGGGAGATGCTGTCCTGGTTGACCAGGGCAATCAAGGTTGGCAACTCTCCTCCCTGTCCCTTTATGCAGTGCGGGGGAGGGCAGCCTCGGCTTTTCTTGCTCCTGCTCCAGGGAAGGGGTCCCAGCACCCTCCTGGCTGCAGCCTGTGGCTGGGGAAGTGGGGACGGATTCCACCGGCACTTGCCCACCACCTTGAAGTGGAGAGTCTGGCCTGGCCCGGGCAACACCAGCAGCTGCATGCACTTGACCCCACAGTCATAGTTGTGCTGTAGGCCTGGGAGGACAGGCTTGGGCTGTGGCTGCTGACCCGGCCCCACGGTGACCCTGGGCCATGGCCTAGGTTCCTGCCACCAGACATACCATGAACACCCCCAATAACCCCACCCCGCGACCAGGGCAGGGCCCCAGCCTTATATGGGGGAGGTGGCAAGTGGGAGCCTCTCTAAGGGCAAAGAGGGCCCACCTGGGGAAGCACCCACCTGGCCACTAGGGGCTGTGGGGAAACTCCTGCCCCAAAGGCAGGGGGAGATACCCTCCCAGCCAGGAGCCCTGGGGGCTGCCCAGAAAGCTGCCCTCTGCCCTTCACCCTGGCTGTCTGGCCCACAGCTGGGGGTTGATGCTTGCTCAGCAGGAGTGATCGTGGCTGGCAAGGAGAGGCAGGGTTTTCCAGGAGAATTGAGGCTGCAGGTAGGGCGGGATCCATGGCTGGGAGCTGGC
Source organism: Daubentonia madagascariensis (assembly GCA_023783475.1). Classification (NCBI taxonomy): domain Eukaryota; kingdom Metazoa; phylum Chordata; class Mammalia; order Primates; family Daubentoniidae; genus Daubentonia; species Daubentonia madagascariensis. Next base: position 2,843,618 of record JAKFHU010002396.1, on the reverse strand, counting down.
CCTGCAGGCCTCGGCCCCTGCCCGCCTCCCTCTCAAGCCTTTCCCCATCCCGACCCTGACCAGACGGGCTCTCCAGGGATGCCACCTGCCTGGAGGCCTCGGCACCACAGGAAGTTGCAGGATAGCATAGTCATAACGCCTCGGGCAGGGCGTTAGGGGCAAGAGCAGGGTGACAGGGCCCCTGCCCTAAGAGCTGGCAATGGGATGGGGCTGTAGGTGAGGAAACAGACTAGGAACACCTCACTGGGCTCTCCTAAGGAGTAAGCCAGTTAGTATGATGATGTCTATGACTAACAAAAAAATAATAAGAACGGACAACTAAATGTGACATAGCATCCTGCATGGGACCATGGAACAGGAAAAGGACATTAGGTAAAAGCTCAGGAAATGGACTTCAGTTAATGATAATGTAACTCCGGTCTGGGAGGAGGTTAAAAAAAAAATATCCATATTGGTTCATTAATAGTAGCAAATGTATCATACTAACGTAAGATATCAATTATAGGGGAAACTGGGTGTGGGGTATATGGGAACTCTCTGTACTATCTTCTCAGTTTTTCTGTAAATCTAGAACAGTTCTAAGAAATAAAGTCTATTAAAAACAACAATAACAGGGCTGGGTGTGGTGGCTCATATCTCTAATCCCAGCACTTTGGGAGGTTGAGGCCAGGAGTTTGAGACCAGCCTGGGCAACATAGCAAGATCCCATCTCTACAAAAAATAAAGAAAAAATTAGCCAGCTGTGGTGGTGTGCACCTGTAGTCCCAGCTACTCGGGAGGCTGAGGCAGGAGGATCGCTTGAGCCTGGGATTTCGAGGGGGCAGTGAGCTATGATGACGCCACTGCATTCCAGCCTGGACAACAGAGTGAGATCTTGTCTCTAAAGAATGGCCCACAGTCTGCAGTGTTCACCACATGCCAGGCACACACAGTTCCAAGGCCTTGCCTGTGTTGCCTCCTTACCACCAGGCCATCCTCTGAGGGAGGAACTGTCACCAGCCCCATTTCATGGCACTAATTCCTACAAGTGCTTAACCTGGGGCCCAGCAGAATCCAAGCTCTGCAAATGTTAGGAAACACAGGTGATTATCCTTTGCAGCAGTGGGGACAGCATGTGCCTTGGTAGTTCAGAGTCTGCTTCCTATCCAGCCCCGACTGCTTTCTGGCTGTGACCTAGGGTGCATCTTCTTTTCTGAGCTTCAGGTTTCCCGTTTGTAAATTGGGGATGATAATGCTTACCTTGCAGGCTGCACCAGAAGACAGACAGAGACAAATAATGGTGCACTAAATGGCATGTGGCAATGATTTAATGCTTGGCAATGATTAACTTTCACTGTGACTAGAGCTTAGCTGGGGAAAGCTTGGGGGGAGTAGAGTGGGAGAGGCATCAACCCAGTGGAAGGGTGAGGGGTGTGGTGTGTGCAAGTGTTTCTTCCTTCTCAGGAAGGGGTCCTGAGCAGAGGTGGGAGGAGCCGGGAGGCACAGGGGGGTGCGGTAGGGATATTGCATGGAGGCAGAGGGGACTGGGGGAGAGCAGGGGCAGAGTAGGGAGGGAGCAGGGTGCACAGAGGTCCAGAACAAACCTCAAGCTGGTGGAGGGGGGTATGCTAGAGGGAAGGACTTGTGGGGAGAAGAGGACGCTGGAAGACGGAAGTGGCCACGGAGGGGGACTTTTCCTGAGGGACAATGGGGAGGTTTTAAACTTTATTTTGAAATCATTTCAGACTTACAGAAAGGAATTTCCATAAATCCTTCTTCCGGATTCCTCAGATGTTAACTGTTAACTTTTTAGGTTTGCTCCAGCTCTCTTTCTGTGCACATGTACACACACACACACACACACACACACTTCCATACCATTTGAGAGCTGGGTGCAGACATGACTAATTCCCTTTTTCTCTAATTACTTCAGTGTATATTTCCTAAAAAGCAGATGACCATCCCAGTAAAATAATCAAAATCAGGAAATCAACATTGTTATAAACACAACTGTCTGCAAACACAAACACAGATAATCTGCAAACCTTATTTGACATTCAATACCAATTGCCCTAATAAGTACTTTTACAGAGAAGGGGGAAAATGTTTTTGCTAGTCCGAGGCATCCAATCCAGGATGGGGAGTCTCGAACTGGCAAACCTCTCCAGCCTCCAATCTGGAACAGTCCCTCTGTCTCCCTTTTTCTTTTGCATCTTTGGCATTTTGAGGTGTTCAGAATGGCCTGAGTTTGGGTTTGCCTAGTGTTTGCTCCTGGTTAGATTCTGGTCATACACGTCTGGCAATGTATTAGTCGGCTTGAGCTGCTGTCACAAAATACCATACACCGGGTGGCTTAAACAACAGACACTTACTGTCTCACAGTTCCGGAGGCTGGAAGTCCAAGATCAAAGTGTTGGCAGGTGTGGTTTCTCCTGAGGCCTCTCTCCTTGGCTTGCAGAAGGCCGTCTTTTCGCTGAATCCTCACATGGTCTTTCCTCTCTGCTTGTGCATCCTTGGTGTCTCTCTGCGTGTGCAAATTTCCTCTTCTTATAAGGACACCAGTCAGGTTGGATTAGGGCCCACCCTAATGGCCTAATTTTAACTTAATCATCTCTTTAAAGGTCCCATCTCCAAATACAGTCACATTCTGAGGGACTGGGAGTTAGAGCTTCAACATATGAATTTAGAGGGGATAAAATTAAGCCCATTGCAGGCAGGAGTACCCCAGAAGTGATGTTGTGTCCTTCCCAGTGCATCCTATCAGGAGGTACATCCCACTGCTTTGTCCTATTGCTGCTGATATGACTTTGATCAATTGGTTAAGGTGGTGTCTTCAGGTTTCTCTACTGTAAAGTTATGATGTTTCTGTTTGTATCTTATGGGGAGATACTTTGAGACTATGCCATTACCTTGCTCCTCATCAGTGTGGTGGTTGCCGGGTGGGTTGTGCTTCCCGAACTTCATCATTCCTTCTGCATTTATGCACTTTCTATTATAAGAGAGCTTTCCGTGATGGGGGTCTTAGGTGCACAGAGAGCATCAGCTGGAGTCATGGAGAGGCCTGGATTTTGTCTGGGGTTCACTGCTTATGGGCAGAGGGCTTACAGGGAGTTACCCACTTCCCCCCCTGCCCCATATCTAGAAAATAGGGATGAGAATAGTTATGGTGGGGATGGAATTAGATAAGACACAGGTGTTTCCTAACTGATCATGGACCCCTAGGGAGAGTGTGTCTCCCAGGGCCCTGGAAACAGGCGGGGAAAGAGAAGGGGAGCTTCCTCAGGGACAACCTTGAGAAAATGGTGCCAAACTGTCCTGGAGAGAGACAGCCCTGAGCCCTCGTTTATGACTCCATGTTCTTGCAAAGACTCACGGACACCGGAGCTCATCACCTGGGAGGGATCCCAGCTCCTCTGCACACTCACTAGGGACCCTGGGAAAGTCACTTCCCTGCTCTGTGACTTGCTTTCCCCATCTGCACAGTGGGGCTCACAACAGCACCTCACTCATATGGTTGCTGTGAGGGTTAAATGAGACAATCCTGGTCGAGCCTGCATGAGCTGACCCTTTGAGCACGACAGCTATTAAAACCACTGTCATTTTTAGTGATGAGGAGCGAGGGTCAGATTGAGGGGACTTCACTTAGAATCTTGGCTTTACCCATGGGTCTCTTTCTAAACTTCAGTTTGTTCATTTCTTTCTTTCCTTTTTTAAGCTCTTTTTTTTAATTTTTAAAAACTAGACTTGAGTTTCTTGATCTGTAAAATGGGACTAAGAATAACATCAACCTAACTGGGGCTCTGTGGGATTTAAGTGTCAGTTTCCCGCCCTGTCTCTCCTGCTAATATAACCCAGGGACACAGGGAGGGCACCAGAGGAGGATGGGTCCCTCTAGGCTGGAGAGACAAGGCTGCGGGGCACAAGCATGCCAGGAAACCAGCAGGGAGCAGGGGTCCTCCCTCAGTGGCCTGTAGAGTGACCCAAGGGGAGCCCAGCTGTGGTCCCTCTGGACTATGCCTGCTGCAGAGATGCTTCCAGAAAGCCTGTGGGAGCACATTTAACAGCAGAAAGGCAGCCCTGCTTCCCCTGTAGAAAACAAAGAACCTCAGAGAATCCTGTCAGCCGGGAAGAGGTGGGCTCTGCTGCTGGACCACCTGGCTCTGAATTCTAGCTCCTCTGCTCCCCAGCTGAGCTGCCTTGGCAGAGTTGCTTAACCTCTCTGAGCCTCTTCTGTGAGTGGGGATGATTATGGGACCTACCTTAGAGGGTGATAATTAAATTAGCTAATACATGTAAAGTGCTTAGCCTGGTGCTGGTCCATAGCAAGTACCCTGTCAATGTTAACTATTACTCTTGCAGTGTGTTGAATGGTGGCCCTCAACAAGATGTGTGCACATCCTAACCCCCAAACCTGCGAATATGACCTTATTTGGATAAAAGGGCTTTGCAGATGTAATTAAGGATCTCAAGATGAGATCATCCTGGATTATCTGGGTGGGCCCCAAATCCAATGACAAGTGTTCTATGAGAGACACATAGGAAGAAGTAGAAGGCCGCATTCAGAGGCAGAGTTTGGAGTTATGCAGCCCCAAGCCCAGGCACACCTAGAGCCACCAGAAGCTGGAAGAGGCAAGGAAGGACCCTTTGCTAGAACTTTTGGAGGGAGTGTTGACATCTTGATTTGAGACTCTGGCTTCCAGATTGTCAGAGAATGAACATCTGTCATTTAAAGCTGCTGAGTTTGTGGTAATTTGTTTTGACGGCCCTAGGAAACGAATATACTCTTGTTGTTTTTATGAGGATGAACTGGCACATGTGTGAGCCTCAGGCCAGTCCAGGGTCTTTCTCTGCCTGTTCTGCCTCTCGTCTTCCTTCCTACTCTAAAGTTATTAGTCACCAAGGTTGTACCCACTGCAGGTGAAAACAGAGCCAGGGAGAATGCACCAGACCATGGGTAACAAAGAACTGGAGGCCCTTTGGGGTCTGCACGTGGAAGCCAGTATGAGAGATCCATTCTGTTCAGCAAACATTTGTTGGGACCCCTCCCACATGTCAGGCCCTTTGCTTGGCTTGAGACGAGGAGATACAATAGGAAGAGTCTCTGTCCTCAAGTTGCTCATCATGAGGGTGGGAGCGTTTGTGTGAAAAAGAGTCACCAGGGAGGGCAAGGTTGGCTGTAGGTGAAGGGAAGTGGAGATGTTGGTGGTGGGGACGAGAGGTGGGTCTGTCTGAGAGGCTCAGCAAAGGCTTCCCAAAGGAGGCAACCTCTGGCCAGGGTTTTGAAGGATGAATAGGAGTTTGCCAAGGGGCCAAGGGAAGAAAGGATATTCCACAGAAGGGAACAAACAGCATAAGCAAGGGCAGAGAAACAGCCTGGTGTGTACAGGGCAGGAAGAGACGTGCTGACTGATGATGGAGTAGCAGAAATGCAGGTGGAGAAATGCAGAAATGCATGGGTGGGGCCAGGTCACCGAGGGGTTTATTGGCCATGTGAGGAGTCCGGCGGTGATGGTGGCACTGGCGCTCAACCTGGGCCTCCCACAAGGTGTCATGTGGGGCCCTGCCACGCCGCTCCTCTGCTGGGTGTGGGCAACTCGAGGGCCTCCCGAGTAAGGGGCTGGAGGATTCCCGGGCAGACCCCCCCCCGCTTCCTGCCGTGCATCTCACTTCCTGTTTGATTGACTTCTTTAAAGTGGCCAGAGAACAACATGAAGAACCTGCTTACTGGAGCAGGCCAAGGGGGAAAGCCCATACATTGGCCCCTTGTCTCATTCCCTTGTTCCCCTGACTGTTTGTTAAACACGCCGATGCTGTAAGCACCCTCTTGAGGGCCCGGATACACCGATGGTCTCAGAAAGGAGCACCGCAGGATGAGTAAGGGGGGAAGGGCATTCCAGGCAGCAGCAACAGCACGTGCAAAGGCACGGAGGTGGGGAAAGGGGGGACGGGGTAGCTGTGGACAGGGGCAGGGGGTGCAGGGACTGGTGTCTGTGTGCTGGATTGGGAGAGGCCTTGAATGCTGAGGTTGGGAATCTGGTCAGCTCCTGCAGGCAGCAGAGACACAGCAGAGGTCTGGGCACCAGGCAGCAACAGGCTCAGATTTGTTTCCTCCATGGCAGGAGATGGTGCTGATGCAGAGATGGATCCGACTTCCACTATTTGTTGCTGTGACATGAAGTTCCAAGCCGGGAGAAGGTTGTGCTTTAGGGACTGGACACTGAGTGTAGCTGCATCTTTCTCCTGGTCCAGGGGGATGCAGGACGTGGGACAGGGCAGGCCATGGCTCAGGCTAAGGTCTGCCCCAGCCTCTCCCCACAGCTCTCAGAGAGGCCAGGCTGAAGTGGCTTCGTAGGCACCCAGCCCAGCCCATCCTTCAGGTCAGAAGGCCCAAGGCCTAGGCCACTGTGTGTCCCCTTAACCCATGACCCCTCCAGGGAAGCCCAGCCCACTGATGTCCTTCCACCACATCACTGCAGACAACGACCAGAAATAGTAATAATGGCAGCTAGTACCTGTGTCCTCACTCTGCACCCGGCTCTGAGCTGAGTACTTGGCTTATTATGTCCTTTGGTCCTCACCGTGGAAAGAAGAAGGCAGGCTCCGAGATGGGAGGCATTCCTGCAGGCCCCTCGGCAAAAGGCCCCTGCCCCCTCCCAGGACCCCCACAGCAGGTCCCTGCGGCAAGTTGAAAATCGCTGCTCTATACCATGTTAGGCCCTTGTCAAAGGCCTGGTCACTGCCCTCTGGACTCTGAGCTCAGCCCTGTGAGGACCCACCTGACAGCCTTGGTGTCCTCCTGCCCCCCAGCACAGGCCTGACACCTCAGAGGCCTCCACACAGGTTCTGGCTGGTTTTTCTCCTTCTCAGACCCAGGCTGAGCAGGTGTCACCTGGTGAATTGGAGGCTCGGGTCCTCTGCTCCCAGCCAGTGAGTCCCCAGCCAGGCCCCCACTGCTCCCGTCCACTCCCGAGACTCAGTTCCTGTCAGAGTGCCCAGCGTGGGCTCTCGGCTCCTAAAACGCCAGGGGAGGAGGCACAAGCCAGCATCCTGCCCGCCCGACTTCTGCCTCTGGCATCCTCTGCCATGGAAGTAGTGAGACTCGGGGCTGTCCGTGTGGGAAGGCCGTTTCCACCATGGGAGTGCAGCTGAGGGGCCCAAGGACAAAGGTCATTGCCTCCTTCCTCAGAAAATGCCTTAGGGCCCTGCTCATCCGGAGCACTTTTTTTGTTTGGTTTTTCTTAGTAACGTTAGTAAAACTTAGTAACTGTTTTTTTGTTTGTTTGGTGATAAGTTGTCCTTGGGGAGGGCTGGGAGAGGAGCCATGACAGGACTGGAAACAAGGATTGAGAAGGGTCAGAGGAGTAAGGGTTTTAGCTGGAAAAGCAGCACCTTAGCAGGGCTGCCGTGAGAGGTTGTGCAGGATGTTCACTGCACAAGGGTGCTGGTGGAGGGGGCGAGGGAGGGATGGATCCAGGGGGAGGGCTGTGCCCTATCTCAAGCGTGATGCCCAAGTGCCAAGATGTGTTTTTAGTGGGGAAGGGTGATTCTTTTTCTTTGTCCAAAGAGTAGTCTGGGCTCCAAGCCTTGCACTTTGGGGCTGGGATGTGCGGGAGGAGTACCTTTTAAAATTCATATTTTATTGCTCTGAAGTTACTTGCCCAAGGTCACATAGCAAGGGAGTGGCAGTGCCAAATCCAAACACTGGCAGTCTGGCCCCATAGTCCCTGGGCTTAACCACTGCACCACATTGCCTGCATGGTCTTGTCCCCGGGACAACGCTTTGGGCATGGGGGGAGCGGGTGGGGATAAGAGTGCTTTCCCCAAGGTGGAATGGAAACATCTGCCTATTTTCTAGGGAGGGCTGCAGGCATCTGTCTTTGAAAGTCCAAGCCCTCCTGACGTAGAGGAAAGGAGACATTTCCCTATTGCTGATGATTTGGATTGGGCTATGGGTGAAATATTATCCCCATCACAAGGTCATAATATTTTATTCATTTTCCACTCCTGACAGTAGTTTCTCAGCCGGAGTTTATTAAGTGTCAGGCTCTGCATGAAGTCAATGTCTAAATGGAAGGTTCTTGTAGAGTCAATCCCATGGGAGGTGTCCTTGCCCTATATGGGGATATTGAGTTCTTAGCATATTTTAATGAGTATCTACTAGGTGCTGAGACGCTGAGGTTGAAGGAATGTTCTCTGATCCCAGGAACCTTTGTCAGCAAAGGAGAATACGCAGTTAGGAAACAGTAAAAGGCAGACATATGATCCAATCTCCTCTTATCCTAGGGCTTTGAGCCTATTTTAAACAAAAGCTGTACAGCCCTCATCCTATAGCTTATCCCCGTTTATCCTCCAGAGGGGAGAGAAGCTGGTTTTTATAAGCACTTACTGTGTGCTTTGTATAACCTTCCTCATTCGACCCTCGTCACAGCCTGTGAGCAGACATCATTGTTCCTGTTCACAGATGACAACACTGGGGCTCAGCAAATGGAAGTGACTGGCCCCACACTGCTTTCCCAGATGGCGAGCCCCCGGGGTCCCTCATGGACAGGCCCCCTCAATGCCCAGGTACCTCAGAAGAGCTGGAGGGGTTTATTCTCCAAGAATTATGGTGTCAGGAGAGGGCAGCCCAGGGACAGATGGACAAGGCATCCTCTTCCTCACGCACTTACCCTACACACTGGTCACTGTCAAAAGCACAGCCCCAGGCACACTTGTGCTCACACTTTCTTGCACACACTGATTTCCCCACATGCACCTGCACTGCCCTCGGTGCTTCTGCAGTCCCCATGGAGAGGGAGCCGGGGCTGCCAGCATTGATGGAGACTGATGATACTTGAACACTGAGTGGCAACTGGTGCTTTAGCTGTCCCCGCCTCCCTGCACCCCACCCCTAAACACGCACACACACACTCTCTGGGGCTGACAGCTATTTCCTCCCTCAGCTCCACTCCTCTGCCTCCTCCTGCCTGGAGCCTCTTGTCTAGCTGCTGCCAGGAGCTGACCTCCTCCAGGGCTGGAATCCTGTTCTCCCTCCGTGCCCAGGTAAGGAGGCAGTGGCCTGGGGCAGGGCAGCCTTAGTGTACTCTCTGGACCCACAGGAGAAGGCACAGTTTTACCAGGCAAGAGGGCTGTTAGGATGGCAGAGGGTTGAGTGTACCAAGGGCTGGAGGGCACTTGACGCTCAGAGGAGGAAAGGACTAAATATCCTTAGACATTGACCAGATGCCAGGCACAATGACAAACCATTCAACCACCTCATTCCATATTCACAAGCAGTCTGGGTGGGAAGATTACACCAGCAGGCTTAGGGTAATGGACCCAAGTCCACCCAGCCAGGAAGCCGAGGAGCTGGGATTCAAATCCAGGTCTAGGACCCCCAAAGCTTGCATTCTCTGTCCCCTAGCCCCTGCCAAAGCAGAGCACTAGCTGCTGGGCTTCCTAAGAATCCTCGGAGGCTGGGGGCTGTCATCATGCAGTCAGAGGGACCGATCTGGATGGTTTCCAAGGGTGGAGCAGGACTGTACTCTCTGAGCATCCCTATAGGACTTGGACAAGTGGCAGCTGGACTGAAGGGAACGTTTCAGAGCAGTGAGGGGATGGCATTCGACCGCCTGCTGGGAGTGGAGTCTCAGCCCCACTGCTGCAGCAACAGAAGTTGCTGTGCTTCTCCAAACCTCAGTTTCCTCTTATGAAAAATGGGGGTCGCACAGGCTTATTGTAAATGTAATTGCTTGCTCTGCAAACTCTAAACCTTAGGAAGTATGACCATGCTCAGTGGGCACAGGCTCCTCTCCCACCTCCCTGCAGATCCCCAGCTCCAAGGGGCTCAACTATCAGTGAAATTCTAGTTTGGTATCCCAAGACCCCAACCTACAAAGGCCGTGGTCCCTGGAAGGGAGTGGATTTTCTTATCCTGGACGACAGTGTTTTTCCTGGAAAGGCGAATGCTGAAGACCATTGCTCCCCCTTCCTCTCTTCTTCCTCCTTCTTCATCTCATGCTTGGGGCAGGGGCAGAGGAAAGGGCTCAGGCTGAGCACTGAGCTGCTGCTCCTCCACGTGTTTGTGTCATTTGGGTGCTTGGGACCAGTTCTTTAAAAGCTTGAGGCTCAGTTTCCTCATCTGTAAAATGGGATGGAGAGGGGTACTAGCACCTTTCTTCTATGTGAAGGACCTACCACAGTATCCATCATGTCATGGGGGCCCAGGACAACTTGAGTCCCCACCTCTGCTGCCTGTCCCCAACTCCTGCAGGGAGCCTCCCACCCCAATTTCCTCAGCCCTCGTGGATCGCGACCAGCCTCACATCAGATAGTCTCTTGGGTTTCCAACGAGGCTGTGAGCATGCACGTCTGGGATGGCTGCCTGTCTGCCAGAGACTGGCTTCTCCAGCAGTTACCTGAGTCATTGCTTAACAGATATCTGTTGAACAAGAGGACGAGTGAGTGAGTAAGTGAATGAACAGGGGTAGGTTTCCTGGGGCAGGCAGTGCTGCGTGGCTGCCCCTGGGAGGGGAGAGATCTTTTGGCCCCACTGGGTCCCCGTCTGGGAGTTCCTTCCTGCCCAGCTCTTGCCCTGCTCTTATCTTATTTCCTCTCTGACTATCAGAGGAGGGCCTGGCTCCACTGTTTGCCGTCAACACACTTCACCAGCCACCACTGTGGGAGCGAAGGGCCACACGGAGGATCTGCTGAGCGGCAAGATGTGGGGGTGCGGTGGGTGGGAAGGGGCAGCATAGACTCCCCTCCCATGCCCACCCCCCAGGCCAGCAGAATCCTTCTGCCCTGTATGTGGGTCCACATTCACGCCCCTGTGCTTTGGGGATTGGGAAAAGAAGTCCTGTGTGACCTGACCTTGTTCCTATTTCCAATGTGATCTTAGACCCCTTGCTTCATGATCATCACAACGACATTGATTCAGGGCTTGCTGTGTGCCAGCACCTGTTCTAAATGCTTTCACATATTAACTCATTTGGTTCTCCCAGAAATTCACCAAGTTGGGTACTTTACCACTGACACCCATGTTACAGAGGAGGAAACAGGCTCAGGAAGGTTAAATGACTTGCCCAAGGTTGCGCAGGGAGCCTGTGGGGGAGCTGGGATGTTATCCCCCCACTTCACCACTTTTGCTCAACCTCACTGACCCCCAGCAGCCTGCTCTGTCACATTCATGGATCAAATTTGACTCTCCTGGCCAGGTTCCTGCTCCAGGCTTGTTTCCCTGTTCCCCTGTGGCCCCTGCACCGCCAACCTCAGCGCCTCCTCCCCTCCACTGCAGAGCCCCGCGATGTGGGCCAACGCCTCGCTGAAGCCGCTCTGCCCCATCCTGGAGCAGATGAGCCGCCTGCAGAGCCACAGCAACTCCAGCATCCGCTACATTGACCACGCGGCCGTGCTGCTGCACGGGCTGGCCTCGCTGCTGGGCGTGGTGGAGAACGGCCTGATCCTCTTCGTGGTGGGCTGCCGCATGCGCCAGACCGTGGTCACCACCTGGGTGCTGCACCTGGCACTGTCTGACCTGTTGGCCACTGCCTCCCTGCCCTTCTTCACATACTTCCTGGCCGTGGGCCACTCGTGGGAGCTGGGCACCACCTTCTGCAAACTGCACTCCTCCATCTTCTTCCTCAACATGTTCGCCAGCGGCTTCCTGCTCAGTGCCATCAGCCTGGACCGCTGTCTGCAGGTGGTGCGGCCAGTGTGGGCGCAGAATCACCGCACGGTGGCCGCGGCCCACAAAGTCTGCCTGGTGCTCTGGGCGCTGGCTGTGCTCAACACCGTGCCCTATTTCGTGTTCCGGGACACCATCCCGCGGCTGGACGGGCGCATCATGTGCTACTACAACGTGCTGCTCCTGAACCCGGGGCCCGACCGCAACGCCACGTGCAACTCGCGCCAGGCCGCCCTGGCCGTCAGCAAGTTCCTGCTGGCCTTCCTGGTGCCGCTGGCGATCATCGCGTCGAGCCACGCGGCCGTGAGCGTGCAGCTGCGCCACCGCGGCCGCCGGCGCCCGGGCCGCTTCGTGCGCCTGGTGGCGTTGGTGGTGATGGCCTTCGCGCTCTGCTGGGGGCCCTACCACGTGTTCAGCCTGCTGGAGGCGCGCGCGCACGGCGACGCGGCGCTGCGGCCGCTCGTGTGGCGGGGGCTGCCCTTCGTCACCAGCCTGGCCTTCTTCAACAGCGTGGCTAACCCGCTGCTCTACGTGCTCACCTGCCCCGACCTGCTGAGCAAGCTGAGGCGCTCGCTGCGCGCCGTGCTCGAGAGCGTGCTGGTGGACGACAGCGAGCCGGGCGGCTCGGGCAGCAGCCGCCGTCGCCGCCGCCGCGCCTCCTCCGCCTCCTCCTTGTCGCTCGGCGGCCGCCGCCAGGACCCCCTGCGCCCCGCGCGCCTCCCGGGCTGGCTGCGGGGCTGCCGCGCCGCGCCCCCGCAGAGGGGCCGGGTCCCATCCCAGGAGGAGAGGGGGCCCCTGAGCCAGGCGCCGAGCACCACGTCGGGATAGGAGGCGCGCGCGCAGCGGGGCAGTGGTGGAGCGCGAAGGCACTAGGACTGCACCATCCTCAAACTGTAGACTCCGGGCTCCACCCCGAGATCACGGGCCGCGGAAGGGCAGAACCCAGGCATTGCATTTGAAAGCACCCAGGGTGACTCAGTCAATCTTTTTCACAAAGTGAGTTAAGGCAGTGCTTCCCAAACTGCGGTGTGCCCAGAGTCCCTAGGGAGCTTGTTAAAGTGCAGTCTGATTGCGGAGTGGGGCCGGGTGCTGAGATTCTGCACTCCCAGGCCGCTGCCTCAGTGCTGCTGGGTCGCAGACCACACTTGGAATAACAAAAGGGAAAATCCTAAGACTTCTAAAATTAGGGTAGTGGAGTCCAGAGGGCACACTGGGTAAATCTCCCTGCGGTTCAATTTTACCAGAGATGGGGGCTGGGGGAGGGATATTTACATTAAACCAGTGATGTATTTTTGGAGAAGTGAGGGAGGGCAGGTTTGAGAAGCACTGGTCCAGCGTAATCTCTCCGCTTTAGCCATTTAGCCCACGTTTATTGTACTAGACGCTTTATCCTACAATCTTAAGGGGCAGCCTCTATTAGGCAGTCTTCAGAGGGGAGCAAATGCGGGCTCAGGGAGGTTAAGTAACTTGCCTAAAGTTTCAGGGCTAGTGACATCAGGGTCTGCACTCTAACCTTGCTCATCACTTACTATCTGGTAAGTGAAAGAAGGTCCTTTGACCCACCCAAGGTACTTCAGGTAACAGCTGCCTTGGAGCCCCTATCTCTACCCTTGCGACCCAGCATTGCCCAAAGTGTTTGTAAGGTGGAAAAAGCAGGAGGTGCCATGGTCAAGTGTTTAGGAAACCTGGGGCTAATCAGAGTCTAAAGGGCATCATTACCGAAGGTCTTCTCAGTCCTTAGAATTTCAGTGTACATGGTAGCAGGCCTGGGGTTCTATGGGACCCCTCTGCACACTGGAGATCCCAAGATCTTTGCAGCACCCACCTCCCGAATGCATGGGGACTGAGGAACTGCCATTTCCCATTTGCAGATGGGAGGGGTGACTTGTATCTCTGTCCTAGCACTTCCATTGCACCATGTCTGTTTCTTCTACCTCCCATGGACTTGAGGGCAGAGACTGCTGTATATTAGCTCTGCATCCCAGGGACTGACAGAGTTGGTGCCAGTAAACATTTGCTTGGTGGCTGAAACATTAGTGGAAGAGCCAGGATGAGAAACTCTTGAGATCTTGGTCTAGTGTCCCGGATGCCACCAAATGCTGGGCTGGCCAACTCACCATTTATTTCCAGTGCCAGGTAGGGCCCAACCCCCAGCAGGTGTTCAGCAAACTGAACAGTGAGATGCACAGCTGGCTGAATCACCACCCCATCTTGGCACCTCGCCCATGCTCCCTGCTCGCCCCTGCTTTACTCACAGCAGTCTCCCCAGCTGACGCACAATGTATTTTACTTGTTTATTATGTTCTCGCCATCAGGATGAAAGCCCTTGAGGGCAGGGGCTTTTGTCTGTTGTCTGTACTCCCTGGCACCCAGAATTGTGCCTGTACACAAGAGGTATTCCAGAAATATTTCTGTGGCAGACTGGATGGGCATGAGTTAGATCTTTGGAGTTTTTGCAGAATCTAGTTTGGGAAAGGGGGTGCTAGACAGAAACCCTTCTCTCAGCAACCTCCCTATTTTAATCCTTCAGTGTTGAAAAGTAGGGAGGAGCTGGATTCAGCTTGCTGGGCGACAGGTCAGTGGGGCTCAGAGGTACCCACAGCAGCCTCTGGAAAGTGTGCGGGGAGCTGGGTTCCTGACTGCTGGCCACCAGGCCTGGTAGGAGGAGTCACCCTCCATCACCAGCTCACCGAGGAACCAGAGAATTTACTGTTCTTGGTCTGAAGGCACTTAGAGAAGGAGGGGGAAGGAGGGAGGGGCCTGAACCTCTTCCCTCCCCCATCTCTGCCAGGTCCCAGGTTCCCTTTGGGACTCTGTCCCAGAGACCTAGCCACGAGCCTTCAAAGGCCTAGGAGCCCCGGCTGTGGTGCGGTCCCTGTTTTAGAGCCACAGAGTTGGAGAGCCAGCTCCAGCAGAGGCGTCTGACCATTGGCCCGAGTGCCGTGTCTGACGTGGTTGTTGGTCATGGAAGGCCTCTGGGCTGTCCTGAGCTCAGATCTTGGCTGCTGGCCGCTGGGGTGGCTGCTTCTGCAGCAGGGCCAGGGTGTCCCGCTTCTCAATGGAGCGCAGCTGCTGCTTCTTAGCCCGCTTGAGCTTGGCGGGGTTTCGGATCTGGGGGTGGTGTGGGGGGAGGGCATTAGTATGGCTGGAGCCTTTGTCCCTATTCCCTGGGCAGAGGAAGGCCACCCCCCGGGGCCTGGGATCACAGCATGAGAGCAGGGCGCATGAGGCAGGGGGCCGAGGCTGTGGTTCACCCCCAGGTGGGGTGGGGGTGGGGGGAAGACGAGACACTCACCACTTGGACAATCTCCGCCTTCCGCTCATTCTCCAGGCGGCGTTTCAGGTTCTCAGCTCGGCGCTGTTTTTTCTCCTGGAACGTGCAGGGGGAGGGGACTTGAGTCTGGGAGCTGAGGCAGCCCTGGTCTCCCAGGCCCCAGAGGAGTGAGAGCTGGCAGGATTCCCAGGAGGAAGCGGAAAAGGCCCTCCTGTCCACGCCTGGCTGTGCCTGGTAGTGTGTGGTGGAAGGCCTGGGACCCTCTGGGCAGGCCAGTGAGAGCAATCCTGTGCCCATGGGCCAGAGCCCAGTACCCAGAGGTCCACTGTGGAGGACAGTTCCTTGCTGCACGTTAGAAGGTGGGTACTCGGACAGGCAGCTGAGGATGGGGGCTTAGACAGGAGGCCTGTGTGGGTCCCACCTGGAAATTCATGC
Source organism: Daubentonia madagascariensis (assembly GCA_023783475.1). Classification (NCBI taxonomy): domain Eukaryota; kingdom Metazoa; phylum Chordata; class Mammalia; order Primates; family Daubentoniidae; genus Daubentonia; species Daubentonia madagascariensis. The sequence goes on along the minus strand of JAKFHU010002396.1, from coordinate 2,828,265 downwards.
ACACACAGTGGCCCCATGTACCACCTTCCTTATCAGCTGCCACAGGAGAAGGGGTGGGCTGGCGCCTCCCTTATCTCCACTCTCCCGGAGTCTCCCTCCCTCCCCCTGAAGCCCTGATGCCCTAGAATGCAAGGGCAGGGGTGAGGGCTGGGCCCCTGAGATTTTCCCAGGTGTGGGGCTGAGAAGGGGCTGAGCTTCAGGGAAGAGGCTCTGGGGCTATCTGGCCCAGGTTCAAATCTTGACTCTGCTACTACCTAAACAGTTGACTTTGGCTACGTCTCTGTGCCTCAACTTCCCCATTTTTAAAGTGAAGATGACCATAGTATGGACACCTCATAAGACTGTTCTGAGGAGTAGATGACACATGTGCAGCGCTTGGAACAGCACCCAGCTCTTTGGGAACACTCAGAATCTAGACGGAGTCTGTAGTGGGAATGGGAAGCCTGGTGGCCCTGCTGACTGTCCCCTGGCTGGGCCAGGGTGAGGATGTCGGCTCCAAGACTGCTGCATGGTTAGAGGCTTTGGCAGCTTGGGGTAGCAGGGGTGGCCTGGCCTCTGGGGGCAAAGGAGAGGTGAGACTTGGGCTCCTGCAGTCAGGGGCGGGTCTGGGCAGGAGCGTCTCTCGGGGGCTGCTGAGAAGCGAGAAGGGAGCTCTGTCTTGCCCAAGAGGGACCCAGGGCCACACATGAAGTGAGGTAAGGTCTCAGCATATGGTGGCAGCCACACCGTCCCTAGGGCTTCAGCAATAGGTGACTTAAAACAGGGGATGCATAATGGAGTGACAGGCCCACACTTTTTCTCCGTGGCCAGGATGGGACTGAGTGCAGTGATTCCGGTGCAGTGCTCCTCTGCCCCTGGGGTCACTAGTCAAGTAACATCCATGGATTACCCTGGTCCTGGGGGCCATTGCTGACCAATGCCCTTAAATTGCTTCCTCCATGTGCTGCCTGCTGAGTGCCCTGTTCCCTCCCACCGGAGAGAGTCCCTGCTGAAGCAGGTGAAGCTGGGACCCTTTACAGGGGCATCCTAGAGACTGGAGACCGTGGGCGTGAACCTCTAATGGGGCATTTCTGGCTCTGGGATGGGTGGCGGAAGAGAAGTGGAGCGAGGGCGTGGGGCTGCTTCTCGGGGAATGTCAGCAACCACACTGGGAACAAGGTTTCCAACCTGCACGCCTTGCCCACCTGCGCAGGACCCAGGGCAGGGACCCTGACTGCATCTTCCAGGATGCCCACCTGGGGCTTCGTGTCCCCCCCGGGTGCCTGTGCAAGCTCCTCTCGCCCCGAGTCCTGCCTCAGCCTGGCTGGCCCCTCACCTGCCGGCGCCGCTCCTTCTCCTGCTCCAAGTGCCGGGCAAAGTCCTTGGCCAGCTGCTTCTCTTGCCGTTCCTTCATCTTCCGCTGCCAGGATGTGCGCAGGGGCTTGTCCTGAACCATCTGGGAGAACCTGGCCGGGAAGAGAGGGTGCTTGTAGTCTGTGGGGTGCTGCGAATGCTCTGTCTCCTGTCAGCTCTAGGCTCTGGCCCTTCTTCCTCAGCCCAGTCAGAATCACCAGCCCGCATGCCTGGCTGGCAGCCCTCCGGGTCTGCAGACACTCGGGCAGGGAAGGGACCCTGATCATGCTGGCTGTCCTTTCTCAAGCCCTGGCTAGGCGGGTGGGCACTCCATTTTACAGAGGAGCAAACCAAGGCGCAGACAGTCTAAACGACTGCTCGAGGTCACCTTGTTCCTGAGTGGCAGTCAGGACTTGGACCTCTGTCTGCGAAGGCAGAGTCCAGGCCACACGGCCTCTGCTGTAAAGTTCTGCTGCTTCCGCCAAGCACCGTCAGCCTGGGCGTGAATGCCCCTGGAGATGGGGCACTTGCGCCCTGTGGAGGCGGCCCGTTCCATCTCACGATGGCCTGAGTGGTTGGAGCTCTGTGTGATGATTCAGAATCTCGCCCCCTAGTCCGGGAGATGTGAATGGGGAATGGGCATTTGGGGCTATCAGGGAAGTCTGGAGTTTCTTAAAAGCGATAATGATTTTAGAGTCATGGGAGGAGTGTCAGAACACAGACTGCAAAGATTTGTGGATGGGATGATGTATCTAGGATGTGCTTTAAAATATTCCAGGATAAAAAAAGAGAAAAAATGTTGAGGACCAAAGATGAAGCTAGACCAGCAAAATGCCGAGCAGCGTCGAAGCTGTGATGGGAACATGGGGGTTCATGAGGCTCTGCTCTTTCTGTATGCTTGAAAATTTCCTTAATAAAAAGTAAAAGCAAAATGAAAACGAGTCTCCCGGTGGCCTCCACATACCGCACGTAGGTCTTTATCCTTGAATGATTCGGGGCCTGTTTGGGGTCCCAGGGCCCTGCTGGTCTCTGACCCCAGTGGCCCCCCCTTCCCCAAGGGTCTCCTGCCGAAGACCTGACCTCCTAAGCACTAAGAACGGGGCTGCTGCATGGACTTCCTCCCTACCCTTACAGCTGGGCTTCCCAAATTGGGGTATGAGAACCCTGAAGGGATAAGGTGGTGGAGCCTGGGGACACACAGAACCACAGGACCTGATGCCACACCTTTCTAGAGCAAGGCTATCACACAGAACTTTCTGTGATGGTAGAGACACTCTATATTGGCACTGTCTGGTAAGGTAGCCACTTGTCACAGGTGGCTGCTGAATGCTTGAAATGTAGTTGGTGTTGACAGAGAAACTGAATCTTAAGTTGCATCAGTTCTACCTGGGGATTGAAGACAGGCCTGGGCTCCCAGTCCCAAACCCACCACATACTACCTGGGTGCCCTTGGGCAAGGGGGCCGCTGAATCTCAGCCCCCTCCCGCAGGGAGATGAGAATGGTTCCTGTCCCAAAGGGTGCAGGAGGAATCATTAACACACATACAATAGGTGCTCAGTAAATGCAAATCCTCAGAGCAGGGCAAGCAGGGAGATGGCACATCATCTGAGGGCACTGTGGAGAAGGTGGCATTTGGCATAAGCCGGGGAGGCAGGGCTGCAGCCAGGTCTCCCTACCTTGCATAGATTCCCAGCGTGGCTGCCTCCCCCTGTCTCTGGACTCACTCACCTCCTACCATAGCTGCTTCCTCAAAGATCCCAAAGGTCCACTGAGCGGCCCCATTGGGCCCTTACCCACAAGGCCTGCCTGCAGCTTCTGAAGCTGTTTCCGTTCTCCTGTGGTAGCTTCCTTAGTGCTCCCCGGTCTTCACCTCTGCCCACCCCTGTCCACTCTCGGCAGGCAGACTGATCTTCTCAGAAGGCGCACACATCATCCCTTTGCTCAGCACCCTCCACAGCTCCTGAGCTCACTCAGGAAAGCCAGAGTCTCTGCAAGGACCACAAGGCCCCCTGCCCCTCTGACCTCACTTCCTGCTGCTCCCCTTCTCCCCAATTCCAGCAATGAGATCCCTGGACTGTCTCTCAAACAGGAGCATGCTCCTGCCTCAGGGCCTCTCAAATTCTTGTCCCTCTTGCCTGATACTTTTCCCCCAGGTGTCTGCCTTGGTTCCCTCTGTCACTCCACTCAGGCCTCTGCTGAGGCCTGTTCCAGCCCCTTGATCTGCCAGGCCATCTCTGACCACTGCAGCAACGCCCTGACCTCCCTGCTCTTGCCTGGTCCCCACCCTAGCTTATTTTCCTTTAAGGCCCCCATTACTGACATAGTATATATTTGCTTATTTTTTATCTGTTTCTCACAACTAGAATGTTTGCTCCAGAAGAGCAGGGACTTTGTTCTGTTTACAGCCATGCTTACCCAGAGCATTATTAATTGGTTGAATGAATGACTACCTTCTGTCCCTATGTATCTACTTGTTCAATTCAGTGCCCACCATGTGCTGGGCTCTGGGGGATCTAGGGAGCCTCTGAATCACCCAAGTAAGTAAGCATTTGTGCAAATGGAAATGTTACAAAAGAGAAGTACAAGGGACAACGGTAACATATAGCTTGGGGGACTTATCCCCAGTTGGATTGGACAATGAGGAGCTTTTCAGAGGGGGTGACATTTAAGCTGATCTCTGAAGGATGAGCAGGGATGGGTCAGGGGAAGAGCCTTTTGAACAGCGGGAACAGCATGTGCAAAGGCCCTGAGGTAGGAGGGAGCATCCCACACTGGAGGAATGTGGAGAGGTTGGTGTGGAAGACTCTAGTGAGGGAAGGGGAGTGGAGGGTGCGCCCGCAGGGCCTCTTTAAGGAGTCTGGAGTACATGCCCTGAGCAGCCGGAAGTCAGGAAGGGCTTTCAGTTGGGGCAGGGAGCTGGGACCAAATGCCCTCCCTCCTCATTTCTTGCTACCCTGTTCCAGCTGCTGATCCTCAGTTTCTCATGCTGACCCCGCCCTTCTCCCCACCTATGCATGGGCCCAGCCCCCTCTTGCTCAGCAGGCTACCCCTTCCCCCCACCAGCCTGAGTACCAGGACTCCAGGCTCCACCCACTCAGCTTGCTCAGCACCCTCTTCCCACCTGAACCAACCTCCTCATCTGGTTCCACATGGCTATCAGTGGCCGCGCCATTCTCCTATGACCGGCTGGGACACAGTGGAGTGGCAGTGCCGTCATGTACTTCTCCAACTTTTATAGTCACTCCAGCTTCAAAGTCTCTCTCTGATTGGTGCCTTGCAGCAAATTACTCTCTAAACCTCAGTTTCTTCTCTGTTTAATGGGGGGTGGGGAATAATACCGACTGCCTAGGGTTTTAAGGGTACAACAAAATGACATCTGTACAGGGCCTAGCACAAAGCTTGGCAGAGTCTACCCTTAGTAAATGTCAGCTTCTTCCTTAAAAACACTCTCCTTCCCCCATGGTCCCTCACAGCCACGCATTCCTGCCTCTGCCCTGTGGTTCCTGTTAGCCCAAATGTGAACTGAACTCCAGCTCTCCTTCCCAGCAGCCTAAGCACTTCCTTCTTTGGATGAGCCTCTTCATTCCTTCATTCAACAAGCATTTATTATGCCCTTAGCACAGAAAGACTAGGAAGACCTCATGCCTGCCCTTAAGAAGGTTACAATCCAATTCAAAGTGAATCTACAGAGATCGGGTCAAGGGATTTCCTGCATAGGATTTGGTCAGATACATTCTCAGGTCCTGCATATACCACTCATTTAGCTTCGGTTTCCTCATACATAAAATAGTTTGGGAATAACAACACCTGCTTCACAAGGCTGATGTCCAGGTGAAATGTGATGATACATGCTCTTCTGTCTTTGAACGGCTCTTCCCCTGGCCAATCCTTATTAAAGTGTTTAAAATAGTGTCCTATATAATCAGCACTCAGTAATACCTTTCATCATAAAGGCAAATAACAGATAATAGTCAGTGAAGACCTCACTGCTTTTATGAAATAATGGCTGGTTTTACTTACTTCTGCCTCCCTCCCTAGAGAGGGCAGACAATGGCAAATGTCAGTTGAATGAATATACAAGGGAGGTGCTGTAGGAGAGGGCCACAGGGACCCTGAGGAGGAAGGACATCACAGACATGACATTTGAGGGCCTAGTCTCACCCTCCCCGGGATCCCAGAGCATTTTACCACTTTCTGACTATAATTACCTGTTTGCTGACCTCCCCCTCCCCCACTAATGTGAGCTCTCTCCGACCCAGGCGCTGTCTGTCTATAGGCTGCAGCTGGGCAAAGATGGGGTCCTAACATCACAGACAACCCCACCCCTGCCCATGCTGTGTCCCACTTCACCTTTTCTTGGAACGGTCCTTCCACACCCGCCCCGATTTGGGCTTCCCCTTCGGGATTACAGGAAGCTCCTCTTCCCCCTTCTTCAACTTCTTGCACACTGGGTCCTGGGCTGAAGAACTTTTTCGCTTCTTCTCCGCGAGGCCGCCTGTCACCGTCTCCCCGGCCAGAGGTGGCTTGCTCGGCTCGTGCTGACCCCGGGGAGAGCCAGGTGCCTCAGGTGTCGGCTCCTGTAGTGGCTGCGAGGGCTCCGGACCCGGCGCTTGCTGACCGGGATAAGGCTCTGGTGATCCTGGGCCCGGCTGCAGCTGATTTTGGGGGGCCTCCGGGGTCGGCTCCTCCTTACTCTGGGCCAACTCCAAGGCCAGTTCTCCCAGGCTCTGAGAGAACTTTGGTGACTCCTCACTTGGCTTTGGCCGGCGTCGGGGGGATTCAGGATTCGCCTCTGGCTGTCTTTGAAGCGACTCCAGGCCTACATCTTGCTGTCGCTGAGGGGACCCTGGGCCCGGCTCTGGTTCCCTTTGGGGGGACCCCAAGCCTGCACCCTGCTGCAGACTGGGTGATCCCGGGCCTGTCTCCGGCTGACGTTGGGGGGACCCCAGGCCAGCTTGCTGCACACTCCCAGGTGACCCGGGCTCCCTCGTTTCTTCTGGGTTCGACTCGAACTCCACAAGGGCCCGTCTCGCCCGCGAAACTCCGGCAAGGCTCTCGGGGGATTCAGGCTCTAGGCCTTCCAGACGCCGGCTGCGCCTCAGCGGAGTATCCATGGCCCAGCCAGGAAGTTTCCAAATCCGAGCCCACGTGCAGCCTCCACCGGCTCTTGGACAACCGGCGCCTTCCTATGACGTCAGGAGCCGCCCGGTCCGTGCCGGGCAGGAGCGGCTGTTGCCGGGGAGGCCATGTTGGTGAGGGGCGGAGAGGCGGGGTTGTCGGCCGGCGGGGGCGGGGCTTAATGGGCGCATGCGCAGTGCGCATGGGCTAGGTTACTTGTGATTGATGGGGCAGTCCTTTTCCCGGGAGTCACTCGTGTCTTTCTTGTAAACACGGTTTCCTGGGAAAGGAGAACGTGCGGCAAACGGGGAAAGGGGGGGTCGTTTCCGGGGGAGAAGAGAGTTGAAAAAAGGTCCAGGGAGCCCGTAGCCAAGGCTGGGTGGAAACTGCCGCTGAGTCATTCCCGTGCAGTTTGGCAGGGGGCCTGCTCTCCTTGGGCCTCAGTTTCCTCATTTGTAGTATGGGTGATTTTGCACTAGCTTAGTGCATCTAAATGATCCTGTCGGAGTACTCTTCGCTGCCTGAGTGAATGGTACCTGGGTGTCCCGGAGGTGGGAAATATAAGTCTTTTTCTGTGTTAAATGTTCACACTCTTGCCTTCTCTCCCGCCCTGTGCTTCAGTATGCAATCTGCGTCTCTCCCTTTCAGCGTTGTCAACATGCGTGAATGAAGTCGAGGTACCAGTAAGACACACCACCTTTATCCTGTGGCACACCTGGGCCCTCCCTAGCTGCATACGCTCCCGTGTCACCCTTTTGCCCCAGCTCTAGAAACAGGGTGGGTCATCTCTGATCTTCCTTTTGGCTGAGACAGTGGTTTTTGCCCCTGTGTGTAAACCTGCTTCCCCGCTCTTTCCTTGGTATTCACCTGTAAATGTACTTTGCTTACTTAGTGCTTTGGGGCCTCACCAGTAGGCAGGCCTTCTGGATCTTCCAGTGTCTAGACAAGATTATCTCCACGGTCCTTTTGCCTGAGACCCATGAGAGGGGCGCTGGCTTTGATTTACTCACAGCATACTTCTTTGTTCGGAAGAACATCTTGGAAGTGGTCCAGTTGCATCCCAGCATTATTCTTGGAACTGCCTGGGGTTGGTCCTCAGGGATCCCAGGGCCCCTGTCTGGCATCCCAGTGGCTTCCTTTAGAAACTATTGTTTCTTCAGCTGGGGGCTTGTGAGAGGGCCTTAGAAGTTGTCCAAGGATACTCAGGGGTTAGGGTGCCCTTGTGTTCCCGAGCCAAGGAGAGCTCTGCAGGTGATAACGAACCTGCAAAAGGGGTTCTCTCTGTTGCTTGCCACACAGAAAGCCAACTACTGAGACGATGAGGATTGTCTAGGAAGAAAGGATTTATTGCAGAGGATGTGGCAACCACGAGGTGGGAGGAATGGACTGCCTCAAATCCGCCTCCCCGACCAACGGGATTAGGGGTTTTGCTGGGTTTTTCTGGAGGTGAAATGAACAATACGTGAGGGGAGCGAGCATCATTACATGTTTGGGGTAGAGTGCAGGGCACACAAGTGCAGTGAGAATTCATGCTAGTTCATACATCCCATGATCAAAAAATGGTGGATAAGTCCCTTAATAGTACAGAGAGCTAGGGGTTAATACTGGTCATTCGTCCAGCCTGTGCACAGGTGGGATGCAGGGAGTAGGCTGCTCAGGAGGTCCTTGGGTGCAACCGGTGGTGGGGTGTCACTTACCTTGTCTTCTCCGGACAGACGAGTGGCGTAAGGGTTTGTAGTTATCTTGTGGCTGCAAGGAGGTTCCTTTGTTTCTGGGAAAGAAACTCAAAAGGGAATGCATCAATGCAACAGAAAGTTACAAAGTTCTGTTCAGCAAATCTTGCTGAGTCTGCTAAGCTCTCTGTCTCTATTTTCTTTTCTGCCTACTTTGAAACGCAGGTGCTAAGTTACTGGCATTGAGATAAAACTCATTATGGGACCGCTAATTTAAGGTTACTTAGAGTAGCCAGTTCTAGCTACAATGTGAACATTGAAAACTCATTTGAAACATAAGAGGACTATTAAAAAAAAACTATAAAAAAGTTTTCTTGCTTATTAAGCCGGTTACACAGGGAGGCTTTCAGCTCCCAACTCTCAGAGAAGTGAGCTCCATTCAGTTGCTTACATTTCCTGCCCCAGCCTGGAGACCTGGATAGTCTGACACTCAGAGCCACTCTGATTGTGCATTACCAGGGTGACCAGAGGAGGCTGTACGCTCCCTCTGCTACTGCTCCAGGCCACCTCACTGGCCCTGTCCCTGAGCTCTCCTTCCCAGCTGGAAGGCTCACTTTCAAGTACCGATTGGATCGTATTCCAGCCCTGCTTAAAATACTTCAGAGGGTGATCCCAGGTTCCCGCCAGAGAGAGGGAGATATTTTTCAGATGGAGGCCTTTGGGCGGCCCTCAGACATGTTCCCAGTCCTGAATCCACCACGTCTATGTGTGGAGGTGCTTAATCAACCTCAGCAACAGGTGAGCTCTGGCCCAGAACTCCCCACTCCCACCTCAGCTTAGTTTGTCATCGTCATTATACATGGTGTTCCAGGGCCCAGAGGAGACTCCCGAAGTTTTCAGCGGATCGTGGTGTGGCAGTCGCTGCTGGCTCCTGTTCCCTTTCACTGGTTTGCTTTCTAATGCAACCATCCCAGCTTCCATGCCTTCAGGTGGGAGGATGTTGAGGGGGTTCTCTGCAGTCCCCCAGAGACTCCCAGCAGGATTGAGCCCCAGTTGCCCATGAAGGTAACTTGGTCATTCATGCACCCTCTTTTGGCTTCCTCCCTGTCTTACTTTCCCATGCCCTTGTAGGTGCTTGCTGGGGTCAATTTCTGAACAGACTATTTGCACTTAAATCTTTACCTCAGGGTTGGCTTCTGGAGGAACCCAGCCTGAGAAACTAGGGCAAGCAATTATTAGGCCAAGCATTCTTTCAAGCACTCCGCATGTACAAACCCATTTACTCCTCACAACAACCCCTTGAGGCGGGTGTAATTGTTATTATTCCCATTTTACAGATGGGGAACTAAGGCACAGAGAGACTGGGACACTTGTAGAGGTTGCACAGCGAATAAGCGGTGGAGGTGTCTGATCCTGGAGCTGCAACTCTTAATAGTAAATCTCCCTGTTACCCAGGTAAGGACACTGAGGCACAGAAAGGCTGAGGTGCTTGCCCAGAGTCAGACAGTGACCCATTGAGGAGCTGGAACTGTAGTTCCATAGCTGGCATGCTGAGCTGCCTGGCAGCTGCCCCTCAGGTGTGCCTTGCTTGCCTGTTCCTTGGGCTGATCCTGGTCTGTGCACTGTGAGATGCCGGGTGCCACATGGCACACCCCGTTGTGCAGAGTGTGCTGAGTCGTCAATACTGGCTTGCTTATGTAACCAGAGATCTGCTGACTGAGGAAACCAAGCACCCACAGATGGATGGAAGATACGGACCAGTTGTTTTTCTCTGAGCCATCGGTCCTCCACCCAGCCAAGGGGTGCTGCAGTGAAAGGGTTAGTGGCCAGATGTTAGGGGCCTGTGTATCCATGGCCCTCTGCTCAATAGCAAGATCAGAGAAGGGCAGGGTCACCAGCAGCACTGACTGAGTATTTACTATGTGCCAGGCCTCTTCTGGGTGCTCATCTAATCCCCTGGAGCGTCCATCCAGGAGAGTGATTTTTGGCAGGAGCACAGTGCTCTCGATAAGTGTTTGTTGAATGAGTGAATGGATCCTCACTGCAGGGCTGGGGTGATCATCCCCATTTGATGGACCAGGATATTACCCAGCGACAGGAGGAGAGGGTGTGGGGTCAGGCCTGGAGCTTCTTGACTCCAAGCCCTTAACCTCCACATCCACATGCCCAGGACTGGGAGGTAGGGCTGACTCAGTCTGGGGTGTCCTTGGCAGCTGGGATGTTGCTGAGCTCCGTGAAGTAAAGGCAGGACCCAGATGGGGTGGAGGCATCACTGGGCCTTAGCTGCTCCTCCTTGGGCCACATGGATCTAAGCTGCTCTCTCTTCTGCTGTGATGTCTCTTAAATATTTGAAGTCAGTTTTCTCTTAGCTTTTAAATTATCTTTATCCAGGCCAAACATCTCCTGTTCCTCCAGCTGTCCCTCCCACAGCATGATAAATCTTTGGGAAAGACACCCCTCAGGCACCCAGGGTTGACTGCCCCACGGACAGTGAGTGGATTTGTCCCCTCCCTACTCCACGATCCCTATCAGCGTGGCCAGGACCCCATTCTCCCCGGCAGCCACCCTTTGGTCATCCAATTAAAACCCTCAGTTTAGTTCTGGCTGCTGCCAGGCTTGGACATGAGCTGTTGGCTTTTTTGGATAGTGCAGGATTTTTCTTTCTTTCTTTCAGATAGAGACAGGGTCTCACTCTGTCGCCCAGGCTGGAGCACAGTGGTGTGATCATAGCTCACTGCAGCCTCGAACTCTGGGCTCAAGCGATTCTCCCACCTCAGCCTCCTGAGTAGCTGGGACCACATGTGTGTGCCACCACGCCCGGCTAATTTTTAAAATTTTGTGTAGAGATGGAGATCTTGCTATGTTGCCCGGGCTGTTCTTGAATTCCTGGCCTCAAGCGGTCCTCCTTCCTCGGCCTCCCAAAGTTCTGGGATTACAGGTGTGAGCCACCATGCCTGATCAATGCAGGAGACTTTTCATCTGTCCCTGTTGCATTTTATTTTGGCCTCTCTGGGGGGTCCAGTGCTACTCCTTCAATAACTTGCTCCCCCTTCCTCTTTTGCGTGTGTGAAAAGCTGCTTCTCTGTACCTCGAATCAGGCCCTACTGAGGACATGGAACAGGACCGAGTCATCGAGTCAGTTCTTATCACGAGTGCTTATCTCGGAGGCTCATCTTTGCTGTGTGTTCCCAACAGCTCACTATGAGTTTCAGATCCTTGAGAGGAGGGGGAGAGGCCTCAGCAGAGGGCCAGGTGGCAGGGGGGAGGCTGGGAGTGGTACCTGGGCCCCCGGGTGTGAGACCTCCCAGCTGTCCCCACAGGGCTTGGCCAGGGTGCAGAGAAGCTGCCTGGACGGGGAAGGGCCCTCTTTGCAAAGCTCTCATGTACCTGGCGCTGCTCAGGGCCGAGGACAGCAAAGCTTATCTCCTGATCCTCTCACAGCATCTGCAGGTTCTGCTGAAACAGGAAGGGGCCGGACCTACTGCCTCTGGGAGGTGGGTGGAGAGCAGGAGACAACAGCTCCCCTCCTTCCTCAGGCCCCCACTAGCACCCATAGCACATTCTCCTGCCACAGGCAAGCCAAGGAAGGGGTGGGGGTGGGCTGGGAAATGAACACCTGAACCAGGTGGGAGGTAGGTACCCCAAAAAGGGTTCACGGTGTCTCACACCCTGTCTCACCCTCACCGCAATGTCACTATGGGATAATAGCAATGCTTCTCAAACTTCAGTGAGCAGCAGAATCATGGAGCAGTGTTAAGGCACAGATGATCCAGTAGGTTTGGGGTGGGGCCATAAATTTGCATTTCTAACAAGCTTGCAGGCGCTGCTGCTGCTGCTGCTGGTCCGTGGACCACACTTTGAGGAGCAGTGTCCTGTAGGAAGGAGTGAGCAATGCATGAAGAGCTTTCCTTCTTTGCCTTCCATACAGGGCGGGGGCTGAGTTCACCATCATCCTATCGTTTATTTATTCACCAAGTTTTTATTGCATGTTTACTCCAGGACAGGCACTAGAGGTACAGCAGGGAACAGGGCAGTTGTGCTCCTTGCCTTGATGGAACTTACATATCTTTGGGGCACAGATAATAAACACTTGATTCTGAAAACTATCCTTTGAGAAAGGCTGAGCAGGAATTATTTTCCCTATTTTATAGGTGAGAAAATAGCATCTCGGAGAGGTTACATGACTTGCTGAAAGTTACCCAAATGTTAAGTGGCAAGTCTTGAACTCAGGACTTCTCAACTCGAAATCTGGCCCCTATCCTCTGGGTGTGAGCCACCTCGGCTTCATGGGGTTAGATTTAGTTGGGGGGCTTCATCCGTGTGTATGGAAGGAGAGCTTGACAGACAGGCAGGCAGGCACATAGACCCACACGCACATGGACTCTCAGTTCCTAAGACCTAAGGTCACAGAGTTTCACAGTGAGTCACTTCCCCTCCCTTCCTCTCTGTTCACTAATCCCTGTTCTCTCATTTCCTCTAATGTTTGGCTTCTCTAAGGTGTTGGCCCTTCCACGGTACTGTTACCTGCTTAGCAATGGTTGGCCCTCCCAGTCAATATGGTGGCCTCATCTCCATGGCAACCTCTGGAGATGTTGCCTTGGTGACCAAGGAGGAGGGAACCGGGAACAAATGATGAGTCCCCTTCCCTGAAGCATGGGCCCACTTGATCCCTGGTTTCATGGCGGGAATCTGTTGGCCCTGTGGTGGGGCAGATCTCTGCTTTCTCTGCCCCGACACTCTAGTGGTGGACTAAAACCTGCCCCAAACCTGACTCAGCTGGCTCATACAACACCAGGTGGGTGAGATGGGCCTTCCCCTGAGTCAACAGTCTTGCTTCTGTGTTCTGCTGGAGCTGCCAGGACATCGAGCCCCCAGGTTCAGGATGGAGCAGCTGCTCCCAGAACCTACCGGGTCAGCAGGGCTCATTTTTCTGGATCTCAAATGCCATGGCTTGCTCTCCCATAGGACCGTTATAGAGACAAACAGATCATTTATCCAAAAGGGACCATTTACATGTTTACAGATTGAAAGGTTATATGATTTATGGCAGCGGTTCCCAACCTTTTTGGCACCAGGGACCTGTTTCACGGAAGACAATTTTTCCACGGACCTGGGCGGGGTGGGGGGGGCAGGCAGAGCTCACGTGGTGATGTGAGTGATGGGGAGCGGCTGTAAATATGCTTGCTCCTGCCCCCGCTGCTCACCTCCTGCTGTGTCCCCCCCACCCCATTCCTAAGTTTCATAGAAGACAATTTTTCCATGGACTGGGGGGATGAGGGGGGCCGGCAAAGGTCTTCAGTCCCCAACCCCCAGGCCGAGGACCAGTACCAGTCTGTGGCCTGTTAGGGACCAGGCCTTAAAACATACCATAGGGATTTATGGTATGTTTTAAGATAAGTTTTAAGGATGTAAAAATGGTGAGCAATATTGATGAGAACATATTTTATTACAGCAAATTAAAAACCATAAAAATGTATCAATTCCACTTGTAGCTTGAATGATCGAGTCTCTGTCCAGAGTAGCTACCAAGTATGGAGGGCTTTTGCAGATATTATCTTATTTAATTCTCACAGCACCCCCATGAAGAAGTTAACACTGTTGTCCTGTTTTTCACAGGTGGACAAATTTGTCCAGGCCCAGGCAGCTGGTACGTGGCATAGTGTGCTTCCAAACTGTGTGCAATTTCACCGACACCTCCCTGCCTCTGAGTTTTAGGCACTTGATCTAAACGAAGGATAAGTCTTTTCTCTAGCCTAAGGTCTGATTTTTCTATTCTTTGAAAATAAGCCAGAAATTTCAAGTTATTAAGGGTGCCTTTTTGTCTAAAAGACATATCCAGAAAAAAACAAACAAAAAAACCCCCAAAAGAGTGTCATCCATATAGGGCAGAGGATGTTCCATCGAAGGGTTATTCTGCGGCTTTTTTATTCTCTGCTCAAAAGACAATATGACACGACACTCAGATATTATCATTTTCTGCTTGAGTGGTTTTAGCTCTCCGCCTTCAAGATGACTCTAGGTAGATCTAGATGCCCCACATTTTTGGAAATTAGACACAAGAGGTGTAGGAGATTGCATTTTCCAAAGTTGGCCTTGATAATATCCCTCATCTTTATGCTCTTCTTACCATGTAACCTGGACACCTCTTTCCTCCAGTAGTGGGGCCTGTATCCCCCCACCTTGAACCTGGATGGGTCCTTGTGACTCCCTTGGCCAAAAGAGCATGACAGAACTGTTGCTATGTGACCTCTGAGGCTAGATCATAAGAACGCCATGTGTTTCCGCTTGGCTCTCACAGATGGGATGCTGGCTCTTGGAACTCAGCCTCCATGTTGTGAGGAAGTCCAAATCATCCCACATGGAGAGGCCCGTGAAGCGTTCCAGGTGACAACCCACATCACCTGCCAGGCATGAGTGAAAATGCTTCCAGATGATTCTAGCTCCCACTCATCAGATCACTCCCAACTTTGAGTCTTCCCAGCAAGGGTCCCAGAAATCGTGGAGGAGAGATAATCTCTCCTTGCTATGCCCTGTCCAAGTTTTGGGCCACAAAATCCATGAGCATAACAACATGGTTGTTTCACACCACTAAGTTTTGGGGTGATTTGTGACACAGCAGTAGTAACTGGTGCAGAAAGTGTTTGCTAACAATCAGGTGTCTATCTCAAGAGGGAAGTTCTTGTGGCTTTTTTTGCACCCTTTTCCAGAGCAGTTATGATAGGGATGACGCTGAATCATGGCTCTTTTACTTCATCAGAGGCAGGTTGGATGGACAAGCCCTTCCTTGTTGTTTAGTCACAATATATTAATATATTTTCTTTGCCTATGGATTTTCCATTTCCCACTGTACAGATGCTCAACTTACAATGGGGTTGTCCCAACAAATCCATTTTAAGTTGAAAGTATAAGTCAAAAAGTGTACTTAATGCCCCAATAAATCCTTTGTAAAGTTGAAAAATCATAAGGTTGAACCATCATAAAACGAGGTCCGCCTGTACTTGGTACTTAGTAATTGCTCAATAAATAATTGTCAAATGAATGGAAAGGAAACATTAAGTGGGTGCAATTTTTGATAATGATTTGAGAATTTTGTTAACATTACCATGTTCTAGTTATTATGATAATGTAAAATTACTGTCTGGACAAGTTCACATTGTGGTAGAAATTTCTTGAGAGTGATAGAAGTCCCAACTTTTTCTTTAAATAAAGAAGAAAATCATTAAGTATATGAGGAACGTTAGGGGGACTTCAGGTCTATATTAAGGAGTTTGTTCAAGGAATTGGCTCCTGGATGCTCTCTAAAAGGATTTAGCATCAGTCAACAAGTAAGAATTGATTCAAGCAGACCTTTCTTTGTTGCCTGGCATGTACTAGGTGGCATGGGGACCACAAAAAAATGTAAGATGCAGATGCTGTCCTCAAGCTAGGTTGAGTCCAGCTGGAGAGATAAGACTGAAGTCTGTGATATAGACAGCCCAGTAAGGTAAGCTAGGCCCAGTGGAGAAAGAGATAGGGCTTTACCAGCTGAGGCTCCTGAAGGTGGGAGAGTATCAAGGAGGACTTCCTGGAGGAGGCAGGTTGACGGGGACTGAGGAGCAGCTCCCTGAGACACTGACCCAGAGGATCACTGACATGCCACAGGGATTCATCAGAAATCTGCCCCCTGTTAACTCAGGCTTCCATCTGCAGAGTCTCATATAGCTGGTGGAAAGGAAATTAGTGTCCCTTTTGCCAAAATAGATAATACCCTTAAGTAGAAAGAAGAACTGCTCCTCAGTACCAGCCTACCTCTGTGAGGGTGTGTTTGTGATGTGCATTGCAAGTTGTTGCATCCACTGGCCTGCCTGGCCCCTGAGACCAGCCACCTGGCAGCCCCTAAAGTGGGCATGGCTGGGCAGCCCAGATTCTGAAACCAAATAATGCATCGCAAAGGACTGTTTATCGAGAAGGTATCTGCAAGCCTTTAAAATGTCGCCTAAAAAGTAGTCTGGTTGCAAAAGAAAACTACGCAGAGAATACCAACTACAGAAAAGTAAACCACAACCACCTGAAAACAAGTGATAAGTATATTTAGAATAAGACTTGTTATTGCTCCCACAGTAAGTGATTTCTGCTGTTTATAAATGAGGGCGTGGCTAAACAAGGCTCTCCAGTGATGAGCCGAGGAATAAGGAAACATAGTTCCAAACAGAGTTTTACTGGTGCACGTAATACAGCTCCACATTGAACACAGAGAGGGTTGTAATTTTTATTAATAGGAAAATGGCTTCTTCCCAGCCTCACTCAATTAACACTGGGAATATCTTGGAAGATTATCAATTTGAAAGGGTGCCCAAGTGTTTCAGATCTGCCCTCCAGGCAGGGCTCGTGCCAGGCCACATAGTACTGTTGGTGAGAAGAGACTAATAATTCATGTGGAATAGTCTTAGAATGTACCAAAAGCCACGATTAGTGCCTGGAGTGAGGGGGGTTCAGGGTGACCACAACTGGAAGAGTGGGCAGTAGTGGAAGTCCAAAGGCACCAGCTTGGTGTCTCTGACCCGTGACTTTCCTGCTGTTCCCTCCTTGACCAATTCTGTTCCATTCTGCAAATAAATATCTTTCCGGGTGTAACCTTGAGCACAGCTGACTCCGTTGGGATCAGCAGCCTCAGCAGGTGCACATGAATATCTGAGACTGGTATCCACCTGGCCAGGGGGCTCATGAATTCTGCCAGCCTAGGGCAGGTGCCCAAGTTCTGTGCTCAATGCCATACCACCACCTGGTGGCCTCTTGTCATATAAGTCTCTGAGGCTGCCTGTCTGTAGAAAGTGACTTTTCCAGGGTTTACAGTGATCATATAGTTTATCTTCTTGTCTAGATGGGACACCAGGACAACAGGTACAAACTAGGTCTATGCCAGGGATATGTGGTCACTGTTTTGGTGCCTCTCAGCTACTAGGATGTGCATTCTGTGATCTACCATCATGTGACAGAGATGGGTGCCAGGAAGCACTGCTCTCTGATGTCTGTTGGTGGACCAAAATCCTCTTTCTCCTCCAGGGCAAGGCATCTGGGGCCCATCATTTCCTTCCAAATCAGTGATATACTATTTACCATGTGAGGCCTTGGGCTACATACTTAATAAGGGAGCACTTTTAGTGTGCCTTCTAGAAGCAGCCACTATTCTAAGGCAGTGCTTAATATACATTAACTCATTTGGTCTTCATCACAACCCTATGAGGTAGCAATTATCATTAGCTCCATTTTACATTTGAGGAAATGAAGGTCCAGAGAGGTAAAGTAACTTGCCCAAGATCACACAACTAGGGGAGGGAAGAGCCAAGAGTCAAACCCAGATAGTCAGGCCCAAGTTTGTGGTCTTAGCCATCATGTTATCTTCTGGGCCTCAGTTTTCTCATCTATAACACATAATACTGTTTTTTCCTGTACATACATACCTATGATAAAGTTTAATTTATAAATTAGGCAAAGTAAGAGATTAATAATAATAGCTAATAATAAAATAGCAATTATAACAATATACTGTAATAAAAGTTATGTGAATGTGGTCTCTCAATATTTGATCATTCTGTACTCACCTAGTTTCAGGCTGTGGTTGACCTTGGGTAACTGAAACCATGGAAGGTGAAACTGCGGTTAAGTGGGGACTACTGTATACATTTATATTGCTTACTACATATACACTTGTCTCCACTGAGCATTTTTCTGAGAATTGCTTGGGCACCTTGGGTTGAAATGAGATGTATAACTTCTCATTTATAATTATGAAAAAATTTTTTATTTAATGGCTTTGCATTTAGCAGCAGGGTTTTCAGGAACTGATTCAAGTCATTAAATGAGGAACAGGTGGATATGCCTGCCTACTTGTTTATTCACACATGTGGACGTGATATGCCCAGGGTCCCCACCATGTACACACGCAGACAAGATAGGCAACTTTAGTCACTAAATCCAGGGTGATGTGACCCAAGCCAAATGCCAACCTTTTATTGGTAGCAGAGCAGCAATGTTGAGGGATGTTTCTCAGACACAGAACAGGCCTGTCTCCATGCTGGGTGTGTTTGTGCGAGGGCAGGGGGTGGGGGTAGTGATCGATGAAGCTGGGTGTCCAGGGAGGGTCAACCCTGGAGACAGGAGAGGGGGAGAGAGCAGAGCCCCAGGAGGCCAGTCTCTGGGGAAGAGCTCATCCCTCAGGGACAGCAGGTGCCTTGGGCTTAGTTGTTGGCTGCAGGCTGCTGCGCCCTCTGTGGTGGGCTCTCGGGAACAGCTGCTGTGGCCATGGGCACGTCCTCAGCTGGGTTCAGGTACTGGAGTCAGGAGAGAAAGGAGGAGCCTGGCCATGTGGCTTTAGTTACCCCAGAAGTCCATGTGATCCCGTGATCCTTTCAGACTTTGTTCCTTGCCTTCCCTGGTGACCCAGGCTTCCCTCTCTGCCCACATCCCTCTGCGGACCAGGCAGCGGTGGCCTGAGCCCCCAGACCTTGTACTTTGGGCTGAATCCTTGTAGCTATGGTCTTCCCTGGGGAGAAGGTTGACCTAGGAGTCATACCTGGATTCTGGGGCTGGCTGTGACCTCAGCCAGGTCACCTCTATTCTCTGGGCCTCACTTTGCTCATCTGTTGTCACAATCTCTTCCCTGTCCCCTTTAGGCCTTCCGTGAGGGTCGAGGGAATGAGCTGGCAGAAGTTCCCTGCCAAGGCAAGCTGCTGTAGCCATCCTCTACCAGGACTCAGAGGCTCACCTTCCGCTCTTCCTACCTGCGACATCCACTGCCGCCACCACTGGGTTCTTGTCCCCAGGCAGTTTTATGTTGGTGCTGACCTTTTGGCTCTCATAAGCATCTCCTTCCCCAGCCCCCTTCCTCTGTTCTCATGTGGTCCTCAGAGCAGCACCACCCAGCGTAGATCAAGCCAGGCTCACCATGGCGCAGGAGGGCAGATGGGCTTCTGCCTCCCACCCCGGCCACCCCACACGGTTGTCTTGTTCTCCCTCTTCCCTTTGCCTCTGCTTTCCAGGCCCTGGGGATCAGACTAGGGTACACCTGTCCTGCAGAGACCTTGTGACCCACTCACCAGCCAGGCATAGCAGCCGGTGGCACGGAAGCCCAGGAGGGCAGATGAGAAAGCAATGCATAGCTCCAGGATGGTGAAGAGCAGCAGCATCACTGAGAGGCTCTTCTGGGGCACCTGGAAAACCAGCAGCAGGAAGCCCATCAGTGTGCACTGCGCTCCACTTGGAGCGGGAGGGGCCGCCCCGGCCCAGAGTCAGCCGGCAGACCGTGACCATGGCAGAGATGGATAAAGGGAGGGGAGCTTTCTAGGAGGGGGAGTGATCCATCATCTATTTAAATCCCAATCCCTTATTAGGTAGGTACTACGATTAGCCCCGTTTCAGAGGATGAAACTGAGGTTCAGAAAAATTAAGGTACTTGTCCAGTGCTACACAGCCAGTAAGTTAAAGCTGGAATTCAGACCTACGCTGTCCAATTCC
This sequence comes from Daubentonia madagascariensis, assembly GCA_023783475.1. NCBI lineage: Eukaryota > Metazoa > Chordata > Mammalia > Primates > Daubentoniidae > Daubentonia > Daubentonia madagascariensis. The sequence continues at coordinate 2,808,648 of JAKFHU010002396.1, read as the reverse complement.
AAGTCCCATGTGTTCACCCATTCAGACTGACTGCCAAGAGCACAGAGTACAGAAAGGTCAAGTAAGAAAATACGCGGAGAAGTGCCCTCTGTGCTTGGCAGTAAGTCACTGGTGGCCTCTCGAGAGGGCTGAGCTCTGTAAGATGGGAGGTGAGCAGTTGAGTCAGTAGATCTTGGCTATGAATGGGGAAAAGACGAGACCACAGTCAGACAGGGACGCAGGGTCTCAGGGACTTCGAGACAGAGACTTGAGCTTCTGGAGCCAGAGGAGAGGAAGAAGGGAAGGGTGGAAGAGAGAGGTAGCCGGGGGAAGGAGAGGCAGCGTACCAGGGTCACAGGGCCTGGGAGGAACGGATTTGTCCTCTACTGATGAGGAAAGCAGAGAGGGGCTGCGTGAAGGCAGGTGCGTTTGAGGTCATGGGCGGGAAGCGGAGTTTGGGGGCTCTGCAAGAACCCCAGGATACCACAGGGTGTGTGGGAACCCACTGAAGGGTAGGTTTCTCCTTTCCTACTTCCTCCCTCGGATGCGAGCAGAGGGAGCTCCTCCCGCAGTACTCCCAGCGCGCTTCTTGCCACCTGCAGGGCCATGGTAGCACCCTCACCACGTACTTACCTGTCACTGCACAGATCTGACCTGGACGTTCTCCAGTCAGAAGGTGAGACTCACCGATAGAGCCCAGGTGTCCTTACCTCTGCAGTCTTCCCAGTGTCCCCTCACCCTATAGCCCATTACAGGGAGCGCTCTGGGTAGCAGGCACCCAGCTGGGGTATCTTACTCCATGCAAACGTTCCTTATGTCAGCATCGACACAGGAAAACTAGTCTCATGCCAAGAGCCTGGGACAGACAGATCCCGTGGAGTTCTGCCCCAGGGACTCAGAGCTAATTGCTAAAGCACTTAAACCCCACCCCCAAAAGCTGGTGTGTGTCCCAGTGGCGTGTGTGCGCCTGTAGTCCCAGCTACTCAGGAGGCTGAGGTGGGAAAATTGCTTGAGCCCAGGAGTTCAAGGCTAGCCTGGGCAACATAGCGAGACCCTGTCTCTAAAACAAGTAAAATAAAAGAAAACAACATTCCTTCAGAGTAGACGAGGGTAAACAAAAACAAAAACACACACACAAAAAAACCCCACAACTCTACTCCCCAGCACTGCTTTGGTAACAGGGGATAAGAAGATATCTCTGGGGGCTGTTTTCAGGATTAAATGGTACACCAAGGAGTGCTGGTTCTCTGGCCCCTTGGCTTCCCTCCTCTTGGGCCCAAGGCACTCACCTGGGTATCCCTGGTGCTGGCAGTCAGCTCTACCACGAAGGCTCACACCCCGAGGCTGGCACAGCAAGCTGACCAGGTTCAGCCCTGCGGTGGCCTTCATCTGCCAAGGAGACCAGAGTACCTGTCAGTACCCAGTGGCCAGGGGAGGGTGGTGGCTTAGATGCCTGTGTCGCAGGCTTCCTTCATGGGCCTTTGACCTGCCTCAGGGCTGGGAAACACTGACTGGAGATGAGAAGGACATCTCTGCTCTGACTCCATAGTTTATGGGCTATAGAGCTAAGCTGGCTTTAATAGCTACAAGATGGATCCATTGTGGGGAGGGGCACAGACAGCACACATGTGGCTGCTTCTTCCTCCTGAGCCCACGGCAGACAACATTAATCAATCCTCAGAATCTAGAGTCAGCATTGATATAAAAGCTATTTGGCATCTTTTGTGGGTTGAATCCTATCCCCCCAAAAGATACGTTGAAATCTTAACCCTGGTACCTGTGAATGGGACCTGTTTGGAAATAGGGTCTTTGCAGATGTACTGAAGTTAAGATGAGGTCATAATGGATTACGACTAGTGTCCTTATAAGAAGAGAAGGTACACACAAGGAGAACACCATATGATAGAGGCAGAGATTGGTGTGTTGTGTCTACAAGCCAAGGAATACCCAGGATCGCCAGCAACCACCAGAAGCTGGGGAGAGGCAAGAAAGGATTCTCCCCTACAGCCTTCAGAGAGACCACGATTCTGCCAACATCCTGATTTTGGACTTCTAGCCTCCAAAACTACAGACTATAAATTTCTGTTGTTTTAAGCCACCCAGTTTGTGGTAATTTGTTATGGCAGCCCTAGGATGTGCATACACCATCCTGGTCCTCTAGGTTAAATAAGAAAAAGTGGCTCTGGCTGGGATAGATTCCCTTTTCTGAAGGTCTCATCAGGAGGTCCAGCAAGTTTAATGCCATCTAGGTCTGCATCCAACCTATCTGGTTAGGGGTGACTTGGTGGCCACGGTGAGGTCCTGTATTAAAGGCATGAAGGTGGCCAGGTGCAGTGGCTCATGCCTGTAATCCCAGCACTTTGGGAGGCCAAGGTGGAAAGATTGCTTGAGCCCAGAAGTTTAAGACCAGCCTGGGCAACACAGTGAGACCCCATCTCTACAAAAAAATGCAAAAATCAGCCAAGCATGGTGGCACGTGCCTGTAGTCCCAGCTACTTGAGAGGCTGAGGTGGGAGGACTGCTTGAGCCCAGGAGTTCAAGGCTGAAGTGAGCTATGATCATGCCACTGCACTCCAGGCCTGGGCAACAGAGACCCTGTCTCTAAAAAACAAAGGCAAGGAGGAGCCGTGATAAAGGAAAGAAGATGGGGACATACACAAACTCAAGTTAAATATAAGAGGCTCTACAGGAGGGCAGGGTGATCAGGCACTCAGACCCATGGTAGGTGGGTTTGAAGACAGAGGCCCCCTCCCTGCTTCACAAGCATCCACCCTCCTATAAGGCCTTCCAGATGAGCTGTGCCCAGAAGCAGTGGTAATGGCTGGGAAACTAACCCAGGAAACTGTGCAATTTGCTCAGATGGCCAGCGTGACTGCTGCTGAAATGAAGAACTGCGCAGAGAGACAAGAGGATTCATGTTCTCAGGGAGCCCAGGGGTACCTGCCTCCTGTAAAACCCTCATGCTGGGAAGGTTTTCCATGGGCATTTATGGTTCAGCACAGCGTGGCCATGTAACAGAGAGAAACAGGGCTTGTGAGAACAGAGAAGGCTGTATAGTTCCCCCCACTGGGCTCTGCCTAGCTTGGTAGGACAGGATTCTAGAAGGTGACCACTAAAGATCCTAGGTACCTGGTCCGGTACTCCTCAAACTTGACCAAGCAATGAGCAGCCTGGGGCTTTTGTTAAACTGCAGACTGATTCAGTCCCACTGGGGTGGGGCTGAGATTCTGCATTTCTAGCAAGCTCCCAGGTGATGCCAAAGCCGCCAGTCCCTGGACCATGCTTTGAGGAGGGAGAGACTAGGGCTGAGAGCAGGAAGCAGCCTGCCCAAGTCACGGGGCTAGTAAGTGACAGATCTGGAACTAGAAGTCAAGTCCTGGGGGTTTGTTCCACTGTAGTGTCTGAGTTTCTTGACTTGAGTGCCACCCTTGGGGGAGACCCCAAGGGATATCACCTTTTTCCTTCCTTGCGCTGCATATAGTGGGGAAGGGGCCTCGTTCCATGACCCTGCTGTGTGCTGTGAAGCAGCCTGACTCCTCGGCTGGCCACCCCACAGCCCAGTGCTGGCTCCTCCCCCGCAATCCTGCATGATGCACGGGTGCACGCGGGGTGGACCTGGGGCTTCACTCCCACTTCACAGACTCAAAGTCTGGAGTCCCCAGGTCCCCGTGGTCCTCCCTGGCTCCGGGTGCCCTCCCACCCCAGGTGGGATCTCCAGGGTACTCACGAGCACGCCTCCTGACAGTGAATATAAGTGGTGGGGAGTTCCATGAAGTTCGGGGAGGCAGCCAAGATACGCCCACAGCCAGCAGGAAGCAAGCCAATGATGATCTGCAGGGCCTGGGGAGGGTGCGGATAGGGGAGGGGAGAGCTAGAGCCTCAGGCCTTCCCGGGAGGGGCTCTGTCTCCCGGGGACCTCAGTGGCTGGCAAATCTTTGTGCAGATGTCTCTGCCAAAAGGGATTTTAAACAAACCTCCATTCACCTCCTTCCTTACTAAGGAAACAGAGGCCTGGACAAAATGAGAGCCTTGGCAACTGCTCCAGCCAGTTAGGGGCAGAATGAGGTCTCACCATCCCCAGCTGGGCACCCCAGGTTTGCAAAACCTATCAGTGGTCGACAGGCACAGCCTCCACCCACATGTGCTGGCCTCACCGCTGACAAAGACCGCTGAGGCACGGCAGGAAGAGCGTGGGTACAGGTGTGGGGCATCGGAAGGGGAAAGCAGGGGGGACCCCAGAGCAGCTGTAGGAGGATGTTACCCAGCTCCTGGGGCCTGCAAGGGGGACGCAGGCTTGCTGAGAGCACTGGCCCCCTATCCTGGGTTCAAGCAGGTGCCCCCAGGAGGCAGCGGCAGCCCTAGCCCTGTTATTTTGCAGAGCTGGAGGCCATGCAGGGAAAACCCAGCAGATTTGCCCTGCCTCCCTGCTGCTCTGTACCCTGGGCCCTGTAAATCCTGCTGGCTCTGTCACTGCTGGGACTGGCAGTGGCTGTCTCATGTCTGTCTTGGGAAGGGGAAGTTCTAGAGATTGGGTGGCCCACTTACTCCCAAGGTGGTTGGCTTTCCCTGGGAGAAGAGCTCCTCCCTGCTGGGGTGGGCATTCTCCAGGGTCTCCGCTCCAGGGTGGCTCCAGGATGGCTCTTCTGGACTCTGCCATGGCACCCCTGGGGTATTGGGGGGAGGGTCTATCACTGGCTGCTGCTGCTGGCTTGTTACCACTGATGAGCTGGCTTCAGAGGGCAGGTGGGCAGTGGGCTGGGCTGCCTCAAGCCTGCTGGAGGGATTTAGATCATGGGTCTTGGCCTCTGCCATCCCAGACACCTGCAGCACACACATCCGTGGTCTAAGAATGAGGAGGAACATTCTTGGGCAGAACTCCATTTCCTGGGTCTGTTTTCCCATCCCAAAAGTAAAGCTTTGTCACCAGGAGAGATGGTTGGTAAAACATGGGTGTGTGTAGCTTGCAGCAGCTAAAAGCAAAGAACAGGATGTCCAGAGAATGCAACACGTATGGATCTTAGACACAGGGCTGAGAGGGAAACAGAATGAGACATCACTATCATTTATGCAAATTAAACACATGCACACCAGACATTTCCCAACGAAGCAACATACATTGAGACACTGAAGTTGCTGCCTGGGGCCGGGAGGACGTGGGGTTGGAGGTGAAAGGCAATGGATGACAGAAAGAGATGGGGGAAGGGGCTTGGACCCAATGACAACTGCCACAGCCTCACACTTATCAACAAGCATTTGTCATTTGATGAGCCCAGTCTCTACTTCACTCATGAGCAAACTGAGGACCAGAGAAGTTAAGTAACTTGCTTGGGTCACACAGTTAATAAATAGTGAAGCTGGATCTGAATCCAGGAGAGCTGGCTACGAAACTTGAGTTTTTCCTGTTTTATGACATTCCTCTCCCCTCCCCGCTCTGCCAGGCTAGTTAATACCACCTCCACCTCCACAGCCTACACCTGTCTGCCTAGCTCGTTTCCACTTACCTGGTGCCTTCACATACTGTCCCCTGCTTCATCACTAAACATTCTGGGTGTGGAGGGGCCCCCAGTTGGCTCAGCTCAGACGGGCTGTAACAGCTGGGTCTACACTGCACCCATGTCTTCTGATCCAGTGTCCAGTGTTTCTCCTACTGCCTCATGCTGCCTCCCTAAGCAAAAATGCGAGACGTTATAAGCAAAACAGAAAGCAAAAAAAACACCTCAAATTACAAGTGAACTCAGGAACAGAGAGCTGGGAGGCCCCGTGTCTGGAGGCCTGAGGCTCTTGGCTTTCCTCTGGCCACGGGGCTCTCTGTCCAGCAGCCGGGGCACCTCCTCGCCTCTCCCAAGATCTCTCCTTCTCTGCCTCAACCTGCAGCTCCTCACTGCCCTCCAAATACGCTCTGCTCAGTCCCACTGCTGAGCCTTTGCACAAGCGATGTCTATAATCCCACAATCCATTCCTTTTCCTTCTTTCTCTACCAGGTGTCTCCCAATCTTGCTTGATCGTAAGAATCATCTGGGTACTTGCTAAAAATACAGTTACTCGGCCCTCACTCCTGGCCTTCGAATCAGATTCTCCAGGGAGGGGCCTGTGAATCTCCACCTTTAATGCACCCCAGCTGATCTTTCTGATCGGGCCAGTGTGCAGAACACTGGCCACTCCAAACCCTCCCGTCCTTTGGGCCCTGCTGGGTTTCGGTGATGCCTAGGAGGTCTCCTGGCCGTGAGCCCTCTGCGCTGACATAGCAGCTCCACACCTGAGCAAGTCAGTTAACCTCTCTGTGCCTGTTTGCTCATCTCAAAGGGTGGGGAAGGGAATACCTCTCCCAGGGGATCTTGAGGGATTAAAGGGGATGCTACATGCAAAACGCCCTACATAGCTCCTAGCAGGCGGAGGCCGCCGCATACACGTTAGCTCCTTCTTTCTCACCAGACACAAACCAGCTGCAGGGATAATGGACTGGGTTGCACTACTGAAGCTTGAAACTGTGCTCACCACTTGGGTCCTGTAGACCTGTTTCAAACAGCCTGAGATGAGGCCCTTCGGAGATGCCCACCTGTCCCCTGCGGAAATGGCTACACCCCTGTAAAAATCTGCCAATTCTGACATCTGCCCAGGGCTGCATCTGAACCTCGGCAGGTGGTGGTTGGTGCCGGCACCCTAGGAAGGAACCCCAAGCCCCAGGCCCACTGCCTCACCAAGCCTGTGGCAAACGCTGCACTGCTCCTTGCAGGTTGACCCGTTGACATTTTCTCCATGCCCGCTGCCACCTTAACTCTTTCTGTATATTTTTGGAAGGATTATTTTTCTAGACTTCTCTGCCAGCTGTTTGAGCCATGACAGTGGAGGAGGGCAGCCATCAGGAAGAGCCAGTGGGTGATGTTATTGCGGGGGTAGAGGTGAGGTGAGGTATTCGAGTTGGCAGAAGGGACTGGGGATATTCCTCACCGTCCAGTAGAAGTCGGCCAGAGACAGTCAGTAGAAGGACAATTGGCTTCTTCTACAAATGGCACAGACTTGTTTTGTGACTTTGGCAAGTCCCTTCCCTTTTTGGGCCTCAGTTTCCCCATCTGTAAAATGGAGACGTTTGACCAGATCGTGATCCCCAAGGCCATTTCCAATTCTAACATTCTTAGTCTCATGATTGGGAGCAAGTATACATTTCTAATATAGTAATTTAAAAAATTTAAACCAAAAAAAATGTATCCATTGTCCAAGTGTGTGTGATTTCTATGTCTAACATTCCTGAGGTCCTGCCTGGGCTCTGCCAATATTTCCATGGAATCCAAATTTTCAGCGAGACTCAGGTTCTCACTTAAGTTAGCCACTGATTGTTCTGTGTGAGAGCTGCACCAGGTTCCAATAAATTTGCTTCCTTATGACAAGCAAGTCCACCTTTCTGATGCTCAGCTTCCTCATCTGTGTAAAGGGGGTGATATTGTCATGCCTGGCCCCAACCCCAGCCACATGGCTGTTCTTTTCTTCAGGTCCCTCCCCAGACACATGCCAAGAAGAGGGCAAAATTAGCAGATGTCATTTTAATCCCAACACATACTTATAAAGTGCCAGAATTACAAAGTTGGGAAAAAACCTCACTAATCTTCCAGTGTAGCAGAATTAACATAAATAACAGAAACTGACTAGATTCAGCTTAAATAGGAAGAGATTGTCCAACCAAGGACATCTTCTTAGGAAAGAATTAGCCCCAAAAGGTGATTAATAAATGAGGTGGAGGATTCAGGAGGGTTTTAGGGCACAGCTGAGCACTGTCTGGGGAAACCACCATGTGAGTGTCACGTGTCCAGTGTGAGGCAATGGATCAGGATGGAGTGTTTGGGAGACCTAAAGGTCCTTTGCTTCCTGACAAAGGTTCACAAAGAATAAGGAGTTGTTGGGGTTTCCTTCCTGTGCCATCCCAGGAAGAAACACAGGGAGATAAGCCCCAGTCTCTGATCTCCAGGTTTGTTGGAGACACAATAATAGGTCTTAAGTTCAAGTCCTGGTTCTGCCACTAACATTCTGTGTAATGTCAGGACAGTCACTCCCTTCCCCAGGTCTCAGTTTCTCTATCTGTAAAATGAGAGTGATGGGCTGGAATGACTGGTATGTTGCATCTAACTGTCAGGAGTTATGCTTGGATGATGTTGTGACTATTCTGGTCTTCAAAGGGGAGGAGCTGGAGAGTTACTAATTTTATTGATTTGAGCCTACTCATATTTTCTAATATAAACATCTAAGGTTATAAATTTCCCTCAAAGCACTGCTTTAGTTGTGTTCCACAGATTTTGATATTTTGTATTTTCATTTTCTTTCAGTTTATTAATTTTATAAATGGGGAACTTATAGCCAGAGAGGTGAAGTTCCCCTTTCACACTGCACTCCCCACCCCCTAATACCCCCAAAGTCACACAGTGGGCTGATGGCCTAGCAAAGACAACTTGGCTGGATTTTCCTTTCTACTCAGGTTTTTTTTTAAAAAAGGACAAAATTGGATTAGAATTTCATTTTTAAAATATAGATTTCAACTATTTTAATAAACTATTGAAATCAAGCACACTCAAAGGTACATCATATCCCAGATTTGACGATTGAAATCCATTAGCGTATTTAGCAACTGAGCTGCTTGTTCACCACATTTCTGTGCTGTCTTTGACTTAAAATTTCTCCTGTTAACTCTGTTTTATTGAATAGCACCCTGAGATTGTCAGGCAACCTTGTAAAAACCATTATCATTTGCAACTACTTGTCTGTTTGATTAAGACCTTTCCTGACACTGTGCAATCAAATCAAATGCAGAAGTAATATGGATGCAGCTGCTACACTCCTTAGTTTCAAACTTGGTGCTCATTGAAACTGCCTCACTGCTCTCACTGACTTGCTTTGTAATAGATGAATGCTATAAAATTGAATTGCAAAATACATTTATAACAATAAAATACCACTTTTATCTGCTTTAGCTGTGCAAGATTTTGCTTTTAAAAAGTTCTGCTACTAAAACATTAAAGACTCTTGCCTACTTTTTCCTGCCTTCCTGGTGCTGACATGGCTGTAGTGCTTCTTGGTTACTATGCACCTGCAGATGTCTGGGGTGGCTTGCATGCAGCCTGAGGAATAGTTCCAGTTCTTCCTCTTAGTCACCTACTAATCCTTGGGCTGGTCATTTCTGTCAGCCTCAGTTTCCTTGGCTGCATGAATGGGAGGTAGACTAGCTGATGTCTGAAGTCCCTGCAGGCTTGGATAGTCTAGGACTCTGAGTTGGAGGTCAGGCAATTAAGGCATAGGGTGATGTTAGTGCTGTGCGGGCAGCTGATGATAGGAGACAGCTGGATGCAGCAGGAATGGTGAGCCTGGCCTTCACAGAGGTAAAGGGAAGAACGTGCAGGTGATTTGAGCAGCTAGTGTACTGACACCCAGGTCTCTGTGGAAGAGTCTGTGCAGCACGTTTTCTAAGTGCCCCTCCATCACTCTTCCCGCCTTCTCCGATTGCTGTATGCCCAGGAGGCAGGTGACACATATGAACTGTTTTATAGGCTCCCTACTGGCTGGCTTCCTAATGGCTTCAGCCAAGGAAGGCACAGGAAGGAGATCTCAGGAGAGGGAGGAGAGTGAGGCTGGGGTGTTTATTTCCTCCCTTTCTGCCAGGTCATAGCGGATTGGTTGCATCCTCTCTCAAGGAACACAGCTCCTGTCAGGGGACCCTCTCTGTACAGCTTGCTCTGGATTCTGATAACCACTCTCTCCCCTTGATCCTTTAGGCCTGCGGTCCCCAGTCCCCGTGTGGTGGACTGGTACCAGTCCGGTCTGTGGCCCATTAGGAACTGGGCCTCATAGCAGGAGGTGAGCAGCAGGCAAGTGAGCGAAGCTTCATCTGTATTTACAGCCGCTCCCCACTGCTCACATCAGTGCCTGAGCTCTGCCTCCTGTCAGATCAGCAGTGGCATTAGACTCTCATAGGATGGCAAACCCTACTGTAAACTGCGCATGCAAGGGATCAAGGTTGCGCGCTCCTTATGAGAATCTAATGCCTGATGATCTGAGGTGGTGATGCCAGTGCTGGGAAGTGGCTGCAAATACAGATTATCATTAGCAGAGAGGTTTGACTGCACAGAGACCATAATAAATCAATTGCTTGCAGACTCACATCAAAACCCTATCACTGAGTGGCAAGTGACAATTAAGCTGCATCTGGTGGCAGGCTTTCTAGTGGCAAGTGAGTTGATATACTTCAATTGTACAGCAGCATCTGGTGGCAGGCTTTAAGTCAGAATCTGACACTTATTTTAGTCCACAAGTGGCCTGTCCATTATTTTGTTTACCACTCTGTCAGCGCCTGTTTCCCACACTGCACATTGTCTCACTCACAGTGTTGGTAGCCCACAAGCTAACCCTAGCAAAAAATGAGTAAAAAACAAATGTTGCTGGAGAGCTTCTTTGAAAAGTGGGAAAGACCCAATGATGAGACAGCAGAAGACACTAAGACTGCCAACAAAATGAAAGCTACATTTAAAAGAAATACCAAGAGTCCTACTTAAATTATGGGTTCATTGCAACAGGTGATTCACATTCTCCAAGCCTGCTTTGTATAATATATGGTGACCGGCTATCCAAGGAAGCCATGAGGCCTTCAAAACTGCTTCGCCACATGGAGACCAAGCACCCTGCATTAAAAGACAAGCTTTTGGAGTTTTTCAAAAGAAAAAAACATGAACACGAAGAACAGAAGCAATTATTGAAGGCCACCACTTCATCAAATGTGTCTGCATTGAGAACACCATTCTTAGTGGCTAACCACATCACTAAAGCTAAGAAACCCTTTACTATTGGTGAAGAGTTGATCCTGCCAGCTGCTAAGGACATTTGCCGTGAACTTTTAGGAGAGGCTGCAGTCCAAAAGGTGACATGTGTTCCTCTTTTGGCTAGCACCATAACTAGATGAATTAATGAAATAGCAGAGGATATTGAGGCACAATTGTTGGAATTAATGAGGCACTGTGGTACACAATCCAGGTTGATGAATCTACTGATGTTGACAACAAGGCAACAATGCTTGTTTTTGTGAGATATATTTTTCAGGAGGATGCGCATGAGGATATGTTATGTGTGCTTTTGTTGCCAACCAACACCACAATGCAGAACTATTTAAGTCTTTGAATGATTACATACCAGGAAAACTGAATTGGTCATTTTGTGTCGATATATGCACAGCCAGAGTGGCTGCCATGACTGCACAGCTTTCTGGTTTCACTATTCGGGTCAAAGAGGTGTCTTCTGAAGGTGAGTCTACGCACTGCGTCACCCATAGAGAAATGCTGGCTGGCCGAAAAATGTTACCTGAACTAAATAACGTTTTGCAGGATGTGAATAAAATTATCAACCACATTAAAGTAAATGCCATTAATTCACGTCTGTACACACAGCTCTGTGAGGAGATGGACACAGAGCACACACATCTTCTCTTACACACAGAAGTGAGATGGCTTTCTAAAGGGAGATCACTGGCTAGAGTTTTTGAGTTATGAGAGCTGCTCCAGAGATTTCTTTTAGAAAAACAGTCACCACTGGCAGCATATTTCAGTGACACAGAATGGGTTGCAAAACTTGCTTATTTGTGTGACATGTTCAACCTGCTCAACGAACTCAATCTGTCACTTCAGGGGAGAACAACAACTGTGTTCGAGTTGGCAGATAAAGTGGCTGCATTCAAAGTCAAACTGGAATTATGCGGGTGACGAGTGAATATTGGGATTTTTGACATGTTTCAAACATTAGCAGAGATTTTGAAGGACACTGAGCCAGGGTCTTCTTCCTCCCAGCTGATGCATGATCACCCATCTCAGCTTTCAAAAGAGTTTGAGCTTTACTTCCCCACCACAAAAACCCCCAAACTGGGAAGGAATGGATCCGTGACCCATTTGTGAATAAGCCAGGTGAATCGACTTTGTCCGCGCTAGAAGAGGATCAACTGCTTGAGATCGCACATGACGGTGGCCTTAAAAGTATGTTTGAGACAACTTCAAATCTCCACACGTTCTGAATTAAAGTCAAGGTGGAATATCCTGAGATTGCCACAAAAGCAATGAAAAGCCTCCTTCCATTTACAACCTCCTATCTTTGTGAAGCAGGGTTTTCTGCAGTGACAGCAACCAAAATGAGATTATGGAACAGCCTGGACATATGCAACACACTTTGGGTGTCACTGTTTTGCTTCCCCCTAGATGGGACCATCTAGTTGCAAGAAAACAAGCTCAGGGCTCCCACTGATTCTGCATTGTGGTGAGTTGTAGAATCATTTCATTATATATTGCAATGTAATAATAATAGAAATAAAGTGCACAATAAATGTAATGCACTTGAACCATCCTGAAACACCTCCCCGCCCCCCACACTCCCCATCCCCCCCGACCCTGCAGTCCATGGAAAAAATATCTTCCATGAAACTGGTCCCTAGTGCCAAAAAGGTTGGGGACTTCTGCTTTAGGCCTAGGGGTGGTGACAGCTCCCTGACATTTGTGACCCTGGTATTGCACCATTCTTTGTCACCTTTCCTAAACACTGCCCTCACCTTTGTAAATAGCCCTTTTATTAAACTCTCCTGCCATTAGCTACGTTGAGCATGCCGTTTGTTCCTGGTGGGGCTGACTGATACAGGTTGTTCTAGCAGCTTCACCTTCTAAATTTTCTCTCCTGTAGCCTCACCATGCTCTTAAATTCCCTTTTCATTTTTCCCCTGCCTTGTTTTTTTTTTAAGAGATGAGATCTTGCTATGTTGCCCAGGCTGGAGTGCAGTGGCTAATCACAAGTACAATGATAGTTTAAGGCACTGTGGCCTTAAACTCCTGGGCTCAAGTGATCCACCTACCTCAGCCTCCCGGGCAGCTGGGACTACAGGCGCACGCCATCACGCCTAGCTCCTACCCTCCTAATTTCCCAATTCTATGCCCCTCTCTGGCCAAGGGTTCCTGGTATGAAGTAAGCACTGGATAAGTGTTAGCTAATGGAATGGAATAAATTTGTTAACATGGGGATGTTTGAGGATTAACCCCCTCCAGCCTGCCAAAGATAATTCTATAATTGCCAGTCCTATCCACCCCTTGTTCTGCAACTTCATTTGCTTCTGTATATCAGTGACAATTTCTTGCTCATCAATTTGTCTAGGACACAGTCCCCAGTTATTCAATCAGACATTAATCTAGGTGTTGCCGTGAAGATATTTTGTAGGTGTGATTGAATCCATAATCAGTTGACTGTGAGTAAGGGAGGTTTTCTTGGATAATTGTGGTGGGCCTGATTCACTCAGCTGAAAGGCTTAAAGAATAGAACTGAGGTTTCCCTGCTGAAGAAGAAGTTCCCCCTGCGGACAGCAGCTCCCGCCCTGCCCGAGTGACGCAGCCTGCCTTCCTGGTCGCCCGCTCTTCCGATTGCATAGTGCTTGGCCAGCCCCGATCGCATAAGCCGACTCCCATGTCTGTTTCTCTGGTTGAGCGCTGACTGATGAGAGTGGCCAACACCTGTCAGGGGCCCGGCACATGGTAGGCACTTTGCTACTGAACAAACGCAAGGTAGCAGGACTGTTTGGAGGGAAGTGGGGAGTCGGGGAGAAAGTGATTGCCACCTGGGGTGGTGGGGAGGTGAGGGGATGGGCTAAGGGCTGTGGCCTGGGAAGAGCCAAGTCTCTGTGTGGAAGAAATGGCAGGGCCAGGAGAGCTCAGACACCCAAGCCTCAGGCCTCCATTAACACCATTTTTACAGAAAAGGCCAGCCGACCCCTCCCCTTCCTACCCCACCCCATGTTCCAGAGTAGGTCCGCATCACGTTCTGTCATAAAACCTCTCAGTTTCCCTTCATAGTATGCATTTACTTGGGTGATCATCTGATTGGTGCCTGTCTCGCCCCCCAGAGTCCAAGCTCTAAGAGGCCGGGGGCTGTGCTGGGGTTTGCGCGTGGTGGTTTCCCCCAGATGTAGCAGTATAGGAGCTCAGTCTTTACCTGCGGAATGAATGAAGGAATAAATGAGTGCAATGCTGTCAGGCCTCCATGAACTGCGTCTAGGGCAGGGGTGCATGAAGAGGGTGAAGAAGGAAGAAGGGTGTGGCTTTGAGTTTTCTCCTAGGCTCCTGGGGTGGCGTGGGGTGAGAGTTTGCAGAATTGTCTCATAGACTAGAGGAGACCATAGGTTTGGGAGCCAGGAACTTAGGGTGAGGGTTGGATGCAGATGGGAGTTGACCTTGTTCCTGCTCTCTGGCTCCCAGGATGGCAGGTGGGACAGGCTGGGGGAGCTGGTCATGGGCAGTGAAGGGACAGCCTCGTCTCCATCAAGGGCCAGCTGGGTAACCTTCAGTATGCCCCTCACTCATCTGGGCCCCGTTTCTCCATCTGTCACCTGAGGGGTTAGGGGAGATGACCCACAAAGGTTTTCTCAACACCAAAATTCAGTGAGATTAGAAAGTAGAATTCCAGGTTCAAGGGTCATAGTGAATTTTTAATCTGAACTGCAGAGTGCAAATCCACTTCCCTTCTGCAAGCATGGTGGGGTAAAGAGATCTACTTTCCCCGTTTCCCAGACTTCACCCCTTTAAGCTCTATCGTCATGATTCTTAAATATTTGTGTTTTGTATCATTATTTATTTAATAAGTTTCTTTAAATGGACTCTTTTTCTTTTTCTTTTATAATTCAATGATATTTAGTATATGCAGAGTTATGCAAGCATCACCACAATCAATTTTAGAACATTTTTATCACCCCTCCAAAACCCTCCCCCCCATATCTACTATCACTTTGTTTGAACTTATACATGTGTGTTATAAAAGAGCACATTGTACACTATCATAAGCAGAAATTCTATATCACATGCTATAAATAGTAGACAGATGTAAAAGTAAACCCAATGGCAACAAAAGAGCATTGTGTGATTCTGGCTCAATGCCACTGCCTGCTGCCTGCTGGGCTTGCTGTCTTGGTAAAAGGAGATTAGCAAGTGTTAGAGAGATGTTAAAGATGTTGAAGAAATCTAAGAGATTGCAAGAGAAATATCTCCATGGACATGCGCCTTGGTATTATTTATGGCCATGTGCTTGCATCCCTGAATGGTTCTCTCAGTGCCCCACACTTTGGGGATCACCAAGTTGGTACTTTCACATCTGTAGTCTCTTCTGATCCTCATGACAACTCTGGAGGGATTATCATTCCTATTTTACAGATGAGGAAACCGAAGTTCAGGGAAGTTAGGTATTTTACCTGAGTTCTGGGGTAAGTGGTTGAGGAAGTTCTTATCCCTAGGTGCTCTTTCTACCTCCTGAGAGCTGCTCTCCCCTTGCCCTAAACAGGCTACACACAACTCCTGAATGTTCCCATTATTTCTGGAGCCCACTGCTTATAAAGCCCGTTCTTCCCCAGGCTTAGGGTTAATCAGGCAGTGTCTTCCCTAGGGAATGGAGAAGATCTGTCTATGAGGACCCCGGGGGGCCTGAGCCTTCTGGCTTATTTGCTTCAAGGCCATTGAAGTGACATCTCTAAGCAAGAGCATCCTGAGGCCAGATGTTGGCCGTGACAACTTCCTTCTTTTGGCTCATTGTGGAAATCTTGAGTGCTAGAGCTGGTGAGGAAACTAGAGATCATCTAGTGTCCCCAAAATTTATTTAGACTCATGAATTCCCTGACATTGCTATGGGCTTTGTAATCATGTGAACCCTCCTGGAATATTTCCAAAGACTCTGCCTTTCGCATGGCATATCTAAGTAAGAAAAAAAAAGCATTTAAGTCATTTGTTTTAATATAGTACTATAAAGTTAGGGTTTAATACATTTAAAAATTTTCTATCATATATGTTCATATATTAAAGACAGATACAATTCAACATTTTCCTATTTGATAAGTGATACAATCTGGTTCATTTTCTTAAAAAAAAAAACTCTGTAGGAGAAGGAAGAAATAAAAATGACACTGGCAGTGGAGAAACATGACAGTTCCCTGAGCCCAGCATCACTAATCGAGGGATGAGTTGGCCCCGGGTGCCCCAGGTGGGATGCAGGGAGAAGGCCACAGCATCACCTCTGGAGTGTTCTCAACATGCTTACCCTGCATGGAGCCACACCCCAAGGGTTTGATGTTACTGCAGGGCTACAGGAAAGAGCAGGGGCAGGGTGGAGGAACAGGTGAAAAACACCATGGCGAAACCATCAGACATTCCACAAGACAACTGGTCTCAAAAGTCCATGCCATGAAAAACGTGAGAGAATTTTTCTAGATTAACAGAAAATAAAGGGATGTAACAATCTAATATAATGCATGAAACATGATTAGATCAAAGTTAAAACTAAATCACAATAAAAACATTTTTGGTCCAGTGGGGGGAAATTTGAATATGGGCAGGGTATTAGTTAGGATTATGGGATTATTTTTAATTTTCTTAGTGTGATAGTAGTATCATGATTATGTAGGAGAATGTCCTTATTCTTAGGAAATAAGCAGGTGGAAGAATTTAGAGATGAAAGGTCATGATGTCTGCAAATTACTTTCAAATGGTTCAACAAAAAAGTGTATATAAGAATGTATGTGTAGATGTGTATATATACATGCCACATATATGCTCTATATACACATACACATATATAAAGAGACATAGATATAGCTGGAGAAAGAAAGCAAACATGCAAAATGTTGATACTCATTAATCTCAGTGGAGGGTGTAAGGATGTTCATTGTGCTATTCTTTCAACTTTTCTGTATCTTTGAATTTTTTTCATAGTGGGTAAGAATGACAGGTTTAGTTTTGGAGCTGACTACATATCAAAATGTTGATTAAAATTTAACTACAGCATCGACAGTAGTCAAAGATCGCTTTCAGTTTCTAACCTGGTGTTAGAAATTTTGCGTTCTGTGCTGAAGGTACCAACTGCTGAGTGATGGAAACCACTCCAGCAGGGCACAGTATTCATCAGCCACGCAGGGACTGGGCTGTGGCCGTGCTTCACCCAAGGCCTGCTTACTCTGCTTGGGCTCCCACCAGCCACCCTCAGAGGCCATGCTTTTCTAAAGTGAATGCTGTTTTAGCAAGCCTTCTTTTTACTGACTTATAAAGAATATAAGTTGAACCAGGTGCTGTCTCTACCTGTACTGATGCAAACACCAGTCTGTACTGATGCGACCACCAGTCTGGCACAATGTCCTGTTTTACAAATGAGGAAACTGGGACCCAATGAGGGGAAGGGGCTGCATCCCACACAGTAAGTTACTGGCAGAGCTGGAGTTTGCATCCAGGTCTTCAGACAGCCAAGTTGAGGTTTTCTCCATCATGTCCTTTCATCTTTTGAAAGATCAGATTTGTCCTAAACCTTTGCATGGCTCTCTCTGCCACTGTCTCAGAGAGCTCAATGACTTCTACTTTGCATTCCATTCTAAAGCTAGCTGCAACCCATAGATGGTTAGAAACAGCAGATCAGAAGTGGAGAGAAGAGGTGCTTTGGGCAAGCCAGTGACCACAGCCAGAGGGGACAGCCAAAAATGGTAGCAAGAGAGGTGACAAAGCAGATAGGAGAATCCAAAGAACTCGAACCCCAGGGATATTCAGCGCAAGGGCGAATGATACTGAGGCCCTGCACACAAGGGATTTTGCAGGACAGTGGAGAGAGGACTGCTATCCCAGACAACTAAAAACATGCTCAAATCTCATCTTCCCAGTGAAAGTGCAGCTTAAGGAGAGCAGGGGCTATGTTACAACCAAGTTTGGGCATTGTCAGGAGGTGGTACTTCAACTTGGAGCCTGGGTCCAAATCCCAGCTCTGCCACTTACTAGCTGTGTGCTCTTGGGTGACTTGCTTAACTTCTCTGAGCCTGCATGAAATGGAGATAGTAACAGCACCTATGTCACAGGTGGATGGGAGGATTAAATGACATCAAGATTAAATGACATTTACTTGGCCCAGATTTGGTGGTCCAGTACAGATTCAAAGAGTGGGCTGTGCAAATGCCTGGGGGAGCAGAGTCCAGGTGGAACAAGGGCAAGCGTGATGGCTCAGAGGCAGGGTGTGCTTGGGGCATCCGTGGAACCTCAAGAAGCCAGGACGGCTGGAGCAGAGCGAGCAAAGGAAGAGAAGTGGTTGGTGAGACCACGGGGGTGGGGCGGGGAGTCAAGCTTTATTTTCACTGTGTTTATATTATTTTGGGTGTTAGCTTCTATTTATGGAAAGATATTGATTTCTCTCTTTTTTTTTTCCTGCTACAAATTTAAAATAATATAGAGAAAAGAATCCATTTAAGGAAACAGAATACAACACCGTCTACAAAAAGCAAAAATCCCAAAGACTATCCTCAGAGGACTGAAGTTTGGGAAGTGAGGAAGGCAGGTCTTTCTCCCTCCCCTTGTTTACTCAATATAAGTAGGTTTGGAATTCCAAGGTCGAAGGTTCGCTGGCGCCCTCAGATGCCACAACTGGACCGTTGAATTTGACTCCTGGTCCTGGAAAGCTTTTGAGCTGGGAGGCTCCTGGATCATTTCAGCCGCCACCCCTCCCCATTTTACAGATGGAGACACTGAGGCCCAGGCAGGCAAAAAGACCCATTGTATTTGACTCAACTCCCCTGCTGCACCCACCCTAGATCCAGGGATTCAGATGCACAAGTTCCCCCCAGAGACCATGCCTCCCCCTGCTCTGAGGACCTCATCTGGCTCCCCTCACAGACCCCTGTGCGTCTACCATCTATTGGAGAAGGCAGGCAAGGTAGGCTTGAGGGTGAGTGGGGATGCCTGGGGGCTGCTGGCCCAGGGGTCTGTTCTGGAGGCTGCCTGGGAGGGTGGGTGGATCCTGGTTTCACCCTGGTTCAGCTGAGGCAGCTTTGGCCTAGCAAGTCAAGTGCTAAGATTTCGCTGTGGCGGGCCCTGGAGTTTCCTCTAGTGCCTGAGGGGATGGGACCACCCTTACCTCGGCCACAACCCCCAGGGCAGACAGTTCCAGCAACAGCTCCGTTTGCCCCTTTCTGGTAACTGATCCCCAGGGAATCATCCCTATCTGAGCCTGGGAGAAGGGGCTGTAGGTGAGTTCTGGAGGTTTGGGGAGCCTGGGGCCAAACCTCTTCACCTCTGATTTTGCTCATCTTGTGTGTGCCTTGAGTCACATCCTTGTAGGATGGTGGAGGCTCCACTGACAGACCCCTGGGTTCCAATGGTGTGTCAGGAACGAGGGACAAGTCATCCTCCTGCAAAAGAGAAGTCACACCCCTGTTGCTCACATCCGTGGGCCTGGGCCGATGGCTGTTTACAAAGCACTTCCCCACTGCTTTGCTTTTTAAGTCTCAAGTTCCCCATGAATGTGAAGAAACAGGCTCGAGAGATGAAATGACTCCCCACGAGGCCAGTGTATGCCTCTCTCCACCCTTCCTATCCTCAAGAAGGGAGGGGCAGAGGCCCATGTGAAAAAAGTCAGTGCCTTGGACCCCAGGTCTGATCCTGCTCCCAGGATGACACCCTCATCCCTGATCTGTGATGAAGGTGGCACTGACCCAGTGCCTCAGAGCCCATCCCTGGCACTGTCCTCTCACAGGGAGGAGAACACAAAGGCTCTTGGGGATTCCCAGCACGGCCACTGAATGGCGACTGTGTGACCATAGGAAATCACTTAACCTTTCTGAGCCTAATTTTTCTTCTCTTTAAAATGGAAAAGTAGAATCTGCTTCCCAGAATGATTGTGAGACTCAAGGAGGTCTTGGCTAGTGTGGTGGGCAGAAGCATGGCCCCCAAAGACATCCATGTCCTAATCCTTGGTCACATGGTAAAGGGCAATGAAGGTTGCAGGTAGAATGAGGGCTCAAGGTCCAGCCTTGAGATGGGGAGCCCAGTGTAATCACAAGGGTCCTTAAAGGTGGAAGAGGGAGGCAGGAGAGAGATCTTTTGAGGATGCTGCACTGCTGGCTTTGAAGGTGGAAGATAGGGCCACAAGCCAAGGAATGCAGGCAGCCTCTAGAAGCTGGAAAAGGCAAAGACATGGCTTCTCCACTAATGCCTCCAACCCTGCTGACACCCTTGATTGGAGCTCACTGAAACCCATTTCAAACTGCTGACCTCCAGAACTGTAAGACAATACATTTTTTGTGTCCTTTTAAGCGACCAAATTTGTGATAATTTGTTACAGCAGCAATAGGAAACTACTATAGCCATTGCACTGGCACACAGCAAATGCCAGTAAATAGGAATGATTATTGTTAATACCTGCAGCCAGGCATGGGGACTCAGTTTCCCCATCCTTAAAAGTGGGCTTGGCCTCAGTGACTCAAGGCTCCTGTCCAACTCTCTGATGTTGTAATGAGATGACGTCCTGCCAGATGGCCAGGCATTAACAAAGACAACTTATTTGCTTGATGTTAAATAAAACTCGGGGGCCACAGACTCATATCTGCATTATGTGAACACTTGGCATGTGATGAACACTAACATGAAAATACCCAGAGTGTTAAATTTGCAGGATTATGGGGGATATGGAACATATGTTTTTATAGTGTTCTAAAGTTGAGATTATAATATAAATATTTTCCTTTAAAGAAATAAGCTTTGGAGATCACTTCTGGTCAGGGTGGGGAGAGGCTAGTCTTCTATTTTAAAATATACCCGGCCCCAGCCTGCCATTCTGCCATCCCCACTGGTAGACGAGGGTTTGGCTATGGATTAACACACAGTGGGCCGAGTCCTAGGTTTCCTTATTGGCTGTTTGGCCATGGGAAGTGATGCGACCTCTCTAAGCCCCAGTTTATTTGTCTGTAGAATGGGAAGTAAGTACCTACCTCGAAGGGTTGTTGAGAAGATAAAGTTTAATAAAGTTATATTCATCTATACATCTGTGTATCTATGTCTATCTAGTGCTTGACAGAGTGCCTGGAATGCCGTAAGTGCTCAAGCTTTTATGACTGCTCCTCTCACTTGCTCAGGTCCCCAAACTCCCCACGTGCTGCAGTAGCCACCCTGACCTTCCTCGTCCTGTCTCCAGCCAGCGCGCCTGCTGGAGCTTCCTCTTCTCGTCTGTGTCTGTGGGTCTGAATCCTGCCCCTTCTCCCTGGTGCAATTTCCTGGGGGCTTTCAGAGCTGGGAGCACCTGGCCTGTTGTTCTGGGCGCCATGGCGTTTGCTCTTGGGTGGCCCCACCCTTTCGCCTTGAACTTCTCCTGCCCCCAGGCCGTGGCTCCCCTGCTGGACTGTGGGTTGCCACTTAGAAAACAGCTCAGCAGCATGGGAATGAATGAATGAGAGCAAATGAGTGAATGAGAGTGGCGGTCCTCCCGCTTCTTTCTCAGCCCTCTGCGCATCCCTCGTGCGCCCCCACCTCTGGGGAGCTTGCGGCCTGGAGAAGGGCCTCACCTCTGCAGACAGGCGGTCCCCCCTGCAGGCTATGACAGCTGTGGGCACTGGCAGGAAGAGCTCCAGGAAGGTGAAGCAGAGCAAGGCCAGCTCCAGCCTCTGGATGCAGACCTGCCGGGAGGGAGGGAGGCGGGGGAGGCGTCTGCACCCAGCCCGTGGGCCTGGCCGGGCGGGGGTCAGATCCTGGCAGGGGGCAATGTGGCTTCAGCTCCCCGGCATGCTGGGGAGGGTAGGGTGGGGGCTGGCTCTGTCTCAGTCACTGCCCTGTGCCCAACACTTGGCACATATAAGTCCTTGGTGAACATTTGCCTAAGGCTTGAGGGCTGGGGAATCTCATGGGTCCTTGGTAAGATTGAAGGTGGCCTTAGGGTCATCTGATCCAAGCCTACATGACAGATGGGGATACCTAGGCCCAGAGAGAAGGAGCATCTTTTACAGTGGGGGAGGAAGAGCTGGGCTGAGTACTGCTGTGCAGCTGAGCGACATCTCCCAGGATCACGAGCACTTGGTGGGGAAGCATGTGTGGTGTGTGTGTGTGTGTGTGTCCATGCATGTGTGCATATGCATGTGTGTGCATGTGCATGCACGTGTGTGTGTGGTGGGGGGAGATAAGGAACAGCAAACCACCATGGTCAGAACCCTTGGATCCTGGCCCAGAGGCTCACAGCTTGGAATGGCTGATCCATCTTCTGCTTCAGAGGCAGCCATGGTGTGGTGAAAATAGCACTGGGCTTGGAGTCGTGGACCCGGCTGGGACTCCTCACTGCACTCCTGACTTGCTGTGTGGCTTTGGTCCACTAATTTAGCCTCACTGGGTGTCAGTGTTCACTCCCATAAAATGGGGGTAAGAAAGTGGACTTGGTCAGTGTTGCAAGGCTGCTGGGAGGCTCCCGGTGATGGGGTCACCAGGACACCATAGTTAGGGCCCTGGCTGGGGAATCGGCAGTTCTAGGTTGTGGTCCTGGATTTGCAGCCAACTTGCTCCTTGACCTCAGACAGGTCCCTCTCCGTCCCTGGGCCTCAGTCTCCCCATCTGTAAAAGTGGGATTGGACTCCATGACTCCACGACTCTAGGCCCCATCCAGTTCCCTGATACTGTCCAGTGAGCAGCCTGCCCCGCCATGCCTCGGGAGGGGCAGAGCAGGTCAGCTGAGGGCTCAGCCGCCTGTGCCTGGGCTCCAGGAGAGGTTCTCCAAGGGCTGGCAACTTCCTCTTGGCCAAGCCCAGAGAGCACCTTACTTGGAGTCAGAGGATCCTTGGGGCCCAGCACTCACTGTGGAGTTGGGGTATGTTCTCCAGATTGGGGCCTGAAACGGGCTTTCCAGAAACAGATCCTTGGCAATGATGAAGAGGCCAGCCAGCACGCAGAACAGGCTGACGAGGTTTGTCGTCAGGCACAGGACCTTCTGCAAGTGAAAAATAGAGGTGATAGCTCTCATGGAAAGGTTAGAGACCGGGGTCTGGGTCCTCCTCCCAGGCCTGCCAGCAGCTTCCTCTGTGCCTCAGGAAAGACTCTGCCCATCTCTGGGCCTGGGGTCCTCACCTGCATGCGAGGAGCTGAGCCACTGACCACTGAGGAAGACCCAGCCAGCTCTCATGTTCTATGGGACAAATTGGGAGAGCCCAAGAGCTTTGCAGTAAAGGATGCCCTGCCACCATCCCCTGATCAAAGCCAGCCCGACCATCCTGCATCAGACATGCCAACTGGTCAGAGACTCAACACCCACGTGGCCCCTTGCCCAGCCCCTTCTTCTCGGGAAGGGACAGGAGGAGCCCTGCATGTGTCCCATCCTCACACCTTTCAGTGTCTGCTCCCTTCCCCGCCCCACCCCCACGGTCCTTGAAATGCCTGTAGTTATCACCCTCTTGGGTTAAGCATTATTCTGAGAGCCTCTTGCCAAATGCAAACCCCTGTGATGGGGAAAGAGTATGAACATATGAAATCTATGCCTTGTATAGTAGGATGGATTTCATTGCAATAAAAGGGTCCCTGTGCTCAGGTATAGGAATAGGGAGTCTTAAGGTCCTGAAAGGGGCTCCGCCCAGGAGGGTGAGTTGTGAGGAATGGGCGGGTCTTTGCCAAGCATCTGTTGCCTCTGCTGGGTAAACTACACAACTACTCTCCTGTTCTCTACGCCCCCTGAGGAAGCAGGGAACAGCCACAGCCTAGCCACACTGACAGGCACAAATGTGGCAGGACCAGGCCAGGGCTTCTGAGGCAGGGGGTGGGGAGGGGTGGGAAATATGATTTGCAGAAGTGGTCCTTCCCTCATCCGTCCACTTCCAGCCATCCAGTCTTGTGTCTGGTGTCTACTCTGTGCCTACCTGGGCCACCCTGGGCTACAAAGATGCTCAGACACACTGCCCACATGGAGCTTAGCATGTGGCAGAGACAGGTGAGTCCACAGGGCTGTGGGCACGCCGCAGCCAGCCATGGCAGGTCAGGGAGGACCCTGGGAGGGGGACGAGGCACACAAGCTGAGTCCTCAGGGAGGGGCAGGAGTAAGTCAAAGACGGAGAGATGCTTGCAGCAGAGAGGGCAAGGGGCTTGGACAAACAGTTGCATCTGCCTGGCCCTCAGAGATGAGAAGTGGATGGAAATCCAGCTGTGGGCGGGACTTGCAGGCTGTGTAGTGACCAAGATCAAAACTCAGTAGATTTGGGAGGAAGCAAAGCTCTGCTCTAGACGGGATGGTTTGGGTGCCTGGGAGCCAGTTCCTCCTTCTCCGCTTCAGGGCATTGGGAAGACAAAACCTTTGGATGGGGCTTCCTTTCCTCCCACAGCCAAATCTGCCAGCCTGCATCTGGACCCTTCTGCTCAGATGCCCTCTGCTGTCCTGGAGGCAGGAGCCTACTCCCAGCAAATCCTCGAGAACGGCTTCCTGAATGACCCCTCTGCAAAGATGCCCTTGACAAAGTTACTCCAGACTTGGAAGGAAGGGAATGACCTCAATGTGCCAACTCACCAGATATGTTTTAGCAAAGGTCTGCACTATGATCGCCAAGATCCCTGAAAGGAGAAACTGCAGGCCAGATTTGAAAGTCAAAGGAGAAAAGTTGGGGTTCCTTGAAACCCACAAATTCCCCAATCCTCCAAGAAAACCAACCCTGGTGGCCAAAGGGGCAGAGAACACCATTCCTCCAAGAAAGCAAGCTCCTCCTGCCCCCACATGGCCCTTCCCAGGCCCTGCCCCACCTCCCGCCTTCCCACCTTGTCCCATCTCCACACCTTGGGCCAAGCCGTGCCCTGCACTTAGAATGCCCCCAGCTGCTCCTGCTCCCCGCATTTCACAAGCCCAAACAACCCCTCTGGGACCAGCTGCACTATTCCCTCCGCCTGACCCTTGCTCCTTTCCTGAATCCTGCGGCTAGGAGGACATTGGCTCTTGGTTCTAAGGTGTCTCTCTGTAATCATTCTTTCCAAAGTTCACTGAGTGCCTACTACATGCCAGTCCTGGGAGCACAGGATAAATAGGCCCTGCATGTGTAGAAAGTTCTGTTGGTGTGCAGTGAAATCTCCAAGCTGGGGGCAGTGGGGACAGAGGGCTGATGTGAAAGTGGGGGGTCAGGACACCTGCACAAGAGAGTACCCTGGAGCTGGGACTTAGCGCGTGAACAGGACTCCACCTGGAGGAATGGGAGCCTCTGGGATGCACTGGTTCCATGTCATCTCCCATCCTGGCCAATGGCCCCGGGAGGACAGGAGCCATGCTTTACACCCTGTGTGCTCCCGCAGACCGACCCTGACGGGGCACCAGGGACCTGTTGCTGGGTCCAAAGGCAACCTGGCTGCTCAGAAAGTGGGGAAAGAACAGCACTGTCCCCAGCTTATGCTCCTCCTCCTCCCTGCTGGATGCACATGTCCAGTGAGGGGAGACCCTCCTGGGACTTGGGATTGACAGGAGCCCCCAGGAAGGAGCTATTTCCAGCGTGTCAGAGAGAGGGGCATTGGAGAAAGGGGCTGGCTTATGCTTTGCTCCTGTTAGCTTGCTCCCCCCGTGTCCCATCCCAAATGCCAGGGCCTCCCAGGCCTGCCCTGCAGACCCCACAGCTGGCCTGTGCTCTGGCTCCTACTCACAGAGGCAGCCCCCCAGAATGGAAACCAAGACTTCAGCACCACCAGGTGAAGGCTCTTGACTCTAGAGGCCAGGTAACCCCCACAGAACAGATGCAGCACAGCGATGACGATGTGGAAGGCCTGGGCAGGGAACAGAGAGCTGCTGGGGTGAGGACATTGGTGACCGGCCCCAGGTGAGGCCATCAGTGCCCTGGACCTACTGGCTGAGGCAAGTCCCTTTGCTGTCCTCTTATGAATCCTGGTCTGCAAGAAAGGGCCACGCCCCAGGATCCCCTGCAGGGAGAGCCGAGGCAGCCCGGGCCCCCACTGGTGGGGACCATCTGTCGTGGGGCTGGTTCCAACTGGCCGGCAGCCCCTGCTGTTACCCCCATGACGAGGTCCTGCCCAAACCTCACAAGACAGTGGGTTAGGCAGATTATCTCCACCCCTTAAGGCTTTTTCAGGTTTATGACGAATGATATGCAGGAAATCTGGGGACTTTCTCCTCTCCCTCTCTCCCCTTGGGGCCCAGGCATCCTCCCGGTATAACCCCCTCCTCTCTCCTCCCCTGCCAGGGCCCTGGGAAATGGACACTCACGCCCAGCTCCTTGAGAAGGCTGCTCCTCCTCCAGGGCTTCTCCTGGTGCAAGTGCAGAGCCAGGAGCCTGGGCTGGGTCACCTTCTGGGGTGGACTTGTCTGCCCAGGCTGGGTTGGGCTGAGGGCCTGCAATGGCGGAAGTCCCCCAGCCCCAGAGCTGGGAATGACTGTAGTTGCTCCATAGGCTTCTGCTGCCATCGACTCTGGGTGAGGCTTCTGGCTGCGGGCCGAGGAGAAAGGCCAGGTCAGAACCCGTCTTGTTTCTGAGACTTGTGCATGGTTGAGACTCTGCCTATCACCTCTGTTCTCTGGACTGGGCCTTCCAGAACAGTGGTTGCCCTGCTCAGCAGCCCCTGGCCTTTATTTAATCTGGAATAATCTGGCTCCTATGGATGGGGAGTAACTGCTACTCACAGCCTCTCTGGGGTTGCAAAGACACAGATCCTTTTGGGGCAGAAAAACAAGGACTAGACAGACTTCATGCCTGGCACAAGACAGAACTCACCCAAACTGGCCAGACTGCAGTTTAACAGGAGCCAGGAGGTGCAGGAAGCCTGGGCAGGTGTGGGTGGCTTTGTAAACAGTCCCCATCCACTGGCCCGGGATGAGTGGCTGAAGGCAGGTGTAGATCAAATAATTATCCTACTTCCTGTGGCCCTGGGCTTGGGGGGATGGGGAAGAGAAGGGAAGGAAACTTCTGCTGAGGACTTATTATGAGCCAACACTGAGCCAGGAAGTCAGTATTTGCCAACAATGCTATCATTTACATGTACTTTCTCTTTTCCAGGCACTGGGATAAGCATTTTATATGCATTATCTGATTTTATCCTCATTCCAGCCCTATCAGGTAAATACTGTCCTCACTCTTATTTTACAGATGAGGCTCAGAGAGATTAAGCCACTTGTCCAAGGCCACACAGCCAATAAATGACTTGGACTTGAAGCATGGCAGGCTAGCTTCAGAGCCTGTGGGCTTAAATCCTTTGTGTACTGTTGGCTCAACAGATAAAAAGGATGTTCTGGATGTTTTAATGGGCGCAAGAAAGGGGTTGGGGAAAATGTTATAGAGGGCTAAAAGCACTGCTTTCTAACAGGGCTTGGCCATCATAGTGTGTACTGATGCTGCAGGGCACATCAGGGCTTGGGGGCTGCCTGGTAACATGGTGGGAAAAAATGAAGTCCCTCCCAGGAGAGTGGAGAGCTGGGAGGGGAGGAGGGAGCTGGCTCGTGAGAGTTGGGGTAGGAGATGGTTTCTCTGTGGCCACGGGGCTCGTGATTAAAGCCTTTAGAGGGAGTGGGCTGCTGTCAGACTCTAGCCTGGAAGAACAAAAGGAGGGGGCGTTCCTCTCGATTTTAAGTCTGACATGTGAATTCAGGAGGTCCTGTTTGAGCATCCACATTTTTCAGTTTTCCTTCCAAGGTCACACAGCAAGGAAGTGCCTGGATTGGAACCACACATGGTCTTAGTCCATTGCCAGTGCTAGATCTAGGCCGAGGCTGCTTGGTGGGACCCCTGATCAGTGTCTCCATTGGCCTGTGGTGACAGCTCCTGATTCAGTGAGGAGGGGTGGGGGTCTGGGTCTCCCTCCTTCCTGGGCTTCAGAAGCGGAGCTCAAAGACACAGTGCAGCATGACTCTCCTTTCTGTGACCTGACCCAGCTGTGCTTAGGAATTATCACTTTCCCAATTTCCAGC
Source organism: Daubentonia madagascariensis (assembly GCA_023783475.1). Classification (NCBI taxonomy): domain Eukaryota; kingdom Metazoa; phylum Chordata; class Mammalia; order Primates; family Daubentoniidae; genus Daubentonia; species Daubentonia madagascariensis. The sequence continues at coordinate 2,780,979 of JAKFHU010002396.1, read as the reverse complement.
TCTTCAGGAGCCCTTCTGACACAGCTAGCTGAACTGAGGGATGCTGGTGGCAGAGGCCCGTAGCAGATCAGCCACTGGCCACAGCTAGACTTCCGTGCACCTGGGAGGGCGGAACCTGGACCCAAGCCGGACTCTGCAGGGAAGTCTTTTCCCTGAAGGAAGACTTTTCTGCAGAGGTGTCTCGGATGGAATGTGTTGTTGGGGAGCTCACCAGTGGCCGGGCACCAGAGACATGCCTCCACGTGGGCATTCACTTGTGAGGGATGTGGCAGTGGGAGTAGTTCAAATATCCAACATGGAGCTGGCTTCAAGAAGCCAGAGCAACCTTTCTCAAAGTATGTTCCATGGGACACTGGTCCTGACAAATCTGCAGGAAATGAGGTCTGTAGTCAAATAAGTTTGGGAAACCCTGGATATATCCTTGTCTCCCTTTCTCATATTGAAGCCTTGGAGAATTCCTGTAGTGGACCACTCTATTTTAATATTAAGGGCATTTCCCAGGCTTAATTGGTCTTAGAACCTTTTTCCTCACAGTCCAGTGATTCTAAGCAATTGGTATTCTGCGGGGTCTGCTTTTGAACAAAATGGCATTGAACTGTCAATGGTTTTGAGGTTTTATTTTTTATTTTTGGCCCTCTTTGCTCTCCTTCTGGTTTTCTCATGTGCATATCACAGTGGGAGTGGCAATTGGACTGTGGTCTCTATGGTCCCTTCCAACTTTAAATCCTTCTCTCAGGGTGGAGAGAGCTGCTACGTGTAGGAACTTCATATAACTGGGAGGGAGGGAGTTGCAGAGGGCGGGCCTTAGGTACCAGAGGGGAAAGTCTGTTTCTTATGAGGTCTTATTTCCACTTTCCAAGACTAAGGGCATGAACTCTGATTCTTTAGAAGGCTTAATTACGCCCTACTGCCCCTGCCTGGCCCACCTGCAGCACCTGTGCGGGGCTGCTTAGAGGCGGAGGTGGTTTGATGGAGAGGGGGTGGGCAGCAGCTGTTTTGGGCATGGGAGGGACTTGTTCAGCCGTGGCCCCTCCCCTTTCCGTTCAGCCAGCTCAGGACCCCCACGCCCAGACAGCCTGGCCTCCCCAGGGAAACCCACCACCACCAGGGCCTCCGTGCTCTGTACAGGGCCACTTGCCACCTGCGTCCCACACTTATTCCCTTTGTCTCTTCGGGAGGACCGGGAGGGCAGGGACAGAGCTGACAGGACCTCCAGAACCCCCAGTAGAGCAGCAGAGCGGGCCAGACCGTGAGCCTTGGAAGTGGACGAGCCTGGGCCAAGACCTGGCGCCACTCCCTGGAACCTTGACCTTGGGCAGGTTCTTTACATGTCTGTATGTGGGGAGTGCTAGCGCCTGTTCCTGGGGGTGGGTTGTGAGGATTAACTGGGGTTATTCTGCATCAGGCGGGGCCTGGCACATAGCAATAAATGTCAGCGGGTATTATTACCCCCAGCCTGCTGCGTGCCTGGAATCTCGCCAGCAAGGCTCCACCTTGTCCTCATCTGGTTCTCTGTTAAGATACCATCTGGAGTGGTGAGTTTATTGCCTCCACTCCCTGTTGCTCGCAGGGGAAGAGGGCCCTGAGAGCTCTGGGCTCCTGGGGAGGAGAAGGGTGTGGGCAGGGAAGGAGAGCACTCGGTGTACGGAGCTAGTGATCTGAGACCCAGAACTGTCGTTCGTGGAAATCCAGGAACTCTCTGGAGTTCTGCACGGGACACCCCAGGGACCCAGGCAGGAACGAGTGAGATTCATCCATGGGAGGCTGTGGTCAAGCAGGCAGAGAAAATCTCGGCACGAATAACGTGACCCTCATCAGACTGTGCAGTGGAGGCCTAGAGGACAGGGGGAGCTTCTGAGGGTGTGTGCGTGTGCAAGTGTGTGCATGTGTGTGCGTGTGCATGTGTGTGCCTGCATGTCAAGCACAGAAAGGCAGCAATTAAGAGGTGCTAGAGGTGCTGAGTGACAGGGTCGCAGCATGTAACAGAGAGCATGCTGGGGGGACCCCTAGAGGATTAGGATTTCAGCGAATGCCAGTTAGGACACAGTCGTGAGTGTGCCAAAGCCTCCTCCCGGTGTTCAGGATGCGGTGCCTGGTGTGGAGAGAGGGTCACCTGCGAGGGGCCGGAGGGCCTTCAGAAACACAGGCCTCCCCTCTGAGATGGGGTCAGAAGTCCTGGATTCTAGTCCTGGCCCCAGTGGCCTTTGACAAGTCCCTTTCTCTGTCTGGGCCTGTGTCTGTGTGCATATGTGTTTCCAGGATTGGCGTGGCAGTGGTGGGGGCTCCTCCCGGCTCTGATGCTCAGTGACCCGCAGCAGGCTGGGACTGTGGGTGGGGAACACCTCCCGGGGTTCCCTGATGGTGCCCTCATTTCCCAGAGCCTCGCTACTGGGTGGGGCACCCATTCTCCAGCTGCTGTAATTGTCGGTTGTTGAGGCTCATGTCTGCTCCCTTCTGGGAGTTTCTGTCACCCCCCCAACCCTGCAGCCAGTGAGTGACTGCTGGCACGAGAGTATGAAAGGCCAACCCCCGGCTTCAAGGTGGGACCAAGTCTGTGCTCATGGTCACCCCCTCCACCCCACGTGGAATCACAAAGATACTCCCCTCTTTGTTGCTGCCATGGGGGGACCACTCACCTGGCCTCAGGACCTCTGCTCTGAGCTGCCAGCTGTACTCTGGCCTCTGGAGACACCTCAGCTGCACGGGGACAGTGTCAGAAAATCAGAACGTCTTTACAACACTGGACTTTGGATCTTTTCCCTCCTGGACCCACCTCCTGCTTTACACCCCAGTAGCGTGGGAGCTGTCAAGGTCTTCCCCTGTCCCCCAAACCCCGGCAGGTGAAAAATCTTAGCAACCTTCTCTGTGTCTCTCTTTTATAGCCACAAATTTCCTTTGGTAAGGAAAACATTGACCATTCAACTTTTTAAAGTGCAGGACTGACGGAATGAGGGGGTTGTCATCTTCTTAGAGTCAGAAATTGAACCTTTTGAATGAATCTTTTTAATTCTGGAAAATTTCAAGCATTCGCAAAAGCAGAGAGAATGGTCTGACGCACCCCCGCTACAGCCATCATCAGCTCTTGTCCGATCTTTTCCACCCCATCAGTAAGCAAAACTCGGACATTCCACCATTTTATTTGTAAACATTTTAGTATTTATCTCTAAAAGATACAAGCTTGTTAAAAAAGTGTGACCACATGATCACAACTGAAAACTTAAAACTAAGTCCCGGTGCCTATCGAGGCATATTTATTCTCAACGTGTAGCCCTGCAGCCCCACAGAGATCTGCTGCAGTTTAGAAACTGCTCTTGCAAAGGACAGTTTCAACCCTAGGAGTCAGAAGAACCCGTTCTTATCCAGTTTTTTTTTTTTTGGCTTAAAATGATAGAAATTTATTCTCTTACAGTTTTGGAGGCCGCAAGTACAAAAGCAAGGTGTCAGCAGGGCTTTGTTTCCTACAAAGGCTCAGGGAAGGTTTCTTCTGGGTTCTGATGGCTTTGGGCATCCCTAGGCTTGTGGCTGCATCACTCCAGTCTCTGCCTCCCTCTTTACACGGCCTTTTCTGCTGTGGTTCTTATCCAGTTTTTGCTACTTAGTAGGTATCAACTATCTAGTCAGGGTTCAGATTTCTCTGATTATCTCACAAATGTCTTGTTACCTTTGATTTGTTACAATCGGGATCCAGGCATGGCCCACACGTTGCATCAGGCAGATCTGGCCAAGCTGTCTGGCTTTGTCCTGAAACCCTCTCCCCGCGCTGGCCCTGAGTGTGGTGCTGTGCTCTGGGAGGTGTGCAGATTCTCTGTGAGGCTGTCCTGGTAGAGGAGGTGTGAAATGGACTTCAGCTCCCAGCTCCCACCCAGGGATCCTCCTTCTCCATCTGGCTTCTCTCTCTGCATTGTTACACCGAGGATGGGCAGGGAAGCTTGCCGGGGAGCCCAGTGGCCGGCTCAGGTAGTCCCCACTGCCAGGACTTACTGACTGTGCCTTGCTGAGCACAGCATAACACTTCAGAGCCGACTCTGGAGCCTGGCTGCCTGAGTTCAAACCTTGATTCTACCACGTAATAGCTGTGTGATCGTGGGTAGATTATTTGACCTCTCTGGGCTTCAGCTTTGCCCTGTGTAAAGTGCGAATGATAACACGCACGGAGTTGCCACAGTGTCAAATGAGTTAGAATGTGTAAAATGCTTAAGGCAGTGCCTGACATGTCTTAGTTGCTGTGCATAATTATTCCAGTCACTGTGCGCTCCCAGGGGTCACTCACGCTCAGCTGTCTTGCATGTTCAATGTGGTTTGCACTCCCAGGTCACACATGCACTCGGGTGAGAAGTCACTCGCCCCTCTCAGGCCTGCCACACTGTGCAGCCCCGTGCCGAAGACGCCTGCCCACCTACCCTGGTCTTCAGACACCTGGGGCCAGTGGCCACTGTCATCGGTTGTTCTGCACCCATCTATTGCCATGGCTTTAGCTCCTCAAACATGGGTGAAGGTTTTCCCAGGACCTGTGTTTTCTTGATGGGTGAGAGGACAACACACACATGTGCCCCATACCCTTGTTCATGAGTTGACCCACTCATTGATAAAACAGTTAATGGACACTTGCGACAGGCCGGCTCTATGCCGTGTGCTGGGGATCCAGGAGTGGGCAAGAGGCTGCCTCCAGCATTGAGGAGCTCAGAGTTTGTGGCAGTCAGGATAATGCACCTCGGCGATGCCCATATCCCCAAAACCTGTGAATATGTTCCCTTACGTGGCAAAAGGGTTTGCAGACATGATTAAGTTAAGGATCTTGAGATTGACAGTATCCGGTGGGCCCGATGTAATCACAGGGGAGGCCAGAGGGTCAGAGGCAGTGAAAGGGCGTGGCACATGGAGGGGAAGGCCACAAGCCAGGACCGCAGGTGGCCTCTGGAAGCTCGACAAGGCAAGGAAGTGGGCTTCTCCCCTAGCGCCTCCAGAGGGAACTCAGCCCTGCTGACACCTGGATAGGCAAAAATGGGACACATCTCAAATGTCCATCAACAATAGAACAGGTAAATAAATTGTGGTATATTCACAAAACAAGGAATCAATAAAAAAGAACAAACTACTGATACATCTAACACACGAATGACCCTCTGTGTGGAAGAACCCACACACAAAAGGGCACACACAGCATGATTCCTTCGATATGAATTTGAAGAACGGGCTCCTTAAACTAATGGTGGTAGAAGTGAGCGCAGGGTTGGCCCCAGGGCCCCGCGGGGGGTGGCATGAGGTCGCCTTCTGGGGCCTGGGAAATCTCTACATCTTGATCTCAGTGATGGTCATGTGGGTGTATACATATATAAAAATTAACAAAATGAACACACTTGTGCACTTTACTGGATGTTATTACCTTAGTTTTTAAAAAGTGAGAAAAAATAAATAGAAAAAGTTATCTATTTATGTGTAACAAATTACCACAAACTTAGTGGCTTAAAGATGTGTAATAACACAGCTATTACCTCATGGTTTCTGTGGCCAGGATCCAGGTGGAACTTAGCCGGGTCCTCTGGTGAGGGCCTCACAGGACTCAAGGCCCTGTAATAGATGTGTTAATGCACATCTTTAAGCCACTAAGTCTGTGGCTATAAATAGACAACTCATATAGTAACTTTTTCTATTTACACCACAATTTATGTACCTGTTCTATTGTTGATGTACATTTGAGATGTGTCACGTTTTTGTCTATTATAAAAAACTTTCGTACATGTCTTTTGGTGAACAATCACTCATTTCTGTTGGGTATATACCCAGGAATAGAATTGTTGGATTATATTGAATGTGTATGTTTAGCTTTAGTAGATCCTGCCAGACATTTTTTCCAAAGTATTCTATCCATGTATAGCACCATCAGCAAAGTATAAGAAGACAAGCTCCCCAAACTTACCAACACTTGCATTGATAATTCCTTGTAGTTTTAGCCTTTCCGGCGTGTTGTGGTATCTCACTTGTAGTTTCAGTTTGTATATCTCTTATGACTAATGATGTTGAACACATCTTTTGACCATTTTGATGTTCTTTTCTGTGAAATGTCTGCTCAAGTTCTTCATCCATTTTAAATGGAGTTGCTCATCTTTTCCTTATTTATTTTTAGGAGTTATTTGTGTGTTGTGCATAGGAGGCCTGTGTCAGACATCACGTATTTCAAAATCTTCCCCCAGTCTGTGGTTTGCATTTTCACACTTATCATGGTGTTTTTGATAAACAGAGGTTCTTAATTTTGATAAACTCTACTTTGTCTATCTTCTCTTTCATGGTTAGTGGTTTTTTTGTGTCTACTTTAAGAAATCTTTGTTTATCCCAATGTAATAAAGATATTTTCCTATGTTTTCTTTTAGAAGCTTGTTTTCGTTTTAAAATTTAGGTCTATGACCCATCCTGAATTAATTTTTATGTATGGTGTAAGGTACGAATTAAGGTTCTTTTTTTTCCTGTACCAATATCCAATTGCTCCAGCACCATTTATTAAAAAGAATGTCCTTTCTCCACTCAGTTGTGGGTGGCTTTGCCACAGGTCAAGTGACATACGTGTGAGGGTCTGTTTCTGGGTTATCTAGTCCATTCCATTGGTCTATTTGTCAATTTTTGCACTAAAATGATGCTGTCTGAATCTTTGCTTTATAGTAAGTCTTGACATCTGGTAGTCTAAGTCCTCCAACTTTGTTTTTCTTTAAGGTTTTCTTGGCTTTTTTAGATCCTTTGAATTTCCATATGAATGTTAGAATTAACTTGTCACTTTCCCCCCCAATAAACTGAAATTTTGAATGGGATTGTATTGAATCTGTAAATATATTTTGGAGATAAATGACATTTTAACAAAATTGAACTTTCCAATCCATGAACATAGTATTTCCCGTTTCCTTTCACTGTTTAGATCTTTGCTAACTTCTCTTAGTAATGTCACACAGTTCTCAGTGTTCTTCGTCAGGGCAATTACCTCTCACCTCCCACCGCCTCTCACTGGTAGAAAACTTGATCTTGCCAATTCAGGATAACTCAGTCATTTCTCGTGACTTCCAAGCCACGAGCACCATCTGTTGTTGCTAGCCTCTGCTGAGGGGCAGTTTGTCCTTCCTGGTCTCTTGGTGGTGGCCACCGTCCCCACTCTTATTTCCTGTTCTTAGTTGCTGTAAAGCTACAGTCTCATACAATCCACATGACACATCTGGCCCCTGGCCTCTCGGGAAGCACAGGAAGCTTTCTGATGCTTGGACTCATATACCACACGGCAGTGCAGGACTCCATGTCGCATGGCACAACCCTCAGCCATCTCTGCCCTATGTGTGGCTCCATGCCATCTGGACATGCGACATCTCTGGGGCCCTTGCATTCTCCTCAGGACACAGCCTGGGATGTGAGGAAGCATCACAGCTCTTTAATCACTCCTAACTGATTTGTGGTTTTTGGCCCACACACCTCCTGAGGGACTTAGTCAGCAGAGGACAGAGGGCAGTAACCCCAGCCTGAGGCTAAGCTCTCTCTTCCTTTCTCTCCCTCCCTCCCTCCTTCTCTCTAAACTCCTCTCCTCAGTTCTGAAATGTCTCTAATCTCCTAAAACTGGTCTTAAATCCTCAAGCACATTCCACCCACTCCATACTTAATGATCTGAATCCTCAAGTCTCCTCTCTTGATTTTAAAAGCCAAAGTTGTTGTAACCTCCACCCAACTCTGCACTGGCATGACCCTGGGAGTGAACACCTCCTTAAATGGCATCTTCCTTGCCCCACCTGTGAAGGGTCTTGAAGGAGGAGTAGGAGTTTGTAGATGAAGAAGTGGATGTACTGTGAAATGCAGCCCTGCCCCCATATTTGGGTGCAGAAACAGAAGGAAGGAGGGAAAGGAGGTGGTGGAAAGCACTTTGGTTTGGACTGTGGAGAGCTGTGTGGTAAGAGCACAGACTTTGATGTCAGACAGAGCTGGGTTCAAATCCCAGCTTTACTTCTTACTAGCTTGGTGGCATTGGGCCTGTGATTTCACCTCTTTAAGCTTCAGCATCCTTAGTGGTGGAGTGGGGATATGAATGCTGGCTTATTTGGGCTGAGGTGTGCACAGAATAAGTGTGACAGTTACACCACACACAGCACAGCACCCAGCACCCAGAGGTGTCCCTGTGCTGTGACAGCGGGACAGTTACCCAAGTCCTCTGATAGACATGGGATGACCCCTAGAAGCCTCTGAGGTTAAAAAGAAAAAGTCATTGCAATGAGACCGACTCAAAATTTAAGCCACACTGTTTATTTCCCTCTGTGGTATGGATGAGACAAGCCATCTGCCAGGGCCTGTGAGTACCCAGCCTAGCTGCCGTGGTAACCCTCAGGTTACCACTTGTCCTCAGGCTGTGAGGGTGGGAAGAGAGAGCTGCAAGGCACGGGACACCCCGGCCACCCTCACGGTGCACCTGTCCATGCTGACTTGAAGAGCGGGCTGGCTTCAGCCCTCCCCTGCGAACCTTCTACCCTGGAGGTGGGCAGGGCTGGGGTCAACCCCGACTCCATATTACAGATCAGGAAAATGAGGGTTCCGGAGGGAGTGGGGGGACCATGCCTGGCCTAGACCCAGGACTTCAGGGAGTCCAGGGAGCTGGAAGGGCCTCACAGCTTATCTGGTTCAACACTTTAGTTTCTAGATGGGAAAGCTGAGGCCCAAAGATGTGGCAGCAGATGACAAAGGACAGAGCTGGTCTTGGGGCCAGGAGACCTGAGGTCAGGTGCACTGCCCTGCTGTGTGGCCTCAGCCTGATATCCACACCTCTGTGAGATGCCAAGGTCAGACTCTACTCCATTTTGCAGGATTCTGGGCTCTCTGAGCTTAATGACATTTCTCAAAGCCTGAGGGCCAGGGCAGGCCATGAACCTGAGTCTCCAATGAGGCCAGGATTTCCCCAAATGAGCAGAGAGAAATGCATAGCAGCACAAGGGGTTGTCCCTGGAAGGATGACAGAGCTCAGGGGGCTGAAGGACATGCACCCCTGACATCAACCTGGCGTCTTTTAGGAAAGAAATTGCTGGGGAAAAGTGTGGGACAGACACCCTTAGGGAACACCTCACTCAGGTGCCACACTGTGCGGGACTGGGTGGGGGGGTGCGGGGGAGGGGGACAGTGGGGAAGGAACAAGGTGGGGTGGGGAGAGGTTGGGCTCCAACCCGCAGGAGTCCCAACCTGCTACTCGGACGACTCCTTGGGTATATATGCCACATTGTCATAGGCAGGGGGCGGGGAGGCCGCCGGGCTCGGGACGTTGAAGTCTGTGCTGAAGGCGTTGGGCAGGAAAATCACAGGCTGCAAAGAAAAACGCAATGCAGAGAGGCGTTACAACAGCGTAGTGCCCCCTTGTGGGCACTCTGAGAACAGCGCCCTGGTAATGAATTCTGCAAGTTTGAGTCGTACACTCAGAACCGTCATGTTTGACCAATATTTCAAAAAACATTTACTGGGGCCAACTATGATCCAGGCATTGGGAGTACAGCAGTGAGCAAAACAGACGAAAGTCCCATCTCTCTAGGAGCTGACGTTCTGGTGTTCTCCCTGGGTGCACCCATCCTGGTTCAGGGTTTCCCTACCTCTTGTCTGCATCGTGGCACTGGCTTCCTTGCTGCTTCCTGGCCTGGAGCCCCCACCTGCCCACCCCTGCCAGCCCCCTGCATGGGAGAAAACCTCCTGATTAATCTCCCTGAACCCAGCTCAGTCCCCTGCTCAAAGACCTTCAATCCTGCCCCCAAATCATGCACCCCGCAAGCAGCCCCTCCTACTCTATGGCCTGCGGCTTTGCTCTGACTGGCTCCCCTGCCATGAGTGCCCCTTCCAGCCCCTCTCTGTCGTCACTGTCCCCCATTTCCTTGGAAACCAAGCTCAATTTCCACCTCAGCCATGCTGCCCTCTGTGATGTGCCCTGTCCCCTACATGGCCTGGGCACTCCTGGAGGGTCTGCTCCTCTGGGTGCAGCCTTGCCCCTCATGCCCTAAGCCCAGGCCTCCCATTCTGCAGCAAAGCTCCTGGCATGGCTGCGCAGGGCAGCAGGTCCGTTGCTGCTGGACCCCTCCCCCTCCTACCCCCCCCATGGCCCCAAGGTGAACAGTTCCATCTTCACTGAGCTGTGAAGACGCTTAGGGTCCCCTGATGTATGAGTGGGACACTCATTGCAGCGCCGTCCAGGGGTTGGAGGAAGAGAGCCCTCCCGGCCATTAGCCTTCCTCTGAGGCCCAGGTTTACAGGCACACGGGGGTGGAGGTACTCACTGTGTTGGCTTGGGCACGGGTGGCTTGGCACCCAAAGTGGGTGGCAATGACTGCAATGAGGAACTCCAGGATGGTGAAGATAGTGAGCACGGCCAGGTAGCTCCTGCCCACGTCCTGGGGACCAAACCTCACAGTCAAGGTGAGCCGAGAGTTTCAGAACAAGGGGAGCCCTGAGCAAGAGTAACTTGCCCAAGGTCACAGAGCCAGGTACACCTGTGCCTGGAGCCAGTCCTCCTGCTGCCAGTCCTACACCCTCCCCTTCACCCTACAAGCTGCCTCTCTGTTCCCCCCAATGCCCACCTTGGTGCAGGGTCAGAGGGTCCATATATTCATGGGGTCATTGGTCCTGCTAACGTCCTGCTGTTGCAAACTCCCGCCTCCCTCCCCCTCCTGGACATGGCTCTATCATTCTCCAGGTTTTCCCACTCCTGGGGGTATCAGACAACGTACCCAGTTAGTGACACCAAAATCCATGAGCAGAATGGCTGTCCCAGCAAAGGCTGCCATGGCACTGAGAATGTTGGTGCCCAGGCTGCTCCTCACCTGCAGTGGGGAGAGAGACAGGAGTAGAGAGGGAAGAGGGGAAGAGGAGAATGAACAGAAGCAATGGCTCAGCCACCCAGCCTCCAGCATGCTCTCTCCATGGCCCAGGAGGCAGTGGCTGCACTGCCCTGCAGGCACCTGTGCCTCTGTTGACTGCTCTCCTTCAGGAGGAGGGAGGAGGGCCCAACTGCCTTCATAGCCTCTCTGGGAGGGGTTTGTGGCAGCCTCTTGCCCATCCCTTACTGTGGATGCCCCTCTCCCCAAGGCAAGCACCCTGCAGGTACAGCTGTGGCTAAGGCCTGCCCCAGGGGCATGGGTCAGGGGGGTCCTTTGCTGTTGACACTGAGAGGGGCTGAGGTCACTTCCATGAGACCCCAGGCAGCAGCCAGCAGAGCAAGGCACTGCAGACCCTGGTGTAGGGGGCATGGGGCAGGGGTGAGGAGAGAGGCAGATGCTGAGGGCCTGAAGTCGGGTGGACCAAGCCCTCCCCAAGAGGCCCAGGACTTCAGTGTCCAGAAAGCATGCAGGGGACGTGAATCTCGGGGGTGGTCTGGGCAGCCACCGTGGGGTCACTATCCCCATGCAGCCAGAACCTGACACTCTTGTGACTCAGTAGTTGGAGCCTTCTGATTAAACTGCCCTGGACTTAAAGGGGGAAACCACTCATGGGTGGGCTCATTCAAGTTCAAAGATCCCTGATTCTTCTTTTTAAATGACAGCCAGGAGGTCACTGAGACCAGAGCAGCCTCAAGGGCAATCAGTTAATTAGTTAATTCAACAGGCCTTTAGTGAGCACCTACTGCATGCCAGACACTATGCACGTGCTGTGAGTGCAGGGGCAGTAAGTCAGATCTGTGCCCTTCTGGAGTTTGCAGCCTGGGGGACACTGGGTTTGGTCCTGAGGCTCCCAGTCCTGCCCCTCCACGACCCATCCTCGGCCCAGCACCTGGGACAGTGCTCAAGAATTGAAACGGGGCAAGGATTCCCCAGCTTAAACCTCAGTAGCTGCTCATTGCCCTTAAAATAAACTCCAAACTTGGCATTTAGCCTCTGAGTCACCTCTCAGCCTCTCCCTCCCAGCTCAGTCCCTCCCACGCTGCCTCTTGTCTGCGATGGCCCAGTGCTCCGGCCCCTCTCCCGAGCCCGTGTCGTTTCCTGGCCAGGCTCTTCCGTGGCTGTCACCATCAGAACTGTGAGGTCTCGGCTCAGTGGCCATGCTCAGGGACCCCAGACTGTCCCAGCCAAGCAGAATGACTCTCGCATTACCCTATCTGCTTCCTTCCAGCATTTTCCATGCTTCAGAACTATCTTATTTGTTAGTTTGCTTTTTGGGCATCTTACCAAGCACCAGAAGGTCAGCACCGTGACCTTCACTGCCGCATCCTCTGAGCCTGGCGTGATGCTGATACTGTCCTGTTCAAATGCCCGCGTCACTTCCCTGCTGCCAGCGGAAGGCGCCAGAGCCTTCTTTGAGGCCCCAGCGCATCCCTCCATCTAATTTCCTTCCACTTTCCTTCCCAAACCTTTGCCCTGGTCCAACAGAGCCACACGTGGTTTCTGTAGCAACCTTGCCCACACCCCTTGCATGTCCAAGTCCTCCCTGCCCATTGAGGCCCAGCGTGGCCATCTGCTCTTCCAGGAGGTCTTCTTGCACCTTTCCTTTCTTGGAACAACCGTGAGCACACTATCCCTGGACCCTCGCTTTCCACCCTGCATTGGATGTTGAGAGAGCACCCCACTCCTCCTCCTCCCCGTGCGCTGCACAGTCTGCGTCTGGTCTGCCTGGGGGCTGCCCCTCCACTGGCACTTGGCAGCTCCCAGAAAGTGTCCGCTGAATGAGCCACATGAGAGAGTGGAAGGAAGGAGCAGAGCAGAGTGGGCTTCGGCGGTGGCCCCAGCCCCGGCCCTGGGTCCTTGGTTCAGACTTACCAGGCAGCTGGTGCGGCTCCTCTCAGCTGCCACTGACAGGGATCCGGAGATGATGAACTGTGTGGGAAGAGCGGACATGATGAGGCTTCGGCTGGGGCCCTGGGCAGGGCACACCCTGCCTGGGCTCTGCTGCGAGGTGCCAAAGAGAGGGCAGCACAGCCTCCCAGCTGCCACCTTCTCTGTCCCACAACCAGGCACCTTGGGGTCTCCCTGTAAGGGTGTCCCCTGCTTTCTAGGAGCCCCTGTCCAGGGAAGCAGGGCCGTGGCTCAGAAGGTAAGTGTTTCCAACGGCATCAGTCATCAGCGACTCACGGGAAAGGCACTGCTCCTTCCCACGTTCACTCATCAAACATTTATTAAGCGGCAGTCATGTGCCAGGAACATAACAGAGTTGATGAAGGCGACACATCCCTGCTTTTGTGGGGCTTATATTCTAACTGGGAAGACTGACATTTAGCAAATAAAAGTGAAGACAAGTACGGATAGTGGTGATGAGGGCTGTGATGAAGTGGCAGGAGTTGCTGCTTGAGGTCGGGTGGAGGTCAGAGGAGGCGTCTCTGAGCTGGGATGCCAACGGCAGGTTACGTGGGGCGCAGAGGCTGGCCTCCAAAGACGGCTCCCAATCACCCGTGTCACATGCCTGTGCACTTGACAGGTGCCTCACATGGTGACTCTGGGCTGGCGCTGCCAGTGGCTTAACTTAGAGAATGGCCCCCAGTGCTGGGCCAGCTCTGGGCCTGAAGCTTAGCAGGTTTGCACTCGGTGGCCGTGCTGGAGAGACCACGGGGACAGCGGGGGCTGGGGGAGGCCCTGGGGTGACACAGAGACAGAGAGGTCCAGGTGGTGTGGATCAGGGTGAGGGCAGTGGAGGTGGGGAGAAATGGGCAAATTCAGCCTATGCTTTGGAGGGTGAACCAATGGGACCTGCTGGAAGGGCTGAAGTGAGAGCAGGAAAGAGAATAGTTAAAGATGATTCTCAGGATGTGTTTAGCTTTGGCAGGGGGGTGGCTGGAGGTGCCATTTGCTGAGATGGGGAGCTGAGGGGAAGAACAGGGTAGGAATCGATATATTGGCTCTGATATATTGAGTTTCCTCTTCAGCATCAAGTGGAGATGTCAAGATGGCAGTCAGATCCAGAATTCAGCTCTCAGGGCTGGAGACAGACATTATGTCTTACAGACAAAGAAGCCGAGCCCTAGAGAGAGGCAGTGATTTGTTCAGGGTCACACAGAGAAGGAGGCCTGGCTGGAACCATGTTCCCGCTGTCCTGCCTCTTTCCTTCTGTACCAAATCATCTTCCCATCCTGGAATTTTGGGAATTTTCAACTAAGAACTCCTTTGAGCCTCTGAGAAAAGCTATGAGCCCCCTTTCCAGAAAAATGCACATAATAAAAATAAAAAGCACATAATACCCCTAAACTTTCAGGAATCCCCAGAGGTCAGTGACGTGAAGATCTAACTGAGTGATTAAATGTTGGAGCGCACACATGTCCCACCAGGGTCCCCTGACCCTGTTGTCTCCTGAGATTGAGAGGCAGATTTTTGTTTTTCTTCTTCCCCCATTTTTGAAATCTTTACTGGGAATATTTCATGATAAGGTCCAGCAGGAGGGAGCTCGGAGAAGAAGGTGACATCTCTGTTTCTTCCTGTTATGATTTCCCCCTTAGGCTCTCTCACTTGCCAACATTTTTCAGCTTTGGGTCACTATGTCATTCAAAGGGCCAGAGCTTGTCCCCAAACATGGCCTAGTGACCATCCTGCTCTAGCCATGGTGTGTCAGCAATGCAGCTTCCCTGGGCCCTACTTTGGGGGTTTTGAGCTCTTGCTGGAGGCAGTCTAGGCAAGGGAAAAAGTCACCGTGTTCAGGTTCTGGAACCAACACTTGCTCAATGGTGGCTCCTCTTGTGCAAATCTCTGGCATTTCCTCCACAAGGGGAATATCAGACAGTCACCATGTGGTGCAGAATTTTAGGGTTAGTAATCAGCTTCCACGTGCATTATCTCTTGATTTCCTCAGCAAACTATGGGGTAGGCAAGGCCAGATCTATGAACCCAATTTTTAGACGAGGAAGTTGAGGCCTGGGGTTCAGTGACTTGCCTAAGGGACTCACACGGTGGAGCTGCCATTCAGATCCCAGAGGCTGTGCTTCCTTGGGCATCTTGAGGCCCTGGTGATGCTGGTGAAGGTGTGAACACCACTGTTCACCTTGTAAACACTGCAGTCCTCTCTTCATGTTGGAGATAACAACCTGCTCACCTAGTGCTCCAGCAGGGGTGGGCGGCCAGGTCGCCCGGGGTGTGGTCAGAGGAGAGGGCTCAGGGGCTTCAGAGCTGGTCAGACTCCCAGACGATGGAGCTCATGGAGGGCTGGGACCCACCCAGGGGAGCCTGAAGGGTTTCTGCAGGTGGGGTTTAGATGCAGGGGGTGAGGCTTAGGATCGGGGTAGTACAGGTGGTCAGGACCCGGCCCTCACCTGCTTCATCCCATCCTTTTAGGCAGCCTTCTCCAGCTGCTTGCTGGGAGCTTTTCACACACAGGAGTGGGGTCAGGCTTAGGTTTATGAAGAGGTTTGCGGTCAGGAGTTAGATTTAGACTCCAGTTCTTCTAGGAACTGCCTCCAGGCCCCCACCTGGGAGGGGCTGTGCCCAGCAGAATGGTGGGGGTGGGCGCAGGGGGCAGAGGTGAGCCTGGGCAGACCCCCCTCCCCCCACCCCGCCCCAGGTGGCCCCGGCACTCACGCAGGCTCCACCCCAGAAGGGGACGCCGCCTTCGATGAAGAGCATCCCCACGCGGCCGCGGCGGACCAAGAGCAGCACGCCACCGAAGCCCAGGTGGATGAGGCCCACAAGGATTTGCACCGTCTGCGGGAGGGAGCAGGGCTCAGCTGCGCGGGCCGGCTCCACACCGCCCCAGCTTCCCGTCAGCGACTGGGAAAAAGCCTGTCTCCCTTCTTAGGCGGCGGCACCATCATAGCACCCATAAAAGACAGTTTTAAGAAGGAAGCCAGTTCCCGCAGCCCACAGGAGCCAGGGGCGCAGCTCCCAGCCGGGCTGCCTCCTGCTTTGCGTTCTGATCTGCGGATCTCAAGCATCCCTCTGCATGGCCACCTGCTGTTCTCAGGCCTCCTTTCAAGGACTCGAAACTCTCCCTGTGCCCAATGCCTCCCCTGCCCTTCCTGGGCCGACACCCCTGCAGCCTGCAGCCGGCACCTTCTCCGCGAGCACCTTTCTATTTCGATGTCTGTCACTGATCCACGTGCTGCAGCTGCCTCCTGCCCAGCGGAAATCTCAACTTGGGTTATTATTATTATTTTTTGACAGTTGGTTTACTAGCGCGCCTGTGATCTATTCCCAGAAGTGGGATGGTTTTCCCAAGGGTGGGGACGAGTGGGCTTATGGTAAGTTCTGCCACATTGCAAAAATATTTGCAATGTTCTTGGTAACGATTGGATTCTGGAACTGAGTGGCAAAAGATGTTGAAGACCCCTAACTCCAGTCTCTGTCTTGTGCAGGAGCCCCTTCCAGCTGCGTTACTTTCAGACGGGCTCCTTCAGGGATGAGTGCTCACCACCACCCAAGCCAGCGTGGTCCTTTAATGGGCAGTTCTGACTGGGAACAGCTAGAATTGTATTCTTGGGGTCACGTGGAATACATATCCCTTTCCAACATGAGTGCTAAGAATTTGGATATCTATGGGTATGACCCCTTGAATCTTCCATCTCTCTCTCCCTTCGGCTGCACGTCTTTCATCCTGTCAGCATTCTCATGTGGCACTGTGTGGCATGGCGTCCCGGGTGCCAACGTCACTCTTCCTGCCTTGTAGGTTCCTCCCCTGCTACTAGACCACCACAGCCACTGTGATTACTCCTTGGAAGACGGCAGCTGCCACTTACTGAATGCCTGTCCACACTAAGCACTGTGCTGGGCTTTTTAGGGACATGATCTCATTTAATCCTAACGTGATAAGGTAGGTATTATTATCCTAATTTTGGAGACGAGGAAACTAAGGCTCAGAGATGTTCAGTAACTTGCCTGAGGTCTCCTAGCTATGAAGTGGCAGACCGGCTAACACCAAAGCTGGTGTTCTCGCTGGGTGGCATTCCCTCACATTTATTTATATTTTCCACTATTTATGTTTGTTAGCAATTTGTATTTGTCTCAGCAGATTCCTTTGGGGGGATCACTTGTTTCCGGGGTCTGCTCTGGGGTTTTAGGATTCCAGCAACTGATGACCTCCTTTGTGTTCACTGTCTCCAGTCCCCTCCTGTACCAGTAGACATGGTGTAGCTTTTAGGGCAGAATTCTAAATTTCATCATGTTTGAGCCAGAGGTCCTGGATGCTACAGAGCAGAGAGGTCGAAAGTAGAACTTTATGGTCAGGTCATCCTTGGTTACAGGATGCCACTTACCAGCTCTATAGCCCTGGACAAGTGATTTAGCCTTGACAAATCTCAGTTTCCTAATCCATCCAATGGGAACTATGATCGGTGTCTTACAAGGTGGTGCTGAGAATCTATCGAGACAATGCATACAAAGATCTTGGCACAGTGCATGCACCTCTCAGAGACACTTAATAAACAGGAGCTGTCATCATCATCACCATTGCCTAAGCTATGTTTTCATCTTCCACTTGGAGAAACTGAAGCCAAGGACAAACTGAAGAATATATACATATATATATATATGTGTGTGTGTGTCTGTGTATGTTTGTGTGTGTGTGCGCGTGCATATATAAATGAAATAAACAGGAGTCCATTACCCTGTCTCTGTAGTTTGAGTTCCTATGTAACAAACTGCAACATAACATATGTAAACAAACTGAAACCTAACTAGGAGTATATTTTTTTGTAGCAAATAGCTGGGTTTCAGCCAATCACAAACAGCCAAACTTCAGCTAACTGATCAGAGCATGCTCAAATAAGGCAAATGACTCATCACATCGTGCCCAAATAAGGCAGGCACCTAGCTGGAGCCAATGGGGGAATTTCTCTACTTTGCTTCTGTGTTCGGCCTGTAACAGCTTGTTGCTCACACTGCTGGGTGGAGCTTTCTGAACCTCCGCTGGTTCTGAGTGCTGCAGGATTCATGAATCATTCTTTGCTCAACTAAACTCTGTTAAATTTAATTTGTTCAAAGCTTTTCTTTTTAACAACACATACATACACATGTGAGTATGTGTGTGTATCTCTCTATTTCTGTTGTTTGTCTGTCAATATTTTATTCCCTCCCAGATACCAATGTCTCGAGTCCGTCTGAGATGGAGAAAGAGCCTAGAGCCCATCTCTCGTGCACTGTCAGGCTCATAGGAGCTGGCGGTCACCTACCACTTCACCTGCACCTCATCTCCCTCCTTCCTTTGCTGGTCACATTCCAGCCATGTCACCCTTCTCTCTCTTTCCTGAACAGCCACACTCATCCCACCTCAAGGCCTCTGTACTTGATGTTCCTTCTGCCTGGTGAACTCTTTCCTCCAACCCGCTCCACCAGATCTTGCCTTCACTGGCTTCACCCCAGCATCTAGGTTTTAGCTTAAATGTCACTCTCCAGAGAGAACTTCCTGTCCACCCTTGCCAGTGTTGCTGCTCCCTGTCCATAATTTTCTACCTCATTCCCCTCTTTGGAATTATCTTAGTCCCTCGTTTACTGGTTTGCTCTCTGTGAGCTCCATGGGGGAAGCGTCCTTGTCTATCTGGTGTGCGGCTGAATCCTTGAGTCCTCACTAGGTAGTTGTACACTGCCTGCTTCCCCCTCCAAGGTGTGCATGATTGCTGCGGTGCCGCGGCACTTACTACCTGTGCCTCAGGCCAGTTGGAAAGGCCGTTCTTACCCCTAAAGCTTTGGGCTCTCCTGTCAGGAAAGTGTCCACGGGTCGTAGATCAGGGGGCTGGGTGGCCCTTGGTGTCTGTGTCCCCAGTGATGGCTCCTCGAACTGCATAATCCCTGGAGGCTGGCACATGGAGGTGGGCAGAATGGCTGCAGGTGGGCGGAGGCCGCTGGCGTTGCTGGGCGGGATGACGACAAATACCCCATTGCCGGCAGGAGCTGCGGACATGGCGTTCAGAGGGCCTGGGCAGCGGAGGCTCGGGAGATAATGACAGTAATGGTGATGGGTACGTGTTTGCACAAAGCTTTTTAGTGTATGAGCAACACGCTTACCTGCCCTTGCTTACTGCAGCCCAGTGAGGATGGCACCAAAGTCTCTGGTCATAGCTGGGGAAGCTGAGACTCAGAAGTGAAGGGTGTCCGAAGTGAAGGCCTTCGAGGTGGGGCAAGGCTGAGAGTTGAATTCTGGTCTCTTTGGCCCCAGAGGCCCTACTCTTACTCTCGGTGCTATATTATGTGGAAAGGACCTTTTGCAGGTGTATTTAAGCATCCTTCTTTCCCCAGAGAGGGCAAGTGACTTGTCCAAGGACACACAGCTAGTGCAAGGTAGCGCTTAGCCAAAGCGCTTGTTTCTTCACCCCCAGGCCAGGAATTCTCACCACTTCCTGCCTCTCAGCCCACAGCTGTGGAGCTAGTGTGAACCCCCCCTCCCGCCCCCGGGTAATTTTCTGCCCTGGGAGGCTTTCTATTTGGCTACTCAAGCAATTGCCATTAATGTAGACAAGATATGCATAGATTATGGAAACTTTAGGTATGGCTGGTCTGGGCAAACACTTTCGGGAGAAACCACCCATTACCCAGGTATCAGGAGATGAGTTTACTAGGAAACAGAAGAGGGATGAATCTGCCAGGTTATACAATGAAATTAAAACAGTCATCCTTCTTGTTGGCATTAGTGGGTGAAGAGCTCAGCAGTTCAGCCCATGGCTCTGAGAGACAGAAGCCGGGACTTGAATCCTGGCCTCTCTAGTTACTGTGAGACATGGGGGCAAGATGGTCACCTCCCCTGCCTCGGTTTCCTTACCTGTGAAATGGGAATAATAACACTGGTGCCAATGTCATAGGATCTGGTGTGAACTAGATGGAAAAAACACACACACAAACTTGATCCAATCCATCCCTTACAGTGTGGTTTGTTAGAACATGATTTGCCTGAAATACTTTCTTAACATGTGGTAGATTCTCAATGGGTCTGTAAAGGCTCTCAGCTGACAAGGGCTCAGCCTTGCTGCTCTGGGGTGACTGTGCTCTCAACATGTGTGTCCTCTGGGGAGCCTCTGTGCCATTTGTTTTGTGATGGGTCTGACCTATAGCGGTGGACAAAGTAGGCAAGGGGCAGCGTGGGACCCGCTGCGAGAAACAGAGGGAGGAGTATGCACAGGCTCTAAAGCAAGGTTTTCAGTGACTGGAGGCACAGCTGAGGAAATGTTTGAGGAAACACAGGGTAACAATCTGCTGGTGTTTAGGGAGTGGTGGAAATCATTTGACATTTTTAAGGGCTTACTAACCCGGCTCCCTCCAGCCTGGGAGGTGTGACCAACATGTGATTCTAAGAACGGATCTCCCTAGAGATTATGCCTTAGTTTCCCACCTAGCACTGACTCCACTGGGGTTCTCCTTCCCATCACCTCACATTGAAATGATTATTAGCAGCCATGAAAACTGCTTGGAACAGGGTTTGCAGATAGTAAATATTTTGGGCTTTGTGGAGCCATACAGCTTCTGTTGCAACTACACGACTCCTCTATTGTAGCACAAAGCAGACATAAACAATACACACCCAAGTGGGTGTGGCTGCATTCCAATAAAACTTTATTTACAGAGACAGGTGGTGGGCTGGGTTTGATCTACGGGCTGAAGTTTGTTCTTAGAATGCTGCGTGGAATATAGTAAACGATCAGTAAATTTTAGCTATTGCTTCAAATGTTGTTTACCTGGATTATTTGCTGTGGTTTCAGGCAAGATGTGAAACTGCATTGAGCTACTCTACATTTCTGTAAAATAAGGATTATGGTGGCTACTCACCCTGCTGGGGTTCACTTTTAGGGTTATGGTTTCAAAACCATGTTGCTAATGATCCTGTGTCATCACGCGTCACCACTCACCTCTGGGGAACTTTCTAAACCAATTCACAGTGGTCAAGCCCTACACTATTTCTGTGCTTGTGCCAGGTTAACAAGAGCTTATAATAAACATTTTTTGAGGATGTACTCTTTTCTAGGCACTTCAAATATATTATTTTTTGTCCTTACAATGATCCTTTGATACTTCCTGAAAGTTTAATTTATAGATGTGATAACCAAGGCTCAGAGCAGTGAAGGGACATGCCCAAGGTGACATGGCCAGTAAATGGCTGAGCGGGAGTTCAAGTCCAAGTTTGTCCATCATCAAAGCCTGCATTTATCTGTCACCCCTCATTGCTGCCTTCAGTGACAGGCACAACTGTTACTTGCCCATTGTTCCAGCTCTTACATTCTGGGTGACCTAGAGTTTGGTGTGGCCATGTGGCTTGTTTTGGCTAAATAAATGTGAGTGGAAATAAATACATAGCTTCCGGGTGGAAGCCTTTAGGTATCAGTGCACGACACTGCAGGGCCCTTTTTCCCTTTCTTACAGTGAATAGCAGTGTTCCAGACAGAGGCTGCCTTATCCACCTGGGTCCCCAAGAGCAGAGACCCCAGGGGACATGGAACACAAGGAAGAAATAAACCTTTGTTGTGTTAAGCCATGAGCTGTTTGTTATAGCCGCATGACCTAGTTTCTCCTGACTGTTACATCCTCCAAAAATGAACACATAGAGGGATAAAACACAGAGTCCATGCTCTTAAGGAGCTTAGACTTTAGTAAGAGGAGCAAGAGAAACTTGCAGTTCAGTCCAGCAATCAGTTATTGAGTGTTCACTATGATTACCAAGTGTAGGGGCTGGGACTACAAAGATGAATTAAGGCTGGGTGTCCGGCCCTCAGTCTCACAAGGTTGGTGCAGGGGGAGAAGCATCTCTGACCATGGAACTCAGGGGTGTCTTCCAGGAGGACATGGACCCACAAGCAGGGCTCCTCAGCGCCTGCTGCCCCTGTGACCCCCACCTCCCTCACCCCGTGCACCTTTTCTCTCCTTTCTCTCTTCTTCCATCTCTTTCTCCTTCCCTACCTGCTATGGTTTGAATGTGTCCCCTCCAAAATTCATGCTGAAACTCAGTCCCCATGGTGGTGGCATCAAGAGGCGGGGCCTTTTGTGAAGTAGATGGATTAGTGCCTTATAAAAGGGCAGGAGGAAACTAGCTTAGGCCCTTTTTCCCTCCCACCTTCTGCCATGTGAGGACACAGCGTTCATCCCCTCCAGGAGATGCAGCAACAAGGCACATTCTTGGTCCCAAGCAGGGAACAGGGCCCTCACCAGATGCTGGACCTGCCGGTGCCTTGATCTTGGACTTCCGGCCTCCAGAACTGGGAGGAATGGATTTCTGTTCTTTATAAATTACGCAGTCTCAAGTATTTTGTTATAGCAGCACAAACGAATGGAAATACTGCCCATTTGGCCTTGCCAGGCATATTTGGGATGACTGGATGGTTGCTGAGAACCTTGCTAAAGATTGCCTGGCCTTGGAGTCCATGAGCATGGGATGAGAGAGACAGAGGGCAGAAAGATGGAGGAAGACCCACCCTGCTGAGGAGGACCCACCCTGCTCACAGGTCTTTGGCTTCCTGAGATGTGAATAATGAACAGGTGTAGCCCTCATCTCACGCTAAGGGGAGACAGGTGTGGATTATTAGCTGTGCTTTAGAGATGAGGGAAAAGAGTTTCAGTGAAGGCGAGTGTCTCCCTCATGGTCACACAGCACCTTGGTGACAGAACTGGGATAGAACCCAGACTCCCACCTCCCAGTAGGAATTCATACAGTTCATACACTTCTGGGTGAAAGCCCTGGCTTTGTCAGAGTGATGGGACCAGCGCTTGTACTTCACTCCCAGGAGTAATAGTTCTGAAGCACTCAGCGTGCACAGGTCAGCAAATTAAAGACAAATAGGGACCCAATAGTCTGCCAACTTTCCACTTCCCCAAGTAAGTTATTTAAAAAATCAATCATGTGGAATGGATATTTTAACACCAAAGAGATAGGAAGGACATAATTTTAGGATAAGAGGATAAAACCTTTAAATGGAACAAATTTAACTCAGTGAGCACCTCACCATTCTGGCCATATAGTTATCATTTCACCAGCGACAGGTGAAAGCTGCGTCCGAGGCCCACGGTGGCGCGTGGGCAGGTTTGTGCACATTCTCTGGGGTGGGGAAGGACCAGCGCCAGGGCAGCTCAGCTGGGCTCTTCCTGGGATCCGACTGGGCCTCAGCAGCCCCAGAGGGGAGCACATGTGTAATTAACAACATCTCTCCTGGGCAGGTGGTGAGAAATGTGATAAAGTGGAGACCTCATGATTCTCAGGAGAAGAGAAAACACCTACAAAAATAGGCTTTCTGCTGACAGGCGGGTTAAGTGGAATCATGAGCTTGAACGTGTCACATAGTTCCTGAGATGTGCAAACTCCTCTCTCTCCCCACCCCTCTGCGGCCACCACCAGCACCTCTGCACCCTGAGGCCAGGGACTAACCCACTGGTCACATTGCAGAGGCCACCTGGCCCGTGCCTTGGCTCTGTGCCACCCAGAAAGAGAACTCTTCTTTCCTTTACTTTTTCAATCAGCCAGCATGCCCCACACACTAAGGCACGTGTGTCAGGACAGGCAGGTGGAAAAGAGAAAATTACTGTCCACCACCGCCAGGAAGGTACTCACCAGGGGAACAGGCGCCTGTAGCAGAGATGCAGAAAACACCCCGACATCAGTAATAGGCATGTTACCGAGCCCTGAATGAACAATGGTAGTAACAGCCCCTCATATGCACAGCCCTTTACAGTTTATAAAGAGCCATCAGCTGCCTGAGACTGTAGGCCCTCACAATAGCCTTGTGTGGTAGGTATTACCCAGCCCACTTTGCAGACTAGTAAACTGAGGGCCAGAAATAGCAGTATGGTAGAGTGGGATGGGCTGTGGGTCTTGAACAGAGACGTTAAAGGGAGGTTTCAGCTGAGACCAGATACTGGAGTAAGGTGTGCTGCAGACGGCCCAGTGGGACTTGCAGAAAGCAGGTGGCAGAGAACATGCTAGATGCCTTTTACACCCTCCCTCATAGAGTCGGGAGTGGAGATTGAGAGTGGATTTTGGGAGAGAACATTTAGAATGACCTGAGCACTGTGTGGGGGTGAGGAGGACGGGTTCTTGTTCACCTTGAGACAAGACAGAGAGGCTGGCTTTAAGGAGACTACTGGGAGATTTACACGTATGCCCTGCATATTGGACCTGCCAGATTCCTGAGCTGGGGGAGGAGCTTTGTGGAGGGGGTACTCAGGAGGGAGACCCCCAGAGATGGGGGGCATCTCTGCGGAACCCGTGAAACACCCCTGCAGAGAAGTCAGCCTAACCTCTGCCAGTCTTGGGGAGGGTGACATCAGCTTACAACAGTCCCAGGCAAGTACACATTCCCGCCCCCTTCCTCTCCCTCCCTGTTACCCACCTTGGAGAGGGCAGAAGCCACAGTTAGCCAGCTGGGGAGGAGGAGGGAAAGCCGGTGGGAAAAGGGAGGGAAGCCCACCAAACACCCTCTCACCTACCGTGTGCCTGGGCTGAGAACCAAGGTACCCAAATCAAGTTATGCTACAGCGCAAGATTGGACACTCGAATTACTTAACCAAGCCTGTTTGTCTCGTCTGAGAGCAGCTAGAAAAGCCATGGGACTGCTCCAATTTCACCCTTCTGTGAGGTTTTTTTGTCACCATGAGTTTTAAAACAGATAATGTCCATCCCAGTTCCTAGCAACAGTGCCTGGTATGCAGGAGGCATTTGATACTTTTGGCTTCTGTTATTGTTAACAACCCTACAGGGTAAGTACTATTATTACTCCCATTTTGCAGATGAGGAAACTGAGCTCAAGACATGCAGTGATAGGCTGCCCCAGAGGCCTAGGCTGAGCTGCCCCTGGGCAGCCAGGACTTGTCTTATGAACTCTCTATGCATCATCTTTATTCACCAGGAGCCAGAAGCAGCTTTGTTTATTCAAATGTTGGAGCTGCTGCCTGGGGAGGTGTTACCACCCCAGGCAGCAGCTGTCCAAGCAGCTCTAAGGAGGGTGTCTTGGACGAAATTCACACAAGCACATCTGGGGGTGCTGCACACCTGCACATCTGGGAGGAGGCAGCTTTGCTGAGTGGTTAAGCTGTAGGCCCTGGGGTTAACCTGGTAAGAATCCACCCTAGTATTCTGTCAGCTGTGTGACTTTGGGCAAGTTGCTTAACCTTTCTGGACCTCAGTTTCCTTATCAGTCATATGGGTGGCTGTGAGTTTGGTGGGGTGCTCCAGGCTTTTGAGGATGCCCCATCTACTTCCCCCATCTGTAGCTGTGCCTCCTGGCCCCATTACTTTGTGGATCAGGCAGGAATTCACTCCTTCTGTTTAAGTCTGACCCCATGGCATCCATTGGGCTGGATGCTGTGGCCAGGAGGCCGGGCCCAGGCCTCTCCAATTTCAGCCCCTCCAGGACGGCCCAGAGCTTCCCCACAGCCCTGAGAGGATGCCAGCACATGGTGGAGGAGGCAGGCCTCCCCCTCGGCCCTGCATCCATGAGACCAGGCCACTCCTACCACCTGGCCCCTGGGCAGGGTTCCACTCCACTGCACTCCGCTGCCCACTCCTCCTTGGGGGCTGGGGGGAAGGGACAGCCCCTTCCCTTCCCCAGGCCTCTGTTTCCCCATCTGTAAATGAGGGGTGAGTCAATATCTGCCCCCAAGCTCCTTTCCAGCTGAGAAGCCCTGCCTGGGCCTTCTCTTTCTTTTGGAGAAGGGACAGTGCAGGCTGCCTGCATCTGGGTGGGAATTGCCTTTCTGCCTGACCCAGTGCTGAGTTGGAGTGGGGGCCAGATTCCATTTCCCTGGGAGAGTTGTTAGGGCCCCAGGGTGTTTAGGGATACCTGAGTCATCTCAGCCACTGGCTTTGAGGAGAGAAGACAGATGCCTGTCCTTTACCATCCCCCCCACCCCAGCGGCTGGGCCCATGGGCCCTGATTGGCGGTTGCCTGTCAGGGGCGGCCAGGAGTTCAGACAACCCTGGGAGCCGTCCTGTCCCTCTTAGTGCCAGGTGGGGGGCACCTGCCGAGTGGTCTCTGCTATGTGGTCTCTGTCTCTCTCCCTCCCCAGGGATCCCACGCGCCCCTTCCCCCATTTCCCCTGTGATGCCCTGGGGGCTGGGCGGCCTGGGCTGCCCTCCCTGAAGGGCAGTAGGTACTCACCGGGCTGCCACCGCCACTGTGCCGCGTAGCTAGTGCCCACTGCCTCTGCTCTCCCACAGCAGCCTCTCCTGAGTTCACACATTTTCATGTGAAAGCCTCGCTATTCATGTGGGGCTTGGAAATCCACTCTGCTTGCGAGCTGCCACCTCTGGGAAGTTCTCGAGTCCCTCCCGGCTCTGAGGCCTCTGCCTGCCTGTCTGGCCCCATGAGGGGGCCGGGAAGCTGCCCCAGGACTCATTGGCTTCCTGGCCTCAAGGGCCCCATGAAAGCATCTAGTTCCTGTCTCTCAATCTACAGAGAGGGAAACTGAGGCCCAGAGAGGCAAGTGGCCTGCTGGGGTACCCTTGTTAGTGTCAGAGCTGAGGTGGGGATCCAAATGGGCCTTCACTCATCGTCCTGCTGCTGGGGAGGGAAACTCTGACAGTAATCAGGCACTGCCTAGCTTCCCTGCACTGCACTTGTCCGGTGTTAGATAAGGGGACAGGGAGCCCACGGCTTCCCGATGGCAGGGAGCAGAGCATGCGAGCATGCACGTGTGTGTATGAGTGTGTGAATGTATGTGTATGCACACAGAGTGGTATTCAAGTGGTATATGTATGTGGACAAATTTGTACCTCAGCTTCTGGGTTCAGGTTCTCACCAAAATAGCCCCTGAGGCCTCTGTGCAAAGCCAGGGAGACAACATAGAACCTGTGGACTCAAGGTGGCTCGGGGAATGGTCTGGAAGGGCTCAGCCCAGGCCAGCTCTCAGCTAAGCCAGGACTGCACCTCTTGCAGCTAGGGCTAAAGTCTCTTTTCACAAATCCTTGAAACTGGGCTGCCTTGTGACTTCCTTTGCCAATGGAACAAGGCAGAAGTGGCCACGTGTCAGGAGGCCTTGCCTGCTCTGCTGTGCTGAGGGGCTCTGTAACCACCATGGACCATGCCTGGGCCTGCCTGCTGGAGGATGATGAGACATATGGGCCAAGCCAGCCCAGCTGGCCCCACCGAGGCCCCACACTGCAACCAGAGCCTGCAATGTTAGGGCGTGAATTCGTATGCGGACTGAGAAAGATTTCTCAAACAAAGATTAGGATAGAAAGAAGTAAAAAGTTTTATTTTACTTTCTCCTAATGAGAAAGGGCTCAACACGAGGAGGGAAGAAAGGAGTGTTGGCCCTGGAGCCCAGTGGCTTCAGGCCTTCATTAGGGAAGGTTGTAAAGGGTAAGGATAGTGTATTGCTGTAGGCCTACTAGCAGGAGCCGGAGGTGAGACCGCTGCGTTTGCTTCTTTCCTTTTACTCCTTACTGCAGACTGAAAGCAGACGTGGCTGGCGGCCATCTCTCCTTCCTTTTGCTTTCTCCCGGAGACCGGTTTATCCTTGGAATGTGGTTTTGGCAGGAACTGAGGCGGGAAGCTCACACCCCTGCTGCCAGTTAGGGCTCTTCAAGGCTGTGAAATCAAACTCCTCCTAGAGATAAGGAGTTAAGCCCCAGGTGGTCGATCAATCAAAACAAAAGGGCAGTTGTGTTGTGAGTTTCTTCTTCTTAATGTCTGTTAGACAGTTTATTTTTCTCTGTGAGCTGGTTTATTGGTAAGACCGTCCTTTCACGCAGGGCCACCTAGCGGACCCTCAGCTGATTGCAAACGCATGGATGAGTTCTACCAAGCCCCGATCAGATCAGCACTGCCCAGCACACCAATAAAAGTGAGTGCTTCTTGTGGTATGCCACTGAGATTTTATGGGTGTCACATAGTAATTCTGTGGCCACAGCTAAGGGAAGCGATCCGTTTCTTTACGGCAGCCTTATCCTTTCTCACATCATCAACCCCACAGGCCTGAGACCAAGCAAGGCATGCTGAAATGTAAGAACCAGGAGGAGCAGCAGAAAAACTGGAAACACCCAGACTCCAAGCCAGCTCTGGGCCCTTCCACTCCTTGCCTGCTGACGTGCCATCCCAGCCGATGCCCTATTTATTTCCCTTGGTGATTCGGCTGCTTTAGGCTGAGCAATTCCTTTCCTTGTCTTTCCTTTTGGGAATGTTGATTCTTTCCTATTATTTACCAGTTTTCAGAATAATAGGTGTGCCCTAGCAATCTCCAAAGATGATCAAAGATTTGGTTTTTTTTGGTATCGTTATGAGACCTTGTGTTTCAATCCGTCGTAGGTGTTGTTGCTGATACTATTATTGCTATTGTTGTTAATCGTTATGTTCAAGCTTGTTCCCTTTTTGGCTATGATTTTGTCTTTGTGAGAATATCCTATAAATGGAATCATACAGTGTGCAACCCTTTGAGATTGGCTTTTTCATTCATGATAATACCCTTGAGATCTAAATTGTTGTGTGTA
Source organism: Daubentonia madagascariensis (assembly GCA_023783475.1). Taxonomy (NCBI): domain Eukaryota; kingdom Metazoa; phylum Chordata; class Mammalia; order Primates; family Daubentoniidae; genus Daubentonia; species Daubentonia madagascariensis. Next base: position 2,752,692 of record JAKFHU010002396.1, on the reverse strand, counting down.
TTGGAGGAAACCAGAATATGTCACCCCCAAATATGCCTTTTTGACATAAAAATTATTTTGAGGTGAAGGCAATTAAGAAGCAGCAAATGCAGGAAAAGCTCTCTCTACCCTCTCTGTTTTCTGCCTAAAGGCAGGATGTAAATTCTCCTTTACTGGGGAAGACTCTAGACTCTTATGAGCACAGAGAGGGCACGGACGAGGCTGCAAACAAAACTTACCCCATCAGCGTCCTTCCATATATTTGCCTGCCCACAGTTTCCCATCCTTGGAAGCCTAAAACTATTTCCCTTTGTCCTGTCATTTCTCCACAAAGTCATTGTTCTTTGTTGAAGATGCTGTATAAGCCAGAGTTTGAAGCCACCACTTTGAGTTACTTTTCCTTGAGGTTTCTCCTGTGTGATGTGCCCTGCACAGGTTAATAAACTGTTTTTCTATTGTTAATCTGTCTTTTTGTTAAAGATCCCCAGCTGAAAACCTGAGATGGGTAGAGGTACAGTTTTCCCTTCCCTACAGTATCAATAGCTTGTTCCTTTTTATTGCTGAGAAGTATTCTATTTCATGGATATAGCACAGTTTGTTTTTCCATTATCTATCCAGTGAAGAACATTTGGCTTGTTTCCAGTTTTGGGCTAAGAACATTTGGGTACAGGTTTTGAGTTAAAGTAAGTTTTATTTTCTCTAGGATAAATACCCAGGAGCAAGACTGCTGAGTCATAGGGTAAGTACATTTTACTTTATAATAATCTGCCACATTGTTTTCCAGAGTGGTAGTGCCGTTTACATTCCCGACAGCAGTGTCTGAGACTTCCAGTTGCTCTGCATCCTCACCAGCACTTGGTATTATCAGTATTTTTTATTTTAGCCATTCTAATAGGTGTGTATTGATATTTCGTCATCGTTTAACAGCTAATGATGTTGAACATCATTTCATGTGTTTATTTGCAACCCTACATTCTCTTTGTTAAAGTGTCTGTTCAAGTCTTTTGGCCATTTTGTAATTAGATTGTTTGTTTTCTTACTGTTGAGTTTCGAGAGTTTTTTAAATATTCTGGAAACATGTCCTTTGTCAGATATATGATTTGCAAATATTTTCTCCCAGTCTATGACTTTTCATCCTCTTAACAGGATCTTTCACAGAGCAAAAGATTTTAAATTTTGATTAAGTCCAATTTATTGATTTTTTTCCTTTTGTGAATTGTATATTTGGTATCATGGCTAAAAACTCTTCACCTAACTCTAGGTCACAAAGATTTTCTCCTATGTTTTCTTCTAAAATTTTTTTGGTTCTGTTTTAAATTTAGATGTATGATTAATTTTGAGTTAATTTTTGTATAAGGTATTAGGTTTGGATTGAGATTTTTTGTTTTGGCCTATGAATGCCTGATAGTAGGCAGCAATTGGTTAAAAAGACTATCCTTCTTCTGGTGAATTGCTTTTGCGCCTTTGTCAGAAATCATTTGGCATATTGGTGGTTCTGTTTCTGAACTCTCTCTTCTTTTCCATTGATTTATGCCAATACCACACTATCTTGATCACTGTAGCTATATAATGTCTTAAAATCAGATAGTGTGATTCCTCCAACTTATTTTTATTTTTCAAAATTGTTTTGGATATTTTAGTTCCTTTGCCTTTTCATATAAATTTTATTTTTTTTATTTTTATTTTTTTCTATTAGTCTGTGCCATGAGGAGACTTTTCATATAAATTTTAGAGCCAGTTTACCTACATCTACAAAGAATCCTGCTGGTATGTTGGCAAGAATTGCATTAAACCTATACATGAACTAGGTAGAATAGACTCTTCACTATGTTGAGTTTTCCAGTCATGCACGTGCTATGCCTCTGTTTATTTACGTCTCCTTTCGGTTTAGCCTTCCTTTGTTTCTATTTGAAAACATAAATTTGTATGTAGGTATAATATCTGTGAGAGTACACATAATTTATATTCACCCCTTTCTCATACAAAAGTAGCATACTGTATATATCATTCAGTACATTGCTTTTTTTTTTGTTGGCTATTTTTCATTTAAAAAGATACCCTGGAGGTCACTCCAAGCAGATATAATCGTCCTCGGTCTTTATAGCTTCCCAGGACTCTGTGTGTGGATGTACCATAGCTTTTAGTCAGTGCCCTACTTCTCCACTGAGGGAAAATTTGGACATTTCCAATTTTGTTTTGTGCAATTTCTAATTTTGTGCAATTACTAATAACAGTGCAATCAATTAGCTGAGTGGGTCATAATAGAGTTGAACGGGAAGGTCACATCCCTGAGGGCTCCCAGCAATGCGAGCATCAGTGGAGGAGGAAGGCTCCTGAGCACTGTTTCGCATCCCTCAGATGTGAATGTGTGAGAACATGTGAGTGTGTGAACATGTGTGAGAGTGTGAGTGTGTGTGAGCGTGTGTGTGAGTGTGAGTGTGTGTGAGTGTGTGTGAGTGTGTGAGAGAGTGTGAGAGCGTGTGAGTGTGTGTCAGAGTGTGAGTGTTTGTGTGAGTGTGCGTGTGAGTGTGGGAGTGTAGGTTGGGAGCCGCCACCGTATCTTCGCCATCTTTACTCGGCGTTCAGAGCCTTTTCCATCCGCAGCCACACAGCATCGGGACCTCTGGCCTTGGAATCTGTGGCCTCAGTTTGAGCTCTGTTCCAATGGCCTTCTCGTGTGGGACTCTGGGCAAGTTATCCTCCAAGTCTCAGTTTCCTCGTCTGTAAATCAGGATTTGGAGATTCAGCAAGATGGCAAATGTAGAGCGCTCCTGTACTGCAAGACTCCTTGCTAGATGGGGAGCTCCAAGGGGGCAGGGACCATGTTGTTTCTGTTTGGTTTTGTACCTTGGGCAGACATTTTGCTGGGAAACACTGGCACAGGGGACTGGCTGTTGTGATACTGACAAGCTTTCAATTGTCTTGAGTCCGTGAGACCCCCTCGCCCTCTTGCCCAGTGCTTAGAGTTAGACCCTTCCTCTGAAACCCCTCACCTCTGCATGACCCAACAACCAAAGGGCTGACGCCTGGCGGACCAGGTGCTCCACAGCCCTGCTCAGCTTTGTGGCCTTTGTGCATTCTGATTGGTTAGTGTCTGTGGTGTATCAGTTGTTAGACACTTTGATTTTCACTCCTGGCTGCACCCTCACCATCCAGTACAGTACCTGGCACACAGAAGCTGCTTAATAGATATTTGTTGCGTGCATGGAGGACAGCTTGTAGCACACTGTCCAGCACATGGTAGGTGCTGCATGGACATGTGCTCCTTCCCCACCCCCGTGCACCTTCCCGGCCATGCCCTGACCTGGGGCGCAGGTCTGGAGAGGGGATGATGAGGAGGATGGGCTGCAGCCTCGAGCTCGGGGCTCTGATCTCAGCCTCTAGGCTTACCTCGCTGGTGGAGCGACTGGATTTTCCCCCAAGGATTCCTCCCCGGTCCTGTCCACAGGGACCAGTACCATCATGCCAGGCACTGCTTCCTGGCCAGGGGAGTATTATCTTTTCCTGCCTGTGGGGTAGAAATGGGGGCTTGAGCCTCTTAGGGAGGAAGGGATGCAGGGTGAGCTGGTGTGGGGTGGTGGAAGGAGAGCTGGGCTGCGGCAGGAGATGGGGACCCTGTTTCACATCCACAACTCAGTGACTGTGCCTCAGAGAAGGACCTCCCTTAGTCTCATCTTCCTTGTCTGTAAAACATGTTGAGAATATCCATCTATGTTCTCGTTGGAGATTCAGTAGCTGTGCTCAGTGAAATACGTGTTAGGTGCCCACTGCCCTTTACATTCCAGTGCTCCGGCTCCTGTATTGGAATAGTCTCTGGAACCACACTCTAAGGGGTGGGTAGTAGTCACAGGGTCCTCTGGGACAAATGTGTCATCAGAGGCTGTGCCCGTGGGGAGCGTCAGGCTATCAGGTGTGACAGCATGGGGTTTTTGGACCCTTCACTCATTTTGTTGCTCCCCTTCCCAATTCCTGGTAGGAAAGAGAGGCTTGAGCCCAATTACTTATCAAAGCAATGCGAGGAGTGGTTGTCAAATTAGCAGGAGAAAGGCGTGTTGGTCCCTTGTAGATGCTTCTATCAGAAATAACCTGGAGGTCTGTGAGAGACACTGCCACCCTCTTGCATGGCACCAGGCACAGGGCTCCCATAACCCCCCCATACCTGGGAATGCTGGGCATACGCACCACCAGCTGGCATCGTGCACAGTCTGCACTGCTCCCCCTCCTCCCTGGGGGGGACCGTGTCAGAGTTAGAGTTGGGGGTGGAGCAGGATCGGACCTCCACAAGTTCCATGGCGGAGGCACTGATTTAGAGCTGGTTTCTCAACAGTGAGCACATACCAGGAACCGTGGAACAAACATGCACCCTGCAGTTCACCAAGGTTAAAAGATACTGAGAGCCAAGGGGAAATTATTTATGAATTTAAAGAAAAGCCATCAATAACAAACAAAAATGAAGCTTAGGAGTGAAGGGGGAGGAAATGGTTGTTCATTTCAGCTAGCGACAGTGCTAGCATCATGGTTATGGAAGTTTCGGGGAGAAGGAAATGTTCTGCTGCAGTGGCTCCTCCTTGTTATCAAAACAAGCACCACATGTTATCTATCTCTGCGCAAAATTAGCTCTATCTCGGTATGTGGGTTGAGGGAGTACATTGCTGACGTAGACTGGGTTGGCAGGGCTGGTGGTAGCTCCGACGGGGCTGATGGTAGTGTAGACATGGCTGGTGGTAGTGTAGACAGGGCCAGTGGTAGTGTAGACAGGGCCAGTGCTAGTGTTGACGGGGCCAGTGGTAGCATTGGCGGGGCTGATGGTAGCATTGACAGGGCTGGTGGTAGCGTTGATGGGGCCGGTGGTAGCACTGGCTGGGTTGACACTGAATACGGTTGGAATCACTGTCATGTTCTGAAAGGCAAAGGACATGAGGCCATCATCTTCCTCTGCAGTGAACTGTAAAAATGGCTACAAAGTCTTCCCCTTCTTCTTTCTGTATCCTTGGGTAGACCCCCACCCCCATGTGGGGCTTGGTCATATGACTTTCTTCTGCCAAGGGGACGATAGTAAATGTGACACAAGTGGAGACCTGTAAAATGTTTGCCCACTGGGGCTTGCTCTCTCTTGTTGCTCTTTGGAACACTGGACATAGAAAAGCCTGGGCTGGCCTGCTAGATAACGAGAGACAAGTGGCCCAGTTGTCTCTGTTGACAGCCAGCTTGCCAAAGGCCAGACATGCAAGTGAGACCATCCAAGATCATTGCCAAGAGCCATGGGCAACTCACTACCAACTTCAGACTCATGGTGAGCCCAGCAGAGGTCAGCAGGCCCAGAGAATCATGAGCTAAATAAGTGGTTATTGTGTAAGCCATTAAGTCTTGGGGTTGTTTGATATACAGCAGAAGCTAATTGACACAGAAATTGGTAGTTAGAAGTGGTAACAGAAATCCAACACAGGCATTGGCTTTGGGACCGGGCAGCAGGTGGGGGCTGGAGAAGCCGTGACTAAGCCTCTGGCACAGGCTGGAAAAATGGCCATCTCACTGCTGCAAGAGGCTGGAAAAGGGGAGAGGAAACCGTCACAGCAGTCTGGGTAAATGGTTACCCGTGTTATGTAGTGGTGGAGCACTCTCCCATTTTGGAAGGCAAAAAAATCTATCTAATTACTTTTGCATTTGGCCAAGGAGATCATCAGGCAGAATAATGGGAATGTCACTTGGGTGCTCCTAGCTGCATATGATAAAGTACTGTAAGAGAGAGAGCAGATAAAGAAGGAATGATTTGGTTTTCCAGTAGAGGGAATATAAAAGGCCCAGGACTTGGTTAGTTAGAAAACAAGATTGTCTATTATTCCCAAGGTCCCCAACAGATAAATGATATTTGAAGTAAAACTAGGCTTGAGAACAAAGATCAAATCAAAGACGTGTCCATACAGCCCTTTGTCAAGACCTTTGAAGGCTATAAGGGAGTGCCTGTTAGACCCCGTCAGCTAGATAGAAAGGCTTCTAAGGATCTAATGGGCGTGGTCCCACAGAAGCCTGATCCCAAAATAGGTGTTGGCAGATTTAGAGAGAGGCATGTCTAGAACACAGTCTCAGGTGTGGCTTTTGTCGGACGGTGAGAGCTGTAATCTGATATATTAAACACCCTCAGAGTTTTTAAGGGAATTGTATCAACAAAAGGACTACCACTTTGGACCAAATATGACTGAAATTGCTCAAACTGCAAAAAGACCTTTGGGTCCCACTTTCTTACTACAGGAAGCAGATTGAGAGAACTACTCATCTTTTTCAAGATGGAAAAGAGGGGGCATTTCTTTCTTTCTTTCTTTTTTTTTTTCTTTTAGAGACAGGTTTTCTCTCTGTCACCCAGGCTGGAGTGCGGTGGTGTGATCATAGCTCACTGCAGCCTTGAATTCCTGGGCTCAAGTGATCCTCCCACCTCAGCCTCCCAAGAAGCTGGGACTACAGGTGTGTGCCACCATGCCCAGTTAATTTTTTTTTTTTTTTAAGAGATGGGGTCTCACAACATAGCCCAGGCTGGTCTTGAACTCCTGGCCTCAAGCAATCCTCCCACCTTGGCCTCCCAAAGTGCTAGGATTATAGGCATCAGCCACTGTACCCAGCCTGATGGGACATTTTTTCTGAGGGTGGAGACAAGACCAAACATGACTCTGGAGAACAATGGATTAGGGATCTGTCCCCCGCCACCAGGAAGCGGCAGAGAATAGTGGCATGGGCAGACTTTTCTAGAGAGCCCAATTGACCCATAATCAACAAACACTCCCTGCCCCCAGGGTAGGGCAATATTTGCCCCCTAGGATTTCAGAATTATTACGGAGCAGTGACTGTCCTGTGCTTCCTGTTCTTCCTCTTATTGAATGGGAGGGTGTATTACAGTTATCCTGTTTTTGTCTCACTAAAGTATGTTGGATATATGGAGCATTGAACTTTTGTTTTTAGTTCATAGGTTTCTAGATCAATAAGACCCATACCCACAAATCCTCAGTCACATCTACACCTGATTTGGATCCTGGACTTCAAGCCTGATGCCATAATTGGATGGGATGTTTGAGCATCCTGGGTTGGGGGTGAGCATGTTTTACATGTTGGACAAGTGTGAGTAATTTGTGGTTGGGGGGAAGACTGTCATGGACCAGAATACTGGCCACACATCCTCCTATTCATGAACCTTTGCTGGGTGACTTTGTAGCTCCTCTCATCAAGAGGTAGAGCTGTTTCTCCACTCATAGAATCTAGGTTTGGCCATGTGACTGGCTTTGGCCAGTGAGACAGTAGCAAATGTGATGCAAGCAGGGACTTAAAAGTGCTTGCCTGTAGGGGCTTGCCATGTCTTGCTACTCTCGTCCCAGCCCCTGTGAAGAAGTTCAGGACAGTGAACTGGAAGATGAGATGACACGTGGAGCAGAGATGAACTGTTCCACTGAGGCCCCTGCAGACCACCCAGCCCCAAGCCAACCTGCAGCGGGATGCAGATGCAAGAGTGAGTCCATCTGAGACCAGCAGAAGAGCTGCCCACTGGTAATAGCCCAAACTGATGATACTCAGAATCAACAGCTAAATAATTGGTTGCTGTTTTAAGTTGCTAAGTTTTGGGGTAGCTTGCTATGCAGCAAAACTTAACTGATATATCCTCTTTCAGACCTCACTTCTCCCGATCTCTGGCTACCTCTTGCTCCAGCCCCTCAGAGCACGCTCTGATTCCTGGAACAGAGCCCAAAACTTACCTCAAATTTCCTGTAGCACACAGCCTGGCACCCAAAATGCGAGACCATACATGTGAGGATGAACTCCAGGAGGGCGAAGGGGAGGAGACCACCAGAAATTGCCTTTACAGACACCTAGAGGCAGAGAGGATGGGAGAATTTTTGTCCTTGGGTTTGACTGTCTGGGTGACAGTCCACACCTGGAGGGGTCCTCTTAGGCAAGCACCGCACATCTCATCTGGAAGGCCCGAGACCCTTTCTGTGTGGGGCACCTTGGAGCAGGTCCTGGGGGCATCCCTCTCATGTGCCCTAGCCTTACCCGCTTAGTGCACACTGGCCTGACTTCCTGCTGCCAGCACCTGCATTTCTCTGTCTGAAGGCTCTCTCTGGCCTCTGGGGCACACTCTACTGTTTGCACAACAGACTCGAAATTCCAGGGAATTAATGCCCTTCGAGAGCAGCCCTCTATCCATGACTGTCAGGGTTTGGTGTCCATACCCTTGCTCCCTTACCCCTTAGGTTGGTGTTTGCTTCCTCTCCCAAATAAACTACTTGTCTCAGAGTTTGCTTCTGGGAGGAACCCAAACCAAGACACACCTCAACAAGCACGTTGGCAAGGTAACCCTGTGTGAGGGGCTGGGGATCCTCATCCTGGGTCAGCGGAGAGCCACCATCGAGGTCAGGGTCATCTGCTCTGCCAGCCTCCTGTGATCCTGTCTGGTGCTGCCCTTGGCAGCTTGTGAATGGGGGGCTCTGAGCTTCAGGGGCTTCTGCCAAGACAGAAGCCAAGGCAGGATTGAAGGGGCTCCACAGAGCTCAGTGTGCTCTGGGCCTGGGCCCCACCTGCAGTAGGGTGAAGGTTCACAGAGCTCCCTTCCTCATCCCGGCTGCACCCTTGCTGTCTGCAGCAGAGGGTGGGGAGTCCGGGGTTGGACCAATGCCTGTTGGAATCCAAAGCCCCTATGCTATACTACACTCATGTGCTCCTTGATGACAGGGGTCCATATTGCCAAATGACCACTTTTAGGATTTGTAACTGTTGCTGCTCTTGATTCCCCACAACCACAATCCACCCCTTATTGAGACACTTGGTTGCATCATGTGGGACTCCAGAGGCTAGCGCCTTGCCTGGGTTTGCGGTTTGCTGCCGTATCCTCTAGATCCCAAGTTGTACCAGGTGGATCTGACTTCTTCCCAGGGCCTGCAGGGAGCTCTCCCCTTAGGGATAGCCCTCACCCCTGTAGACAGGTTTAAGACCCTGTGCCCTGCCAGCCTTCCCTGGCCTGCTTGGTTAGTCCTGAGGAAGAACCAGGTTGCAGCTAACTGTGGAACGAGTTACTCTGATCTTGTTCTTCAGGCCTCCTCACGTCCTGGGTCAGTGTTCCAGATGCCCTTCCCATCTTTCCCTGCGTGCTGCCTGATGTCCAGCTGCATCGCTTTGCCTGAGGGCTTCCATTAGCCGCAGGAGACTCCTTTGCCCATAAACACCGCAGACTGGAAGCGCTGGGGAGTTGATGCCCCTTGGGGGAATTTTCAATCAATGACTGAGAGAGTTGGTGGATAAATACCCCAGCTCCCTTGCCCCAGGAGAGGGCGTAGCTAAGGTGCCTATTATTCACTGTCTGCCAGGGCCCCAGCAGGATGAAGCTCCTGCAGTAACTTGCTTGATAACATCCTTTATCATGTATCCTTCACCCCTTGTTTGCCTTGCTTCTTCCCTCCTCTGCTGGGTCCTAGGATAACCTCTGAAATACATGACTTGCACCTGAATCCTTGTCTCTGCACCTGCTTTTGGGGGGGCTCAGAATAAGACAAGAACCTAGCACCAGCACCTCCTGTTTGTGTGAAAGGCTGTTCCTCGACAGTTTCCTGGGGGTGAGTGATCTTGTGAATTTGATCACCTACCTGCTGACCTAGGCACCTGCTGCCTCCAAGCAGGAAAGAGAATAGATTTGAGGAGGGGTCGCATGGCTTCAGCTCTCTGAGCCTTGGTGTCCTCACTGAGAAATGGAGTTTACCGTGGCTGCCTTGGAGTTCACAGGGTTTTGGTGAGGGTTAAATAATTTATGGACACAGTGGTTGTCATACGAGGACGGAATTCTGCTGCACTTCCTTCTTGCTCTGGAAACAACCTTGTAAGCCCTCCCAGTCCCTTGCAAGCATGGGGCCCTGGCAGCAGGATGCTCACCGGCAGGGAGAGAAACAGATCACTAATGAGGATGAGGATCCCAGTCAGGGCAAAGACCGCACTGACGATGTTCATGACGATGCTGCTATTCACCTGGAGGAGACACAGGGAGAGGAAATGGTGAGCAGAGTCTGCAGCTGGCTTGTGAGGACCTTGGGACGTCGGAGAAGAGAGAAACCAGGGCAGAAAAGAGATGGTCAGGTGGGGTGGACAAGCCAGGGTAGTGAGGTGAACACTATATTTTTATCAACGTGCAGGAAGGAACTGGATTCGTTTGGGGAAAATACCTTGCTAAGCAGCAGAGGGGTAAGAAATGAGATTCAGAAGGGTTGCATCGGAAAGAGAAAAGGCAAGGATGCCAAACTGCTCTGCAGAAGAAACGAGCAGGGATTCCAGGCTTGCCTTGAGAACAGGCAGTGGGACAGGCTTGGTCCCCATGGTGGTGGGCTGGGCCTGGGCCGGCAGGATTGGCTGGGGAAGGTTTCCAGAACCGGAATATCTAATATTCAGTTTTAAGGGATCTGCTGCTCAGTGTTGAGAGGCTGAAATCATCCAATTATTGACTCTCCATGTCCTATTCAAGCTACTTCTCTTTAGGGGCTTATGGGGCAGAAGACGGGGGATTATGAAGAAGAAGGGATCATGCCCCCCACTTGGGCTGAGGCCAGGGCAGCTGTAAGACACAGAGTGAGACCGAAGTTGAACATCAGAGCAAAAGAGGGCTTAGGAGACCCCCAGAAATTGGCTGACAGCTGGGAGAGGGTATTGGACTTCCCAGAGGACGTGGAACAGGGCTTGACCCAGTCTTGTTCAGACATTAGGGGCAGTGTGAGCTGAGCTGATGTTGGGGTACCTGGAGGTTTCTGCTCCTACCAAGGGGGGCGAAGTAAGGCAGACTGGGGGGCCGCAGACATTTGCCTTGCAGACTGGGGATTGGTCATTGGGAACCCCTAACCCTGTCAGACAACCCAGGCCCTGGCTGACCCATGACTTTCCAGTGAAAAGGCAGAAGAGAGACAAGAAGCCATGCAGAGATGGTGGAGAGAGGGAAGGAAGACTTGAGAAGGGAGGGGATGACAGCAGGGCCACCACGGAGCTCAAAATCTACCCCAGAGCTTCTTAGAGGCTGCAGCAAAAACCAAAACGTGAACACATACTTTGCAAGATGTTGACACAGAGAATGACATTCCAAAGGTGTGAGGGAACTCTGGACCCTGTGCCCTTTGTTGGGACTCTAAATTGTTCAAGGCAAACGTTCCTCTCACTTTTCTAGGTCCAGCCAAAGAGGAGCGTGAGAAATACCTTAAAGAGGTAGCTGAAATGTACACACATTTCTGTGTGGCCCAGGCCTGGCTTTCTGCTTAATTCAGAGCACCCGTAAAGCCATTGAGCTGTGAATACTCATGAGTTTCCCAAAGGAAACTAAGTTTTTGAGTAGCAAAATGCAATAGGTAAAAAAAGAACAGCTTCGGAGGCAGAGAGCTCTGGGTTCAAATCCTGGCTCTGCCATGCACTCACTGTGTGATCTTGGGCAAGCCACCTGACCTCTCTCTTCCTCAATGTTCTCATTCAAAATGAGGGTAATAGAACTTCATAGAGTTGCGGGGATTGAATGGAATAAAGTATATAGAAGCACTGAGCTCAGGGCCAGGGCCAGGCCACACGGCTACCTCTTTTCTCATGTTTGGTAGAGAGTCACATTCTAACATTCAGGGACCATGAAAGATGACATTGTGACTCACCACACAAGGGCTGTGGTCCTTTTCAGCCCATACTGAGAGGGATCCAGATGCAATAAACTACATAGACATAAAAAAAAAAAAGAGTGACCAATTGTACAGTATGTTAAAAAAGACAACCATCCATTCAGAGACACATTTCTCAATCTTTAAGTTCTATACACTTTGTTTCACAAAATGTGCCAATATGTTTACATCCTCTCAACATTTTTACCATCCCAATAGTTAGGCACCAAATATACTAAATACTATGATACTCCAACTCCCGTGTGTCTAGGCTAACACCTTCCTTCCCCCTAAAAACCTGATTTTTGTTCCAGGATGCTGTAAGTCCCACTATTATTATTTTTGACTGATTCCCCTTGAGCCCATTGCCTGGGCATATCATTGCCAGACTTAGTTATTGCTGAGCAGGCCTCACACTGCCCTATCCTCCACTGTGATCTCGGAAAACCAGGGCCGGGGTAGTGTGGTGGGTAGAGCCTTGGGGCTGGGAGGTAGGAGACCCGGGCCCCTGCTGTACTTTTGCTGCTTGCTGTGGTCCTGGACCCAGCCTGAGGGTCCTAACTAGCACTTGATGCTGCGAGGCGGGTGATGGGCATATGAACACCAGAGGTGGTAAGAACTCGGTCCTGTTATGAGAGCCCTGAGCTGAGGGGTCTGGGCTCAAGACCTTCCTCTAGCACTTTTTGGCTATGAGGATGTGGTGTTGTCATCTAACCTCTCTGACCTCAGTCTCCTCATCTGGCAAATAGGCATAGATAATGATGCCTGCCCTCTCTACCTGCAAGTGTGCCATACAATTCAAGTGGGAGAATAAGGGTGGAATTTTCAATGGGGGGGACAGGGACACTCAGGGGCCTTGCTAGCTCTCTTGAGCTACCCCTCAAAGGAACTCACTTCGTCTGTCATTGCAGGAGCCTAGATGGCAGTAAGGCTTGGGCAGAAAGGGCAGATTTGGGACTTGCTGGGAAGCTACCACGGGGATCTTGGCAGAGGATGGGAGCAGGAGGCTGCCATGATGATCACACCACGTGCTACGGCTCTCAGCCCTCCAGCTGTGACACTTTCCCCACAGATGGGACTTGACTGTGTTCAAGGTGTCTCCCCAAGGGACAGGTGTTCCTGTCACTATTGTGTAGGAAAAACAATGGACTTGGGCTCTAAGCCCAGAACAAGGTCACCAGGGTGATAAGCTAGTTTAAGATCCGGCCAACACAATGTTACATTTTAAGGGCAATATTGAAAACTCCAAGTTTGTAGTTAAGGAAGAGCATATTTTATTGACCTAATCTGAATTTATCTTACTGTGAATTTATGTTAATCCTCCTAGGGCAGAATATTTGACATCTTTTACATCTTTTTACTTAACCCAGTATGTAGCAATCAAATAGGTTTGTCAAATGAACTTAAAAAATGTCAGGTCTTAAAATAACAAAATGGATTAAGGCAATTATTTGACATATCTGGTGATCTTGTGACAACGCTGGAGATCTAAGACCTCAAAGGCCCCTTACAGCTAAGATTAATCTAGGGTAAGTCTGGAAAGCCACCTGTCCAGGCACAGCTGTCATGCTTTCTAGCCAGGTGATCTCTCTGAATTACTACTGAAGCTGCTTCAACCTCCTCATCTATAAAATGATAAAAGTACTAGTTCCTGTTTGTATTACTTTTTGTAGGAGTCATTGAGATGCTGTATGAGAAATATTTGTAAATGGTGAGGTGCTCTAAAAACGTGCATTGTGACTGATCTGTCCATTTGCAAGAGAGCTTTGAAGTGGATGATCTGAAATCCTAAAAATTATAACCTAATCCCAGATGGTTGAGTCCAGAGGACTAAAACCTAAAACTTAGCTGAAATGTAAGAATGCAGGAAGGGGTACTAGCCAGTACAATAAAACAAGGAAATGAAAAACAGAAGGATTAAAAGGGAAGAAACAACAAGGTTATTTTTAGTAGATGATGTGATAGTTTACACGGAAATTCCAAAAGATCCTACAAGCAAATCACTAGAATTAAGAAGATAAAGTTTGACGGTTTAATTAGATATAAGATCAATATGCAAAAGTCAATTGAGTTTTCATACACCAGCAGTGAGCAGTTTGAAAACAATTTTAAAATATATTTGCACAAGCAAGAAAAATAAAAAAATTTAGGGAAGAATCTAAAAAAAGATATGTAAGTTTTTATGGAGGAGTTGATCAAATTTTGTTGAGAGACATTAAAGTAGACCTTCAATAGAGTGATATGCCATATTTGTGGATCAGAAAAATCAATCTCATAAAGATGTGAATTCTTCCTAAATTGACATGTTGATTCAGAATAAGTTCAGTCAAAATCTCAATAGGTTTTTTTATGGGATGTGAAATTTAGATGGGTGATGAAAGGCCAAGGTTAGTTTAGACACTCCTGAATGACAAGTAAAGAATTAGAGGAAATTCTAGATACCAAGATTTGCTATAAAGACATAGCATTTAATACAGTGTAACACATAGTGGTGGGGACAGAGAAGGAGACACATGGAACAGAATAGAGGTCTCAGAAACAGATTCACACATCTACAGATAGCTGACATGCGACCGTTGGCTTTGTAGGTAAGCGGAGAAAGGGCAGATCAGTCAATAAATGATACTGGGACAATTGCTTATTCACAGAGAAAAAAACTAAAATTGGACTTTCACTTCATAATATAAACAGAATCAATCCCTTTTAGATTAAATATAAAAGGAAAACTTTAAAAATTTTAGAAGAAAATATAGAAGAATCTTGAAAAGGAAAAGATTTCTTAAGCAAGACACAAAAAAGATAAACCATAAAAGTTTTGACAAATTAGACTACATTAAAATGATGATTTTTTTTTGTTGATCAAAAATTCAAAAGATACCAAAAAGAAAGTAAAAGGACAAACCAAAAAATTGGAAGAAGATACTTGCAGCACATAACTAACAAAGGAGAAACATGAATTATTTATGAAGAACCCCAATGAATCAAATCGAAAAAGACAAGGAACCTGATAGACAAGTGAGCAAAGCAATGAATGGGCATTTGATAGAAGAGAAAGCAGAATGATCAATGAATACGTGACAGGATGCTCAACTCATTGGCAATCAGAGATGCAAATTCAGATCACAGTGTCCCACCCACCCGATTAACAGATGTTTTAAAGTTGGATAATATCAGATCTGAGGCAGGCTGTGGAGCAGTAAGAGCTCTTGCTGCTGATGAAAATGTTGATTTCTATGACCTCTTTGGAGGGCAGTTGACTCTACCTAGCACAGCTGAACTGTACAAATCCCATACCCAGCCATGCTACTCTTAGTAGCAGTCTAAAGAAGTACTTCTCAGACTTTAATGTATACAAGAATCCCCTGGAGATCTTGTTAAAATTCAGCTTCAGTAGGAAAGATTCTGCATTTCTAACAAGCTCTCAGGTGATGCTGCTGGTCCAAGGACCACACTTTGAGTAGCAAGGGTTGGTCAACTTGTGCTTCTCTACCCTTTTCACAGATATATTTCCTTACAGCAGCCCTCCGAGAAGCTCCAGGGAAGTCTCCATGCAGTCAGATGCAACTGACAGGGGAATTCTGGTTTCCTCAAGCCCCATCTGGCTGTGGCATGGTATCTCAGGGCACACCTAGAACCACTCACAGCTAGCATGGGTGGTCCTGCCCACATGCTCTAGGAAGCACACACAAGTAGTCACAGTAGCATAGCTTGTATTGCACAAAACCGCAGGCAATCTAAATGTTGGTCAACAGGAGAATGGATAAATAAATTATAGGGTGGTACTACACGTTAGTCAAAACAAATGAACTATAGCTGCTTGCAACACGATGAATCTCCCAAATAAAATGTCCAGTGGGGGAAAAAGCTCGCAGCATATAGATGCAGCGTGATTCCACTTATATGGGTTTGCAAATGGGCACAACCAAGCCACTTACTGTTTAGTGTTGTATGTGGTTGGGCTATAAAGAAAAACAAGGCAATGATGAACACAAACTTGAAAATAGTGGTTACCTCTGGGCGCAGGGAGGGGATGCTCTCAGGGAATTTATTAATATAGCTGTGGGTGATGCTTTGTTTTTGAAGTTAGGTGGTGGACACTAGGTGTTCATTTTTTTAAAACTTAATTTTTTATTATTTTTAATTGCAGTAAAATACACACAGCATAAAACTTACTATTTACCTTCAGGTGTACAGTTCACTGGCACCAAGCAAATTCACACTGTTGTGCAATACCACCACCATCCACCTCCAGAATTCCTTTCGTTGTCCCGAACTGAAACTCTGTCGCCATTAAACACTAACTCCCCGCTACCCACTTTCCCCAACCCCTGGGAAAACCACCATGCTACTTTCTGTCTCTGTGAATTTGACTATTCTAGGTACCTCATCTAAGTGGAATCATACACGTGGGTGTTCATTTTATTATTATTTAAACTCTACAACATTATACACGCTCAGTGGTGTGCCAGTGAACATTTAACATCCACCTTGTGAGTGGGCAGGGATGCTCCTGATTTGGAGCATTTGTTGATTTTCATGGTGAATATATACCCAATACGGCCAGTTTCCTGCTACCAAATGGTTTGAAAACCATTTTACATGATTCCTGAAAATTTTACAATTAGCTCTCATGAGTGGTAGGTAGATGCTGTCTCTAGCACACAAATTTATGTACTCTGAGTTACATACGTGCTATTTCATAAAAAGGGAACTTGGAGAGAGTGGAATAGTTAGATCACAGGGTAATGAAAGTTTGCAGCCAATAGTTCCTTATAGGCTGGGCACAGGGTGTTGCTGGGGCACGGGGTGGGGGTTGGATCCTTGACCCTTTGCTGCACCTACAGAGTTAGGTGGCTGGCTCTAGGCTATGGGGTCATATTATCGGGAATGGGATCCCACACTCCTTCTTCCTCTGCTTTCTCCTTGTCCCCAGCGGGTGACCCAGGGAGGAGACCACATGTCCTTGTACTCACGGATAGTCCTCCCCAGAGCGGGTACCCTGACAACCCAGTCACAGATAGACTGTAGTACAGCGAAGGGTTGATTCCGGAGAAAATATGTGTCAGACCGATGAGGATCTGGATGGCCTGCGGGGAGAACAGTCACTGTGAGAGGACAGAAGTGGGGGCCTGCAGGCTATGCAGCCGCACTCTGCAGCCCCGGCTGCACCCCAGAATCTCCCCAGGTATGCTTGGTGTTGGGACTCCCCCCAGACCAACTGGATCAAAATCTCTGGGGGTGGGGTCCATGTCTAGGTCTTTTCTTAAGGCTCCATAGGTGATGCTAATGTGCACTCAGGGTTGAGAACCACAGGCGTATAGAAGAGGGAAGACTGTTTAGCATAGAGGAAGAAAGAAACATCTTCCCTTCAAACTGATCCCATAGACGTGCACAGGTAGGCCAAGCTGGGGCCCCAAGCCCAGGCTTTGACAGCAAAACACCTGGGCTTGTGTCCCGGCTGTGGCACTGGCCAGCTGTGTGGCCTCGGGCAAACACCCTCTCTGTGTTGGAGTTTCCTTCTTTGCAAGATGGGGATCATAGCGCCTGGCTTGCAGGGTTGTTGTAGAGATCAGAAGTGTGCGTGAAGCTTGTAGACCAGTTCCTGGTATGTGGTAGGAGTTTCAGTGCCCTCCACTTGCCCATGCCCCGCGTTCTCTTTTCAGCCTTCCCTACAATGCGTCCACAATTCCCCTTTGCAATGGACACACTGGGGGATCCTCTGTGCTTTTCCTCCACTGTTGCCTTTGTCTCAAATCTACTGGCTTTATTCTCATCCTGCTGAAGTCCTATTTTTCCCTTAAGGATCAGCTAATCCTATCTGGGGCTCCTACAGCGTTTGCTATCCCTGAGAACTTGGGGCTGGCATTTGGCTTCTCTGGGCCTCAGTTTCTTCAGGGGTCAGATGACCAGAGTAGAGCAGATGCTTTCAGCTCTCCTGCTCTGTGAGTCCATGAGTTGGTGACAGACCTGGATTTCGCATGAACATCCCTTCCTAAGACAGCGTGCTTGATTTTGTCTGCAGGGCCACCTTCTCTGTGTCCTCAGAGGTGGGTATAGTTTCCTCCCCAAGATGCAATTGTAATTAACTGAAGATAGTCTACATTTTTGGATTTTCATTGTGTTTGACTGGGCTCCTCAGGCATTTGCTCTGACTTAAAATAATTGTTTTGAGAAATTTTCAAATCTTTCCAAAATGCTTTAAAATAATTGGGAGCCAAAGTTAACAAGCATTTACTCAGTATTATTAATAAAGATAGTAATCATAATACAAAATTACAATACAAAATTACTATGTAATATCACATACTTATCTTTACCTTTTGTAGGACTTCCATACACATTTATAATCTCCCTTGATGCTTGTGACCAGGATTTCTGTTCCTGACATTGTTTTATAGAATTTACTCTAAGATATGATTTTGATAAGTTTGGGATGCAAACAATGCCTTGTTCTTTGTACAATTTACTTGTCTATCCCTGAAGGATCACAAGGAGGGATAGGTTGGGGTGTTTGTAAGTGTGCCCCATTCCCTGGGGCATACTGTTCTCTTTCTCCTGCCTTCAGGAAGGGGGTCTGTAACCTCTCAAGGAAGCTGGTCAACTTGAACTCTTTGGACCCATAACAACTTGTGTCTTATGGCTACTGCCAGAAGGTATTATGATTATGACAGCTGCCATGAAACAAAGACCCTCCTTGGTCTTCAAGGATGGTGCCTTGGCCACTCCTTGCAGAGTGCCTGCAATGGTGAATGGGTGGGTGCATGTGGATCCAGCACCTGTTACATGCCAGTCCCAAAAGCTAGGAGTTGGCCAGGTGTCTGGTGGGGCACAGGACTGATCTGGTTTCTGCCTCAAAACTAGAATTGAATTGAGCTTTGTGAGATGCCAAATAAAACTGGAGGAGGTAGGAGCTCCCTTGGTTGAAGAAGAAATCACAGAACCTCAGAGCTAGAAGCTAGAAGGAATTTAAGAAAGCAGCTTGCTAGAGCTTCTCACTCTAAAGATGAGGAAATTGAGGCCCAGACAGGGGAAGGGATGTTCTCGAGGCCATTCAGCAAGCCTAGCTGGCCCTGGATTGTGTGCCTTGCAGGTCGATGGTCCTTTTAGTGAAAGTGTTGTTGACCTGTGCTTCTGACAGCAAGGCGGGGGAGGCTTCAGGGAGGGGTTGGCAGCCTCGGGGCTGTGCCGGGCCCAGCCTCCAGACACTGCTGCCCCTCCTTTTATCCTTTGTCTTCCCAATCTGTTCTCTTCCTCACCTAAAAGTGCGAGAGGTGGCTTATGAAATGACCCACACTGGAGAAAAGAAGAAACCACACTCACCCCTAATGTTCTGACCTCGTCATTTATGAATTTCTTGGGATCAAATACAGGAAATGATCCAAATGACATGTTCCATTGGAACTGGTTTGACATGTGTGCTGGCCCAGGGATAACGTTCGGAGGATCCTGAGGACATCCAGGTAGGGTCTGGAGGTTCGTTGTTCCCTGTGTGTATTGGATCACTCCGGGGGGATGCTGCAAACTGGCCATTCCCACTGGATTCTGGTTCACCATGAGTGGGCTCTGCAGGTTTGCTCTTCCTGTATCACACTGGAGCACTGTTGCTGAGGTTGGGTAAGTGGTCACCCCCAAAGGCTGCTTGTGGCTTTCAGAGGCCACAGAGTCCCCGGGCTGGATGACACGGACGTTACCAGGAGCAACGATGCCAGGCGCATTGTTGGCTCCAACCACCTGTTCAGTCATGGTGTACAACTGCTGAAAAACACATAAGAATGTCCATTTCCTCCTCCTCTGAATAGTCCATCTTACCTCATTCTTATCTTTAGTTTCATCTTCATTAAAATAAAAACCACCTACCATGGTACTATACAAGATAAGCTTCTTGCCTTCCTTGTTGTCCATGTCCTTGAGACATGCTGTTTTCTTCTTATGGGTTTGGATTTGCAAGACTAGGTTTCCTGAGGCTACTTAACCTCCTTGAAGAGCCTTTGTTTACTATCTGGGTAGTGGCTTTGTTTAGGCCCCTGCAGCTGGTATTTCAATCTGCCTAAATTTGCTGAATGGGCGCAGACCACCTCTCCACTCTGCTCCCTGCCCTGGCCACAGCTGATCGGTCTGGGGCTGGACAACTGACCCCAGGTGGGCTGGTAGTTTTTTCTCCTGGGAATTTGGAATTGGACCCAAGGACTATTGTGGGATGGGAGGCTATGTAGAGCTGGAGGGGTCGCATTTATGTTATGTGCAGGTGGAGCAGAGAAAACCAGTTAAAAGGGTCAAAGGAATAAGGCTGACAAGAGTGGGGGACGAGAGAGAAAAAGGGGAGGAGAGGGAAAGGGAGGGGGCAGGAGGAGAGAAAGGGACAGTGGGGGGGGGGAGACAGGACCACCTTGGTTCTTGATGCTGTTTTGATTCTTGGTTCCAGGTTCTCATTAGCCCTGGCTGCACTGCTGCCCGTGAAGTCTATAACTAGTTAACCAGTTTATGGGTTTAATTTAATTAAGCTAGTTTGTGTATGACTTTTCAACATTAATTGGTTCCAGAGAGAGAAGAGACTCACCAACTGTCTTTCCCAGGTTACGCAGGTGCCCCTGATGTCCCAGGGGGACCATGTACCAAGTGGACTGGGAACGACCTTCCTTTTTGATCTCTTCATGAGTCTTGTCCATGCTGGTGTTGGGATTAGGACCAGTAGGAGTTTTGCTGAATTCTGTTTGTTTGTGTTTAAACCATTATGGTTCAAGGTACTGGAGATTATGATAGTGATGAAGCCCTTAAGAGCATGTAGATTCTACTGAACATTAATCCTGAACATCAGAGAGCATTGATAAGGGAATCACTTGGCATAAGGCCTGGGAAGTGGTCCTGATTTGGCCTCTGATAAGCTGGACCTAGAGAATTTCTTAATTTTTCTATGTTGTTGAGCAAGTATGCAAGGGAGGAGGTAGGCACGTAGCCTCCTCAGAACACTGAAGACATTGTTAGGTGGAAAGAGATCCCATTCAGATGAAAGAAAAGATCACTTGTTAATTGTTACAGCTGGTGGTCTTATCTTTCCACCTAAATTATACTTACCGGCAGGAAACCAAACCCTACGGCACAAAATAACATGTACTGGATTCCAGAAGGGTGCTGTCAGGAGGGTCTCTGCCCCTGCTAAATCACAGGTATAAAGTGGATCCATCACATTGCCCGCACTGTCCCACTTGCTTCCAGAGTGAGAGAAACACTCGGAACTGTCCACAGCCAACTTGGGTTTGGTGCTGGTGGATGCATCGGTACCATTTAACATTAATCATCTAGAAAATAAACTCAAAGGCAAGACAGCATCAGGGCTGAGAGATCAGACAGCCCTAAGTCCGTTTCTCAGGTCCTTCTAGTTGTACGACCTTGACCAAGTTGCTTAAGCTCTCAGTTTCCTATCTATAGAAGGTGGATAATGATAGCACCTTCCCCAAATGGTGTTTGGCAGATTAAGTGAGGAAACTCATACAGAGCCTGGCACAGAGGAAACAGTTAACATTTGTTCTTTGTTGAATGGTAGAGACCATGCATAAGAGAAGGGCCATTGCTTTGAACATTTTTCCTAGCTGACCCCAACTATTTTGTTTGTAGTACTAACAGCAATGGATCTCAAAGTGTGGTCTCTGGACCAGCAGTATCGGAAAGGCAAATTCTTGGTTCCCCTCCCCAGACCTACTGAATCAGAAATTCCAGGGGTGGGAGTTTTAACCTGCTCTCCAGGTGATTCTGATGCTGCTAAACTTTGAGGGCCACTGCGGTGCAGAAATGCCCTACACTTCTCCTTGGTGGTTTCACTTTCCTTTCCTTGGATCCCAACAGTTAAAAATATTGGCTATACAGAACTTCAGGAAATTCCTAGCTTTTTCTTTGCTTTAAAATCTAGCTGGTCTCTAAGGCCCCTTTCTACTCTACTCTTCCATGAGAAAAACAACTGTCATTGATCTGTCACCTGACAGTGAAGGCATTCACCCAGGTCTTCTCACACATTTTGATCCTACCACATCTCTGCAAAGTAGGGAGACTGAGGCTCTGAAGGTGGAATCACTTGCCTATGATTATGCAAATCACAGTGGTAGATCTGAAACTCAGGTTTATTTTCCTGACTGCTGTTTGCATTTCATTGTGTTTTCATTTCCCAGAAGGAATGTTCTATCTGCTAGGTGACATAAATGGCAGAATGTTCAGCAGTGTAAACTGAGACTGTGGCAGGTGGCAGGAGTCACCTCTGCCTTAGACCTTGAGCATTCCTTGCTTTCTCAGAGGAACAGCAGGTCTCCCAGGGGGTGATTTACAACAAGAGCTACAGAGACCATGGATGTTCATGCCTCACAGCAAAGTAGATACAAGGCAATTCCTTCAGTGATATATTATTATTATTTTTTCAGTGATGTATTATTGTCATTGCCATGACCATTTTGCAGAAAGAGGAACTGAGGCTCAGAGAGGTTAAGCAACTTGACCGTAGTCACACAGCTAGGAAATGCTGAAGCTGAGATTTGAATTGTGAGAATCGAAAGTCTGTCTGCCTTCAATTTACATAATAAATGCTGTGCTAAATGTTACATTCTGCTTCATGACACAAAAAATGGCTTATTTCTATCTTCCTTTTTCCAGAGCAGGCTTCCTTCTTCTGTGTGTGAAAAACAATACAACTGTAGACCCAACAATTGGCACAGACAGCTGGACTCTGTGATGGATGCTCCTGAGACCCCTTCTGTTCTACCTCCTATCAGGAAAATGTCAGCAACAAAGAAAGTGGTTTGGTCGGAAGACCTACCAGTTGTAGGTTGAGGTCCTAAATAAACCTGACCACAGCATGCCTATCGCTGGATTCAGGGAAAGCATGAGACAGAAGATGCCCTCCAGAGTTTCCAGCCATCTATGTTAAGATTGCTGTGTCCACACAGAAACGTGAGCTAGTTTCAGGAACCTGTTCTGACTCTTCAGTTACCTCCCAGCTGGCCAAACTCTGCATTTTCAAGGATGGATTGCTGCAAGCCTCATCTTGCTGGAGTGCACTAGTCTATATACGGACACCTGACTCCTTGCTGTTCCCAAGAGACACTTCCCAAGTTCTACCTAGGTCCCACATCTCCTGGGGTGATCTAGTCCCTGTCAGTCTTGCAGAGGAATCACAGAAGTCTTACCTTGTAGTTCTGGCAAGCCTCTGGATGTTCTTTCTTTAGGCTCTGTGGGTTTCTGCAACCTGGTCTAGAAATTCCCAATGAGGGAACAAAAATTAGGTTTCTCTTTCAAGGGCCAAAGTCCACAGTTTCATTTAGAGTTAATGAGTTTATTATTTGGCTTCCACGCTGAGCTTATTTGCCCTTCAGAATATTTATGGCCCTGGTTAAATAGGATTTTACTGGAACTTCTTCCAAAGTCTCTCGTTGAGAAAGCAAGAAACCCAGAAGTGGGACATTAAGATTTCATGCACAAAACAGATTGCACTTATTAAGCAATTAATGAGACTTATTATTTGGTGTGTGCTGGATAGCATACTCGGATACAAGGTGCTCTAGAATTTACAATGAATTGGCAAGACAGAATATAACCATTGTATAATTTTAGTACAAATATGGCTAGTGACAAACAAATACACTATCAGTGATGACGTAGTTGGGAGAGGTGTCATAGAGCTGGGCTGGTCCTGGGAGGTTTGTGGAGTGGCCAGAAATTGAAGTGGACATCCACTCAGGCTGAACACCGAAAGGAGGGTTGGATTCAAGCTGCACAGAAGGCACAGCATATTCCAGAACAGTGTGGGCCAGAGGCATAGGGCACGTCCATATGTAACCCACCCTTCACCCATCCGTGAAGACTTCCTTGAACTTTCCATTGAAAAAAATCTCTTTGAAACCCAAATGTCTCAAATGTGAGCTGTCGGGGGTTGGGTGGAGGACATGTGTGTGCCCAGTTCTCCCAGCCTTACAGGATCACCCTTTCCTTTAGTTTCTCAGGGACCATTTAACGCCCTCATCCTACACATAGTGGCCCCACTCCCAGTAACTTGGAGGAAATTTGGTTGTGAATTATGTTTTTCTCAGTCACGTCTTGCTCCAATTTCCTGGTTCCTGTACATTGCCGCCTCGCTCACATCTTAGCTGTTATAGCTGTTTGTCCACCCAACGTGGACTCAGTCATGGAACATAACTCCCGCTATGGGTTGGAATGGGTCCCTCGCCGAAAAGATATGCTGGAGTCCCAACCCCTTATCCAGTACCTCAGATGGAATCTTATTTGGAGATAGGATCATTACAAAGGTAATTAAGTTAAAATGGGGTTATTAGGATGGGCCCTAATCCAATAAAAAGGGGGAAATTTTGGGCACAGAAACATGAACACAGGGAGAGCGCCGTGATGCGGCTACAAGCCAAGGAGTGCCAAAGCTTGCCACAAACCACGAGAAGCTGGGAGGGGGCATGGAACAGACTCTCCATCACAGCCCTCACGGAGACCCAACCCTGCCCACACCTCCATGTCACACTTGCAGCGTCCAGAACTGTGAGACAATTAATTAAATCTATAAGCCACTCAGTTTGTGGCACTTTGTTATGGCAGCCCTAGAAAACTAACAAAGCTCCCTGCCTTGATTTTCCTAAAACTTTGCTCACACAAAGCAATTCTGTGTAGCAGAATTTTACTAAAAGCGGGCGTCATAGGTGTTGGTAAAGGTGGCAGTAGAGCAAAGCAGAGGAATTAACTGAAAATTGAGTATTGGAAGTCTCTGATCTTAGCCCCTTGCTGGTTCCTGCCGCAGAGAGCTCACGCCTGGCCCCGTCTGCTCCTGGACCCTGGCCCTCCTCCACATTCCTAGGCCCCTTCCCCTGTCCCCTCACTTTTGTTTCCTTCCTATTCTACAGCTTCCTCCTTGGCCCCAGCAGAGACACCCCCTTCCCTCCCCCATCTATAGATTCTTCCCACATTATTATGCACAACACTCAGCTCTCTCTGTTTTACTCTCCCCATCCTGGCCATTCCTTGGGGTGGGAGGAGGGCTTTGTTTTCCATACTCCAAAAGATCCAAAGACAGTTTTCCTTTCCGCTAAGGACATCTGCTGCCACTTGAAAAAAATAAATGCTTGCTCCCTTTGCAGCATCCTTTTCCAAACTCCCCTAGCATTTTATTTGAACCGCCCTTGTGCCCTTGCATTACTGTTATCTGTGCATGTGTATATCCTTCCTTATGTGTCTCTGAGCCCCTAAGGGGTGGGATCCAGGTTCTTATCTGCAGAGGCAGGTTCTTGGTGTTTGATGAGCAAGTGAATAGATGCCTGAAGTTGGGGAGCTCAAGGCAGGTGCCACCGACAGACGGGCTGGAGGGCTGGGATTTGGACATTGTGGGAAGAGGCAGTGAAGTGGGAACAGGCCTAGGATGCTGTGGCCAGGAATTTAACCCTATTCCCTCAGTGCTGGGGGCTCTCGCAGGGCTTTGAGAAGGGGAATTTTCACTTGAAAGCTCACATTTTTATCATTGGTAACAAAAATTGTCGATTGCCTTTTTTGAAGCGACATGCTTATTTTGTTCATTTTCAAGAAAATACCTGCCAGATACCTAAGTCTGAATAACCATAGTTTACCTGTCAGTCATTCTTTCCAATAAAAGTGGTATTGCGTGAAAAAATGGTGAGTTCGGCTGGAAAATCACACAACTGCACAAGTGCTTTTTCTTAGGCCCACCATCATATTTCAATATGCAGCAGAAGTGCTTTGTAAGTACGCCTCATTCCATCACACAGAGTATTAAAAAGATGAGTACTTAAGAGTCAAGATTTACTACAACAAATAATTTTTAATGCTTCATCAAGGATATTCCTAAGTGAAACTGGCATTTCTCCCTGCACATGAGTGGTGGTGAAGAGTATAATGACTACTAAGTATAGTTTAGTGGCAATGCCTTGATTCTTACTCAAGTGCCAGCAGTTTTACCCACCATTGCTTTTATACCATCAGTGCAAATGTCAACACATGGAAAAAAGCAAATAGTGTCTTAGTATTATTATGAAAATAGTTTTGATCTGTGGCTCTCCTAATAGGTCAAGGACCCTTGGGTGTTCTGTGGACCACACTTTGGAAGTTCTGGTGTAGACACAGGTACTTCCCCCTATAAAATAATTGGTTATATTGGGAGCCCAACACATCTGCTTGGTACCAGCGGAAGGTGGTGCAGCTCTCTTCTTGTAGCACAGAAGGTCAGGTGGCTCTTTAAATAGCCATCTCTTTGGTTCATTATAATACTTCTCCACTTAATCAAAAATGTTTTTCATACATCTCTTTGGGGACTGCTTCAACATACAAAGTTTGTTCTTGAGCTTCTAAGCTCCTCCAGGGAATGGCATGACCAGTCTAGATTCCTTGACGTCCACCCGAGGCACAGCCTAGAGATGAGGGGGGAACACTGGACCCAGGGGACCTGGGTCCAGTCTGTGTCTCTTCAATAATCTTGGTTTTCAGTATCCCAATGTGGAGGTAAGA
The DNA here is from genome assembly GCA_023783475.1 of Daubentonia madagascariensis. Taxonomy (NCBI): domain Eukaryota; kingdom Metazoa; phylum Chordata; class Mammalia; order Primates; family Daubentoniidae; genus Daubentonia; species Daubentonia madagascariensis. Next base: position 2,726,569 of record JAKFHU010002396.1, on the reverse strand, counting down.
CTAAATTCATTTTTTTAATCATTCAATAAATATGTATTGAGCACTTACTGTGTGGTGAAGATTGCTGTAGATTCTGGGAATATATTAGAGAACAAAATCAGAAAAAAATAGCCTTGCCTTTGTGGAATTTTTACTTTAGCTAGGGGAGACAGATAACAAATGAGTAAATAAAAAATGTGTAGTATCTCAGATGTTAAAAAAAAGTACTCTGGAGAAAATAAAACTAGGAAGGGGGCAGTAGTGCATAGGCAGCTGGGGGGTGGTTTGCAATTTTAAAAAGGTGGCCAGGGAAGACCCCACAAAGAAAGTCACACTTGAGCAGGGACGGAAGATGGTGGGGGAGGGAGCCCCGTGGCTGCACAGGTAGATTCCTGGAGAAGGGGCTGGAGTGGAAAGGCCTTCCTTGGGAGGGGCGGGGTCTGCTAAGCAGGAGGAGAGCAGCAGGAGAGGAGGTCAGGGTCTGATGCTGCAGGGACTTGTGCTGCATTTGAACGTCTTTGCTTTTTACTTGGAGTGAGTTGGGAGGCTTTAGCAGAGGCTGTTGAGGAGAGGCGTGATATGATTAGACTTAGGTTGGATAAAGATTAAGTCTGGCTGATGGGTTTAAGGAGGGAAGGGCAAAAGCAGGGGCCACTAGGAGGCTATTGCAATAATCCGGAAGAGGAAAGTTGGCGGCTGGGGCCAGGGTGGTAGGTGTGAAGTGGCTTTTCTGAAAATATTTTGAAGGTAGAGCCCATAAAATTTCCTGGCAGATTGGATGGGAGAAACAGATGAGTCAGAGATGATGCCAGTGCCTTTGGTTTGAGCACCTGGAAGGATAGGGTTGCCTGGAAGAGAGGGAAGACCACGGGTAGACCTACAGCCAATTTACTCCCACCTGGAGTGAGCAGCTTGGAACCTCATGGTCCTGGTACACACAGGATGACTTCATCGTCATCACCACCATCATGCGCTTTCTTTGTGTCCTGTGGCCAGCATTGTGGACACCACAGGATGCAGTGGCAAAAGAGTGTGGGCTCTGGAGGGAGGGATTAAAATCCAGCTCCACCAATTACTAGCAGTAATTACTAAATTTCTAAAAATGGCAAATTACTAAACTTCTCTGAGCCCCAGGTTTTTCCTGTTGCTTGTTCCAAAAGCACAGATAATTCCACTCTGTATTGTTAAAATACAAAATGAGATCATACGGGTGAAAGGGCATTGAACAGAATAACTTGGTAGATATTAAGGACTCAATAAATGTTAATTACTTCTTTTTTCAGAAGATTGGGTTCATTCAACAGGTACGTATGAAGCACCAACAGCTCTGTGCCAAGCGCACCAAGTGTTCACCGTGGGGAGTATCGGCCACGTGATGCCTCCTGGCAATCTATGGACCGGCCCAGTGGTGTGTCAGTCATGGCATTTTATTGCCCTTTTACCTGGGTGAAGTGTAACCTTCCTGCTTTTGCCTTGATTGTCCTCTGCATCTGCACAGCCTCTAGTCACTTCTGGTTGTTGATTTAACTTTATGAGGCATAAAAAGTGTGCTTGGTAACAGCCTTACCTGAGTGGGAAGAGGGAGAAGCATTGGCCAAAGGGAAGGGGAGGGACTTGGCCTACTGGAGACTGGCAGGAAGTGGACGGGCTGGGGCTGAGTCTTATTTAATATTCTCGTCCCTCGAGTCTAAAGGAGAAGGGTCATCTTTGCTGTCTCCCATGTGGTAACCTCAGGAGTGTCTTATCTGCATTTCCACTTTGACTTAGTTCATTCCTAGGGAGAGCTCAGGAGAGTTGTCTAAGGATGTCATGGGCTATCTTTGGAGACACCATCATAATATACACTGTATTAGAAGATGCTCAAAATGAGAAAAAACAGTCTTCTGGAAAGATGCTGTTGAGCAGTGTTTCTCAGACTTGAGCGTGCATCAGAATCACCTGGCAGGCGTGTTGAAACACAGATTGCTGGACCCACCCCCAGAGTCTCTAATTCAGTGGGTCTGGGATGGGGCTGAAGTATGTACATGTCCAGCAGGTTCCCAGGTGATGCTGGTCTTGTGAGTCCAGGGGAAATTATCGAGGATGCTCAAGCACCGGATGCAGATTCCACTACATGATCTTTCAGTTCTCAGGCACCTCTGAAGCCGTATGCTTCTATAAGTTCTTGAGCAAAATGTTACTGAAATCTTGGTTTTTCTCCTGGAAACTTTTTTTACTCCAGTTTTCCCCATCTCAGTAAATGACTGTCACCCAGCCACTTGACCCAGGAGACCTTGGCATTGTCCTCAATTTCTGCCTCTTCCTCAGCTCCTCCTACACAATTCAATCCATTCCCTAGAGATCTCACCTCCAAATCAGGTCCCAAATCTGTCTCTCTGTTTCCACTGTCACCACGTAGTACAGGCGTTCAACAGCTATGTGCTGGGCACCTATATCCTTGTGCACTTCCACAACCACGATTGTGTCCTTATAGAAATTGGTTTCACTAGGGAGCTTCTGATTATCACTCAGCCACTGTGGCAATACAAATGCCACAAACTGTGGGCAGTGGCAGCCCTGAGAAGGGAAGTCAGGGTGGTATGGGTGGGAGCATGGCTCTGTAGAGGGGCCCTGGGAAGCTTGTGTCTTTCCTTGACAGGATGTGTCCCCTGGCATTGTAATGCACCAGTTCAAAGACTGAACATACCTTCCCAGTGTAAACAAGGTTCTGAGGGAGGGTGGGATGAGTTGAAATGCTGCAAGTGTGAATTAGTACTGTGAAACATAAAGTCACAGCTCTATTTTTTTTTTAGCCACAATGCAAACACTAGAATTTTTTTCAGTCAAGACAAAAAAAAAAAAAATCCTCCAAGTTAAACTCAGTGTCGGCCTTGCTGGGGTCACACTGTGCCCCCTCCCTCGCTTTGACCACAGGCCTGCTTCTTCCTGGATGCTTCTGGACGCGGAAATCTGGAAATCTGTAACATATAATAAAAATGTATATTTGGTCTCTGCCCTCTGTTCCTGGCACAGAGCTCTGAAAACCCTTGCCATTTCCTGAGCAGTAGGGGTGCTGGGAGAATCTTTTGTTCTAATATTGGGTCTTTGACCCTGGCAGCTGACACACAGCTCCTAACCCTTTGGAATTTCCTGGGTGACAGGAGAGTCTTCTGTCCTAATGAGGTGTCTCTTGGTGACTCCAGAAGAGGGTGCTGGTCACTAGAAGGACCAAGCCATGCTTAGAAGTTTGGAAATTTCAGCCCCACCCCCCCATCCTCAGGGAAGGGGAGAGGGGCTGGAGACTGAGTTAATATAGTAATTGATCATGCCTATGTCATGAAGCCTCCATAAAAAGCCCAGAACTACAGGGTTCAAAGAGCTTCTGGGTTGCTGAACAGGTGGAGGGTGGCATGCCTGGAGAAGGCACGGAAGCTCCCAGACCTTCCGCATACCTTGCCCTGTGCATCTCGTCCCTCTGGCTGTTCACTTGCACCCTTTGTAGTATTCTTTATGACAAATCAGGAAATGGAAATAAACCTCTTTCCTGAGTTCTGTGAGTCACTGGAGGAGGGGGTGTGGAACCCCTGATTTATTAACTCCTGGTTGGCCAGCAGTTCCAGGGACCCAGACTCATCATGGGCATTTGAAGTAGGGACAGTGTTGTGGGACTCAGCCCTTAACCTGTGGGATCTGATGCCAACCCCAGATAGAGAGTGGCTGAATTGAATGGAATTATAGGACACCCAGTTGGTGTCCACCAGAACATCGGTCAACGTGGGAAAAATCCTCACACATTTTGGTGACCAGAACATTGAGTGTGACAGTAGGAAAACAATTTGGTTTTTCCCACCTCATGCAATGCCTCAGACAGCTCCCCCATGGGGGTGGCTGGAACTTGCTGGAGGGCGGGGATGGGGGGCAGGCACAGCAACCAGGAAACAGTGAGGCTCCTTTCATGAGGAATCTCTCATTGGAGGAGGGTGAGCCTGGGATCCAGGGGCTGATTGGTTTGTGGCACATCCATGCCCTGAGTAGCACAATGGAACCTCACAGCAGCTCCCTCCAAGCGACAGGGCTGAGGAGCAGCCCAAGGGCAGCGCCACGTTGGAGGCACAGAGGAGAAAGAGCTGCTCGTTCGCACAGGAGGATGAGGAGGCCTCTGGAGCAGCTGCGTACAACCAGGAGACAGTGTTTGAGGGAAAGAGGGGTTTGTTGGGTCAAATCCTACAGATGGCCAGTAAGATAAGGTCAGAAACAGAAGCACTGTGTTTGGCGACATGCAGAGCGAAGGGGACTTTGGTGAGAGCAGCACCTTCAGTGGGTGGGAGCTGGGGAGAAAGCCAGTTGAGAGTGGTGGGCGTTGAGGAAGTAGAGACAGTGTCTCCTGCCCTTAATCACCCTCCCTTTGTGCCACTTGGCTCTGCTTCTGCAGAGATCCCTGGACTGGGTGTCTGGACTTCTGATTCTGGTCCTTGTTGCTCCCCCAGCTGGACTGATGGTCTTGGACAAATTTTTGCCCTCTTTACCTATCTTTTAGTATGTTTTCTATTGCTATAACAGAATAACAGAGACTGGGTAATTTATAAAGAAAAGAAATTTATTTCTCACAGTTCTGGAGATTGGGAAGTCTACGAGCATGGTGACAGCATCTGTCGAGGGTCTTCTCTCTGCATCATAACACAGCTGAAGGGCAAGTGAACCCATGAGACAGAGAGAGAGTAGATGCCAAAACTTATCCTTTTATTGGAAGCCCATTCCTGAGATAACTAACCCACTCCCTACATAACAGTGGTAATCCAGCAGTGGTTTGCTGGGCTCTGATGTAAACCTCAGCCATCCCTCTGAATCTCTGGAGAGAGTCAGCCACTGAGAGGACCTTCTTGGCTTGTGACAGTGACATTTTGTGGAGGGGAGGAATGGGGGCTGTCCCCTTGGCTTGGGAAAAAGAGTCAGTGGCATGATCCCTGAATTGAAGTCATTCAGCAGCAGCAGGAGGGACCCAGGAGAAATGCAGGCCCTCTGCTTGGTGTCCCCCGAGAACTCCCAGGGTGCGGGGTCTCCCAGAGTACCTGGGAGGAGAGTTTGAGGAGAATCCGTTTCCACCTGAGAGGTCAAGGGAAGACCCCAGTTGCATTTGGGTCCAATTATGTGAGATGATAAACATGACAGTATTAATCATGTCAATGTTAATCAATAGGGTGCATGGCATGTGGTAGGTAACAAAGAAAAGTTTCTCAATTATCATTTTTAAAAATGGCCTTGTGGGGAGCCAGCTGCTCAGAGACTTGTCCCTTTTGGAGAGGCGTCTCCTTAGCCCTTTCCTTCTCCTACCCTCAATTTAGCAGCAGTTGTTAAATATCCATTTGGGACAAGTGGCTGAGAGCAGCATCCTGACAGGCACAAGCTGGGAAGGAGACAGATCCAGATGCAGATCAGTATCATTCACATCACAAGGGGTAAGAGCTATAAAAGAGCAAAAAAAGTGCCCCAGGGTGTCATGGTCCAGTGTCCACGGCTGGACTTTGAACTTTTGCTCCAGTTCTTGGGCTCCTGGCTTGGAAGAATCGCAAGCCGGGCCCGCACAATGGAGAGAGATGACAGACACTCAGTGAGTATGCGTGAAGGATTTATGGAAATAGTGAAGTTATAGGAGAGCATAGGGAAGAAAGCACAGACGTTTCCTAAGGGGAAACGGGTCTGTCTTGCGAGTGGAGAAGACCCTAATTAACTCTAAACTTCCTCCTTTTGTATGTTAGCAATTTATGTGGATGTAAAGGTTAGTAACAAGGTTAGTCATAATCACCTATGACTATACGGCACAAGGTTTGGGGACTGAATTATACGTGTGATGGAGAAAGTCACCGTTTAGGGTGTTTTTCTATTTTCTGATTGGTGGGCAGTGCTCCATGTTTAATGACCCCATTCTTTAAGACTGAAAGAACTGTCTCTCCTGGGTATTTTTCTGTAGCCATTTCCTCCTCATTGTTTTTCTATAAATGCTTTCTCCTTTCTGCTTTTCTGATTTCCGTTACCTGTCACTTGTTTTTCTGTCCCTAACAAGGGCACTGAGACATTTGGTTCTTACCAGGGGATTTAGGGAGGGTGGGGGTGGGAGCAGCCTCCCAGGCAAAGGGAAGGCAGGAGGAAGCTGTCTGAGTCAATGAATCCCAGCAGCTTAGAGTAGAAGCTGGTCCTTCTACAGTAGCGTACGCTGGTCCTTTTCCATTGTTTTTTTAAACAAAATTCCTTTATACATAGAACCTTCCAAGGAGAAAGGGTTCCTCAAGCAGCTGAGATTGTTGCTATTTGATGGGAAATAATTCAAGCTGTTGGACCCTGGAGCCCCTGCATTCCAGGGTCATTATGTGCAAAGCTCAGACACAGTCTGGCCCCCCACCTTCAGATGGGGCAGCTGAGGCCTGAAGGTGGGGTGTTGGTGGGCATGGGGGGAGGTCTCCACCCAAGATCAGATGTTGGCAGAACTGAGATTAGAAGCCAAGTTTTCTGACTCAAAAACTACTGCCCTCTCCGCTCCAGAGTGTTGGCTGTGCTGCTGGGGTTTAGTCTTTCCTGAACGTTCCCCATCCTCTCTCCCTTAGCCCCTCACCCAGCATCTGCTTCCACATCTGCTTGGTTGCTTGGTGGTTCTTTCCAGCAGGAAAAGGCCCAAGTGTTCTTCAGTGCCTGCCTCTCCCTGGCTGGAGTTCAGGGTGAGTGAGAGATTCCAAGGAAGGTGAGCTGTAGGGCACAGTGAGACAGAACCAGATCCCTGGGGAAGACAAACACCTGGCTGAGGAATTTGGACTTTAATCCTAAAGCATGTGGGAGCCATAAAATGTTTCTGGGAGGGGAGGAACTCAAGGTACTTTTGATAAATGAGATGGACTTGGCCTCTCTGGGGAGAGGCTTTTCTTAGGAATTTTGGAGAGAGAAGTCTTCAAGTTTCTTGGAGAGAAAAGGAACTTCTGATTGAATACAAACAATAGTCAATGGCCACCATTTACTGAGTATACACCACAGCTGGCACATTCATTTATTCATTTGACAAATGCTTATGAAATGTCAACTGTGTGCCAGGCATGTATGCTAGGTATTTGAGGTACGACAGTGAATGAAGCAGTCTTACCCTTAAGAAAGCTTATATTGTAGTGGGAGGAGGCAGGCAGTAAGTCTGCAGAGGGTGTTAGGAGATGCTCAGGCTAGGGAAAGATAAAGGGAAGGGAAGTGGGCTGCTGGGTGCTAGCATGAGTGTTGGGTTGTTCAGGTGGCCTCACTGGGCAGGTGATTACTGAGCACTGAACTGAAGGAGGCGGGGAAGGGAGGGCAAGAGCCGTGGGGATGTCTGCAGGAACAGCGTCCTAGCCAGCGGGAACATTTCAGGCCCGGAGGTGGAACCACGCCTGGTGTGTTTGAGAAAAAATCAGGGAGGTTAATGTGGCCCACTGGTGAGAGCCAGAGGCTTGTGGCAGAGCCTGGGGTTGGGGGCACACGGGCCAGCATCTTCAGGCTGCTGGAAGGTTGTTGGCTTTTTTCTGAGTAAAATTACAGCAGTGGAAGGTTTTGAGCAGAGAAGTGATGTGATCTGACATTTCCAGAGGACCCCTCTGGCTGCTGTGTGAGCAACAGCCGCAAGGAGGCCAGTGTGGGAGTGGGGAGCGGTCAGGAGGCTGATTCCGTTACCAAGAGGAGGGGTGTAGTGGCTCGGGCCAGCATGGGAATGGAGGAACTAGTAGAAATGTCTGGATTCTGGATGCATTTTGAAAGTAGAACCAACAGGATTGCCGAGGAGTTGGCTGTGAGGTGGAAGAGAAGGAGAGGGGTCAATGCTGACCCCAAGGTTTCGTCCTGAGCACCTGGAAGGATGGAGGTGCCATCAGTTGGAATCAGGAAAACTGAGCAGAGAAGGTTTGGGAAGTGAGATCTGGAGAGGATACTTGGATGTGTGAATTTCGAGCTGTTGTATAGACTACGGGACATGCCAGGCTGGCGTGTAGGGGTCAGGACTGGGCTGGAGTGGTGCCTTCGGGAGTCGTTGTCATAGAGAAGGTGTTTCAAGTCATCAGGCTGGATGAGACTGACAAGGCAGAGGAGAGAGCGAGAAAACAAGAGAAAGAACAATTGAGCCTAAGAGATTGGTGAAAAGGGAAGAACCAGCAAAGGTGACAGAGAAAAGAGCAACCAGCCAGGGTGGAGCCTGGAAGCCAAGTGACGTCCCTCAGAAAGGAGGAGTGACGGGGTCGTGGGGCAGAGCAGGCTCTCTGAGGAGCGAGGCTGAAGGTGACTGTAGTGGGTTCACAGGGGATCTGAGAGGACAGCAGTGGAGGCAGCGAGGATAGACTATTAGTCTAGAGATTTGTCTGTAAAGAGGACCAAGGAAATAGGGCGGCAGCTGACAGGGGACCAAGAGAAGGTTGGTTTGTTTTTTAAGATGGAAGAAACAAAAGCATGTTTAATGCTGATGGAAAAGCTCCAGTAAAGGGGGGAAGGTTGATGATGTGGCAGACACCTGGGGTGAGGGACGGGGGCAGAGAACTTGAGCAGGTGGGAGAGGATGGAGGGATTGAATTTACACGGGACACAGGCAGCTCATCTGTAGCTGTCCTGTTCAGTTCAGTAGCCCCACGTGGCTCTTAAGAGCTTGAGATGCGGCTAGTCCCAAAGCGAGATGTGCTATAAGTGCAAAATACACACTGGATTTCAAAGACTTAGTGTCCCAAATGCAAGATATTAAGTTTTTATACTGATTACATGTTGAAATGACAATATTTTAGATATATTAGGTTAAATAAAATATATTATTAAAATTAATTTCACCTGTTGCCTTTTTTCTTTTTAAAAATGTGGCAACTAGAAAACTTAAAATGTCGTATGTGACATGTATATTTCTATTGGACAGTGCTGGTCTATAGTACAGGTTGGCAAATTATGGTCCATGGGCCAAATCCTGCCTGCCGCTTATTGTGTAAATAAAGTTTTATTAGAACACAGCCATACACATTTGTTTAGTATTTTCTATGGCTGCTACAGGGCGGCTGTAGCTGTGAGAGAGACTGTAGGCTTGCAAAGCCTTAAACACTTACTATCCGGACCTTTACAGAAAGTTTGCTAAACCCTGGTCTATAGTAATGGGCAGGAAGGCAGCGGGTGTGAGTAGAGGTGCTGCTGGGTGGGCATACATGCATCACATGCACAATTGCATTTAATTCTCTCAGCAACACCATAAGGTAGGTACTGTTTTACAAAGGCAGAAACCAAGACTAAGAAAGGCCATGTGCTTACACGTCAAGGACTTTGAACTTTGTTCTGATTCTGATGTCACCTCCTTTTCCTGCCATGCTTGGTGAGGAAGCTGGGTTGTCAGGGCCCTTCCAGCCGTTTTCTAAACATAGTTAAGTCAGAACCCAGAGGCTCTTTGGTCGAGAGGGATACCCACCACTTCCCAGGCGTTATAAGGATAATAGTTGGGGTGGGTATGTATGCTGGCGATACTTAGGTCTGTGATGAAGAGTATGACTCCAGCTGCAGAACAGATTGCACTGATGATGTTCAAGCCCAAGCTGCCATTCAGCTGAAGAAGACACAGAGGGTCAGGGTGGGAGAGAAAAACTATTATAGCTGAGATGAGTGGAGACTCAACAGGTGTTTCCTTTTCTCCCCCCAATTTTTTTATTGTGTTGAAAAATACATCATACAAAATTTACCATTTTAGCCATTTTTAAGTGTTACAGTTCAGTGGTATTAAATGCCATAATGTTGTGCAACTGTCACCACCATAACTCTTTTCATCAAAAAGTGTATCTTAATGTGAATTCTTGGAGCCCTAATTCTACAGCAAGTAAAGAGGTGTTCTGTGAAAAATGGTTTTGGGGTAAGTTACCTTTGAAAAAAGTTGGGTTGAACAAAGGCAAACAGGTGTTTGCCACAGGACTTCCCAGAGCCTTTAAAAAGGATTGTGGATCTTCCAGAGAGGGAACAATAAATAGAGATTTTCCCAAGTTCACCTAACTACCTTCATAGAGCATATCATGGGAGAAGCGTTCCCAAGACTAATCTTATCCCATAGAATACAGGCAGGAATCTCGGCCCTAGTGTCTTGGGATGCGATAGGCTCGGATACTCCTTGATTCTGGGCCATGTACTGAAAGACACACCCAGACATTTTGAGCTTCCCTTTGGAGATTTTTTAACTGGTCTCCTCTGGTTGTAGGAACCTGGCCACTCTGAGGCCCCTTACCCTAAATAACCTGCTGTGAGAGAAACAAAGTTACCTTCTTGTTCTGTTGCTAGGGGAGCACAAAGCTTTCTCTATGTTAATGACCAGAGCTCTGTTGGCTGGACTCCTTAGGGAAGCAGGTGCCCGAGCCTCCCTTGGCTTCCCTGCAGAAATGGCTGTGCGCTGCAGGCACTCTTGGCTCCCTGCTCTGCGGGAGGGCAGCCCGGGGCCCCTGAGAGCTTTGTGTCTCCTCCTGTAAGAGCCTCTAAAGGAAGCTATTCTCTCTGTCTCCCTCTCCCCACACTCTGATGCCCTAACTAGGGTGACTGTGCTGCCCGTTGCCTCCTCTGAATCCTCAGGAGTCTTTTCCACTTGTGACTCAAGGGCCAGGCTCACGTGGCCAGTATGTGTGGGCGAGAACGTGTGTGAGTACCCTGTGTCTGGTTAAGTAGGTGCAAGCATGGGGGAGGAGTATTATGTTAACCTTATTTCCTCCTTGTGACACTATCCTATAGGTGCCTATTGGGAGAGCTAGTAGTCTCAGGACGTGACTTACCAGGCAAGAAGATTTTGGCTGATTTTCTGCTGCCACTGAGAGGGATACTGAAATGATAAACTGGCACAGAATAGAAGGGGTATAGAAGGAAGTCAGGGGTTAGGGCACCCTTCTTCTGGCTTCTGTGATTCTGGTCACACATGCTAGGTTTCTTTGTTCAGACCTTTAGCTCAATGTGGGGAACAGAATGAATGAGCTGTTTTGCACCACATGACAGGGCAGTGAGGTGGGATAAACATAGATTCCAGGATGCAGCAGACCTTGTTGTGAATTCTGGCTTGCAACTCGGTGGGCCCCTAATCCAATATGACTGGTGTCCTTATAAAAAGAATGCCCTGGGAAGATTGGAGTGATGCTGCCACAAGCCAAGGAACTAGCGGAAGCTGGGAGAAAGGCCTGGAACAGATTCTTTCCTAGCGCCATCAGAGGGAGCATGGCCCTAAGATCTGGATCTCAGACTTCTACTCTCCAGACCTGTGACACAATATGTTTCTTAAGCCACTCAGTTTATGATACTTTGTTATGGCAGCCCTAGGAAACTAATGCAGATATATTCTTGCATATATACATATTCTTGCATGTATGTATATATTGCCACATATACATATATGTGTACAGACAGTCCCTGACTTACGATGGTTTGACTTGAGATTTTTTGACTTTACTATGGTGTGAAAGCGATATGAATTCAGTAGAAACCGTACTTTGAGTACCCATACAACCATTCTGTTTTTCACTTTCAGTAGTATATTCAATAAATTACATGAGATATTCAATACTTTATTATAAAATAGGCTTTGTGTTAGATGGTTTTTCCCAACTATAGGCTAATGTGTAATTGTTCTGAGCACATTTAAGATAGGCTAGGCTAGGCTATGATGTTTGGTAGGTTAGGTGTATTAAGTGCATTTTTGACTTACGATATTTTCAATTTACGATGGTTTTATCGGGACAAAACCCTATTGTAAGTCTAGAGGCATCTGTATGTATATGTGTACTACAAACGTGGTAGCAAATACAAATATATTATTTTCTTAAATTTGCACAAATGGTAGCAAATTATATGCAATGTCTGCCCCTTTTCCGTTAATGCTCTATCTTGGGGTATGTCTATATCATTACATAAAGAGCTTCCTTGTTCTTTTTATAGCTCCACTACATTTCATTCTTTGCATGTACAAAATATTGACTTAACTGGTATTATATTGATGGATATTTTGGTTGTTTCCATTCTTTTGTTATCACGAACCATGCTGCAATGAGCAAGCTCATACATATCACGTTTCTTGTGGGTGCAGGCGTATCTGGAGGATAAAGTCTCAGAAATCAAATTATTGGGTATTTTGTAAATTTGGCAGATATAAATTGCCCTCCATACAAGTTATATCAATTTACACTCCCATGAGCAACATTTGAGTGTGGAGCTAGGACTGTGCTCGGGCCGTCAGGATCTGAATTCATGCTTGTCATCGTTCAGCTACACGATGAAATGGGCCTCCCCTTGTCCTACCCAGGGCAGCCTTTCAGGGGTTGTTGTGAACTCTTTTTGTGCTGGTTGTCTAACCTGCTTTTTTCCCTATTGGGCAAAGATTTGATTCAATCACATTGGGTTTCGACTCCACCTTGTGGCCTCCTTTGGCCTTGCTGGATGCACTTTCTTCCAGATGCTACATGGTCAACGCTGGCAACAGGATCAACATTCAAGTGTACTGCTCTTTTTATTGCCTTTGTTTCTCTTTCCTAAAATGCCTAAATCAGAAAATACAAGGCCCCATACTGCGGCCCCTGGTGATACTGCACAGCTGGGCTTTCTAATAGAGCCAAGTTTGGCAAGGCACGGTCAGCTGCAACCCCTCCTGCTGCATTTGGAGTTTCTATACTTCCCAAGCCCTCCCCTCCTCTCCCTCCAGCATCACGATCCCTGCCCTGCAAAGTGAAATCTCACTCACCCCTAAGGCTTTGCCTTCTTTCAAGCCTTTCTGGGCAGGCTGCTTATTCACATTTGACACCAAACCAGGAGGGTTCCCAGGAATTGTGTGGACCTGGGGCTGGTTGTTTGGATATAGGGGCACCTGAGAGATGTCTCCTGGGATCACAGGATAACTGTTGTGGGGTGCCACCACAAACACAGAATTGGCCATGGGGCCTGCTGAAGTCATCAAATTCATGCCGCCAAAAAATAAATGCAAAAGAGTGAAAAGGACTTTTGCTTCTTTTAGCTCATTTGAGCATCTCAACCCCCTGAGAGTTTATTAATTCTGTTTTAGAGATAAAATTAGATACCAGTTATAGGGCACATAAGAGGTGCCAGGCAGTCAATGCTTTACAAATACATCTCTTCTAATTCTCATACTTGCCCAGTGTTACAGATGAGAAATTTAAGGGTCAGAGTTTAGGCACTACCAGAAGGCAAGGGCTCTGTCTCTTCCATCTTTGTGTCTCTTACAGTGTTTAGTGTTGTGCTTTGCATATATTAGTACTATTTGAAAGCAAAATTTCAGAACTGGAAAGTCTCTTGGCCAACACTGAGTTCAATTCTCTCATTTTATGGAACAGGAAATGGAGGGTGGGAAATTCTCCAAGGTCCCAATTATGTATGTCTTGGTTAAGTGGAGACCACCCCCCTCAAGGGAAGCCCCGTTGCAAGCACAGGGTATATTCATTGGGCGGCTTACATTGCTCAATTTTCTAGGCTACTTATACATTCTGGTGCGGTTTTTAAAATTTCTTTTCTTTTTTTTTCTTGTTTCCCTGCCATGTCCTCCACCCATACTCAGATCTACCAAAAGTCTCACTGGGCAGAAAAACCTTATCATCATCCCTCGGTTATCCGTACAAATCACTAGATTAAGCAAACTCACCTTGCTCTGCCAGCAGCCAAGTTTCTCTTGCTCCTGTTCCCAATTCTTCGCTGTACGGAACTTGTTTTTCCCGAGAGAATGATGCACTGGGCCCAGTGGGTGACAATGTTTAGAAGGATCCAAAGTCCTCCTCACTATTGCCAGGTCATCAGCTGCTTAGAGCTCTGCTTCCCCACTCACATTTACTTCCTGTTTTGGCCAATGAGCCAGTTTAATACGGTTCAATTTGACAAACATTTAATGGGATCTGTGTGGAAAAGAAAGGTTGGGCTGCTGCTCTGAAAGACACAGAACTCAACTGAGTGCTCAGGGTATGCTGTACATAGCTCAGTGCAAGAGGGAATGACATCACCACCACAGTACAGAGACAGGTGTCCCCCACAGGTGAAGAGGAGAAACTGATTTGTTGGATGTGAAGAGATTAGGGAAAGGTACAAATAGAAGGTGGCATTTGAAAACAATAAACTGCAGTGAGAAAAAGGGTGGAGTCACAGCAAATGAAATGGGACTTGTAATCAACTTCGATTTATTTTTATCTAAGTCAGAGCCAATAGAAAGTCAGAAACCGTCTCTGGGACACCTTGGAATAAGAAAAGAAGAAGAAAAAAAGAGAAACCAGCAGTGCGAGGGCATCCAACATATCTATGACATACATCATGTGAATTGCAGAGACAAAATTGGTAAGAACTGCTGCTTTAGGCAATGAACGTCTTAATGGAATAGTTCATGACACACTTACCTTTCTATGCCTATTGGCATGTAATGGACACTCAATAAATGCTTACTGATTTAATAAATGAAGCTGATGGATGGCAAAAACTTTTTAAGACAGTCAACAGAAAGAACATTACAGGCAGAGGGTGTGGAACAGGGCAAAGTCTTGGAGGAGAGACAGTATAGGACATATTTGGGATATGGCCCATAGTGAAGGGTAGTGAAAGTAAAAAGGATGAAAAAGTAGCTGGAGTCTCAGATTTCTGGACCTTTGTTTCTCAATTATTTTTATTTTTTAAAATTTTATTTCCATAGATTTAGGGCATACTAATTTTTTTTGTTATATGGATGAATTGCATAGTGGTGAAATCTGGGCTTTTCGTGTACCTGTCACATGAATAGTGTACATTGTATCCAATAAGCAATTTCTCATCCTCCACCCCCCCAAGCTCTCCCCTTTTGAGTCTCCAGAGTCCATTATACCACTCTGTATGACCATGCATACCCCTAGCTTAGCTCCCACTTACAAGTGAGAACATGCAGTATTTGTTTTTCCTTTCCTGAAATACTTCACTTAGGATAATGGCCTCTAGTTCCACCCAAGTTGCTGCAAAAGACATTATTTTATTCTTTTTTTAATGGCTGAGTAGTACTCCATGGTATATACACACCACATTTTCTTTATCCACTTAACAGTTGATGTGCACTTAAGTTGATTCTGTATCTTTGCAATTATGAATCATGCTGTGATAAACATATGAGTGTATTTTTATATAATGAGTCCTTTTCCTTTGAGTAGATACCCAGTAGTGGGATTGCTGGATCAAGGGGTAGGTCTACTTTTAGTTCTTTGAGGAATCTCTACACTGTTTTCTATAGAGGTTGTATTAATTTACATTCCCACCAACAGTGTATAAGAGGTCTCTTTTCACCATATATGTGCCAATATCTATTTTTTCTCTTTTTAATAATGGCCATTCTGACAGGGGTAAGGTGTTATCTCGTTGTGGTTTTAATTTGCATTTCCCTGATGATTAGTGATATTGAGCATTTTTTCATGTTTGTTGGCCATTTGTATATCTTCTTTTGAAAAATATCTGTTCATGTTTTTTGCCCACTTTTTAATGGGGCTATTTGTTTTTTTCTTGCTGATCATAAATTCTGGATATTAGTCCTTTGTCAGATATATAGTTTGTGAATATTTTCTACCATTCTGTAGGTTGTCTGTTTACTCTGTTGATTATTCCCTTGGCTGTGTAGAGGAGCTTTTTAGTTTAATTAAGTCCCATTTATTAATTTTTTTTGTTGTATTTGCTTTTGGGGTCTTACTCATAAATTATTTGCCTAGGCTAATGTCAAGAATAGTTTTTCCTAGGTTTTAGTATAGAATTTTTATGGTTTAAGGTTTTGCATTTAAGCCTTTAATCCATCTTGGGTTAATTTTTGTATATGGTGAGAGATAGGGATCCAGTTTCATCCTTCTGCATGTGGCTATCCAATTTTCTCAGTACCGTTTATTGAATAAAGTGTCCTTTCCCCAGTGTATGTTTTTTTCTGCTTTGTTGAAGATCGGTTGGTTGTAGGCATATGGTTTTATTTCTGGGTTCTCTATTCTGTTCCATTGATCTATGTGTCTACTTTTATACCAGTACCATGCTGTTTTGTTTACTATAGCTTTGTAGTATAATTTGAAGTTGGGTAATGTGATGCCTCCAGATTTGTTTTTTTGCTTTAGAATTGCTTTAGCTATTTGGGCTCTTTTCTGATTCCATATGAAATTTAGGATTGTTTTTTCAAATCCTGTGAAAAACAATGTTGGTATTTTGATGGGAATTGCATTGAATCTGTAAATTACTTTGAGCAGTATTATTCCACAATTTTTATGAGTTCTTTATATAATAGGGATAATAGCTGTTCATCTTTGGTATGTCTTCTCCAAGTTGGACAATGTTCTTTTGACTTTGTTTTTTTGGTCAAAAAAAATGTAAAAATTTTATGTGGTAAAATTTACCAAACTTTTCTTTTGTTACCTATGGATTTTGAGTCATTGTTAGAAAGCTTTTCCTAACATTAAGATTAAGTGGGAATTTACCTGTGGCATGTAGAACTTGTATGGCTTTACTTTTTACATTTGATTCCTAATACATTTAGAGTTTACTCTTGTGAATGCTGTGACGTATGAACCTAACTTTATATTTTTACAAAAGACTACCTAGTTGTCTCAGGACAATTTATTAAATAGCCCATATTTACTCCAGTGGCATTTGAAATGCCACCTTTGTCACATGATAAATTTCTATATGCATTTGGGCCTAATTCTGGTCCTTCCCTTTTATTCTACTGGCCTATTTGTCTATTCATGTAGTATTTCAACAATGTTTTAATTATAGAGGCTTTATAGTATACTTCAATATCTAAAGGTTAGTTTCCCTTGTAATTTTTTCTTTTTCATTTTTTTTGACTATTCTTGTATGTTTGTTTTGCCAAATGGACTTTAGCATTAATTTAACTCCACAAAGTAGCTTAACAGTTTTTTGAAAAGATGAATGACATGAACCAACATATATTGAGGGAAATTATAAGAGACATCTGAATGGGAACATGTAGGTGACTAGTTCAACATGGGCCATTTAGGACCAGGTTCAACCAAATATTGTAGAGGATGGAATTTCCACTTTTGTATTGAGTTCATAGAAATGGTACCAACTTCCTAGGAGGGACCAGAGACATATAGGGGAGAGGATCCTTGTCCAAACCTACTGTAGCAAATGCTACTGATGCCCTATTCATATCCTCTGATCCACTCTGGAGGCCATCTTCAGAAAGTTTGCATACCAACAGATAATTCCTGCCTCTCTTTTCCTGAGGATGCATTGCATGGTTGTGGGGCAGGCAGGCCAAAGATGCTGGGAAGTTAATACCTAAGGAATTTTTCTTAACCAGTGAAATGTGGGTATGCTGGATAATTACCACCAAGAGGGATAATTTTAAAGTATGCTTCATCTCTGTCTCTTAGGGAGTCCTCAACAGGATTGAGCACCAGTTCCCTATAACAGAACACAATCATTAATGCACACTCTATTGATTTTCCTTCCTTTTTGTATCACTTTTCCATTTTTTTCAGTTAGTCTTGGGATAACCTCCCAAATAAACTACTGGCACCAAATCCTTATGTCAGCATCTGCTTTTGGGGGAACCCAGATTAAGACACTCAATGCCTTGGTTTTTGAAATAACTGCCAAGAATAAGAGAATATGAGATGCTAAGGGTAGAAATAGATTAGGGAGGTTATATATCTGGTTTAACCCTTCCCATCCCTCAAATGATGCTCATATCCCTTCTATGGCACCCCTGCCAGTGCTAAAATCTTCAGGAATGGAGAACTTGTTGCTATTCTAAGTTCTCTTGTTAGGAAAAGGTAGTGAATGGATTATCGTCTCCCTATTCACCTAGAGAGAACCAAATATCCCTAAAAGGTTTTGTCTCTTTACAGTGATCCTAACGGATGATTAATTTTATGTGTTAACTTGAGTGGACCAAGGGGTGCCCAGATTAAATATTATTTCTGGATATGTCTATGAGGGTGTTTCCAGATGAGATTAGTATTTGAATTGGTGGACTCAGTAAAGTAGTATGTCCTCCCCAGTGCGGGTGAGCATCATCCAATCCATTGAGGGCCTAAGTAGAACAAAAGGCAGAGGAAGGAAGAATTTGCCCCCTTTTTTCTGTCTTGCTGATGAGACATCTCATCTCATCTTCTGCTCTTGGACTGGGATTTATGCCATCGACTCTCCTGATTTTCAAGCCTTTAGACTTGGACTGAATTATACCACTGGCTTTCTTGGGGATCCAGCTTGTGAAGGGCAGATTGTGGAACTTCTCAGTTTCCATAAGCACATGAGCCAATTCTTCACAATAAATCTCCATTTATATGTTCCTCATAATCTCTCTCTCTCTAAATATATATATATAAATTTTTTTTTTCTAAAGAGCCCTGACTAAAATATTATCCATTCTGAGCATGCTTCTTTGTGCATAATGTGCATACTATGCATTATTATATCCCTTGAGGTTCCAGATGAAAACAGAAGGAAGTTTTAAAGTGTTTAATTGGAGAAAGATCAATGAAGGGACCGTTTGCAGAGGTGTGGGCAGGGCCGTGGGAACCCAAAGGGAAGGTGATATACTTGGGAACCAATAACAGAGGGAAGATGTTACTTCCCCTAATCCTTAAGGGGCAAGGGGCGGGAACCATGCTACTGTAGCCAAGGACATGAGCCGCCTAACAGGAACTGAGGCCTTAGATAGAGGAACTCTGCCATTGCCAAGACTGTGGCCAGAATAGGGAGTGAGGGTAAATACTTGACTTCTCTATCCTCCTCACTTTCAACTTTATTGGCTGAACACAACCAGAAGGATAAGAACAAGGAAGCGTAGATGATGCGGTCCACGTAGCTCAGCCTCCCAGGATTCAGAGCAGGGCAGAGAGGGCTGTGTGGGCTGTCTTTCATCTGTCTCTTCAGGTCTCCTCTCCATCTTTCTCCGTTTTATTATGTCCCTGGGGGCTAATCTTTACGGATTTAATCAAGAAGCATCCTTGCCCTCTGACTTCCAATTGGTTTCAAAACAGAAAGCTCTGTTAGGAGATTGGAAGAGAAAAAGGGCAAGTTGTTTATTCACTCAGCTTTCTTTTCTTTGGTGTTGCCAGGGGCTGGTGGGTCCCTTGTCTGAAGGTCACAACTCCTGTCCAGGTGACCCTCTCCACACGACTCTCTTTTCCTGAGGTCTGGTCAACTGCCCTTTTCACTTGTCCTTCAGGCTGAGAGCATTCTGATTTGCATCTGCTCTTAACAGCCTTGGGAGACTGCTCTATTGCTTGTGGTTTCTCTGCACCCTGACCACACTTTTGTAAAAAGTTCTTGTATTAAATGTCCCTCAAATTATTCCATTTCAGTGTTCCATCTCAGTCTTACCAGTTACCTGACTGCTCTTGGGGCAGCAAATGGGATCTGGAGGGCAAATGAAGATTATCCTAGTTTGTCCCCAGGTGGAGGTGAACATGATACCTTGACTCTATTCAAAGGAAGATCTTGGAGTCCTTCTCATGCAAATTAATGTAAGGATGCCAATAAACGTATGATTAATTGTCCTCTTCTAGAGAACACTTGGCTCATAGAAAATGCAGGGCAACTGTATAAATGTCATTTTTTAAATTGAATAGATACATTTCTTCTGCTTTCTCTTTTGATAAAAGGAATGTATCTAATCTCCAACTTACCCAATAATTAAAAATTGCTTTTTCATTGTTAGAGCAAGTTCTTTCCCCTCTTGTGAAAGCCCTAGTGAATCAACAGCTGGGGAGTGAGGAATTCATAAGTACTCTAGGACACCAGGAAAAACTTTTTTTTTTTTTTTTATTTCAGAATATTATGGGAGTACAACACTTTGGCTATATATATTTCCCATGCACTGCCCGTGTCAGAGCTACAATCATGGACATCCCCCAAACTGTGCTCCCTGCATCCATTCAGTGAGAGTTTTCCCATCCCCTCCACCCCCTCCCGCCTGCCCGCCCCCTGATGAATAATATTGCCAGGAGTAACATAAGTGTTGATCAGTTAGTACCAATTTGATGGTGAGTACCACTGGTGTTTGTTTTTCTATTCTTGTGACACTTTGCTTCGAAGAATGGGCTCTAGCTCCAACCAGGAAAATACCAGACATGTTAATTCACCATTGTTTTTATTGCTGAGTAATAATCCATGGTATACATATACCACATTTTATTAATCCACTCGTGTATTGATGGGCACCTGGGTTGTTTCCACATCTTTGCAATTGTGAATTGTGTTGCTATAAACATTCATGTGCAGATGTCTTTATTATAGAATGTCTTTTCTTCCTTTGGGTAAATACCCAGTAGTGGGATTGCTGGATCAAATGGTAGTTGCACTTTTAATTCTTTGAGGTATCTCCATATTACTTTCCATAGAGGTTGTACTAACTTGCAGTCTCACCAGCAGTGTATGAGTGTTCCTATCTGTCTGCATCCCGCCAACATTTGTTGTTCTGGGACTTTTTGATATGAGCCAATCTCACTGGAGTTAAGTGATATCTCATTGTGTTTTTGATTTGCATTTCCTTGATGATTAGAGAAGTTGAGCAATTTTTAATATGCTTGTTGGCCATTATTCTGTCTTCTTTTGAAAAGTTTCTGTTCATGTCCTTTGCCCAGTTTTTAATGGGGTTGTTTGTTTTTTTCTTGTTGATTTTCCTAAGTTCTGTATAGATTGTGGTTATCAGCCCTTTATCAGATGTGTAGCATACGAATATATTCTCCCATTCTGTAGGTTGTCTGTTCACTCTAGTGATAGTTTCCTTGGTCGTGCAGAAGCTTTTTAATTTGACCAGGTCCCATTTATTTATTTTTGTTGCTGCTGTGATTGCTTTGGGGGTCTTCTTCATAAATTCTTTGTCTAGGCCAATGTCCATAGAGTTTTTCCAATGTTTTCTTTGAGAATTCTTATGGCTTCATGTCTTAGGTTTAAGTCTGTTATCCATCGTGAGTTGATTTTTGTGAGAGGTGAGAGGTGTGGGTCCAGTTTCAGTCTTCTGCATATGGCCATCCAGTTTTCCCAGCACCATTTATTGAGTAGGGAATCTTTTCCACAGTGTATGTTTTTATGGAATTTATCAAAGATCAGATGACTGTATGAGGTTGGTTTTACATTTGGGTTCTCAGTCCTGTTCCATTGGTCTACGTCTCTGTTCTTGTGCCAGTACCATGCTGTTTTGGTTTCTATAGCCTTGTAGTATAGTTTGAAGTCTGGTAGATAGATGCCTCCCAATTTGTTCTTTTTGCTTAGGATTGCTTTGGCTAGACAGGGTCTTCTCTGGTTCCACATGAAACGTAGAATTATTTTTTCTAGATCAGCAAAAAATGATGTTGGTATTTTGATAGGGACTGCATTGATTCTGTACATCACTTTAGGTAGCCAAGATATTTTTACAATGTTGATTCTACCTATCCTAGAGCATGGTAGGGTTTTCCATCTGTTTACATCCTCTGCAATTTCTTTTCTCAGTGTTTCATAATTCTGTCTATATAGGTCTTTCACCTCCTTAGTTAGATATGCTCCTAAATATTTAATTTTCTTTGGTGCTATTGTGAAAGGTATTGCATCTTTAATTTGTTTCTCGGCTTGATTGTTATTAGCATATATGAAGGCTATGGATTTGTGTGCATTGATTTTGTATCCAGAGACTTTGCTGAATTCATTTATCAATTCCAGTAATCTCTTGGTTGAATCTTTGGGGTTTTCTAGATATAATATCATATCGTCTGTGAATAGTTAAAGTTTGACCTCTTCTGCCCCCATTTGCACACCCCTGATTCCTCTGTCTTGTCTGATTGCTCTGGCCAGGACTTCCAGCACTATGTTGAATAGAAGTGAAGATAGTGGGCAACCTCGTCTGGTTCCAGTTTTAAGGGGGAATGCTTTCAATTTTTCCCCATTCAGTATGATATTGGCTGTGGATTTATCATAAACGGCTTTAATAGTTTTGAGGTATGAACCATCTATGCCTATATTATTAAGAGTTCTTATCATAAAAGGGTGCTGGATTTTGTCAAAAGCCTTTTCTGCATCTATTGAAAGGATCATATAATCTTGGTTCTTGCTTTTATTTATGTGGTGAATTACATTTACAGATTTGCATATGTTGAACCATCCCTGCATCTCAGGGATGAAGCCCACCTGATCGTGATGAATTATTTTTTTGATGTACATTTGAATTCGGTTTGCTAGGATTTTATTGAGAATTTTTGCATCTATATTCATAAGGGATATTGGTCTGTAGTTTTCTTTTCTTGTTGTGTCCTTTCCTGGCTTTGGTATCAAGGTGATATTGGCTTTGTAGCATGAGTTTGGGAGGATTCCATCCTTCTGGATGTTTTCGAGTAATTTCAGCAGTATAGGCACCAGTTCTTCTCTGTAGGCTTGCTAGAATTCAGGTGTGAACCCATCTGGTCCAGGACAATTTTTGCCGGAAGATTTTATTACTGCTTCAATTTCAGTGCTTGATATTGGTCTGTTTAGAAATTCTATTTCTTCCTGGTTGAGCCTAGGGAGGTAATAAGCTTCTAAGAATTTGTCCATTTCCTCTACGTTTTCGTGTTTTTGGGCATAGAGATTTTTGTAGTATTCGAAGATGATGTTTTGTATTTCCATGATATCAGTTGTGACTTCCTCTTTTTCATTTCTAATTGAGCTTATTAGAGTCCTTTCCTTTCAACCTGGCAAGTGGCCTGTGTATTTTGTTTATCTTTTCAAAGAACCAGCTTTTTGTTTTATTAATCTTCTGTATTGTTCTTTTGTTCTCGATTTCATTTAATTCTGCTCTGATCTTGGTTAATTCTTTTCTTCTGCTGGCTTTAGGATTGCTATGCTCCTCTTTTTCCATTTCCTTAAGATGATTCATTAGTTTACTGATTTGTGACCATTCTGTCTTTTGGATGCGGGCATTTATATATAAGTTTTCCTCTCAGGACTGCTTTTGCTGTATCCCACAGATTTTGATAATTTGTGTCCCCATTATCATTTAGTTTGAAGAATCTTTTGATTTCCATTTGAATCTCCTCCTTGATCCAATAGTCATTCTGCAACAGATTGTTTATTTTCCATGTTTTTGGATGAAGATGTGAGTTTCTGTTGGAATTGATTTCTAATTTTATTCTGCTGAGGTCTGAAAAGATACATGGCATGATTTCTATTTTTTTGAATTTGTTGAGATCTGTTTTGTGGCCTAGGATGTGATCAATTTTAGAGAAAGTTCCATGAGCTGATGAGAAGAAGGTATATTCAGTGTTATTTGGGTGGAGTGTTCTGTATATATCTGTTAGGCCCAAATGTTCTAGAGTCCTGTTTAGGTCCATTGTTTCTTTGCTTATTTTCTGTTTGGAGGATCTGTCCAGTTCCGTCAGTGGGGTGTTGAAGTCCCCTGCTATTATGGCATTGCTATTTATTATGTTGTCTAGATCTAGCAGTATTTGCTTTATGTACCTGGGCGCTCCTGTGTTGGGTGCATAAATGTTTAGGATTGTTAAATCCTCTCATAAGATTTTTCCCTTCACCACTATATAGTGTCCATTTTTGTCCTTCTTTACTTTTGTTGCTTCAAAGTTTATATATCTGAAATAAGGATGGCGAGTACAGATTTCTTTTGGTTTCCATTAGCCTGGGTAATTGTATTCCATCCTTTCAGCTTGAGTCTGAATGAGTCCTTGTGTGTAAGGTGTGTTTCCTGGAGACAGCAGATACTTGGCTTGTATTTTTTAATCCATTCAGTCAGCCCATGTCTCTTCAATGGGCAAGTCAAGACATTCACATTTATTGAGAGAATTGATATTTGGGGTAGATTTCTGTTTATTCTGTTGGGTAGTTTCTTGTTCTGTTTTACTTCTTGAGTCATTGTGAAATCTGGGTTCTGGAGTTTTAGCTTTGGGTAGTTTTACATTGGTGGGTGTCTGTTATGCTGGTTAGTGTACAATGCAGGTCTAAGCACTTCTTGCAAGGCCGGTGTGGATTTCGCAAATTCTATCAGTGATTGCTTGTCTGGAAAAGTCTTTATTTCTCCCTCATATAAGAAGCTTAGTTTGGCAGGATACAGAATTCTGGGTTGGCCTTTGTTTTGCTTTAGGAGACTGAGGATGGCTCCCCATTCCCTTCTGGCCTGTAAGGTTTCAGCTGAAAAATCTGCAGTTAATCTGATAGGTTTCCCTTTGTAAGTTACCTGCTCTTTTCGTCTTACAGCTCTGAGGAGTGCCTCTGCTGTGTTTACCTTAGTCAGTCTAATAATTACGTGAATTATTACGTGAATTATGTTCCCGTAACATGGGGGATGTTCCCATGGGGGGGAACAGTGCCCACTGGAGGTGCTTTTGGATAGCATGTAATTACGTGAATGCCTTTTCATGTTGAGTCTCCCAGGAGTCCTGTGTGCTTCTTGTACTTGTATATCGAGATTTCTGGCTAGGCCATGGAAATTTTCCTCTATTATTCCTTCAAATAGATTTTCCAGCCCATGCGAATTTTCTTCCTCTCCCTCAGGGATGCCTATGATCTTTATGTTTGGCATCTTTATATAATCCCACATTTCTTGTATGCTTTGTTCATGCATCTTGTTTTTGTGTTCTTTCTTTTCTACTGATTTATTTAGCACATAGGAGTTGTCTTCTTGCTCTGATATTCTTTCCTCTGTGTGGTCCAGCCTATTTTTAAGGCTTTCCTCTGTGTTTTGTAGATCCTTGAATGCTTCTTTCATTTCTAGAATTTCTATTTGATTTTTCTGTAATACTTCTATTCTTTGGAATAGAACACAATTTCTTTTGGCTGCAGTGTGAGTGCTGAATTGGAAAAATTCTATATGGCTCACAGGTTGCTTATCTAGCCGTGTGTGCCTGTCCCTCTGATGTGCGTCTCTGCGTGACATTGGCTGATAGGGGCATCTCCAATTGTGCACCCGTTTTGCACCACTAGACCCCAAGGCAAGGCGGGTGGTCATCTCTATCCCCAGAAGTGTCCGCCAGGGGGATGTTCCCATGGGGGGGAACAGTGCCCACTGGAGGTGCTTTTGGATGGCACAAAATTCCCTAATGAAGTGGGCAGGGTTATGGGGAGCTGCTCTGGTTCAGTCTGTGGCTCTTGAGGCATTCAGTTGCCATGAGAACCGGTAGTTATACAAAATGAGTCACTATAACCAGCAACCTTCAAAATGAGTGATGTCTGGGGTACAGGAGGGCTGGGACCTGAAGGGCGGGCACTAGGACCAGCATGTAGTGGACTTGTCGGAGGCCAGAGCCAGGATAGCAGGACCAGATGGACGAGGTGCAAACTGTTTCCAATACACAAAGGTCCTGCCGCTACAGTTCCGGGATCTCGTCCCACCTGGAACCCACGGATGCAGCTGACCCTGGCCACCACAGGCAAAGCCTGTCTCGCCCCAGCAGAAGAGCCCCGGGCCGGGGCGGAGCTAGAAACGCGGCTCCGCGCGGGCGGCTGTAAAGATGGCGGCCGCCGCCAGCCTGGCGCACAGCCAGGCTCCGATCACGCCTGAGAATGCAGCTTTTCTCAACCGGCCTGGTTTCCACGGAGGCAATTGCCAGCAGCCCCTAAGGGCATGTCCTGCTCTCGTTAAACTCCTGGGCCCAGTCCCGCTGACTTCCGGTGGCGAGGTGCCGGCCTGCGGGTTCCTGCGCACTGTCCCGGGAAGCTGTATCTCTGCCCAGTTCCTACCCAGTCCCTGTATATTGCAGCTGCGAGTTCTGTTTGGCTCTTGCGATTGCTTCCTCTCCACAGAGCCTGCTGCCTCCAGCAACAGCTTTGCCCCAACTCTGGGCTTGTCCCTGCCTGAGTGGATGGGGAGGTGCGTAACCTCTTGGGGGGCAGGTCGGGCTGTGCTGACCTGGCGAGCGCGTCCTTCCCGCGCTCTGGGCTCTGTTGCACTCCCTGCGCTCTCGGATCTTTGTGAAAGATTTTGTCACCTGTTTTCTTGGGCTGAGCGTCCCACGATGTTTCTCTGTAATTCACAATGCTGTTTTTGGAGTGAGCAGTCTGTGCGCACAGGCAGCCGATGGTGTATTTCACCTCCTTTCCTGGGAGAGGTGAGGTGGGAGGACTCTATCAGACCGTCATTTTTTCCTCCAACTTTTGTCTTTTTGATTCAAAAGCCTCATATATGCAGGGCCTGCATATTTTCCCAAAACATAATAATAAAGAGTACTAAGGTGTACAGACATAAATCGGTTAAGTTTATAGATATCTCAAATTTTCCTATTTAAAGGCCTAGAGTCTCCTGTCCTCAAAAGAAATGCAAGGGTCTCTAATGCCCTGAAGCAATGAGTTGCAAAAGGTGTCTGTTCTTCAAGACTAATATGGATTTATTGAGGATGATGAAGGAAACATTTCCTTTAGAAGGTTACCTTCGAACTGGATTGGTAGTCCATCCTTGGAGGACACTAAAAAATAAAGGCTATAAAGTCTCTCAAAACAGTACAGCTCCATTTTGATTGGTTTCAAGAAAATATTTAGCCCTTATAGACAAATATAAGATAAAGGTTTTCAAAAAGGTCTAAGAATAAAAATAATAAGAAATTATTTAAGAAAATCTCTCAATGCTGGGATAAAATTAAGATATAGGCAGAGACCTAAATAGTGAATTATTCTCTATAACTTGTACAAATATGTTAGATAGATTAAGAAATTAGTTGTCAAATGACTGAATCTTATGACGATTTTCTACATGGAAAAATTACTTTCCAAGCGAAAACTAAATAAGGAAGCTATGGTTTAAAAGTAAAGATTATACCCTGGAAATTGTAAAATGAAATATGTATACTTTTTTATGAAATAAAAGTTCAAATAGAATTCAGTTTTTAAGAACATGAACCCTTTCTTTTTTTTAAACAATATTTTTTTTGTACGAGAAAAAGAGACAATTTAACATTGGTGTAGTGGTCTTAGGTTCTCTGCCTAGTTAGAACATAAAGAGCAATGGTTTTGCAAATTGACAATAGGTTAACAATTTGTAGTCATAAAAGTGAGAATAAAAAGAGAAAATAAACACGTTCAGGTGACTGCAGCCTGTATTCTCCTTTGTTATTGAATGAAGTTTTATTACATGAAAATTAATTTAAATCTCAAATATTGGGTTATATAACTAACTCAAGTATTCATATTCTGGAAAATAATGATGGCCTTTCTCTTGCCCTGTTAATTTCTGAAGATGTTCTTAATTTAGAATGCTTTTCTTCCTGTGGATTAATTCCTTCTTTGTGCATATGCACAAGAAACTTCTATTGCTAAGTGCTCAGTGGTCTCTGGGGAATCCAGGTGCTCTTTGGCATCTAAAAGCTCACAGTCTGTTTTTACTGAATTCTTCATAAGCTAACACTTCTGGAATGATTCACCCATACCTGAGAAACATAATGTTTATATCATGGAGGGGGGAATTATTGTATAACCAATGTTATGAACAACTCTTCTTTGAGAGTCAAGGACTGCTCAACCCATAATATACAGTAAGAGTATTGATTAGAAAATGAGTTTAGATAAGGCCATAGAAGATCAAGTACTGTACATAAAACTAAAAAAAGAAACAAGGTTACTAAGCAGGTCAAAAGAATAGCATGAAATTAGAAAGCAGAGTCCTTTATCCATTTTGTTGTATTAAAATTCTGAGCAATAAATTTGGGAGAAAACCTAGAAATTATTTGGTCTAGCTTTCTCACTTTATGCATAAAGTAATTGACACCCACAGAGAGGCAATGACTTGCTTACAGCTAGTTAGTGGCATAATCAAGAACATCCCACTATCTTCCAGCCCAGTGCACTTTTTACTGTATTCTATTGATTTTCTATATTTGTCTTTCAACCCCAAACATATTTTTTACTATGGTAAAATATACATAACATAAAATTTACTATTTTAGTCATTTTAATGTGGCATTATATACATTCACAATGTTATGTAACGATCACCACCAGTAGATTCTTTTGTAAAGGAGTAAAATGGAAAGATACAGTGCAAATTTAAAAGGCTTTAGGAAACTGGATATACTAAAACTGATGTTATCTCTTTCATACCTATTTGATAGAATT
The DNA here is from genome assembly GCA_023783475.1 of Daubentonia madagascariensis. NCBI lineage: Eukaryota > Metazoa > Chordata > Mammalia > Primates > Daubentoniidae > Daubentonia > Daubentonia madagascariensis. Next base: position 2,698,609 of record JAKFHU010002396.1, on the reverse strand, counting down.
TACCAGTAAAGCCATTTGGCCCAGAGTTTCTTTGTGGGAGGGTTTTAAATTACAAATTCAATTTCTTTACCAGATATAGGGCTATTCAGCTTTTCTATTTCTTCTTGTACTAGTTTTGGTAATTATATCTTTTGAGAATTTGTCCATTTCATTCAAGTTGTTGAATTTACTGGCATAAAGTTGCTCATAATATTACCTTGTTATCCTTTTAATATTAATATCTTTAGAATCTTCCATGATATCCTCTCTTTTAATCCTGGTATTGGTAATTTGTGTTTTTTCTCTTCCTTTGTTAATCAGTTTTGCAAGAGGGCTATCAATTCCATTAATTTTTAAAAAAGAACTAATGTTTGCTTCTGTGGATTGTATTTCTCTATTGCACATCTATTTTTTCATTGATTTCTACTCTTATTTTTTTCCTTCTACTTAATTTATTGTTTTTTTTAAATAGCTGCCTATGTTGGAAGTTTAGCTCACGAATTTTCAGCCTTTATAATATTTGTATTTAAAGGTATTGGTTTCTCTCTAAACATTGTTTTAGTTGCATCCTACAAATTTCACATGTTGTATTTTCACTATAATTCAGCCCAAAATATTTTCTAATTTCTTTCATGATTTCTTCTTTGATCCATAGGGTATTTAAAAATGTATGTTTAATTTCCACATATTTGGACTTTACAATTTTTTCTATTGATTTGAATTCAAATTTGATTCTACATTAGTCAGTGAACACACACTATGTAGGTTATATCTGTTGAAATTTTTTGAAACTTACTTTATGACTCAAGATGTGGTTTGTTCTGATAAATATGCCACTAGTACTTAGAAAGGATGTGTATTCAGTAATATTTTATCACTGTCAATTAGGTCAGGTTGGCTACTTATTTTGTTCAAATAGCTTTACTAGTTTTGTGTCTGCTTCATCTATCAGTTACTGAGGGAGTCTATTAAAATATCCAACTCTGTGAATCTGTTTTTCCTTTTAGTTCTGTTATTTTTGCCTTGTACATATTTGAAACAATTAAGTACATTCAAATTCAACATTATTATATGGTACTTTAGATTATACCCTTTTATCATTTCGAAATATTCCTCTTGATCTCCCATAACGCTTCTTGCTTTCAGGTCTACTTTATCTGATATTAATGTAGATGCACCAGCTTTCATTTGGTTGGTGTTTGCATGGTATTTCTTTTCCCATCTTTTTTACTTTTAACCTGTCAGTGTGTTTATGCGTAAAATGTATATTTTGTAAGCAGTTTTTAGCTATGTCTTTAAAAGAATGTCTAGAGTGACAATCTGCATTTTAATTGACTTTTTAGTCCATTTACTTTTAATATAATTATTGATATAGTAGAAGTCTTCCTTGTCACCATCTGTTTTCTGTTTGTTGCATCTATTCTTTGTTCCTTTATTCCTTTTTACTTCTTCCTTCTTTGGTATCAATCAAGTATTTTAAAAATTCTTCCATTTATCTTCTCTGTTAGCGTTTTCCCCTGTCATCTTTCAGTAGCATTCTTAGTAGTTGGGCATCTTTAACTTATTATAGTCTACTTTAAATTCATGCCTTTATATGGCCCAAAGAATGCATGAATCTAACAACATTTTAACTACATTTAATTTTCCTCTCACTTCCTTGGTTATTGTCATTTATTTTACTTCTATATATGTTCTAAACCTCTAAAAAGTAAAAGTTATTTTATTTTTTGAATGTTTATACATATATTTTCTATTTCTAGGTTGTTTATTCCTTCTTGTATTTCTGTGCTTCCATTTCTAGGTTGCACATAAACATTCCTTCTTGTATTTCCTTTAGCTGGAAACACTTTCTTTAGTATTTCTTGTTTTCAGTTGGTAAAAATTCTCTCAATTTTTTTTTTGTCTGACAAGGTATTTATTTGCCTTTATTTTTGAAAAATATTTATGTTAGGTATAGAATTCTAGGTTGGCAATTTTTTTTTTTTTTGGTATTTCAAAATGTAATTCCATTGGCTTCTGGCTTCCATGGTTTCTGTCATGAGGTCAGCTACAATTTAAAAAATTATTTACCTTAGATAAATTACATTAGGTAATATGTCTAATTTTCTTTGGCTGAATTAAATTTTTTCTTTCTATATTTGATTTCAATAGTTTGATTATAATTTTCCTAGATGCAGCTGTCTTTGTATTTATTCTGCTTGAGGCTTTTTGAGATTCTTGATATTTTTTATCTGTTGTAAACTTCTGGGCCACTATTTATTCAAATAGTGTATTGGTTTACCTCCAATACACATAAATTAGTCCTTATGATCATGTCCTATATTTCTCTTGCACTCTGCCCTTTTCTTTTCATTTTTTTCTCTTTGTTCATCAATTTGGATATTTACTAAAAACTTTAAAAGATATTAATTCACCAATCCTGTTTTCCTCTGTGTCCAAACTTCTATTAAACCTATCCAATAGTTCTATTTTCATATATTACATTTTTCAATTTTAGGATGTTTATTTTCTTTTATAGATTATAATTTTATTGAATTTGTCCATCTTCTACTCTATTTTCCTTAACATATTAATTATAGCTACTTTGAAGTCCTTGTCTGCTAAATTCAATATGTGGATCATCTCTAGATCTGCTTCTATTTATTATTTTATCATTTGATTATCAGTTTTTTTCCTGTTGCTATTTATGTCAAATACTTTTAAAATTGCGTGCTCAAATTGTGGATGATATTCTGTAGATAGGGGTTAGTTTTCCTCCTCTAGAGTATCAAGTTTTGCTCTGTAAGGCAATTACATTTTTGCAGATCATCTTGTGTCTTGTTTTTAAGTTTTGTCAGGGTGGATCTCTTTCTCCTTTCTTCTTATTGCTAGGTATAGACAGTACTCCTGGTTCATGGTCCGTAATTCCACGTTTTAGCATTTCTAAGGTATCCTTTGAATGCCAGGAATGATCAAGAAGGTATCTCTCTTCTGGATGTGCCTGAACTTCATCCCTCACCACACTGCTTAAGATCTAGGATCTATGCTCAGCTCTCAGTATCCCTAGAATCTACTTTCTGTTAGGCATTCTGAAGGTGTGTCAAAGTATATGGCCAGAATTCAGCTAAGGATCTGAGGAAATTTCTTTATAGACATCTGAGGTCCTAGTTCCATGGCTTTCCTATCTCTGTCAGTATGCCCATCTAATTCCAGCTACTTTAGCAGTTTCAAACTTGATCTCAGCCTCTTCCATCTAAGCAAGACCACTGTACCTATTTGGATTCAACCTTACTATGCCATGGCCTGGAAAGTGTTCTCAGGGGAAGCCTGGGTTAATGCAGGCCTCATCTTGTGTGCCTCCCAATTTCTAAAGGATTGAAATCTTCTGTTTGTTTTTGTAGAATACCTCAAAACTGATGTTTCATGTATTTCCCCCAGTTTTCATAGTTGGTTTATCAGTAAATCTGATATCAGTTACTCCACATTAGACAGAATTGGAAGTCTATACTAAGACTTTTAGTCAAATTCTAGATGGTTTAAAAATTCCCCAGTAAAATAAATGTAGAGTTATCTTTTTCATATTCTGAAACAGAAGTCACAAATAATCTACTTAACTTAAAAGAAATCAGTGTAATGCCTAACTGTAATAAAAAGGGAAAATAAAATGAATTTATAGTGAAATATCTATTTCATTATGTAAAATCTTAAACCTGAATATACCAGAAGACGTAATAGATGTCTGTACATTCTTATCACAACTTTGTATTTGAGAGAAGACAGTCAGAATTCATCTGCACAAGTAGTACAAAAAAAAAAAAAAAAAGAAGGAGCAGAGGTATGAGTGGGGATTACTTTATAAATCATAAAGAACAGAATAAAGAAATAAAAGAACAGACTTATTAGTTTAAGATAGGAGAAAGGAAGATGTAATGTTAATCTCTGTAGGCAGTCCAGGTTAAGGCAATTGGCCTTAACCTGGTGTTGAAGTAGAGAAAATGAGGAACAGTCTCAGAATTAACCAGGGCAAATACAGTGTTAATTCCCTGTGTTAATACGTGGAATGAGGAAATGAAAAAGTATCTCATAAAAAGTTTGTACTGTGAGATCCCATCATATGTTGAGGTATACATTCAGTCTCCAGTACTTAACACGATCTTGGGTGTTGTTGTCTTCAAAAGACAGTGGCGTATTGAGGATGGATTAGAAGAAGAGATACCTATAAAAGAGGCTTTGGAGAAATTGTATGGTGGACTCCTGGATATAGCATCAGAGTAAGACTGAAAAATAATGGGCATAACCCAAATACATAACTTCAATATGCAATGTTCACAGCAAAGGATTTTTTCATTATTGTGTTATAAAATATTAAAATATGCATACAAAATGGCAAATATGAACTATTTTTAAAACAACTGTTGTTGTTTTTTTTAAAAATTAAATGAAATTAAATGAGCTCCTATGTCCGAATATCATCCTTTTTCTGTGGATTATATCCCTAACCTAGGCAGGCACATGGAGGCTTCTACTGGCCACAATAAAGAGCCACTCAGTTCTGAGCAGTTCTCCTAGGCATTAGTGGCCTCTTTTGCAATTTGGCTGCATCTTCATACTGACCCCCAACTGGCAGCACTTTGCTGAAATGCTTTGGTGTGCATTGCTCCCCATGCTGTAGCAATTCTCGGGAAATCTGAGGCTTCCAGTCTCATCTCCTTCTAATGTTCTAATGTCAGGGCCTGCGGTCAGTGGTGAGATCTTTCTTATCTCTTGCAAGCTCTGACCGTCAGGGGTGGTCCGTCATCCCTCCCTGCACGGCCGAATAGCTGTGCCTTCTCTTAACATTGCTGGCTCTTGCCCTGGTTGTTCTGGAGCAGGTCAGCAAGTCCCATCCCAGTCCCAGAGATTATCAGTGGGGAATGGGGTTGTTCCTTTGACACCCACAGACTTCACAGCCGCTTCTCCTCTCCTCTCCAGCTTCAGAGAGTAGCAACGTTCAAATGCCACACTCCTACTGTGGGATGCTTAGGTGTGAGGATAACCGCCCTTCATAAACAACTAACACCCTCCAGGGAGTTGGAGAAATATAGTGCTCATTATGGTGAAAAGGTACCTGCATTAGTTTCCTAGGCTGCTATAGCAAAGTATCACAAACTGAGTGGCTTAGAACAGCAGAAATTTATTGTCTCACTGTTCTGGAGGCTAGGAGTCCAAAACCAAGGTATTGGCAGGGGCATGCTCCCTCTGAAACCTGTAGAAGAAAGATCCTTCCTTACCTCTTCCTGGCTTCTGGTAGTTTGCTGGCCATCTTTGGCATTTCTTGGCTTGTAGATGCATAACTCCAATCCTTCATCTTCACGTGATATTCTCCCAGTGTGCCTTCACGTCATCATCCCTCTGTACATGCTTGTGTCTGTGTCCAAATTTCCCCCTTTTATAAGGACACTAGTGATATTGGATTAGGGGCTACCCTAAGGACCTCATTTTAACTTGATTGGCTTTATAAAGACCTTATTTTTAAATAAGGTCACATTCCGAGGTGCTGGGGTTTAGCACTTCAACATATCTTATTTGGGGGACACAATTCAATCCATAATAGCCCCTTTCAGCAAGCTTTCAAGTGGTTTTCTGGACTTAAAATATTAAGTACATCTTTTGCTTTCAAAAGTGGGCTCTAGTCAACACTTCTTGGAAAATAGGAAAAATTCAATCTGGCTTCCTATATCATCATGCTATTGATATAATCATAGGGCTAACAAATGATAAATCATAATTTTTTGAGGGACTAGAATGAGTTAGGAGCTATTCTAAGCTTTTTAAATGATGTATTGTCATTTAATCCTCCCATCTAGTCTATGGGCTAAGGACTATTATTTCTGTTTTACAGGTGGGGAAACAAAAGCATGGAGAAATCAAGACTCTTGTTGCTACATCAACACTATGCCTATTTCCAAAGCCAGAGTATTTCTTTTCTTAAATGAAGGAGTCCCCTCATTTCAGGCCAGTCTCTTCCAGCTGGAGGTAAAGTGAGCATTCAGCTCCCACGGGGGTAGGAGAGGCTATGTTTATCCATGTTAACCCATATTGGCTTTTAAAAAGGGAAGAGTCAACTGTGGTCAAATTGCATCCTTTATTGAGGAACTAAGAAAAAGGAGTACTGGAAAGGACTTCCTTAGAAGGTATTTTCCACGAGGCCTCTTGAAAAAAATCACAGAGTTCTTCACTAATTCACAATATGTCTTTTGTTCTTGACTGCTGTCACACTGGCTCTTTGCAAATTGTGGAGTGATGGATTATGATGGTGAGATTTCCAAGGATTCTGGCACTGAAATTTCCGAGGTTAAGGAACCTGAGGTGAATTGAGTAATAGCAAATTGGTCATTATTGTGTTCTAAAATAAGAGCCTTGTCCTGAAACATTGAGTCAAAACAAGACACACCCCCCCCCAACAAAAACCAAAAAACAAACAAATATGTAAACCTAGAATGTGACCAGGTAAAACCACACTGAGGAGTCAGCACCTACTCTTTCCTGGGGGCCTAGCCAAAGGCACATCACACCTACGGCCTGGCAGATACCAGAGGTTTCAACGAACTACAACCACCATATTAAACTTAAATATTATTCTTCTCAAAATGACTTTAACCTTCAGCTGGAGTCTGGTGAGTCCTAACATCCCTCTTGGGTCCTCTACTTCATGCTTTAGGTCAGAAGAGAAAAATCTGAACAACCAATGGAGTGGAGAGCCGTCTGGCTCAGACTATAGGACTTTTGGGAGTCATTGCAGAAGGCATTTTAATGGAACAGCAGCATTCTTTTCCTGAGTAAAACTCTATTTTGTTTTTTGTGCTTTGTTTTTATGCACAATATTATGCTGTATAAGCACTCATACACACCAAACTGAAAATACATGGACTATTATGAAAATAGTTTTCTAATCAAATGAAATACAGATCGGTATTTAAAGCTATGTTCAATAGTTATTAAGCAGTGTGGCAATTAGAAATAAAAGATCAGCATTTTATGAAACTAAGTTTCGTTAATGTAAGATCTTAGTTATCTAGCATGAGTGTGAAACCTCAATCATACAAAACATTAACAAAAATTAATAAACTTTCTAAATATGTTTCAAATTTATCCTCTTCTCTTTATTCATCACTAAGTTTGGGTACTCATCACTTGGCTGGGCTGTTGGAGCAACCACCTAATTGTCTTTATCTCTAGCCTTGCTCTTCTCCGAGTCTGTCTCTATTCTCCTGCCAGAATGACTGGGGACGCGATGGTTGACTCCCTCAAAATCATTCTGCTGCACGTGGTTTGTCTAAATCCTTCATGGAAATCCGATTCCTTTTGTTCGGTTCGGAGATGGGCAAACCTGAGGCAATTGGGCCAATGCGTAGTGAAGAGAGGCTTCCGTGTGGTTGCTGAGAAAGAGAAGCCAATTTCTCCTGTGGGATGTGAACCAGGAATTATGCTGCCCACGTCATCTTGTGATTGATTACAAGGTGATTCCTGATTGATTTAGCAGTTTCAGTTGGCAGAGGGGAAGCCTGTATTTTGCTGCAGAAAATATGCTAATGGAAATAATTATGTAACTGAAAAGTTTCATCAAGAAACAGCAGTGTTTCTTGATGAAACAGCACCCTGGTACCTACAGACTAAATTCAAAAATTTTCAATAAGGTAGTGAAACCTCACTAGGATCTGGTCCCAATTTACCTCTCCAGCCTCATTTTCCACCACTTTCCTCTACCTACTATCCTACAGGAATTCCACAGATATGTCATTCTTTGGCTCCAGGCAGAGTTTTAAGTTGACATCAAACTGCAGATTTTTCTTGGAATTTATCTATTTTGAAAGGATTTAGGCAAACTGGATAGGTAAGGAAATAAAATTGGCAGCCATTACAATCGATTTCCTTCCATCACCATTCAGTGATTGTGCAACTGGCCTTTATTATACTAACGTAGAGTATTATATTAATTGATCTTTGTATGTTAAACTAACTTTGAATTCCTATGATGAATCCTACTCAGCCGTGGTGTATAATCCTTTTTATATGTTGCTGGATTTGGTTTACTCGTTTTTTTGTTGGGAATTTTTGTATCTATATTTACCGGGGATGTTGATCTGTAGTTTTCTTTCTTTGGCCAATTGATCTATCTTTTTTCTTTTATTGATTGTGCTTTTGGTGTCATTTCTAATACACCATTACCTAACCCAGGTCACAAAGAATTATACTTGTATTTTCTTCTAAGAGTTTTATAGTGTTAACTCTTAAATCTAAGTCCATGTGCATTTTGAGTTAATTTGTATATATTATGTGAGGTAGTGGTCTAACTTCATTCTTCTGTATGCAGATATCTACTTGTCCTGGCACCATTTGTTGAAGACACTATTATTTTCTCATTGGATTGTCTTGACACTCTAGTAAAAAAATCAATTAGCCATGTAAGGATTTATATGTAAGGACTTATTTTTGGACTATTGACTCTATTTTACTGATTTTTATGTCTATCCTTATGCCAGTACCATGTCTTGATTACTGTAACTTTGTAGTAAATTTTCAAACTGGGAAGTATAAGCCCTCCAACTTTGTTTTCTTCTTTTGATATTGGTTTGGCTATTTTGGGTCTTTCCCATTTTCTTATAAATGTTAGTATAAGCTTGTCAATTTCTGAAAAAAGCCAGTTGTGATTAGTAGGGGCTATGTTGAATTGTAGATTAATTTGGGGAGTATTACCATCCTAATATCAAGTCTTTGATCCATAAACATGGAGTGTCTTTTAATTTATTTCTTGTTTAATTTCTTTCAATAATTTTTTTTAGTTTGTGGTACATGAGTCTTGCATTCTTTTTATTAAATTTATTCCTGAGTATAAAGTATATAAATATTTATTCCTTTTGATGTTATTGTAATGGTGTTTTTGTATATAAAAATACAATTGGTTTTTATATATTGATGTTGTATCCTGTCACTTTTAAAACTTGTTTATTAGTTCTAATAGATTTTTTTTTTGAATTTTTAAACATTTTATATATACAAGATCAGATCATGTCATCCATAAAGAAAGTTAGTTTTATTTCTTCCTTGACCAACCTGGATCCTTTTATTTATTTATGTATTTATGTATTTATTTATTTGGAGACAGTGTCTCACTCTGTTGTCCAGGCTGGAGTGCAATGGTGGGATCATAGCTCACTGCAGCCTCAAACTCCTGGGCTCAAGAAATCCTCCTGTCTCAGCTTCCCAAGTAGCTGGGACTACAGGTGCATGCCACCATGCCCAGCTAATTGTTTTTATTATTTGTAGAGATGGGGTCTCGCCATATTGCCTAGGCTTATCTGGAACTCCTGGCCTCAAGTGATCCTCCCGCCTTGGCCTGCCAAAGTACTGGGATTACAGGCTTCAGTCACCACGCCCAGCCCTTTTATTATTTTTATTGCCTGAATTCCCTGGATAGGACCTCCAGTATAATGTGGAACAGAAGTGGTAAAAGCAGACATTCTTACCTTATTCCTGATCTTAGAGAAAAATGATTCAGTATCTCTTAAGTATTATGTTAGTTATAGATTTTTTATAAATGTCCATCTTCAGATTGAGGGAATTCTATTCTATTCCCAGCTGATTTTCTTTATAATCATAAAAGGGTTGGTTTTTTAAAAGTTCTTCTGTGTCTATTGAGATGATCATGTGTTTTTTTGTCTTTTATTTTATTAGTATGGTGTACTACATTGATTAGTTTTCACATGTTGAACCAGCTCTGTACCCCTGGGATAAATCCTAATTGGTCATGATATATAATACTTTTTGTATGTTGCTGGATTCCATTTGCTAGTATTTTTTGAGGATTTATGTGTCTATATTCATAATGGATACTACTCTATAGTTTCCTTTTATTGTGATGTCTTTGATTTTAGTGCCAGTGTAATACTAGCTTCGTAAAATGAGTTAGGAAATATTTTCTCCTTTTCTATTTTTTGGAAGAGTTTGTGAAGAATTAGTGAAGATGCTTTGAATGTTTGGTAGAATTTGTAATGTAGCTATCTGGGACTGGGCTGTTCTTAATGAAAAAAATTTCTGATTATTAATTTAATTTTTAATTTGTGACAGGTCTGTTCAGATTTCTCTTTCTTCTTGAGTCAGTCTCAGTAATTTGTGTATTTCTAGAAATTTGTCCATGTCACGCAGGCTATCTCATTGGTTGGCATATAATTGTTCATAATATACTATTTTAATCTGTTATTTCTATAAGGTTGTTAGTAATGTCTTTCTTTCATTTATAATTTCAGTAAATTAAGTCTTCTCTTTTTTCATGGTCAGTGTACCTAAAGGTTTGTCCTTTTTTTGGTTCTTTTCAAACAATAAACTTCTGGTTTCATTGTTTTTCTCTGTTGTTTTCCTATTTACTACATTTATTTTTATCCTAGTCTTTATTGTATTCACTTTAGGTTTAGTTTTCTCTTCTTTTTCTGATTTCCTAAGGTGGAAAGTTAGGTTTTTGATTTGAGACATTTATTCTTTTTAAAATATAGTATTTACAGTTGTAAATTTCCCAATATTCTTCCACAGCTCATTGTGCTACTGTTCCCGTTCCCTATCCCCTCTCCTTCTGTGCTTACCACCGTGCGCATTTGGTCTGAAACCCTGTTCATTTTTTTCCATTTGTTTTCATTCTGTTCCACAGCCTGGATAATTTTAATTGATCTACCTTCAAGTTTGTGGATTATTTCTCCTGCCAGCTCAAATTTTCTGTTGAGCCCCTTGAATAAATTTTTCATTTTAGTCATCATACTCTTCTCCTGTAGAATTTCTATTTGGTTCTTTTAAAAAACAGTTTCTATGTCTTTATGGGTATTCTCCTTTTGGTGAGACTGCTGTCATACTTTCCTTGAGTCTTTTGAGACTTTTGGTTGTTTTCAGTTTTTTGAGCATGATATAAAGTTCTTTTTTTTTTTTTTAGTCACGTCAACATTTAGACGTCCTCAGAGAAAGTTTTTATTGACTTTTTTTTCCCTTGTGTGTAGGCTATGGGTTTCTGTTTCTTTGCATATTTCATATTTTTTCTTGTTCAAAACTGCACATTTAAACTAATATAGTGCAGCAACATTGGAAATTATAGCCCTCGAGGGTGGGTCATTGTTGTTATTTTTGTTATTCTGCTCTGTTAACTGAGTGGCCAGCTAATGATTGGACATAGATTTTCTTAATTCCTCTGAGCCAATATGTTTCCCAGTCTTTGCCGAGAGGCTGCGTGTGTGTGTGTGTGTGTGTGTGTGTGTTGGGGCAAGCCTTTAAAGCTCTGGGAGACAGTTTGCAACTCTGCCTTAGCCGTCACTTCCTGTTTGCAGACATCTTCAGGTCAGCCAGAGGTGGGAGATTAGGGCATTCTGAGGTGTTTTCTTTACATGCACACATCCCTGCATATATATGTGGCCTTTTATATTTCCAACTCCTCAGGGTATTTTTTTTTCTTAATTTGACTTGTTTGCCTCAAACTGTTATCTCTGCCTCGGACAGCTGTGATGTTAAATGCCACTGATTGTTCTGATAAACATTCCAGGGAGAAAAGCTGTTCACAATGATCAAGCTCTGAGTGAGGTCAAATTAAGAAGAGCCTCACTGGTGAGGATTTCTGGGGAGATGCCAGACAAGTCAACAACAATTCTCTGAGAACGGGGCTTTTTAGGGTAATTCTAATCTCATTTTGCCCCTCCTGTGCTTGCCCCCTCCTGTGTTCACAGGTACTGGCTTGCAAGGTTGTTACTTTTAGAGGCTATCGTGGAGATGGGATGGGGGATGGGAACAGGGCAAGTTATAGCACCACCAAGGTCACTGTTCTTACCAAGATTCAGCCATTTTACATGAATAAATGCATTTAGTGTCTCCATATCACCGGTGTGACCTCCGCAACCTCTTTGGTCTATGTATTTTCTCTATTAATCTTCTGGGAGATGTAAGTCTAAAAGATTTCTCCCACATAGTTTTGCCAGGGCAAGTTGTTTGACTTTAATTTCACACACTATCAAGCAGAAGGTATTTCAGCATGTTTTCAATAGCTCTTTACCTTACTTTAGAGCAATACTTCTGTTCCCCAATTTTAAACTTTAGACTCATAGAAAAGGTTCTTAAAAGAAATTGTTTTATCTTGATTTGGCAGCCAGAAACAAAATTACTCACGGTCTTCAGGGCGTTGTTCGCGACGAAATGCTATTTTAACCCAGTGGATAATTAAGATAGCAATGATCAGCTCTGAGATGGTGCTGAGGAGTAGATATTGTAAAAGCATCATACCAGCCATCTGATTAAAAAAAGAAAGATTCCTCATATTAATCAACCATTTAAAGGTTATACAAAATCAGCATTTAGAAAATACAGAATAAATATTTATCCTAGCAGTCTCACACAGCTATGATTATTTTGGGGTATTTTTTCATAGCAATTAAATATGTTTTAAATTTATTGAGTACTTATATATGTACCAAGTGTTATGTTAAGCACTTATTTCTAGCAACAACCTTACAAGTTAGATACTTTTATTTCTCTTTTACACATGGTGAGACTGAAAAGTAGAGAGAACTTACAGTACCACGGTCTGCTGGAGTTTTTCAAAGTTTGGCGTCGGGTGCCCTCTTCTCTCTTTATACTCTTTTTTATGGTAAGACTGGTTGAATGATCTGTGCTTCATGTTATTCCGCTCAGTGCATATATAATTGCATGTTTTATTTTCTTTTAATTTATGTGTTATAAGCATTATTCCATGAATTAAATTGAACCATTCTCTCTCTTTCCAAATTCTTACTGTAGGCCAAAGAAGGTGCTCCTTCTCCCTTAGAAACAGGCGAAAATGGCTTCTGGTGTTTCTCAATCCTCTTCACTTACAATTTCCATGTGAAGAGCAGAGACTTATCTAATTGTGATTTTGAGAGAAGGAACCCAACTCCTTCTGGGTTCTCTTTGTCAGAATGGGCTGTGTTTATAACCACAAGACCTTCTTCCCAACGTCTGATAACTGACTCCGGCATAGAGAGCCCTGTGGTTTGTGGTCTATCTGTAAGTGGGTGAATGAGTTTAATTTATGAAAGGAGGTATTAGCAAGCTTATTTGGTTAAAGATTCAAAACTTGTTCTCCAATCATACTAATCAATAATAAAGCTGATAGTTTTGTCTACATCTACTTGATTCTTGTGTCTTATCTCAGTAGGTTTGGAACACAAGAGAAGATTAGATGGTTATTTATTGGCCTCCTATGTTTGTTTCCCCTGGCTGTTGAAATACATTACCACAAACTGGGTGGCTTAACAGAACAGAAATTTATCGTCTCACAGTTGGAGAGGCTAAAAGTCCAAAATCAATGTGTTGGCAGAACCGTGATCCCTCTGAAGCTTCCAGGAGAGAATCCATCATTACCTCTTCCAGATTCTGGTAGCCCCAGGTGTTCCTTCACTTGTAGCAGCATAACTCCTAGCTCTGTCTCTGTGTTCACATGGCCTTCCTGCTTATGTGCCTGTATCCAAATTTCCCTCTTCTTATGAGAACCCCAGTCATATTGGATTAATAATGGCCTACCTTACTCCAGTATGACCTCATCTTAACTAATTACATCTACAATAATCTCACTCCCCCAAATTGTCATATTCTGAGGTACTGTGGGTTGGGACTTCAACATATCTTTTTTGGGGACACAATTCAACCCATAATAGTCTGCCTCTAATACCCTCCAATTCATGTCCTTCCCATGTGCAAAATATATTCATTCACCTGATCCCAACATCTCTAAAAGTTTTAACCCAATTCCAGCATCAACTCTAAGTCATAAAAATCTGTCCTAAATATCATGAAATCAAAAAGCCCCAAATCTCAACATCTGAATCAGTTGTGGGTGAGACTTATATTAATAGTATGGTTCATCCTGGGGCAAAATTCCTCTCCATCTGTGGACTTGTGAAACCAGAGAAGTTATCTGCTTCCAAGACACAATGGTGGGACAGGCATAGGATGTATATTTCCATTCCAAAAGGGAGAAATAAGAAGGAAAAGAAAAAAAGGGGTCATAGTCCCTAAGCAAGTCAAAAACCCAACAGGGCAAATTTTGTTAGATTTCAAGGCCTGAGAATAATCCTCTGTGGCTTGTCCTCTGGGCCTGCTGGGAGACAGCCCTATTCTTTGACCCACTGGGGTGGTGGCCTGACCCTGTCAGCCCACTGGGACAGGGTTCTTACTCTTTAGGCTATTGCTGCCTCAGCCTGTATTATGTAAAAAGTGCAAATATTTGTGGCATGAAATGTGTCTCTTTTTCTCCTGTACTTCTTGATTTTCTCTCTTGCTTGCATAACTAATATATTAATTCTACATTTTATGTTAATTTTTATAGTACTTATGCTTATACACTTAATTTGTGATTTATTTTCATACATAATGTAAAGTAGATGTCCATTATTATTTTCTTTGAAATGGATGGATAGCTTATCAATCTAATACTGTTTATTTAAGTTTCATCTTTATTGACTGGTAATGTTATCTCCCATAAAATAATATGTGTTCACCTAGACTTGGATTTGTTTTTCAACTGTCTATTCTGTTCTTTGTTCAATTTTTTTTAGTGTGTAAATACTACACCATTTTTATTATAATAGCCTAGTAACAAGTTTTAATATCTAGTGCAGCAAGTTCTTTGGCCCTCCTCATTGTTGTGTAACTTCTAGACTTTCTTGGCAATTTTCATGTAACTATTCTTCTATCCATATGCATCTTAGAGTCATTCATTGCATTACTCCCAAATGCTGTTAAGATTCTAAATGGAATTGGATCACAATTATGTATTAATTTACAGAAGCTTGCAACTTTATGATATTGTGAATTTGCATTCAAGAACATAGCTCTTCAAAGTATTCAGTTCTTTTTTATGCCCCTTATTATATTTTTATAGTTTGGCTGTTATTCTGATTGGGTTATTTATTATTTTTTTCCATTTCAATATCTAAGTAGTTATTTCTAGTGTAAATAAAATTTATTAATTTTTGTAGGTTTTTCTTTTATCTAACCACCTTACTAAACTGTTTTTACTTCTACAGTAGCTTTTTAAGGTAAGTCTTTTGGATTTTCTAAGTATTCCATCATTTTGTCTTCACATAATGATAACTTTTATCTCTCTTTGAGGTTTCTGGTGTTTCCAAATTTTTCAGAAAAACTGATTTTTTTTAATGTGCCTATGGCAAAAATTTGGAGGAAATGCAGTTTGTTTTTGTATTTCTATGCCAAAGATGGTTGACAAATTTGGTTTCCTTTTCTATACTTTTCTCACTTCAACATACTCACATCATTCACCACAGTTTTTTCATTTCTGTCTAAAATTTTGATTCAGTTATGATTAAAATTGGTACTTACATTTTGCCAATAGTATGTAGTTGCTTTTGATTCAAAAATTGAAATCTCAAGGCATAATACAATTATACCAACTGTTGTCACGCCAATACTTATGCTGTTCATTACAATTGCTAAAATAAGCTGTAATAGACAAATAAAGAAAAATTTGCCATAGATAGCATAAACAGATTTTGATGGAGCAATCAGGCTGTCATACTGACTAGAATATTCAGGTTGAAGTTTTAAAAAATCTGACTTTCTGGAATCTTAACAGTGGTTGGCATCAGGACTCTGCTTCAAATTTGTCTAGAAGCCAGTAGGATAATTTTTTTTTCCAAAAGAGGCTTTTATTTATTCATTCAACAAATAATTACATAGTGCTTACAATGTGCTAAATATTGTGCTAGGGATAGCACCAGGCTTCCACTCGAGGAGCTTACAATCTAATAGGAGACAAAAAATTATGGACACTTTAATTTCATTTAATAAAGCTTAATAAATGTCATGCTATGGATAAGCTTCAAGTTTAAGATTTGTCATCGTTGTTCCTCCAATAATGTCACTTTACTACTTGAAAGCTTTCAGTGGTTATCACCTTTTTCCAAGACAGCATCCATACTCTTTGAACGGCACTGAGGGCCTGACATGAGCGTGCAAAGAGGCTGTGCTCCTTTGCGAAGGCACTGCATGTATTCTATATGTATGTGTGAGGGACAGTTACATGTTAAAAGTAGTTTTTTGTTTTTGTTATTTGTTTGTTTTGTAATAATTGGAGGAAGGGTATGATTTGATACTGGTCAACCAAAGAAAATGACTTAAGTGAACATATACATTTTTGGTTGTCCAGCAGACAGCCCTTTTCCTCTTCTGAGGGCTCTCTTCATTGGTTTAGTGCTTATGAAAGAAGTTTATCAAACTTCTACTATGAAAGCCTGAGGAGGGAGATCCTTCCTCTATCCAATCTTTTAGAGCCATGGCCAGGGCATGGCCAAGAAAATTCTCCTTTCAAAAATTGTGGATCTTAAGCAAGTGACTTAAAGGTGAAGAAAATACTGACATTCATTTTTGGCTGTGATGTTATGCAGTGGGGGCAATGGTGACCTTGAGCGCCAGCAGACAGCTATGGTATCTTGTGACGATAACACCCTGGTCCTTCACCTCCTGTAGATGCACCTCCTTGCATCTTCCCAATAGATCCTGTCTTTGCTTAATATAGCCAGATTCAGTAAACAATAATGGACAAAATTGGGAAAGTGTATTATGGAAGAAAGAGCAGTGTGTACAAAATTTCAGAACCATGGGAAAGCAGGTATTCAGGGAAATATATTCACTAAGCTTACTCATTTCTAGCTTTTGATTTTAAGTGACAGAATGTGTGACTATTCTTTTCACTTGAACAGTTAGAAGCTACTGTAGGGTTATTAATTGGCCTAATTTCAATATTATTGTGTCTCGGGGAATAGGGAAGCTCAAGAAGAAGGAGAGAGATGGGGGAACAGCTGTTCGGTGGAACAGTCATAATACACACAACATTTATCAGTTAAGTTTACCATCTTGTATGGACATGGTTTGTGGTACCCCAAAACAATTACAATGGTAACATCTAAGATCACTGATCACAGATCACCATAACAAATATAATAATTATGAAAAAGTTTGAAACATTGTGAGAATTACCAAAATGTGACAGAGGCATGAAGTGAGCACATGGTGTTGAAGAAATGGTGCCAATAGACTTGCTTGACGCAGAGTTGTCACAAACCTTCAGTTTGTAAAAAATGCATTATCTGTGAAGTGCAATAAAGTGAAGCACAATAAAACAAGTTATGCCTGTATACCATAACCAAGGTGGGATTTATTCCACAAATGCAAGGTTGGTTTAATTTTCCAAAATCAATTAATGTAATGTGCCATATCAATAGAATAGGAGAAAACCACATATGATCAGCTCAATAGATGTAGATAAAGCATTTGGTGAAAATCCAGCACCCTTTCATGATAAAAACACTCCAAAAACTAAGACTAGATGGGATCTTTCTCAACCTGATAATGAGCATCTAATAAAAACCCATGCTTCACACACCTGTTGGTGACAGACCGGATGCTTTCTTCCTTAGACGAGGAACAAGGAACATGACAGCAATATATGCTCTCATCACTTCTATTCGACCTTATATTAGATGTTATAGCCAGGGCAGTTAGGCAATGAAAAGAAACAAAAGGCATTCAGATTGCTCAAGGAAGAAGTAAACTATATCTATTGATAAATTGCATGTTCTTGTATATAGAATATACTAAGGAATCCACTAAAAACTATTAGAAATAATAAATGAGTTTGGCAAGATTACCAGATACAAGATCAATATACAAAAATCAATTGTATTTCTATATACTTGTAATGAGCCATCTGAAAATAAAGTTAAAGAAGTAATTCCATTTACAATAGCATCTAAAAGAATAAATACTTAGGAATGAATTTAACAAAAAAAGTGCAAAACTTACTCTGCAAACTAAAAAGCATTAGTGAAAGACAAGTGGAAAGCATGAAGACTTAATATTGTTAAGGGCTATATTCCCCTAATTGATATACAGATTCAATTCAATCTCTTTCAAAACCTAAATGTGCTTTTCTTGCAGAAATTGACAAGCTGATCCCAAAATTCATATGGCATTTCAAGGAATCCAGAATATCCAAAAAAATCTTATAAAAGAATAAAGTTGAAGAACTCACACTTCCTGATTTCAAAACTTACTACAAAGCAACAATAATCAAAACATTGTAGTACTGGCATGAAGATAGACATAAAGATCACGGGACAGAATTCAAAGTCCAGAAATATACTTATGAGGGTGCCAAGACAATTTAATGGGGCAAAGAATAGTCTTTTTGACAAATGGTGCTTGGACAACTGGATATTCACATGCAAAAGAATGAAACTGGACCCTTACATTACACCATTAATAAATACTAACTCAAAATGGATCAAATATCTAACTATAAGAGCTGAAACTATAAAATGTCTATAATAAAACAGGAATAAATCTTCATGTCCTCAGTTTTTGAAGTGGACTATTAACTATAACACCAGAAATACAAACAACAAAAGAAAAATAGCTAAGTTGGACTTCATCAAAATCAAAAACTTCTATGTTTCAAAGGAAACTATCAAGGTACTGAAAATACAATTCACAGAATGGGAAAATATTTGCAGATCATATATCTGATAAAAACTTGTGTCTAGAACATATAAAAACTCTTTAAACTCAATAATAAAAAGGCAAATAACCCAGTTAAAAGTGGACAAAGGACTTGAATGGACATTTCTCCAAAGAAAATAGACAAATGGCCAATAAGCATTTGAAAAAATGTCATCAGGGATATGTAGATTCATACCACGATGAATTACCACTTCAAACCTGCTAGGATGGCTAGAATCAATGGTAAGGTGATAAGTGTTGACAAAGATTTGGAGAAATATAGGAACACTTACACACTACTGGTGGAAATGTAAAATGGTGTAGTCATTTTGGAAAATATTCTGGCATTTCCTCCAGTGCTTAAACAGAGTTACCATATGACATAGCTATTTTATTCCTAGTTACATATCCCAAAGTATTGAAAGTTTATGTTCAAAGAAAAAATTTTACACAAATGTTTATAGTAGCATTATTCATAATTATTCACTATTCATAATAGCCAAAAGGTGGAATAAACTCAGATGTCCATCAACTGACGAACGCATAAACACAATGTGGCATATCCACATAATGAAATATTATTCGGTCATAAAAAGAATAAAGTATTGATATATGCTACAACATGGACGAAATTTTAAAACATTATGCTGAGTGAAAGAAGCCAGTTGCAGAAAATTACATATTTATAATTCTCCCTTTTTAGGAAATGTCTAGAATAGGCAAATCTATGGAGACAGAAAGTAGATTAGTGTTTGCTTAGGGCTGGGAAGAATGGGGGGTTGGGGACAAAAGAGATAGCCAAGGGGTGCAGGGCTGCTTTTTGAGGTGATGAAAATGTTTTAAAATGGATTGTGGTGATAATTGCACGTATTTGTAAAAATACTAAAAACCATTAAATTATATGCTTAAAAAAATCAATTAAGATAATGAATACTTACCTACACAGCTAGAGATTTTTCCACGTTAACATGAAAATAAACACGTGTGTTTTCAGAAAAAAAAAGTTGTTGAACTCAAATATCTGCACCCTAAAAGGGGGGTCATCTAATGTATATTATTTTTAAAAATAATTTTAAAAATTTTGGTGCAAAAGACATATTCTACATTTATTTTCTGCTTTAATTTGAAAACATACATGTGAATAAATATAAATATTGTATTCCTTAGAACATGATAAACCAAGAACTTTACAACTAAAAATATTTATTATTTTCTCCTCTTCCTATTTTTCATGTTGGAGTGCCTAGGGCTTAGTTCTTATTTCTCTTTTCTTCTTTGCTATGCTCACTCCATTGAAGATCTCAACAAGTCTTGTGGCTTCAAATATTATCTTCATGTTTAAGATTCCCTAGTCAATCCATCCAGTTCTTCAAGACGCGAAAACTTAATTTTAACCCCTGACTTTCTTTTCCTCACATTCTTCCTCCCTTAGGAATTCCTGGTGGTGTTCTCTTCAAATACATCCAGAGTCCAAGCACTTATCATCCCCTCCACTGCATCTGTCCCAGTCTGAACCACCATCACTTTAAAGCTGACTACAATAGCTCTGTAACTGGCTTCCCTGCTTCTAACCTGACCTCCTTTATACACAATTATCAGAGGATTTCAGCCAGAATGATGTTTTTGAAACACTCACTGTACCATGTCACTCCTCAAAATACTCCAATCTCTCCCTACATGGGCTATGTGCTCTGGCCCCCATAGCACACTGACCTCATCTTCTGCTACCCTGCCCTGGGCTACACTGCCACAGCCACAGTGACCTCCCTGCTCGCCATTGAACATGCCAGGCATGCTGTCACCATATGGCTTTTCCAATGGCTCATCTCTTTGGTTGGCATTGCTAATTTTTTCACCTTCCTCAGATGCCACCATCTCAGTACGACTTATTTGGACCATCTCTCTTAAAAACACAGCCCCTGCCCCCAGTGGCAGCCCCTAGTATGTTTTCTTTTTTTCATGACACCTGCCACCTTCTAGCATACTACAATATTTCCTAGTTTGTCATGTTTATTGTTTATTGCCTTTATCCCGCTATTAGAATGTAAGCTCCATGAGGGCAATAAATCTTCATCTGTTTGTTCACCGATGCATCCTACATACATAGAACATGCCTGGGATTCAATAAATATTTTAAAAATTGAATTATTGGAATTTAGGTACATTATATTAGGTACATTAGGTACATTATGGTACCTAAGGGTAATAGAATATTATGGGGCTACTAGAATAATTTTTCCAAAGCATATTTTCGTGACTTGATAAATAATTATAATCGATTTCCTCTTGTGAAGTTGAGTCACTTTGGTTTGGAAAATGTCTCAACAAGCATCCTTGAGGCAGATGAGCCTCTGTGTTTCTGTGAGGAATGATGTCACTGCTTCTAGAGAAGGAAATAGAATTGCTGTATATGAAACAGGAAAAGAAGTTTGATTTTGCTTCTTGAGGTGGAGCAGGGGGGAGGGAAAAAGGAGGGCAGAAGATAGAGCGATGTTGGGAGTTGGGGGGAGAGTTACAAAGGGATCTAGGTCATGATCAGAACTTGGGAATTACAATTGTAATCTCTCCCCACCATCTTCAAGTAAAAAAACAAACTTTTTTTTTTTGTGAGTTTTTGTAAAAGTCAGTCAAGGGACCATATTTATTCATACCTTGGGTGTTGTGGAGCAAATTTGGGACAGTATGCACAAACGCAGAAACTGAACTATGAGAAGGCCAGTTCCAGGAATTTGCAAAATCACAATGGGGCTTCATGGGCTTTGATGTCATCTGTACTCCTATCTCTGGGGAAAAGCAGTACCAGATGACCTCTAGGTCCCACGTACACTCTGCTTGCAAACACATTGGAGAAACAAGTTCAGGCGAAGGGCTACTAGAATGGAAAATGATGTTAACAGTGGCTTCCTAGGTGATAGCAGAAGTTAAGAAAAATACATAAAAACTTAAAACCCATGGTTAGAGTTGCCAAGCTGCTGCTGAGCAAAATGACCGCTCATCCCTCTTTGACCCCGTCTGGTTGAAAAAAAAAAAAAAATAGATGACCCATTCACTGAAATATGAAACAAAGCTGAAGTTTCTTCTTTTGCTAATCCTTGAAAGCACCTTGTGTTCTTGGGAGCTTTTGATAAGCAGAGTGCTGTCTGTATGCCAGGTACTGTTCTTTACGCTTGCTTATGCATCTAATCCTCACAATAATCTTTTGAGGTAGGTGCTACTATTCTTTTTCAGATGACAAGGGTGAAGCACAGAGTAATTTGCCCAAGGTGACACAGCCAGTGGCAGGGCAGTCAGAATTTGAATTCAGGCCGGCTACCTCCAGAGCTGGGATCCTAAGCACAAGAGGGCTGCGGCAGGAGGCAGGGAAGTTCTAAAAGAGAAACAGACTGTCCTTTGTTGCATGTATTGTAATGACATCTGGTTTGTATCCTAATGATAATTCCTAGACCTGGGTTTGCTGAGGGCACTTGTCTTTTCATACATTATTTTGTCTCTTCCCTTTCCCTAGCTAAATGCTGGTCTTCTAAGCTTACCTTGACTGTGTTTCCTCCCTTCCTAATGCTTTGACTTTCAGGGCAGAGTTTTGTTTGGTTTTATATACTCCTTTAGATAGCTTGAAATGATTTATTCCATGGAAACTTTCACACCTGTCTCCGTATACAACCTTATTGCTCACGCTACATCCTCTTCCACCACCTCCCAAACAAAAGATGCACTGGAGCAAATCCTTATAAAAATTAAATGATTTTTTTTATCCCAACATTTGGAAAAGTTTTTTGTTTCCCCTGAAATTTGGCTCAGATGCAATAATTTTTCCTTTTACAGGTAACCTTTTTCTTTGGAGTTGCTCCAAACATTCTGACATACCTTACACGTTGTATGAGGCTTCTGTATTACACTGCAGGATCCTGAGTTGATGAACTGGGGATAGAAACAGGCATTTATAAACACTCATGCCTTAAGACAAGTTCTTTTCCTAATGCCAGTAGCATTCTTGATATCTAAATTTTCTCTGGAGAAAAGTGGTTTTTAACATGAAAAATCCCATTTCAGTTCTCTAGTGATCACTAGGAGAATCTCTAAGGAATAGATTCACTATTTCTCTGTTACAGAGATGAAAAGATATTTTAAAGTTTCTGGTCATTAATGAGACCTTTGTATAGGTGATGGAACTCAGGGATCTCACAATGATTCTATGAGGGACAAGTAGTACGCACTTTACTTGCTTTGATTGTCATTTATTGATACCATAACCTGAATTATTAGAAAATAATCCATAGTGGCTAGTGTGGTGGCTCTCACTTGCAAGAAGCACCTTCCCCTTACAATGTTGTAGAAAAAATATTTCATCAATAGAAAATAGTTTCTGAAAGTATTTGATCTGAAATTTATAGGTTGTCTTCCACAAACACCATGTCCTAAGTGCTATCATCACCTGCTGGCACTAGTTTGAAAGGATGGTTGTTTCTAAAATATTAAGAATTTAATTTTTGTCCTATAGTATATCTAATACCTGCCTTAATTCTGCCTGAAACACTAACAAAAGGTGACTCAAATATTACTAAGAAGGGGATTGGGCATGTTCCAGTCCAGGAAAATGAAATCCTGTCATGGAAAAAGAAGTGCCTTAGCTTCATTTTTTTTTTTTTAAATCTCTGACACTTTATTTCTGTGTTACTCTGTAAGAGTTACTTAGGTTCTTTAAGCTTTGGTTTCCCCATCTGTAAAATGGGAATTAATGATAGCTATCTCATGGGGTTGTTGGGACAATTAGGTAAAATGAACTTGAAGTGCCTTTGGAAAGTGTCTGATACACAATAGATATAAAATTGAATAATTATTATTTGTGGCTAATTTCTACCATAAGCTCCTCTTCTACATCTCTGGCTTAGGATCCTTTCTAGATACTTTGTAATAGGTGATTCATTGTATAACTTCAGTTTAAATAATTTCTCTTTATTACATACAGCCCTTTCCAGAAAGTTCTCAGTGTTGGTAAACCCCTTCCACTTGAGGACTCCCACTATAACAAAGCGTCTGAGGAAATACTGTCTTTCATACAGAGCAGTGATTACCAGGCCCTTCTCTGGGTGAAATGCCTGTACCTGCATGTCTCAGAGGCCTTTACACAAAGCACCAGGACTACTCAAATCTTCTCTCCCTTGAAGCCCTGTTTTTGGTTGAAAAGTGCAAAAGAGTGGCTAAGGAGGTAATGAAACCCTTTCTCCTCTATGGAGAAATTTGACCTTGGGTTAACTTTCTACTTCTGTTCAGTTGAAAACTTGATACAGTTGGAATGTCAGTTGTGTTACTAGACCACATTTTGCTTATGAGTAAAATAACTCCTGCCTGATAAATTGCTTCTGGACTGAACATAACTGTGAACTAAAAACAACTTGTGGGAAGCCACAGCTTTGGGCCTTCCTGGGTGTAATGACTTGTAACTGGGCATGTCCCTGGTGGGAACTTTGGCAACTATGACCATGGGATTATTGTGATATCTTATTCAAACATCTACTTTAGAAATCTCTGTTTAATTTCCCCAAATTCCTCTTGGGCTCCCTGGTCTCTTTTTTTCTCTTTCCTTATACAGCCTCTCTAAAAATTGTCTCCATAGCCCCAAACATTAAGCTAAGGCCTTTGGATTCTCAGTCTGCAAAAAATAAGCCTTAGGGTTATCCAAATAGCCACTCTCTTCATTATTCTTCAAGCATACTCCTTTAATATCTTTTCCGCATATACACCCCACCCTTTCAAGAAACTTATCAAAACATGCAACAAACATGGAAAAGACTTTTCCATGTCTATTTCCACACTAAGATGAGCTCCTTTAAGTCAGAGATTGGGTCTGTAGCTCATTGCTTGACCACCTGAGTAATTCACTTAATTCAGCAGAAAAACAATAAATGAATTTAAATCAATAATATCAGACTTTACTCACAAAAAATGCTGACAAAAATGAGTAATTTACTACGACAATTATAGGGATAGGACCAGCAGTACTTGAGTCCAGTTCTAGGAAATACAAATGTATCCAGAGAATCCCCAGTGCACCGTGAATCAGGCCAATCATTATTTGCACAGCCTGTGAGAAGAGAGAGCCAACATTATTACTCAAGTCACATCCATCACAGACAATTACAACTGGGGTGACTAAGAGGCCGTGAGAATGTCCAGTCTACTCTGGCACTTCTGAAGTAGAGTTGAAAGAATTATGTGTCAGGGAGGAACCAAGATGGATAGAAAAATGGGTCACAGTTGGGTGTTGGGGTCTCCTCATTTATTTAAACAGGGAATATTTGTTTTTGTTTCATAGTAGCCTTCAGAGATAATTAACATTTAATTTTCTAGTTGATTCCAGTTAAGTAAAAAGCAGAGGCCTCTTTGGTTGGTTCAGGAGGACATGCAGCTAGAAGGAGAGCTGTTGGTTGTGCATATCTCTAGGGCTCTGCCTTGCTACCCCTTCTCCCTCCTATGGGTGGTTCTCTGAGGCCAACTCCAGCCTGCAGGTTCAGCTCTTATTCTCCACCATGAGCCCCAGATAGGAGCTTTTGACTGTATTTTACTTTTTTCATCCTCTCTTGTCTGGGACTTGGACTTTGATTTCCATTTGCTCTGCCCACTCCCATACCCAATGCCGACCCTTGTAACCGGTCTACCCTGGGCCTTGTTCAAAAAAGCACGCAGGAAGAATCTCCAGTGACCCCTGGTTTTCTATAACTCTCATGTGAAGTGGTTCTCAGGGGCTGTGCTTGGAGCTGGGCCTTATTCCCCAGCTGGAGTGTGGCCACTTACACACACCAGTGACTAGGATGCCTGAAGCCATGGAAGGAGCTGGATTGGGGATTAGAATCCAGCATCACTTGCCCTGTAACTGCTTTACTTCCTAATGCCCATTCTTTCTCAGATCCATTTAGATAGTTTTAAGTGGATTTAAATTATTGAAATTAGATTACCTTAAAAATTTATGTTCATAGGGAACATACAGGTTTCTGTTACAGAATTGAGATTATGGGAAAGTGTATTAGTCAACGTTCCCCAGAAAAACAGAACAAATGGTATACCTCTGTCTCTATCTGTCTCTATCTAATCTCTATCTGTCTATCTATCTACATATACATAAAATGAAGACTGGCATGTCCAAAATCCTCAGTGTGGGGCCGGCAGACTGGAGGTCCAGGATAGCCAGTGGTGCCGGTGAAGTTTGAAGGCAGTCTTCCGGAGAATATCTCTTGCTCCATGGGGGGAGGGATGAGGGAAGGGGAATGGGGAAGGAGCAATCTTTTGTTCTGGTCAGGCCTTCAACTGATTGGATGAGCTCTACCTACATTATGGAAGGCAATATGTATATGGAATGTATATATATACAATGTCGATTTCATGATGAAGTGTTGCTGTGCATACCCAACTTTATGGGTTGGTGGTAACACCCAGTCCATGATGGGCAGCTCAGGTTCCATGGTAGCTTGGTGGCCCATGGTTAAACACTCAGTCTCTACTAAGGCCCAGTAGCAGGCCAAGACCTGTTTCTCAAAAGGAGAGTAGTTATCCACAGAGGATGGCAGGGTCTTGCTCCAAAATCCTAAGGCTTGTGCTATGAGCCTGCTAGAGGCTCTAAAAATGATCCCTATCTGCCACTGATACTTTAGGTACCATTGGATCTGATGCGTCATATGTCCCAAGGGAAGAGCAGCTTGCACCTATTAACCTATTGCAGAACCTTCTCTCGTTCTGGACCCCACTAGCAGCTTTTCAAGTCGCTTAGTGAGTGGGCTGGAATAACACATCCAAATGGGGAATGTGTTGCCTCCAAAATCCAAACAGGTCCACTAGGTGTTGTGCCTCTTTTTGATTGTAAGAGAGGCCAGATGCAACAACTTATCCTTCACCTTAGAAGGGATAGCTTGACATGCTCCATACCACTGGACCTTTATAAATTTCACTGAGGTAGAAGACTCTTGAAATTTGTTGGATTTATTACCCACCCCCTGACACATAAATGTCTTACTAATAAGTCTAGAGTAGTTGCTACTTCTGGCTCATTAGGTCCAATCAGCATAATGTCATCAATGTAGTGGACCAGTGTGATGTCCTGTGGAGGAGAAAATGATCAAGATCCCTGTGAAGTAAATTATAGGGTATAACACTAAGGCTGAGGAGAGGTAAGAGGGAGATTATTGTTGCAGAATATGACCCTTTTGAGCTGAATATAGGGGGAGCATGCTGACAGCATAGTGCCCCGGGGTCTATAACCTTTTCTGGTTTTTAGCCCATTACCTGACCACTTTATTTATGATCTACAAGCTTCGATTCAAACTATGAACAAAGGCAGAAAATGGACCTGTCATACATCGGCATTTGCTAGAACCACGGGTAGGTTGTGATGATGTTGAACTATTCAGGAATGGTTTCTGGATCCATAATTTCTGTCCAGTTAGCTCTAGTCTGATTATAATCACCTCAGAGCACTTACTTCAGTTTTCCTTCCCTTGGGGAGTTCATTGCAGATGTGGTCAATGTCTCTTCCCTTTTATATTAGGAAGAAGCAACACTAGCCATTTATTAACCCAAGTAGCACTTAGTCCTTACCCCCATTGCTTTGGTGTCCTCTCTTAGGATAAATCTTGGCATTTTAGCTACGATGTGGCATAGATTTATAGAGGATGAATGGACTCCTTTTCTGTAGAGAAATATAGAGAAAAAGTAACACTAATTATTTTTTGAGATAAGACACTTAAAATGGCAGCCTCTGATTTTCTACTACTTCATGATTCTTTGAAAAATGCTTTTTTGCATCAACCCACTGATATTGGTCTCTGCTAAATAGCAATAACTCCCGGGCAAAAACCAGGAGCTACCTCTCAGATTTTATTCTTCTATCATGGCTTTTAAAGAGACTGAGCAGAGTCCTTTTACTGTAGTTGCCTCATTACATTATTCTCACCTTTTCTAGGAGTTACCTGCTCCCCTTAAGTCCATGGGGTCACTCAGGTCTGGATTCCTGATTGCTATGTTTGCTCTCCACACGAATGTCCCCTAATCGAGCCATAGCTAATTGGACAAGGAGTGGTATCCAACTCTAATTGAGCCAATAATAGTTCCCTACCCAGAAAACTCCCAGACAGTACAGTCCCATTCTGGGTGTGTCTCTTAAACAAGAAGTAGCAGCACTGCTACTTCTTGTTTAAGCACTGTCCCACCTTATAGAAAGAAGAAGGGAGAGAAACATCCAGAGTGAGGAGATGCAGGGAGAGAATTCCCTAAATATTCTGAGGCCTCTTGTTTCCTGGATTCCAGTTGCTTTTTCAGGCCTGCTTATGAGACATACCTGCATTTTAGAAATAAATTCCCCTTTGTTTTGTTAAAACTAGTATAAGAGGATATACATCAAGTGAGAATTTTTATAGTGTTCCAGAATAATGGCTGAGTCTCCAAGATGGAGACAAGGGCTTAAATTCCAGCTTAAATTCATAAAATTGCCACAGGTCATGGCTAGTAGCCTTCTCCAAGGGCTTATTCGTAGGTGATGGTTCAGAAAAGTGGCTATGGTCAATTGAAAAACTGTCCCCAATTATTCTTTCCTTGTTAGAGGGTTCTATACCTTTCCATGTTGACTTCGACTTGAAGTTCCCCCTTCACTCCATGAGAGGAGCATGCTCTCTACCTCCTTTATATTGGATTTGAACTTGTGACATGCTTCGACTGATGGAATGACACAGGCCACATCTGAGCCAAAGCCTTCAAAGGTTTTATAAGTTTCTATCAGATTTCTTTCTCATTTAGCACTGCTGTGGGAATATCACTTCCCAGGATTTTGCTGTTCTTTACTGTGGATACCAGAACGAAGACACATGGAACAGGCCCACAGCCTACCCACACGACACTGAACAAAGCTCTAGGAAGTGAAAAACAAATGTTTTTTCTTGTAAGCCCGAAATTTTGTGGTTGTTACATCAGCAACACTGACTAATACCCTGACACTAACCAAAACTTCCAGGCAATATAGGAGGAGGACAGGGAGAGAGAAAATAGCATTTTAGGAAACATATATTGGTGACACTATGGGAGAATAGAACAGTAACACTTAAAGAATAGAGAGGTCCTTTAAGAATGTGTGACTAACTTTTACCTCCCTCTTGGTGTCTTTTTGTCAGCAGATGTGGTGGTTTGCTCTTGTGTTAGCTAAGCAGAGGAAGAGAGAATTGGAGAGAAATCATTTGGAGCGAGTGACCTTCACAAGGAAAGAAGGCCAGGACTAAACCATCCCTCCAAATTGCAGTTGCAGGCAGAAAGTTTTTGGAGAAAGGTCCCACTAGTAGTCCTGGGATGACACATGAGATTAGAGGCTACAGTTTTGCAAAGAATACTATTAGTATCAGAGGAGGGTGGCAAAGACAGCAAAAGAGGGGCTCACTTCCAAGGAATATAGCTAGATTCCACCAATTTGGGCGTGTTAGTAAAGAGTTTTGGTAGTCAATAAAGTCTCAATGTAAATAATGTAAAATCAGATCCTTAAAAATAAATATCTTCTCTAGCTCAGTTCCCTAAATTTGCCCAACAGAAATAGCTCTTTTGCTCACTATTAAAGTGCAACCCTAGTTGGTTTTCTATCTTTTCCACCAAAAGAAATCAAGAGGGTAGCTGATATAGAAAAACAATAATGTGTATAAAACATCGTTTTCTTAAAAGAAAGCAAGTATGCTGTGGAGAATGTCAGAGACAGTGCACAAAGGACAAAGAAATCAGATTAGTGGGTCTCCCACTGGTCAACTTGTGACAATTTAAATAATGAAAAATATTATGATAGTTTAAAATGACTTGTCTACGAATGGTCCTAAGTTCATCATGATACACAAAAAAGAAAATTTAAGGTGTTAACAAAATAGGATGCATTTCTTTTTTCATTGGTTTGAAGTGGTAGGGGAATGAAAACATGTATATGTGTATTTTGTTTCTTCCTTTAAGTATGTATCCATTTTTAAAGCAAGAATAAGTATATAAATATAAAG
Organism: Daubentonia madagascariensis; assembly: GCA_023783475.1. Taxonomy (NCBI): domain Eukaryota; kingdom Metazoa; phylum Chordata; class Mammalia; order Primates; family Daubentoniidae; genus Daubentonia; species Daubentonia madagascariensis. The sequence goes on along the minus strand of JAKFHU010002396.1, from coordinate 2,669,087 downwards.
ATATATGTATGAATATGAAAGAGGGAATCAAAAATTGTGAGTGGGCTATGTGGTCCACTGGCAGTTATTCCCAGTATTAGGGGCAGCAAAGAACTGATTAGCACCGCAGGCGTCATGCATTTCCCAGGTAGAAGTGGAGGGCAGCAATTGACACTGTATGTGATTTGTAAACAATCACTAATTTAAGGAGAGGTCTGGCACTGCATTTCAAGATGGTGAACTAGCCAAATGTCCTGCAGAAGAGACTGCCCACACTCAATCTGCCATCATTTAGTCAGTAAATGCCCTAGGTGATTCTAAATATTATAATGAAGGCTTAACAGAGCATTCACATGGTTCCAATTATTTTAATTAACCAGGTCAATATATTGTAATGGTGGGACAAAGGAATAAGTACGCAGTGATGGCCAGGCAAAACTAAAAGCCTTTATTATTCATATAAGAGGTAAGGAACTAAATATCCTGTGACATAACAGAGACTTAGTTTAAAAAGAGACTCAGTCTACAAAGGACTCAGTCTGATGATCAGTGTGCAGGTTTAAGTAACTATGGGTTGCAGAATCAGGTCCCATGATTTCACCAACAAACAATGAATCTGACAACCCAGACACTGTACCCTTGCTTGACTCAAGGAACCTTCTTTAAAATCTCTTGGGTCTGGTAAAATTATTTGCAACCCTAGTATGTTTAAAAATAATGTCTGTTAAAACTGCTGGTACCCTAGGGAGTATAAAGAGAAAGAGAAATTAAAATTTATCAAGTGCTTACTCTGCCAGGTACATTCTAAATTCCATGCACATATTAACTCATATAGATTTCTTAATAACTGTATTCTGACAATTTCCAGATAAGAAACACAGACACAGAGAAGCTCTGTAACTGGTTCAAGGTCACACAGCAACAAGTAGAAGAGCTGAGATTTGAATCCACAGTCTGGCTCTATAATAATCTGCTGCTATACTACCACTCAATAAATGTTAATAATATGAAAAGATAGAATGAAGAAACAAATTTAAATCCATGATTATAATATTTTCAAGAATGAATAATATATGTGATACCTTAGTTGAACCAGTGAATATTGCAGGCTCATAGTGGAACACGTGTATTATATCTTGTTAATAAACTTAAAAAATTTTAAATTATTTTATATAATTAGTTTAAATACTGAATTAATAAATTATAGTATGTTTGTTGATTCATTAGTTAACATTGTGATATTTAGTAGGCATGATATGGTGTTTAATTTTATTAGAGGAATTGTCCAAGAACTCTATGAAATTGATAGTTAAGCATTCAAAAAAGCCTTCTTGCAGCATACTTTGAAGTTAGCCAAATATCTTACAAAAGGTGCGTTTGTATTTAAGGGCTGCTCTTCGGGTGGATGTATCAGGCATTCAAAAGCTTCACCACCAGTGCACATGAGGTCAAAACTGACAAAGACATAGCAAGAGTGCATTGGGGGCATTGTCTCGAATGTCAAACTACCACGATTTGCTTGAGGTTCACTTCATGCTCTTTTTGTCTGATCTCAGTAAACACCAGAGACGATTACTGGATGCTTCACTTCAATGGTGTTCTTATTTTCTCCTTCATGCTATTTTTCTTGTATTTTAATACTCCTTCTTGGTTTGAAGTTCTCTCCTCTCCAAATCTCATTCGAACCTTAATCCATTGTAGCAGTATGAGCGTGGGTTTAGAGTGTTTGTCCCTCAAAGCTCATGGTTGAATTAATCCAGTGGCGTTTGAGGGTGTTTGGGTTGAGGACGGTGTTGTATAAGGAGGATATGGATTATGTTAAGCGACTATGGTTTTATGGTGCCCTGTGCTTCTAAGAGAGAAGAGACACCTAGTAGAAGTCGCTCTTTCACCATGTGAGCCCTCAATCGGATCTGCAGAATCCTCCAAAAGGCTTACACAAGCAGTCCCTCAACCTCGGAACTTCTCAAGCCTTCAAGGTGTTAGAAATAAAATTCTTCTTTAAAATAAGTTACAGTTCCTTTATAAATCTAGCCTTGAGTCCAATTCCCATTTCTGAACTATACCTTGGCTCATTCCTATTAAAATTATTAAAAAATTGAAATCAATGTTATCTGTTAAAATATCAGTTGTATGTTCTTTTGAGAGTTGAGGGGGACTTAAGTTTGGATGCTATTTGGAGAGAAAGCCAGGAGTGAGACAGATGGAGATCAGCTTTATTAGTAATAAAACAGGTGGGAGCACACAGCCAAGGTGTGTGACAACATGGTTTTGTTGTTTAGGGTACATGGCCAGTGTATGTGACAATACGGTTTTGCTCACAGTCTCTGCTCTCCCTTCCAGTTCAGTTTTTGGGGAGTCAACTTTGGGGAAAAATTAACTCTGTGGAACAGGAGCATTTATACAGAGTCACTGCCCCACATTGGTCCAGGGCAGAAAGAAAAGAAAAGAAATTTAATTTATAATGCTTAAAGAATTTTTAATATCTTACTCAACATAAAAATGAGAAATACAGAACAATGGCTGTCACTAATCACTCAGGTCACTCCTTCCTTGTTTGTGGACTGTTAAAGCAGATAGCCTGAGGATGCCTCTGTACCTGGAGCTCTTACATAAGCAAATTGGAACTTAACTTGGAGGCCTTTCTTCTAATTGACTTAAGGAAAATTAGCTTCAGCCAATCACAAACAGCCAACCAGCTGATTGGTTATATAACTGGGGATCTACCATTAGAACAAACCCAAATAAGACAAACACTTAGTCATCTGGATGAGTAATCTTGTTTTGTCAGCCAGAAACACAATTTGGATCCAGATATTCATTTATAAATTAGTGAGTTTTGTATTTTTATACCTGGCACATGACTAAAATTTTAAAATGAAAGCTATATGATCTCTTTGTATCTATCTATATGATTATGAACATCAACATCTGTATGTATGTTCTGTATATGTGATATTTTTCTACCTCTGGGTAGTATTGACAAAATTAATTTATAAAAAAGCTCTATTTAATTGACTTAAAGAAAAATGAGCACTTATATAAACTAAATATTCCTTAAATTCTTAGAAAGATAAGAGCTAACCCAAAATACTTTCAAGTTCACATGATCATGGATAATCTTCAGTAAATAAAAGTTACTTTAAGTTTGTTAATTTAATTAAAACAGGCATGTCGTTGCTGAAAGCTTGGCACTTGTCCCCGAGGCTGCATCAGAAGAATGACGACAAGTGGTTAGAGGAGAAGGAAGGAGAGATTAATTTGCCCACAAATGAGGAAAATGGCAGACTCCTGTCTCAAAGTACCAATTCCTCATCATAAGCAGAAATACAGAACTTTTAAAGGGAGGGTTTTCAGTTCTAGGCTATTGTTGTTCAACTACAGTTGATGATTCTGACCCTCTGCCCAGGACGTCCACCTGAACGGTTCTGCTGAGCCACCTCCTATAACACAAAGAACAAAGGACATTCCCCTGCCCCTCCTGACCACTGGCCTGAGATAGGGATGCAGGTTTTAGTTCCCAAAAAGAGTAGGTGAGGTTTCAAAGAGACAGAAAATGTTTTTACCATTTTTTCCAGGCCATTCCCTCTGTTACATATTCCCCATTGTCAATTTTGGGGAGGAGGGGCGACTACTCTGTTAGAATTTCTTCAGTGTTGTCAGCATTAATATAATGCAGACACACAACCTTTATTCTACACGGGTTTACTAGTCAAATAAGTTTATGTTATTGAGGGAAATTAGAAATATTTTACACCCAAATATATTTCTTTGACATATTTTCAGAGGGCTGCCATGAGTCTCACAGACAGAAGTAGCACTGCAAGGCTGTCTTTTGTAGGGGGAAATTTACATCTGTAGAGAATGCAGCCAGGTCTATACTTTCTCAATCTGCAAAAGATTAGCTGAGAGAGAGTCTGATACCTTTATTGGTCTGAAAAGAAACATTTACCATATATTCTGTCTGAGGGCTGCTACCTGTGAGGTTTCATTTACACAACAAGACCACCTTTGCTAACTAGTCAAGCCTCTTCCTGTCTCCCTCCCAAACCCTGTATTTCTGCCTTCAAGCCCCCATTCTTTAAAAAATCTCTGTACCTCATCAAGGAGTTGCATCTTCATTCTGAGGATTCCTGTGTGTACATGTTAAAATAAATCTGTATCTTCTACCCCTTATTAATCAATTGCCCCCTGTCAGTGAGTTTTCAGCAAACCTTAGAGGACAAGAGCCTTTGCTCCCTACATTATCACTACTAGGTGTTTAAGATTATAGAACTATGAATTCAACCTCAGAGCAAATGTGCAGCTGAAAGTGCAGTGTTCGTTACTTTATGTGTATCAAGCACAGCAGTAGAAAAAAACCCACAAACCATGTATTTAACCTTTTAGGATCCTTGCTTTTGTAATGACTGCCTAACATGCACATGCTGTGAAAACAGCTAACAGGGAGATAACTTGATGATGGCTAGCCTTCAATAGCCCTCACAGATGCAGCTTTAATTGCTAAGGACCTCTCAGTGTTTGTGCGTGTGGTCCCCAGAATCTTGTTCTGCAGAGGAGCTGAGCAGCTTTTGCTGCTGAGGAAACCAACTGCCAGGGCACTACAGTTTTTTGCGCCTTTGCAATCTCCAGGTGCCTGAACCACACCTTCTCTACCTCCCTGCTCCCTGCAGCTACCCAGAGCCACATGACTACTACTGCTGTGGTTGTTCTGGCCCAGGGATCCAGCCAGCAACATTGGCAGTCCTCAATTGCATGTCTCACCACTCCTTTCCCACCCACCCTCCCTGGAGCTGCCAGAGCTGCTCTTACCATGGTTGCCCAGATTCAGGGACCCACCCTAGTGGCCATCTTATTCTCCAGGTATCTTAGATACCACCTGTGTTCTTCAGAGACACCCAGCTGCTGCCTCTACAGGTGCTCTGGCTCAGGCACCCAGTGTAGCTGCTGTGTGCTTCCTGCAAAGAGGCTCAGGGCTCCCCACTGCAAGCTTTGACCCCACCGCTGTAAGCACCTGAACCAGAACCTTGCACCCAGGCTATCGCATGCTTCCAGCCTTGGCTCTTACAGCTGTGCTTGTATAAGCAGCTGTCCCTGAGCCCTGCCTCCACCACCATGCTTGCATCCACAACTGGCCCCTGCAGCTGCCCATGCATGTGCAGACAGTGTGATATCTGTTGCCAGCTTGTAGCAGGCCTCTGAAGTTATGCACATGCAAGCTATCATTCCCCCTGCCACATGTATATCTTCAGTTGGTCCCAGCCCTTTCCTCTTACCCCAGCCCTCACCACTTGTGCAAGCCTGTAGCTGGCCTCTGTTGCCAAATACATTAACTGCTATTGGCTTCCACAGTGGAGTCTGTGCACATTGTTGGCTCTAGCCTCCACTGCTGCTGAGTCCAGTACCTAGCCACTGGACCCAGAAGAACAGCTGAGGTCTCTGACAGCCCTCACAGCCACTGTGGACCTCCCATGGCTATTCCCACCAAGGACTATGAAGATGCCAATGTCACAAACTCTAGCTGCCTGAGCCAATGATACTCAGTGCCCTTCTGAACCCAGAGTCACTGCATGGTCCCATACTATACTTGGCAGCCAGCACCACTAGACCCAGTGCCACAGTGCCCCCAGAGTGCCTCACTTTCCCTTCATCTACCCCCAAAGTTGAAGGCCTTCCTTTATCAAAGCCAGTCCATACAGTCTGAAAGAAATGACTACTTCTTAAAATGTACAGGCTCCTTTGCAAGACTACAAGGATCATGAAAAATTAGGGAAACATGACACCACCAAAGGAAAAATAAACTTTCAGAATATGATCCCAAAGAATAGGAGGTCCATGAATTTCCTGACAAAGAATTCAAAATGATTGTTCTAAAGAAGTTCAAAAAATTATGACAACATATAAACAAAGGATATCAAGAAAACAATGCACAACAAAACAAGAAGCTAAACAAAGAGATTGAAAACATAAAGAACCACAAAGAAATTTCATAAGTGAAGAATACAATGACTGAACTAAAAAATTCAATAAAGGGCTTCAACAGAAGATGAGATCAAGCAGAGAAGCAAACAAGCAAACTTGAAGACAGATTATTTAAAATCATCCAGTCAGAGAATAAAAAAAGAAAAAAAAAGAATGACAAGAAATGAAGAAAGTCTATGGGATCTGTGGGACATCTTGAAGAGAGCTAAATTTTTATCAAAATTTCAGGAGAAGAGAGAGAGAAAAAGGGACAGAAACCTTATTTACAGAAATAATGGCAGAAAACATCTCAAATCTGGGCAAAGACATGAACATCCAGGCACAGGAAGCTTAGAGGTGTCCAGACAAATTCAACTGAAAGAAGAGTTCACCAAGACACAGTATAATCAAATTATCAAAATTAAAAGGCAAAGAAAGAATTCTGAAAGCTTCATGATAAAAGAAGCATATCATATACAAGAAAGCTAAAATACAGCTATAAGCAGATTTCTTAACAGAAACCTTGCATGCCAGGAGAGAGTGGGTAAATATATTCAAAGTACTGAAAGAAAAAAACCTGCCAACTAAGAATACTTTATCTGAAAAAGTTGTCTTTCATTATAAGGGAGAAATAAAGACTTTCCCATTCAAACAAAAGCTGAGGGAGTTCATCATCATCAGACATACCTTACAAAAAAGGCTAAATGGAGTTCTTTAAGCTGAAATGAAAGGCCACTAATTAGTAACATGAAAACATATGAAAGTATAAAATTCACTGGTAAAGTAAATATATAGTAAAATTCAGAATATTCTAATTCTGTAATAGTGATATATAAACCATTTATAACTCTAGGGTAAAGGTTAGAAGAAAAAACTATTAAAATAACTATAGCTACATTAATTTGTTAATGGATACACAATATCAAATGATGTAAACAGCAACAGAAAAACATAAAATGTGGTGAGGGGAATAAAAGTGCAGAGCTTTTGTGTAACAGTGAAGTTGGTATCAGCTTAAAATAGACTGGTATAGCTACAAGATGTTTTATGTAAGCCTTATGGTAATTATAAAAGCCTATAGTAGATACAAAAAAGATAGAGAGAAATCAAAGCACACCACTACAAAAATTCAAGAAATCACAGAGGAACATAACAAGATTGGAAGAAAAGAACAAAGGAACTACAAAACAGTCAGTGAATATACACCAAAATGGTAATCCTAAGTTCATATCTATCAACGATTACCTTAAATGTAATGTAAATAGATAAGATGCTCCAATCAAAAGACAGAGTGGCTGAATGGATAAACAAAAAAGACCCAATTATATGCTGCCTATAAGAGACTCACTTGACCTTGAAAGACACACATAGACTAAAAGTTGAGGGATGGAAAAAGATATTCCATGCAAACGGAAACCAGAGCATGGGTAGCTTTATTATTTGTGACAAAATACACTTTAAGTAAAAAAGTGTAAAGAGACAAATAAGGTCATTATGTGATGATAAAGAGGTCAATTCATTAAGATGATATAACAATTGTAAAAATATATGTACCCAACATTGGAGCACCATATATGTGTGTGTGTTGTATGTGTGTATATATAATCTACACACATTCACACACACATACACACATATATAATATGTGTGTATATATATGTATATACATATGTGTATATATAAAATATAGTAAATATTAATAGATATGAAGGGAGAGAAAGGCTACAATGCAATAATAGTAGATGACTTCAATATCCCACTTTCAGCAATGGATAGATATCCAGACAGAATTCATTAAGGAAACACTGTACTTGAACTACCCTTTAGATCAAATAGACCTGATAGACAAATACAGAACATTCATGCAACAGTAGCAGAATACAGATTCTTCTCAAGTGCACATGAAACATCCTCCAGGATACCTCATATATTAGGCCATCAGACAAGTTGTCTTAGTCCATTTTATGCTGCTATAACAGAATGCCACAAACTGGGTAATTTATAATGAACAGAAATTTATTGGTTCATATTTCTGGAGCCTGGGAAGTCCAAGATCAAGGGGCTGGCATCTGGCAAGGGCCTTCATGTTGTATCATACCATGGTGAAAGGGCAAAGAGAGGGTGAGAGAGAAGAGAGGCAAAAAGGGGCCATACTTGTCTTTTTATAAAGAACCCACTTCTTTGATAATGAACCCACTTCTGTGATAACAGCGTTAATTCATTCATGAGGGAAGATACCTCCTGGCCTAATTGCCTCTTGAAGGTCCTACTTCTTAATACTGTTACAATGGCAATTACATTTCAACATGATTTTGGGAGGAGACAAACTTTCAAACTATAGAATTGCCCCTCTGCTCTCTGAAAACTTAGGTCCTTCTCACATACAAAATACACTCTTTCCATCCCAATAGCTCCCCCTGGATCATAACTCATTCCAACATTCACTCAAAAGTCCAAAGCCCATAGTCTTATCTAAATCATATGTGGGAGAGATTCAACGCACAATTCATCCTGAGGCAAATTTGCCTCCAGCTGTGAGCCTATGAAATTAGACAAGATTTGTGCTTCCAAAACACAATGGTGGGACAGGCATAGGGTAGACATTTTCATTCCAAAAGGCAGAAACAGTAAAGAAGAAAGGAGTACCAGGTCCCAAGCCAGTCCAAAACTCAACAGGGTAAACAACATTAATTCTTAAGGCTCCATAATAATCCTGCTTGTCTTCATGTCCCTCTTCCTGGACACAGTGGAGTAGGAGGAGTTGGGTCCTTAAAACCTTGGGAGGTCCAGCCCATGCAGCAGCTCTCACAGTTTGGAGTCTCTTGCCACTAGCTCTCCCAAACTGGGGTTGCATGCTGGTGGCTCTATAATTCTGGGGTGTCAGGGTTGGTCCCACCCCTGTGGCTCCATTAGGAATTGCACTAATGGGAACTCCAGGTGGCTCTGCCCCTCCTGCAGTTTTCTACCTGGGCCCCAAAACTGTCTGATACATTACTTGAAATTTAGATGAGGCCACCATGGACCCACAGCCCACACATTCTGTGTGCCTGCAGAATTAGCTCCACTAATTAAACTGGAGGGGTTGGCCTGAACATCCCCTGGGCCCACTTGAGCCATGGCTGGGGCGGCCAAGGGATGTTGTGCTGGAATGTGGGGAGCAGATAATTGAGGCAGTCTTGGGCAGCCAGTCTTTTCAGCTCTCAAGAACCTAACATTCTGACTCTGTGATGGGAGGGGCAGCCTCAAAAGTCTCTGAAATGCCTTCAGGGTCATTCTTCTATTGTCTTAATGAATAGTACCTGGCTTCCTTCTATCCATACTAATCTCCTTATCAAATGGTCTCTTGGACACATCTTTGGTATTCTCTCCTGAACTTGCTTTTTTATTCTTTTACATAACCAGGCTAGGGATGTTCCAAATTCTTACATTTTGCTTTCCTTTTAATTATAAATTCTGCCCTGAAATCATTTTTGTCTTCTCTTATTTTACTATTAATATATTCAGTTAAAAGAAGCCACACAGCTCTTTCAATATTTTGTTTAGAAAATTCTTCAGCCAGATATTCTAGTTCATTGATCTTAAATTCTGCCTTCCATAAAGCCCCAGGACTGGACACAATTTGGCCAAGTTCTTTGCCATTTTATAACAAGTATAGTCTTTGGCCCATTTTCTAATAAGATATCCATCATTTCTATATAAGACCTTATCAGTATTGCCTTTACTGTCCATATTTTTACTAACATTCTAATCACAACCATTTAAGTAATCTCTGAGAAGTTTTACACTTTCCCTATAGTTCTCTTCTGAGCCCTCACCAGAATCATCCTTAATCCTGTAATGCTGTAAATGATCATCCATTTACAGCAATACAGGCTTTTTCCAGCCTACTTCTCCAAACTTTTTCAGCCTCTTCCCATTACCCAGTTCCAATACTGCTTCCATATTTTCACGTATTTGTTGTAACAATACCCCACTTCTCTAGTACCAATTTTCTGTCTTAGTTCATTTTGTGCTACTATAAAAGAATACCACCAACTGGGTAATTTATAATAAACAGAAATTTATTGGCTCATAGTTCTGGAGAAGCTGAGAAGTCCAAGACTGAGGGACCAGCATCTTGCTAGGGACTTCTTGCTGTGTTGTCCCATGGCAGAAGGGCAAAGAGAGGATTAGAGAGGGAGAAAGGGGGAGGAGAGGAAAAGAGAGAGAGAGAGAGAGAGAGAGAGAGAGAGAGAGAGAGAGAGAGAGAGAGAGAAAGAGAGAGGAAGAGAGAGAGAGAGAAGGAGAGAGGGGCAGGCAAAAGGGGGCTGAACTCATTCTTTTAAAACTTTTTTTCATTTTCTTCCTTTTTAAAAATTTTAATAGGCTGGGTGTAGTGGCTTACACCTGTAATCCTAGCACTTCAGGATGCTGAGGCAGGAGGACTGCTTCAAGCCAGAAGTTTGAGACCAGCCTGAGCAACATAGCAAGACCCTGCCTCTACAAAAAACAGAAAAGTGAGCCAGGCATGGTGGTATGTGCCTATAGTCCCAGTTACTTGGGAGGCTGAGGCAGGAGGATAGCTTGAGTCCAGGAGTTTGAGGTTGCAGTGAGCTGTGATGATACCACTGCACTCCAGCCTGGGGAACAGAGTGAGACCCTGTCTCAAAAAATTTTTTTAATAGAGTTAGGGTGCAAGTTGAATTCCATTACAGGTATGTATTGTATAGTGCCAGAATCTGGGCACTCGTGTGCACCCGAGTAGTGTATATTGTACCCCATAGGCAATTTTTCATACCTCCACCCCTTCCCCCCATTGTGAGTCTCCAATGTCCATTATACCACTCTGTATGCCCTTGTGTAGCCATAGTTTAGCTCCCACTTATAAGTGAGACCATGCAGCATTTATTTTTCTGTTCCTGAGTTATTTCACTTAGGATAATGGCCTCCAGTTTCATCCAAGTTGCTGCAAAAGACATTTATTTAATTCTTTCTTATTGCTGAGTAGTACTTCATGGTATGTATGCCATATTTTCTTTATCCACTCATCAGTTGATTGTCACTTAAGTTGATTCCATATCTTTGCAATTGTGAATTGTACTGTGATAAACATAGTAGTGTAGGTTTATTTTATTTTACTTTTTTGGTATAATGACTTCTTTTCCTTTGGGTAGATACCCAGTAGCGGCACTGCTGGATCAAATGGTAGATCTACTTTTAGTTCTTTGAGAAATCTCCATAGTGATCTCCATAGAGGGTGTACTAATTTATTGTACATTCCCACCATCAGTGTATAACTGTTCCACTTTCACTGCAACTGTGCCAACATCTATTGTTCTTTGACTTTTTACCAATGGCCATTCTAATTGGGGTAACATGAGATCTCATTATGGTTTTAATTGGCATTTTGCAGATGATTAGTGATATTGAGCATTTTTTCATTTTTTTTGGCCATTTGTGTAATTCTTTTGAAAAATATCATTTGTCCACTTCTTAATCTTTTTGGTTTTTTTCTTGTTGAGTTGTTTGAGTTTCTTGTAGATTCTGAATAATAATCCTTTGTTCGACAAATAGTTTGTGAATATTTTCTCCTATGCTGTAGGTTGTCTATTTACTCTTTTGATTATTTCTTATGCTGTTCAGAAGATTTTTAGTTTAATTAAGTCTCAATTGTCTATTTTTGTTTTTACTGCATTTGTTTTTGGGGTCTTAATCATAAATTCTTTGCCTAGACCAATGTCTGGAAGAATTTTTTCTAGGTTTTCTTCTAGGATTTCTATGGTTTCAGGTCTTACATTTAAGTCTTTAATCTACCTTGAGTTAATTTTTGTATATGGTGAGAGGCAGGGATCCAGTTTCATTCTTCTGCATGTGGCTCTCCAATTTTCTCAGTACCATTTATTGAATAGGGTGTCCTTTCCCCAGTGTATGTTTTGGTCTCCTTTGTCAAAGATCAGTTAGTTGTAGATGTATGATTTTATTTCTGGGTTGTCTATATTGTTCCATTGATCTATGTGCCTACTTTTATGCCAGTAGCATGCTCTTTTACTATAACTTTGTAGTATAATTTGAAATCAGGTAATGTGACGCCTCCAGTTTTGCTCTTTTTGCTTAGGATTGCTTTGACTGCTCAGGCTCTTTTTTAGTTCTGTATGAATTTTAGAATTTTTTTTCTAATTCTGTGAAAAATGATGTTGTTATTTTGATAGAAATTGCATTAAATCTGTAAATTGCTTTGGGCAGTATGGTCATTTTAACAATATTGATCCTTCTGATCCCTGAGCATGGAATGTTTTTCTATATGTGTCATCTGTGATTTGTTTCATCAGTGATCTGTAGTTCTCCTTGTAGATGTCTTCCACCTCTGTGGTTAAACTTATTCCTAGGTACTTTTTTTTTTTTTTTGCAACTATTGTGAATGGGATTGAGTTCTGGATTTGGTTCTCAGCTTGGCCATTGTTGGTGGATAGAAATGGTGCTCTGATGTTGGGTACATATATATTTATGGTCATTATATCCTCTTTCTGAATTGATCCCTTTATCTTTATATAATGACCTTCTTTGTATTTTTTTTTTACTGTTTTTGAGTTAAAGTCTGTTTTATCTGATATAAGTATAGCTAATCCTGATCACTTTGGTTTCCATTTGCATAAAATATCTTTTTCTACCCCTTTACTTTCTGTATGTGTCTTTATGGGTAAGATGAGTTTCTTGTGAGCAGCATTTGTTGGATCATTTCAAAAATTCATTCTGCCAATCTGTATTTTGTAAGTGGAACACTTAATCCATTTACATTCAAGGTTAATATTGATATGTGAGGCTTTGTTCTTGTCATATTGTTAGTTTATTTCTAGTTGTTTTATAAGTTCTTTGTTTCTTTCTTTTATCTCTGTCTTTCTGTCTTTGGGGTTTGCTTAACTTCTGTGCATGTTGCCAATTAATTCCTTTCTCTTCCTTCTTTGTGTGACTGTTTTATACAACCTGTAAGTTTTATATTTTTGTGTGTTTCTGTGATAGCTAATATTGATCTTTCATTTCCATGTTTGACTTATTTGAGCATTTCATCAGTGGTGATGAATTCTCTCAGCATTTGCTTGTCTGGGAAAGACTTTATTTCTCCTTCATTTATGCAGCATATTCTGGCAGGATATAAAATTCTTGACTGGTAGGTTTTTTTTTTTCTTTCAGCACTTTGAAAATGCCATGCATTCTCTTCTAGCCTCTAAGGTTTCTGCTGAGTGGTCTGCTGTTAGTTTGATGGGGTTTCACTTATAGGTAACCAGTTGCTTTTCTCTTGCTAATTTAAAAATTTTTCCTTTCACTTCAACTTTTTTCATTCTGAATATAATACGTTGTTGTGAAATCATTTCTGAAACGTATTTGTCTTGGGATTGTTGGACTTCCTGTATCTGTATCATGTTTAACTTTCTTGCTAGTCCTGGGAAGTGTTCATTGATTATTTCCTTAAATAGCTTTTCTAAACTTTTTGATTTCTGTTTTGCCTTTGGGATACTGACAATTTGTAAGTTCAGCTGCTTTATGTAGTCCCAGATGACTTGAAGGCTTTGCTTATTCTTTTTTATTCTCTTTTCCATATTTTTGTCTGACTGGATTATTTCAAAAGACTTGTCTTTAAGTTCTGGGATTCTTTCTTCTGCTTGGTCTAGTCTGTTTTTGAAGCTTTTGAATGTGTTTTGTATTTCCTTCAATGAATTTTTAGCTTCAGAATTTTTTTTGTAAGATATCTATCTCTTTGGTAAATTTCTCATTTATATCCTGAATTGATTTTCTGATTTCTTTATATTGGTTTTTAGATTTCTCTCATACCTTGTTGAGTTTCTTTCCAGTTAATATTTGGAATTCTTTATCTGGCATTACAAGAAATTATTCTTGATTGGGATCTGTTGCTGGACAATTGTTGTGGTCTTTTGGTGGTGTCAAATGTCCTTGCTTTTTCATGTTTCCTTTCTCCTTCCATTGATATCCATACATCTGATGTAGCAGTCATTAGCTCTGATTATTTTGAAATTGCTTTTGAAGGGCAGAATTTTTTCCTGAAGATGTATATATGTTGTTGGTGGAGTAGGACACTTTAGTTTTTACTTTGGGTGCCTTCAGTAGTGTAATCTTTGTATAATTTCTTAGGCAGTACACAGTGTAAGTGGTATCTGTATTTTCCTTGGTGGCTTAGGGAACAGTTGTTAGTTGAGGTGATGGTGAAGTTTTGCTGGGGACTTGAATGCCAGTCTGGCCTGTCTTTGGGCCCCAGTGGTGGAAGCAGTGGGCTGAGCATGCCTGATTTTAGGCCCCAGAGCAGCTTATGCTGACAGTGGTGTTAGCATGTTCTGGGGGGCCAATTTTTGGGCCTTCAGGTGGCTTGCTCAGAAGCCAGTAGCTGGAACAGAGTGCTCAGTGTGTAGGCAGGTTCTCAGGACTCTGAGCATCTGGTGTAATGTGGCAGGTGGTGGTGCCACCCACTAGGACCCAAGTGGTCTACATTGGAGTTACTGGTAGCTGCAATGGATTGGGCAGAGTAGCTCCCAGTCCCACAGCTGCTGTAACACCATGGTTGTTATTGCCCTAAGTGTGTTTTGGAGAGCTTTGTCTCCCAATATATTGTCTCCCAATGTATTGTGTGAATCTCCAGAAAAGGTACTTAGGGCCTAATTTGGGATGTTACAGTTTACACTGATCTGAAAAGCCACCCTTGCTTTCAATATAGATTGTTAGCCATTCCCATGGCCTTGGGTACCAACTTGAACTGATGAGTATGGACATGTGAGAATGTTATATATTATAAGTAATGTTTCTGTGATCCAAGTGGCATTAATCCTTGTCCCTTCTGTGTTCTTCATCATCAGTATGATTGGCTTAAGTCAGAGTTTGTATTCATAGAATATGAGACCTGCACAAAAATTATATTTTCTGGTTTAATGCACCTACCTTTAAGCAGCTGATGTGAGTCCTGAACAATTCAATCTTATATGGAGCAGATCTCTACCTATAAATGATATTTGTGTTGTGGTATATATACCAGATGGTGTCCACCACCAGAAGTAATAATTAGGAACAAGTTCTTGAAAAGGACTTCTGTTTCCATTTTTATTTCCAAAGGTGCCCATTAAAAAGAAAACATTTATGCTCAGTGTTGAACAAATTCAACCTATTTTAAATGTTGCCCTAACTCAATCTACTAGTAAATGGAAGTATTTGCAATTCCATAAAAGAAACACAAATTTTGTGTTTATTAGGAGTTTAGACCCTAGTGGTATTGGGACCCATGTTCACAGCTCTGCATGTGTGTGCACATTTATGTATGCAAGAGCATGCACGTCTTGGTCTGGATGAAGCTATGACTCGTAAATAAGGGGTGCCTGTGAGTGAATATGTGAATCCACCTGCTACTCACACTCTTTTGTGGGGAATAATAATGGATTAGCTCAAATAAGATCATGTGATTTCCTCAAAATGGCACCAGCTGTGGGTTTTCAATCCATGAGGGCAAGGCCCCTTTCAGGCAAGCAGCATAAGCGAGAAACTGTGGGGTGTGCAGTTTGCTTGCATCTCAGTCTTACAGGAGCCATAGTAGGGAGGTGGGAATTGTCCAAGGTGTGTGTAGGAGAGCTTGGGCCTCCCTTTGCCTCCTCAACTGGCAGGGCTGCGTCTATGCAAGCTCAGACTCAGCCCAAGGGCAGGACACTTCTCATCTTTAAACTCCAAAACTAGTGCCTTGGGCCTGTGACCAGAGAGGGTGGGGACCCTTACAGGCAAACAGCATGGGCAAGATGCTGGGGGGAGTGCTGTTTGCTTGCATCTTGGTCCCACAGCAGCCTGTAGCAGGGCAGTAGGAATTGTCCCAGGCTTACATGGGAGAGCTTGGGCTCCCCGTTCTTCCTCAGCCCTCCACTGCAGCTGTGTCAGCCTAAATTCAGTCTGAAGGTGAACTCATTCTTTTATAAGGAACCCACCCCTGCAATAATAACCCACTCTCATGATAACAGCATTAATCAATTCATGAAAGCAGAGACCTCATAGCTTAATCACCTCTTGAAGGTCCCATCTCTTAATACTGTTACAATGACAAATGAAATTTAAACATGGGTTTGTGGGGGGACAAATATTTAAACCATTGCACAAATCTCAAAAATTTAAGAAAACTGAAATCATACCAAGCATCTTTTCCAATCACCATGGTATGAAACTAGAAATCAATAACATAAGGAGAAAACTATAAAATTCACAAATATGTGGAATTTAAACAATATGCTTTTGAACAACCAATCCTTCAAAAAAGAAATCAAGAGGGATATAAAAAAATTATTTCAAGAGAAGCAAAAATTAAAACATAACATATCAAAGCTTATGGGATGCAGCAAAAGCACTTCTAAGAGGCAAGGTTATAGAAATAAAAGCCTACATAAAGAAAAATAAAGACCCCAAATAGACAACTTAACTTTACACCTCAAGGAAGTAGAAAAAGAAAATCAAACTAAGTTCACATTTAGTGCAAGGAACGAAATAATAAAGACCAGAGCAGAAATAAATGAAATAGAGACTACAACAGCAATACAAAAGATCAATAAAACTAAGACTGTCTTGAGAAAATAAACAAGTTGTGAACCTTTAGCTAGACTGATTAAGAAAGAAAGGGAAAAGATTAAAATCAGAAATGAAAGGGGAGACATTACAACTGATAACCACAGAAAATACAAAGCATAAGTGACTACTATGAACAATTATATACCACCAAATTAGATAACCTAGAAGAAATGGATAAATTCCTAGAAATATAAAATCAATCAAGACTAAATCATGTGAGGAAATACAAAATCAGAACAAACCAACAGTAAGTAAGGAGATTGAATCAGTAATAAAAAGTCTCTCATCAAAGAAAAGCTGAGGAACGGGTGGCTTCACTGCTGAATTCTATCAGGCATGTAAAGAAGAACTAATACCAATCCTTCTCAAACTTTCCAAAAAACTGAAGAAGAGAAATACTTCCAAACTCATTTTAAGAGGCCAACACTACCCTGATATCAAATTCAGATAAGGACTCTAAAAAAAAATAAAATTGCGGGTCAATATCCATGATGAATACAGATGCAAAAATTCCCAGTAAAATACTAGCAAACCAAATTTAACAGCTCATTTAAAGAATCATTAGCCATGATCAAGTGGGATTTATCCCTGTGATGCAAGGATGATTCACCATATGCAAATCAATAAATGTGACACATCACATCAACAGAATGAAGGATAAAAATCATATGATCATGTCAATAGATGTGGAAAAAGCATTTGACAAAATTCAACATCTTTTCATGATAAAAGCTCTCAACAAATTAGGTGTAGAATGAATGTACCTCAAGACAATAAAGGCTGTATATGACAAGTCCAGAGCTAACATCATACTTAATTGTGAAAATCTGAAAACTTTCCCTCTAAGATTAGGAAGAAGACAAGGATGGCCATATTTGCCACTTTTATTCAACATAGTGCTGGAAATTCTAGCCAGAGCATTTTGGCAAGAGAAAGAGATAAAAGGCATCCAAATAGAAAAAGAAAGAGTAAACTGTATCCATTTTCTGATAACGTGATTTTATACATAGGGTTTTCTAAACTCCCCCCGAAACCCATTAGAACTAGCACACAAATTCAATAAAGTTTCAGGGCATAAAATCAACATTCAAGAATTGGTAGAGTTTCTATATATTAGCAATGAACTGTCTGAAAAGGAATCAAGGAAACAAACCCATTTACAATAGCATCAAAAAATAATTAGGGATAAATTTAACCAAGGAGGTGAAAGATCTGTATTCTGAAAACTATAAAACACAGATGAAAGAAATTGAAGAAGACACAAATAAATTGAAAGTTATCCCATTTCCAAGGAATGGAAGAACTAATATTGTTAAAATGGTCATACTATCTAAAGCAATGCATGGATCTCATGCAATCTCTATCAAAATTTCAATGACATTTTTCACAGAAATAGAGAAAAATGCTAAAATTTGTATGGAACCACAAAGAACACCAAACAGCCAAAGCAATCCTGAGCAAAAAGAACACAGCTGGAGTCATCACACCACCCGATCTTAAAATATATTACAAAGTTATAGTAATCAAAACGGCATGGTACTGGCATAAAAACAGACACATTAACCAATGGAACATAGTAAAGAGCCCACAGATAAACTCACACATTTATGATCAATTGATTTTGACAAAGATGCCAAAAGCACACAATGTGGAAAGGATAGTCTTGTCAATAAGTGGTGTTGACACAACTGGATATCCACATGCAGAATAATGAAATTGGACCCCTCTCTCTTACCATATGCAACAATCGACTCAAAATGGATTAAAGACTACTCTACTCTTCTTATCCTTTACTTCCTGCTTGCTCAGAGCCTGAACGCTATCTGGCTGTTTTATTCAAGGGCACTGCTGGGCAGGGGAGTGGAAAATGGGACTAGGATAAATTAAAATGCCAGAAAACTCTCTCACCAAGACTCATCTGTGTTTTCTTAATGAAGAATTTCCTGGTTGCTGCAAGTTTTGGTTAGTTTTCAGAGCTGTGAGAAAGTTGATTCTGACAGCTTTGCCAGTTTATTCATTGATTGGTGTTCCCTACTCTGCCGTTTTCACTGGTGTTACTTCTAACCACGTCTTCTTAGATCAGTGACATAAGTCTTACATCCCAGAAACGAGCCTGTTGGGTTCTCACGTGCTCACCTCACGGCCGCTGTCCTCTAAGCTCCTCTGTGAGCTCGCCAGCTTCAGGACTTGGCTCTTGTCCCATCCCTGATTCAAATTGCTATTCTTCAGTGGAATCGAAATGATGCCCAGAAACCCAACCTACGTGTTGTTAAACTTGGATATACTCACTTTTCCCTCCTACCTCCCCTTCACCCTTCTTCCCTCAAAGTCTACCCAGCCCAACCAAAGAAATCAACCAATTAAAACACGGAAAAACAAAAAGCCAAATCTATCGCCATGTTGAGGGGTGGGTGCAGAGGTAGAATAGGGGACCAAGATCAGTGGCTGAGTTCACACGGGACTGGTTTTTTGCTCGGGTTATTACGAAGACCTCTGATTTGGTCTTCTTTCCTCTAATATCCCATTTTCCTTTTCCTTGCCTTTTCAGTCCATTCCCTCCTCAGCCACAGCAATCCTGCAATCGCGTCCTATCAGTTAAGAGGCTCCCCACTGTCTTCTGAATGCTGCCGAGCAAAAGGGGCCCACTGCCTCATGCACACAGAAGCCAATACTAAGGTGCCAGGTTTCTGAGAAAGAAAAGCTTTTATTGTGAGTGAACTATTAAGGAGACAGGAGTCCAGCTCAAATCTCTGCCCCTGTGCTGGCTTAAAGGCAATATTTCTATTGGAAAAAGTTTGGGGGATGGGCTCTGGGATTAGTAGGTGATTGGTGGAAGGAAGGGAGACCTGGAAAGTCCTGCGCCGTCTACAGTTATCTCTTTGTGCCTCCTCATAGGTCACCTGTGCAATTTTGGGGGGAGTTAGTATGAAACACATGGTGGAAATTTGGGCTACCATGTTAGCAAGCTTGTTTTGCACAGACTCCAGTTGGCCATATTGGTTCCAACTGATTTCAGCCAGTTTTGGTATTTAATATTTGTTTTTTCATTTTAAGGTGTTATGTTAACTTCTATACACATCGGACAATAAGCCCCTTTTGCTCAGTAACAAGAATAGTGTGCAAACATAAAACAGCCTCTCAAGATGTGCTGTCTGCTTTCCTTTCCAGCTTAATCTCTTAAACCACACTCCAGCCATTTCTGATCAGTTTCAGTTTCACCAGTAGGTCATCTTTTTTTGGTATGTTGTGTCATATTCATCTTTGTAACTGGAGACTATAAGCATTGTGTATGGCACATTTTTGGAGCTCAATGATTGTCCAATAAATATATAAGTACAACAACATTTCTATGTGTTCCTGCAGTCTGCAAACATAATTGAACTGCCTTTCATCTCATGGTATTTGAGGTCTTAGCACATGGGCTCATGACATTCATGAAATTAGTATCAGTAGGGAAAGAAATTAGAAAAGTGTCTGGTAGACAGTATGTGTGCAATAAATGTAGCCATAATTGTATTATTATTACTACTGTCCTAAGGAGCAAGCTGAGACTCCAGATGACTTTTCATCAAATTTGGATGGTAAGTCTGGAATGGAATGACTTAAAATCTAGGCTATTTGAATACACAAAATTCACTTTAGGGACCCTGGAGAAACCTCTCAAGGTGATAAACAGGGACCTTACAAAGCAGCTGACACTCAAGCTCAAGAGGATATCCTATTGCGATTTGAAGCATTAGGATGGAAAGAGAAAACAAATAGTGGTTTCAAACAGGAACTCATGTTGGGTGGATGCTGAGAGCTGCAGGCCTCGATTTGTAACAGTGCTGCGACTCACAAAGCCAACTCCCCCGCCGGTGTTTACTTACTTGAAATGATCGAAGATTCTCCCAGGCAAAGCCAGGTAAGCCACCTAGACGCCTGAGTCCTCCTGAAATGCGTAAGACGAGCATGGATCATCTCAGCCCAACTATCGTTACTAGTAAAACATTCGTAGCTATGGGAGAACCCAGGACGAGGGAGTCCCAGGGTGCCAGGGCCTGGCAACCCTGACCTCGGTTGAACCCGGTCTGAGTCCTAGTGGTAACCCGGCCAGGGCTGTCTACACTCACGTCATGCCCTGAGCACAGGGCCAGGGGGGCGAGGTCACGCAGGCAGCGCCCTCAGTTTGGGCCCCCCAGCCCGGGGATGGGCGCTGCTTCCTTGGTCGTGCCCGTCATCCCGCCCTCGCGGGGTTCCAACGCCCGGTCGTGGCCAGGAGCAGGGCCGTGCAGGGCGACCGCGTGGACGCTGAGGCGTGGTGAAATTCCGGCGGTTCCGCGGAGAGAAAGGTGGGGTAGTGGGCGGAAAAAGACGCCGCCCGTTCCTGGCTGTGTGGGCATCACACTCCGTCCCTGGACCTGGGCACTCCCAGAGGGAGGAGGATGCGTTTGACTCCACACCCGCGGACCGATCCCGTGGCGTCAGGGTCGCTCACTACAGAGACGTCCCCCTTGGAAGAAGCATCATTAGCAGAAGCCCCCCGCCGCCAGGAATCTCCTACAAGATGTGGTGGGTACAGCGCTACACTTGACTTCTTTGGTCGTCCTCAGTTTATTCTTTTGTAGAGTGGAGATACTATGCTTTACATGCTCATGCTACAGAACTTTGAAAATCGATGCTGTTTTACAAACACATTCCACTGCTACAGCCAGGTATATATATGTCCCTCATGCTGAATCTGACAATTTGCTTTTTTTACTCAGTGTTCAACAACTGTCCCCAACGCATGGTAGAAACGAATGATTGCAAGGTCTGGTCTAAATTGTGGAAGCGTTTGCATCAGATGGCTAATTAGGACATGGGAGTAATGTTTGTTGAACTCCTTTATGTTTGGTGTTTTGCCAGTTAATTAATCCAATAAATTTTCATTGAGTGTCAGTATGTGCCAAACATTGCTGTCAGGGCTGGGGGTACAGCAGTGAAGAAAACAGGTGAAAGCCCTGCTGTTTTGGGGGCTTATATTAAGAAGGGGGAAACCAATAATAAACAAGATCCATAAGGAAAATTTATAGTATGTTGAGAGTAATTAGAGCTAAGGAGAAAAACTCAGTATGGAAGGGAGATAGGGTGGGTGGGAATTTAAATGAGAACAGTCAGAAAAGTCCTCGCTGCGAAGAGGACGTGTCATCAAAGGCCGGGAAAGGTGAAGGAGGGAACTGTGTAGGCACCTGGGGAGAGGTGACGCGGGGCGTAAGAAATGGCAGCGGAGCAGAATCTGAGGGCGCTCGGGGAGGAGGGTGTGGCTGGCAGGGAGTGACAAGAGGGAGCAGAGAGGTCATGTAGGGCCTTGTTAGGACTTTAGCTTTACCTGTGAGGGAGATGAGATGCAAAGGAAGATTTTTTTGTTTAACTTTTTATCGTGGAAAATGTCTTAACATGCAGAAAATAATATGATGACTCTTGGGTAGCCATCATCCAGCCTCAACAACCACACTTTGCAGCCTTGTTTCATCACCTGTCCTTCCCCTTGCCAGCCATTTATTTTTTTCTGGACCACACAACATATCATCACCTTCAGATATTTTAGTGTGTGTCCTAACAGGTAAGAGAAGAGATCTTTTTTTGTTTTTGTTTTTAAAACAATGCCATTATTACACCTAATAAAGTTAATAATAGTTTCTTAATCTTATCTAATACCTAATCCATACTCAAATTTCCTGATTGTCTTAAAATATCTTTTTGTAGTTGGTTTGTTTGAATTATAATTCAAACAAGGTCCACTTACTGCCTTTGGTTGCTATATCTCTTATTAACCTATTAATGGTTTCCTTTTTAAAATGCTATATTTTACTGAAAAAACTAGGTCTCTTGTCCCTTATAATTCCACATTCTGAATTTATCTAATTGCTTCTGTATGTGTCATTTAAATTGTCTCTCTGTCCCCCATATTTCTTGTAAACTGCTGGTCATATGTAGAGGCTCAAGTAGATGTAGTTTCATATTTTCTGGCAAAATGCTTCATGGTTGGAGCTGTCTACTTCCTTTTGCATCACGTTGGGATGCACTATGTGATGGGTTGTCCCTGTTTTAGAGATAATTAAAGTTGTTCAGTGAATTTAAGTTTTGTTCTGGTCCATCCATTACACATTTTCTCATAAGGAATTTTAGAACTCATTGGTGATCTTTACTTAGATCCATACCATTAAGAATTATACAGTGGCAGTTTTCTTAATTCAAGCATTGCTTCTTAATTTATTGTCTGATATTCTTCTGAAAATAATAACTTCCTTTGAGGAATTATACTTACCACAAAAATAGTTTGTATAAGGAAGGCAAAGGGGAAGAACATCCAGAATGACATAATAAGGACTTTTGAAAACATGCTCCTCTATAAAAGCAATGAGAACATTGGAAAAAACTGTCAAAATCAACTTTTCAGAATTCTGGAAATTAACCAAAGGCTTGCAACAATCTGAAGACTGTTTGTTCAAGAAAAGAGTGTTTGTTCAGGAAAAATGACTGACTTTTGGTAACAACAGTGAGCTTTGTGGTGTTTTAACTTGCCCTGTTCCCATCCGCCTTTCTCACCTTGCTGGTGGCCTTTGAAACCAACAGTCTCAGAATGATGACTGTGAAAACAAGTAGCCTAGCATCCACCAGAGGGGGCAAGACAGGTTTAGAACTCCTCCAAAAACACAATAATGGTCACTATTTGACCTGCCTGGCAGCTCCCTGTTCACAGGGCTTGTCTTTATTTGACATCAGAACTCAGTGAGTTCCCAGAGTGTTTGTGGGATACAATAGGTGGCAATTCCTAGAAGAAAAAATAGGAAAAAAGCTCCTTGATATTAGCTGTAGCAATGATGTTTTGAATGTGACTCCCAAAACTCAAGTAATAAAAGCAAAAATAAACTGGTAGGACTACATAAAAATAAAAGCTTCTGCACAGCAAAGGAAACAATCAACAAAATGAAAAGGCAGCCTGTGGCCTAGGAAAAAAAAATTGCCACCATATACTGACAAAGGGTTAATATCCAAAATGTATAAGAAACTCACACAACTCAATATCCAAAAGACAAACAACTCTATTAAAAAATGGGCAAAGAACCTAAACAGACATCTCTTGAAAGAAGACATACAAATGGCCAAAGGTGTATGAAAAGGTGCTCAACATCATTAATCATTAGGGAAATGCAAATCAAAACCACAATGAGATATCACCTCACACCTGTTAGAATGGCTGTTATCAAAAAGACAGATATACTTGTTGGCAAAGGTGTGGAGAAAAGGAAAGCCTTGTATGCTGTTGGTGGGAATGTAAAGTAGTATAACCATTATGGAAAATAGTATGGAGGTTCCTCAAAAAATTAAAAATAGAACTACTATGTGACCCGGCAATTCCTTTTGTGGGTATACACCCAGAGGAAATGAAGTCAGTATATCAAAGAGATGTCTGCACTCCTGTGTCTATTGTAGCATTATTCACAATAGCCAGGGTATGGAAGCAACCTAAGTGTCCACTGACAGATGAATGGATAAAGAAATTGTGGTATATATACAGTGGAATATTATTCGGCCTTAAAAAGGAGATACTGCTATTTGCAACAATACAGATAAACCTGGAAGATATTTTGTTAAGTGGAATAAGCCAGGCACAGAATAAAAAATACTATGTGATTTCACTTACGTGCAAAGTCTAAAAAAAAGGCTGAACCTGTAGAAATGGAGCGTAGAACAGGGGTTACCAGTGGTGAGCAGGGAGAGGAAATGGGGAGAAGTAGGTCAAAGGGTACAGAATTACAGTTAGGTAGGTAGAATGAATAAGTCTAGAGATCTAATGTATAGCATGAGACTATAGTTAGTAATATTGTAGTGTATACTGAAAATTTGCTGAAAGAATAGATTTTAGGTGCTGTTACCAGACACACACACACTCACACACACACACACTCATAAACAAAGGTAACTACAGAAAGTGATGGATATGTTAATTTTTTTGATTATAGTAATAATTTCACTCTGTGTATATATCTGTGTCTATCTAATCTATATCTCAAACATCATGTTATACACCTTAAATACATACAACCCTTCCTACTCCAAATATTATTATGAACCTTTTATGTATACCTGTATCTGGGTACAAGTGCTAAGAGAAATAAAACTTCTGGAAAAATGTGTATCCAAAAAAAATTGTAGCTACCAGCTACCTCAGATGGCAGTATAAATTGGGGCAAAAAAGAGCCTGGACAAAAGGAAAATCTAGGGAATGGTATATATCCATAAGGACTCTGTAAAACTCTGACATATTCCTTGGAATCTGGCAGTCCTCATACATGTTCAGGGCTGTGTATATGCCAAGGAAAGGACTGAGAAGGCTGCCCTAACCTCTAATCTCTGGTTGAATTTAAGGCTGTTTGTGAGTAGGAAGTGCGGGCTAAGGCAGAGTTGTAAACTCATAAAATGTTGAAGGCATGCCGCAACACACATGCAGATCCCTTCAGCAAAGGGTAGGAGGCTTATTTACTCAAGGCACCCAAGTACATCTCACCCTACTCATCAGCTGACCACTAAGTTAATCAGCAGAAACTTCAGTGACTACGTATGACAGAGAATACAGACTTTACAGAATCAGTCCAGGAAACGTCGCTAAACCAACAGCAACAGCTAACACTAGGACAAATAGAACAACAAAACCCCTCAGGATCTGATTTCGGAAGTCACCTGATTATATCATTAAGAAAGTGCAGTTTTAGAAGGTGGTTTAAGATGGCCAACTAGATACAGCTCGTGTGCACCTCTCCCCCAGAGAGAAGCTAAGATTAGGGGGTAGATTTTTACCCTTTGAATAGATAGTTGAAGAGAGAATACTGAATTCCAGCAGAGAAGTGGCAAAGGCTGAAGAAGTGGAGAACAGCAAAAGCCAGCACCCTGCTCTGCTGGGATCATGGGAAGAGGGGAGATGCTGCCTGATACGTGGAAAGCGTGAGTGAGAGATTCCTGAGTTTCCACCTTTCCAGGGACTTTTAAAATCCTAGCCATGGGAGAACCCCTAAGCCCTTGCGAGACCCCAGGCTGGAGGCAAGGAGCTACTCAGAGG
The DNA here is from genome assembly GCA_023783475.1 of Daubentonia madagascariensis. Taxonomy (NCBI): domain Eukaryota; kingdom Metazoa; phylum Chordata; class Mammalia; order Primates; family Daubentoniidae; genus Daubentonia; species Daubentonia madagascariensis. Next base: position 2,643,487 of record JAKFHU010002396.1, on the reverse strand, counting down.
GTATGCAGAAGCATTGTTGGAACGCAGGTGAGGCCCTACAGGCTTTTGAACCCTGAGCCTGTATTCAGACAGCATAGCCCCCAGAGGCCTCTGTCCTGATCTGGGGCTGCCACCTATGTTGCTGCAGCCAGAGTCACAGGGCCACTGAAGGAGTAGCAGGGAGGAGTGGGCACTCTTGTACACCCCAAGGACAGAAACTACAGCCACCACTGAGGGCGGGCAGGGTAGGCAATCTGTGTTCCAGCAGGCTACTGCTACTGAGAGGAATCTACCCTCCCTGGAGGCAAACGTATGGCACAACTACCCCTCCCCCATCAAAGCATTTCAGCAGCAGCTTGCAATCATTCTGGAAGCCCAATATGCAGTGGATATGAGCTCCTTCTGTCACCTCTGCTGTGGCCAGGCCAGGGAGGGACCTGGGAATTCGGGTGCTTTTGTGTACCTCAAGGATAAAAACTACCACCTCTGCTGAGGGAGTATGAGGTGAGCAGTCCTCACCCCCAGGTGCCTGCCTCTACTGGGAGGAGCCTACCCTCCCTGGAGGCAAGTCTGTGTCACAACCACCCCTCCCCTACCTAGGCATTTCAGCTGCAGCCCACAGTCATTCTGGGAGCCCAGCACATAGCAGCTTGAGCTGCCTCTACCACCTCTGTTGCTGCAGGTCCTGGCAGGGAGCTGGGAATCTCGGCACTTTTGTGCCTCCAAAGGGCAGAGACTGCTGTCACAGCTGAGGTAGGGAGACGTGAGTGGCTTGTGGGCCCCACAGCTTCCTGCCTCTGCTAATCTTGTGAGAGGAGCCTGCCTAGCCTGGAGGCAGGATAGCAGTGCAGCAATGGAACAGAAGAGAGACCCCAGAAATAATGCTAAAAAACTGATCTTTGACAAAGCAGATAAAAAATACACTGGGGAAAAGACACCCTACTCAATAAATGATGCTAGAAAAATTGGAGAGCTACATGCAGAAGAATGAAACTGGATCCCATCTCACCATATACAAAAATTAACTCAAGATGGGTTAAAGGCTTAAATGTAAGACCTGAAACCATAAATATTCTGGAAGAAAACACAGGAAAAACTCTTCTGGACATTGGCCTGGGCAAAGAATTTATGACTAAGACTCCAAAAGCAAATGCAACAAAATCAAAGATAAATAAATGGGACTTAAAAAAACTAAAAAGATTCTGCACAGCAAAAGAAATAATCAACAGAGTAAGAAGACAACTTACCGAATGGGAAAACATATTCACAAATCTGAATGAAACTAGACCCTTATGTCTCACCATATACAAAAATCAGATCAAAATGGATTAAAGACTTAAATCTAAGACCTGAAACTATGAAACTATTCACAGGAAACATTGGGGAAACACTTGAGGACATTGTTCTGGGCAAGCACTTCTCGAGTAACACCCCCAAAGCACAGGCAACCAAAGCGAAATTGGACAAATGGGATCACATCAAGCCCAAAAGCTTCTGCACAGCAAAGGAAACAATCAACAAAGGGAAGAGACAACCCACAGAATGGGTGAAAATATTTGCAAATTACCCGTATGACAAGGGATTAATAACTAGAATATATAAGGAGTTCTAACAACTTGATAGGAAAAAATCAAATAACCCAATTAAAAAATGGGCAAAGAATCTGAACAGACATTTCTCAAAAGAAGACATACAAATGGCCAACAGGTATGTGAAACAAATGCTCAGAATTATTAGTAACCAGAGAAATGCAGATCCAAACTACAATGAGATATCATCTCACCCCAGTTAAAATGGCTTTTATCAAAACGACAGGCAATAATGAATGCCGGTGGGGATGTGGAAAAAGGGGAACCCTTGTATATTGTTGGTGGGAATGTAAATTAGTGCAACCACCATGGAAAAAAGTGTGGAGGTTCCTCAAAAAACTGAACATAGAACTACCATATGACCCAGCAATCCCACTGCTGGGTATATATATCCAAAGGGTGGTAATTCAGTATATTGAAAAGATACCTGCACTCCCATGTTTATTGCAGCGCTATTCCCAATAGCCAAGATATGGAATCAACCTCAGTGTCCACTGATGGATGAATGGATAAAGAAATTGTGGTACATATACACAATGGAATATTATATAGCCACAAAAACAATGAAATCCTGCCATTTGAAACAACATGGATGGAACTGTAGAACATTATGTTAAGTGAAATAAGCCAGGAACAGAAGGACAAATCTCACATGTTCTCATTCGTATGTGGGAGCTAAATATTAAAAACAATGGATCTCATGGCGACAGAGAGTAGAATGATGGTCACCAGAGCCTGGGAAGGGTAGTGGGGAGGGGGGATAAAGTGGGGATGGCTAATGGGTGCAAAAATATAGTTAGATAGTTAGATAGAATGAACAATATTTGATAGTACAACAAAGTGACTATAATCAACAATAAGTTAGGGTATACTTTAAAATAACTAACAGTGGAATTGGAATGTTCCTAACACAAAGTAATGTTATTAATAAATGCCTGAGGTGATGGATACACCATTGGTTCTGATTTGATTAATTCATATTGTATGCCTGTATCAAAACATCACATGTACCCTATAAAGATATACAACTATTATGTACCCATACTAATTAAAAATAAAAAAATTTAAAAAAAGATCAGAGACCTAAATGGATGAGCTAGAACTATAAATCACTTAAGACATAGGTGTAAATTTTCATGACCTTAAATTAAGCAGTAGTTTCCTAGATATGATATCAAATATACAAGTGACAAAAGAAAAAAATAGATAAAAATTTGACTTCATCAAAATTAAAAACTTTTGTGCATTAAAGGACACCATCAAGAAAGTTAAGAGACAATAAACAATGGATGAAAACATTTGAAAATCATATATCTAATAAAGGACTAGTGTTGAGAATGTGTAAAGAACTCTTATAACTGAACAATAAAAAGCATGTGATCTAATTCTAAAAATTGGCAAAGGATTTGAATAGACACTTCCCTAAAGAAGATATATAAATGACCAATAAGCACATGAAAAGGTGCTCACCCTCATTAGTTATTAGGTAAATACAAATCAAAACCACGCTGAGATACCACTTCAGACCCACTAGGGTGGCTGTAATTAAAAAGACAGACAATAATAAATGTTGGTGAGGATGCTGAAAAATTGGAACTCATAAACATTGCTGGTGGAAATGTAAAACTGTGCAGCTACTTTGGAAAACAGGTAGTTCATTAAAACGTTAAACAGAATTCCAATATAACCTAGCAATTTCACTCTTAGGTGTATATCCAAGAGAATTGAAAAAATAAATCCACACAAAAACTTGTACACAAATGCTTATAGCAGCGTTATTCATAATAGCTCCAAAATGGAAACAACTAAATGCCTATCAATTAATGAATGAATAAACAATATTTGGCATATCCATATAATGTGATATCAATTGACAGTGAAACAGAACAAAGTTCTAGTTTATGTGACAACATGGACAAGCCTGGAAAGCATTACACTACGTGAAATAAGCCAGTCACAAGAGACGTTTGTATGAAATAGACCTAACAGGTAAATCCATAAAGACAGAAAGTACACTAGGGGTTCATTAGTGCTGGGGTGAGTAAGTGGGGAATAAGAATGACTGCCAATAGGTTTGTATCCAAAATTAGGTTGTGGTGTTTGCACAACTCTGAGTATACTAAAAACCACTGAGCCACCTACTTTAACCACTTTATTTATTTATTTATTTATTTCAGAATATTATGGGGGTACAACACTTTGGCTGTATATATTGCCCATGCACTGCCTGTGTCAGAACTACAATCGTGGTCATCTCCCAAACTGTGCTCCCCGCATCCATTCAGTGAGAGTTGTCCCATCCCCTCCACCCCCTTCCCGCCTGCCCACCCCCTGATGAATATTATTGCCCTGAACCACCTGGTTTAAATAGGTGAATTTCATATGTGAATTATATCTCAATGAAACTGTTATAAAAAAGAAAAGCAGGATGTATGCTTGATTTTATCTGTTTACTTATGAAATATTGGAATAATAAGCACCCTCCAATGATTCTTTCTTTTTTTTGTGTGTGTGTGTAGGGGGGGCAGAGTTAACCTTTTATGTTTTTATATATTTGCTTTGTTGACCAGTGTGTGATCCATATAGTGACACTGATTTCCTTTCCCTAGAATATAAACTCCATGAGGGCAGGGTCTTCTCTTTTCTGTTTATATCTGTTCTCAGAAGCAAGAGTTATGCCTGGTGCATAGTAGGTTGTCAATGAATACTTTTTGGTAAATGTATGAGTCAACGAAAGAGCTACCCAATAGTTTTTGATCACTTGTAGCTGATTTTCTCTCATATTTTAATTCTATTATCCTGTTCTGTGATCAAAACCAACCATCCTCCAGCTCCCTATCTACAGCTATTCTTTGTGTTAAACTAGATCAGGCTCTGAAGCTGGGATCTTGTGCAAGGGTGCATGTCAGTGGGGGCAAGGATTGTGCTGGAGTCCCTCCTGGTCTCCACTTGCAAAGCAGACTCTTCTGGTGCTGGATTGATCAGCCAGGAGTAAGGGGCCTCAATTTCTGGTTGTATGTACTAAACAGAGGGGGACCCTCCTAATTCATTTTCCCAGATGGGTTGCCATCGAGCGATGTGTCCTCTTGGAAGAAGTGCTTTTTTTAAGATCCCACAAAGGTACTTTGTGTGTTAGTAGTCCTGTTTCAGATTACTGGTGGCCTAATCTGTGCATTACTTTCAAGTTTCCTGGCATCATACCTTTCCTCATCCAGCCTGTATCCCACAGATCTAACTCATTATCTTCTTATTAAAACCCGCAAATGCAAGTTTCCTACCTTGTAATTCTTCCTTCTCTGTGTGAAATATTATAGGGAAACCTCACAATCACATGGACAGGCACCACAGCAAATATGTTGTCCAAAGTCCCAGTGACATCTGTGCTTCTAATTCATTCCTTGATTATAATTTTGTCATTGCTGTCTTTGATTCTTGGTAACTTTTAATCCAAGCAGGTATTTTATTAATTACCACCCCTCACTCTTAAAACGGACTGCCTTATCACATTTTTCAAAGGAAAAACAAAGGCCCTCATGTTCTTCCCTGTCCCTCCCCAATATATGTATTTACACAGAAACTAATTATTCACTATTTTATTACTTGCTAAGAATTAGGCATCCTTCCTCTATTACAAAATGTATATCTGCTCCTGTGCTATTAACCTCAACCTTATTCCAGCTATTATTTCTTTCTTCCCAGTATATTCAAATCTTACTTCCTGTTCCATGTTTCTTCTCAACCCATACATGTACTCAAGTCTCTCTCACAGTTGTGGTTTCTAGTTTACAAAGGTAGAATGAACAGATGCTGCTTATTCCTCATGTGAACTCCAATTCCAAGAAATGGCCAAAAAATCCCTTGTCACATTGGACAATAAGGAGCGATGTGTTGGTGGACCAGAGTCTGTGAATCCCTAGGCGACTGAAAGTATACAGACTAGACTGAGGAAAAAATGCACAACATAAAGCACCTGCAACAGAAGACTGTTCTAAATGGTGAAAATTCTTGCACTTTATAAACAAACAGCATATACATATATAGGACAGATACTCCACTGCTGAATTCATATCCCAAAGAAATTATTCAAGGATGCAAGATGAGGCAACCCAGATGTTCATTCCTGGGAGAGTGGATATATAAATATGTTGGATACATGCCACACACTATTAGGCAGCATTTAAAATCAACTGATAGATGTACTGATAGATGTACTGATAGCAACATGGATGAATCTTAACACATACTGCTAAGAGGAAGAAACTGTGTGTACATGTATGTGTGTGTATGATCTTCACGGATTGCGACAAATACTTGCCTACGATAGAATGCCACACATTTTGTGGGGACACTTACAAGTAAAGCAATGACGTTTTACACAATGGAGCAGTTGCCCATGGAGGGAAGGAAGTGGGAGTGGGGTATGGAGATCAAAGAAAATTTAAAAACATAGGAAGCCTCTTTACAGACAACTAAACATTTCTAACAATGTAATTTACCTAAAATGTTTATAAAATTCAGTGTGTGATAAGCCATAGAGTAAAACTGTTGGCAAAAAGATGTAACATTTTGGGAGCTGGACTTTCTAGAAAAACCAAAATCTAGTATACATTCACTCCTGTAGTATCAATAACATAAAAATATGGCTAATTGTAATATACCTTCTTTGTTGTAGGTAAGCTAGGCCTATTTTAACAATATCCAGTAAGAAAGAAAGAGTCAGAAATAGTGTTTAGAGTTAATTTGCCAAGAGGCCTTCACAGGCAGTGAGACTGCTTATAATTTATACTAATTTTGCTTTTCACAATGAAATGATTTCCTTAAGTCAACATTTACTACATCACTCTATCAATTTTAGATCTGGATTCTACTCTAGGAACATGTGCCCATTCGTAGACTTGTTCTTGTATGGGAGAATCCCTTAACTCAGGCTGACCCTATTCAACCCGAGATAAATTTATGCTCAGCTCTCCACACAGAAAAGAATAACCATATTCACCAATTTTAATTTTTATTGATGAGATAGGGGAAGGAAAGTACTGAGATGGATGTAATTAAATTACATTTTTCAAGAAGACTCTTGAACAAAATGAAGTTCTTCATTCGCCACTAAACTTTCCTCCTTGACTGAGATCATCATGGTTCCTTAATATGTAGGAAAAGGATCCCCTTCTGCCATGAACCTGAGATAAGTTAGTAAATTGATCATTAATACACTCTAAAATAAAGAACTATAGGATTTGGGACAGCCCTTTTGAAAGACTTTTAATAGGAATATTCTCATCATTGAGATTTTAAAATCAAACCATGTGCCTTTGATGCTTTTAAATGTTTTCCCCCCTTCCTTCACTTTCTCCCTTCCTTCCTTCTTTCTTTTTTGTTTCTTTAGGTTGAAATCTAAAGACAATGCTAAATAAAGAGATGGTCTCCAAGGCAAGGATTGATCATAAGGACATACAGTTTTCTACTCAAATTTGATTGCATTACTATTAAGTATAGCATTGAATACCTATCAGTTTAAATTCTGTCTGGTCTGAGTAGAAACCTGTATGTTCTCATATGCTCAAGGCATGCTGTTTCTCTTTTCACTTTATTCAGAGGGGAATTAAGAATGAGACCTCTGTGTATGTCTGTGTGTGTGTTTGCTGTGTGTTTTTATTTACTTTGCTTTTAATTAGAACTATATTTTTTTCTAGATTATGAGTTTGAATGCCTTTAGATGGAACTTCAGCTCCCCATTTTACTACTTTATTTAAAGAAATCTTATTGAAAAGTAATCAGTGATCCAGACATCAGGGTATTTTCAATACCCTAATTCCTCTGGAATAACATCTAACAGGAAAGGAAATGACCTTTGCAGTGCAAATGAAGATATAGCCTCTGAGTGTCAAGAGATAGTGGGAAATTCAAGTAAAAATTTGTTTGATAATTTCTTCTCCCTTCCTAATTAATTTTATCAGGTTAATTCAAAATAAAGATTAAGCAAAGCTATCTACAGATTAAGATGGTAAACTAAACAAGGTATGTTTATGAAATGGTAAGGAAGTTGATAAGGCTGCAACACAGTGTTTGTGGGGGTGAGTGGAGGAAAATGGAATTAAGAAAGTAGAGTAGGGCTAAATTAGTTTTTTTTCTTTTTCTTTTTCTTTTTGTACCTTACATATTCTTCATATAGTGAAAGGTGAGTAGGGCTAAATTATTACAGAAATAAATATTGTGCTAGAACATCAGGCTCTTGTGCGTCAAGTGTTGCCTGTGTAAACTTTCACTATGGGAGATGAAGAAAAGGAGGACAGAATGGAGTATATTTGAGGGATCATGTAAAAAGAATTGTCGGATTGTTTCAATCTGGCAGCGCCTCTCAGCTCCCTGGACAGGGTGGTGAGGTGGGTGGCGGTGCTCTGAAACGGAAAAGAGGTAAAGAAATGACTTTGTGTGTGAGATGATTGGCTCAGTGTTAGATATATTTTGTTTGGGGTGCTTTGGAATCACATGGGTCAAAATCTCTAGAAAGAAGTTGGAAATGTGAGCCCACAGCTCAGCAGAAAGGTCTAGAATCAGAAAGGTCTGGATTTAGCATTAGGATTGTTGTAAATTTATAGGTGGTTAACCGAGCTATAGGTATGTATGGTGTTTCCCATAGAGAAACTACGGAGTACAGTTGGAAAAGTCAAGGGACAGACTAGCAACCTAAGAGACACGGTGTAGGTAAGAAGCCAGTTCAAAGGGTCAAGTTCGTGAGACTAGGAAGTGGTAAAATGGAGACAGAGCTGAAGTTTCCTAACCCTCCCCGCATATCTGGGTTAGGACACGTGGACAAACCACTCTCTCCTTCATGTTAACTTTGGACTCCTTCTGCTCCTCCTGAGTTGTCCTTACGATCTTATTGATCTCACGGCTGAGAGGTGACACAACTTATACTTCTTATCAGAACCTTATTTCTTCAAATAGGGTTCATAACAGAAGCCGGTATCTTCTGATTCACCAGGGGAGAAATGGACACTCACTGCATCTTTACTGTGTCCTGGCTTTTGCTTGGTATGCCCAGTGGGTCACTGTGACTGCCATAGACAACTCCAACATGACGAACAGGACCAAATATTCGGAAAGGATTTTACCACTGCTCTGTATTCAAAAAGAAAATGTACATTCCTTATAGATATTTATATGTTAATACTTTAAAAATAATAAATGTATCATAAAATTTCAGGAAGAAGAAAAATAGAAAACTACCCGCTGTATCTACCACCCTCAACAACAAAATTTTTAATATACTTTTTGATCATAATGATAATAACGGATAATTATTGAGGATGATGATAAACTGATGAATTTCTGCCACATAGATAATGAGAATCATTGTATTTTCCTGTTCGTTGTTGGGAATAAGATCAGCAAATTTTTATTGAGGCTGAGATACTTCTGGAGAAGATGAAATTGAGACACTCTTGAGGTTCAGTGTTGTAGAACTTATTTAATGGAGAGATTTGAAAAATCTGCTCCATTGTTAGGAAGGGACCCTAAAGACGAACTCATAGTGAAAAGAAGAAAAGGTTTGGATTTGTAACCTGGGCTTAACCAAGAGTTTATGTGTCCTGGGTGTAGGCTGTTTCCTCCTGGGATTGTGCTTCTGACTATAAACTCCAATAGACCCATATCCTTGGGTTGGGAATAAGAATACAGAATCATTAATATTGGAAGCCCAAACCTCTTCAGCACCCAAAGCACTTTTGTGACAGGGCCCCCATGGGATATTCAGATCAGTGTTCAATAATGTTCATTTAATAGTAACTGAACCACCACAGTGGAAATTGTGGGCATTCTGATGGACTGCTGAGATGTTCCAGGATTCTTCTATCAACTAAGGGTTTGGAGTCAATATTGAATTTTTGGCTTCCAGTGTGCTTGAATGCTTGAGCGGATCAATGGGGAAGAGGATTCAAGGGAAAGATGCTGGATTTCCTACTAATATTAGCAATGGTTGTCCAAGAGATGAATTGGAAAAATGAAATAGTTAAGACCATAATTATAGTTCAGTCCAATAAAATGAGTCATTCTTGTTATACAAATATAATTTTAAGCAATATCTTGATGTTTATGTTTGCTTAAAATATCATTTTAAGGTATCCGTCAGATTATGCATTATAAAATATTAGCATTCCCTACAGCAATGGTCCTTTGATGTGCCACTGACTTATTTTTGTAAAGGCTCAATTTTGTGTGGTGAAATAACTTAGAATTTAGACTATTCTTTTTTTTTTTTTTTTTATTTTTTTTATTTTTTTAATTTCAGAATATCATGGGGGTACAACATTTTGGCCATACACATTGCCCCTGTTCTGCCCGTGTCAGAGCCACAATCGTGGTCATCTCCCAAACTGTGCTCCCCACATCCATTCAGTGAGAGTTTTTCCCATCCCTTCCACCCCCCTCCCGCCCGCCCGCCCCCTGATGAATGTTATTGCCCTGTGTGATGTAAGTGTTCATCAGTTAGTACCAGTTTGATGGTGAGTACCAGTGATGCTTGTTTTTCCAATCCTGTGACACTTCGCTTCGAAGAATGGGTTCTAGCTCCGACCAGGATAATACCAGATGTGTTAATTCACTATTGTTCCTTATTGCTGAGTAATACTCCATGGTATACATATACCACATTTTATTGATCCACTCGTGTATTGATGGGCACCTGGGTTGTTTCCACAACTTTGCAATTGTGAATTGTGCTGCTATGAACATTCGAGAGCAGATGTCTTTATTATAAAATGTCTTTTTTTCTTTTGGATAAATACCCAGTAGTGGGATTGCTGGGTCAAATGGTAATTCTACTTTTAATTCTTTGAGATATCTCCATATTCTTTTCCATAGAGGTTGTACTAATTTGCAGTCCCACCAGCAGTGTATGAGTGTTCCTACCTGTCCACATCCCCGCCAACATTTGTTATTTGGGGATTTTTTGATATGAGCCAATCTCACTGGAGTTAAGTGATATCTCATTGTGGTTTTGATTTGCATTTCCCTGATGATTAGAGAAGTTGAGCACTTTTTTATATGTTTGCTGGCCATCATTCTGAGAATTTAGACTATTCTTAATTAGAATAAATGCTCTGCAAGTGACTAGCCCTGTGACCCTGAGTAAGTAGCTTAACAATTCTAAGGTTTTTTTCTTCATTGAATCAGAGACATAAATCATTACTTGAGGAAGTTTGCAGTTGCACTCACTGTAAAATCACTTTCAAAGCTACATAGAAATAAGAAAGATCCAACAACATATAAAGAAATATATGCATTAGAACTAGCTAATTAACCAAGAGTTTTGGATGTTGAAATAAGGAGAGCTTACTTAATTAGGCTAGGAACTTAAAAATAGGCAATATCCAGTGGGCTCAATTCAAAAAAGTTGGTTTCTAGGTCTCAGTTAAAGGCCCTCTGTCAAGCAGATGGGATACAGCAGAAGGACAGGAATCTTAGAGAAGACTTTAGCACCTATGGCTTCACTTCCCACACAACTTGACACTAACTTCAGTCTTCTTTTCCTCCTAGCCCCTTCTTTCCACACCAACGAACTTATATAGATAAGTGCACATATGTCCAGACTCCCACACGCATAGAAACATAGATATACACAGATACTGAAGTACAAACATAGACATACTTCAACTCATACAGACTTGCTGACAGATGGACAGACTCAAAGCAGGCAGTGCAAAAATGTCTTCATAGTCATATTCGTGTAGAACTGAGTCATATGCATTTTAAATTGCATACATGTATAGACTACAGCCCTGATATTGAACATAAATCCCTGGGTATCACAGGTACATAAGGATGCCATTTCCTTCTTTGAAGGTCAAGCCTTGCTATAACAAACTTGATCTTTTAAGGCCTGGGAGAACTGGCCTCAGAGATGCAGGTACCTGGAAAGAACTGAGCTGCCTACCATAAAAATATCCAGTATAATGCTTATTCACTCAAAATACATATATTAATATTTAAAATACCTTCCATTTTGTTACTTGAGGTTTTTAGTGGTCCTAGGTTTAGGAATATAACGTGTGCTTTGATCCACATTTGTAGTAGGTACATATTCTAAAGAGTAAACTAATGATGAGGGTCATCTCCATGACTTGCATAATACTTAAATACTCTGATCATTTACCAAAGAATTTAATACATAATCCTAAAATTGTGATGAAATTCTTACAGAAGCCTGGTACCCACCTGTGGCCAAATAAGAACCTTTGCATTTAAACTAAATAGGATAAGCTCAAGTGATAGTAAAAGCAGACCAATAACTGCAATACAGGCACTTACGATGTTCATAAATATAGTATAGGACACCTGAAATAGATAAAAAGAACCATTTAGTCAATGGAATTTATTCATATGCATGACTGGCAAAAACATTCAAGTAGAAGATTCTTATAAATTCTGATCTTTTCAGAATAGTAATATCATTAAAAATCCTGCAGATTTTCAGGATCCCAATAGGACTGAAAAACTTTGGAGTTAATAAAACTTCTGATATAGCATGCGTATGTTTATTTTTTCATTGACAAATAATTTATTGAATGCCTATTCTGTACCCTGCAATCTATGCTCTGTGTTAGTAGATAAAAGGCAGAAAAGAAATTGTCTCTGCACTCAAGGAATTTTCAGACTATTGAGGAAGACAGACAAGTGTGTGTTAAATGTGAATAGAATGTAAAAAAATTGTTAATATAGGCAAATCTATAGTGTGAAACAATTTCTTATTACCAGAGAGCTAATATTTCAGGAGTTTTCAGTGTTTCATTTTGGAGTGCAAAAAGGGGAGTTGTAGGAAATTTTGTTGGAAAGACAGGTGCTATCCTCCTAGACAGTATTTTATCTTGAAGATGGTGGAAGATGGTGTCTGGGGAAGTCTTTGTTTCTTCTCAATTTCTGAAGGACAACTTTGCTGGGTCAAGCATTCTTGGTTGGCAGTTTTCTTCCTTCAGCATTTTGAATGTATCATCCCACTCTCTTCTGGCCTGTTAGGTTTCTGTTGAGAAATCTGCTACTAGTCTTATTGGAACTCTCTTATCTGTTATTTACTTCTTTTTTCTTGTTGCTTTCAGGAGCTTGTCTTTGTCTTTGATTTTTGACAGTTTGATTATAATATATCTTGGTGTAATCTTGTTTGAACTGGTCCAGTTGGAGACCTTTGCACTTCCTATACTTGAATATTTATATCTTCACCCAGGTTTAGAAGGTTTTCAGCTATCATTTCTTTCAATAAGCTTTCTGCCCCTTTATCTGTCTCTTCTCCTTCTAAAACTACTATGTTTTAAACATTTGCTCTTTTGATCCTGTCCCATGAACCCTGTGAGCTTTCTTTTTTCTTTGCATTCCTTTTTCTCCTCAGACCGTATGTTTTCAAATGTTCTGTGTTTGATTTCACACGTACCACCTTCTGCTTGATCGGTTCTGCTGTCGATGCTCTCTGTTGCATTTTTTAATTTCATTAATTGTATTTTCCAACTCTATAATTAGTTTATTTTTAATAATTTCAATCACTCTGTTAAATTTCCGATTTTGCTCATTTATTGTTTTCCCGACTTTATTGAATTATTTCTCTGTATTTTCTTGAAGTTCCTTGAGCTCTTAAAAAAATTATTTTGAATTCTTTGTGAGGCAGTTCATTAATCTCCATCTTTTGGGTCAGCTACTAGGAGACTATTGTGTTATTTTGGTGGTGTTATGTCTCATTGGTTTTTCATGTTTCTTGTTGCCTTATGTTGATATATATGCCCATTTGAAGAAGTAGGGATATATATCACAGTTTTTGAAGACTGGTTTTGACGGGAAAAGCCTTTCACCAGTCAGCCCATCCATACATTCTGGGCAGGACATCTACTGTGGTTGGGTGGTGGGCTTGTTGCTGGAGTCCTCAGTCAGCCTGGGCTGGTGCCTAAATCAGCAGGTGGGTGGGCCTGGCCCCTGGGTTTGTGGGGTTGGGCCTGAAGCCTGGATCCACTGGAGTGGACCTGTTGATTGGGTCTATGGGGGTGGGCCTGAAGTCTAAATCTGCAGGAGCCAGCCAGAAACCTGGTCCACAGGAGCTGACCCTTGAGCCTGAGTGTGCAGGGACCAACCAGGTGTTGGGAAGAACATGGCACCTGGGACTACTGGGACAAGCCTGGAGCCTGAGTCCATGGGGGCTGGCCTGGTCCTGGGGCAGGCCTGGAGCCTGAATTTTTGGGGGTGGGTATGGGTCCTGGGTCCATGGGCACTGGCAAAGAACTTGGGTCTGTAGTGATGGTCTTGAAGCTTCAGTCCAGTATACCCTGGCTAGGGTATACTGGGGTGGGCCTGGACCCTGGGTTTGCCGGAGTAGGCCTGGACCCTTGGGCCACAGGGACTGGCCTAAAGCCTGGGGTTGGACTGGTGCTGGGGCAGGTATGGAGTCTGGGTCTGTGGGACTGGTGTGGAGCCTAGGATTGTGGGAGCTGGAATGGTGCCTAGAGTCACTGGGGATGGCTTGGAGCCTGGGACTGTGGGACCAACCTGGGGCCTGTGTCTGCTGGTGCTGGCCTGGAGGCTGGGTGTGTGGATGCTGGCCTAGAGGCTAGGTCCACAAGGGATGGCTTGGGTCCTGGGGCCTTGGGGCTGGTCTGGGACCTGGGTACATAGGGGAAGTCCTGGTGCCTGGTTCTGTGGAAGTTGGTCCAGCACTGGGATCTACTGAGATTGGTGGCTAGACCCTGGATCTGCTGGAGCACACCTGGACCTTGGTCTACTGGAGCATAGGGCTGAAGGAGGCAGCCTGTAGGGTGGGCCCACAGGGACCAGCCTGGCACTGGCAATGTCTGGAGCTTGTGATCATGGGTTCCTCACTTGTGTTTGAGGCCAAGGTTGCCAACCTGGCACTAAGGTGGGCCTGAAGCCTGGGGCTGGATGGGCTGGCTTAGTGCTAGGTGGGCCTGGAGCTCATAGAGGCTAGGTCCACAGATTCTGGCCTAATAACTAGTACTTGGGGGACTGGCCTGGTGCTGGAGTAGGCTGAAAGCTTGGGGCTTCTGGGGCCTGCTTAGTGTTGGGGCTAGTCTGGAGCCTGGGGTTCATCCTGGTTTTGGGTTAGGCCTTGAGACATAGCCTGATGGGCTGACCAAAAGCCTGGGGTTTCAGGATCCTGCCTGGTGCCAGGACATGCATGTAGGCTTAGTGCATGAGTACTGACCTGGAGTTTGGCATCACAGGAGCTGGCCTGCCATTGAGCAGACCTGAAGCCTGTATACACAGGGGTCAGACTGGAGGCTGGATCTGCAGGTGCTATCCTTCTACTTCTGGAAGTCCTGAAAGTTGGGGTTATGGGGGCCAGCCTTGTGCTGGGGGCAGTCTGGAGCCTGGGGTTACTAGGGCAAGCTCAGTGCTAGGAGCAGTCTGAAGCCTGGGGCTGCTGAGGTAGCCTTAGAAGTCAGGTGGTCTGAAGGCTGAGTCAACCAGGCAGGCCTGGAGACTGGGACTACAGGATCTGGACACACACCAGTGCAGGCCTGGAGGCTCAATATATGGGTACTGACCTGGAGTCTGGGGCCATGGATGCCTGCCCAGCACTGGGTTGTACTGGGGCAAGCCTAGTGTTGGAGTGCAAGGCAAAGTATGATGCTTGTTTTCATTTCCTTACCCTGTGTGGAATGTATCTCTCTCTAGGCTCTGCTGCCTAAAGTTGGGGAAGAGGTGATGTGTGTAATGTAACAATGTCATTCCTATCCTCTCCAGTGTCTCTTTTCTTATATCTGTTCTACACCCAGGTGCTCTAATCTCTCACTTGGTTTCCTTAGTTCTTGTCAAGATATTTCTGTGTGTAGAAAGTTGTTTGAATTGATTTTCTGCAGGGGAATGAACAGTAGAGAGCTCTATTCCACCATCTTGCTGATGTCCGTCTCTATCCTTTTACTATCAACTTATTTGCATGTTTGAATATAAAATATATCTCTTTTAGATAGCATATAGTTGGAAAATTTTTTATCAATTCTGACAATCTCTGCTTTTTTATTGAAGTGTTTAATCCACTAACATTTAATGTAATTACTGATAAGGTAGGATTCATGTCTGGCATTTTGCTCTTAGTTTTCTATATACCTGTTTTGCTTCTTTGTTTTTCCATTACTGCCTTCTTTTTCCTTAAATATATATTTGCTAGTTTTCTTAGTCTGTTTGTGCTGCCATAACAAAATACTACACACTGAGTAATTTATAAGCAATAGAAATTTATTTCTAACAGTTCTGGAGGCTGAAAAGTCCAAGACTAAGTTGCCAATAGATTCAATGTCTGGTGAGGGATGCTCTCTGCTTTCAAGATGGTGTCTTACTGCTGCATCCTCTGCTGTGTCCTCGCATGGCAGAAGGGACAGACAGGAAAAGGGGCCTAGCTAGTTCCCTCCAGCTCTTTTATAAGAGCACTAATTCATTCATGAGAATGGAGCCCTCTCATGACCTAATGACCTCCAAAAGCCCATACCTATTAATACCGCTGCATTGGAATTAAATTTCAACATGCATTTTGGAGGAGACACCAACATTCGACCATAGTACCATATTAATTCCCTTGTTTCCTTTATGTATATTTTCAGTCATTTTTTACTGGTTTCCCTAGGAATTCCAATTAACATATTAATTTAAAACAATCTATATAATTTCTATCTCTTTATTGATAGTCTCTACTTCATGAGACATCACTTTCATAATTTCTTTTAATTCTTTAAACATTGTTTCCTTTGCTTCTTTGGACATATTTAAAACATCTTATTTAAAATCTTTGACTACTAAGTCCAAATATTTGGGCTCCCATAGGGACATTTTCTGTTGGTTGCATTTTTTCCCTGGGTATATAAAATATGTTTCAGTTTCTTTGCATGTTTTGTGTTTTTTTTTTAAAATGGACAGTTTACCTAATATATTGTTAAATATTTGATATTTGATTTTTCCCTTCCCCCCAAGGGCTTGCTATTTTTGCTTCTTGTTGTTGTTGTTGTTTTTCTTATTCCTGCTTATTTGTTTGTTGACTTTCCTTGACTAATTCTGGAAATATTATATCCCCTCAATGTGGGGCCTGTGCGTTTTCTGCTTTCTAGGAGTCACCCATGGGTCAGTATAATCTAATGTCAGCCAACGATCCTTTTCCAAGGGGAATCTGTGTGACAATACATGCTTAAAACATCAGTCAGTTTACAAAACAGCCTTAGCTTTCACTTCTTCCTTGCCTAGGGCCACTCAGTCAGCCAGAGGTGAATTAGTGGGCTTTTCTCCTTTTTCAGGTCTTTCCTGGGCATGCACATAGCCTTCCACATTTGTGAAGCATTTTAGATCTCCAAGAATATGTCAGAGCTTTTCAAGGCTCCCTATGGCTTTCTAGTTATTCAGGATTTCCTCTTAAATTTCTGAGCAGGCTCCTATTCACCCGAATTCATTGCCTAATCCAGCTGTGCTGTTGCCAGCATATTGATACTGTTTAAGCCACCTAGTGGTAGGGCTTTGTTTTTACTGAGCTGAGATCTGTGTCCAAATAGCCACAACATCCTGGGAATAGAGTTTTTTTTTCAGCCAGTTCTGACAAAATATTGACTATGCTCAGAAGATAGTGCATTTAATAGAACATCAAATGATGTCAATCTTATCAGTTGGCTGCAATACTGTTGGCTTTTCTTGGATACCTTGCCAATGAACTAGGAAAGGGGAGGAGATGGAAACAGACTCAAATTAAAACATTATAGATCCCTCTGCCTTTTTGAGGTTTAGTAGTATCTATTGGATAGACAATTTTCAGTTTTTGCTGTGGCTCTGATTAATTCTCAGTGTTCTGAAATCATTGGTTTTAGTCGTTTTGCCAATGTTTTCCTTGTTTGTTTTTTTTTTTGAAGAATGAGTTCATGGAGTTGCTCACTCTGCCATTCCAGAAGTCAATCTCCTATCATTAACATACATAATTATTCTAATTTATTATTCTTCCATCTTACTGTCAATACAAAACTCAACACTCTCTAAAGGAAGTCAACACAATCCAGACTCTTCACAACACCTCACACACGATGTCCACCGTACAATCAAAATGTTCCTAAGACATGTGAAGAAGCAATAGAAAACAAGTAATAACAGACACTGAGTCATTTCAAGATATATGTATTTACATGCTGTAATTGACATTTTAATTTACATTACGTGGATTATCATATAAAAATTTAACATCTTGGTTAACTTCATAGTCCTGAATTATTTTTATAACTAATGAAATATAACAAAGATTTTGGGAACTGGAGTGTATCCTTTTTTTGGGATGAAAAATGCAATAGAAAATTACATCTTTTATATTTTAAAAATCCTCCAAAAATTGTGGATAGGTTTCTAGTGACTCAGACAATGCCACATCCTCACTGACTTTGCCTATTTTGGAAAATAAAACTCTTTAGAGTTGCTACAAGTATTCTGACTTACCAAGAACTTTGAACAGCTCCTCTCTACCACTACTGCAAAGACTCCTGAGAGGATAAACTGGAAACAAAGATCACATTTATTAATAGCCAGTCATTATGTTTATATAGAAACTTAAACAGTAAGAGAATTCTGCAATGTTGTAACATGAAAAATATCATCTTAGTTCTTTAGTGGGACCACTGAGAAAATAATCCAGGAAATAATTTAAGGGTCTTCTATTGCAGAGATGGACTAAAGCCATGAAATCTCTGGCCCCTAATGTAAAACATGTATTGGAACTGGAATTTAAGGGCTCCCTGAAGTAACTTTACAGGAAAAGGAGTATCAAATTTTACTTAGTTTTTGTCAATCATAATTTATTAAGCCCATAGGTGAATTACAAGAAAATGTATCCAGCTAATGAATTTACTATTAGACAATGTTATATCTTGGTGAGTTCATATACAAATACTTTTAATATAATATTAAAATATTTTATTAACAGAAAATATATTCAAAAAACCCTCAAGCTTCAGTTTATATATTTAAATAAAAGAATCACATAATGTCTTCCATGAATAGCGTGTTCTGAGACCCTCCATCATATTCTAACACTTGTTAGAAAGATGGCAGTTATGAAGTATCAGAAATTTATTTTCTTATTGGTGCAACTTTTATGGATGCATAAAAATTTCCCACAACATTAAAAAATGAACTATTCAGTTAGTAGTAGGGGAGAGGAATGTTCTTTCCCCCGACCCTAAAATGGGGACACTAACATGTTGATATTAAACAGTACTTTGAAGTCAGAAGGATCTGAGTTTGAGTTCTCTGCATTTTGCTTTCTCTGTGGCTCAGGAAAAATTACTTAACCTATCATTTAGTTTTGCTTTTTCATTGGTAAAATTGGGATTGATATTCTACCTCTCATTATGGTATTGTGATAGTGTTGTAGTAGTTACATATAAGGCAAAGTGCTGAATTATTTGTGTTCAACTTGTTTCTACCACTTCCATCTGAGGCTCAGAATTCTTTTCCTTGGTTACAATTGGCCATGGAAAATATCAAGGAATATTTGGACAGCAGAAAGGAAGCAGAAACTATTACTCTCAGAAGGTCATAGTGATCAAACATGGCAACTGTGGCTTCATCTTTTTCTCCCTCTTCTCTGTTATGTTTCCACTTTGTCTTCCAGAGGCAAAAGTTCTCAGATTTCTCCATGATCTTCCCTTTGCGACCCCACCCTGGTGGCCAGGAAGCGATGTCTTCCAAGATTGAATTATAATTTCAACTTGTCTACCCATACTAGTGCCTTAGGCAGGAACATGTAGTGACTGTATTTATGATTCTCCAACTGTCCTTTCCATATCTTCTCTTCCCTAGGAATACCTACACTCATGTAAGCTGTAATTATCAAACTAATTTCTATATTCCCTTAACTCTTATAGTGGCTCTATTTTCTTTACAAAACCCTGAACTGAAACAATCACTTTACCACAGGGCCCAAAATTTGTACAAATGGCAAATATTATTAATTTTTATTAGTTTCTGTTATATTCTCTACTTCCACATATCTTACTTGGGATTCTTCCTAGATCTTTGAAATGGGTCCTTCTTTTGTCTTCCAGCTACTTATCTTAGACATTCTACATATAACAAAAGAAAACTCTGTTTTTTTCTCAGCATCCTGGACTCCCTCCACTTGAGTCCTCATTCCAGAAGAGCCTCCCACAAAACCAGACCATAAAACAAAGTCATGAAAAAGAAAATTCCTCCCTTTTTACCCAAGATGGTAGATTACAGGATTTCCCAGTGTGCCTCAACCAGCTGGAAGAAGCAAAATAGTGTGTAGAGATTCACACTGTGAACTTTTATTCAAGAATAAACACAGAAATCCAATAGAAAGTGAAGGACACTTCAGATCCCAGGGAAGAGAATGTGGTCAGGCAGACTGTCAGGCAGGGTCTGGCTGAGAACTGTGTTAAGCCCCAATATGAGAGAGGGAGAGAGTGTCCTTCTGTGATCCACTTTTCTACTGGGAAACCATGCAACCTAGGCCATGGGAGAGCACCTAGCCCCTCCAAAGCCCTGTATCTAACTTGGGGAGAGGCTGGTTGAGAAGGAAAGGTGCTGGGAAGTGCTCCAGGCATTTTCCAAGACCCCAGGCACAATAAGAGGATGCCATTCCCAATCTTGGCTCACATCAAGCTGGGTGGAATTTGGCAACCTAGCAGCAGTAGTCACTGTGGGCATTAGAAATTCCTAGGCTGGGATTGGAATGCTGGGTCTAGAGTGGGGGAGAGGTCCCCATAGCTAGAACTGAGAGGTGAAGGTGGAGTGTACTTCAGCGTTGGGCACTGGAATTGGGCTCTCCCCCTCCATGGGAACAGAGTGGGAGGATATTTGCTGGTGAGCTGTTTTGCATGGTGATGAGTTTCGTGGCCATGGATGGCTTTGTAATCTAAAGCCTATCTGTGTGTGACTTTTCTGAGTGCCCCAACTTGATTCCTTGGTCAGGATGGGAGTATGAGCCCCACCAGTTCTGAGGAGTGAAAGGATGGTGGGTCCCAAACCCACTCACCTAGACTAGACATTTGGGCTGCCCCTGCCTTCCCATGCAGGGAACTTGGTGCAGTGGTGGTTTCTCAGTTCATTGCCCAGGCATAACTCCAGGCATTTGGTGACTTCCTCCTGGACTCCTGATAGAGCTGGAGCCTGTGTCCGCTGTTGGCAGACCCAAGTGTGGACTTGCCTGGTACAGCTCTGCCCACTCTGCCCCCTGAAGCTCAGCAGGGAACCCAAAGCACTGAGTATTTCACAGGACAGCTCATTGCTGGGAACACCAGAAAGCAAGCCCTGCTGGTCCTGAGTGAGAGGGAGGTAGGTTTCACACCTGTTCACCTGGACTAGATGATTGGGTGGCCCTTCCCTTTTTGTGTGGGAAACTTGGTCAGTGGCAGTTTGTCTGGTCCTCACCTAGGCCTAACTCCAGACATCTGGCAACTGCTTCCTAGGCCCCTGTCAGAGCTGGTCCTTGTGCCTGCTGTTGAAGGAAGGACCTGAGTTTGGGCTTGTCTGGCACAGATCTGCCCAACTTCATCCCTCCTCAGAGATCTGTATGTGGAACAAAAGCCACTGAGTTGTCCGTAGCCCAGCCCATTGATTGGAACACCGGAGAGCTTCACTGGGTAAATAAAGATGAATAAACCCTATTGCTACCACCACAGCCAGCTCTTACCTGCAAGTACCACCTACTGGCCTGAAGATTGACTTGCACAACACAATACAAAATCTGCTAACACAAGTGCATAGCGCTTGGGAATAAGATAAACCTCTTGTGACCTCTAACACCCTGGGTTTTCAGGAGGCCATGAGCCTGTTCACCAGCTCAGCACACTGCTACTGCAACCAGCATTTGAGAAAACCACCACACTGAGGCTATTGATACAGACTCTCTGCCACTAAACATACCCAGAAGCAAAGCCACATACCCCTACTCAACATACAATATAGTCACATCCTCAAGACAGGAAGAAAAAAAAGTCCCATCCAAATGAAAGTAAACTCAAAAATAAGAAGTGACTCTTTCTCCAGATGCAAAGAAATCAGCATAACAATACTGGAAGTATAAAAAAGCAGGGTGTTACGACACCCCCCCAAAGGATCATACTAACTCTAGCAATGGATCCTAACCAAAATGAAATTTGTGAAATGCCAGATAAAGAATTTAAAATATTGATTTTAAAGAAGCTCCATGAAATCCAAGAGAAATCTGAAAACCAATACAAGGAAATCAGAAAATCATTTCAGGATATGAATGAGAAATTTACTAAGGAGACAGATATTTAAAAGAAAACCAAATATAATTTCTGGAAATGAAAAATTCATTAAGGAACTATAGAATATAGTTGAAAGCTTTAAAAAATAGACTAGACCAAGAAGAAGAGAGAATCACTGAATTCCAAGACAGGTCTTATGAATAAATGAAGTCAGAGAAAAATAAAGACAAAAGAATAAAAAGGAATGAAGAAAGTCTTCAAGAGTGTGGGACTACAGGAAATGCCCAACCCTGTTAGCCACTGCTATTCCAGGAGATAAGAAAGGGAAAAGGGAGAAGAAAAAGCAAAAAATTGAGAAAATCTATCTAAGGAAATAAGTGACAAAACTTCTCTAGTCTAGCAATAGATTTAGACATCCAGATACAAAAAGACTAGTGAACACCAGGAAAATACATTGCAAGATGGAACTACACCAAGACATATAGTCATCAGACTGTCTAAAGTCAACATGAAGGGAAAAAATCCTAAAATCAGCAAGGAAAAGCATCTTCTCACCTGTAAAGGAAACCCCGTTAGACTATCAGTGGATTTCTCAGCAGAAACCTTACAAGCCGGGAGAGATTGGGATCCTATCTTCAGGGTTCTTAAAGAAAAAAACCCCAGCCACACATTTTATATACTGCCAGAATAAGTTTCATAAATGAAGGAGAAATAAAGTCTTTGCCAGACAAACAAACACTGAGGGAATTTGTCACCACTAGACTGGCCCTACAAGAAATACTCAAAAAGTTCTAAACATAGAAATGAAAGGTTGATACTCACCATGATAAAATGTAGGAAAGTATAAACCTCACTGGTCTTACAGAGCACAAGTAACAAAAACAAAGCAGACAAACAGGACTTAATTAAACTAAAAATCTGCACAGCAAAAGAAATAATCAACAGAGTTAACTGACAACCTGCAGAATGGGAGAAAATACTTGCAAACTGTGCATCCAACAGGGGACTGATATCCAGAATTTACAAGGAATTTAAATAACTCAACAAAGAACCTCACAAATAACCCCATTAAAAAGTGGGCATAGGACATGAATATATATTATTAAAAGGAGACATACAAATGGCCAAAAGGCTATGAAAAAATGCTAATCATCAGGGAAATACAAATCAAAACCACATTGAGATATCTCATACTAGTCAGAATGTCTATTATTAAAAAGTCAAAAAATAAGTGTTGGTGAGGATGTGGAGAAAAGAGAATGCTTATGGGCATGCAAATTATTACAACCTCTATGTAAGACAGTATGGAGATTTCGTAAAGAAATAAAAAGAGAACTACCATTCTCTGCAGCAATCCCACTATTGGGTATCTTTCCAAAGGAAAATAAATCATTCTATCAAAAATATACCTCCCTTATATATTTGTTGCATCACTATTCACAATAGCAAAGATATGGAATCAACCTAAGTGTCCATCAACATATGATTGGATAAAGAAAATGTGGACTATATATACAGTGCAACACTCTTCAGCCATACAAAAGAATGAAATCATGTCTTTTTCAGCAACATGGATGGAACTCGAGGCATAAGTGAAACAACTCAAAAACAGACAGTCAAATACATGCTCTCACTTATAAGTGGAAGTTAAATAATATGTACACATGGACATAGAGGGTTGAATAATAGTCATCAGAGACTTGGAAGGGTGGGAGGGTGCTGGGTAAGTTGAGAGATGAGAAATTACTTAATGGGCACAATGTCCACTCTTTGGGTGATGGTTACAGAAAAGCCCAGAATTCACCAGTATGCAAAGTATTTATGTAATGAAACTGCACTTATACCCCTTAAATTTATAAAGTAATAAAAAAAGAAAACTCCTACCAGGACAATGTTTTCTTTTTTAATCTAAGGCAAAATCACGGTCATAAAACCACTGTATTTATTTACTGTTTCTGAGGCTTCTTCACAAAGTGCAGAGGCTGAGGCACATACATTCAGTCTGTCTTGTTGCTCTATTTCTAACTGACAATTCATTAAATGATATGTAAGCAATAGTGAATTCCAAATAATTTACTGTTATATCATTAACTCTTTCAAAAGTCTTAGTTTCCAATTTATGTAGGTCTCCGAAGGACTTAGGATGTAGAGACCAGTTAATGGGCTTAGGACATGGAGATCAGTTATACAAAAGGGAAACCTTGATTTTTTCAGGATATGACTAATTTATAATATTTCCATTTTCCCCATTAGTATTATACATTCATATGTATAAAGTCATGCCTGGTGAGAATACGTGAGGGCCACTTTAAAAAGGTAGATCAAAGAAGTCCTCTTGAGAGAGTAACATGAAAGTTGAGGCCATCTGACAAGAATGACTTGGAGTTTTGAATAATAGAGAAAAGAGTTTTCCAGGGATAGGGAATGCAAAGTGCTTAAAAAGGATAAATCTTGGCTTATTTAAGAAACAGAACAACAACCTGTATGCCTAGAACACAGTGAATGTGGCATCATCACCTCATATAAGATTGCCTGGGATTGATTGATATCCTTTAGAAGAGCATGCTGTTTATTTTCTTCATCATACTTACTACACTTGAAAATTTTAAATGTTTTGCTTCCTTGTTATCTCTATGTCTTCAATTAAGAAAGTAAGATCTATGAAAATAGCAGCACTGTTTATCTTACCTAATATATCTCTTGTTAATTGTTTTATACCAGTCCTTAAAACAGCTCTTGAAAATAGTGGCTGTTCAATATATTTCTTTACTGAATGAATTAAAGTACAATTTAAACAACAAAATTCATTTTAGAAAAGAAGTTAAACAAGCATGTGAAAGCCTTTTTAATAGTTTCCATTTCTCCTCCTGATTTATTCCTTCAGGATTCATCATCAACTAGACCTCAGATGATAGAGCCTATAAAAAACAGCATTCTATGAAACGCCAAGCCATAATCCTTCATATTTATTTGGTGTGTGTATGTGTGTGTGTGTGTAAATTACAAACTGATCCCAAAATTTATAAAGTAAAGCAATGCAAGAATAGCCACGTTAATTTTGAAGAAGAAGACAGCAAGACTCACTATACTGATAGTTAGAATTACATAAAGCCGTAGTAATTAAGACAGTGAAATAGCAGCACAATGATAGAACAGTTGAGAGTTCTGAAATGGGTTCAAACCTACATGGACACTTGATGTGTAACGAATGTAGAGCAGAGGCAAAAGAATCTTCCTTCCAATAAATGATGCTTTTGAAAATCTATATAGGAAAAACATGAAACTTGACCCCTACTTCATACTATAAAGGAAAATAAATTCCAAGCACACTGGCATCAGACCCTTGCCCTCTCCAGAAAGAAGAACTAAAATTGTGAATAGACAATCACTTCTTGAATAGAACATCTGGGAGAGAACCCTGGAGTTCAACAGAGAAGTCATGGGAAACACCTGAGGCACAGAAGGAGAAGGAAGCCAATGGCCAGCTCCTCCAGGATCAGCAAGGAGTGGTTCCCAATTGTGGAGTTTGACTCCCTATTGTGTGGAAAGGGTAAGTAAGAAAGCCTCAGGGGTCCACATCCCTACCATGTACTACTGACATCTTAGCCATGGAAGAGCTCCTTTACCCATGCAGGCCCTGAGATTAGTGTGAGCTGTGATCTGTGAGGGCATTGCTCCAGACAGGGAACTCATGCTGGGTCACACCACCCCCACAAGACCTAAGTGGCTGCAGCACAATGCCATTGAAAGAGCCCAGCCTCCACCAGACCGTATCTTATCCTGGGAACCAACAGCCCCCACATCTCTACCACCTGGGAGCCCATGACATCACCTGGCATTCACCCAGAGGGCTGCAGTGGCACAGCACTGGCTTGACCCAAAAGTCTGCAGGGTCCCTAGCATGCTAGTGGAGTACTACTGAGGAGGTTGCCCCTGGGACAAAGGGAACTAA
The DNA here is from genome assembly GCA_023783475.1 of Daubentonia madagascariensis. Taxonomy (NCBI): domain Eukaryota; kingdom Metazoa; phylum Chordata; class Mammalia; order Primates; family Daubentoniidae; genus Daubentonia; species Daubentonia madagascariensis. Next base: position 2,617,760 of record JAKFHU010002396.1, on the reverse strand, counting down.
AGCTAATAGTTTCAAGCACCTGAGAGTTCCCTGCCTGGGGTTGTAAGAAGCAACTCTGCCCAACCCAGCAGAATGGCCTCTGTGTTTGAGCTAACGTTCAGAGAGTGGGATCCCTTCCCACCCTCTGCACACTGCCACAGCTACTGCTGCCACCAGGAACTAAGGCAAGCGAGCCTGAGAGCTGCTTGTCTGGGGCTATGAATGGTGACCCAGAAGCTACTGTTACTGCTTGGAGCCAAAGTGAGCTGGCCTGAGAGCTGCCTGTCTAGGGCTGTGAATAGTGACCCTGCCCCCTCCAGCAGCACAGACTCTGTGCTCAAGCTTGCACTGAGAGCATGATCCCTTCTCCTCTTCTGCACACTGCAGCAGCCACTGCTGCAGCCAGGAGTCAATGCGAGTGCTACCCAGAGCCTGAGAACTGCCTGTCTGGAATGGTGAATAGCAACCTTGCCCCAAACAGAAGCGCGATCTCTGTGCTCAAGTGTGAGTCCTGAGTATGGGCTCCCTCACACACTACTGTGGCCACTGCTACTTCCAGAGATGAAGTATGTACTCCCCAGAGTCTGAGAGCTCCCTTTAGGGGATTTCTGATAACAACTTCACTCACATCACCAGCAGGGCAGCTGTACTCTAGCACAAGCTCTGAGGTCAGGCTCTCCACACCCACCACTGCAGATTGCCCTGCCTTGCCTACCTAGGGCTTGAGGTCAGGCTTGCTTGGCCTTCTACCACCTGCCAGAGCCCAAGTACTCCTCCTGGGGTCCTGGGGATCACTCTGCCCATTCCATCACTTCTGTGCACTCCCCCCAGGGACCTGAAGATGGGCCCACCCAGCCTGCCACTAACATCACTGACTACAGCCACCTACATAGGCCACCTAAAAGCCTGGGGACTGGCCTGCCCAACCCATCACAGCCACTGCTAATATTAGTGAGTGCCACTTTGGAACCTGAGGGTTATCATACCACCACTACTATCACCACTCATGCCATGCATGTTGCACAAAGGCCTGAGAATCTTCCCACCTCTCTGGCCCAGCACTTCCACTGCTGGTACCCAAGCAAGCTGCATGAAGGCCTAAGAACTGGCCCACCTGGACCTGCTAACACTGGTACCCACATATGCCACCTGGTGGCCCAAGGTTAGGCACACTTGGCCCTCTGCTGTCACCACTGGGGTCTGAGGACTGGCCCACCTGGCATTGATGTTCTTAGAAAAGCCTCACTGCAGCTTCCACTAACCACAGCCAAGCCACCAAAGAAATTACAGATACCACTGATGCTGTTCACAGCCAAAGAAATTATATGTAAACTACACTTGCATGCACCAAGAATCAAAGTGAAAGTACCCTTGCCAAGCATCACCATAGACACATCTTCAGGAAAAGTCATCCTCTATGAAAGTCAATTGAAAAATCTGAAGGAGTGACTTTTACACCATATGCACAGATATCAATTTAAGGACACCAGAAACATGAAAAAGCAAGAAAATATGACACCCTCAAAGAATCACAATAATTGTCCAGCAACAGATTCCAATAAAAAATATTTTTAAAATCCCAGAAAAAGAAGTCAAAATATTGATATTGAAGAAGTTCAGTGAAGGTAATACAGAAAAATACAAAAAAATCAGAAAACCAATTCAGGATATGAATGAGAAATTCACCAAAGAGATAGATATCATAAAAAAGAATCAAACAGAAATTCTAGAACTGAAGAATTCATTGAATAAAATACAAAATATATTCCAAAGCTTCAACAGTAAACTAGATCAAGTAGAAGAAAGAATCTTAGAACTTGAAGACAGGCCTTTGAAAATAACCCAGTCACACAAAGAAAAAAGAATAAAAAAGAATGAGCAAAGCCTATATGATATATGACACCATAAAGTGATCAAATATTTGAATTTTTGAAGTCCCAGAAGGCAAAAAGAAAACTAAAGGGTTAGAAAAACTATTTAGTGAAATAATAGGTGAAACTTCCTAAGCCTTGCAAAAGATTTAGACATCAAGGTTCAGGAAGTTCAGAGGTCCCCAAATAGACACAATTCAAAAGGTCTTCTCCATGGTACATTATAGTCAAAGGCAAAGAAAGAATTCTAAGAGCAGCAATAGAACAGCATCTAGTCACCTATAAAAGAACCCCCATTAGACTAACAGCAGATTTCTCAGCCGAAACCTTATAGGCTAGGAGAGAATGGGATAATATAGTCAAAGCCGTAAAAGAAAAAAAATTGCCAGCCAAAGCTACCATATTCAGCAAAACTATCCTCCATATATGAAGGAGAAATGAAGACTTTCCCAGGCAACAAAAACCTAAGGGAATTCATCATCACTAGACCAATCCTACAAGAGATACTTAAGGGAGTCCTAAACCTGGAAGTGAAATAACAATATCTATCATCATGAATACACATGAAAATATAAAATCCACAGGTACAGTAAACATATAAACAAGGAAGAGAAAAAACTCAAATGATACCACTACAGAAAACCACCAAATCCAAATGGTAAACAATAAGAGAAAAGAAAGGAACAAAGGATACACAAAAACCCCAGAAATTAATTTAAAAAATGACAGGAATAAGCCCTCACATACCAATATTAACCTTGAATGTAGTGGATAAAAAAATATGACCCAATAATATGCTGCCTATAGGAAACTCATCTCACTCCTAGGGATACATGTATACTGAAAGTAAAGATATGCCCAATTTTTGCAAGAATCCTGTTAAATCATTTCAGCCAGATCCCCCAACCTCAGCATTGATCCTCCTCGATATATGACAAGACTCCTCTTCCTGCACCACCCCCCAGGTGATTTCTGATGCCCCTGTCCTGCCTTCAGCAGGAATCCTGTTAGGTCGGTTTAACCAGAATCTCCCTTACCCTGATGTTTCCTCTGAGCGATTTTCCATCCACTGCCCCCCTGCCTTTGGCTATAGATTCCCACTTATCCGTGTTGTATTTGGAATTGAGCCCAGTTCTATACTGAGGTCTCTTTTCCCCTACTATAAAAGTTCTGAATAAAATCTGTTTTTATAGTTAAAAAAAAAGATATGACAAAGATATTCCATGCAAATGAAAACCAAAAGTGAGCAGGAGTAGCTATACTTATATGAGATTAAAAAAAAGAATTTAAATCACAATAGTAACAAAAGACAAAGAAGGGCATTATATAATGATAGAGTGGTCAATTAAGCAAGAGGATATAATAATTGTAAACATATATGTACCCAGTACTGGAGCATTCAGATATGTAAAGCAAATATTATTAGCTCCAAAGGGATAGACTCCAATACAATAATAGTTGGGGACTTTAACACCTCACTTTCAGCAATGAGCATATCATCTAGACAGAAAATCAAAAAAGAAACATTGGATTTAAAATACATTCTAGACCAAATGGACCTTTCCAACATTTCCAGAACATGTCATCCAACAGCTACAGAATACACATTCTTCTCAACAGCACATGAAATATTCATCAGAATAGACCATTTGTTAGGACACAAAAAAAGTCTCAACAAATTAAAAACAATCAAAATCATATCAAGCATCTTCTCAGATCACAATGGAATGAGAGTAGAAATCAATAATAAGAGGAACTTTGGAAATTGTGCAAATACATGGAAATTAAATAACATATTCCTGAATGACCATTGGATCAAGGAAGAAATTAAGGAGGAGATTTAAAAAAAGGTCTTGAAACATATGAAAATGGAAGCACAACATACAAAAACCCATGGGATACATCAAAAGTAGTGCTAAGAGGTAAATTTATAGCAATAAACACCTACATGAAAAAGTAGAAAGATTTCAAATAAACAATCTACTGATTCATCTCAAGGAACTAGAAAAGCAAGAAAAAACAAAACCGAAAATTAGTAGAAAGAAAGAACTAATAAAGATTAGAGTAGAACTAAACAAAATAGAGACTAAAATAAAATACTAAGAATCAATGAAATAAAAAGTTGGTTTTTTATAAAGTTAAACAAAAATCAATAAACTGCTTGCTACACTAACCGAGAAAAAAAAAAGAGGGAAGAGTCAAATAAAATCAGAAAAAATGGAGACATTACAACTGATACCACAGAAATACAAAAGATCATCAGGGACTACTATGAACAGCTCTACAATAACAAACTGGAAAACCTACAGGAAATAGATAAATTCCTTTAAGTTTTCCAGTTATATAGGACACATACAACTTACCAAGATTGAATCAGGAAAAAATAGAAAATTTGAAAAGACAAATAACAGGAAATGAGATTGAGTCAGTAATAAAAAGTCTCCTAACAAAGAAAAGCACAGGACTAGATGGCTTCACTGCCAAATTCTACCAAACCTTTACAGAACTAATACCAATTCTCCTCAAACTATTCCAAAAAATTAAAAAAGAATTAAAGAACTTATTCTGTGAGGCCAGTATTACCCTGATACCAAAACTGGAAGAGAACACAACAACAACAACAACAAAAAAAAAAGGAAAAAAGAAAAAATGAAACCATAGGCCAATAACCCTGATGAACATAGATGCAAAAATCTTGAACAAAGTACTAGCAAATGGAATCCAACAGCACATCAAAAAGATAATACACCACGTTCAAGTGGGATTTATCCTAGTGATACAAGGATGGTTCAACATATGCAAATCAATAAACACAATACATCACATTAATAGAATGAAACACAAAACCCATATGATCATCTCAATGCTCAGTAAAAACATTTGATAAAATACAACATCACTTCATGATAAGAACTCTCAAAATCTAGGCATAGCAGGAACATATCTCAACATAATAAAGGTCATATATGACAAACTCATGACCAACATCATACTAAATATGGGAAAGCTGAAAGCTTTTTCTCTGAGAACTAGAACAAGACAGATACCCACTTCCACCATTCCTATTCAAGGTAGTCCTGGAAGTCCTAGCCAGAGCAATCAGGCAAGAGAAAGAAATAAAAGGCATCCAAACTGAAAAAGGAGTCAAATTGTCTCTTTGCAGATGGTGTGATCTTATATCTAGAAAAACCTAAAGACTCTACAAAAAAAATTTTATATCTGATAAATAAATTTAGCAAAGTTGCAGGATAAAATAATCAACATACAAAAATCTATCATTTCTATACACCAACAATGAAATCGCAGAGAATAAAATAAAAAAGGCAATTCCACTTACCAAAAAAAAACCTAGGAATAAATTTAACCAAGGAGATGAAAGATTTCTACAAAAAAACCCCTACAAAACAGTAATGAAAGAAATTGAAGAGGACACAAAGAAGTAGAAAGACATCCCATGCTCATGGATTGAAAGAATTAATATTCTTAAAGTGACTATACTTCCCAGAGCATTCTATAGATTCAATGAAATCCCTATCAAAATACCAATGTCATTTTTCACAGAAAAAATTAAAATAATCTTAAAATTTGTATGGAACAAAAAAAGAGACCAAACAGCCAAAGAAATCCTCAGCAAAAACAACAAAGCTGGAGCCATCACACTATCTGACTTCAAATTACATCACAAGGTTATAGTAACCAAGACAGCATGGTATTGGTATGAAAACAGACACACAGACCAATGGAACAGAATACAGAACTCAGAAATAAATCCACATATTTACAGCCAACTGATATTTGACAAAGACTCCAAGAGGACACATCGGGGAAAGAACACCCTCTTCAATATATAATGCTGGGAAAATTGGATACCCATATGCAGAAGAATGAAACTTGACCCTCGTCTCTCATCATATACAAAAATCAACTCAAGATGGATTAAAGTCTCAAACATAAGACCCCAAACTGTAAAACTCTTAGAAGATAACATAGGGGAAACACTCCAGGACACTGGTCTAGGCAAAGAATTTACATCCAAGACTTCAAAAGCACAGGCAACAAAAACATTAGACAAATAAGAAATAGGCAAATGGAACTATATTAAACTGAAAAGCTTCTGTACAGCAAAAGAAACAATCAACAGAGTGAAGAGACAACCTGTTGAATGGAAGAAAATATTTACATCTGATAAGGGACTAAAATCCAGAATGTACAAGGTACTCAAACAACTCAACACTAAAAAAACAAGTAATCCCATTAAAAAGTGCACAAAGGACATGAGTACACATTTCTCCAAAGAAGACATACAAATGGCCAACAGATACATGAAAAAATACTCAACATCACTAATCATTAGGGACATGCAAATTAAAACCACAATGAGATATCATCTTACCCCAGTTAGAATGGCTATTATTAAAAAGCAAAAGAATAACAGATGTTGGTGAAGATGTGGATGGAGAAAAACTCTTATACATTGTTGGTGGGAATGTCAATTAGTGCAGCTACTATGGAAAACCATATGGAGATTACTCAAAAAACTAAAAATAGAACTACCATACAATCCAGCAATCCCACTAGTAGGTATTTAGCCAAAGGAAAATAAATAAGTATATCAAAGAGATACCTGCACTACCATGTTTATTGCAGCACTATTTACAATAGCAAAGACATGGAATCATCCTAAGTGTCCAACTACCAACAAATGGATAAAAATGTGAGATTAATACTCAAAGTTATGGATATGTCAAATACTCTGACTTGATCATTACACATTTTTTGCACATAACAAAATATCACTTATAAATTATTATGTATCCATAAGAAATACATTATTAATTTAAAAATTACACTGGAGGCCAAGCAGGATTTTCTTTCACCAAGTTAAGCTTTCCCTTAGGACATAGTTCTCTGCCTGAGGTAAAATCAACATGGATAAGTATAACCATTATGGAAAATAGCATGGAAGTTCCCCTCATATTAAAAATAGAACTACCATATTATCCAGCAATCTCATTACTGTATATGTATCCAAATGAAGCAAAATCAGTATGTTGAAGAGATAGGTGCACTCCCATGTTCACTGCAGTATTATTCACAACAGCCAAAATATGGAATCCTCCTAAGTGTCTATCAGTGGATGACTGGATAAAGAAAACGTGGTGTACATACACAATGGGATATTATTCAGCCTTAAAAAAGAAGAAAATCCTGTTGTTTGCAACAACGTGGATGAACATGGAGGACATTATGTTAAGTGAAATAAGCCAGGTATATTCTACATTTACACATTGATCTAAAAAAGTAGAACTCATAGAAACAAGGAGTAAAATGTGGTAACTGGATGCTTGAGGGTGGGGAGATTGGGGAGATGCTGGTCAAAGGACACAAAATTCCAGTTAAACAGGAGGAATAAGTAATTTTAAGAGATTTATTGTACATTATGGTGACTACAGTTAATAACAATATATTGTATACTTGTAAATTGTTAAGAGAGTAGATTTTAAGTGTTCTCACTACAAAGAAATAAGTATGAAATAATGCATATGTGCATATGTTAAATATCTTGATTTAGACATTCCACAATATGTACATATATCAAAATATCATGTTGTACACCATAAATATATGCACTATTTTTACTTGTCAATGAAAAAATAATAAATAAAATACATAGCCCTCTGATCCAATGTATGAATGACCTCATGCAAATATTAGTGATTATAAGGTCTTCCTGTCCATGTTGAAAATAAGTTCATGGAAAACACTGGCAACATTATATAAGATCCGGAACTAACATTTCTAATAAGATCTCTGGAAAATGTTTTGAAAATCGAGAAGGCATTTTGGAAAGGATGAGAAATCCTCACAATAATCAAAACATTTTTGATTCTGAATAACATTGTTATTCCTTCAGCCAGGATTTCTTTCAAAGGCCCGTTCTCCTTTCTCCTCCACAATGTATCTGGCATTTAATAGACTTGGAACACTTTTTTAAAAAAAAAGGAAAAAAAGAATGTCTCTCAATCTGAAGTATAAATTTGTTGAGATTAAATAACTTATGTTATTTATTTTTCTTCTAATTCTTACATCTAGCAAAATGTCAGACACAAATTAAATGGTAGATAAATAATTCTTGAATTAAACCAAAATATATACTAAATAGAGGAAATAGTAGTCTCAGAAAAATTGTTCAGTTAAACAAAAATCCCTGAATAATTTCAATTAATACTTACATATTATAAATATAAATATATGTGACAATTTTTGCAATGGCAACCTTGTTTTTAATCAAGTTTTTTTGATATATTAATACAATTAATGCATCTGTTCTTCAATGAATTAGTTACCTAGTAATTTCAGAGAAATCCTTGGAACTTGCTATGGTTTGAATATCCCCTCCAAAACTCATGCTGAAATTTAATTGCCATTGTGATGGTTATTAATACGTCAAACCGTTATGGAGTGATTAGTCTGTGATGGCTTTGCCCTCATGAGTGGATTAATGTTGTTAACATGGGAGGGGCTTCATTATCACCAGAGTAGGTTGTCATAAAAGCAAGTTCAGCTCTCTCTGTCTCTTATCTCTCACCCTTGCTTGCCTTCCAACTTCTGCTATGGGCTGATGCAGCACAAAGGCCTTTATAAGATGCTAGCACCTTGATATTGGACTTTCTAGCCCCTAGAACTGTGAGAAAGAATTTTTTTTTATAAATTACCCAGTCTCTGGCATTCACTTAGAGCAACACAAAACAGACTAAGAACTTATATGTTTGGCACCTCTAAATTGAATTAAAGCTCTCATTTTTCTTATCTGAACCACTGTAGTGGCCTTCTGTAACTTCCCTAGTATTCTTAAATCTTTTATTACTCATAGAGTGATTATATTAAAACCAGTCTAATCATAGCACTGCCCTCAGTCAGAATCTTGTCTAGACCTGTCCAATAGAAATTTAATGCAAGCAACATATGTAATTTTAGGTTTTCTAGTACCACACTAAGAAAAGTAAAAAGAAATATATGAAATTGATTTTAATAATATATTTTATATAAACTCAATATATTCAAAACACCATTTCAACACAGAAATGATATAAAATTATTAATTATGTATTTTACATTCTTTTTATTCATACTAATTCCTTGGAATCTTGTGTATTTTACATTGAAAGCACTTCCCAGTGTGGTTTAGCTGCATTTTTCAGGCTCAGTAGCTACATGTGACTAGTGGCTGCCATACTGGACAGTGCAGCTCTAGGCCTTAGTTGTCTCCTCCTCTCTATTTTCACACACTTCCTTGGTGATCTCCTCTAGTTTCATGGCTTTCAAATATCTTCTTGCCAAAGACTGCCAGATGTATATCTTGAGCCTAACCCTCTCTTCTGAACACTAGATTCTGTATCCAACAGGCTACTTGACATCTCCAATTGAATGTTAAATAAATATCGAAAACTCAACATGTTCAGAACAAACTCATTGTCTTCCTCTGAAAACCAATTCTATCTGTGATCTTCCCTGAGTCAGTAGATGTCAAGTCATTCCTTCTGTTAGCTTAAACCTGAACTTGGGCATTATCTTTAACTTCTTTCATACTCCACACCCAAACAGGATATTAAATTGACTCTCCCTCAATATACAACTAAAATCATTACTTTCACCACCTTCACTTCACTTCTTACCAACCTTATTTGAGTCTCACCTGGATTTCTGAAGTAGCTTTCTAAATGGACTCCTTGGCCCCTTCATTCTCTTCTCACCTCAGCAGCCAAAGTGATCCTCTTAAACCTTAAGCTGGACTGTTTAACTAACACTGTTCATGAAACAGAATAACAACTCCAATTTCACTTATAGTAAAAGCCAAAATCCTTACAATGGCTTACAAAACCCTATATTATCAAGCTCCCCATTATTTTTCTGACCTCTTTTCTACTACTGCTCTGCTCCAGAAATACTGGCCACACTTTTCTAGGAACACTTGAGGCACATCAGACGTTGAAGACTTTGTTCTGGCTATTTCCTGTCTGGGAATGTTCATTCCTCCCGCATCCATGTGGCCCAAACCATAACTTTTTCAAGTCTTTGTTCACATGTCACTGTGGTAGTTGGAACTGTTGGTCACAACTCTTTACTTTCAGGTAATAATAATATCTTTTCATACTCTTGCCATGGTCTCATGGTGGTTGGATTATGCTTCCCTGCTCCTTAACTTGGAACTTGACCATTTTATTTGTTTTGGCTGAGATTTTAGAACACATGGCCCAAGCCAAGACTTGAAATGTTCTTATGTGATTAGGTTTGTCCTCTGCTCCTGCCTTTCTTTGTGAGAAGTATATGCCTCCAGTAACCACTAGTCTAAGGAGGGTAAGATACATGTGGAGCAGATCTGGGCCTGTCCTGTAGCTTGAAGCCAAGTCTGCCTCGTGCCAGCCTAGATCAGCTGAATCTCTGCCAACTCTGCATGAGTAAGAAATAAATGCTTGTAGTTGTATGTCACTGGGTTTTGTGGTGGTGTGTTATATAACAATAGATTAGTAATAGAGTCATTTCTTTCAATGCATTCTACCTTGACTATCCAATTTTAAATGATAACCCATATCCCTTCACCCAGTTGGGGTGGGGAAGCTGTGGCCTTCTAGGTTCTTAAGTGAGGCCTTTTGACTGAATCCAAATTTTACAGAACAAATACTTTTACTAAAAGGGGTGCAGCAGAGAAAGATGAAGCTTTTCTTGTCTCCTTTGGTGCTTAAAAAAGAACAATCTTGAAATCAGAAGGCTGCAGGTTCCCCAACCTTTTACTCTTACCGTCTTCTAACATACTACCTCCTACTAGAATAAAAGTTCTGTAAGGACTAGGATCTTTGCTTTTTTGCTGTTGTGTCTCAGGCACATAAAACAGTGCCTGACACATAATGAATACTCAGTAAATATTGTTTGAGTGACCAAACATCAAATGTGATATTATAATGAGTTTCATTCAGGATTTTCTCAGGGATAATGGCTTACCACCCACCATAATATCCTTCTTTTAGGATATTCTCCTGTAAGGACACTGGCACATCACTTGCCAAACTATCAGACACAAACAAAATTTACTTTAGAAATTTCTGTTCAATTCTATCAAATTCTTCTTGGATCAATAGAACACAAACATTTCGGTTTTTTTTTCCCTACACAACATTCTCTATGTCCAATATTTCCTCAGCAATTATGCTCTATCATTTTTACTTGTCCACTGGCAAAATAAATGCCATATAGGTAGTTAAATATTTGCCAGCCATTTTATGTTTTCTCAAAATGCCCTTTGTTCCCCATTCTTACCATTGTTGATTGAACAATCTTACCATTGTTCCCCATATTCAAGTAGAGTGTAAAAAGTGGCTCTTTAAAAAAATAGACTCTTATTATGATGGAACATTACTGATAAGAATCTAAGGGTTCTTTTATATTGATATATTCTTTTTCAACTAGATAAAAGAATTGAGTTCCTTGAGAACAGGGATTGTGCATTTTTAGTGTTCTAACTCTGGCACACTGCTTGGCTCAGAAACAGTCATTAAATGTAATGAATAAATTAATGAATAACAATCAAGGATTAGATTATTTACTCACTTGCATGGATGACCAAAATGGGTATGCTGTTACTGCTACGAGAGGAAGATATTCTTTTCCAAATGCAATAAGTTGTGTGTATAACAAATATGTCCAGAGAATTCCCAGGCTGTGAACTATCAGGCCGGTCATTATTTGTATGGCCTAGAAGAAAAGAACACCATCGTTAATTACTTACTATTTTACCAACCTTTGAAAGGGATACATATCAAGACAAAGGCAAGGTGGAGAAGGAAGGTGATGACCTAACAGAATTTCAGGTTTCTCGACATTCAACTCAGATGAGGAGAGTTTATTATTATTTTAGAGCTCTTTGCAGCTATAATAAGTTATCTATATATCCCATAAAATTATTCTAGGAGCCTGTTTATCTGAGATCATACAACATGAGCCTTGGAGCCCTGAAAGAATTGATCTCCCTTAAGACTCATTAGTACTTGCATGGTCAACAATCCTTTATCCATATGGTCAACAACACTTGACCTAGGTCAACAATCATATCCTGAATATATAGCTGCTATGTTCTGTATGCAACTAGATTTGGTATTTCTGACCTTACCTACCCTTCTCTTTCCCTACCAAACCTGAGATTTGGATTTTGATTTATTTTGTTCTGCCCACTTCTGTACTCTCTGTAACTGTGATTTGTATCACAGTCTTGGGCCCTTTATAACTAAAAGGAATAAAAAGATAGTGAACCTTTGGGATCCTTGGTTTTCTGTAACTCTCCCATGGGGCCATTATGTGGTATGAGGGTCTCAGATAATTTCTGCCCACTGAAGTCATAGGCTAGCTATGATAGTTTCTGGGCCATAGGAGGAGGACAATTCTAAGTTGCTATATTCAGCCCTCTAACTTATCACTGTAGGGCCTTTGTCAGATAAATGTTTCTCAGATGTGTCTCTTTCTGCCATGGCTGAATGAGCCAGTCTCTTGGCTCCTCCCACCCCTACCCCCACATACACACATGGATTAAGTCTGAAAAATTGAAGGACCTGTATTGTAGTTCTAGCATCTCTTACCTTACTGCAATCATATTTCTACAGTGCTTGGGGACTCTGACATCCTTTTTCTCATAGATCTTAACACACAGGACAACTTTGACTTGAAATTTGTGATGGGCTTCTGTTCTGGTATGTGTTTATGGGGAATGGCAAGAAATGGCTAGCTGGTGGATATACTCCTCTCACTGAGAGATTACTCTGACTTCTAGGCAATACAAATCTGTGCATTTAGTGGTACTTATAACAGGCTGTGGCAGAGGGAGGAAGCAAGGGGAAATTGGGGTAGATAGGACTTTTCCCACTACTACCATACTAGGCAATTTCATCTCCTTGCTTGGCTTGGAAAACAATGGCTTTCTCTGAAGACTGAGTTTAGTGAAGGATGCAGGATTTTTTAAAAACTTCTCATTTTAAAATAATTATAGATTCACAGGAATTTTCAAAAATAGTACAGAGAGGTTCTTGAACTCTGAATCAGATTCTACTGATGGTTACATCTTACCATAGTGCAATAACAGAATGAGGAAATTGACTTGGATATAATGTGTGTGTATAGTTCTATACCATTTTATCACGTTTATATTTGCATAACTATCACCATAATCAAGATGCAGAATTATTCCATTACCACAAAGATAGCCCTATTGCTATATCTTTATTGTCACTCTCCCCTCCCCCCCAACATCCTTAACTTCTGGTAGTCACTAATTTGTTTTCCACATCTACACATTTTTTTTTCATTTTTAGAGTGTTATATGAACGGAATAATTCAGTATGTACCTCTTGAGATTGGCTTTCTTCGTTCAGCATCAAGTTATTGTCTGTATTAATACAGTTCATTCCTTTTTTATTTCTGAGTAGTATTCCATGATATAAATGACTGTAGTTTGTTTAACTATTCACCTATTGAGGAGAATTTTGATAGTTTCTTCAGGTTTGGGGGCTATTACAAATAAAGATGCTATGAATAGTCATGTATAAGTTTTGTAGACATCAGTTTTCAGTTCTCCAGGAAAAATGCCCTGGAGTGTACCAGCTGAGTTTAATGGTAAGTGTATGTTTAGTATTTAAAGAAATTGTTAAACTATTTTCCAAAGTGGCTGTATCATTTTATATTCTAACTAGCACTGTAAGAGAGATCCAATTTCTCTACATTGTTTACAGCATTTGGCATTGTTACAATTTCTTATTTTAGTTGTTCTAAAAGGTGTGTAGTGATATCTCACTGTGGTCTTACTTTGCATTTCTCTGATGGCTAATGATGTTGATATTTGCCATCTGTATATCTTCTTCAGTGAAATGTCCCTTCATGTCTTTGATGGTTTTAAAACTGGATCATTTGTGGTTTTGTATACTGTTGAGTTTTGAGAATTTGAAAAAATACATTCTAGATATAAATCCTTTGTCAAATATGTGGTTTGCAAGTATTTCCTCCCAGTCTGCAGCTTTTCATTTCATCTTCCTAAGAGGGTCTTGCACAGAAGAAAAGTATTTTAATTTTCTGAAGTCCAATAAATTTATTGATTTTTTTTTCTGTGGATGGATTATGCTTTTGGTGTCATGGCTAACAACTATTCATTGTGTCTTAGGTAACAAATACTTTCTCCTGTGCTTTCTTTCTTTCTTCTAAAAGTGTTATAGTTTTACATCTTATATTTAAATCTATAATCCACTTGGAGTTAATTTTTGTATAAGCTGGTAGACTTTAGGTTGAAGTTTTATTTTTTTATTTTTTATTGCCAATGGCCATCCAATATCCATTGCTGAGAAGACTCTACCTCCTCCATTGAATTACTTTTATAAAAAATCAGTTGACTGTACTTGTGAGTCTATTTTTGGATTGTGTGTTCTGTTCTATTTGTCTATGTATCTATTGCCACACCAATACCACACAGTCTTGATTACTTTAGCTATATAATATCTTAAAATCAGGTAATGTGATTCCTCCCACTTTATTCTTTTTCAAAAACTTTTAGCTATTTTAGTTTCTTTACCTTTCCATATACATTTTAGATAATCTTATCTAAATGTACAAAAAATACAGCTGGGATTTAGATAGGAATTATGCTAAATCTATATGGCAATTTTGGGAAAATTAACATCTTTACTATGTTGAGTTTTCCAATCTACAACATATCGTTTCATTTATGTAACCTACTTTGAATCTTTTCATTAGTATTTGGTAGTTTTCAAAATATAATTCCCGTACATGATTTATTAGATTTATACCTAAGTATTTATTTTTTCAAGAGATTGTAAATAGTATTGCATTTTAAGTTTTGGTTCTCATATGTTCATTGCTGTTATATAGAAATACAGTTCATTTTGTACATTGATCTTGTATCCTGTGACCTTGCTAAACTCACTTGTAAGTTCTAGGAGTCCTTTTTTTTTTTGGATTGCTTGGGATTTTCTATATAGATTGTCATATGCAAATAGGGACATTTTTATTTCCTCCTTTTCAATTTGTATGCTTTTTATTTCCTTTTGTATCTTACTGATCTGTGCTAGGACTTCCAGTAGTATGCTAGTAAGCATGGTGAGAGAAGATACCCTTGCATTGTTCCTGATCTTAGAGGGAAAGAATTCAGTTTTTCATGATTAAGTATAATGTTAGCTGTGAGTTATTTTTGTTAGGAGTTCTTTATAAAGTCAAGGAAGTTCCCCCATATTTCTATTTTTCTAAGAGCTTTCTTTTTTTAAATCATGAATGGGAGTTGAATTTTGTCAAATGCTTTTCTTTTTTGCATCAATTGACATGATAATGTGATTCTTCTTCTTTACCTGTTAATATGGTGGGTTAGATTGATTGCTTTTTGAATATTTAACCATCCTTGTATCCCTGGAATAAACCTCACTCAGTCATAGTGTAAAATTATTTTTATATATTGCTGAATTATATTTACTAAAATTTTGTTTTGTGTCTATATTCTGAAGGATATTGATCTGTAGTTTTCTTCTTTTATACTGTCTTTATCTAGTTTTGGTATCAGAATAATATTAGCCTCTTCAAATGAGTTGGGAAATGTTCCTCCTCTTCTGTTTTTTGAAAAATATTGAGAATAACTGGTGTTAAATATTCTGAAAACATCCGGTAGAATTCTTCAATGAAATCATTCAGGCCTGGAGATTTCTTTCTCAGGAGTTTTAAAATTACAAATTCAATTTCTCCAATAGTTATAGGGCTATTAAAACAATTTATTTCATATTGAGTGAGTTCTGGTAGTTTGTGCTTTTTGGGGAAATTTGTTCATTTTATCAATATTGTCAAATTTATGTGTGTAGAGTTGTTGATGGTTGTGTCTTATTATTCTTTTGAGATCTGCAGTATCGGTTGCAATGTCTCCTTTTTTGTTTCTAATTTTGTTTATTTGAGTTTTCTCTCTTTTTTTCTTGCTTAGTCAAGCTAATGGTTTATAAAGTTTGTTTCTCTTTTCAAAAACCAACTTTTTATTTTGTTGATACTTTGTAACTTCTTTTAGTCTCTATCTCATTTAGTTCTGCTCTAATTTCCTTCCTTCTTCAACTCCAATTTTGGGTTTGGTTTGTTCTTCTTGTTTAGTTCCTTGAGGTGAATCATAGATTATTTATTTATAATCAATTTACTTTTTTGATGCAGGCATTTGTTGCCATAAGTTTCCCTCATTGCACAGGTTTTGATGTTTTCCATAGCTTTTGGCATGTTTTGTTTCTATTTTCATTTGTTTCAAGGCATTCTTCTTATTTCCTCCTTAATTTCTTCCTTGACTCAGTGGTCATTCAGGAATATGTTGTTTAATTTCCATGTATTTGTACCATTTCCCAAGTTTATTTTGTTACTGATTTTAAATTTTATTCCATTGTGGTATGTGAAGATATTTAACATGATTTTGATTTTGTAGAATTTCTTGAGACTTATTTTGTGTCCTAACATATGGACTATCTTGGAGAATGTTCCATGTGCTGATGAGAAGATTGTGTATTCTGTAGCTGTTGGATGACATGTTCTACAAATGTTTGTCAAGCTCATTTGGTCTAGAATGTATTTTATTTTATTTTTTGAGTGTTGTATTTTTAAAATTTATTTTCTTTTCTTAAAATTTCAAAATATTACTGGATTACAAATGTTTTTTGTTACATGGATCACTTTTGTAATGCTTGAGTAGGCCTATAAGTGTGCCCATCACTCAGATAGTGATCACTGTACCTGTAAGGTAGGTTTTTGCTCATGTCCTCCCTCATACCCCGTGCTTGATTTCCACTGAGTTTAACTTCCGTCTGTGCACATGTGTGTTCATCGGTTAGTTCCAGTTTAATAGTGAGTACATGTGGTGTTTGTCCTTCCATTCTTTAGATACTTCACTTAGGACAATGGTCTCTAGTCCCATCCAAATTGTTGCAAATGACATTAATTCACCCTTTTTTATGGCTGAATAGTATTCCATAGTATACATATACCACAGATGTCAATCCACTCATGAATTGATGGGCACTTGGGTTGATTCCACATCTTTGCAATTGTGAATTGTGCTGAAATAAACATATCAGTGCAGGTGTCTTTTTGATAAAATGACTTCATTTCCTTTGGGTAAATTCCCAGTAGTGGGATTGCTGGATCAAATGGTAGGTCTACTTTTAGTTCTTTGAGGAATCTCCATGCTGTTTTCCATAGAGGTTGTACTAATTTGCAGTTCCACTGACAGTGTATGAGTGTTCCTTTCTCTCTGCATCCAAGCCAGCATCTATTGTTTTTGGACATCTTAATAAAAGTCATTCTAACTGGGGAAAGGTGATATCTCATTGTGGTTTTAATTTGCATTTCCCTGATGATTAGTGACATTGAGCATTTTTTCATATATTTGTTGGCCATTTGTCTACCTTCTTTTGAAAAGCTGCTGTTCATGTCTTTTGCCCACTTTTTAATGGGGTTTGGTTTTTTTTTTTTTTGCTTATTTCCTTGATTTCTTTGTAGCGTCTGGTTACTAGCCCTTTATTGGTTGTATAGCTTGTGAATATTTTCTCCTACTCTTTAGGTTGTCTATTTGCTCTGTTGATTATTTCCTTAGCTGTGCAGAAGGCTTTTAATTTAATCAAGCCCCATTTATTTATTTTTGTTGTTGCTGTGATTTTGCCACTGCAGTCTTGTTCATACATTCTTTGCCTAGGCGGATATCTAGAAAGGTTTTTCCAACATTTTCTTCTAGAATTCTTATGGTTTCATGCCTTACACTTAAGTCTTTTATCCATCTTTTATTAATATTTGTGAGTGGTGAGAGTTACAGATCCTGTTTAGTTCTTCTGCATGTGGCTGTCCAATTTTCCCAGTACCATTTATTGAGTAGGGCTTCTATTCCCCAGTGTATATTGTTGTCTGCTTTGTCAAAGATCAGTTGGGTGCAGGTAGATTGTTTTATATCTGGGTTCTCTGTTCTGTTCCATTGGTCTGTGTATCTATTTTTGTACCAATATGAGGCTGTTTTGGTTACTATGGCCTTGTAGTATAGTTTGAAGTCTGGTAATGTGATGTCTCCATCTTTGTTCTTTTTGCTTAAGATTGCTTTGGCTATTTGGCCTCTTTTCAAGTTAAAAATGACGTGTAGAATTATTATTTCTAGATCTGTGACATATGATATTGGTATTTTGATAGGGATTGCATTGAATGTGAAAATTGCTTTGGGTACTGTGGACATTTTAACAATGTTGATTCTACCAATCCATGAGCATGATATGTTTTTTCATTTGTTTGTATCATCTGTGATTTCTTTCTTTAGAGTTTCATAGTTCTTTTTGTAGAGGTCTTTCACCTCCTTGGTTAAGTATATTCCTAGGTATTTTATTTTCTTTGAAGCTATTGTGAATGGTGTTGAGTCTTTGGTTTGACTCTGAGCTTGACCATTATTAGTGTATAGGCATGCTACTGATTTGTGTACGTTGATTTTGTAACCTGAGACTTTGCTGAATTTATTTATCAATTCCAGAAGTCTCTCGCCAAGTCTTTGGAGTGTTCTAGATGTAAGATCATATCATCAGCAAAAAGCTGTAGTTTGACCTCCTTTTTCCTGATGTGGATACCCTTTATTTCTTTATCTTGCCTAATTTCTCTGGCTCAGACTTCCAGCACTATCTGTATAGAACTAGTGACACTGGGCATCCTTGTCTTGTTCCAGTTCTTAATGGGAATGCTTTCAACTTTTTCCCATTTTGTATGATGTTGGCTGTGGGTTTGTCATATATGGATTTTATAATTTTGAGATGTGTTCCTTCTATGCCTAATTTGTTGAGGGTTTTTATCATGAAGGGATGCTGAATTTTGTTAAATGCTTTCTCTGCATCTATTGGAATGATCATATGGTCTTTGTTTTTGCTTCTGTTTATGTGGTGAATCCCATTTATTGATTTACATATGTTGAACCATCATTGCATCCCTGGGATGAAGCTCACTTGGTCCTGGTGGATTATTTCTTTTTGATGTGCTTTTGAAATCAGTTTGCTAATATTTTATTGAGGATTTTGTATCAATTTTCATAAGAGAGATTGGTCTGTAGTTTTCTTTTTTTGTCATGTCCTTTCCTGGTATCAAGGTCTTACTTGTTTCATAGAATGAGTTGGGGAGGAGTCCCTGTTTCTTGATGTTATAGAATAATTTCTGCAGTAATGGGTACCAGCTCTTCTTAGTAGTTCTCATAAAATGTGGCTGTGAATCCATCTGGTCTGGGTTTTTTTTGTTGTTGTTGTTGGAAGAGTTTTTATTACTCCATCAATCTCATGCTGCTTCTTATTGGTCTGTTCTGGAGTTTTATTTCTTCCTGACTGAGTCTTGAGAGGTTGTGTGTTTCCAGAAATTTGTCCATTTCCTCTACATTTTCGAGTTTATGTTCATAGAGATTCTCATAGTATTCACAGATGATATTTTGTATTTTTATGGTATCAGTTGTAATATCTCCTTTTTCATTTCTGATTGAGCTTATTTGGGTCCTTTCTTTTCTATTCCTGGTTAATCTAGGCAGAGGTCTATCACCTTTGTTTATCTTTTCAAAGAACCAACCTTTGGTTCATTAATCCCTTGGATTGTTTTTTGTTTTCCATTTCATTTAGTTCTGTTCTGACCTTAGTTATTTCTTTTCTTCTGCTGGCTTTGGGTTTGGTTTGCTCTTCTTTTTCTAGTTCCTTGAGATGTGTCATTAGATTCTTAATTTGTGATCTTTCTGTCTTTTTGATGTAGGCATTTAAGGCTATGAATTTTCCCCTTAGGACTGTTTTAGCTGAATCCCATAGATTTTGATAGTTTGTGTCCCCTTTGTTGTTCAGTTCAAGGAATCTTTTGATTTCCATCTTAATTTCATTATTGACCTAATAATCATTCAGCAGAAGGTTGTTCAACTTCTGTGACTTTGTGTAGAATTGAGTGTTTCTCTTGGGGTTGATTTCTAATATTATTCCACTGTGGTCTGAGAAGATACATGGTATGATTTTGACTTTTTTGAATTTGTTGAGACATGTTTTGTGGCCTAAGATATGATCAATCTTGGAGAGTGTTCCATGTGCTGATGAGAAGAATGTATATTCAGTAGTTTTTTGGTAAAGTGTTCTGTAAATGTCTGTTAGGCCCATTTGTTCTAGAGTCCCCTTTAAGTCCAGTGTTTCTTTATTTATATTCTGCTTGGATCACTTGTATAGTTCTGTCAGTGGGGTGTTGAAGTCCCCAGCATTTATGAAGCTGCTGTTTATCCCTTTGCTTAGATCTAGTAGAATTTGCTTTATGACTCTGGGTGCTCCTGTGTTAGGTGCATAAATATTTAGGATTGTTATATCTTCTTGCTGAATTGCTCCCTTTACCATTATATAATGGCCATCTCTGTCTTTCTTTACTATTGTTGATTTAAAGTCAATTTTATCTGATATAAGAATGGCTACACCTGCTTTTTGTAGTTCCCATTTGCATGGAATATTTTTTTCTATCCCTTCACCTTGAGTCTGTGTGAGTCATTATGTATTAGATATGTTTCCTGGAGACAGCACATAGTTGGGTTGTATTTTTTCATCTATTCAGCCAGCCTATGTCTCTTGAGAGGTGCATTAAGACCATTCATGTTGATTGATAGAATTGATATGTGGGATGCTGCTCTGTTCATCCTGTTAGGTAGTACTTTATTGATTTTTTTTTTTTTACCTCTTGTGTTATTGTTTTATATGAGCTCTGAGCTTTAGATTTTGGGTGGTTTTACACTGGTGGGTGTCTATTGTGCTGATCTGTGTATAACGCAGTTTTGAGTGTTTCCTGCAGGGCAGGTATGGTCTTGATGAATTCTCTCAGTGACTGTCTGGAAAAGTGTTTATTTCTCCTTTATATATGAAACTTAGTTAGTTTTGCGGGATGCAAAAATCTAGGCTGGCAGTTGTTCTGTTTAAGAATACTGAAGATAGGGTCCTTATCCCTTCTGGTTTGTAAGGTATCTGTTGAGAAGTCTGCAGTTAGCCTAATGAGTTTTCCTTTGTAGGTCACTTTATGTTTTTACCTCACAGCTCACAGGAGTTCCTCCTTTGTTGACTTTGGCCAATCTGATGACTATGTGTCTTGGTGACTGTCTCTCTACAATGAATCTCCCAGGTGTTTGTTGAGCTTTGTACTTGGATGTCTAAATCTCTAGCAAGACCAGGGAAATTTTCCTCAATTATTCCCTCAAATAGGTTTTCCAGCCCCTGTGCCTTTTCTTCTTCACCCTCAGGGATGCCTATGATTCTTACATTTGGCCATTTTACACAATCCCGTATTGCTTGTAGGCTTTGTTCAAACCTCTTAATTCTTTGTTCTTTATTTTTGACTGAGTTAATTCTAAAGAGTTGTCTTAAAGCTCTGAGCTTCTTTCTTCTGCCTGGTCTAACCTATTTAAAACTTTCCACTGTGTTTTTTATTTTCTTACATGAATTTTTCATTTCCAGAAGTTCTATTTTTTTTTAATATGTTGATCTCCTTAGTGAATTTTTCATTCATTTCCTAAATTGTTTTCTGGTTTCTTTGAGTTGGTTTTCCATATTCTCTTGGATTTCATTGAGCTTCCTTATAATCCGTATTTGGAATTCTTTATCTGTCATTTCAATATTTTCATTTTGGTTGGTATCCATTGCTAGAGAGCTGGTGTTCCCCTTTGGGGGGTGTCCTTTCACTCTGACTTTTCATACTTCCAAAGTTCTTTCAATATTTCCTTCTCATCTGGAGCAGCTGTCACTTCTTGTTTTTGGATTTTCTTTTGTTTAGATGGCGCTCCCCACCCCACTCACTCATAAGGGTGTGTCTGTAGCATATGTTGGGTAAGAACCTTTCATGTTGCTTGTTGGTGCTTTGATGGTGGTTCTGGATGGATGCCTTGGTTATATATGTCCTTAGTGTGGTGGTTTTCTCAGTTGCTAGTTGTTTTTAGGCTGTAGCAGTGGTGAGCTATCTGTGTGGGCAGATTCTGTGTCTCTTGTTGATGAGGGAGGATGGAGATCTTTGGAGTCCTTTCTCTTTCCCCAGCCTTGTGGTCTTCTTAACAGTGGGAATTGTATTCATACTCCCAGTTTAATCTCTTAGACAGTATGT
This sequence comes from Daubentonia madagascariensis, assembly GCA_023783475.1. Taxonomy (NCBI): domain Eukaryota; kingdom Metazoa; phylum Chordata; class Mammalia; order Primates; family Daubentoniidae; genus Daubentonia; species Daubentonia madagascariensis. The sequence goes on along the minus strand of JAKFHU010002396.1, from coordinate 2,595,741 downwards.
GGTGCTTGCAGGTAAGATTCATCCATACCCTGTATTATTGAGTCAGTAAATGTTGTAAAGAACTGTGCAAATTGACCTCCCTTCCAGTAGGTGGTGCTTGCTGGAAGTAACAATCTGCAAAATTGTTTTTGGGAACTGTGACCAGCTTTGCTTCCTCAGAGGAAGCACTCAAATGTCCCAGGTGGTGGGCAGAGCCCTGGAACTTCCAGGTGAATCCTTATTCTCCATGACAAGAAACGTGGGTGGGGAAATGAGGCTGGGCAGGACTGGGTTAGATTAGCCTGCCCTCAGGCTCCACAAAAGCTGGTAAGGTAGCTGTCTCAGCAGTGGTCAAAGGTCCACTCCCAGGCTTCTAGGGAAATACACCTGGGAGGGTTTGAAGTGACCCCACCAAACCAGCAAGTCTTCTTGAGGGGGAGGGGCCACCTGAGATTAATGATCTTGCTGTCAGGGGCAGGTTTCACTCTTCTCCTCTCTCCCCTGCTCCATAGACTCCCTTTTGTGTCTGCCAGCAGGCAGAAGCTCAAACAAACTGAGCTCCCCCATGATGATGCTGCAGGCTGGGAGCATCCCTGTCCAAGATCCTACCCTGGGCTGAGAGCATGGACTTCCTGTGGGGGGAGGCATGTTCCATGAGTGTGCTGTGGCTGGGACCCACACTGCACTCTCTTTTCAGTTATGCTCACATGGGCTCCCTAGCCTCCCAAGATTAGTTCACAAATCTCCCCTCTGTGCCCCTGAGCAACATAATTGAGTCCTGAGGGTACAGGATCTGGCCTGTGGGCCTGTCCATGGGTACCCAAAGATCAATCTCTGACTGTGCCAGGGAGAAGTGTGCTGGTCCCAAGTTGCCACTGGGATGCTCAAGCAGGTTGCATATCCCTCTGCTTCAGGGTGTGTCCTGTTCTGATGGAGCCACCAGGCAAGCAGCACTGGGGCAGACCAGTGAACAGGGAGCTCACAGTCCAAGCAGCCCTCAGTCTGCAGCAGGTCTTTAAGAGGAAAGGTTTGAGCTCCACTTTCTGTGGAAGCCTTGGTGTGTTGGAGGCACCAACAGAGGGGGAGCAGCTGCTCCTGAGAGCCCCAGCTCAATTGTCTCTCTCAGCAGTCACCAGTTGGGGAGGGAAAAGGGTGATAAGAGTCTGAATGGAGGAAAGCTAGCATTCTGGTTATCTCTGTCCCTCTCTCTGGAAGGCAGCCCACCCAGAATGTCCAGGCTTTGGGGTCATGCAGATACCCTGGGACCCACTGGCCCCTGTGGCTCCCGCAGTCTGGGTCAGTGTCGGGAAATGTTTGTGTGAATGAGTGAGATGAAAACTGAGGGGCTGAAGCCCCCTGTGGAGGACAAAGGCGCACTGTGGGTGGAGAAGCAACATAGTGCCTGGTGTCTCAGCTCAGGTCTGCGGGGATGGGAAGTGACCCTGAGGGTGCTGTCAACCTGGTGCTTTATCCTCAAGAAGCTCCCAGTTCACTGGTGGCCACAGCTTTTGAGCTTGTGAGGGTAGAAAACCTGCTGACTGCCAGAGATGTGAGGGAGGGAGAAACAAACCAGTCCATCTACCCTTTTCACTGGACTCCAAGCCTCTCAGGGGTTGATCTCTGCCAATATCTTGCTCTTTCTTGTTCTGCTCCACAACTTCTTCTCATTGAATCTCTGGTAGGTTCTGGCACTTTTCCCTCAGAATTACATCTATGTTTGTTTGTTTGTTTTTCTTTTTTTTAATTTTCTTTTTTTATTTCAGAATATTATGGGGGTGCAACACTTTGGCTATATATATTGCCCATGTTTGTTATTCATCTAAGGCTTTTCCTTCTTTCTGAGTCAATCTGGCAGCTGGTGTCTCAGGTCAGCCATCTTGTCTCTATCTCTTGAATGTATTTCAAATTGAATGTTTCTGTTTTGATTTTCTGTCTGGATGATATATCCATTTTGAAAGTGGGTGCTAAAGTCCCCTACTACTATTGTATTGGTGCCTGTATCTCCCTTTACCTCTAATAATATTTGCTTTATTATCTGGGTGTTCCACTGTTGGGTGTATATATATTTATAATTTCTCTATTCTTTTTCTGAATTGATTCCTTTCTCATTGTATGATGACCTTCTTTCTTTCTTTTTATTGTTTTTGAAAGTCTTTTTTATCTGATGTAAGTGTAGTTACCCCTCCTCAACTTTGGTTTCCATTTGCATGGAATATCTTTTTCCATCCCTTTACTTTCAGCCTATATGTGACTTTACAGGTGAGATGAGTTTCTTTTAGGCAGCATATAAGTGGCTCATGATTTTTTAAAATCCATTCAGCCAGTCTATATCTTTTAAGTGGAAAGTTAATCCATTTACATCAAGGTTAATATTGATATGTGAGGGCTTATTCCTGTTATTTTATTAATTCATTTCTAGTTGTTTTGTATATCCTTTGTTCCTTTCTTTTCTCTTATTGTTTATCATTTTGGTTTGGTGGTTTTCAGTAGTGGTAACACTTGAGTCCTCTCTCTTCCTTGCTTTTTGTGTTTTCTCTACCAGCGTGTTTTATACTTTTGTGTGTTTTCATGATGGTAGAGAGCGTCCTTTTGCTTCCAGGTATGATTCCCTTAAGTATTTCTTGTAGAGCCAATATAATTGTGATGAATTTCCTCAGCTTTTGCTTGTCTGGGGAAGACTTTATTTCTACTTCATTTATGAAGTATAACTTTACCAGTTAAAGTATCCTTGACTGGCAGGCTTTTTCTTCCAACACTTTGAATATATCCTACCATTCTCTTCTGGCCTGTAAGATTTCTGCTGAGAAATGTGAAATTAGTCAAGGGGTGGCCCTTATAAGTGACTAGATGCTTTTCTCTTCTGTTTCTAGAATTCTCATTTTATCTTTGACTTTTGACAGTTTGACTATAATGTAAATGGAGAACTTTGCCTTGGGCATCTGTGAGTTTACTGTGTCTGGATGTCTATATCTCTTGCTAGACTTGGAAAGTTTAGTTTTCAGCTATTATTTCATTAAATAAATATTCTATCTCTTTAATTTTCTATTTGCCTCCTGGGACAACAAAAATTTGGTCACTTTATGGTGTCCCATACATCATGTAGACTTTGCTCATTCTTTTTTATTCTTTTTCTATATTTTTTTGTCTGACTGGGTTATTTTAAGAGACCTGTCTTTGATTTCTCAAATTATTTCTCCTGTTTGACCTAGTCTATTGTTGAAGCTCTTGAATGTTTTTTTTATTTCATTCCATAAATTCTTCAGTTCCAGGAATTCTGTTTGGTTCTTTTTGTTATGATAGCTATCTCTTTTCTAAATTTCTCATTCATATCCTGAATTGTTTTTCTGATTTCTTTTTATTGTTTTTCTGTGTTCTCTTGAATCTCCCTGTGCTTCTTTAATATCATTATTTTGAATTCATTTCCCAGCATTTCATAAACTTATTTTTCCTTGGAATATGTTGCTGGAGAATTATTGTGTTTCTTTGAAGGTGTCATATTTCCTTGGTTTTTCATGCTTCTTAGTCCTTATGTTGATATCTGTGCAGCTGATGTAACAGTCACTTCTTTGATTTTTTTTTTTATTTCCTTTCATAGGGGAGGATATTTTCCTGAAGATGTTTTTATGGTTTTTGGTGTAGGGCACTTTGGCTTTGATTCTGGGTACATGAAATAGTGTAGTCTTTGCACAATTTCTTTGGTTGCAAATAGTGTCAGTGGTGTGTGTGTTCTCCTCAGTGGCTTAGGGTGCAGTTGTTTGTGGAAGCTTCAGTGAAGTTTTGCTGGGGACAGGGACACCATGTGGGCCACTCCTTGGGCCCCAGTCAGGGCAGCAGTGGGCTGATTTTGCCTGACTTTAAGCACCAGGTTTGTGTAAAATGGCACTGGTGTTTGTGGGTTCCAGTGGGCTTGTTCTTGGGCATCCAGGTGGCTTGCTCAGGTGTGACAGTGGCAGCAGTGAGCTGGGCAGGCAAATGGGTCCTTAGGCCCTGGGTAGTGTGCATGGTATAAGCAATGGAAGTAGAAGTGGTGGGACCACCCTCTGGTTCCTAAGTGGTCCACACTGATGTTGGTGGTGGCTATGACAGGCTGGGTAGACTAGTACCTAGGCCTGCAAGTGGTACATGCAGGTGGGTGCTAGCTGTAGTAGTGGCAGGCTTCAGGTCCCTGTCCTCAGGCCCCCAGGAGAAGTTCTCAGGTAGCAACAATAGTGGACAGAGCAGGATGATTCCCAGGCTCACAGACAGTGTGCTTGGGCACTGGGGGTTGCAGAGCCATTCTCGTTGGGCCTTCTTTCAGGCTGCTATTTGTGTGTGCAAAGATTGGCTGTGGTGGGCAGGGGTGAGGTGATTCCCAGGCCTCCAGTGGAGTGCTGGGGTGGGAGCAGCAGTGGTTTTGCTGTGGCTCTACTGTTGGGGTTGGTGGGGTTGTTTTTATTGGCAGCAGCTGTAGGCAGGCAGCTGGGGTGTGTGTGCTTCAGCTTCAGGTGGTGGCTGTGGGTGGGGGAGCCTTTCTTCAGGGCATATATAAATGCATGGTGGCCCTGTTGCTGGGGGTGGTGGGGTCACTGAGAGTGGCTCACACTTCAGCCCCAGTTGAGGCAGCCAGTAGCAGTGGCAGCTATGGGAGGGGGATGCCAATAAGGCTCCAGAGATATGGAGATGCAGAGGCTATTGGGCCCCATGCTGGTGAGGGCTGCACTCTGAATATGGTGCTGTGCTATGCTGCTTAGGACTCCAGGGTGTGTGTGGATCCCAGTGTGAGCTCCTTCTCTGAATCAGTGCTGTTGCATGATCTTTAGGCAGCTTTCTAAGTTAGTCTCAGGGCCACACAGTTTGAGAGGCTCTCCTATAGCAGGAGTCTGTAGTTGGAATGTGGACTGCTAGGAATCTCTCTCTTACCCTTTTCCCACATTGGGAGGCCTCTCCAGGCTTCTAGCCAATCTTGGCCAAGCAGGCTGCTTCTCTTCCCTCTTTTTCCTTGCTTTAGGTGTTTCCTGTCACGTATTGAATTCCATTGTTCTTTCTTAGATGATCTATTCAAAGTGTCATTACCTACTTGCTATTTTGGTTTTTCTTTGTGGAGAAGGCATGTGTCAGTTACCTATAGTTATATCAACTTCTCAGAGAGGATTGTTGAAGTTTCAACTATAATAATAGGTTTATCTATTTTTTTTCTTTCAGTTCTATGAATTTTTGTTTCTTGTATTGTGCAGCTTTGTTGTTTGGTGAATACACATTGAGAATTATTATATCTTCCTGTTCTACTGACCATTTTATCATTATGTAATAGCTCTCTCTGTCCCTGATAACTTACCTTGCTCTAAAGTCTGCTCTGTGTCTTATGGACAGCTGTTCTTGCTTTGTTTTCATTAATGTTTGTATGGTATATGTTTTTCCATTTGTTTACTTTCAACCTACCTATATCATGATGTGTAAAGTGAGATTTCTTTTGTAGACAGCATGTAGTTTGGTCAATTTTTAAAAAATCCACTGTCAATCTCTATCTTAGTCTATTTACACAATGTAATTATTGATATATTGGGTCTTTAGTCTGCTTTTTTTTTTGTTTTATTTCATGCTTGCTCCTTCTTTTTTCTCCTTTTTATTTTTCTTGCCTTACTCGGGGTTACTTGAACATTTTTTAGGATTGCATTTTGATTTATATATAGTGTTTTTGAGAGTAACTCTTTGTAGAGTTTTTTAGTGGATGCTGTGTATTACATTATACATACATAACTTATCACAGAGTACTAGTGTTGACATTTTATCAGTTCAAATGAAGTGTAGAATACTTACTTCCCTTTACTTTTCCTCATTTATACCATGATGCCTCTTCTTACATTGAGAGACACATCAGACAATGTTATAATTTTTGTTTCAACTGTCAAACATAATTTTTACTACTCAAGAGAAGGAGAGTCTATTGTGTTTAACCATATTTTTACTCTTTTCATTGTTCTTTGTCCCTTCCTGATCTTCCAAGATTCCTTCTATTATCATTTACTTTTTGTTTCTAGAATTTCTTTAATCATTCTTTTAGGGTAAGTGTGATGGTGACAAATTTTCTTAGTTTTTCTTCATCTGTTTTCTCCCTTCATTCCTGGAAGTTTTTTTTTGTGTGTGTGTGTGTGTTGGATATAGAATTCTGGGTTGACAGTTATTTTCTTTCAGTGCTCAAAAAATGTGCTGCTTCCTGTTGTTCTCCATGGTTTCTGATGACAAATCTTTGCCATTCCAATTGTTCTTCCTCTGTAGGTGAGAGCTTCTTTCTCTTACTGTTTTGAAGTTTTTTTTTTTTTTGGTTTTCAGAAGTTTGGTTATGATGTGTATTGGGATGAATTTCTTTGGATTTATCTTGTTTGGGATTTGCTCAGCATCTTAAATCCATAGGTTTATGTATTTGACAGACTTGGGAAATTTTCAGCCATTATTTCTTTGAATACTTTTTCCGGCCTGCTCCTTCCCCTTTCCTTCCAGGACTCCAATGTCATAAATGTTAGATATTTTATTGTGATCTCACATGTCCCTGAGGTTCTGTTTATTTTTTATTTTATTCTCTCTCTCTGTTCAAACTGGGTATTTTTTACTGTTCTATCTTCTAGTTTACTGATTCTTTCCTTTGTCTTTTCCATTCTGCTGCCGAGCCCATTCAGTTAGTTTTGACATTTCAGTTACCATATTTTTCAGTTATGAAATCTCCATTTGTTTTTTCTTTATATTTTATATTTCTTTGCTTATTTTTCATTTGTTTTAAACATGTTCATAATTGCTTGTTGTAACATTTTTCTGATGACAACTTTAAAATCCTTGTCAGATAACTCATATCTGTGTCATCTTTATGTCATCATTTCTTGGTTGTCTTTTCTCATGCAAGTCTAGACTTTCCTAGTTCTTTTTGGATGAGTGATTTTTTATTGTTTCTTGGACATTTTGGGTATTATGTTAGCCAGAGACTCAAGACATGACTTAGGGTCAGCAAGATAATGTACTAAGATTCTCTAGGCTCTCATTTTCCCATGAAAACTTTAAATAATAAACGGCAGACTGAATAAAATATCTTTAGGGGAACTCAACACCCTTTCATGATAAAAACTCTCAACAAACGAGGAATAGAAAGAAACCACCTCAACATAAGAGATGCTGTATATAAAAAGCCCCCAACTATTAATACATAACTCAATAGTAAAAGACTGACAGCTTTTCCTGTAAGATCAGGAAAAAGACGAGAATGCCCACTTTCGTTATATCTATGTAATACAGTACAGGAAGTCCTAGCTAGATAAATTAGGCAAGAAAAAGAAATAAAAAGAATCCAAATTGGGGAAAAAAAGAAGTAAAATTATCTCTTCTTACAGATGACATAATCTTTTATCTACATAAATATTCCACAAAAAAGTTAGAACTCATAAATGAATTCAGCAAAGTTGTAGGATACAAAGACAATGCACAAAAATCACTTATTTATATACACCAATAATTAACAATCATAAAAAGAAATTAAGAAAGCAATTCCATTTATAATAGCACCAAAAAATACACTTAGAAATAAACTTAACTAAAGAGGTGAAAGACTTGTACACTGAAAACCATAAAACAGTTCTGAAAGATATTAAAGAAGATACTAATAAATGGAAAGTCACCTCTGTTTATGAATTGCAAGACTTAGTAATGTTAAGTCAATACCATTACCCAAAGTGATCTACAGATTTTAAGTAATCCCCATAAAAATATCAACAATATTGTTTGGAGAAATAGAAAAAAATATTTCCCAAAATTCACATGGAATCTTAAGGGATCCTGAGTAGCCAAAACAGTCTTGAAAAAGATAGAAGAATAAAGGTGGATATCTTACACTTCCTGGTTACCACAAAGCTATAGTGATCAAGACAGTGTGGTACTGGAACAAAGACAGATATACAAACCAATGGAATACAACAGAAAGTCCAGAAATAATTCCTCACATATATGGACAAATGATTTTTAACAGGGGTGCCAAGACCATTCAATGGAGAAAAGACAGTATTTTAAATAAATGATGTTGGAAAAACTGGATATTCACATACAAAAGAAGGAAGTTAGACCCTTACCTTATACCATATACAAAAATTAACTCAAAGTGGATTAAAGGCTTAAACGTAAAACCTAAAACTATAAAACTTGAAGAAGAAAATATAGGGGGAAAACTTTGTGACATTGGACTAGGCACTGATTTCTTGGATATGATACCAAAAGTACAGGCAACAAAAGGAAAAACAGATAAAATGTACTACAACAAAATTTGAAACTTCTGTGCATCAAAGGACACAATAAATAGAGTGAAAAAGAAATCCACAGAATGGGAGAAAATATTTGCAAGTCATATATCTGATAAGGGGCTAACATCCAGCATATATAAAGAACTCCTATCACACAACAACAAAAATAAACTCAATTATCAAATGGACAAAGGACTTGAATAGACATTTTTCCGAAGAAGATACACAAATTGCTAATAAGCACATGAAAAAATGCTCAACATTACTAATCACTAGCAAAATACAAATCAAAACTATATGAGTTACTACTAGCAAAATACAAATCAAAACTGTAATGAGTTACTACCTCACACTCAGGGATGTAGGATGGCTGATATCATAAGAGCAGAAAATAATAAGTGTTTAGAGGATGCGGAGAAATCAGACCTCTTGTGGGAATGTTGGTGGGAATGTGAAATTGTGGGAATTTGGTGGGAATGTAAAATTGTGCTGCTATTATGGAAACAGTTTGGCAGTTCCTCGAAGGTTAAATTTAGAACTACTATGTGCCTAGCAATTGCATTTCTGGGTATATATACAAAAGAATTGAAAGCAGGGATTCGAAGAGATATTTGCATACCCACATTCATAGCAGCATTATTTGCAATAGTCAAGAGGTGGAAGCAACTCAAGCGTCTATTGATGGATAAATGAATAAACAAAATGTGGTATGTATATGTGATGAAATATTATTCAGCCTTGAACAGGAAGGAAATTCTGAAACATACCACAACATGGATGAACTCTGATGATGCTGATTGAAATAAGCTAGTCACAAAAAGACAAGTGTTTCATGATTACACTTATTTGAGGTACCTAGAGTAGTCAAATTTATAGAGACAGAAAATAGAATGATGGTTGATAGGGGGTGTGGGGAGGGGAGTATGGGGAGTTATTGTGTAATAGGTACAGGTGTTGGTTTTGCAAGATGAAAAGAGTTCTGTGGATGGATGATAGTGATGGTAGCACAACCGTGTGGATGTACTTAATGCCAGTGAACTGTACTCTTAAAATGGTTTTGATTATAAATTTTATGTCCTGTGTATTTTACCACAATTAAAAAATATTACTTAAATCTTATGTTTCATAAGATCTCTGATACTGTGCTGGCAAGAGCATGGGGGTGGGCACAGCCTAGTTACTCCTAGGTGGGAGTGGAAGGTTAGATTCCCCACTTAGCTTCAGTTGACACCTGGCAGGGAGGAGCACGTTAGTATTGGTGGGTGGGGATAGAAGTTCACGTTCCCCACTAGGCCTCTGCTGACACCATCATGGCTGGTGACTGCAGTCACTGCATTACTACTTCCCTATGTGACCTATTCTGATACTGGGGTCTGTGGTAGGGAGCTCATTCCTGTTAAGAGGTGATGAAAATCCGAACTTTCCACTCAGCCATCTCTGATACCACCCTGGGGAAGGGGAGAGGTGCTTTGTTATGGCCAAGTAATGGTGAACATCTAGGTTCCTGTATAAGCTTTGCTGATGGAGGTGGGGGTGGGGCCATAGTTTTTCCTACTGTGTTTGGCTAGAGTAGAGCAGTTACTGTCTAAAAGTTTTCTGCCTTGTTAGACTGCCCCTTTCCTGGATATATGACTGAAGAAAATAAGCTTTTCTTGTTTTTTTTTTCCTTATACTTATTAGTGTTTTTGGAGTTGCAGCCTTCTTGAGCACCCAGTTTGAGATATAGGAAATAAAAAGAAAACCCAGGAAACTCACTACCATATCATTCCTTGGGGTCCAAGGTCCCTAGCTCTTCTTCCTCTTTATCTGAACTTTTCAGAGTCTTCTTATATTTGTCTCACTTTAGCTACACTTAGTGATAGGAATACATTTCTTATATTTGTCTCACTTTTAGCTACATTTAGTGATAGGAATAGAAAGAAGTGTATCTACTCCATCTTGTACAGAACTGCAAGTTGCAATATTTTATTGGATGAAATAAAACCGGAACCCTGTGTCTTCTTAGATAATGGTAGATCTCATTAGGAGGACAGGAAATTGGCCAATAGACCTATTTATTCTCAGATATACTTCAACTATTCCTTCCCAATACCAAGACCAGATAAGTGGATAAGCAGGTTAGGAATCCACATCTTTAACATCAGAACACTTAGAATGAAGAGAGGAAATATGAATTCATTTTTTGTTTTATGTAAGGCTCCCACTATAATTCTGAGGATCAGGTAGATCTTAAATAAGTGGAGCAAATAACAGACTTGGGATGTTGGGAATTTTTTCCTGAACCAAGCTTTAATCCTGCTGATTTCACTCCTAATCTGACTCCATCATCCAACAATATGGGTGGATGCAACAATATGGGTGGATAATGAAAAATAATCCAGCAATATGGGTGGATACCTGCTATATTTGATAGGGTTGACTGGGGAAATAATGGCATGTCTCAGGGGCGTTGTTGAAAGTATAGTGCTATTATGATCACTGTTCACAAAGCTCTATGGTGTGCAGCTTCTCCTAAATGTAGTTTCTACAATCTCACCTCATTTAGAACCATGTCATCAGCTTAGATTGAAATAATTTATACATGCCAAAAAGATTTTTTTTTTAAATTTCAGAATATTGTGGCTATATATTCTGTTTATTTCAGAACCCTTTGGCTATATATATTGCCCAGGCACTGCCCATGTCAGAGCTCCAATAGTGGACATCCCCCAAACTGTATACCCCGCATCCATTAAGTGAGAGTTTTCCCACCCCCTCCACCCCCTCCCACCTGACCGCCCCCTGATGAATATTATTGCCATATGTGACATAATTATTGATCAGTTAGTACCAATTTGATGGTGAGTACCAGTGGTGTTTTTCCATTTTTGTGACACTACACTTCGAAGAATGGCCTCTAGCTCCAACCAGGATACTAGCAGATGTGTTAATTCACCATTGTTTTTTATTGCTGAGTAATACTCCATGGTATACATATAACACATTTTATTAATCCACTCGTGTATTGATGGGCACCTTGGTTGTTTCCACATCTTTGCAATTGTGAATTGTGCTGCTATAAACATTCACGTGCAGATGTCTTTAATACAGAATGTCTTTTTTTCCTTTGGGTAAATACCCAGTGGTGGTATTGCTGGATCAAATGGAGGTTCTACTTTTAATTCTTTGCGGTCTCTCCATATTACTTGCCATAGAGGTTGTACTAATTTGCAGTCCCACCAGCAGTGTATGCATGTTCCTATCTGTCCGCATCCCCGCCAACATTTGTTCTTTTGGGACTTTTTGGTATGAGCCAATCTCACTGGAGTTAAGTGATATCTCATTGTGGTTTTGATTTGCATTTCCTTGATGATTAGAGAAGTTGAGCAATTTTTTATATGCTTGTTGGCCATTATTCTGTCTTCTTTTGAAAAGTTTCTGTTCATATCCTTTGCCCATTTTTTAATGGGGTTGTTAGATTTTTTCTTGTTGATTTTCCTAAGCTCTGTATAGATTGTGGTTATCAGCCCTTTATCAGATGTGTAGCATACGAATATTTTCTCCCATTTGTAGGTTGTCTGTTCACTCTAGTGATAGTTTCCTTGGCTGTGCAGAAGGTTTTAATTTGACCAGGTCCCATTTATTTACTTTTGTTGCTGCTGTGATTACTTTGGGGGTCTTCTTCATAAATTCTTTGCCTAGGCCAATGTCCATAAGAGTTTTTCCAATATTTTCTTCGAGAATTCTTATGGTTTGACATCTTAGATTTAAATCTGTTATCCATCGTGAATTGATTTTTGTGAGAGGTGAGATGTGTGGATCTAGTTTCAGTCTTCTACATGTGGCTATCCAATTTTCCCAGCACCACTTATTGAATAGGGATTCTTTTCCCCAGTGTAAGTTTTTGCCTCCTTTGTGAAAGATCAGATGACAGTATGAGGATGGTTTTATATTTGGGTTCACAGTCCTGTTCCATTGATCTATGTCTCTGTTCTTGTGCCAGTACCATGCTGTTTTGGTTACTATAGCTTTGTAGTATAGTTTGAAGTCTGGTAGATAGATGCCTCCCAATTTGTCCTTTTTGCTTAAGATTGCTTTGGCTAGACGGGGTCTTCTCTGGTTCCACAGAAAGCATAGAATTATTTTTTCTAGATCAGCAAAAAATGATGTTGGTATTTTGATATGGACTGCATTGATACTGTAAATCACCTTAGGTAGCAAAGACATTTTTACAATGTTGATTCTACCTACCCTAGAGCATGGTAGGGTTTTCCATCTGTTTATATCCTCTGCAATTTCTTTTCTCAGTGTTTCATAATTCTCTCTCTATAGGTCTATAGGTCTTTCACCTCCTTAGTTAGATATGCTCCTAAATATTTAATTTTTTTTGGTGCTATTGTGAAAGGTATTGCATCTTTAATTTGTTTCTCAGCTTGACTGTTATTAGCATAAATGAAAGCTGTGGATTTGTGTGCATTGATTTTGTATCCTGAGACTTTGCTGACTTTGTTTATCAATTCCAGTAATCTCTTGGTTGAATCTTTGGGGGTTTCTAGATATAATATAATATCATCCACAAATAGTGAAAGCTTGACCACTTCTGCCCCCATTTGGAAACCCCTGATTCCTCTGTCCTGTCTGATTGCTCTGGCCAGGAGTTCCAGCACTATGTTGAATAGAAGTGGAGATAGTGGGCAACCTTGTCTGGTTCCAGTTTTAAGGGGGAATGTTTCAATTTTTCCCCATTCAGTATGATATTGGCTGTGGGTTTATCGTTTATGGCTTTAATAGTTTTGAGGTATGAGCCATCTATGCCTATATTGTTAAGAGTTCTTATCATAAAAGGATGCTGGATTTTGTCAAAAGCCTTTTCTGCATGTATTTAAAGGGTCATATAATCTTTGTTCTTGCTTTTATTTATGTGGTGAATTACATTTATAGATTTGCATATGTTGAACCATGCCTGCATCTCAGAGATGAAGCCCACCTGATCATGACAAATTATTTTTTTGATGTATATTTGAATTTGGTTTGCTAGGATTTTATTGAGAATTTTTCATCTATATTCATAAGGGATATTGGTCTGTAGTTTTCTTTTCTTGTTGTGTCCTTTCCTGGCTTTGGTATCAAGGTGATATTGGCTTTGTAGAATGAGTTTGGGAGGATTCCATCCTTCTGGATGTTTTCAAATAATTTCTGCAGTATAGGCACCAGTTCTTCTTTGTAGGCTTTGTAGAATTCAGGTGTGAACCCATCTGGTCCAGAACTTTTTTTGTTGGAAGATTTTTTATTACTGCTTCAATTTCGGTGCTTGATATTGGTTTGCTTAGGAATTCTATTTCTTCCTGGTTGACCCCAGGGAGGTAGTATGTTTCTAAGAATTTGTCCATTTCCTCCACATTTTTGTGTTTTTGGGCATAGAGATTTTTGTAGTATTCGAAGATGATGTTTTGTATTTCCACGATATCAGTTGTGACTTCTCCCTTTTCATTTCTAATTGAGCTTATTAGAGTCCTTTCCTTTCTGCTTCTGGTCAACCTGGCAAGTGGCCTGTCTATTTTGTTTATCTTTTCAAAGAACCAACTTTTTGTTTTATTAATTTTCTGTATTGTTCTTTTGTTATCAATTTCATTTAATTCTGCTCTGATCTTGGTTATTTCTTTTCTTCTGCTGGCTTTAGGATTGCTTTGCTCTTCCTTTTCCATTTCCTTAAGATGATTCATTAGTTTACTGATTTGTGACCTTTCTGTCTTTTGGATGTGAGCATTTAAGGCGATAAGATTTCCTCTCAGGACTGCTTTTGCTGTATCCCACAGATTTTGATAACTTGTGTCCCCATTATCGTTCAGTTCAAAGAATCTTTTGATTTCCCTCTGAATCTCCTCCTTGACCCAACAGTCATTCAGCAACAGAGTGTTTAATTTCCATGCTTTTGGATGAAGATGTGAGTTTCTGTTGGAATTGATTTCTAATTTTATTCCACTGTGGTGTGAAAAGATACATGGCATGATTTCTATTTTTTTGAATTTGTTTAGATCTATTTTGTGGCCCAGAATGTGATCAATTTTAGAGAAAGTTCCATGAGCTGATGAGAAGAAGGTATATTCAGTGTTATTTGGGTGGAGTGTTCTGTAGATGTCTGTTAGGCCCAAAGGTTCTATAGTCCTGTTTCGGTCCATTGTTTCTTTGCTTATTTTCTGTTTGGAGGATCTGTCCAGTTCTGTCAGTGGGGTGTTGAAGTCCCCTGCTATTATGGCATTGCTACCAAAAAGAGATTTTTACACATTTCCAGACCTTGGCTATATTTCCTGAGAGTATGAGTAGGTTGTGATATTGTTGGGTCATTTAATAGTAGTTGATATATTCATAATTTCTGCTTTCTTTAACTTTAGCCTGATAAACAGCTTATGTATTCAGTCTGCATGTGAAAAATGCAGATGCTACATCAACATTTCAGGATACTTTCATTAACTCTTCTCCATTTGTGGAGTTAATAATAGCATATAGTTATAATCTCTTCCCTTTTATATTTAGAAATTGCAACAGTATAGTCATTTATTCACTCAAGTGGCACTTAGTTCTTACCCCCAATGTTCTTGTTTCCTTTCTTATCTTCAGTCGATGTCGTGGCATTTTTCACAATATAGAAATGAGAGTATAAATGTGTTTTCTTTTCTGTAGGAAAATATGGAGACAAATTAATATTAATTATTTTATTGGTTAAAATGCTTAAACTTGAGAGGGAAATCTAATCTTACAGCTGTTCATTTTTCACTACTTTATAGTTCCCTGAGAGATGCTTTTGTATCAAACCACTAATATTACTGTCTTGACAAAATCCATTAGTTACCTCTCAAATAGTTTCATTCATTTACCAACCTTAAATTAGACTAGTAAATAGTATATGGTGGCTGCCCCAATCACACCAATCTATCTAGAAATTACCCATATCCCCATATCCACAGGGTTAGAAAAATTGGAATTTTGCTTTCCATGGTTTATTCTCTTACTCATTGCTATTTCCTTGCAAATTAAAGTCTGGTTCAGGGCTACCTGATTGGAAGAACCCATGTCACATGCCTACACCAGCTGCAGGAGAGGCTGGAAAATAAAGTGCTATATATTATACTTTGGAAATGTAGGGTTCACAAGTTAGGGACCCATAAAAATATAGGGAGGGTGTTCAATAGATAAGAAAATTACAACTAACAGAAGCTATTGTTAAAGTTGTGGATTACCTTTATTATTCTGTTATTCTGTACAACTCATATCCATTCTCCCTAGCTTTGGTATTTAATATCCATGATAATTATTCCTTGATCCTAGCTGATTGGGTCAGAGGTGAACATCTAACTTAAGCTGGGCTCATGATATCCTCTTTCCCAGATTGTTTGGGCTGGTCTCTTGATGAGAAGATGTAAAGACTTAGGAGCGGTGTCTATCCTAATGGACAGAGTGGTAGAGAAAGCAAGTTTTGAGAATGAGAAGAATAGAGAGGACACCCAGAGAAAAGCAGAGATGGAAAAGGAGCAGAACTCCCCAAGGTTCTGATGGCTTTCCATTTTCTAGTTCCAATTTCTTTAGGAAACATGGCTGACATTATGTAGATATACTTGTTTGTATAGTATAATACATATATCTTAATTTTGCTAAAACTAATAACAGTTTTTGTTTCTTGCAACCAAAAAGTTTTTATTTTCTAGTTGCTTTGTCTTCTAACTTTTCTCACACAGCTTTAACAATCTATTCTCTCCAATGTCTGATGGTTCTTCTTTCCTTTTTTTCTTTAACCTCTTGTCTGTAACCACATCTGAAGTCTAAGATCCTGTCTTCAAATTCTTCATTTATAAACTTTTCCTCCCACTTGTATAAACCATGAACTATTAAGGTTTAAGTTGCCCTTGAAAGATGGCCCATTGGCGCTTGAAATTGAAGAAGGTATAGAAAGGTATGGTGGAAAGTGTCAAATCTTGCCAGATGTGAGTTCAAATCTTACCCTATGTGACCTTGTCCATATTTACTCTTTCAAAGACTCTTTCCTCGGCAGCAAAAAACCCTACTGGAGAGCAAACGAGAAACTGCTACAAAACTGAAACCCAAATAAGAGGAAAGTGTTGGCAAAGCTTGCTCTCAGTGAGGTCCACACCGGACCATGGATCTCTCTACACTGACTTGATCACAGGGCTAGAGGGGCATGATCCTGCAGGTGGCATGCGCAGTCCCGGACCTTATAGCTCCGGAGTCCTGGAGGCAGCACCTGCCCGGTGGGCGACGCTTCCCTCAGTCGTGCGTGCCCTTTGTTACCTCTCACGCGGTTCCAACGCTGCGGTTATGGTTGAGTGTGGCTATTGCCCGGGGAAACCCGCGCGGACACCGGCGTGGTGGTGGCCTCGAAGCTCTGCTGGTTCCCAGAATAGGGTAAGGAAGGAGGTGTTGGGGAGGGAGCTGACACAGATGAACCCTTTCCTGCCTGTGTTAGCATTATACTCTGTCCGCGGACCTGGGCCAAGCCTGACTCCAACAGCAGGCCAATTCCCTGGCTGCCTCTTCAGAGACTTCTCCATCAGGCAAATGCCCTCTTCTCCACTTTTCTACTAAGTTAGTATCAGCAAAAGTCTTTTTACCTTTAATCCCCACAAGGTCTAGAGGGAAGAGTACTGGTCAGCAAACCTAGGCTCTGGTCCTTAACTCTATCTTTTATTAGGTAATTGTGTGCTTGGGCAAAATATTGATCTTTCCTATTCCTTAGATTGTTTTTCTGTACAATTGAGATGATATATGTTCTGTGTACCTCCCAGGTTCACACTAACTTATTCTGAATACTGAAATCAGGTTATACAAGTTTAAAACCTACTGCTATAATCAGGCCTCCATAACCGATACATTAGAATCCTTACTTGAAGGCCATCTCCATGATGCCAGGTACCATGTAGAACTTTTTTTTTTTTAATCACTGAACATTCAGTATAAGGGTGCTGTTTCTGCCACATAATAGAAATGAATGAATGAATTAAAGGTCATCTCTTCAAACTTCCTCAGTTCATACCAAGTCCTAACTTAAGAGTAAAAATGATTTGCTTTGAAGGCTAACTAAAGGCATGGTTATGATAGGGAATGGAATTAACATTTATTCAGGCTTTAGGTATCAAGTGTTTCACATATTGTATAATTTATTCAACAAATATCTATTAAGCATCAATATGTGTCAGGTATTGTTCCATGTATTGGAAATAAAGCAGTGAAGGAAATACATAGATATCCCTTCCCGCTCTGGAGCTTACCTTGTGGCAAGTGTTGGGATGAGGGAAGACAAGTGTTAATGTTAAGAAATCAGGGAAATGAATAGAATTCAGCACAGGAGGTGAGGAGTGGCCAGAAAGGTAAGTAGACATCTGCAAAGTCCTGGAATATAAGGAAAGAAAATGTAAAATGGTGGCAAAAGTCCCCTGGGTGGTCAATTAAGGTGAGGACCGAGCATTGGTCATGAGATTTTGCAATATCAAGGTCACTGTTGTCATTGACAACAGTAGTTTCAGAGAAGAGGTGGGCCAGACCCTAACTGGAGTGAATTCAAGAGAAAACAGGAGGAGATAATTTTGGGATAATAAATATAGATCTTTTGAGTTTTGTTTTTAAGGAAATAAATGGAGTCATATGTAGAGGAAGAAGTAGAGTTGAGTTTGTTTGGTTTTTTTTTTGTTGTTGTTTTAAACAGGGAAATAATAACATGTTCATATGCTGGTGGGAATAGTCAGAAGAGAATGAAATACTGCAGTCATCAGCTGAGATGAGGATGGGGTAGGAAGACTTTTGACTGTGTACCTTCTATGGTACACAGACTCCTGTGTATTCTCAGCTTTTTCACAGGAAACTTTATCCACCTTCTCGGCCTGAAATTCAGTTTTCCTCTGAGGGCAATACTTTTCCAAAAAAAAAAACTTGTTCACTCTCTCTGGAACCAAGAGTTCTTGGGTGGGAAGAATGGGGGATACATTTTCTGTGAATTCTGCTGAAGCTTTGGGACCCACAATGTCCAGTACAGCAACCAGTAACCACATGTGCTATTGAGCTTTTGAAATGTAGTTAGTCTGAACTGACACGTGTTTTAAGTATAAAATGCATACTAAATTTTGAAGAGTTGGTATGATAAAAAAGAATGTCAAATAATTTTCATCTTGATTAAATGTTTAGATGACACATCTAGGTTTAAAATTTTTTTAACATATAGGTTAATAAAATATATTATTAAAATTAATTTCATTTGTTTCTATTTACTTTCTTAGTGTAGCTACTGGAAAAATTTTAAATTATACATGTGGCTCATTATATTTCTATTGAATAGTGCTGTTCTAGACCTTTTACTGTCTTAGAAAGTTTTTCCCTTTTTCAGCTCTTCTCTTCTAAATCTCTTTTCTCTATATTTACATAAAATCCTAACAATTTAACAAGGCTAAAAAGGCAATGAATTGGCTCTGCCTATCTTTCCAACTTCATCTTTAATCACCTTCCATTTTCATCAATGAGTTCTAGCCACACCATCCTTCCAAACCAGCCAAGCCCTTTCTCATTTCAGGATTTTGTTCTTCCTGTTTCCTCTGCTTGGACCACTTTTTTTCTTACTTTTAAAATGGCTGGCTCTACTTCTTCCTGCTAGTTTCACCCTAAATGTCACCTTCTTAAAAAGGCATTTATTTCCTATCTAAAATAGTGCCAACAATCCACTCCACCTTTTACTTTTTCCATTATCCTCTTTATTTCCTATACAGCATTTCTTAATTCCATATTTCCTAAAATTATCTTGCTAACTCATTTTAACTTATGTATCATCTATATTCTCCTTCTAGCTCCATTAGAATAGGAGTCTTGTCTGGTTTACTTCCAGGGTCTAAAACAAGGGTCGATGTCTAAATATACACTAAATGAACACAAGCAACAAAGATTGATCATATATGATTACATAGGAGTAATTTTTAGTAAAAATAGTATAAATGTAGTTGGGTAGTATTAGAAAATATGTTCAAGTGTTACTTGTAGGAATTAGAACTAAATGATAAACAGTTAATTTAAGTAATTATGATTAAAATAACTTTATTTTTCATCACTATATGCCTCTTTAGTCTTCAACATTTGACTCTCTCCTAGTTCTTTGTGTACCTGTAGGTTACTCCTCCTTGTGGTCTCCTTTCCATGGCCTTATATTTTGGTCTTACATGATACTTTTCCCTAAAGTCCCTTCTATTTTTACTATCTTCAGAAATTACAATTAGAAAGACCCTTGTACTAAACATGACAAGTTAGTTTGTAAACTTTAATGTTTTTTGTTTCTTTGGCTTATTCTGTGATTTCGTTTTTTGACTCCAGTTTTGAGGGCCTTAACATGGGGGCTTGGGTTCTCTAAGACATCATCTGACCATCACTTTCTAAAGTTTTCTATCTGGTTTCTTATGGACATTTGGATTGCTGGCTGTGGGCTTTCTCTATGGGAAATGCCATTTGCATATACAGTGTGCACTACAATCTTATAAATAACTTCCGAAGCTGAATTTCCACCTTAGAACTCTCTACTGAATTCCTAGGCTTATATTGATAACGTGTTCTACTAAATATTTCTACATGGTTTATCCAAAAGCACCTCAGAAAAAAAAAGAACAATCTGAAAACATCATTTGCCCTTAAGGTTTTTCTTTTTCCTTAATTCCAATTACCATCTAGCTAACTGCCCACACCAGAGCACTGGAATCATTTCCAAGTCTAACCAATTTCTAAATCCTTTTGATTTTATCTCTCATATACTGATCAAAATTTTCCTACTTGTCTTCATCTTCTGCTATTCTAGTTGAAGTATTCATTATCTCTCCTCTGGAAAATTGCAGTAATCTAACGTAGATAACCTGCTTTTAGAGTAACAGTTTCCTCAGTTTCATCCTCCACATTCCTTCTACAGGAAACTAATCAAAAGTCTAATCATGATTCTACTTCTTATGCTTCCATAGTGCTCTAACATTTACAGGCTGAAATTCCAACGCCTTAGCAAGTCATTCAAGTGATGAGTTGATAAGGTATGATTCCCCTTTGTCTACTCACACAGGCTCATTTCCTACCTTCTCTCCATAGACACTGCTTCATCCTCATTAAGCTACTTGTCATTTTGAAAATATGTTATTCTTTTTTCCTTTGGTCACATCAGGTCCACTTGCCTCTACAATAAGAAGTCATTTTGATTAAATCTCTGTTTTTGAATGAATTTGGTAAAGTTGGGTAAGCAGGGAGATACCATTATCAGACTTTAGAACTTTTTTTTGCAGATAGAATTCATCCATTTTCCCTTTTCATTCAATCTCAGGGGCTGGATCTTAGTTTTTAATAGATGAAATATTTTGTTTTCTTAAAATATGTGGGTTTAATGTCAGTCTGGACAGTCTGAATTCTTGAAAATTTGATTAGTTAATAAAACTGAGGTGTTATTGTCAAATTATCTCTATATTTTTTCTTCCTTTTGCTTGTTTCTTCTACAGAAATGTCCCTTTGGGAAATTTTTTAAATGTTTCAGTTACTATAATCCTTATTAATGAATCTTTTCTACTCTCTGACATACCTGTTATGAATAAAACTCAAAATTCTTCGGTCTGAATTGGTAATTCAGTGTGTTTGTTGATTTCATATTCTCCCAGTTTAAAGCTCATACCTAAAAGTCTCTTGTAATTCTCTTGTTTCTTTACACAGTTTGAACTATTTGTTTTTATTTCCTATCTTTGATTAGTTATTTATATTTTAGGACAAATGAATTTCAAAGTTGGAGCTGCTGCTAACTTATTTCCAGAAGAACTTAGTATTAGAAAAAGGGATTATCTGGACATCACTGACACATGCAGTGTCTGAAAACAGACCTTGTTACTACCCGGTTCTTGGTCCCCTCCTGTCTCCCAAAGTCTCGACTCCCAGCACTTCCCCTATTCTAAGTCTTCCTTTAGTTCCAGTGCTCTCAGGTGCCAGAGAATAGGATCTGTGTCTAGATTCCTTCTGGTTTTTTTTTTTTGGGGGGGGCAGTAGTTAGGGGCTTGCCAAAGATGCCTTTCCTAGTACTTGTTGCTGTATAGAGGTGGTTGTTGAAGATAAGGTGAGAGAATTTGTACAGAGGGCAAGAGGCATCTGAGGAGAAAGAAACAGATTATGACACATTCCCTTTGAGGTAAAGTTATTAGAACCTCCCTGATGAATTGACATGGTCCCAAATTAGCTATGCTGTCCAAAAAAGGCACTACAGGGAAACTCACCAAGACGGAGGAGGAGATATGGATGAGTGTCTGGGCTCAAAAGAAAGGCGTAAGAGTTCTTGGAGGCCTCCCTGTACTATGGGGGACTAGTTTTCATATTCACCAATTTATTCCATAGGAAAACATTTGCCATTTTCAGAGAGTGAAATGAAAATTTAACATTAAAATGTATTATTGAAAATTCACAAAACTACATAAATGTAAAAGAAATTTAAATAATTAAACTATAAAATAATTTGTTTTGTAAGTTTGTACCTCTGAGGTTATCAAAGCTTAAAACCACACTAAGCCTTTTAGGACACTGTATAAATTGAAATACCTTCTCTTAGTCTGAAGTTTGCCTTTACACTTTTTAAATAATGCCCTTTGATGAATAATTTTATTCATCAAAAATATGATGCTCCTAATTTTAATGTATATCATTTTATCAATATTTCTTCCCATGATCAGTGCTTTCTGCATCTATTCAGCAAATCTTTACCTGCCCCAAGATCATGAAGATGTTCACCTATGCTAAAATCTGGAAACCTATTGTATTATCCTTTTTAAATTGTGGTAATGTTTTCTCCCATCCTGTAACTTGGACTTCCTATATGGCAGCAGGGCTCCCAGAGAGAGAGAGAGTATTCCTCTGGGGGGAACTATTGTCCTCTTAAAGTCTGAGTCCAGAAAAAGTCACAGTGTCATTTCCACCACATTCTATTAGTCAAAATGTTCAAAGTCCACTTAGGTTCAAGAGGAGGGGACGTAGACTTGACCTCTCTATGCTTAAGGAGTTTCAAAGAATTCATGACCACCTCTAATATACCACAGGAAGAATTGGGATCTTTAAAATTTGAGCCCGCAATCCATAACATGGATTATCCCTGCATTGTCTCCTTTGAAATATATAATACACACACACATATAGTCATGCATATATATTTATACACACAGAAGCACACCTTGGAGATATTGCAGGTTTGGTTCCAGACCATAGTAATAAAGTCACATGAATTTTTTGGTTTCTCAGTGCACTCAATGCATATAAAAGTTATGTTTACACTATACTGTAGTCTATTAAGTGTTCAATAATAGCATTATGTCTAAAAAACAATGGATAGACCTTAATTAAAATAATTGATTGCTAAAAATGCTATGATTATCTGAGTCTTCAGTGTGTCATAATCTGTTTGCTGGTGGAAGAAGGTCTTGCCTTGACGTTGATGGCTGCTGACCGATCAGAGTGGTGGTTGCTGAAGATTGGGTGGGTGTGGCAATTTCTTAAAATAAGACATCAAGTTTGCTGAATCAATTGACTCTTCCTTTCATGAAAGATTTCTCTGTAGCATGTGATGCTATTTGATAGCATTTTACCCACAGTAGGATTTCTGTCAAAATTGGAGTCAATCCTCTCAAACCTTGCTGCCACTTTATCAACTATGTTTAAGTAATATTCTAAATCCTTTGTTGTCATTTCTGTTCAGAGCATCTGCACAGGACCCAATTTTCTTTCTTTCTTTATACACACACACACACACACACACACACACATATATATGTGTACATGGATAGCTTTTATAATGCTTAAGTCAGGGCTGTTAGTGTGCCCATCACATGAGTAGTGATCATTATAGCTGTTAGGTAGGTTTTTACCCCTCCCCTACTCCTCCCTTCCCTCTTTTTGATTTCCAATGACTTTTAGTTCTTTCTGTGCACATGTGTGCCCATTGATTAGTTCCAAATTATTAGAGATTATATGTGGTGTTTGTTTTTCCATTCCTGGGATACTTCACTTAGGATAATGGTCTCCAGAGCCATCTAAATTGCGGCAAAAGATATTAATTCATTCCTTGTTGTGGCTGAGTAGTGCTCCATGGTGTGTATGTGTGTGTGTGTATATATACACACACACACACATATATATATACACACACATATATATATACACACACATATAATACACACATATATATATATACCACATTTTGTTAATCCACTCATGAATTGATGGACACTTGGTTGATTCCACATCTTTGTGATTGTGCATCGTGCGGCAATAAACATTCGAGTGCAGGTGTCTTTTTGATAAAATGACTTCTTTTCATTTGAATAGATACCCAGTAGTGGCATAGCTGGATTAAATGGTAAGTCTATATTTATTTCTTTGAGGATTCTCCATACTGTTTTCCATAAGGGTTACACTAATTTGCAGTCCCATCAACAATATATAAGTGTTCCTTTTTCTTTGCATCCATGCCAGCATTTATTGTTTTTTTACTTTTTAATAATGGCCATTCTGGGTATTATTAATGGGTAAAGTGATATCTCAATGTGGGTTTAATTTGCATTTCCCTGATAAATAGTGATGTTGACATTTTCTCATATGTTTGTTGGCCATTTGTCTATCTTTTTTTGAAACACTTCTGTTCATGTCTTTTGCCCACTTTTTAAAATATAAAGATATAAAGCCATCTGCCTACAACCAACTGATCTTCAACAAAACAGACAACAACATACACTTGTTGTTGTTTGTTTTTTTCTTGCTGATTTGCTTGAGTTCTTTGTGGATTCTGGTTATTGGTTCTTTATTGGATGTATAGCTTGTGAAAATTTTCTCCCATTCTGTAGGTTGTCTATTTGCTCTGTTGATTATTTCCTTAGCTGTGCAGGAATTTTTTAATTTAATCAAGTCCCATTTGTTTATTTTTGTTGTTGCTCTAGTTGCCTTTGAGGTCTTAGTCATAGATTCTTTGCCTAGGCTGATGTCTAGAAGAGTTTTTCCTACATTTTTTTCTAGAATTTTTGTGGTTTTTACATATAAGTCTTTTATCCATCTTGAATTAATTTATGTGAGTGGTGAGAGATAGGGGTCCTGTTTCATTCTTCTGCATATGGCTATCCAATTTTCTCAGCACAATTTATTGAATAGGACTTAATTTCCTCAGTGTATGTTGTTGTCTGTTTTGTCGAAGATCAGTTGGTTGTAGGTAGATGGTTTTATATCTGGATTCTCTGTTCTGTTCCATTGGTCTGTGCCTCTATTTTTGTACCAGCACCATGCTGTTTTGGTTACTGTAGCCTTGTAGTATAATTTGAAGTCTGGTAATGTGATGCCTTCAGCTTTGTTCTTTTGGCTTCAGATTGCTTTGGCTAGAATAGGCTCTTTTTTGGATCCAAAAGAAGCACTGAATTATTTTTTCTAGATCTGTGAAATATGACATTGGTATTTTGATGGGGATTGCATTGAATCTGTAAATCACTTTGGGTGCTATGGACATTTTAACAATGTTGATTCTACCGATCTATGAGCATGATATGTTATTCCATTTGTTTGTGTCTTCTGTATTTCTTTCCTCAGTGTTATGTAGTTTTCCTTGAAGAGATCTTTCACTTGCTTGGTTAAGTATTTTCCTAGGTATGTTATTTTCTTTGTAGCTATTGTGAATGGTGTTGAGTCTTTGATTTGACACTTGGCTTGACTGTTATTAGTATATAGAAATGCTAATGATTTGTGTACATTGATTTTGTAACATGAGACTTTGCTGAATTTCTATATAAATTCTAGGAATCTTTTGGTGGAGTCTATGGGATTTTCTAGATACAAGATCGTATCATCAGTGAAAAGCAATAGATTGGCCTCCTCTTTCTCGATTTGCATACCTTAATTTATTTC
The DNA here is from genome assembly GCA_023783475.1 of Daubentonia madagascariensis. Lineage (NCBI taxonomy): Eukaryota > Metazoa > Chordata > Mammalia > Primates > Daubentoniidae > Daubentonia > Daubentonia madagascariensis. Next base: position 2,570,599 of record JAKFHU010002396.1, on the reverse strand, counting down.
TGTCGCCTAATTGCTCTGGCTAGGACTTCCAGTACTATATTAAATGAAGTGGGGACAGTGGTCACACGTGTCTTGTTTCAGTTCTTAGGGGGAATGCTTTCGACTTTTCTCCATTCAGTATGATTGCTGTGGATTTGTCATATATGGCTTTTATAATTTTGAGATATGTTCCTTCTATGCCTAGTTTATTGAGGGTTTTTATCATGAAAGGGTGCTGGATTTTGTTGAATGATTTTTCGGCATCTATTGAAATAATCATATGATCTTTGTTTTTGCTTCTGTTTATGTAGTGAATCCCATTTATTGATTTACATATGTTTAACCATCCTTGCATCCCTGGGATGAAGCCCCCATGGTCCTGGTGGATTTTTTTTTTTTTTGATGTTCTGTTGAATTCGGTTTGCTAGTATTTTATTGAGGATTTTTGCATCTATATTCATAAGGGATATTGGTCCATAGTTCTATTTTTTATTGTGTCTTTTCCTGGTTTTGGTATCAAGGTGATACTGGCTTCGTAGAATGAGTTGGGGAGTATTCCCTGTTTCTCAATGTTATGGAATAATTTCTGTAGGATGGGTACCAGCTCTTCTTTGTAGGTTTTGTAGAATTAGGTTGTGAATCCATCTGGTCCAGGGCTTTTTTTTTGTTGGGAGATTTTTTATTACTGCTTTGATCTCGCTGCTCTTTATGGTCTGTTCAGGAGTTCTATTTCTTCCTGATTGAGTCTTGGGAGATTGTGTGTTTCCAAGAATTTGTTCATTTCCTTCTTTCTAGTTTATGTGCATAGAGATTTTTGTAGTATTCACAGATAATGTTTTGTATTTCTGTGGTATCAGTTGTAATGTCTCCTTTTTCATTTCTGATTGAGCTTATTTGGGTCCTTTCTCTTCTATTCCTGGTTAATCTAGCAGGAGGTCTATTGATTTTGTTTATATTTTCAAAGAATCAACTTTTTATGTACTTACTTTTACCAGTGAGTTTCATATTTTCATATTTTTTTTGTGTTACTAATTAGCATTGTTTTATTTCGGCTTGAAGAACTTTCTTTAGCATTTCTTGTAAAACAAGTATGGTGGTCCCTCAGCTTTTGTTTATCTGGGAAAGTCTTTATCTCTCCTTTATTTCTGAAACAGTTTTGTGGGGTCAGGTATTCTTGGTTGCAATTATTTTTCCTTCTGCTTTTTGAATATATCATCCCTCTGTCTCCTGGCCTGTTAGGTTTCTACAGAAAAATCTGCTACTAGCCATATTGTCACCCACTTATATGTTATTTACTTCTTCTCTCTTGTTGTTTCCAGAATCCTCTCTTTGATTTTTGACATTTTGATTATAATATGTCTTGGTGTAATCTTGTTTAGATTCAATCTAGTTGGAGACTTTTGACCTTCCTGTACTTGTATATGCATATCTTTCCCCATATTTGAGAGTATAATTATTCTTTCTTTATATAAGCTTTCTGTCTCTTTGTCTCTTCTCCTTCTCTACCTCCTATAATTTGTATATTTGTTCTCTTGTCACTGTTTCAAAAATCCTGTAAGCTTTCTTCATTTCTTTTCATTCCTTTCTTTTTTGTCCTCTGACTATATTTTAGAATAACCCATTTTCAATTTAACAGATTCTTTCTTCTGCTTGACCATTTCTTCTGTTGATGTTTTCTATTGCATTTTTTCATTTCATTTATTGTATTTTTCAACTCCAAAATTTGTTTTTTAAATATAATTTCAATCTCTGTGTTAAATTTCACATTTAACACATTCTCATTCTCTGTCATCTTGGTGACATTACTCAGTCAATTCTTATTTTACTTTGATTTAATTCTAGACATAGGGTATGAAATATTGTAGTGATAACTTGATGATCTAGTTGATATTATCTTCCTCCTGAAAGAATTTATTTTTGCTTTTGGTAGAATGTTAGGTTTGGGGAAGCTCACTTTGCTATGTGATTGAGCTTATTTGAGTCTGAATATCAGTCTTTCAGAGGGATGGCCTATTTTCGCTAACCTTTACTGTTAGGATATACTTCTAGGGATCACAACAGAAAGTCCTGAGTGTTTATGAGCTTCCCACCCTGGGTGTTTAGGAGTTTTCTTGAGCCTGACTTCCAATTAGTCTTTGCAATCTTTTGAGAATACTAAAAGCACTTTTCATCTTCTTGACTTCTCATCTGTTGTTGTGATTCAGAAAATGTCTCTGAGGAAAATGTGCCAAAATCCCAGGTCATCTCTTGGTTTCCACTCTGAAATCTCGGCTCCTTAAATCCTAGCTTCCTTAAATCCCAAATATCCAAATGTTCAAATAAATAATGTTTTAAAAATTTGGCTTCCTTTGTTCTTTATAGGAGGCTTTGGTTGCAAGAAGCTAGTGCTTAATTGCTGGAAATGGAGATAGTTTCATTTCCATATTTTTAAAATTTAAAACATTTAAAAATATTATTTTTATTGATATATCATAGTTTTACATATTTTTGGGATACATGAGATGTTTTGATACATATGTGCAATGTGTAATGATCAAATCAGGGTAATCGGGATATCCACCACATAAAACATTTATCTTTCTTTGTGTTGGGAACATTACAGTTCTTCTCTTCTAGCTATTTTAAAGTATACAATAAATTATTGTTAACTATAATGTCCCTGTTGTACTATCAAATACTAGAACTTATTCCTTCAATTTTACTGCATTTTTGTACCTACTAACCAACTTCTCTTCATAACCTCTTCCCACTTCCCTTTCCATCCACTGGTAACCTTCGTTCTACTTTCTCCCTCCATCAGATGAACTTTCTTAGCTCTCACATATGTAGTGAGAATATGCAATATTTGTCTTTCTGTGCCTATATTATTTCACTTAACATAATGACTTCTAGTTTTATCCATGTTGCTGCAACTGACAGGATTTCATTCTTTTTTATGGCTGAATAATATTCCATTGTGTATATATAGCACATTTTCATTATCCATTCATTCGTTGATAGCCACTTAAGTTAATTCTATATTTTGGCTGTTGTGAATAGTGTTGTAGTTAATACACTAATACACTAATAACACTATTCACAGTTCACAATCTGAAGTAAACACGGGAGTGCAGATATCTCTCAATACACTGATATCCATTTTTTTTGGATATATACCCAGAAGTGGGATTGCAGGATCATATGGTAGTTCTATTTTCAGTTTTTTGAGGAACCCCCATGCTGTTTTCCTTGATGGCTGTACTACTTTACATTCCCTACAACAGTGTATGACCATTCCCCTTTCTCTGCATCCCCACCAGCACTTGTTATTTTTTGTATTTTTGTTGATAACCATTCTAACTGGGATGAGATGATATCTCACTGTGGTTTTGATTTACATTTCCCTGATGATTACTCATGTTTAGCATGTTTTTCATTTACCTGTTAGCCATTTGTATTTCTTTTGAGAAATGTCTATTCAGGTCTTTTAAAAATTGGATTATTTGGGTTTTTTTTTTTTGCCATTGAGTTGTTTGATTTCCTTATATATTCTGGTTATTAATCCCTTGTTGGATGGATAGTTTGTGACTATTTTCTCCCATTGTGCAGGTTGTTGGTTGTTTCCTATGCCATGCAAAAGCTTTTTAGCTTGATGTAATCCCATTTGTCTATTTTTGCTTTGGTTGCCTGTGCTTTTCAGGTCATACTAAAAAAATATTGGCCCACATCAATGTCCTATAGTCTTTCCCAATTGTTTTCTGCTATTAGTTTAATAGTTTTGGGTCTTACATTTAAGTCTTTAATCCGTTTTGAATTGATTTTTGTATATGGTGAAAGATGGCAATCTAGTTTCATTCTTCTGCATATGGATATACAGTTTTTCCAGCACCATTTATTAAGGAGACTGTCCTTTCCCCAATGTATGTTCTTGGTGCCTTTGTTGAAAATGAGTTGGCTGTTAAATGAATAGATTTATTTCTGGGATCTCTATTCTGTTCCATTGGTTTATGTGTCTGTTGTTATGCCAGTACCATGCTGTTTTGGTTACTATATCTTTGTAGTATAATTTGAAATCAGGTAGTGTGATGTCTCTAGCTTTGTTCTTTTTGCTCAAGATTGCTTTAGCTATTTGTAGTCTTTTGCAGTTCCACATGAATTTTAGGATTGTTTTTTCTATTTCTGTAAAGAATGTGAAGAATTTTATAGGGATTGCATTGAATCTGTAGATTATTTTGGGTAGTATAGACATTTTAACAATATTAATCCTTCCAATCCCTGAAGGATATCTTTCCACTTTTTTTGTGTCTTCTTCACTTTCTTTCCTCAGTGTTTTATAGTTTTCCTTGTAGAGATCTTTCATTTCTTTTGTGAAATTTATTTCTAGGTGTTTTATTATTTTTTTATAGCCATTATAAATGATATTGCCTTCTTGATTTCTTTTTCTGGTTGATCATTGTTAGCATGTAGAAACACTACTGATTTTTGTATGATGATTTTTTATTCTACAATTTTGCTGAATTCATTCATCACTTCTAAATAGTTTTTTGGTGGAGTGTTTAGGTTTTTGTAAATATAGGATCACATTGTCTGTAAACAAGGATAATTTGACTTCTTCCTTTCCAATTTGGATACCTTTATTTCTTTCTCTTGTGTAATTGCTCTGGCTAGGACTTCAGTACTATGTTGAATATAAGTGGTACAATTGGGCATCCTTGTCTTGTTCCAGATCTTAATGGAAAGGCTTTCAATTTGTCTTTGTTCAGTATGATATTAACTGTGGGTTTGTCTTATATGGCCTTTGTTGTGTTGAGATACGTTCCTCTATACCCAATTTGTTGAGGGTTTTTTTCATGATGGGATCTTGAATTTTATCAAATGCTTTTTTACATCTATTGAAATGATCAGATAGTTTTTGTCCTTTATTCTGTTGATGTGATATATCACATTTATTGATTTGTGTATGTTGAACCATCCTTGCATCCCTGGGATAAATCCCACTTGATCATAGTGATTGATATTTTTAATGTGTTGTTAAATTTGGTTTGCTAGTATTTTGGTGAGAATTTTGCATCTGTTCAGGGATATTGGCCTGTAGTTTTCCCTTTTTGTTGTGTCCTTGTCTTGTGTTAGTATCGGGGTAATGCTGACCTCATAGAATTGAGTTTAGAAGCATTCCTTCTTCTTTAATTTTTTGAAATATTTTGAGTAGCATTAGTATTAATTCATCTTTCAGTGTTTCTTAGATTTTAGTGTGAATCCATCAGGTCCTGGGCTTCTCCTTGATGGGAGACTTTTTACTGCTTTGATCTCATTACTCATTTGGTCTGTTCAGGTTTTCTATTGCCTCGTGGTTCAATCTTGGTAGGTTGTATGTGTACAAGACTTTGGGAAACCTTCTTCTAGGTTTTCCAACTTTTTGGCATATGGTTATTCATATTAGTCTATAATGACCCTTTGTGTTTTTGTGGTATCAGTTGTAATGTTTCATATCTTCATCTCTAATTTTATTTATTTGGGTCTTCCCTCTGTTCTCTTACTCTAATGGTTTGTTGAGTTTGTTTATCTTTCAAAAAGCTAACTTTTCACTTTGTTGATTTTTGTATTTTTTGGCCTCAATTTTATTTATTTCTGCTCTGATCTTTATTATTTCTTTCCTTCTACTAATATTGGGTTTGGTTTATTCTTACTTTTCTAGTTCCTTGAGGTGCATCATTAGGTTATATATTTGTATTCTTTCTAATTTTTTGATATAGGCATTTATTGCTATAAAATTCCTTCTCAGTACTGCTTTTACTATATTCCAAATGCTCTGGGATGTTTTGTTTCCATTTTTATTTTTTTCAAGAATTTCTAAAATTTTCTTCTTCATTCCTTCATTGACCCATTGGCTGTTCAGTAACATTGCTTAATTTCCATGTATTTGTACAGTTTCCAAATTTCTTTTTGTTACTGATTTCTAATTTTATTACACTGTGGTCGGAAATTATCTTTGATATGATTTTTAATTTTTTTTTCTATTTCAGAATATTATGGGGGTACAACACTTTGGCTATATACATTGCCCATGCACTGCCTGTGTCAGAGCTACAATTGTGGACATCCCCCAAACTGTGTGACCTGCATCCATTCAGTGAGAGTTTTCCCATCCCCTCCACCCCACTGCTGCCTTCCTGCCCCCTGATGAATAACATTGCCATGAGTGACGTAAGTGTTCATCAGTTAGTACCAATTTGATGGTGAGTACCAGTGGTGCTTGTTTTTCCATTCTTATGACACTTCACTTCGAAGAATGGGCTCTAGCTCCAGCCAGGATAATACCAGATGTATTAATTCACCATTGTTTTTTATTGCTGAGTAATACTCCATGGTATACATATAACACATTTCATTAATCCACTCGAGTACTGATGGGCACCTGGGTTGTTTCCACATCTTCACAATTTTGAATTGTGTTGCTATAAACATTTGCGTGCAGATGTCTTTATTATAGGATGTCTCTTTTTTCTTTGGGTAAATACTCAGTGGTGGTATTTCTGGATCAAATGGCAATTCTACTTTTAATTCTTTGAGGTATCTCCATATTACTTTCCATAGAGGTTGTACTAATTTGCAGTCCCACCAGCAGTGAATGAGTGTTCCTATCTGTCCGCATCCCCGCCAACATTTTGTTTTGGTACTTTCTGATATGAGCCAATCTAACTGGAGTTAAGTGATATCTCATTGGGGTTTGATTTGTATTTCCCCGATGATTAGAGAAGTTGAGCAATTTTTTATATGTTTGTTGGCCAATACTCTGTCTTCTTTTGAAAAGTTTCTGTTCATGTCCTTTGCCCATTTTTTAATGGGGTTGTTTGATTTTTTCTTGTTGATTTTCCTAAGTTCTGTATAGATTCTAGTTATCAGCCCTTTATCAGATGTGTAGTATGCAAATATTTTCTCCCATTCTGTAGGTTGTCTGTTCACTCTAGTGATAGTTTCCTTGGTCGTGCAGAAGCTTTTTAATTTGATCAGGTCCCATTGATTTATTTTTGTTGCTGCTGTGATTGCTTTGGGGGTCTTCTTCATAAATTCTTTGCCTAGGCCAATGTCCATAAGAGTTTTTCCAATATTTTTTTCAAGAATTCTTATGGTTTCACGTCTTAGGTTTAAATCTGTTATCCATCATGAGTTGATTTTTGTGAGAGGTGAGAGGTGTGGGTCTAGTGTCAGTCTTCTACTTATGGCCATCCAGTTTTCCCAGCACCATTTATTGAATAGGGAATCTTTTCCCCTGTGTATGTTTTTGTGGAATTTGTCAAAGATCAGATGACCGTATGAGGTTGGTTTTACGTTTGGGTTCTCAGTCTTGTTCCATTGGTCTATGTCTCTGCTTTTGTACCAGTACCATGCTGTTTTGGTTACTATAGCCTTGTAGTATAGTTTGAAGTCTGGTAGGTAGATACTTCCCAATTTGTTCATTTTGCTTAGGCTTGCATTGGCTAGACGGGGTCTTCTCTGGTTCCACATGAAGCATAGAATTATTTTTTTCTAGATCAGCAAAAAATGATGTTGGTATTTTGATAGGGACTGCATTGATTCTGTAAATCACCTTAGGTAGCCAAGACATTTTTACAATGTTGATTCTACCTATCCTAGAGCATGGTAGTGTTTTCCATCTGTTTACATCCTCTGCAATTTCTTTTCTCAGTGTTTCATAATTCTCTCTATATAGGTCTTTCACCTCCTTAGTTAGGTATGTTCCTAAATATTTAATTTTCTTTGGCGCTATTGTGAAAGGTATTGCATCTTTACTTTGTTTCTTGGCTTGATTGTTATTAGCATATATGAAGGCTATGGATTTGTGTGCATTGATTTTGTATCCTGAGACTTTGCTGACTTTGTTTATCAATTCCGGTAATCTCTTGGTTGAATCTTTGGGGATTTCTAGATATAATATATCATCAGCAAAGAGTGAAAGTTTGACCTCTTCAGCCCCATTTGGAAACCCCTGATTCCCCTGTCTTGTCTGATTGCTCTGGCCAGGAGTTCCAGCACTATGTTGAATAGAAGTGGAGATAGTGGGCAACCTCGTCTGGTTCCAGTTTTAAGGGGGAATGCTTTCAATTTTTCCCCATTCAGTATGATATTGGCTGTGGGTTTATCGTTTATGGCTTTAATAGTTTTGAGGTATGAGCCATCTATGCCTATATTGTTAAGAGTTCTTATCATAAAAGGATGCTGGATTTTGTCAAAAGCCTTTTCTGCTTCTATTGAAAGGATCATATAATCTTTGTTCTTGCTTTTATTTATGTGGTGAATTACATTTATAGATTTGCGTATTTCTGTTTATTCTGTTGGCTACTTCTTGAATCTTTGTGAAATCTGGGTTCTGGATTTTTAGCTTTTGCATAGTTTTACATTGGTGGGTGTCTGTTGTGCTGGTTAGTGTACAATGCAGGTCTAAGCACTTCTTGCAAGGCCGGTCTGGACTTTGCAAATTCTATCAGTGATTCCTTGTCTGGAAAAGTCTTTATTTCTCCCTCATATAAGAAGCTTAGTTTGGCAGGATACAGAATTCTGGGTTGGCCTTTTTTTTTGTTTTAGGATACTGATGAGGGCTCCCCATAATCTGATAGGTTTCACTTTGTAGGTTACCTGCTCTTTTCACCTTACAGCTCTGAGGAGTGCCTCTTTTGTGGTTACTTTGGTCAGTCTAATAATTATGTGGCGTGGTGAATGCCTTTTCACATTGAGTCTCCCAGGAGTCCTGTGTGCTTCTTGTACTTGGATATCGAGATTTCTGGCTAGGCCATGGAAATTTTCCTCTATTATTCCTTCAAATAGATTTTCCAGCCCATGCGAATTTTATTCCTCTCTCTCAGGGATGCCTATAATATTTATGTTTGACCTCTTCATATAAACCTACAGTTCTTGTATGCTTTGTTCATGCGTCTTGTTTTTGTGTTCTCTTCGTCTGATTTATTTAGTGGATAGGAGTTGTCTTCTAGCTCTGAAATTCTTTCCTCTGCGTGGTCCAGCCTATTCTTAAGGCTTTCCACTGTGTTTTGTCGATCCTTGAATGCTTCTTTCATTTCTAGAATTTCTATTTGATTTTTCTATAATACTTCTATTTCTTTGGAGAATTTTTCATTCATTTCTTGCATTTTTCTTGTGGTTTCTTTGTGCTGGGATTCAATTTTCTCTTGAATTTCATTGAGCTTTCTTAAAATCCATAAATAAAATTTCTCTTTTGTCATCCTAACCATTTCATTTGAGTTGGTATCCATTGCTGTGGAACTGCTGATTTCTTTTGGGGGTGACTTTTCACTCTGATTTTTCCTTTCCTGAGTTCTCTTGCTTGTTTTTTCTCATCTGGCCTCTTGGTCAAGAGCTGGGGATGTTAGGGCTAGTTTATGGCCCTGTCTTCAAGCCCTTGAGGTTCGTTCCTTGGCAGAGCCAGGGAGAGAAGTAGTGGCCTGAATTGCCTTAGGTGTATTTTAACAAGTTTGGTGGATGTTGGGTTACCTCTGACCTGTAGTCTTCTCCTCTTCCTGGTGGAGTGTAGTGAGATTGTCTTCCCAGCTTGAGCTCCACGCTGGTGGATTGTACCTGAGGGTATGAATCCACAGCTCCCTAATGGCTAGATATTCTGCTATGTCTGTGGCAGACTCTGATCCCCCAGGTGGGATATGCAAAAGCCCCAAGCTTTGGGAGGGGCCTTGTAGCTCCTAGGGGTTACTTTGACTCTGCTTCTCCTGAGGTGCGGGTAGAAACACAATTTCTTTTGGCTGCAGTGTGAGAGCTGCATTGGAAAAATTATATACAGCTCAGAGGTTGCTTATCTAGCTGTGTGTATCTGTCCCTCTGATGTGCATCTCCGTGTGAGACTGGCTAATAGGGGGATCTCCAATTGTGCACCCCTCTTCCACCACTATACCCCAAGACAAGGCGGGTGGGCATCTCTATTCCCAGAAGTCTCTGCCAGGGGGATGTTCCCATGGTGGGTAATAGTGGCCACTGGAGGCACTCTTGGATGGAGTGAAATTCCCTAATGTATTGGGCAGGGTTATGGGGAGCTGCTCTGGTTCAGCCTGTGGCTCTTGAGGCATTCGGTTGCCATGAGAACCGGTGCTTATATAAATGAGTCACTATAACCAGCAACCTTCAAAATGACTGATCTCTGGGGTACAGGAGGGCCGGGACCTGAAGAGCAGGCACTAGGACCAGCATATAGCAGACTCATTGGACACCGGATTTGGGGTAGCAGGACCAGATGGATGGGCTGCAAACTGTTTCCAATACATAAAGGTCCTGCCACAACAGTTCCGGGATCTCGTTCCACCGGGAACCCATGGATGCAGCTGTCCCTGGCCACCATGGGCAAAGCATGTTGCACCCCAGTTGAATAGCCCCCGGGCCGGGGCGGGGTGGAGCTAGAGACCTGGCTCACAGCTCCGGGTGGGAGGCTTTAAAGATGGCTGCCGCCACCAGCCTGGCACATAGCAGGGCTCAGATCGTGCCCAGGAATGCAGCTTTTCTCAACTGGCCTGTGTCCCGTGGAGGTAATTGCCAGCAGCCCCTAAGGGTGTGTCCTGCTCTCTGTTAAACTACTGGGCCTGGTCCCACTGACTTCCAGTGGCGCGGAGCTGGCCTGCAGATTCCCGTGCACTCTCCCGGGAAGCTGTATCTGTGCCCAGTCCCTACCCGGCCCTGAGTGGTCTCTGTATATTGCAGCTGAGAGTTCCATTTGGCTCTCACAATTGCTTCCTCTCCACAGAGCCTGCTGTCTCCAGCAACAGCTTTGCCCCAACTCTGGGCTTGTCCCTGACTGAGTGGATGGGAAATGTGTGGGGAAGGTGCGTAAGCACTTGGGGGTCAGGTCACGCTGTGCTGACCTGGCAGGTGCATCCTTCCCAAGCTCTGTGCTCTATTTCAGTCCCTGCACTCTCTGATCTTTGTGAATGATTTTGTCACCTGTTTTCTTGGGCTGAGCATCCCACGATGTTTCTCTGTAATTCACAATGCTGTTTTCAGAGTGAGTGGTCCACGTACGCAGGCAGCCGATGGGTTTTTCACCTCCTTCCCTGGGAGTGGTGAGGTGGGAGGACTCTGTCAGACCGCCATTTTTTCCTCCTCTTTTTTGAATTTGTTGGGACTTGTTTTGTGGCCTATCCTGGAGAATGTCCATGTGCTGAGGAAAAGAATGGGTATTCTGCAGCAGTTGGATTAAATTTTCTGTAAATATCTGTTAGGTCCATTTGGTATAGCTTAGTTTCATTTCATCATTTCTTTATTTTCTGCCTGATTTTTCTGTCTATTGTTGAAAGTGGAGTGTTGACATCCTCTACTATTAATGTATTTTAGTCTATCTTTCTCTTTAGATCTATTAAAATTGCTTTTATATATTTAGGTACTGCAGTATTGGGTGAATATATATTTACTACTGTTATCTCCTCTTGCTGAAGTGACCCCTTTATCACTATATAATGACTTTTTTTCTCTTATTACAGTTTTTGACTTAAAGTATATTTTATCTGCTCTTTTCTGGTTTTCATTTGTATGGAATATCTTTTTCTGTGTCTTTAAAGGGAAAGTGAGTTTCTTATAGGCAGCATATAGTTGGGTCTTGTTTTTTAATCCATTCAGCCACTCTGTCTTTCAATTGGAGAATTTAGTCCATTTACATTCAGTGTTATTATTGATAGGTAAGGCATTACTAATGCCATTTGGTTTCTTGTTGTGTAGTTGTTGTGTAACTACTCCCTTCCTTTCTTCATTTTGCACAGTCTTCCTGTGTTTTTAAGTAATTTTCCCTGGTAGTATGTTTTAATCCATTTCATTTTATTTTTAACAGATCTATTATATGTTTTTGCTTTGTAGTTACCATGAGGCTTACAACAAACATTCTATAGTTATAAAGAGTTATTTAAAACTCACACCAACTTAACTCACATAGAAAATAATCAAACAAATAAATTTAAAAACTTATATACATTAACTCCCTTCTATATTTTATTTGAATTTTTGATGTTACAATTTTCATTTCTTTATATTGCCTCTCTCTTAACAAATTGTTATGGCTATTGTTTTTATAGTTATGTCTTTTAGTCTTCTTACTAAATATATACATATTGTGGTTTAAACACTACAATTACAATATTAGTGTAACAATCACATTAGCATCCTTTTCTTTTGGTTTAAAGAACTCCCTTTAGCATTTCTTGTATGACAGGGTTTGGTAGCAATAAATTCTCTTAGTTTTTGTCTGTAAAAGTCTTTATCTCTCTCTCTTTCGTTTATGAAGGATAGTGTTGGTGGGGACAGTATTCTTGTTTGGCATTTTTGTTTCCTTCTGCACTGTAAACATATTGTCCCACTCCCTCCTTGCCTGTAAAGTGTCTGCTGTGAAGTCTGCTGAGAGGTGTATTGGATCTCCTTTATGTTATTTGCTTCTTTTGCTGCTTTCTGGATCCTCTCTTTGCCTTTGACTTTGAGAGTTTGATTATAATATGTCTTTGGGTATTACTTGGGTTAAATCTAATTGTTCACCTTTAACTTTCCTGTACCTGGATATTTATATCTTTCTTCATGTTTAGAAAGTTTCTGTTATTCTTTCTTTGAATAAGCTTTCTACCCCTGGGTCTTTCTCAGTTTCCTTTTTAACTCCAATAACCTGAATATATGCTTTATTCACATTGCCTCAAAGATCCTGTTAGCTTTCTTCATTCCTTTTCATTCTTTTGTATTTTTTCTCCTCTGACTGTGTATTTTCAAATAGTCTGTCTTCAGCTCATTGATTCTTCTGTTTGATCAATTCTGCTGTTGATGCTATATATTGCATTTCTAATTTCATTCACTATTTTTTTTTAATGAGCAAAAAGGTTTTTTTATTTTTATTTTTTTAAAATTTATTTATTTATTTCAGAGTGTTACGGGGGTACAGACATTTAGGTTGCATGTATTGCCTTTACTCTGCCTGACTCAGAGCTTCAAGTGTGCCCATCTCCCAGAGAGTGTGCTCTGCACCCCTTAGGTGTGAATTTACCAATCCCTTCCTCCCCCTCCCACCTTCCCAACACCCAATGAATGTTACTTCCATATGTGCACTTAAAAGGTGATCTATTAATGTGTTACTTCCATATGTGTGCGTATAAGTTGATCAATTAGTATCAACTTGATGGTGAGTAAATGTGGTGCTTGTTTTTCCATTCTTGAGATACTTCACTTAGAAGAATGGGCTCCAGTTCCATCCACGATAATACCAGAGGTGTTAGCTCACCATTGTTTTTTGTGGTTGAGTAGTACTCCATGGTGTACATATACCACATTTTTTTAATCCACTCATGTATTGATGGGCACTTGGGTTGTTTCCACATCTTTGCAATTGTGAATTGTGCTGGTATAAACATTCGAGTGCAGATGTCTTTATTATAGGATGTCTTTTTTTCCTTTGGGTAAATACCCACTAATGGGATAAATGGATCAAATGGTAGTCCTACTTGTAGTTCTTCGAGGTATCTCCAGACTCAGACTCTGCCATGAGATTACTGGAATTGATAAATAAGTTCAGCAAAGTCTCAGGATACAAAATCAACATACACAAATCAGTAGTATTCATATACACCAACAACAGTCAAACATTCATTGTGTTTTATAGCTCTAGGATTTCTATTTGGTTTTTAAAATTTATTTAAATCTCTCTGTTAAATTTGTCTGATAAATTTCTGTATTAATTTTCTATGTTTCCATGAAAACATGTTGAGCTTCCTTAAAACAGCTATTTTGAATTCTTGTCTGAAAGATCACACATCTCCATCACTTTAGGATTGATCTCTGTTTCCTTATTTTGTCTGTTTGGTGAGGTCATAGTTCTCTGAATGTTCTTGATGCTTGTAAAAGTGTGACAATGTCCACACATTCAGGTATTAGGTATTTATTTTATTCTTTGCAGTCTGGCTTTGTTTGTGCTTGTCCTTCTTCAGAGGGTCTTCCAGGGGTTCTAAGCAAACTGTTGTTTTCCCAGAACCTGTGACCACTGCAGTTGTCTCAGTACTAGAGGATGCTCTAAGCCTAGGCTTGCTGTGAGCCTCACAAGGGATTCAAGGTTGGTGTGGCCTTCTGGCCAGATGGACCTAGGGAAGACCTAATAAGGGTACTGGGGCTGTGTGAGAATGCTGGCCAGGGACCTGAGTCCAGAAGACTTCCCCAGTGGCCCTAATGGGTTTGCTTTCCAGCAGGTCTCTGCACAGGTGGGATGGGCCTCCAACTGCAGCAAGAGGAGCTAGAGTTGAGACTGGACCCTTTTGGGAACTGCTGTGGGAAGGATGTTCATAAGCCCATCTCTTTGGCTGATGGGCATGAATTCCCCAGCAGATCCCTACACAAATGGGCTAGTTTCTCAGCTGGAGTAGAAGGGACCAAAGTTTAGACTAGGTCCCCTGTCAGGATTTACTGTGGGATGGAGGCTGGCATGCCTATCAGATTGGCTCAGAAGGGTGCACGTCTCACCTCACAGCAGGTCCCTGCACAGATGGGATAGTTTCCCCAACTGTAGCAGGAGGTGTTGGAGCAGAGATTAGGCCCCCTTGGGATCTTCTGTGAGGCAGAGGCTAGAGATCCTGGTCTCAGCTCAGGAGTGCATGTCACCCAGCCAATTCTTGCACAAATAGGATAGTCCACCAACTGCAGCAGGAATGGCCAGATCTGAGACTGGTGTCCCTCGGGATCTGTGTTGGACTAGAGGTTAGGGAGCTGAGTTTCTTTAGCTCAAAGGGCATGTGTCTCCCAGGAGGACCCTGGACATATGGGATAATTCCCTGATTGTATCAGGAGGGGCTGGAGCTGAGACTGGGCCCCCTTGGGATCTCCTGTGGTATGGAGGCTGGAAAGCTCATTTCATTGGCCCAGCAGGTCTCGACACAGATGGGATAGTTCCTTGACTGGAGAGGGGCTGGAGCTGAGAGTGGGCCTCCTCAGCATCTGCTGTGAGACAGAGGTTGGTGAGCCCATCAGGGAGGCTTCGGCTCCTGGGCTGTGAGATATGGGTGAGTGTCCCTCTCAGTCCTTGTCTGAACAATGTAGAGCCATAGGGAAACTTTCAAGTTCACTGCAAAGATGGATGTCAGCAGGCAGACAAGCCTTTTTGCCAATGCACTAGTGTGTGTGATTTCCTTTGTGTGCCTTGGCAGATGGTTTTGGTTGCTGGCTCAAGGCCAAATGGGGCTGTAGCTAAGCCCAGTAGGCCATTTCCTGGCTTGAACCCAGAAGCAAGCTCAACAGATCAGCCACCTGAGTGTTGGTCTGCAATCTCAAAATGACCCTTCTAGGTCTTGGGCTCCACTGGGATTAAACAAACTCCCACCTGAATCCTGAGGCTCCTACAGAGAAACTTTTGACTGTGAATGGGTAAAGAATTCTTGTTTTGTTAGGGGGATATGAGTGGATTACCCTCTATTATGCCATCCTAGTGATGTCACCCCTCCATGTATTTAATTACCATCAGGATCAATATCTCTACAGCTAATCTTTCCCCAATCTCGATTTGTGTTTTCAACTGCCTAATTGATATCTCTGCTTTGATGTTCCGTATTTATCTCAAGCTCAACTTATCTAAAACTGAATTTAGTATTTTATCCAATCCTGTTATGTCTTCTATGTTTTATATCACTGCAGGTGTTACCTAATCCAGAAACTGGTGGCTTATTTTAGATTCCTTCACATCTCATGTTTAATCATCCAACAAAGCTAAAACTTACCCTCCTCTTTCTTTGCTTCTCTGAATCATTGCAATAGTGATTACTCTCTCCCACACCCCAGTTGCATTTCCCCCTATTGCATACTTTTTTTTGAAATGTAAATTCAAGCCTATTATTTCCTTATTTAAAAATTCTTGATTGGCTCCCCACTGTCTGCAAGATGTAGTTCAATACTGTAGTCACCAGAGTCTTTGATGATTTGACTTCTTTATCATCTGGTCTCATCCCTCCTTCTTCAACTTTCACTCTTGACCTCCTCCTCATTGTCATTATGTTTCAATGATGGATAATTTATTTTAGCTATGATATTTCCCTTATTGCTGATGAGCTATTTCTTCTATTTAAACTGTCCTCCCACTTTTCTGCTTGGTAACTACTAATTGCCTGCTCAGAGGTCATTCATAAAGCTTTATTCCCTCTTATTTCACATAGGAAGGATCATTATTTCTTTTGTTCTATTTCTATTTTTTCATACTTACGTTAATTCACGTATTGCAGTGTTGATATGTTACCTGTTTGTTTCTTCCCATAAAATAAAACCTCCTTGCCATCAGGTGCCTTATTAATCTTTGATACTCCAGAGATTAATATATTCACTGGCATACGAGTAGACTCTCCAAAAGAAATGAGCTAAGCACTGACATTCTTAGAATCAAGAAACTTATAGTATTATATAACAGGTGGTGAAACATCTTGAGAAACAAGGCAGAAAACAAAAAACAACAGTATATTTAAGAGAGAGCAACATGTACTTACCAGCATGATTAGTATCGCTTAGCAAGGCCTTCTGAAGTGATGTTCCATATTATTAGAAGAGATGGTGAACTGAATTTAGAACAGATTCCCTGGAAATTCTTATTGTGGAAAGGAATTCTGTTTGTTTTGAAAAGCAATTGAACAGATGATCTAAACAATGATAAGAAGAAAGAAGGAAGGGGAACAAAGGGGAAGAAAGATAGCAAAGATGTTCAGGGCAGAAAAGGAAGAGGAGAAGTCAAAGAACAACAACAGAGGGCATATGAATTGGAGGCCTTTTGATTCATACTTTGTTGACGCAGAAGCTAGTTCAGGTAGAAGTCAGACTGTGTACTATGCTTTTTACTTGTAGGGACATAAATTATTTACAGTTTTCTTGTGAATTATACAGTATCACACTCCAAGTCTTGATAGCCTGCACTCTAGAGAAAATAATGAATTTTTTTATGGTCCCTTTAAAAAGCTCTGTTATGGGGAGTCCCTCAGAGTACGTAGATAACAGATTTTTCCATGTAATAATCTCATATTTAAATAATGAAAAGCTTTCCTCTTGGAGCCTAGAAAAATGTGTGCAGAGGAATTTCTTAAACACTGAGGAGAAAAATCCAACTTGTTTTGTATTTTATTTTGCACAAAATCTGTGGGCTTTGGAGCAGCTTTGTTATACAGAGATATTCTTAGGCCCCACATCAGGCATCAGCACCAGCAAAATTCTCACATTTCTAAGGTTTTAAAAATTGCTCCCAGTTTCCTCAGGAACAGATGTAAGAGTATCTTCACGTCTTTGACCCTGGAAAAAAATTAACCTCTTACAAATCATATATTTCTTAAAATTATGCAAGTAATGTATAATTTTTTAAAAAATACAAGCAATACTGATGTTTACAGGGTAAAATCTTAAAGTGCTATTTGTCCTATTTCTGTCCCATTCCCACTTCAATCTACTTTCTTAATCCCTACTGGACCACTTGTAACTTTTGGTATACTTCCATACTTTCGTAATACAAATATTCATGGTCTTCTTGAACATAAAGAGATGCCAGCACCCCAAAAGTCACCCTATCCTCTTATGGCATTTCCCAACTATTAGCTATTCCTTCCCTCGAAGGCAACTGTCATTTTGACTTGTAGGTAATCAATGCGATCTTTTCTTTCTAGTTTTATTAACTAAGTTTGTATCCCTCAACACTATAATTTAGCTTTAGTTTTACCTGGTTTCCAACTTCATATGAATGGTGTAAGAAAGTATGCATTCTTTTGAGTCTGCCTTTTTATAGTCTACATTAATTATGTGAGGTTTATCCATGTTACTAAGTGTAGGTATAATTTTAATTGCTATGTAGAATTTTATTAGAGTAATATACCTCAACTTATTCACTACTCACCCATTTGTGTTGTTTCCACTTTGGGGCTCTTATGAATAATACTGCTGTATATATTTTTGGAAATTTATATATATGTGCAAACATTTATGTTGAGTATATACCAAGGACTTAAATTACTAATCATAGGGTATACATATCTTAATTTTTAGTAGATAATGCCCAAAATGTTTTTAAAATTGTTACAATAATTTATATTCCAACCAGGAGAGATTTTATTATTCATAATCTTTACTATCACTTGGAATTGTCAATATTTTGAAATTTAGTCATTCTAATATGCATTAAAAAATATCTCATTGTAGTTTTATTTTAATGTTATTATAGAAATGAATGGATTTATGTCTGACATTTTGTTACGTATTTTCTGTATGTCTTATGTGTTTTGTGTTCTTCCTTTACCTGTTTTCTAAAAATATACTTTATGTATGTTACTTTAATTCCATTGTTGATTTTTTAGCTATCATTTTTTGAGTTTTCTGAGTCATTAAAAATGCATCTTAATTTATTACAATCTACTTCAGATGAATACTAACTTAATTCCACAAAAATACAGCAACTTTGTTCCCATATAGCTCTATTCTCTTCCTCTTTCTTTGTATATTATTAGCATATATTACATCTATATATGTTATATAACAATATGGTATTACAATGATTGTTTTTGTAATTTTATGTTTTAAAATTTAGGAGAAAATATTTATCTATTGAGCAGGGGTTGGCAAACTATGACACATGAATCAAATCCGGTCCACTGCCTGTTTTTGTAAATAAAGTTTTATTGGAACAAAGCCATATCCATTAATTTATGTATTTTCTATGGATGCTTTCATGCTAAAAGGTGGAGCTGAGCAGTTGTGACAGATGGAATTAATGTTACTAATAAAATGACCTTAAATTAAGGAGATTATCCTGGGTAAGCCAAATGAAATGTATGCAATTGTCTTTTAAGTCATTTAAGAGAAGAAAACACAAAAGATGTATTTATATTGATTTTTATAATCACCTACACAATTAGTTTTACTGGTGCTATTTATTTATGTGCATTTGAGTTTCATCTGATGTCACTTCCTTTCAGTCTAAAGAACTTCCTTTTGCATTTCTAGTAAGGCATTTCTACCAGCAACACATTCTCTGTCTTTGCTTACCTGTGTACATCTTTATTTCACCTTCATTTTTGAAGGATAGTTTTTTAAAGGATATAGAATTCCTGATTGACTATTTTCTCCCCAGCACTTTAATATGTAATCTCATTACCTTTTGGCCTCCATTGTTTTGGATGGGAGCCAGCTGTTGATCTTATTGTGGCTCCTTTGTACATGAAGAGTGATTTTTTTCTTGCTGCTTTAGAGATTTTTTTCTTTTTTATTAGTTTGACGCTGAAGTGTCTAGAAGTGGGTCTCTGTGTTTAATCCATCTGAAGATCACTGAACTTCTTGGACGTATTGAATAATATTTTCCATCAAATTAGGAAAAGTTTTGGGCATTATCCTGTCCCTACTATTTTTATGGGACTCATATTAAACATCTGATAGTCTCAAAGGTTTGTGAGGTTCTGTTTTTCTTTTTTTTTTCCCGTCCTTTGCACTAGATGATCTCTTTTTTCTTATCTTCATGTTTGCTGATCTTTTTTCTTTTGTTAGCTCAAATCTGCTCTTGAGCCCCTATAGTCAGTTTTTCATTTCAGTTACTGTATTTTTCAACTCTAGAATTTCCATTTGGTTTTTTATAATTTCTATCTCTTATTGATATTATCTGATAAGGCATTATTGTCATCCTTTAATTCTTCAAACATATTTCCTTTAGTTTTTTGAAGTGTTTCTTTGTTAAGTCCAACATTTGTCCTCCCCTACCCAGAAAATACTGTATCTATTGAGTGCTCTTTTTCAAGTACATGGGTCACTATTTTCTACTCTTTGCATATTTTTATTGCTGAAAACTGTGGGCATTTTAGATGATATACAGTAGCAACTTCAGATTCTGATTGTCTTATTTCCTAGCAGTGGTGATTATTGCTGTCTTTTTAGTGACTTGCCTGTACTAGTTATGTGGAGTCTGTTTCCCTTGCAGTGTGTGGTTTCTGACATATCTACTCACTTTTTTCATTTTTTAAATTCTTGCTTTTATTTTTAAGACTGATTTCCTACGGTTCTCCACTGGGTCAGCATAAGTGGTCAGCCAATGATTAGTTAGAGGTTGTGCTTAAACACTTTATTGTCTGAAATATGTCCCACAAAACTCTTTTGTTAAAGTCCTAATCCCTAGTATCTCAGAATGTGATTATATTCAAAAATAGCATCTTTAAAGTGGTAATGAAGTTATAATGAGGTCATTAGGATGGGCCCTAATCCAATATGACTGGTGTCCTTATGAGAGCTTAGGGCATAGACACATAAGGAAGAAAGACCAAGTGAAGACACAGGGAGAAGACAGCCATCAGAAAGCCAAGGAGAGAGGCCTCAGAAGAAACTAACCCTTCAGACATCTTGATCTTGGACTTCTAGCATCCAGAATTGTGAGAAAATAAATCTGTTGTTTAAGCCATACTGTCTGTGGTACTTCTTTATGGCAACCCTAGCAAAATATTACACATTTTGAGTCAGTAAGACTTCTACCCTTTCCCAATAAATCAGTGTAGTTTGAGCAATGTATTGAAAATTTAGGCCATTTATAAGTCCGCCCCTGCTTTTACTTTAATTTTTCAAGGCGTCTTGTGTAGCCAGGGGTGAGTAGCTCACTAGGGCTTTCTCCAGTCTCCTTAGCATGTGTATAGCTTTGCATATATTTCTATTCTTCCAGACCAAAAGGGATAAGTAGGGTATTATCAAGGCCCACTGTGGCTGTTTTGCTATCTGAATCTCTCTGTTGAGTTTCTGGTTGGTTGCCGGTCAATTTCTTGCCCCAACAAGTATTGTGATCTTAGTCAGGCTAGGTGTGACATTGGCCTTATCTGTTTGTGTGCCAGAGATCACTATTGTTTTAGTAACACCTCTGGTCATGGAACTCACTATGCTCTGTCCCAAATAAAGTTAGCCCACTTAAGCAGTAAGTCTGCTGGTCCTTACTATCTGACCCACCAAGGTAAACTTCTGCATAATGGAACCTGGTGGGTGGTAGGAATGGGAGCAGCCCGAAGTTAATAGGTCACAGATATCCACTGTTCTTACTGAGGTCCAGATTTTCTTAAATAAACACTTCTCACTTTGTTGTACGCTTTGGTAAACTTTCTGAATTATTAAAAGGCTGTTTATTGATAATTTTATAATTGTCCAGTTTTATAATTTCTTTTTAGGGAGAGTTGCCATGTCCTCATTCAGCCATTCTGGAAGTCCTACTTATTCCCTATTCAAAGCTATTTTTCCATATAGTCTCATAGTTGCTTCCGTATTTCAGTTAGTTGTTGCTCAGAGTAGTCTTCTTTGACCATCCTATGTAAAATAATCTTTGCCTCATTTCCTTATTCTGCTTTATTTTACTTCATAACATTTTTCACTTCTTGACATTAATTTAAATATTTGTTTGTTTGTTTACCGTCTTTCTCCCTACTGGAATGTAAACTCCCTGATGGTAGGGACATTGTCTTGTTAGTCATTGCATCCTTTGTGCCTATTACAATGCCTTGCAAATAGTAGGCCCCTCCACAAATATTTCAGAAAGAATGAATGAGCGTTAGATATATAGTTTTTAAAGCTTGTAAGAAAATAATCATTCTCATAAACTTTTGCTATATTGTGAATTGTTACAGAATTTTGGGATGTTATTAAACTTGACCCTTTAATTACACTCCAGGAATCAACCACCTGCAGAAATAGTCACCTTGTATGCAAAAATATTTATATTGGAATGTTCACAGAATCATTGTTTATAATTTAGAAAAAAACTGGAAACAAAGCTAAATATGCAGTAATAAAGGAATGTTAAATATTAAGAAAAACAATGAAGCTATTAAAAGGCATTGTTTAGATATGTTTTATAAGGGAAAAATGTTTATGATAGTTGCAAAAAATGCATGTGACAAAGCAATGTGAATATGATCAGACAATTAGTAAAGGAAACTGGGTGTATGTGTTGGTCTTTTTTTGTGTAGATTTGGATGTGTGGGTATGAGGAGGACTATATTAAGGGAACAATCACTTTTTACTCTATAATTTTTTTTACTTTTTAATTTAAAGTTTCATGTACTACTTTTGTAATTTTATGTTTTCTATTTATAAAATAAAGAAAAAAAGTTAAAAAAGTAAAGGAATTATTATCACATATTCCATTTTTATTAGTTCCAAACATACTGTATCAGTGTGGTTCATCTCCTCATAGAATGTGCTTACTAGAAATCAACATCTCGTTTTGCCAGAGAGTAGATAACCACTTACCAAATGCACACAGCTGCATATCGAATACGTAAGTGCGATAGCAAACTCCAAGGGGTAGAAGAGCAGTAAAACACGTGAAACTTCCCTCCCAAGTTTCTGTGACGAAAAAATAGGGAGAAATCTTCCATTATTATCTTTAGTAAGGCAAATACGTTCGCAGAAGGAGTTCCTAGTATGAGTGTCAAGGAAAAGAAGGAAAATAAGAATAGATAATTCTTTGACCATTTGATTTCCTTAGGCATTTCTACTCCTTTGCCTTCTGCGCCACTTTTCCTAGCTTTCATTTCCCCAACTCATTGTCTGTGGGGTCCATCCTTGATCTGCATCATCCAACATTCTTTTCTCACTTCTTACAACTTTTTACTCTCCTTAATGTCCTCACTACAGTCCCTGGCACAGCTCACTATCTAAACTCTTTTGTCAGTACGATTTGACTCTCCTGTCTCTAATGATAAGATGGACACCAAATTTATCAAGCAATCCTCTTCTATTAAAACAGCTATTATTAATTATAAACTTACTTAAATTTATATATGTGGTGATAAAAATCTTACATAGATACTAATGTAATATCATAAAATGATGAGTAAATTCAAAAACAGTTAAAAGAAGCAAGGTGATTGTGATGGCTGGGATAAATAAAGCAGATTCCCTTCTGTTGCTATTGGAAAGATATTTGCAACTACATATCTGACTGGTGAGTTATGTGAATGATATTGGTGCTCATCCTGAAAATGTGAGTTACATGCTAGCTGTGGAAAGACAAGAATGATATTTAGATCTATTAATAGAAAGAATGACATCATATTCTCTCTCCTTCGATTCCTTCTCTTCCTGTTAATTCTCCTCCTCTTCCACTTTATCTTTCTCCTTCTTCTTCCTTGTTGCACTTATTTAATATCTTTTATATGCAAGAAACTATTGGTAGGGATAAGATGATAGGAATGCAATGACACATAAAAAGTTCCCTATTTCTCAGAGTTTATAAACAAGTAGAAAAGACAGAAAAGTAATATAAGGTAACATATGATAAGGTTAAATATGTCAAAATGGATAAAAACTTGCTCAATAATTATAGGGGACAGGAGGTTCACTATAAGCCATTAATCTCTGGGAAGGTTTCATAAAGAGGTAGGACCTTGCAAATAAGGGTACGACTGAGAAAAATGAAGGAGGGTAGCAGCATTCTAGGCAACTTTAAATTTTTATTTACTTGTTTCTTTGTAACCTATCTTGTTCCAGAAAGAATTTAACAGCATAAATTAAAAGTGTGACAAAATAATTAAGAAATGGAGACATAAAATAGAACTAATAATAAAGCTAAAATATATATCACAACAACCTATAGTTTTGTAATGTGAGCAAAAAACTGAATGCAAGAAATATAACATGTTTTGAGAAAATGATAAAACAAGTTTAAACTAAATTTACTATTAATTTATGTGTTATATAAATAAGAAGATAAGTAAAAGACTATAGAGGGTTTGAAATACCAAGGTAAACATTTCTGATTTAATATTGTTGGCAAAAACACATGATCATAACACTTTAACTAGAAAGTACTGTGACCTCTTAGCTGGCAAGAATGTAAAAAGTCATTTTGCCAACTTTCCTTAATTTATACAAGTCAGTGTTACTCTAAAACTCTCCCTCTGAAAGTATTAACAGCAAAATGTCTGCCGGAGAAGTTCAAGCAGGAAAACAGAGAGAGACAGAGAGAAAGTGACTGAGTTCTTTTTTTTTTTTTTTTTTACACTGTTAAATTTTCATATTTTTATTCATCTTTTAAATTATCTGTTCACTTTTTATATTTTTTGCTTTAAGATTTTTAAATTAATTTTTAGTAATTCTAAGTTTTCAAATTGATAACATATTATTTTTTACTTTAACAAGTTGTTACTTGTCTGTTCTTTTTTAAGTTTTATTTTTTATTACTTTCTATTAATTTATTCCTTTTCATTTCAGAATATTATGAGGGTACAACACTTTGTTTATATATATTGCCCATGCACTGCCCAAGTCAGAGCTACAATCGTGAATATCCCCCAGACAGTGCGCCCTGCAC
The DNA here is from genome assembly GCA_023783475.1 of Daubentonia madagascariensis. NCBI lineage: Eukaryota > Metazoa > Chordata > Mammalia > Primates > Daubentoniidae > Daubentonia > Daubentonia madagascariensis. The sequence goes on along the minus strand of JAKFHU010002396.1, from coordinate 2,546,334 downwards.
CCATTAGGTGAGAGTTTTCCCATCCCCTCCAACCCCCCTCACCTGCCCAACCCCTGATGAATATTATTTCCATGTGTGACATAAGTATTGATCAGTTAGCACCAATTTGATGGTGAGTACCAGTGGTGCTTGTTTTTTCATTCTTGTGATACTTCGCTTCAAATGGGCTCTAGCTCCATCCAGGATAATACCAGATGTGTTAATTCACCATTGTTTTTTATTGCTGAGTAATACTCCATGGTATACATATACCACATTTTATTAATCCGCTTGTGTATTGATGGGCACCTGGGTTGTTTCCATATCTTTGCAATTGTGAATTGTGCTACTATAAACATTCAAGTGCAGGTATCTTTATTATAGAATGTCTTTTTTTCTTTTGGGTAAATACCCAGAGGTGGGATTGCTGGATCAAATGGTAGTTCTACTTTTCGTTCTTTGAGGTATCTCCATATTACTTTCCATAGAGGTTGTACTAATTTGCAGTCCCACCAGCAGTGTATGAGTTCCTATCTCTCTGCATCCCTGCCAACATTTGTTGTTTTGGGACTTTTTGATATGAGCCAGTCTCACTGGAGTTAAGTGATATCTCATTGTGGTTTTGATTTGCATTTCCCTGGTGATTAGAGAAGTTGAGCAATTTTTTATGTTTGTTGGCCTTTACTCTGACTGAGTTCTTGTCATTTAATGCATGCTTCTGTACTCAGCTTAAGTCAGTAAGTACCCTTTTTTGCTTAAGTCAATTTGGGTTATTTTCCTATAACTTAAAACCAAGAGAACCCTAATTAATAACAATTTAAATAAAGAATAAACAATATTTGGTAGTTAGGAAGACAGGAGAAAGAGAGGGGTGAAGGTTTATGTCAAGGTTTTGAGCCTAGAAGACTGAAAAGACAGTCTTGCAATACAGTTCTTTTCAGGAGGTAAATAATTTCCATTTTGTATCTCTTGAGTTTGAGAGGATAATGATAGAAGCATATTGAAGCAGAAAAGCCACGCTAGCCATTAGAACAGGCCAGGAATTTGGAAGAGAGAACAAAGCAGGTAACTATAATCACAGGCATGCCATTCTTAGCATTTTCTCCATTTTACACATAAGGAAACTAAGGAACAGGGAAATAAACTTTTCCAAGGGGTTATAAACAGTGAGTACCTAGGACAGTATTTAAATAAATGTAGTCTGGTTTTGTAGTCTATACTATTAATCATTTTGATATACGTGGAGCATATTTTAGATGCATGCACTTTGGGGATAGCCAAACTTAGCTGCGAACACTGATAACTTGATGAATTTATGGATTTAGCTAAGTGCCTTGCCTATATTAGAAAAGTTGGCATATAAAAATCTTGTAAAATGCTGGCTGCCTTAGTAAATGTAGGTATATAATTCTTTAATGCCACTAGGAAAATATGGTGGGTTAGAGATGTAGGTCTAATATATAAGTTCATTTTGTTTAACTCATCACTGCAAACAAAGCTGAAACTTGTGATTTTGAGAGACTGTAGAACTGATCATTAATAATGAGTTCAGATCAGATAAATATAGTCCAAGTGGTTTGCAATACCAATTGAAAAAAGGCAATTATGCCATATTATCTTAAACTGATGATTAAAGCCTTATGAATAAGAATGGTGACAAATAACTTGAAATAATTATGCACTTAATAACTTAAGTCCTCCCTCCCTATTTTCTGTCCCCAGAATTAGAATTGAAGATTTCTAGATTGAATCTCCAGGGTAACTGGAGAATTTTCTTACAATTTATAGGGAAAACCTGGTCCATGTTTATTTAAATCATCACTCATTACACATACTCTATTTCGAGGTATTATGGCACTTTCTATCACTGTCTCACTGTCCTCCAGGCTTTTGTTCTCCGTGCTTGGATTCTTTCCACTGACGCAGGTATGGACAGGAAGTGTGTAGGGGAGGAGCAGGGAGTTTACCCTTCACTTACAATGACTCTTCCACTCAATATTGTAACTATTATTTGTTTTCTGTTGGTCAAACAAGGAGGAGATCCACTTCAATCTGTCCTTATTTTAAATGCGAGATTTTTATAAACATTGCTAAAGTCTTTTGCAGCACTAATATTCTGTGATTCTGAATTTAAAGCCAACATAATTAAAATAAATCTATTGTGTTATCAGTAAAGATATTCACATTTGCTGGAGAATGTTACTATCTTAGGAAAAATATAGTTATTTCCATGCTACTAAGAATGTGATTGGATATTCAGTTAAATGGAAGCAAGATAGGTTTATATATACATTTAGCATTTGCAGACTTAAAGCAAAATTCACATAAGATGTAAAGATAGGCTGTGTATGAAAAGCTCTATGTTAAAACAGAAATTACTGGGTTGTCTAGAATTTGAACTGTTTATGTGTCAACAGCAGAATTCTTTTGCTGTTTTGAGAATGGATTTATGGTCCAGAATTATACTTTTCTTGCATTAATAGAATGATTAGTGACCCTGCTCTTAATGCATAGACATTTATCACTGAAGGCTTCATATTTTTTACTTGCTTTATTTTAATTTAGCAAGTCAAGAATTCAAACATTCTATTAATATTTACTAAAAAAATCACATCTTAAAATTATTTTTGAATTAAAACTTTCAATCACTCAAGAACTCATTAAAGAATTTTGCAGGGGCCAATAAAAGCGTCATCTTACCGCCTAAGGCTTCAAAACCACTGAAAAGAATAATTATGAAATTAAAATGTTTCTATAGAATTGGCCACTTACCGCTTGTCCAAAATTCCTATATGACAGAGATTTAAAAGTAGACAACTCAATTATTGTTAGAATTACTGCAATAATTGTGGTAATCATGCAGAAGATGCTCAGGACCAAAGCACTTATAATCTGAAAAGGAGATATAGGGTAAATTTATTATATTCAGAATAAACACTTTGGTTAAATAGTTTGTATTGCTGAAAAAAGTCATCTAGTTAAAACTTTGATCTAGTTTCTTAAGCTTTAGAAGTGTTTGTGTGCTTGTCACTAATGTAAAATACTATTCTGGTTTACATGAAACCCAGTTAATCTGGAGGAAACATTAAAATCATTAGAACAGTAAGCATTAATCTTCCACTTGGGCTCAAAAATACCGTATTTTACAATTTTATGAGTCAGTTGGAAGTAAACCTCTAAGATATGATTTGAATAAAAGGAAACAAGAAAGGAAAAAAGAGGGAAAATGACTGCTTGTAGAAATACAACCAAATAGGAGTTAATATATTTTAATTCTGGGTTTTCTTTATCTAAGAAAATCTCTCAATATCTTTGAACATAAGTTTATGTGTAAAATTATGAGATCAGACTAATTAATTTCTAAAATATATTTTAGCTCTAAGATTCTAAAGTGTTTTTATTCCCAGTATCTTTCTACCTATACCATAGATGTATCTTTATTCTGGACAAATTCCCTATTTAAAAGGGAATTTTAATCCTGTTCCCAAACTGGATAGTTCAGTGAATGAAGTTTTACAGCTATATAATGTCTATATATAAAGGCATTAGGTCCTATTAAAATTTTTCTAATCATAAAGGTTATACAATGTTAAAAGAAGGTAGAACACCAAACAAAACAAAAACTATATTTAAATTTAGAAACCTTTACATGATTTTAACCAATACAGCATATTTGTCTACATCAAATTATGTGCTCTTAGATTTTCACTTAATTCTTCCATGTATTTTACAGGTAGGGTAGATCCCTTCATTGTTTAGACACTTACTACCTTTTCATTAAAACCTAATGTTTAGTCTTGTGACGAATGCTTTATAGAGATACCCCAAACATTTCAACTTACCAGGAATCGAGTTGGATGCTTTGTTGCTTTTATTATGAAGGCTCCTGAAATGATAGCCTGGATATAAAAACATTTATTTATAAATACTCATTGATAACACTTGCCAACTTAAAAAGTATTTTTAACAATGCTCCTCTAAGTCAATTATTTTAGAATACTAAGAGTAACAAAATATGAGGAAAAAAATATAAGTAGAAGTGGTCAGGAAAAGTTTCCGTCATGCAGTAATCAGTTGAAAGGTAACAGGAAGGTCACTTGTGACAGAAACATACAAGGGACAGTGGGCAGAATTCAGGTTGTGGTATATGCCAAAGATAGCCTTAGCAGTCCTGAACCAGAAACCAAGTTTGCTTATATGTATGTGAGTTACCTCATATATAACTCATTCATTATTAATTCTTATGCTGTCCTTCCTAATGAAATGATGCTACTGATTATAATTACCATGTACATATACAGATATGGAAAAAGTGGTCCAAGAGTCTATTCTACATTGTGATTATACAAAATATACAGTCTCTTAGATAAGACTGTAGTCATTATTAAGGTAATGGTTGTTATTCATGCCTTTGCCTTTGTTTTTTAAAAAAGAGGTTCTATTATATGTTATATTGTTTGAAGGTGGACTGCACAAGTCTCTTGAAATATTCCTTGTTTTATCTGTTTTACAGGTTTTGGCAAAGATCCAAGTCAAAGACTAATTTTTGGAAAAACAGCATTCATGCTATATACCATATGTAGGAAAGCCAAACCTGAAGCTACAAATTCCCTCAAGGATAACTTTAAATTTACACATTCAGCACTTCATTCCACAACAAAAACTGAGATTTCTAAGGAGGTGCACAGTGAAGGTAAGAACTGTCTCAGAATATAGGCCAGGTTGCAGTGGCTCACGCCTGTAATCCCAGCACTTTGGGAGGCCAAGGCAGGAGGATCGCTTGGGGCCAGGAGTTCGAGACGAGCCTGGGTAACATGGCAAGACCCCATCTCTACAAAGCACAAAAAGATTTGCCACGTATGGTGGTGTGGGCCTGTAGCCCCAGCTACTCAGGAGGCCGACGCAGGAAGATGGCCTTAGCCCAGCAGTTCAAGGTTGCAGTGAGCTATGATCGGGCCACTGCACTCCAGCCTGGGTGACAGAGCAAGACCCTGTCTCTAAAAAAAAAAAAAAACTATCTCAGAATATAAATAAAGTGAAAATATTTTGTGAATTTTGAACTAGAGTACTCTTTGACTAGATTATTGCTAACTAGATTACCATGTGCTTTATAAAATGCCTTCCAAAGTTTATGCCTAAATGAGAAGTTTTGCATTGGATTACATTTAATTGAAATTTTAGATAATTTATCCTAGGCATTAAATATGCTATTTTTATCACATGAATTGTTAAACACCAAGAGACATGTATCATTTATCTGGATTTTGTCTGAAAATTCACTTTCTCCTATTTTTCCAAGGCAATGCTTTGACACTTATGAGCCGGTATATGTATAAAGTGAGGGGATCTCCTAGAGATCACTGTTTCCTCTAGTGATCACTTGCTCCCTCAAGCGGCAGCCATCTTGTCTCCTACAGCCCTCATTCCATCTGTTCTAAGCATGGGTTAAGTGGTTTCCTTGCTATTTATTGCTACTTCCAACTATTCTTTCTCCTCTAGCTTTGGATCAAATGCCATCAGATTCAATCACCCACTATCCTTCATGTTTGAAGTCATCTATTGACCCCCTGGTCATTCCTCTTTCCAGATGATTTTAATTCTGGTCTCTTTGACTCCCTCTCCAACACTACTTAATACTTGGTGATATCAATATATACATGTATGTATGATCCTTCTAGTACCCTGGGCTTGACCTATCTTAGTTACTCACTCCCATATTCATTCTCTTATCCTTTTTATACATTTTAAATCTCAATTTCAAGTATCCCATCCTGACCATCACCTGCTATCTTTCCAGCTCATGCCCTTGAGTATTAAAACTCTAACAATCTTTTGACCCAGCCTAGATCTATAATATGACACCCTCACCTCCCTGTTAAATTCTTCTATCATCAACTTAAATTTCATGGTTAACCATTACAAATACTCCCTTATATCCACTCTCAACTCCTTTGCACCTTTCTTATTTTATTAGTTACATGGTTAAACCAAAAACCTGATTAGATGTAGTTTTCCTCCTACTGCATGCCTGCACCCATGCAGCTGAACATGGTCTGAGAAAGAAACACAACCTATTTCATTATATTAATACAATCATGTTCCTAAACCTCAAGTGGGTCCTTAAATGCTGTATGAAAAATGGAACTTTTCCATTATCCAAGTACTCGCACACTTTTCCTAGATGACTATCTCATATCGCTCCTCTCTCCTCAACCAGTCCACTTGCCCATCCTCACTTTCAGCTCATGATCAATTAACTGAGATATCTGAAGCTACTGGAACAAAACTTCCACAATCTCCCATCATTTGATAACCTGCCCTTTCTCTCTCTTACTCTGCCTTTCTCTCCTGTTATCCTACCTTAACACAATTTATAATGAGGCTGGATAATCTTTTCTTGTGAGGGGCTGTCCTGTGCATTTCAGGCTATTGAACAGCATCCTTGGCCTCTGCCCACTAGATGCACACCACCAGCTGTGAAATCCCAAAATATCTCCAGACATTATGAAATGTCCTCTAAGGGGCAAAATCACCTCTAGTTGGGAACCACTGACAGAGATGACCTGTCCATTCTCCTAGCTATTTGTGTACTAAAATTCTTCATCTCTTGCCTACCCAAACACTTGATTCCAATATCCTCCCTGCCCCCCATTTATATCACATCATCAATTTTCTTTCTTCTGGTTCAGTCCTTGCAACAAAAGATATGATACTATTCCTTCTAACTCACAGAAACAAAATAAACCCTGTCCTGTCCCAAACTTCCCTAGCTATCATTTCATTTCTCTGTACCACATTACGGCAAAGTCCTTAAAGGAGATGTCTGTATTTGCTGTCTCTAATTCCTCTTTTCCTAGTATTTCTTAAACCAACTCCAATCAGGTTTTTGCCTCACCGTTCCACTGAAGATACTTAAGTTTGCTACTGGCCTTGACATTGCTGAGTCCAACGGTCAATTCTTAGCCCTCCTCTTATTTGACAAAACAACAAAATATAACACAGTTGATCTTTCCCCATTTTTTGTAACAATTTCTTCACTTGACTTCTAGGGTGCCACACTCCCCAGCTTTTCTGCCTATCTAATGGCTGCCTAGAAACCACAGAAGAGTCCCAGTAATGATACATTTAGAAAATAAGTATTGACTCATTGTGTGAGGAGGCTAAAGTGAAGACTGTAAATATGAAAGCTAATCATGCTAATGGATCTTATAGTTAAGATTCTTTGTCTTTCACAGGGACAGTCTACCCCATGGATGTCATTGTGTACTTATATTCCTGTATCCATTATCTCTTGGAGTAGCACTTGTAAATTAAAGGTACTCAATACATATTTGTTGAAAAAAACAATCTGACTTTGAATAAACTACCAACGTAGGATTTAGTTACATAATTCTCTTGAAAACCTTGTTTAGAAACTGTTCCCTACCTTCCACTATTGGTATGAATATTATTTATTAGATGATTAAATCAATATATATGTACTTTACTTACAAAAATTCCCCATAAAGTACATCCTGTTTTGTAAGTTAAAGGTTCGTATGTTCCAAAGACTCCTTTAATTTGTCCCATATACAAAACCAATAGGAAATACCACATGAAAACTTGAAAGATGCCAATCATAATCAGAATAGTCTGTGAGAAGAAAATGCTATTAGTACTGAAATCATGTCATTCCAGTAAGTGTTAATGATAAGAAACATTTAACACCTTTATAAAAGATGAAAGAAAAACAGCAATACACTTAACAAAGTTATTTCCTGGATTGGTTAGTCCAGAAAGAAGTCCCAAACCAGGAATAACTGAGGTTTACCAAATAGCAATCAGTCATACTTGGAGCAACAGATTGTTCAATAATAGTCGCTCTGGCCAATGCTCCCACAAAGAATTGTGGAGAGAGAAAGTTCACAGTCTGAGTCTACCACTGGCTATCCTCTCCATCTGTCAGGTAATGGCATGAGAGGAGAATACTGAGGGTACTTGAGACAAAATGTGGTTACGAATCTACTTGGATGCAGGAAGCCATAAATCCAACATTTTCTTGTACATTAGTAATTTATTAAGGATCAATCACTTTTTAAATCTTATATGGGTTTGATTTATCTTTTCCTTCAAGGACTACCTGGTATGGATTTTTTCACAAGTAGTCTGGAGTGAGGTACAATCCAACAGTGATACAAAGGATATCTAAGGTGGACTTGTTTGCACTAGGTCTTCCCACTGGATAGGGGATTAGTTAGAATAGGGGAGAATTATTGCTCAACCTTAATTTGTAAGAAGATAATGATAATCCCAGTAAATATGCCCCAGTAAATTTATTTCTGAATTTGTATATGAATTGATATTTCATATACTGAATCACATTTTTAATTACTTTAAAAATGATAGAGGAGACATTATTTTTATCTTCATATAAACTTTACAGGAAACTATTTAATGTTTTAAGAGTTCCAGCTCTTTGTAAAGCAAGTAGTCTGTGAAACATATAAATGCAACTGGCTAATTTTAAAAGTACATGTTAGAGATTTTTAAAAAAGACCTCTTTTTTGGTAATAATCTTATGCATTCTTATAGATTTAGAATTTAAGGTTTTCCCTGCATCAGATTTGCAAGAGTGGTTACTATTTCCAGAGGGTCTTTAAATTTGATTGGGAGAAATATCCATTGACTGCAAAATCCTCAAGGGATTGGATTTTGGTTTCCTCATTGTTGTATCATCAGCCTTTTATATGGTGCTCAGCATAGGGCAGGCACCCAGTAAATAACTCCCGTATAAGCATATTGGTATCAAGAACCGTAATTCCATGTGACTTTCCCAATTGTTAAAAGGAGTGAGTGGCCTTGAAAAATAGTGTCTCCTTTTATATGACTGGCTGTTGTTCTATATAAAACTATGAAATATCCAAGTAGCCAAAACTTGTCAAGAACTGCCAGTGTGGAGAAGGACAAGATGGGGTTTCTTATTTAAAAATTGTTCTTAATCTAGGGCCAGCGAATGGGTTCCAGGAAATCAGACTGTCCTCTCCCGTAAGATATAGAGTGTAAAGGATTGTGAATATACATAATTCTGGGGAGAAGATTCAGAGCCTTCATTCTATGCCAAAGTGGTCTGTGACATGAAAGGGTTTAAGAACCTCTGCTGAACGGTCAGGTAGGAGACTTAGACAATTGATCTACATAGCATCCAAATTCAGAGGAAAAGTTCACATCAGTGGAAAAGTTTTCTCCACTTTAGACATGAAAAAGCATGGTCCTCATAATTCCTTGGTGTTTATTTAGAGAGCTAGATAAACTGTAACCTGACATGTTTATAAGAAGAGACAAATTTATAATCATCCTACTGCACAAACATCAGTATAGTAATTAAATCAGCAACAGATCTCTCTTAAAGTTGAAACACACACACACACACACACTCTCTCTCTCTCTCTCTCTCTCTCTCTCGTTTTCCTTATTCCTTATTTGGGTTTCTGTCTTACCCTGTGTATGTTGGTTTAGTCAGTACACTTATATCTAAGCACGTATTTGTTTACGATGGAACATGAGATCAGTCAAAATTTGTAGAAGCCAACAATATTAAAAAAAAATAAAATTTTACCCATTTGATTTAACTAAATCTGCACCTCTCCAAATCACCCTTTTAAAAACTGGAATAGTTCATAATCCTGAATTTAGTCAGTCAAAGGGAAATCTTACTTACCCCTAAAACAAGAGAATCTGCTGTAGAGATTTTTGAATTCACACATGCCATACTACCGGCATTTCCTCTAGATGATTTTGTCTTTAATCTTTGGTGTTATCTTAATTAGCAAACTTCTACAAAACAATACAAAACACATATACATGATTTTCTCAGAAGAAAATACATAAGTTTGATTCTTTCCTTATTGTTTGGCAACCACTTTCCCAAATTCAGAAGCAACAGCTTTCTTCTTTCTATGCCTTAATTCTTAGAGGCATCAGTTTGCATCCACCTGTTCTGAATAACAGCCTCTATAACTGAAAAGCCTCTCTCTATGACTAAAAAATATTGGTATGTTACAGATACCATCTCCGAGTAGTAAACAGTTTCTCTAGATGATAAAGTATGAAGAACACCTAGGGAATAGTATTAGAGAATTTTCAGTAAGGCTTTGAACAATTCATTTGCAATTCATAATCAATTCAGTGCAATTCATTATGCCGTATTTCCATCTTCAAAACCAAGTTCCAGTACTTAAATTCACCAAAAATGTGGGCTTCATTAAGCTTTTTTTTTCCTGACATGTACCTGCTACCTACTTCTTCTTTCTATATGAAAAAAACCTTTTCTTATATCAGACAACTTATCAAAGTTGTTTGTGAAATCCTAATGGCACCTCCTGTTCTTTCTTTTTTTTTTTTTTACCCTTTTGATTTAACCAAATCTACTCCTCTCCAGATCCAAAATATCTGCATTTCTCCCTGGTGTTTAGATCATCTTCATAGTTATTTTAAGGTAAAAACTTGGCTAATAATTATATCCCCTTGTGGGCTGTATCTCTTTGTAGATCTGAAATTCTACATCTGCTAGTATGTCAATAACATAAGTCATGCCACCTGACTGATGATCTTAAAATTTGAGGCTTGATCTTTTCAGAAAGGAGGGAATTTGACTAAATGACTTCTCATTCCCTGTACCCTTGAAATCTCATGACTTGATTATTTTAATGAGTCTTTGGTTTCTAAAATTTGTTTCTCAATGTCTCTTAACGCCATAAAACATAGAGACAGAAAAAGCTAGGAAAGAATGCAAGAGTTAGTGAAAAGAGGAAACAATGTTAGTAATTGAAGTAAGCTTTACCCATTCAAACACCATCTTTGAGAAATAAAAAAGCAAGCATTTAAAGCTATAGACAACCAAGATCAATCACTCTGTTATGATTAAATAAAAAGCCATACAATTATAAATTCATATACAGTAATGAGGAAAAGCCATATATAGATTGCTATTATTTGTCACTTTCAGAAAACAGGAAAACAAAAATAAGCCATTTTGTGGATACTGTCTGTTCTCTGTTACCAGGAATTCAACCAATTGCACACTGAAAATATTAAAAAAAAAAGACAAACATACAAATTAAATAAACAATACAATAAAACAACTATTTACATAGCATTTACATTGTGTTAGGTATTATAAGTAATCTAGAGATGATTTAAAGTATATGGGAGGATGTGTGTAGGTTATATGCAAATCGTATGTCATTTTTTCTCAGAGACTTAAATATCCTTGGATCTTGGTATCCATGGGGGTTCTGGAACCAATCCCCAGCAGTTATGAAGGGACAACTGTATAGAAAAATTCTTTTCACATTTGTAGCTATCATGAAGTGACTTGGGGAGTAGAATATTTAGCATAACTATAATCTTTATCAGGCCCACCAAAACCACCCCAGGTGAAGTACTCATAAAAAATACTAATCAGAAAGAGAAAGCGAGGGTGTGTTTAAAATCCTCAGCTTAATTGATGGAAGGAAGAAACGGAGAAATACTCCAACATATTCCTGGAATAACTGATGGTTGGAATTGTTTTTTAAAAATATCCTACATTTGGCTACGTTATATCCAGTTGTAAAAATTAATCAATAAACAGAAGTAATCACTTATTTGTTTTTATTTGCTGAAGTGATCCCATCACTAATTCAAAAGCAGCTGCAGAACGAGTCTCCTAGCCCTTATTCCCAAGCCCATTGTTACTCCCTAAACTTTACACAGAAATTCTGTAAGTCACAGAAAACTCATGTCTAGAAACCACTTTTCTGTGTTTAGCATTTTCAGCAGGAATGCAAGCCCCTCATTGTCTTCAGAATAAAGTCCAAATTCTTTAGCAGGGCATGTAAAGCCCTTTATGAACTGCTCCCTGCCGACCTTCCCAACTTCATCCCGGCCAGTCTTCGGTTTGGGGAAGCCTGCCGTGACTCAAGTCTGGTGCTACCCCTCTCCTGGTTCCCCTAACATTCTGTGCCTAGTTCCTACCACAATGTTTTCTAACTTTTGATTTTCAGGCCTGGCTCTCAAGCCAATGCGAGCTCCCGCCAAGTCAAGGAGTTCATTTCTGTACGTCCAGGGCCAATTCTGGGCTGCGACGCAGAGACCCAAGATTTGATGAAATCAACAACGGGAAGCGTTGGGTTGGCGGGTGAGACCCAGACTCTGCCCCCGGAGGGAGGAGATAAAAGAACAGGGCGGGAGAGGGGAGGGGCCCCGTATTCAGCCTCCATGCCCCTCTAAGACTCCTGAAGAAATCACTTAGGCAAAGCGACGACATTACCCTGCATTTTACTTGGTCAAGGTCCCAAGGATCGAGTTCCGCCCTCGCAGGTCCAGGCCTAGGCTAAGGGGGTCGCCCGCGCGGGCAGGTCACTCTGCCACGGGGACCAGCACTCAGTCTAGGTCTTCACGCCAGCTCCTGGGCCGTACTGAAAAGGAAGGTCCCAGCTGGAAGCGCCCTCAGCGCCAGATCTCCACGCGCTGCTCAGCGGCCATCACAGAGGAAGCCCGGAGCCCAGCACCCAGCCGGCCTCGGGTTCCGGCGGGCGGCGGCGTCGGGATGCAACGGCCGCGGCGCGCTCCTTGTGCGCCTGCGCGCCCGCTCGGGGCGGGGCTGCGAGGGGTCGTACGCGCAGACGCACTAGGGGGTCTGCCAGCCACGTGGTCGGACTGCTGTTTTGTGTCTCTAGAAATGGCTTTTCTAAACCTAGGTTCTGAGAGTGCCCCCACTGGTGCGTTTCTTACACACACGCCCACCGCAAAATGACCAGGCTCACTGATGAAAAGTCAGGAAGTACTTCACCTTTTCTGACCGTGAAGAAAAATTTTGACCACACATGTACTTTAGATGGCCTGAATATTGGAAAAGGGCGAAGAGCTGAGTCAATGGCTCACTTTTTCCCTCCTTTAAACATAAGTAACAAAAGAAGGAAGTTAATGAAGAGTAATATTTAGCAAGACGCCAGAATGACTTTTAGATCCATTTCTGAGATGGGTTTACCTTTCAAGTTGTATGTGGCCTTAGTTTTCTATCTGATGTGGACAGTAGTTAAAACAATGTTTATGAAGAGGTGTGTAAAGAAGTAGAGGTAGCAGCTAGAATCATATCTGAGAAGGTTGAGGAAATGGAAAAAAAAAACCCTCAAGCAAAGAATGTAATCTTTAACTGCCAAGTACAGACCATCCTGTTAATGCAACTATCATGACTTACTGAGGTGTTAAAGTATGTGGAGAGCAGCTACTGAATGTCATGAGTTCTCATTTATTCCTGTAAAATTTAAATTGGCATTGTGGAAAGGTTAAAATTCTGGTTTGCAATGTAAATACTTAGTGAATGATAACCAGTGAGTAAAAAAATTCAGAAAACAAAATTGATTTTGCTTTTATAATGAAATTTTCTAGTGCCTCCAACACCTTTATTTACAAAAGCTAAATTATGAGTATGTCTTAAATTGTCATAAAAGTCAAGAGCTTTTATGAGTTTTTTTTTAGAGCCTGAAAAATCAACTATAAACTGAGCAACTTTATTTTTAGCCTCACAGCTACCTTCTCACATTGGGACACTAACGTCCCCTCAAATAAAAGAAAACAAATGCCCGTGCCCTTTCCAAGTCTTTACATTTTGTATTGGTCAGTATATCACTGAGGGTATTAGTTTTATTCTTAAAACTAATAGAATCTCAAGTAATATTTGAGATTCTATTCTTGAGTAATACAGCACTTTATTTATTCTTAAGTAATACACCAATTTAGTTTCTAACATTAGTATTCTTTTTTATTTACTTGCCTTATTAGCAGAGAGGGCTCTGACAGTATGAAGCATTCTGTGTTCTATAGAAAGAGGAACTCACTTGAGTGTGTTTTCAACCTCAGAGTTATGGATTTAGTAGAATCATAGTAGAAAGAGCCAGTTCTGATGACATGGACCCTTACTGTAACTTGTTGCCAAGACTGGTTGGTTGTGAAAGAAGTGACGTATCTTTTCATTTAAGATATAGCCAACAGTCTCTGGAAATTATCTTGGATTTGATGTTTTCTTGGACAGGGGCCAGATTGTGTATACAGTATGAACATAGGGAAGAATAGAAGAGTGAGCCAAACTATGAGACAGGCACATGTCCTTGGCACTTCTTAATTCTTCTGATAATATCACAGATCAGTAAACCAACATTGATTTTTCTCTAATGCCTACAACCTGGATTTGGAAATTCAGAATTCACTTCATTTTAATTTTTATTCTTTGGTTGTTAAAAATTCTGTATCTTTCAACAATGAAGAGGCAACCAATCATAGTTTGACATCCAATAAGACTTACTTTTTAATCTTCGTAATTTGAAAATATTTCTCCATGTTGTTAATTTCCCTTGAGTTGGTTCCCAGGATACAAAAGATGTTAAGAAAAAATGTGCTTGAACCACTGTGCCTCATATAATGTTGTTACAACCATTGGTGGGGTCATTACAAGGCCTTGTTGGCTGTAAGCCCTGACAAAATAACTTGTTCAAGTTGCTATAAGGAATTTCATTTTACATGGGAGAAAACAATTGTTTCCCCTGTGTAAACACCAGGGTGTTCTAATAAGAAAAATGGAAATAAATCTATGTAAACTGTGGAAACTAAGCAATTGAATTCATTGTAGAAATGCAATACATGTATTTATATAAGGTATAGTCTATATGTATATATGTATACACATAGAGGTATGCATATATATATATATATGCAGTAGACTTCAGTTCTCATATAGTTACCATATCACTTAAATACTATTCTTTAATAAAATTCTAATTAATAGTTTAAAATTATTTCTCTTTTTTTTGCATTTACTGTATCCAGGTGGTATGTTCAGTGCCTTACATTGCTTATTTTATTTAAACTTCACAACACTCCTGTGATTGTTATTTTCATTTTAACAGATGAGAATACTGAGGCTAGAGGAAATGAAGGGTCTTGTTCATGGTCACACAGCTTATGAATGTTAGAGTTGAGATTCTAACTCTAGTATTCTAAATCTAATTCTACAACCTGTATCCTATCCCCCCACTTTTTTTCTCTAAGACTCCTTCAGGAAGGGCTCTGCTTTGTGACTGTCCTGGAATTGCATAAAGAATACTGTTAAAGAAATCACAAGGTCTAGGGATGGTTCCCAGCTCCAGTTCTGGCTGTGTGTACTCCACTGTACAACTCTTTGACTTCATTTCTCATTTGTAAAATTAGGGTCTTACACTAGACATTGTAGCATTGTTTGAAGTGAAATTTGGTCTAAAAGTCCATACCATATTCAAAAGTGTTACAAAATACTTGGGAGAGTAGGAAGAGTTGTGAAATACAAAGTCAAATTGTGAATGAGGCTTAAACTGGGTAGAGACCCCTTGGGAGCGTGTGTGGAGCATGTTTGGAGGAGGAGATTGAATGATACCCCTTGAGCACTGCTGAGCTGGTAGAATTGAGTAAACTGCTATTTGTTTGTAAGAGTCAGGCCAGGTAACTGAGGAGTGGAGGGAGATGAGGGGAGTTAGGAAAAAAGAGCAAACAGTTAAATGTTATAAATTGTCTTGGAGAGAATAGCCTGGAGAGAGGAATACTTTGTTTTAAATGCAAAATGAAGGGAGAAAGGCAAAAATCACCCAGTTTTCAAAAAACAGTGATATACAAGTCCTCTCCAACCTGTGGGAAGTAGCAGGACACATTAGCTGTGTGGCCAGATTTGCCTGATTTACGTTCATATTTGCTAGAGAATGACCTCAGATCTCTGCAACCACCCCCACAAAGTATTTCTGGGGGTCCCCAGAATTTTCACATGTGTTCTCCAGCAGGCCTCTGCTGAGCTTTTGCTGTGTGTGTGGGGCAGCCACTCTGCATCTACTTCATAGTCTTCTCAGGCTGTGCTGCAGCATCTTCAGAAGAAGGCTGCTTTGCCCCAGGTGCTTCTCCCAGGGCCCCCCAAGCTCCAGAGCCTTGGAGGTGTTCAAACAGCCTTGTGTTTTCTTCAGTCTTCATTATGGAGCAGAAGCTGGTTATAATCCATGCACAAGTGAGCACACCCCTTTCTCCACAGGCATCAGACATGGTCACTGAGGCCAGTCGGGCAACTGGACTTCATTTCCTAGTCTTTCAGCTCCAGCTTCAGATACCTGAACTCAAAATTTCCACAGGATCTTTTCTTTGATCACTCCTGTAAATAGATGCCTAGGGACCCTCTGCACCCTATTCCTGGCCATTCAAACTCAGTTTGGCCAGCATCTATTCCATGGGAAAAGGGGACAGTTGTGATTGATTGTTAAAGGGATATGACAAATGCAAACATGCTCCGGGAAAGAGAGCTTTCAGAAATGTTGCATTGGCCAGGTATGAAACAATGATATGTATGTACCTAAGATACATTTATGGATTTTGGAGAGATAATTCTTGAACCCATGCATTCCATGATGAATTATTGATCTTCTCTAAAGCCTTGGAATTTAGAATCACCTGTGCTCTTCTGAGGAGGGAAGAGACTAAGTATAGGATGCACTTGGGTTGTTCTCATTGGCTTTTAAACATGCACATATTTCAAAACTAAAAGGCCAAAACTCAAATCAGAACCCTTCAATGCACCATCCTTGTCCTGCTATTGTCCCATTGCAAATGAGTTTAATGTACTTGAAAATACTCCATACATTAATATCATCAAACATCTTGCCTCTTAAATATCTACAAAGTTTTGCTCTACAACCGATATGAAACCAAAATGAATTAAAAAAAATACTAGAAACGGCTTATATTCCTAACGACATTTTATTGAGGAAAAGGTAACATGAACAGGAAAATTTCTAACTTTAAGAGAATTGCAGAGTCATTTTTCAGTCCTCTGGTCCTTCACTTTTGCCAGTGTGTAGGAGTGGTATGTAGGGAGAGACAGAGACAGGGAGACAGAGTTATCATTAGGGACCAACCTAAGAGCAAATCTCAAGCACAGTGATTAGAAATCGTGATGGACAACAAAAGCGATCTTATTAAGAAGTTTCTACTGAGTGGTTTTACCCACGAGATCAGACTGATGCTCCCTTTTCTTTTAATACCTAGGGGCATAAGCTGGGTTGCCGTCATTTCTGGGAGGAGCGGAGGAAGACTCTGGTGGCAAGGGGTTGTTTGCACACACAGTTGGAATAACCAGGACAGACTGGAAAGAAGGAATAAAAACAAGAAATATTGTTACTACAATCCTTCTGAGTTTCCCCCAGTCCCATCAGAGTCAAGGACAAAGATCACAAGTCTGTATTTTCCAGCATGTATTCAGATTATTTTATGGAGAAGAAACCCAACTCACACTACTGGTGTTGGAGATCGTTTGGTTGGCAAAATGGGCGGTGGCACAAGCTATGCAGAACTCCAAGAGGGAGAAGATCATCAGCATGGCTGAAATGCCTTTTCCACAAAGCTGAAATCAGAAATCAACACTGTGAAATTTCAGCTCATCAGGAGGGCCTCACACGGGCTTCAAAATGTCATTGACTCATCAAATGTGCTATTGTTCATATTCAGCTTGCTCCATGGTTACTTCTCCATTATCACCAAATGCTTATCATAGAGGAATATGAATTTATTTTGGATTTTTAAAAAATACCAGAAGACTTTCCTTTTGGCAAGTAGACTATTTCATTTAGCAATATTGGAAAGGCGGTAGTTTGTTTTTTCTTTGCAATGGCCTCCTTGTCTTTATTAAAATGTTACCCACCCATTAAAAAAAATCACGCAATGTAGAAACCAACTAATCACTCCAAATGCCACAACTCACATTGGATGGCCATTATTCTAATCTCTACGTATAGGCAAAAAGGCAGCTGGATGAACAGATGCATGGGAAGACAGCACGAGGGAGGACAAAAAAGACAGCAAGAGAGAAACATTCTGTAAGAATGGAATCATGTTATTTTTATTCTGAAATGAAAGTATTAAGTTTACATGAACTCTGTACAGGCCTTCTATTTAATTGATTGAATATAGCATAGGTGAATTTTCCTTGATTCACACTTCTGCTGGGTCCAATTTGTCCTCCTTGTTTCCATTTACCCCTTGAGCACTAAATATTGTTTCACGTCCACTTTTCTGAATGTTAATCATGTGGCTGTTGCAGGGGGAGAGACAGCTTAGCAAGTACGGAGCACAATTCTTGCTAGCGAACATGAATTTTGCTTTCTCTTTCTTCTGAGAGTCTGCTAAATGCCTGACACTGAGGTCTGCTCCGTGGCTGGAGGCAGATTCTATTCCTGTGGATTTCTGCTCATTCCCCCATGTTAGTAAAGTGCACTGGAAGGTGGTGCCTTTTCCTACTTCTCTTGAGGTCATGGGGTGCTACCCACAGGCTTCTTCCATGCACAACTTGCTTTACCCTTGCTCAGAATTGACTGTTCTCCACCTCGGTCTTAGCTGCACATTGGAGAGCGTTAGTGAGACTTCTCAGTATTTTTTGGCTTCCCTTGTTTCTGGGGAAACAAGAGCCAGGGCTAGGAGCCTTTTCTTCTGCCACCTTGAGTCACATCAGAGTGATTTCTATATTTGGATGCCAGTATAAAAGCTGTTTTTTGAATAATTTTTGTTCTTTTGTTTGCTATTTTGAGGGATTAATTTTGTGTTCTTGCTTCACTCTGCCTTATTCACCAGGAGGCCTTCTATCTATTCTTGCCCCCTTCTCAGCTTGTCTTTGCACTGCAAAAAGAGTGGTCTTTTCAAAACCAAATGTGGTCATTCCTGTTCCGTGCTTAAAACTCTTCTGTGTTTTTAACAAAGAATAATCTCAGAGCCTGGTAGAAAAAGGAGTGTGCCAGCTACTTCAAACTATTGGCACTTCAAAGAACAGACTCCTAGTTCAGATCATACCAGTGATTGGAGTCAGGGTTCCAGAACCCTTTAGTTGAGAAGCAAATGGCTTTATAAGACAGCTACTTGGAGATGCAGTGAAATGGAATTACTTACACAGTACTGAATGAACTGATAAGGGAAATGTTATTGTGGTTATTTGTTCAAAATATTGTTCATATTGTTGCAATGTTCTCTTTTCTAGATATAAAAGGAGTCATTCTAGTTCTTTCTTAAGATATATGTAGCCCACAGCAATTTAATAAACTCTGCTTTTATAAACTAAAAAAACCCTAAAAAAACCCAAAACCCCCTAAAACCCAAAACCAACCAAACAAAAAACCCCTCTTCTGTGGCTTTCTATTGCTCTCAGAATGAAGACCAAAATCCTTAACATGGCCATGGGGCAGGATGAACCCTCCATTCCAACCTCATTTATACCATGGTCCTTCATTCTTTAAAGGCAGTAAGAATTCTGGCCCTTAGACCACCCATTTCCTCCTAAGCGTAGAGTCCATGCTTGGCCTATATAATGATAATGAATAGATGATTCTGTTTTGAGCACATTCAGAGGCATGGCTTCACTTTCCATTTGCTTCATTCTTTGGGTCTCTCTAGTAAAAATCAGATGTCCTTGTCACTGCCATTTTCCTCTCACCTCATTCTTACTTGAAAATAAAAAAGCCGCTCAATCACTTGACTATATTATTTATATAGAATTTCAAAAATCTTTGGAAAATATTTTTGGGCAATTTTAGGAGTCTTGGAGGCCTATCTAAACCCTTCCTCATTGTTTATGTGATTAATAGTGAGGTGGACCAATGATGGATGCCCTTTCTGCCTGGTCTGTCTGTAGAGATAACTCTCCCACTTTGCTCAATAGTCCTAGATATCATATGACTAGGGGCAGAGCTGGAATAGAAAAAGATTTTCCACTAGAGCTGGTGTACAGTAATAAAAGACAAAAAAATAGACCCACTCTATGGGAGTGGAAAGAGAGCATGCATGTGGTAGACTATGGGATACTTACCACTGCCCAGTAGTCTTGGTTAGCTATGCCATTGATGC
Source organism: Daubentonia madagascariensis (assembly GCA_023783475.1). NCBI lineage: Eukaryota > Metazoa > Chordata > Mammalia > Primates > Daubentoniidae > Daubentonia > Daubentonia madagascariensis. The sequence goes on along the minus strand of JAKFHU010002396.1, from coordinate 2,526,441 downwards.
TCATATCCACCAGCAACAGAATCACTCCAATAAGGGCAAAGACAGCACTAACAATATTCATTCCCAGGCTGCCTCTTATCTAATGGAGATGACAAGAAAAATAAATTATATAGGATCCTTGAAACTAAGTAAGAGTCAATCAGATTCAGTGGTTCTTAATCTTGGAAATCTTGAAACAATTTTTCAGTTGACATGATTTTGTTTTCTGCCTTTCTGGGTAGTTGCCATAAACATTACTCTGTATGCAGTCTAGATGTAGGGTACTTATAAAAAGTTGTACAAAAATGTAAAGCAGGAGCTCATCTATTATATTTGTCTAAAAGCCTCATATACCACAACAACTATATTGTCTTTATAAAAACAATAAAAGAACAAATACACTTTCAATGAGCATTTCTATAACAGGCACTGTGTTAAATTATTTAAATACATTATCTCGTTTAACTCTTACAGCCTTGTAAGACTAAGCTGGAGATATCTATGCTTTATAATCTGAAAAGGAGAGGTGTTCTAGCAATCTACTCACACAGAGGCCACCCCAGAATGGATATCCGCCAATAAAAGTAGTGGAGGCAAAAGCATCTGACTTTATGGATAGGAAAGTATATAGACATAAGAGTTTTGCTAATAAACTTAGGAATTAATGAAAACCCTGAAGTCCCTCTAGGGACTAGGTAAAGAACCCCAAGTTTAGAAGGAGAAACTCCTTAGGCTTTTGTAGGTAGAGGTGTGGGTGAGTAGATCAGTTTCTACAATAAGATTCTGACATGCAACAGAATAATTGTGAAATCAAGTCCTCAGCTGACTTGCTATGGGTGGCACAGTTCAAGTTCTTTAGGATGTGCTACTGCATCAGCATGCCTTACAGTCTCCTGAAGCCCTCTAAAAAGCTCCTAGAAAAATTGCCTTAAAAAAGTTTCAGTGCTTGTCTTCTCCAAAAGGACAGAGTCTATGCTTGGACAATCTCGATTAGAGGAAAGGACCCATGAAGGATGCAGAAGAAGAGTGTTTTGATTTATTGTTATTGGATTACAACAGGATTGGTTAATCAGGATAAGGCTGATTTTATTACAATTGAATTGAATTAAATTATTTGGTTTTTGTTTTGTCTGGAAGAGCATGAGCCACATAATTCTATGTTCCCATTTCCCCATTCTTTCCTCTTCTACTGGATTACGCATAACCTTCAGACCACCTCTGCTCTAGTTGGTCTAGTTCTCGGCAAATCATTTTCTTCCTTGTGGTGTAGACCGGGAAATTGGAATAGGTGGGGTGCTATGACTGAGAGAATGGAAAGCTTTGTCTCAGTGATTATTTTTATAGACTCTTGTTATGGAACAAGCCAGATGCTTTTAATGGTGATTTAAAGAATTATAAAACAAAAATAGACATGCACAAATGAAAAATAAAAATACAAGGCAGAGCTGAGAAATGGCAAATGAACAGTAGAGATTTTGTTACTGAAGTGGCAAGTAGGTGTTTCCTGGCTCCTGGATTCTTCTTTGCACTTCCCCTAATGTGACCTGAATGAACTAGGGAGCTTTTAGGTTCAGTCTTAAGCCTTGTCTTGACTACTTCCCAACCTTGTGAGTTCAAGTGTCAGGATGTGAGCGCTGCCGTTTCTGAGTGGCAAATTGTGTGGACCGTTCCCCCATTCCCACATGCAGACCATGAGGGCAACCGATTCCCATTTCCTAAATCTGCCTTTTCAACTTCCCTCCCCAATAAATTAAACTAATCTTTAAAGGGGTTTAAAAAGTAGAAACATTCTAACTTACCAGACAAGAGGAAAATTCCTTGGCTGCTGATATAGAGAGAGAGCCAGAAATAATGAACTGTGGAAATAGATAAATTTGTGAAATGCTGTGTTTCCTGGTTGTGCCTGGGAACTTCTCTTTATATGAAAATTTGGTCTATTTATATTCATCTAGTTTCCCTCTTAAAATTTCCTCTCGTGCTTCCCAGTTTTCTGGAGTAACTCTCAGGGATATGTCCTTGACTTCTTTTTTTATTTTTTTCTCCTTAATTTCTTGCATATAAAGAACTCCTCGTGTAAGCTTTCCTTGTTCTGATGATTCCTGAGCTTACTGTGCAGTCTCTTCTTGTTGTCAATTGCATATTTTTAATCATGTTTCCAGTTACCTCCTTTGCCACTCTCCACCCAACACATACATTTCCATCCAAAATGTAATAGGGAACTAAAACTTTGGCTTGCTAATTACTTGATCAGAGTAAACTTTAGGGTATAGGCTTAAGCTCCTCGTTAAAATGGGGACTAAGTTTCCCATATTTTACACCCAATCAGAGCGGTTATTTCTCTAAATTCTCCAGCCCTCAAAGGCAGGGCTTATCAAGAAATGAGTTTTGACTAAGCTGGAGACATTTATGCTTTATAATCTGAGAAGGAGAGGTGTTCTAGCAATCTACTCACACAGAGGCCACCCCAGAATGGATATCCGCCAATAAAAGTAGTGGAGGCAAAACCCCAATATTGTCCATAAGAGATGCTTATTAAACCCAAAATAATTCCGAAACCAATCTGCATCAATCCAATCACGATCTGGATTGCCTGAAAAAAGAAAACAGCCATTTTTAAAATTACTTCTTCACCTTCAGGCCTATGAAACATTACTACCATTGCTGCTCCTGCTTATTTATCGTCACCTTTGCCAAGATCCATGGGTGTCATTTAGGCATGCATTGGAAGCAGGAGGTGGGGTGTGAAGATTCTACCTGCACTAGAATAACATGGGGGCACTAGGACCTCAGCATAAGGCCTTGTTTGAGATATTTGGGGAGACTAGCTGGGGTGGCCCAAGGAGTTATACCGCAAGTGCGACTGCCTAAGCACGCATTAGAATTTCCTGAGAGCCTCTAAAAGATTGTTCGAAAGAAAAAGCAATTTAACTGTGACTTCAAGTGGCTGTCTTGCGCAAATGAATCAATTCTCTGCTTGGGTAATACCAGTTCTAGGTAAAGGAATCAGTGAAGATAAAATCTTCTATTGGGCATTAATTATGTGCTTGATAATGTTCTAAATACATTCATTGTTTCATGTGATCCTCCCAGAAACTGGATGGAGACACAAAGACATAAAGAAATTAGATGTCCAATGTCCCCAACTACTAAGGGGAAGATCTGGGAATTTACTGCAGCAAATTGACTCCAGAGCTCACATCTGCCTGGGGAGTGCAGAGCTCTTCAGTATTGCCTTCTCTCAGGCTCAGCTCAGCTCAGCCTCTTCCATGAAGTCTTCCTGATTACCCCAGTCAAATTAACCTACCTTTTTTCTTTCTTTCTAAATTTCTGTTGCATCTCGTGATACATAATACACCTTTTTACTTGGTTTTATACTCATTTATATTGTTCATTTTCTTTAAAATTGCAGATACGAAATCATTTTCTTATCAGTCAAGAGATACATTACCAAAGGTAAGGGGTGTATATTTTAGTTCCTTGTACCTCTTATTGCACCTTCCTTAATCCTAGATAAACACAGATTTCTGAGAAATAACAGTTGTTAGATTGGTCTAAAAGTTGATTGTAGATTGTACTTCATTTCTTCCAACATTTATGTCTTATCTATCCAGGAAGACTGCAAACACAAAGATTGCTGTGTTTATTTCTTCAATAAATATCTACTGAATGCAATTAAATTGAATTAAAATTAGAAAAAAACCCTAGTTTCATAAATAATGCCAAGATTTATTTTTTTGAATAATGAAGTCCTTTGAGATTCTGCTAAAATTATGAACTTTTCTCCCTGAAAAATTATTCTTGCACATCCATGCACATGCATACCAAACTTTTATTTTCTTTTGTTTTTTTTGGATTTTTTCACTCAGCTTTTACACTGAATGGTGTTTATTTATTTAATTTTTTAAAGAAAATTTCAGAGTATTATGGGGGTATAGACATTTAGGTTACATGTATTGCCTTGGCACTGTCCAAGGCAGAGCTACAAGTGTGCCCATCCCCCAGATAGTGCGCACTGCACCCCTTAGGTGTGAATTTACCCATCCCCTCCACCCTCCTCCCACCTGCCCAACACCTGATGAATGTTACTTCCATATGTGCACATAAGAGTTGATCAGTTAGTACCAATTTGATGGTGAGGACATGTGGTGTTTGTTTTTCCATTCTTGAGATACTTCACTTAGAAGAATGGGCTCCAGTTCCATCCAGGATAATACAAGAGGTATTAGTTCACCATTGTTTTTTGTGGCTGAGTGGTACTCCATGGTATACATATAGCACATTTTGTTAATCCACTCATGTATTGATGGGCACTTGGGTTTCCACATCTTTGCAATTGTGAATTGTGTTTCTATAAACATTTGAATGCAGATGTCTTTTTTATAGAATGTCTTTTTTTCCTTTGGGTAAGTAGCCTCCCTCAGGCGACAGGGAGCAGCACACTTTTGCATATAGTTTCAGAGTGGTGATAGGCCTCTTTTAGACAATCTCACTTGAAGAACTCCTGCATTAGACTTTATATTTGGTTTTTACAAGTTCCCCTCTGGAGCAGCAATTCAGTCATCTGGCTGCAGACTTTCCATCTTCATCTTTGCTGTCATCTTGATGAGGGGCAGTTAGATCTTGGATCCATACCAACCTTCTTTTCTCCTCCTACAGCCCTGGCTGTACCATTTACTGATCAAAATTGCCTGTAGGACAGACTTAAAAATTTGGACAAATAATTTGCCTGCATTTTTGGCCACACAACCACTTTAAGTTCTGAGTTGATTGGTGCAGATGTTCCACATCCTGCCACCTGTGGCCCCTGCACTGTTGTGGCGACTGGGGGCTGCTAATGGCATGGATGTGCAATCTTCAGGGAGAGGAAGTAGCTTCTGCGAACCGGAGCTTTTAAAAAACAAAACCTCACTTATCCTTTAAAGTACTTTTATTACACGCCTCTTCCGTACCAGGCAGCATGCTCCAGTGGCTCCTCAGTAAAAGCCAAAGCCTCCTGCTCTCCAGACATCACTGGGTCTGGGTCCTGCCACCCCCTTCTCCCCCGCTGCCAGCTGCTCCCTCCCTTGCTCTTTCCATTCTACTTTATTGGCCTCCTCCCTCTTCTTCAAACACATCACACACATTTTCATTTAAAGACCTTTATACTGGTTGTTTCCTCTTGCCTTGATAGCTGCCTGGCTCGCTCCTGACTTCATGTCTTTGCTCAAATGTCATGGACTAAGGACAGCCCACTCCAACCAACTTGAACTTGCTACCCCTCACTGCCTGGTCCTTCTTATCCTTCTTATGCTTCTTTATTCTCTCTATATCATTTAGCACCTTCTAACATACCGTGTACTTTACTTCTGTATTATGTGTGTAGTCTGATATCCCCCACTAGGTTTTAAGTTCTGTGAGGGCAGAGATTGTTCCTGTGTCGTGCTCTTTGATGTTTCCAACCCCTGTGTGGGGTCTGTGTGGGGTCAGCTGTGTGTGCTGGTTTGTCCCATTTGCTCAACAGAAGCAGGAAATTTCTTCTGTCTGACAGGAGGAGGATCTGAGAGCTGCCTCCGCAGCTTAGATGGGCTGCTGGAGGGGAACCGATGTTCATTTTTACTTTCCTAAGGCATCAAAACTTGAAATAGGCAGTAAGGTGGCTAGAAGAGTTTCTGGAACATTATGGGCACTAAATAGAATTGACTGAGTGATCTAACGGGGAAGTTGGAGCTGCACAGAGGGAGAGATTTAATACAATTTGGTGGAATTGTGTTAGTGGTATGAATGAGGTATCTGCAAAGCACAGCAAAGGGACTAACAATTCCACCTAAGCAGGTGGAATCTTCACCTACAAGTAGGGCACATTTTTACAATACCTACAAAAACAGGGTGTTCAGTTCAAGGTACCCTTTGTAGAAGTAAGGTGACAGTTAAGTCATAGTGTCTCCAAGGGTAATAGTGATGCACAGCAGACAGAATGTCCCCTAATTCTTTCACAGTCAGCCTTCCCCAGACTGCCCATTGTAGTTTCTTCCCTTTTAAGGCAGCCATCAATATTCATTTTAATGTGAATTTACCTCTATATGAATACCAGGCTTGTAACCAATCCAGAGACAAGATTGAGGTTGTCCAAAAAGTCCTTTGCAGAAGTGAGATCAAGCTAGAAGTAGTGGTGCTTTTATCATGTCAATATTACCAAATCTTCATGCTAAGAGTAAAGTCCTCTGTCACCTGTTAGATTCTTGCTTGAATCTAAAATAAAATGAACTCAATCTATACGCAGATTAGCTATTTCTACCTAAAAGAGATATGGTCTTCTTAACAACATTCAGGCTTTCTAATAATTGGTTGGTATTCTCTCCACCTATAATTTATAGGTACAAGAAAATCTTGAAAATGTGTAATTAAAATTCTGGTAATAAATAGACTTACCCCTAGTGTCTTTGCTTCTTCTTTAAAGTTTATTGCCACTGTTCCCATAGATAGATTTATCATTTGTGTATTTCCTTGACTCAGCTGAGTGCTTGCAAAGATTCCTGGCGATGTGATAAAGGGAGGTTGGCCAACCTGAGCTTGGTTTCCTTGGTTTATTGAACCCAGAGGCTGTTGAAACCCAGGAACCACAAAGCTGCTTGCTGGGTAAGGGTTGGGTATGGTTGCATGAACTCCAGACTGGCTTGTTGGCTTGGATGACATCATTGTGTCCTAAGTATTACAAAACATAGCAGGGTGACACATTTACCCAGAAAGGAAACTAAAGAAAATCTTGTTGAATATCAATTATCTATGCAGATGGAAGAGAGCAAGTGAGCAGATAATGGGCAATGGCAACTGATATACACATGATTCTCATTTGGCTTTGGAATCCTATATATCCTATGATTTGGAGGAAGTGAAGGAGGGGAAGATGGGAATATATTTATTTCCCAATTTTCATTTGGTTTTGTAAAGTACGTATACATATGCATATGTGCGAGTGTGTGTGTGCATCTTCCCTGAGTTCATAGCATCTGAAGGACAACAGGAAGAGGGGACTGTGGTAAGCAGAATAATACCCGCCCCACTGAAGGGGTCTACATTCTAACCCAGGAATCTGTGAATCTGTTAGGCTACATGGTAAAGGAGAATTAAGGTGGCAGGTGTAGTTAAGGTTGCTTATTAGCTGCTGATCTTAAAATAGGGAGATTGTCTTGGATTATGGGTGGGCCCAATGTAATCACAAGGGTCCATAAAAGTAGAAGAGGGAGGCAGAAGAAAGTCAGAGAAAGAGAAGCTACGATGGAAGTAGGGTTGGAGAGATGCTGTGCTGCTGGCTTTGAAGATGGACGAAGGTGTCCATGAGCCAAGGAATATGTGTGGCTGCTGAAGCTGGATAAAACAAGGAAACAGATCCTTCCTTAGAGCCTCCAGAAAGAAGGAATGTAGCTCAGCTGACACCTGATCTTAGCCACGTAAAGATGGTGTTGGATTTCTGACCTATAGAACTGTCAGATAAAAAAGTATGTTGTTTTAAGCCACCAAGTTTGTGATAATTTGTTACAGCAACAAATCGAAAACTAATGCAGGAGTCAATAATACAATTGGATGGCAAGGAAAGCAGTCCAAGATTAAAATTATTTTTCAGTAATTGTAAAAGTAGATAGTTCATATATGGCCACTTAAGTTAATTCTCTTGTTTTTTAAGAAATTTACCCTTGAGATTTCTTATTCATTTCTGTCCTTCTGGAAGTTTAGAGCATCTCAGGCCCCATGTGGTCAAGGGAAATTTTGTTGGAAATAAACCAGCATAACTAGTTATGGACAAGAATTACTATTAATCCTTGAAATAAATTATGACACTTAAACAAATTTTGTCTTTGGTGTCCTTAGATCCCTTTTGTTGAGACCTTATCCCCAAACCATTTTCTTGTACTTCATGAATATCAAGAAAGTAGGAGTAATGAATGCCTTCATCCTTGGTATGAAGTATGAATAATATGAATCACCCGTTGGTACATTGTACACTGGCGTTTTAACAGGGACACTTATTCAGACCCTGTACTCATAGAATACTGAAATTTCAAGGTAGGAAAGAACCTTTCCAGTTATCCTGTCTCACTCCCCTTGGTTTACAAACGTGAAACTGAAGCTGAGACAAGCTAAATGACATGATCAAGGTTATGTAGAAAATGTGTGACGCAGCTAGGACTCGAGAATGGGGCTCTTTACTGTTGGCTCAGAGTTCCCCACTTCAACTACACAGCTTCATTGTGAGCACTTGCAGCTTGTCTTCCAGGCCAGCCTTGGTGACACGGTGTTGACTCTGCTCCTACAACTACCCAACTACAAAACTGCTGTCTTCTGATGCTGTGGAGAGAGCATTACAAATCACATCGATGACTTCTCAGTGGTTCAGTAATTAAGTTAGTAAGGCCTCTCCTTAGCCAACCTCAGGTGAGCTGTCTAGAGAGCTAATATTTATTAAACACTTATTGTAGGCACAGTAGGGGCTATATATTGTCATGTTAAAGAGTGTGAACTTGGGGTTAGAATCCTGGTTCTGACACCAGCTATATGTCTTCGGCAAGTTTGTCAACCTGTCTTTGCCTTTGTTTTCTGTTTGCAAAATGGGGCAAATAAGAGCACCTTCCTTATAGGATCACTTTGAGTATTAAAGAGTTATTCTTTGCAAAGTGCTTAGAATAGGGCCTGTGACAGCCACACATGTTGGCTCTGTCATTGCTACATTAAGCGTGTGAGATACATTATCTCGCTTGCTCTTTCAGAACCCGATGAGGTAGGTACTGCACTAATGTTATCTCTGTTTCTCAGTGAGAGAATTGAATCCTGAATGTGTGTTCGTAACCCTTACCCTAAGATGCTAGATACAACTGAAAATGGCTGAAAACTCAATGAAAAGGGAGAAAACACATTTCTGAAATATCTGATAACCAAGGGATTATTTCTTCAAAACGGAAACAAATTTTAACCACAAAAGGTTATTTTAAACAAGGCGAAATAAACAGTTCCATGGCCGTGACTCTTGGAGTGAGTCCATATAACTCTCAAATAACAATTGAGAACAGGAGGTCATGCATCTTGTGGATCTGGTTTCTGTGGTCAAATGTTGCTCAAGCCCTCTTTTCTAATCCTTAATCTGCTACTTCACTAACTCTGGGGCTTTGAGCAAGTTTCTTAACCACATCCCTCTTTGTTCCTATGTCTCAACTGTAGAATGACAGATGCCATTTAGAGGAGTTGGTGTAAAGACCAAATGATCCTAATTCATGCAAAGCTGTTGGAACAGTGCCCAGCACATGGCAAGAGCTTGGGAAAAGGTAGCTATTACTTTATTATTAGAGCCCAGTGTCTTATATCTTGTTTTAAGCAGTGGATGTGGCCATATGAAAAGTTTATAAAAGGGATTATACTTCAAAAGCTCAATGCCAAGAGCAAGGAGATAGGAGATGGAGGCTCAGGGTACCGTGATTAACCAGAACATGAATTTTCTTGAGCTTTTAAAAAGTATACAGTTGGACAGTTGTCCCATGTTTCTGCATGTGTATGATTTCATTACCTTCCTCATTGCTGTTGACCATTGCTTTTTTTGTCTTTTGAGAAATTCGATAAGAAAAACTCAAAGCATTTAACAATTTCTCACTTCATATCTGCTATTCAGTATCTGGACAAAGATCTATAAGTTTCAAATAGAACACAGATTAGTAATGGTGAGGTCTATAACAATTATGGCTAGTCTCAGAATGCATTTTTACTGGGCCAAGTTCTGGTTTTATAAAAAGAATCAAAGAGCTGAGCCACTTCCAATCCTTTTAGTTTATACCAAAATGACTTAATGTGTAAACAGCCAAAATGCTTGGGAAGATAATTAATTATTCACTTGAAATGAGGATAATCCTGTAAATGATATAAGGAAAGGGACACTAATGAATAGATTTTTTTTTATAAATTTTACCTTTTGACTTAGTATGATTTTTCTCTTGACAGTTGGTAAGATATTTACCATTAGTTGCCTTTTTTCTAAGAATTAGAACAACTGCAATTATTTTAAGCACAAGGAATACATAAAAAAAATAGAAGATCTGATGAGGTCAAAAGTATGAGACCATAGCAATGAGAGAAAAGCTCACCAGTTGGCTCTTTGATTAACTTTCACATAAATAGTTCGAAGAAAAACTTAAAAAGTTTACTTCTTCTACTTTATTTCTCCCTTGCTTTCACCTTAACTTCACTTTTAACAGAGTAAAGATGACTAATATCTCTAAGAATGCATAATGGCATATAGTGCAACATAAAACTGAATCATTTCCACAGAATCACCCAGTAAATCCACAGGTATACAGGCATACAACCTTCCACAAGTAAAATGCTGACCTAGTGAAAATGAATAATTTTTCCCCATATATTTTTTTTTTGCCAGAAAAAAGCACCTTCTACTATTTCTACTGTGCTGCATAGTCTTGTGGTAGCCCCGTTATCAATTGCTCACAGTGGGGCACTGCCTCCTCTTTGTTGATTCATGCTCATGGAATGGCACACAGTTGAACCTGCTGTGTCACCTTTCTTAGCATTAGCTTTGGATATTTCTTTCTTGCAGTCCCTTTGACCTCTTTTATAGCAACTGACTTACTTGTTCATTCCTTTCCTATTTCTTCATTTCCTTCCTATTTCATTCTTCTCATGGTTTTATTTTCCCTCATTTATCTACTGGCCCCAACAAAGAGCCAAGGTTTGGCTTCATCCCTCCAGCCTGGAGAACGGAATGCAGCAGAGAACCCACACAGATAGGCCAGCCCCACTTTGTGCCCATTGATTTGAGTGAAGAGATAGACAAGGGTGTTTCAATGGACTCACTCTGTTCCTTGGGCACCTCTGTGTTTTCTCTCTTTCTCTGCTCCAAGCTCTGTGCCAATCTCAGATATTGACCTGGGTTTTATAGGTACCTTCTACTTCCTTGTTTGAAGCCAAACTGTCTCCTGTATTTATATAATTCCAAAGTCCCTTTGTTGTTGACACTCTTTTACCCTAGCTGAATGCATAGGCTCATTTGTAAATTTTGCAATATTCTATGCTTCCACATCTTCCTCTCGTTTGTACTGGGAAGCCTATTCTGATACCCCCAAACACTTCAGTGTTTATTTTCTCTAGCTTTCTGATACTCATTGTTGCAATATCATACTGCATTTTAATGCCTTTTAAATTAAACAAAACAAAATTGGAAAATGCAGATAATAAAAAAGAAGAGGAAAAAAGCACTCATAATCCCACCCCAGACATAATTAATGATAGCATTTTCATTTAGATCTGTAAACTTTTGAATGTAAATATAGATAGAAATATGGACTGTTTTACATAGAGACATATACGATTTTGTAAAATTACCAAGTTGTAATCATAATATAGATATATTTTATAACCTGCTTTTTAGCTTAATGTCTTATAAAGAGCCTTTCATGTCAATAAACATACTTATTGTAATTATTAATAGTGGCATGCTATTTCATCTTTTGGAAGTGTTCTATTACATTCCAATTGTTTATTTTTGGTCCTATTTCACAGGTACAAATGAGTACCTTAAGACCAGAGATCCTTGGGGCAGGGGCTGACATCTACCCTCACCCCCAACCCTATGGATGGCATAGTGTCTCACATATGGTGAGACTTGTCAAATGTATGTTGAATGAGTTAGTGGCACGAGTGCAGATTCTTTATCCATTTTTTTACCTTTTTTGTGTGTATGATTGAAGGTTTTCTTTCTCTGGTGGTTTTACATTTTTGTGTATTTTTCTAAACTAAAAAAAGGTACTGCAGATTTATCAGTGTGATGAGCTTAAGAAAGTGATGGTTTTAGTCAGTAATATTGCTCAAAGGCTGAAAGTAATTAAAGGAACAAGAAGTCAGCATTGTTTTAGAAAGACCACAGAATCATGGTTACTGTCTGGCAAAGTATCACATGATCAACCCAATTCATGCTATCCAGGCAGCAGGAAGAGAAAGTTGAAAATGAATGATGTTCCTTTAAGCCCAGAATCCCCTCCCTTTTCCTGGTGGCCTTCCACACCCACCTCCATGCAGTAAATCTTTCTTCATAAGACTTCTACACTGTTCTCTCTCCTTCCTTATCTTACAGCCTTGTGGCTGGTGCCATTAGTGATGTGATTCTTCCATGTGTTATTCTGTTTCTTATTTCTGCAACCATGCTCTAATTCCCAAAGGGCAGGAGATAACCATTTCATAATCTCTTTTGTATCACTAGGTTAGGAACATGGTCGTAAAACACTCAAGAAAGGTGACTAATGTCACTAAACCTTAATTTTTGAAATAAAATGTTTACTTCCTTTTCATAAAGGAAGAGAAAGCTTCTCTCTTAAACCAGTATGGAGCTCATTAGACCAGGGTCTGTAAGTGTCTAGAAAATGCATTCCCTGCTTTCAGTGATCTTATCAACTAGCTGAGAAAAAGTTATACCCATTATGGAATCCTGTGGGGTTGCAATTGTATGACCTATGACTGAAAGGATCTTCAGAGACAAGAATGAAATTTATACCAGCAGATAATTAGCTTCCAACTAAACAAAGGATATTTCATAACAGTTGCTATTGTTATTATAATAACATAGCTAACATTTATTAAGAACTTATGATTTGACGGGCATAGTTCTAAGACTTTTTCATAGATAACTTTCTAAAACTTACTCACAAAGAGTTTAAGTAAATCTCCCAGGGTCATACAGTAGTAAGTGCTGAAGAATAAGGCCCCATGAGTATCAATTTTACGTATGTTGTAACACCTGACTTTCACATCTTTATTGGGAGATTGGGTTGTTCTCTGACTATGGTAATTTCTGTAGAAAAGTGAGCATTAATCCTTTAAGCATGCAAGTATTTTCCTTTCAGCATTTTTGGATGGAAATCTCTCAAAATGTTTCTTACCTTACTGAACAGGGTAACTATATCATAATCCAAATTTCATTTGTCTGTTGCTTTCTTGCTTATGTCCCTTTGTTTCATAGAAGGAAAATGAGATGCTGATGCATGAATTGCCGAACTATATCTTATTAATATTAATTCTTGAATCAAAGGCTAACATGCTTTTAAAAAATTACTTTCCTTTTACTAACAAGAAAACACCCTTGCTGTTTTGCTATGAATTTTCAGCAGGATTAAAAGTATTCTCATGTAATTTCCATCAACTATATCAATTTCTTGGTCAACTCAAAAGTATTCTCCCACTTCATTTCTCTAGAAAATGGACTGTGTTACATTTAATTTTGTTTGCTGAATCATGATTGCAGGTAAATAGCCCATCTCACTGGCTTTATATTGTTGCTGAACTATTATTTTAGAAGTACATTGACCCATGCCTACTTGATTTCCCAAAAACTGGAACAGTCAGAAGAATGGTATGGCCCTTGTGAGAGAATGCCATGCAGATTCACCAAGTGTACTGTCTTTCTGGTACAGCACCTCAGCGTTGCAAGGCTAGTTGCCAAGATGAATCTGTACTACAACATGGTTAGCTATTTTCTGTTTGTTTCTGTTTAAAGATAACCTTTCATGTATTAACAAATGAATTGCTGGTCCATTTATTAAAATGTCTATATCACAATCTTCTAGGATTTGCATATAAATAACTGTGTGAACTTATATGGGAAAATATTATGGAAGCAAATGATTGTTCTTTTAGGCAGTGAAATTTTTAATGTGTGTGTGTGTATGTGCTCAGACACATATGTTTATTAATACTCTATTGTATTGCCTCCATATCTGTTATTATAATTTAAATACAATGAAAATACTCCTCTAGTTAGCTTTTCTGATAAATGTTTTAGAAAGTTATCATTATTTTGGAAAGTTTCAAGTCAGGGGAAATTGACTTAATTGCAGAGTTGGATTCCTGAGAAATGGGTCACCAGTCCAAATTTCAGGCAAGATCCAGAGAGGTGTGGTCCTGGGCCTGGTTTCTGCAGGTGTGAGGCTCTGCACTCTGATTCTGCAGGCAGAGTCAAATAGGAGCTCTGGTCCGAGGACACCGTCCTCTTCCAGCTTAGTGCTTCACAAACTAACTATGAAGAAAGACCATTCTTCCATTAGAAAAAATTAATTCATTGTAGACCAATACTTTTGTAAAATATAATAAAAATGACTTACTAGGAAAATAAAATTAAAAAGACAATAATTCAAGCCCAACATTTTTGTTAGAATTAGTAGGCATAAAATTATGTTATAATAATCTAAACAAGCATAACATGGGAAAATAGAATAATTAAAAATCTGAAAACATTGAGAGGCAATTACTATAATCACCATGACATACAGCTTTTTGACCTTCCAAAATTGTAACTAAACAAAAAGTTACGAAGGAAATAACAATTTCCTATGTTAAAAGTCTATACCCACAGTTGGAACAAACATTATATAAGTCATTGTCTAAAGTTCCACTAATTAAATGAGCTTGGTTCTTGCTTATTAATTTGTTTAATCTAACTTGGATTGATGACAGCGCTACTTGCAGAGGACAATGTATTTTTAAACTGTTTCTATGTTTTGTTTTAATAATACCCATAGTAGAGAAATCAATCAAAGAGGTTTGTTGACAGAGACAGAAGAGGAGATTTTAGAATAATGCCAGGAATACAGAACATTTATTTTAAAATTTTATTTAAAATAAGACAAGTGATAATATATTTTCAAAGTACATATTCAACCCATCAGTAGTCAGTTCCAACTGTTTATAACTTTTTTTCTTATCATTAAAAATGTGTTCTGGGAAGATTAATTTTTCAATTTTAGGATCTTCCTTTGATGTAATATAAAATTCATAAGGTGATTGGTAATAACTTTTTGCAGATGTGTAATATCAAAATCATCAACCGTTTCCTTGCTAGTTGTTAAATTAAGCTATGTGCCGTCACTATCTGTAAACTCTCTCTTTCTAAGCTTCTAATGTTTGTCATGTTGTAGTTTTTCTTTGCATGGAATTACTATGATCATTAAATTATTGAAAATATCATACAAATAAGTGAGTCTGGTCATAGTCACATCTTTGAAAACTTGAGACCAAACCAACTTCTTCTCTTAATGACACACAAGCAGTTCACTCTCTATTTCAAATATTCTTGGCAGGACTTCTGTCATTGAATGAATAAATTCTAAAGAATGTTTACATTTTCTTCAATTTTTATATATTTTCTTGGGTTACAGTTGACAAACCAACCTTAACATATCGTATGTTGTAATGTGGTCCTATACAGCATGACCAATATGAAGCTCACACCGCATGCAACTTGTTACACAAATTTGACAATAGACAAAATAGTCTATTCAATGAAATGGAAATCCCTAAATGCTTTACTCTCCACCCTTAATCTTAGCTCAAAGGTCAAGAAGGGATAAATGCTTTACTTTCATTTTCTGTTTGTATGTTTGCATTGGCTAGAAAGAGAGGAAGAAAGGAAGGGAGGAAGGACGGGAGGGAGGGAGGGCGGGCAGGTGCTCCAGCATTGATTGGTCTATGGTCCACACCTTGAGTAGCACCACCCTATGTCAAGCATCGCGACTCCATGTTTGCCAGACAGACTCCATCCTGCTGCATCCTACTCCCTAGAGGTACAGGGAGTCAAGTCTAGTCTTCTGGGAAGGGGAGTGGCAAGGGCTAGGTCACCCAGGCTGGAGGGATCAGTAAGAAAACCAAGGCCCAGTCATATAAATTGAGTCAGAATAAAGACAGGAAGAGGAGAGTCAATATGCTTAGGGCTCCTAGAAAATGTACAGAAATAAGACATTCTAAACCTCAATCAATAGTGGGCAAAGGATGGTAGTATATCAATATTGCGTTAGCATTGGTTTAGAAATAACATCATGTGACATTTATTGGACACTGTTTGGCTTTGAATAAATCTCCTTTATTTAATTCTTCCAATAATCCCATAACGGATTTAATTGCCATTTTTTTTTACATGAGGAAACTGAGTCTCAGCGTGGTGAGCAAACTGATTTAGGAACTAGCAGAGCGTCTGTCCAGGTGTTTGTGAGTCCAAACCCTGTACTTTTTCTACTAAAGCAGGGCGCCTGCAGGGAATGGGGTCTGATTGAGTCTGCAGGTAAACTTGAGCCAACCAGGAGTAGTGGAGTGAGACAGAGGTGGAGTGTACTCATGAATGAATGCATTGGGCTTCCGTGATGTGGCTTTTCAGAAGGCTTGAAACTCTGTGTTTGTGTGGTATTTGAGCCTAGGCAGTGGCCTGGAGTGGCAAGCATGGTACAGAGGAGCAATTGTGACATGATGGTCACAGATTTCACCACCAGGTATCCTTCATGGCTAATCTTTGCTTTTTTTAAAAAATATTTCTGGGTTGTTTTGGATAATTATACTTTTATTTTTATTTTTCTGAGCTATCAGGAAGTTACCTTGGAACCTTGCAGAGGCAAGAAAACGCGTCCCTCTGCCTCTCCCTGAACACTGTGCAAACCCAGAAAGTGATAAATGGTTGAGAATCTTGTAACAAGGTTTATACAAGGTCTATTTGTGTCAAGTATTTTGAATCTAAAGAAAGTATTTGCCTATTGAAGACCTTGCATTCCACTAGTCAGAGATTAATTGGTTCTGTGACTCGGGTTTGCACTAGGAAGCTATAAAAGAACAGAACACATTTTAAAAATCACTGAACATTTACTGAGGGCCAGATTTGTGCCAGGCACTGTTCTAGGCTCTGATGAGTGAATGTGACAGACAATGCTTACCACACCCCTAGGTCCTGTGCCCTTTAGGTGCTTCTCTTCACACTATTCCACCTGAAAGCTTCAACTGCGTGGACAAGCCAAGTTTCCTAAGGTGGAATCCTATCATCAGAGTCCTCCAAATTCACAGATGGACAGAAGGTCTGGCATAAGTTTAGGGCATAAGGGTAAAGGCTACAGACGTTGTTAGATACTTGTTCATGCAAGGGTGGGGGATGTCTCTAAAATGTTAATACATTTAATTTCACCAGTGGAAATCCATTTCTAATATGCTATGTAATAAGCCACTCATGTTTTTAAAAATCTGTCATTTATTATTCTAATTAGAAAAGGATCTGATGTTGATCAATACCACAAAATACTTCTGGAGAATAGGTTTTATGATTAGAATGCCAGTTAATCATCACTATTCCTAATTTAAGTGGTAGCTACATAGGTTTCTAGCTTAACACAACTAAAAAGCAGCCAATATTACATTGTCTACATAGAGTACTTGAACTACAGATATTGTAACACTAGTCCTCACCCACAAATATTCAGATATGGGGTCCAGAATTCTTTGTTTTTAGCATTCATGCCCAGTTGAAGGAAGGCCTCACACTGTATTTTGAGAATCATTGAATCCTTCTAGTAGAGAAACCATAAGAGGCTAGAAGAAACTAAAGGTGGTAACTAAGCAACTGTACACCCATTCAATGGAATACTCAAAAATAAAAAATAATAAACTATTTCTTTTTTAGAGACAGGGTCTCACTCTGTTGCCCAGGCTGGAGTGCAATGGCCTGATCATAGCTCATTGTAATCTCAAAATCCTGGGCTCAAGCGATTCTCCTGTCTCAAACTTTCAAGTAGCTAGGACTACAGGGGTGTGCTGCCATGCCTGGCTAATTTTTCTTTAAATTTTTTGTAGAGACAGGGTCTCACTATGTTGCACAGACTGGTGTTGAATTCCTGGCTTCAAGCGATACTCCTGCCTTGACCTCCCAAAGTGCTGGGATTACAGGCATGAGCCACCATGCATGGCCAAAAATAATAGACTATTGATACATATAATAATTGATGGATCTCAAGGGCATAATGTCAAGTGAAAAAAGGCAATCTCAAAAGGTTACATACTCTATGATTCTATCTCCAGAATTTTGTCTTAAAATGACAAAATATGTGATGATGAACAGACCAGTGTTTGCCAGGGATGGGGTTGTGACTATGAAGGGGTGAGACAAAGGAGTTTCTTTGTGGTGATGGAAATTATCTGTATTCTCAAGGGAGTGTTTCAGGGGTGATTGAATTGTTCTGAATTCTGATCATGGTGCTGGTTACATGAATATCTATATGTAACGAATAAACTCTGCAGACTCACAAAATAACATAGTGGATGCGTTTAAAAATTCAAGAAATTCAAATACGTACTGAGCTTTAGCTAATAGTGTTACACAAATGTCAATTTTCCTGATTTTGGCAGTTGTACTATAGTTACATAAAATGTGAACATGAGGGAAGCTGACAGAAGCGTACCCAGGAAATCCTTGTACTATTTTAGCAACTTCTATGTGAATCTAAAATTATTTCAAAATAAAAAGTAAAAACAAAACAACACAGCAACAACAAACCTAGGTTGATGTGAAGTTGTAAATATAAGGACTAAATATGGTATTTAAAAAGACAGAGGGAAGGCAGAGCCCGTGGAGGTTAAGAACATGATGGAATCTAATGCAGACCGCTGGGTCAGATTCCTATTCTCCCTCTTTGGAGTTGTGACCTTGGGCAAATTAGTTAACCTCTCTGTGCTTTAGTCAGCTTGTCTTTGGAATTAGCAAATAGCAGTATCTATGCCAAAGGGTTACTGTGAGGAGGAAATGAGATTTGTCTGCAGAACACTTTGTATAGTGTTTGATACATATGGAGGACTCAAAAACTTTTGTTATTTTCTTAAGAGACATGAGGAAAGAACCGTCAAGACTTGGGTCAGGTGAAGAATCCTAGAGGACCAGTGACAGAATCATCACGGGGAGACTGGGTGCAGGTTGCTGGTTGGAGGAGGAGTGTCAGCTGTTGTGTGGAGCACACAAATGGGGCCCACCTGCTGGCTTTTGGGGACAGGGCATTAGGAAGATATAGATAAGAGGATTAACTACAAATAGTGATCTGAACTACCTCCCCCTTCTCAAATAATTTGAGCCGAGAGAATAAAAACTGAAGTGCTTGGAACTGATCTCTGGAATATTTAATGAGTAAATTAATTAATTCTTTTAATTGACAAATGAAAAATTGTATATATTTATGGTATACAACAAGATGTTTTGAGATAGATATACACACACATACACCCCTTGGGGAATGATTAAATCGAGGTGATTAACATATCTATCACCTCACATACTTATCACTTGAAGGGAAGTAAAATTGTGTAGAAGATAAAGCACATATTTGCTTTTGTTTTAATTTCAGTGCCTTAAGGAGTTAGCGTTGCTGATGGAAATTGTGTTGGAGAGGATTTCACCAGGTTCTCAAAGAACAAAGTCTAACATAGTTATTCAAAGAGAATTGTTTGAGCAGGGACTGGGGACGCCAAGGTGAGTAAAAATGGTTTTTACTTTCAAGAAGCATATATCCTGATGAGAGAGTGAGACCCGGTGAAATACACAGCTATTGTGAAATCTGGTCAGTTCACATGATAAGAATTTAAAGTGTTTGGTGGCAAAAGTCTTTGCAGAAGAGGTCATCCTTGAACCCGCCCTTTGAGCAAGTCGGCCTCTGAGATGGGAGGGTCTGTGGGCTCTCTGGGGCTAAGAAGCAATCTTTGGTTTAAAAGCAGCAGCACGAAAATTTAATTTGGGTGAATACTATGGGCTATTAGTGGTCTCTTCAGACTCTCTCATTGAGTCTTCCCCAGGTCTGGGCCCCACCCATTGGAAAGGACGAGAGCCCTGGTCTTGTCTGGTGGTCCCTTTTGTACTGTCCCCTGGGGTTGACAGTGGGAGAAATGGAGCCCCACCCTCTCCCCATGTAGGGAACAGAGGTGAGGGGACTTGGGGAACACAGGACCGGCCAGCCCTGATCTCCGTCACCAGATGGACATCCTGCTCACACCCTCTTTCTCCCCATGAGTAACTTCTCCCCAGAATAAGAAGTGAAGGAGGTACAGTGTGGGCTTCAATCTTGGGGGCCAAGTTTTCTCCTCCCTGATCCTTCTCTGATTTTATAGGATAGCTCCAAACACACCTTAGCTTTTGCATTATTAATGGAAGGTTCTTTTTGTGGGTGCTATCATAAAGTGGATTTTTTCCCAAATAAGCAAAGCACAAGAGCTTCTGTAAAAATTATTTTTGTCAAGTGTTGGAAGATACAATATTTCAGACTGAAGTGCCACCATCTAAGTGTGAAGAACACAGAGTCAAACAAAGAAACAGCCTCTTAGAGATTTTCTATTCCAGGCCCCTGCCTCCCATCCAAAAGTGAATATCCAAACCTACTATTTTAATATTATTATTCTTTAAATATCTCTGCCAGAACTTCCATTAAGAGTCAGTCATGTACCTAAGTATTTCACTGAATCTATCACATCATTGTTGGTAAGATGCACCATTATTTTGTATAACACCAAGAAAGAAAAATTCTACCACTTAACCTATGATACTGTAAGATTTCAAAGATGTTACAATGTGGAAAAAAGTGAAGAATTAATGCGGTATATCTTTAGATGAAAGATAGAGAGATCTTTCTTTTTAGTCTTAAGAAAGACAGTAGAAGAAAGAACAAAGATTTTATAGTTAGGCTGAAGTTTGAATTCCAGTTCCCCTCTTATTAGCTCTGCATGATCATGGGAAATGACTTTTTTTAAACTTGATTTCTTTATCTGTAATATGGAATCACACCTGCCTCAGTTAGGTTGAGGTGAGGAATAAATAATTTACCGGATATAATGCTTCTATCCTCATGGCTGTCATATGGTATATATTTAATGGAAATTAGTTTTTCTTCTCTTTATTTAAACCAATATATTTCTTGTATTAATTTAAATCCATTTCCTCTTGTTTTGGTCCTCTGAAGTGTAGGCATAGTCCCAAATTGAGATGCCTTGTAAAGAGGAGTCTTAGTTATAGCAGAGCATTGCGTTCTTGCCGTCTCTCTGTCCTTGCTTTTTGTCCTTCTTCCTGTCCTGCTGGTTGAAATGTAGACATCAGTGATTAATTGCCTGAACTGCTTTGCACATAGACGCAAGCATTCTCTGCTTTTTGGATATTCATATGTGATCACAAAAAGAGCAACTCGTATTTCACCCATCATGGAAAGTAGTTTGGCTCAGCAAGGACATGCCCCATGTTCAGTATCTTCCTCCTGGATGATGCTGCAGAATGTTGTTAACTGTTGCCTCTCCAGTTTCTCTCTCTCTGAGGAGATCCTAATCACACCCTCTTTAACTCCTTGCATCTTTTCTGTCACCAACTCTACTCTCTATTAAATTGTCTCCTCCATAGGATTCTCTTTATTTCATTTCTTCAGAAATTATATTATCCACCTTCTTTAAAGGTGCTTCCTCCAAAAAAAAAAAAAGTAAAATAAAAAAAGGAAGGAAGGAGGGAAAGGAGAGAAAATGAAAGAGGGAAAGAAAGAAAAGAAAAGGATAGAGGAGAAAGAGGACATAACTTTTGACTCCACACTGTTTGGGTTTTGAGTTTTGGTATGTCTTGGCCTCCACAGGAGTTTAGAATAGTGGTTATCAAACTGATGCACATTAGAATCATGTAGGAGTTTAATAAAAAAGCCCTTATGCCTAAGCTGAGGCCAGATGTAATTATTATAATCTCTGGGCTAGAACTCAGGCGTCAGAATTTTTAAAAGTCCCCCCAGGTAATTCCACTGTACAGCTGCAGTTGAAAACTAGTGGTTTAAAATACGTCATGTGTCCTAGCTTAGAATGCTAAAACGCCTGTATAAAACTCAATTCAGCTGAAATCTACTCCTTTTTTTCTTATTCAATAATAGCCTTTTTTGAGTTTGTCTTTCTCAGATCTTTCCCAATTAGAAAATTTTCAAGAGAACTCAGAAAAGAAAACGTGTTTAAAAGAATTTCATGCAGTTCCACACTGGCAAACCAAAGGTCTGTAAATTATACATTCTAGATAGAGCTTAGTATATTATTTTGACAAGTACCTAACTCAAGTTTATTTAAAAGGAAAAATTTGTGTCTGTCTCATTTAATACGTCTTAATAAAGTTTTCTACCATCTTGTGATGCCCATTGTTCCTGTCATCAACTCAGATTCACTGCAGCTGTTTCCTGCAAAACTCAAAAGCATAACTTTAACAAGTTTCATTTCCTGTAAAGATAAAAGTACAGAAAGTTATGGAGGGATCTCTGGGCAGCTCTCTTACTGAAGAAGTGGATGAAAAATGATGCCAGAGTTATTTATACAATGAGAGCTTTCTGACACTTTAAAGCAAGGGACTTCTTTTTCCTTCATGTCCCCTGGTCCATGGACTGATATTGCTCTTTTCATTGCAGCCACAGATTTGTTTCTACTATATTGGCTGTTGTGGTAGTTTCTATCAAAGCCGAGCAAATATTGGTTTGACGATCAGAACATTTTACAAGCCACACACTATTGTCAATGAGTTGTTGGAAGCAACGAGACTGAACTTTAGCTCTGAGTGAGCAGAAATGTCTAAACTCCACCATCCTCTTGACCACTCAGGAGGGAGATGCAGACTAAGGCATACAAATTCCATATACTCCACAAAGGCAGGAATTTGTGTCTATGTGTTTACTTCTACATCCTTGGCACTTAGCATAGTACCAACCACCAGGGATCAAGTCTTTGATTTGGTTCTCAGCTTGACTGTTGTTGGCGCATATGAATGCTACTGATTCGTGTACATTGATTTTGTAACCTGAGACTTTGCTGAATTTATTTATCATTTCCAGGAGTCTCTTAGCAGAATCTTTGGGGTTTTCTAGATATGAGATCATATCATGAGCAAAGAGGGATAGTTTGACCTCTTCTGCCCCCATTTGGATGCCCTTGATTTCCTTCTCTTGTCTGATTGCTCTGGCCAGGACTTCCAGCACTATGTTGAATAGAAGTGGTGCTAGAGGGCAGCTTTGTCTGGTCCCAGTTCTACGCAGCAATGCTTTCAATTTTTCCCCATTCAGCATGATGTTGGCTGTGGGTTTGTCATATATGGCTTTTATCATTTTGAGGTAAGTCCTCTCTATGCCTATTTTGTTAAGAGTTCTTATCATAAAAGGGTGCTGAATTTTGTTGAGTGCTTTTTCTGCATCTATTGAGGGAATCATATGGTCTTTGTTTTTACTTCCATTTATGTGTGAATAACATTTATAGATTTGCCTATGTTGAACCATCCCTGCATCTCTGGGATGAAGCCCACTTGGTCGTGATGGATTATTTTTTTGGTGAGCAGCTGAATTCGATTTGCTAGGATTTTATTGAGAAGTTTTGCACCTATGTTTATTTTTTTCTTGGTTGCTTGTGCCTTTGATGTCATATGTAAGAACCCATTGCTTAATCCAAGCTTACAAAGTTTATACCTGTTTTTTTCTCCTAAGAGTTTTATAGTTTTAGCTCCTACATTTAGGCCTCTTGTTTATTTTGAGTTAATTTTTATATATGGTATAAGGTAAAGGTCCAATTTCATTCTTTTGTATGTGGCTATCCAGTTGTCCCACCATCATTTGTTGAAAAGACTATTCTTTTCCCAGTGAATTTTCTTCAACCTCTACTACGTTTTTATCATCTTCAATTTGGCACTAAGATTTTTGAGATCAGGGGCTTCTCTTATCTTTAGATATACCCCTCTACACTTAACAGAATGCCTTGTCCATAATAGCTGCCTGATAGATAGTTTACTAATTTCTCTTTCTCCAACCAGATAGCAAACTCTAAGAGGAGACAGCTTGTTTATTGTTGCTAACCGTTTTGTACTGCAGAGTAGGCTGGGATCAAAAGGGAATAATCCTACTTTGCTGTGATTTTGTCACCACATGACTCTACCATATTAATTTATTGCTTGGTTCACTTTAGCTGAGAACAACCAGGTTTTGAATCAGAGGAAACTTCTGTAATGACTGAAGACTTAACCTAGGGAAATTTCAGATTTGAACACTGCCCCTACCCCAGCCAATCAGTGTTTTAGATTTTTCACCAAGAACTTAAAGCAAATCAAATTCCATAGATGAACTCATGTTAAATCAATCTGAAGATACCATTTCCATGTGTTGAATCTTTGTCTATTCTCTTGTCAAAATGAAAGTAAAAGTTAATTTCTTGGTTATTAACAGGTGCCAGTAATTTCTACTGGTAGATTTTGACAGGACTTGAAATGTGAAGCCACATTTTGAATAATAAGAGGAAATACATGTCTTGCTCACAATCTCTGCAGCTCCAAAAGTGATTTACAAAAAGAAAAAAAGAGGAAATACCCTAAGTACCCAATTATAGAAGAATGGCGAATTTATTTATATTGATTCATGAAATCTTAAGTTGCAATTAAGTGATGCTTATGAAAATTGCATATCAATGAAGAAAAAACTGTATATTATGATGTATAAAAGGGAGATTATATTACACAGTGATTGCAACTGGGTAAAGTTGTGTATCACTATGAAGTAGGCTGATGAACCATCCTGTTTACCTGAGACTATCTTGGTTTTAACATTGAAAATCCTACATCTTAGGAAATCCCTCAGACTTGGCCAAACTGGGTGGTTGATCACCCCATTTTGAACAGGATTATAAGAAAACAAGAAAAAAATGAAAAGATAGCATGTCAACTTCTCTGTCAATAGGTGCAATTGATTTTTAAAATTTCTTTATGGTTATAAAATTTTTATAAAAATAAAAGTTGAGAGGAAAAACTGAGTTAAGACCAGAGAATATATCTTCCACTTTTCAGCAAAGCATGTTTGCTATTGGCCAACATTATTATTTGATTCCATCTTGCTGAAGGGATAATTGGGGAGAAGGTCATAGCAAGAATTTTCATCCTTCTTTAATAGTAGAAAGCAAAGGTGTCTCCTATTATGAGTTATGTGAGGTCAGTAAAAACTAATTATTTGAGATCACAATGATGACTCCAAATTCTTAAGGGAACCATGGTTTTGGAGAGGAATCCTCATACATATTTCAGAAGTGGAGAAGATAGAAATAGGGTCTTGTATCTTTTGATAGTTTTCTGATTTTCATTTTTTTCTTGAACCTGCCATTGCCATGCCCTTTTCCCTCTTTTCTGGTTCCAGGTGGGAGTACCTGCCATATATTTCAGTCATGGTCTGGAGCACTGAGAATGAGGAATGTGTTATCAGTGACCTAGTCCATAAATATTTTCCTTGGGAATGTGTATAAAAATATACAGACATGAATATTTTATGACCTGTATCTCACAGTTCAAACCCACATTGGAGTTATGTGAATATGAACTTAAGTCCACAGGAGCCTCCCATGGTCTGATGTTCTAAGAATAAAGAAGTATAGGGAAACCCATGTTGGAATCACCTGTTGCAGACAAGGACACAAATAAAGAAAGTTTTATTCATTTAGAGCTAATTTTGAGGACCTTACATAGACAGAGAAAGGTTCTTTTTTTTTGTGCTAATTACAGGGAATACCTTCTATTCATTGTCCCTAAAAAAGTAGAACTACCATAAGGAGTGAAAATTACATTGTCTATTTACCTGCCATAACCTGGCAACATTCAACATGTAGCAAATGACCAAATGTAGTTGCTAGATTACAGTGATGTCATCCTAGGTTAACATTCTTTTTAGGTAAGGTGTTAATATATCTGAATTGAAAAGTAGCATGACTATTGCCTGAGATTTGGCATTTTAATTATGTTTCCAAGCATGATCTTTCTGAGAATGTCTATAGCACTTAGTTTCTGTATTATACAATCTACCAGCTAATTATATAATAATGATGTAAGTAGTTTTCCAAATGTGAATATCTAAGTCTTTTTATCCCCAAGGGGTAAAATCTGATCCTTACTCTTGTCTTTCTCGATATCTGTTCAGTTCTGATCAGAGAATAAGTTCTTGATAAAACCTGTTGACTTGGGACTAGTAGTTTATGCAGACATTGGGTAGATAATTTGGTTGTTTCAAACATCATAGAATTTGAGTAAGAAGACTTGGATATGAAACAAGGCTCTTATAATTACTAGCTGTAACTGTTGACAAATTACCTTTTCTTGTTTACAAGTTACTTTACCTCTTGAATCACTTATAAATAAGGATATGGATTCTTTCTTGATCCTGGAAGATCAAATGAAATTATTTGATAAAATACTTTGTCATTTGCATTCTATAAACACAAGTGTTTATTATTTGAGATTTGGGAACTCATTGTGGCATTTTCTACAGCCATTCTTTCTTGTCTTGTCTAAAGGCTAAAAGTAGGTAGACAATGCAACCAAGAGCCTAGAGCAGGAGTTAGGAAAAGTTAAGACAGAGACAGGTTCATGTATAAGCTATGCTGTTTGTACAAAAAAAAAAAAAAAAGGGTGAGTATTCACCATTTAGAGCTTCCTCTAATGGGGTGTGGAGGCTCTAAAAATGTGCCACAGTGTCAGTCCCACAGAAAGATAGATGGGGATAGCTTCCTTATTGCTCCTCATTATTAATATTGTTATTTGTCTCCTTAAAACCATAGTGCAAAAGGGACTCCACCAAAAATGTAGATATGGAAGGAAGTAAAGATAGTTTAGAGATAGCACAGAGCAGTCATATATCTTTTCTATCGGGTGCAGAGTCTCCCTTTTGCTGATGGAAGAAATGAAATAAAAAAATAAACAAACCTACTCTACTACTGAAAAGCCTACCCAAGGAAAAAGTCAGTGGGAAAGCACATTCTGCAGCACTTAGTATACCTTTTTTCAATGTAACAAAGTTGCCCAAATAAGAAACATGACCACACAATCTGCTACAATGGCTACTTTCTCTGAATGTGAGAGAGAAGGATTTGTGGCCACTCGGTGCTAAGACCAGATAGGAATGTAGAGGGTAAGTGCACTGTACCTCCAGAAAGGAAGGTAAATATGTCTCTTAAAAGCTATGAATGCTAATGCTTAAAAAGGAAACAGAAAACAGAAGGAATAGTTTAAGGAGTGCTGTCATTTTCTATTGGTGAGGATCCCTGATCTTGGGGAGGTTCTGGAAAGTTTATTTCTGTTTCTTCTTCTTCTTCTTGGATTGGAATAATTTCAATGTCTTCTTCATTCTTTGGTTGGGAAGATATTTCAGTTAGCTCAACTACTTCTTCTTTTATTTCAATGGCCTGTTCTTTCTTTTCTTCAGCTGACAGGAGAACCACGTTCTAGAACACAAAATTAAACAAACTTTTCTTGACTTTTACCATTGACATTTTTCTCAACAATCTCTATAAATACTCATCAAATAATTCCTAGTTTTGTGCTGCTTATGTTGTTTACTTTTATGCCTCCAAATACCAGGATTGATTTCCTAGGTTCTCAAATTATCAAACACTTACTTATTAAAACTCAAGTCTGAGTAGATCCTCAAGGGCAACTGACACTTGCCACTGTGCCTGGAATGATCACATAGTATTGGGAACACCGCCATCACAGATTCTATTTCTGATTTACCTTCAGTGAATATAATCCAGGGAAAGTAATTTTCTTTCTAATCCTATTTTCCTCATCTGCAAAATGAAGTAATTAGGGATGATTTCTAAGTTCTATTCTGAATCTAACAATCTGGTTCTGAGCAGTTGGCAATAGATCTATCATTGGGATATTCGTATTTCCCAATTGTGGAGCCTCTTTGAACTTATTGTTCTGGCAGAGGATTAGGTGAGAAGGGGTGGGGTGAGGGGAACCCTGAGAAATGGAGTCAGAACACTAGTGACTAATCAGCTTTCAAGCTTTAACAATCCTGCTTTTACACGTTGCATGTGCAACCACGAGGTCAAGATGAAAGCCTGAAGTCAAGCAGAAGGGAGGGTTAGTAAGAAGGTGTTAATTTGTGTTTTGGAACTGTATCCTCTAACTGCAGACTCATTTCAAATTTCAAGACATTTTCCTTCACTATTGGTATTTTTTTTCTTTCTAGAAGTATGCTAAAACCATTTATATGGAGATTCTAGTTTTTCAAAGTTTCATCAGGTTACGTTCTCCATAAATGATCCTTTGCAGATGTGAATTTTCTAGGGAAAGGTACGTACAGAGTGGCTACCACTTACAGCTTTGGGTCTGGAGCACATTCTTTTCCACTCATTCTCAACAACGCCAGCTACCACAAGTTCCTGGAAGAAGGCAAAGATCAGCATCACCGACAAAATGCCCTGAAAAATAACAGAAGAATGAAGGTGAAGATGTCATAAGGGCACAAAGAACATGGTTGGTGTTCAGGAAATTACTGTTGACTAAACTAAATGATTAAAAGATCAATTCTTTAGGTAAGTAATGACTAGCTGTGAGAACTGCTAGTCTAGAAGACAGTGTCCTTGTAACCCTAACCGTTAACACAACTTCTGGCACACAACAGGTGGTTAATCCATGGTGCTGACAGAAAGTAAGGTAGGAATAATCAGTTAAAGAATCAATTCTATGTAGGAAATAATAAGTACTGAGTCCTGAATTAAATTGTATTCAGATTTAGGTGATGAGATATTACACCAAGGAAACCACTCCACATTTGGGAGATGCATAACTCCTTCAGGCAAAAGATGTTCAAAACACCTTAGGTATTTCTTCCATGTTCATCTTAATAATAATGGTAGATAATAATGCTGTTAATGATATTAATAATAATGTTAAAGCAAACACTTATATCACACTTCCTATGTGCCAGACACTCTTCTAAGTACTTTGCAAAGATTAACCCATTTATTCCTCAAAACAATCCTACAAGATAAGTGGTGTTACTATCCCCATTTTATAGTCAGAGAAATTGAGTCAGAGTGTGGTTAAAGTTCTTGCCCAAAGCTACATAGGCAATAAGTAGCAAACTCAGAAAGTCTGGATCCAGAGTTGATGCTCATAATAAAAATGCCATACTTCTTCCCTGGAAAGAAATCCAATTTCACGCTTACCAAAAACACAGATTGTATGCTGTAGCAGTATTGCGTAGATAGAGAGCTTTTCTCAGAGGGCCTCACTGGTTCACAGCTGTATATGTTAATATACGGCATGGGAGCTTTCATAAGATTCTGACTCTCCATTTTTAAAAAATGGGAGATTTTAATATTAAGTATGTCCATGATCGAAAGAATCATTCCACAAATGGCAGCAAAGAGGCTCAATGAGTTCATTATCATTTTCCCTTTGACCTGAAATGGAGATAAAGATTTACTAATTAGATTTGATTTCCATTTGGAGAACATAAGTTAGGAAGGAATTCCAGATGCCATTCCCCTTTAGTACGATGTAAAGGTACTACACATAAATCGTACTAAAGGTCTTCTCTCAGTTGATTTTAGCCTCATGGTCACTATAGAATAAAATCACCTCTCCCTCCTGTTCATTTCTCAGTCTGCCCCTCTCAGTTTATGCCATCACCATCCATTCGTTTTATCAAGCCATAACTCTAGGAGTGATCCTTAATTCTTACATCTTGTATCCTTGCACTTTCTTTACTGCTATTGCCACCATCCTAGCAGGCATTCAATAAATATTTGTTGCATAAGTGAAGAAAAATAGTATCCAGATTATCTGTATGCATAAGATAGGGGGGAGAGAGAAAAGGAGGTTCTTGCATGACACTTAAGTGGGAAGGTGTTGTGGGTATAGGTTGGGAAGGTGCAGATAGAACCCTCTAGGTCTGCACCATCAAATAGAAATAAAAAGCAACAGCAACAATAACAATATTTTCTCTCTATTGACAGAGGTTGCAATCCTCCAAAGTCAACCCTCTTTCAAAATATATTTGGGGCTCAAGTCTCTGGATAGCATAGGTAAGAAAATGTCAGTGTGAATGTTCTACCTAACAGGAATGATAAAAAATTGAAACAGGAAAATGTAGGTGACAAGGGCCATAATGATACGGGATTATTGATGATTATTTTATGACACATATATTTCATCCTTGGCTATTTGACCTTCAGATGGCAAGTCAGTAGGTCTGGCTATATTTGGAGAATAGAATAAGTTGATTTTCATAAACAGTTTTTTTCCCCCAAAACTGAGTTCATCAGACCACTTTTAGGAGGAACCATCTCTATCCACTCAGTCCCTCACTGACTTAGAATGTGACTCAGCCTAGTAAGTAAAAGAAAGTCTTGGGGGATGATTTTCATGGGAGGGAACTTGCTGGTAGCTCTTTTTCGCCTACATAGAATTGCCACCTCTGCAGCACGGCCTCTTCCTGGGTATAGATGAGTCCCTGGGAGTTATATGGGCAAGACCACACTAGCTCCTTATAGCCTCTGAAACACCGAAACACTGCTGCACACGTTACTCCATTTCATCCTCATGCTAATTTCATATGGTAGCAAGGACTGTTACCTGCATTTTATAGGTGAAAACTCAGAGGTACATAGAGGTAAACTGACACATTCAAGGTTACAGCTAAAATTTAGCTTAGCTAGAATGTGAATCAATCACAACATTAATCAGATAATTTTCCTAAATGGTAGTCTGGGAGAAATGACATGGCTTTCAAAAAGGTCTGTTATTTTCACACAGCATTTAACATTCACAAGACTGTAAGCACAGCCTTCATAGATCTGCCTTTAGTTCTGTTTCCATGGACATACTTCAAGTAGATGTCGCTTCCAAGTTTTTCATGAATAAAATCACAACAGCATTGTGGAGGATTGTTTGCTTTTTTAGGGTTGAAAGTCTGATTCTAAGAATCTTTAAGGGTCCGTAGGAGTTTTCCACTGAGAAAATAGGTGTTTCTCTAATGTGTGGGAAAGAAGGACATATGGTTACTTGCCAAACTCTTCCTGGAGTTTTTCTCTGCTGCTGCCAGGAGTGATCCAGAAATAATATACTGTAAAAAGAGAAGTAATGGGTGGTGAGGGGGTGGGTGAGGTAGGAGAAAGGGGAGACAGGGGGTCAGTTTTTAACACTGAGAGCTGGTCAGAGAGAAGCCATCTATAGTTTCAGCCACTTTCACTGAACTATCCACTCATTTTTATCAGGTTCATTAGCTGTTCAGCAGTCATTATTTCTCCTTTTTCAGGCTCAACTACATTCAATCCATGCCTTTCATTGAACCATCTGGGGAGCTATGACTAGGAATATAATAAGACCAAAGAGACAGAACTCCTATTTCCTTGTCAATTAATACTCACAGTGTCAATTTAAAGGCTTTATTTTTAGTTTTTCTTTTCTTTTTTTTTAATTTGTAGAAATGCTCTTTGAGATCCACAATGATTTAGATGGCTTTTATGCCAACGAAGAGTGAATTGATGTAGAATACTTGACCTTAATGTCATAGACACTGCATTAAAGTGTTGGCTGCTACAGGAAGTGATGATTACTCCTCTTCTTCCTTTTCTAATGTTTAAGCTGTAGAATGGAGGAAACTCTTGTTCTAACCCTTCTCTCCTTGTTCTGAAAATTTCAATCCTGGACTCATCTTTATAGTGGCAACTATGAAAAGTATCACGGGGAAAATAAACATCACTGCTCCATGCCACACCCAGACAGGGTTACAAGTTTAGAAAACATGTACATGAAACAGCCATAGTAACTAAACAGAGTTGTGGGAAGAAGGAACAGATAGAGAAAGTGGGATGTTCCTGCTCCCTCTTGCATTCCGAAACATCATGCCATACAGTCCAAACATCTGGTGCCTCCCTCCCCACCAAAATTGACCGTGGAGAGGTCCTGCTTTAAACAATCCCTGTGTAGATCCATGAAGTACTTTTTTTCTCTGAATTCACATGAGGCATGGCCACTGACTCTTAACCATGACATTCGTGCTCATTTTAGTCAACTTCTCTTCCTACGTAATTATTTTAACTCAATGACCTATTTCCTACCCATATATTTCCCTCTACACAGAAATAGTCTGGCATATCCCTGTGGAGCTTTTTAACATTTTTGTCTTCACCATTACCCAAATGGTTGCTATTTTTTTACTCACCATAATGCCTCCCCAGAGAGGGTACCACACAGTCACACAGATGGGTGCATATTCCCCAGTGGGGATCATCAGGAGACCCCCCAGGGCAATGTGGATGAGCCCATTCATGATCTGGACAGCCTGGGGAGAGAATGGGGGCACTGAGGATGAACTGCAATCATCATTGTTGGAAGGCAGAGGCAAGATTGGAAGCCTTGGCAAAATGTCTAAAGGAAGCAGTGGAGGTGCCAGGAATTTTGCTTTTTCTTGTTCAGATCAATTTTCCCCACCACATGGGGCATTTCCAAAGAGCAGGTATGCCTGCGATTCAGGCAATGGACTGGAATGGGAGACTGCTAAGCATACATGCCCAAACCCCAAAAGATGACATAAGATCACCCTGAGCTGCTCCAGGTGATAACTTCTCTGACACACCCCTGATTTGGTCCACTGTGTCAGACATAAAGAACAGACCAGACTGGATGACATCCCTTCAAGTTGGATTGAATTCTGTTCGTGGCCAATAGCATCAGCTTCTGTAAGCCAGAGAATCCCTAAGATGTGGGATGGAGGGCACCTGACTTACCCCCAAAGCCTTAGATTCCCTCATGAAGAAGCTTTGTGTGGGGTCCACCAGTGAAGACATCCTCCTGAGGGTTACTTTTTGTTCAGGTTGCACAGCAATAGGGCCTTTCATAGGCTCTGCTGGGAAAGTCCCATTCACTGAATTTCTGGGTGTTGTCATTTTGCTCTCAAAACTCCTAAAAATAAAACAAACAATAAGATGAGGAGAATAAGAACAAGATTTTTAGTAATCTTTTCTTGTGTTATGCATCTAAATGCTTCTTTCAGCGTTCCCTCCATGGGCATCATGGAGGGTAGACATGGCTTCTTCCTTGGTCTTCCTTGAGTCTGAGATGAGTCCCACTGCTGAGTTCTGAGAAAGAATCTGGAGGTGTTTGCCTTACGTAAGAACATACGGGCCCAAGAGTCCCTGCCAGTGTTCTCAGCAACCAGGTTTGGGGCATACGTTACCTTTGTAGAGAACACCATGCATATATGTGACTGCATGTCCTGTTTGTCTCTCATCTCTGAATGCTTTTCTTATGCTTTAATATTGGAAAATGTATTTTCTATTGATTTGTCCTTGTTCTTTTGCTTATTTGCCTTTGTTCATTGTGATGGGCCAGAGGCATCGTTGCAGGTGCCATCGTTTTCCTGTCCTTAGAAGCATATAGAGTGGTATAACGAATGCTGGAGACCCAGAAGGGGGAGCATGGTGGGTGTAAGGGAAGAAGAATTACCTATTGGGTACAATTTACACTATTTGGGTGATGGGTACACGAATAGTCAGACTTCACCACTGTATAATTCATCCATGTAACCAAAAACCACTTGTACTAATTTCAATCTATTGAAATAAAAAAAACTTTAAAAACAAACAAAAGCAGCAGGAAGGGCTGATTCTAGGCCTCCCTCTGCCTCTGAATCTGCTACCTTGAGCAAGTCACGTCAAGAAGGCTCTCTAATGCTCCGTGTACAATCGTGGCCTCCTGAGTCAGATTGCCTAGGTTTAAATGGTGATTCTTCTATTTGCTCTGAGACTTTGGGCAAGTTCTTTAAATTCTCTGGACCTCACGTTCTTCAACTGTAAAATGGGAGTACTAATAATTCTTATCTCATAGGCTATTATAAGACTTATCTGGGCTCATAGTCTGTGCATGGCTGGTGTCTGCTCATTCAGGTGTAGCTCAAATGTCAGCTCCTTAGAGAAGCCTTTCCCAAACCCCCAATCTGTAACACATAATCCTATTTGCTCTCTCTCTCTCTCTCAAAATCCTATTTTATTTGCTTCATGGTATTTATCACTGTGGGAAATTACCTTATTTATTTACTTGTTTATTATCTGTCTCTACCCAGAAAATGTAAGTTCCATCAAAGTAGAGATTTTGTTTTCTCTTGTTCAGTATCCAAAATAATGCTTCAATTTAGTAGTTTCTTAATAAATTTTATTGAGGAAATAAATGTATGCAAAGCACCCATGTCTGAGTAAATATTAGCTGTTTTGTTGCTATTCTTATTCTTTTTCTTACCTGTTTGAGCATTAGTTTCTATTTTATCCATTTGTAATGTGAGAAGAACAATACCCCTCTTTCAGAGATACTGTAAGAAATAAGTTAACATATGTAATTGTGCCTAGTACATAGGAAGAGTATAGTAAATGCTATTTGTTAGTGTTCATGATTTATTCATTTCTGAAGTGAGGAGGTGATTGACAAGGTGCTTTTCAGTTCTTACATTTTAAGAGTCTGTTCAATCTTCTACATCTTGGACTTCCTTTTGGTATTCATTTGTTTATGTCAACCCCTTGTGTCAATTCTACTGCATCTTTCCTGGGACCTGGAAATCCCTCTTTGGGGACACATCTTTGGTTTTGTCTTTATTGATTGTAAGTCATGTAAGAGGCCTTGGAAGTCAAGACTATCTATATAGGTTGCTTACCTTACTAAAGTCAGTGCCAAGTCCTAGCCTTTAGACCACGGGTTGAAGTATATCTTCCTAAAGTCAATCAGAGGTGGGTAGCTGCAGGTGTGCTGTAAGACAGGTGGCTGGGAGTCACTCACATTTGTACTTACTTTAGATTTAAAAAGAAATTTCCCATATGGCATTTCATCTGAGCCTCACAGAATAGGCAAGGAATGAATCATGGCCTCTATTTTATAGAAGAGGAAACAAGGGCACAGAAAAGTTAGGTAACTTGAAACATGTTATGTAATTATTAAAGATTTAAAATGAGGATTCAGACCTATCAAATGAAGGATCCATGATAGCAGATTACTTTGTCTCCTGTGGGGAATAGGAATTCAGCCTTTCCCTTACAAACCCATCCCTTCCTCAAATATTTGTGCTATTTGGATGACTATAAATCAATTAAAAACAGATTATCTGTTTGGGGCCTGGGCTAGAGGGAAGAGAAGAGGCTTTGATAGGGTGTTTCTCACTTGATTTTGCCCCTGCCCTGTATAGGCAGATGTCATATGGTCCTGGGGATCTGCTTTGTACCAAAACCACCCCATAAGACCACCAACAAAAAGGGATATATTAACACAGCACACTAAAGAGTTTGCAAACTGATTCCGGTCACCAGGCAGAATTTCTAGAGCTAGTCAGAACCTCAAGCTATTCTGTTCATTTCACAAATGAAGGAACTTCAGCCTGGGGATGGGACATGACTTGGTAAAGATCTTATGCTTAGTAACAGAGCAAAACTGGCAGACAGTTACCATGGCTCTGATGTTGATGCTTTTTCTGCTGTACTACAGCCTAGTTCAGATAATTATAGTTGTTTACTGAGCATCTGCTATGTTGCAGAGATATCATGTATGCTATTTCCAACTATCCCAACATCTTACTTCCTAAATAGGCATTTTGTATCCTTTTTTGCAGATGTGGAAATGGAGGTTCAGAGAGGTTAATTAATTTTCTCAAGGTCCTACAGCAAGTATGGAATGAGCAGGGAGTCACTACACTCCTCTCCAGGGGGTAATTTCAGTGAAGATAAATTGCAAAAGTCATCAGTTGTTTGGATGGAAGAAGATGACTGGACTACCATTGTTTTAATTTCCCCTTATTTATTGACTGCTTAATTAAGGCTGTGTCTACATTACTGGTGAGATCAACCTTTTATATAAGCCAATTCTGCTTAGGCTGTGTCTGTAGTGGCTAATGTTAATAATGACCATGCGGGGGCATATTTTGTTTCTCTGTTAAAATGGTGTCTCACTATGGCAACTATATTTCTACAAAGCCTTCAACAAATATTGCTATAAAATAGCATATAAACAAAAACAGTGTTTTCTATATGCTACTTCATTTTTTATGGAAATAATCTCTCTAAAATATACGTGTGTGTGTATGTGTGTGTGTTTATTTGTTTATTTATTTATGCATGCGAGGGAATTGTAGGCTGTGTAATGAAAAAATTTTATTCCTTATAATACATAAAACTAGCCCACATGCTCCTGAGGATATTGTAGATTCTTGCAGCTTTGCCTTATCATTTAAAAAAAAATGTTCACAATGACTTAGTGCCCAATGCACAGTTCTGCAGATTAGTAGGGCTTAGTGACCACATTGGTCAAAATATGGTAAAAATGGGATTTTATTTTACCGATACTAAAATTAGCACTGATATTAAAATCAGGACCCAGTTTATCACATAATACCTCATTTTATTACTCATAGCACCTTCTGTGAATATTTATTTATTTTTAAAGGCACCACTGTTTCTGTGTCCATCCACTGAATAAGATCTCACAGCCTTTATGGGTTTGGGTTTGAATAATGACTTTTAGGTCCACTAATATCGTCATCTACCCAGGGGTTCAGAGCTGCCTGACTTTTTTTTACCTCAACTTCCTCCTGTGCCACTCAAAATAGCTTTGCATTTTTCTCCTTTCTGGCCTCCTGTGTGCTTATCTCTGAGGAAGCATGTTCTTACTTCCTTTCCCTCTGTATTTTTCAGCTCATCTCCTTCCTCCAAGACATTAGCTCTTCCAAGAAATTGTTTCTTCCTTGCATGTGTAGTCTCACTCAATTTGTGGTGACATGTAGTGGATCAAGAGTTAGTCCCAGCTCTGTTGCTTGCTACTTTCGTGATCTCTTGATAAATTTAGACTAATAGTTGCCTTGCCCATTTCAAATTATCATTTTGAGAACATGAGATAATTTGCGATTGATAAGATACGAAATACTCAAAGAATAATCATTATTGGACACATATTTTGAGACAGAGTCTAGCTCTGTCACCCTAGGTAGAGTGCAGTGGCATCATCGCAGCTCACTGCAACCTCAAATTCCTGGGCTCAAGTGATCCTCCTGCATCATCCTCTGGAGCAGCTGGGACTACAGGCACAGCCACCACACCCAGCTAATTTTTCTATTTTTAGTAGAGACGGGGTCTCACTTTTGCTCAGGCTGGTCTCGAACTCCTGAGCTCATGCAATCCTCCCGGCTTGGCCTTGCAGAGTGCTAGGATTACAGGCGTGAGCCACCGTGCCCGGCCTATTGGACACTTTTTAATGACTAAATGTGCTGCAGTGTCCTCCAATCCCAAAGCCCCCTCCTTTAATCTAGCAATGTCCCCAGCCACCGCCAGGTTCTCCCCCTCCCCCCCAGCTTCTTCAAAGCTGTGTGTTCCATTCTTTCCTCCACTTCCTGACCACCCTCTCACCCCTCAATGCTTTGCACCTACTTTCGCTGGTGACTCGACTGAAACTGTTGTCTTCAAGGACTGTGCTGTAAAATCAAAAGCCGTTTCTCAGGCATCATGCCACACATCACTTTCTGTTTCGCCTGTCACCCAGGCTTAGATAGTTGGGGCCATAGTTTACTCCAGCTCCTGTATCTCTCAGTCCATCTTGGCCATGGTTCAATTGATGGCCACATCATGTCATTTCTACCTCTGCAGTGTATCTTGCACATGGACCTTTTCCCTATATCCAGTGACACCCCGTGAATGTGGTTCTCATTTCCTTTTCTGGTTTAGCACACAAATCTTGTTTTCCTGTGTTTAATCTTTCTCGTTTCTAATCTGTTTTCCACAAGGCTGCTTGACCAAACTCCCCAAAGCACTGCCGAAGTCAAACTGAAGTCTTGAGCTTGAACTCTTTTGCTGGCCTGTCATTGCCTACTGGAGAAACCCTTCATCTGGCCCCTCCAGTCCTTCATAGTTCAGCCCTACATGACTTCCAAAGCTCCCACCCCACCACTCCCCACCATAGCCACTGTTCTGGACATGTTTCCTACTTCCTTCCCCTTCCCTGAAACCTTTCAACATTGACTAGTTCCTCCCCTCCACCCCCTTCACTTTCAGCCAAACTCGAATTACATATTCACATCACCTGAGATCATTCCTGCTCTCTGGCCTGATTGCAAAGACTCCTCCTTCAAAGCCCCTGGCTCTTTGCTTTCTTTATTAATCACCAACTATGTTCTTTCTAGCTACATTATAACTCCCCTAATGGAGTGTAAATTCCTTAATGGGATCGTATGTCCTATTAGAATTACATGGGAAACCTGTTTTCTATGTACTATGAGCTCAATAAATGTTAAACTGAATATCCAACTCGACTACCTTCTCAGGGCCTGTTTACACATGCTTAGGATGCTGGATTAAAAATTTCATCTCACCTGATTCTCAGTGAGATCAAGCCACTTTATGGGAAACAGGGAAGGGGAATCACTTATATACTGTTTTCTGGATTCCATAATGGCATAATTAATATTAATCCTTGTTGCCCTTCATTAGTGCTTCCCCATCTCCAGTGCCCACACTCTTGGCTTCCTATGTGATGGGTTTGAGGCAGGATTTTGTGCTCGGTTTGGTGTCCACCAATCCCCTTCCAGAAAATGTTAACCTGTAAGGCTTAATATTATCTAGGTGTTTTTACATTTAATGGGATATCTTTGGAGACAAAAGCATTTGAAGCAAGAGGAATGAAGTCATTTTCATTATGGCCATGACTGATTATTTTCTCATTTGGTACTAGGCTGAGGGCTTCAGAAGTGTAGCTCATTTAATCTTCGTAATGCAGGGGATATTACTATTGCCCCCATTTTATAGGTGAGGAAGCTGAGACATGTAGAGGTTTAGTAACTTGCTCAAGGTTACTATGGTTATATGGTTACAAGGTTATATGGCTTGTAAGTGGTAGTGAAACTGTCAAGCCATAAGGTATAAATAGCTATCTAAGTCTGATTTTCATAAAAGTATAGATATAGCCAGAAGTTAACCAGCCATTGTTCCCTAACTTCCTTACTGCCGTAATGGTTACTGCTTAATGGCACTATCATCCCTGATAGGTGCAAAATTTGTGACTTTCCCCACTACTTCTATAGATAAGCCCAAAGACTTGTGCTTCTGTAGATAACAATGCTATCTTAAAGCCCAAAGACTTGTTCTTCTATAGATAACCTTGCTATTGTAAAGCCTAGGACTGGTCTTTGAAGTATTTTTCAGCCTCTGTATTCTGGGGGGGACCCACTGACAACAACTGGACCATGGATAGGTGTGGGAATGGATCCAACAGCCTCGAGACCCCTTATCCAGGAAATCTCCCAACTGAGAAGATAATCTCTATGAGTTCATACTCCACCAATAAACAGACCCAACTGCCTAGCTCTTTGCCCACTAAACTATCTTTAAAAGCCCTTTCTCCTAAATTCTCTGGGAGATGGATTTGAGAAATGAGTCCCATCTCCTCACCTGGCAGCTTGTGAAATAAAACTCTTTCTCCACTGTAACTCCTGCTGTCTCAGTATGTTGGTCTTCACTGGGCGGTGGGCAAGGGATCCCACTGGGCTGTAACAGTAGAGCTCCAGTTTGAACCCAACAGGTTAGAAACGATGATTTAATCTCCTGCTGCAATCTGCTACTTTTGTGGAATGACTCAGTTGATTGTAGGGTAATTCTTGAGAGGGAGATGAAATATGGTAATTCTTGAGAGAGTGAGTGGGCAGCCAGCCCTTGATATCACCCCTCCTCAAATCATGACACTATTAGAAAACCTGACAGGGAAGCCCTAGAATTAAAGCCAAGAATTTCCAGTCTCCAAAACCATGCTATGCCTTATCCATCTCCTCCTTTTAGTCATTCAAAGAAAGCAAGTTGATTCCTTACCTAAGTATCCAAGGCCTGCAGGCTCAAGGGCTGATTTGGATGCTAGCTGCCAAGTTCAGTCTGATGCTGCTGGTTCTCAAGCACACAGGGAGAGTGATCGAGATGGACCAAGCCTGGGGCCGAAATCTCTGATAGATACCATGTGACAGGAAATCAGTAGCTTCTGCTACCTTGAGCTTCGCTCCAATTACTTTGGTTTAATATACACTTATCAGAGCTGAAGGAGATACAAAAAAGTTTCTGCCTTACCAGGAGGTTTCACTTCTTGAAAAAGGTCCCTGGGGACTGCCTGACGTGCTTCATGCTACCTTAATTAGAAGAACCTCTGCAGCCCCCACCCTGCAAGCAGGTGTGGATGGTGGGTCCCTAAGGACAAGAAGGACTCTAGAAAATCTCCAAAGATGGGCCGTTGGGACTGATTTTTACCTTCTTGCTGCATTTTTAGGAGTGAGTAGGTGGGAAGGAGGCATCCATGCAGAGAATCAAGACCCACTGGGCCCATATGCTCATGTTGTACTCATGTGCCTCCAAATACTGTCCTCATTTGCTCACATTTAGGCTTCTAATGGACCATGTATATCTTGTGTCAGATTTAGCAGAAATGGCCTAAAATATACTTTGGTGTGATAGAACATGTACCCAGAAGCTTGAGGCAAGAGTTAGCCTCTATATTTGGAGACATAAATTGAAATAGCACTTTCACCTATGAACCCACTGATGACTTTTTTCCTCCACCTGTCTTGTCCCTGGTGTCCCCTCTATTTTTGGTCTGGGCTGGAGCTGCATGGTCATCAAGCCCAGTGCTAGATCAAGTGGGAAAATGGAGGAAGTTGGTGCACCAGGAGAGTCTAAACATTTGGGAGGTGAATCAAAGAAAGCTTTGCTCAAAGACATTGTCATCACTCTCCCCCCACCATATACACACTTTATGTTTGTATGTTGGATTTTTAATTACTTTTTAATTTCCTTGCCCATTGTCTTATTTTATTAGAGACATAGAGCTATGGTTAGGTAATTATTTGTTCATTTAATCTAAAAGGATGAAATATGGCAGCTCTATTACCTAATGTGAGAGGCTCATTCATATTTCTCTCTCTTCTCTTCTATTTCTCCCTCTGCCTGTCTCTTTTTTGGATGATCGGAACCATAAGTTTAGAACCAACTGGTTGAAGTAGTCCTGGGGAGGCTGATTTTGGGGCAACATGAACAAAATGTCATTTTCTTAACAGTGGAGCAGTTCGTTGTGGGAATTGGCTACCATTTAAATAGAGAATTTGCTGTCGTCAAGAATACTCAGGTAAAATCTATGTGGTCACCTCTCAGGAATGCTATTAAAGAGAAGGAGAGTGGAAACAGAAGATCCACCATCCATTTAAGATTCTAGTTGTGGGTCTATGCATATCTGGTGAAATGCATGAATGGCTGGTGACAGGGATGACAGTTACATAGGGTGTGGGGTGTGGGTGATTGTGAGTCCTGAGGTTTGAGTGCAGGATTGTGGGGTGGTTAGAGGCATGTGCCTTCATTTTAGTGGGCGTGGGAGCAGAGTCAGGACTTGGCAAGTGTATGGCATCAGAGAGGCTTGAATCAGGATTGCACAACCTGATCTTCTGTATCATTTTTTTTCTGTTTAAGTCCTGTTTTTCCCCAGTCTTGGGTTGTTTGCTACTCTGGTCTTTGTGGCCAATGAGATAACGTAGGTGGTTCTATGTGTGATTCTTCCCAAATAAACTTGAATTTGAATTTGTATGAATGAATACTTGTTTACCTTGTCTTTGCTGATTTGAACTGATTGACCTTTCGGGGCTGGATGTGTTAAATTCCTACTACAATTTGGATTTGTCAATAGTACCTTCTTTGATGTTTCACCACCCGCACTCCCAAGTTTGAGGATATTTTATTAGGTCAATAACATATTTAAAATATTTCTCTTTGAATTCATAAACCTATTGTCATTATCTAGTGGCCTTTTTGCATCCAAAAGACAATCTTTTAAAGTCTACATAAAATATGCCAACTTTTGTGTAGTTAGTATTTGCCTGATACGAATTTTTCTTTTACTCCCCCGCCGCCTAGCACTCCATTTTTTTAAAATCCTTAAAACATTTTGCCTGTCTTATGAAAACTCCTTTCTGCATCATAATTATTTGTGTCCTCGCCTTGCTCAGCCATTGTTTCCGTGTCCCTTGAAAGCAGAGTCGCTTTTTCTGGTTGCTATGTCCTCTGCAGTTCTATGAGAAATAATAGTTCTGCTTTGGCTCTTTCTCCCATCGAGGTGATTGTCACCAGATATGCAGTATTAGGAAGTAACGTTATGCCATGTTCCCAACTGCTCAGCAAGGCCCTGGCACCCAGAATTATCTGCTGTTGGAGGGTTTTGGCTTCAGAGAATTGGTAAGGGAGACATAGAGTCCCTCAGAGATGAGGCTAAAGATCTAATTGCAAATAGAATTTGGTTACAAGGTCAGAAGATCCCAATGTTGTACTTATAAATAATTCATACTAAGGAAAATGCAAATTTGAGTACCTAAGAGCTTTATAGTTTATGAGATCTTTTTGTTCTAAAGGACTACTTTGCATTTTTAACAGCTAGGAAAGTAATGTTAGTTAAAAACCTGCTTATATGCCAAGCACTGTCCATGTAAAAGTCTTATAATGCATATAGCATTGATTCTGTTTTATAATTGTGGAAAGTAAAGTTCAAGAAATAGGGGAAACTGGCCCAAAGTCACACAGCTAGTAAGTGATAAAATAAGTGATGTTTAGACAGCAAGAAAATCTCAGTTATAAATTTTTAGAAACTACCATTTACTAAGTGATTTTTAAGTTCCAGGCACTGACAAAATCACTTCACGTATTTCATTAAGGTTCACAGTATATCCATTAGGTAGGAATTATTCTAGCATTTTAGTTTAAGAATTTAAAGCCCACAAAGATTAAATAACTTGTTCAAGTCACACAGCATTAAACAGCAAAATAACATTTACACCTGGGTCTGACTTAAAAGCCCTTAACATGATGTATCTCAAATCTCACACATCTGAACACCACTCAGTTGCCAAATATTTTTCATTATAACCTCATTTTACTGGAAATAAAAAACTAACAGCTTTTTCCTGTCATCCCCCATCCCTCACCTTCAAGGTGACATGCACCTACAGACATAAGCTCCTGCTAGCTCATAGCAGAAATGAAAGCCTGTAAATTTATTTCTTTGAGTATGCCAAGTTTTTTTCTATGCCAGAAGCATCACAGGATAATGGGATTTGGAGTTAGAGATCTTGATTCAAATCCTGGTTCTAAATCATACTCCCTTTGTGGTCTTAGAAAAGTGGACCACTTTGAGCCTCAGTTTTTATGACTGTGGCAAAAGGCACACATACCTCAGAGAGCTGTCATGACACATGTGATGGCACAGGTGAGAGCTCTAATACTTAGGGAGTATTCTGCCAGTGGAAGGCAATACAGTATCAGGCAGTGGTTCTCAGAGTGCGGTCTGGGAATTTCCTAGGGCCCTTGTGTAAGGAGAAACCCGTTTGTATAGGCAAAAGATTTCTTAGGCCAAACCAAGATGACTGACGGTGTGTTTTCCGGCCCAGCCTTCCGGTAAGGCATGAATCAGCACATTTATGTAACTATGATGTAATCTCTTATGTAAGACCCATGTGCCCACCCTTTGATTGGGCAGGTTGCCACTATTGTTCTGAGCCATATATATGAGCCCTCCCCATGTTACTGGGGTTGCTACTGGGCTGCTGCTGCACTGCTGCGCTCGCTTGCTGCTGTGGTTGTTGCCGTGGCCTGATAATAAAGAGTATGTCTCAGTTGCCTACCGCTGCTCTGCTCATCTCTTCTTCCAATTCCTGGAACCCGCTCTGGTACTCTCACTGGCCAGAGAACTCGCGCCCCACACCTTGAGACCCTTTAAGGCGGTCTATGGATTCAAAACCATTTTCATAATAATACTAAGATGTTATTTCCCCTTTACACAAGTTTTCAGTGGTGTACTCCACAGGTTAAAGAATATGAGCTATCATAATAGATTGAATGCAAAAGCTGTTAAGAGAATCCAGTTGTTTTCCATTACGCTAGAGGAAAGCAGTGGCTTCCAGACTTTGCTCTGCATTGGAATCACCTGGAAATCTTTAAAAACTATTGATGCCTGGGTCTCACCCCATTCTGATTTAATTGGTTTGTGGTGGTATATGGCACAATGGGGTTTATGAAAGTTCCTCAGATGATTCGAATGTGCGGTCAAGTTTGGAAACCGCTGCATTAAAGAGATTGCAAAAATATAAATCAGTGCAATTCTCCACACTGATTATTTTATTGTGGCAAGTATAGTTATTTTTGTAAAAATATTATTTGTATCAACACGTAGTGAGTCCTCAATAATTTTTAAGGGTGTAAAGAGATTCTGATACCAAAAAGCTTAAGAGATGTTGGTATAGGGATTAAGACCTTGGGCTCTGGAGCCCAGACTGCCTGTTGATATTATGGCTTTGCCATTGCAAGCTTTGTGACCTTGAGCACATTACTTACCCTCTCTGTGCTCAGCTTCCTTGTGTATAAAATGAGCATAATAATAAAACTCACCTCTTAGGATTTTTGTGAAATTATATGAATAACACACCTATAACACTTAGCATGATGTCTGGAACATAGTAGTGGCTCCACCCATATTTGCCCTCATTGTTTTTACTTTTGTCGCTATTCTAGATGATCAGCTTTTAACATTGATGATCTTGTAGCATTAATGTAAAATTCGCAGGCCAAACCATTCTTCCGACCAACTCATCTTTCTGTACAACAAGAGAGTAGGAGCCACTGGGTGGAGTCTCTCAGAGAAATCAGCAAGAAATGCCATGCACCAGCGATGTGAGATGACTGGGTCACCCCAGACCCTGGGCTTTGATTCATATCTTTGTGCAAAGGCAAGACAACATTTGCTGTCCTTCAGTGGAAAGAATGCATGACCAACAGAGGTGACAACACCAAGATGACCGTTTGATTTGGGGAGAGGGGGAGATGGCATTGCCAAGAGGGAGGATGTGATTTTATCAGTCAAAATGTCCCCAGAACCACCTCTCATGGGTCACTCCCCTTTGCTTTAAAGAGTTGCCAGGCTTAAGATTCTATGCTCCTTTTGGCTTTTCCTAACAAGCAGAATTCATCTCTAAGTATTATAACGCATCTTTATTCTCACAGCGCTGCTCAACACCAGTCTTCACAATCGCAGTCTTCCGAGTGGCACCCCAAAACTGAGAAAGGCAGCGAGATGAACAACTCAAGGATGCTGAAGGTCGCCAACATGATCAGAATTCCCTGTAGCGGGAGAACAAAAATAAGGAGGAGTCGTGACGTTAGCACAGTCACGGTTTTTCTGATTGTAATAAGGCAGCAACGCCCGGGTGACGAAAGCTCCCCCGCCCCTCTCGAGCGTATCTGATGCTCAGGAAT
The DNA here is from genome assembly GCA_023783475.1 of Daubentonia madagascariensis. NCBI lineage: Eukaryota > Metazoa > Chordata > Mammalia > Primates > Daubentoniidae > Daubentonia > Daubentonia madagascariensis. Next base: position 2,481,561 of record JAKFHU010002396.1, on the reverse strand, counting down.
CAAATTAGTGGAGGACCATGAGAGCATACAGCTGTTTTATCATAGCACAGCATATTATTGTCTTAGAGAAAGTCACACATCTTCTAAATTACGTATAGGAAATACTCCATTTTATAAATACATAAAATACAAATAAATGCAATTTAAAAAGCGGCCTGATGAAGGAGAAAGGAAGAAGGTGGTGAAGAAACAGGAAAAAGATAGAAGCAAAAATAGACAAGGAAAGGGAAAAGAGGGAAAGCAGAAAACTTACAGGCCCAGAAAGACAGGGACGCAAACAAAAAGAGACGCAAGCAGCCGCAGAGGCTGGGGTACCGCTTTGGGTTCTTTTTATCGCTGCAGAAAAGACCTTTAAAACGCTTTGTATCTTGGCAAGTAAGAGCACAGACAGGCAGACACACCTCGTCGGTAGCCCAGAGGCTGGACGCTAGTGCTCTGCCAGCTAAGGTCTGTAATCCTCTGAGAGCTGTGCTTTATGCTTGTGTTGCAAAGGTTGAATGGTTACCGTTCTCTTCCACAGCCACATTTGTCCACTATGTTTTAACGATAGCTTTATTTTAGGGCCACGTGGTTTTAAACGGACACCTAATATTTCATGCTGTAGTTTGCCATCATTCATTTATTCTTCGGTGACGGGAAGTAATTGATTTCTTCCTCCTTTTCTTTTCTGTGGTTTTTGCTTGTTTTACCCCTCTGAGCAATGCTGCAGTGGTATTCTTGTACCTATACCCTTATATGTAGGTTGTTTAATTGCTCTGGAGATGGATACCTGGGTTATACGTATGGGTATTGTTCAGATAAGTAAATGTTATCTTCTTGCTTTCTAAAATGGTAGCAACATTTCCCATTTCTGCTGCTGATATACAAGGGCATTCTTTTCACCATGTCCCTGCCAGGCATAAATGTCAGAGCTCTTTAATTTTTGCCAATCTAATGAATGCAAATATTGGTCCATTGTTAATTTAATCGGCATTTCCCTGACTGCTAGTGAATTTGAGCATCACTCTATTAAGTATGTTTGGCCATTAGAGTTGCTTTTTTGTAAATTTCTTCCTCATATTCTTTGCCCATTTTTTTATTGTGCTCTTGACTTTTTCTTGTCAGTTATACGCACTCTGTATGAAAACATTAAAATGTTGCTGTTAGCTGCTTTAAGAATATATTCTAGTTTTTTGAACCATACCAAAGTTTACATGTAAAGAAGTGTTTTATTTATTCATTGATTTTTGCTTTCCAGATCAAGATATAGCACATTTCCACCACCCCAAATAAATTCTCTTGTGTCCATTCCCAATCAATCCTCCTGTCCCATCAAGAGTCAACCACTCTTCTGATTTCTAACACCATTTATTAAATGTGCCTATTCATTTTTGTAGCTGAAATTGTTTGCTTACTATAATGAATTGAAATTCATTCATGTTGTTCCATGTATCAGTAGGTTGTTCTTTTTTATTGCTGAGAGGTATTCTATTATTTTAATAATTACCATTTGTTCAGCCATTCTGCTGTTGATTTAAATTTGAATTGCTTCCAATTTTTAACTGTCATGAATAGAGCTGCTGTGAACATTCTTGTGTGTATTATGGGGCATAAAATAGGAATATGCTTAATTTTGTTAAAAACTGCCAAATAGCTTTCCAGTGTGGTTGGACCATTTTACACTCCCACCAAAAATGTGTAAGAGTCACAGATGCTTCACATTCCTTCCAACACTTGGTATTACCAGTCCTTTCAATTAAAATTATTCTGGTGTGTGTGCAGTGGTATCTTATTGTGATTTTAATTTGCATTTGTCTGATGGTTAATGTTGAGCACATTTTTACATGCCTACTAACCATTTGTCTATATTGCTTTGTGAAGTGCTTGTTCAAGCCTTATTCATTTTCATTTTTATTCTTTTGTCTTTTTATTATTGACTTTCAGGAGTGCTTGATATTAATATATTCTGGATGTGGATCTTTTGTGAGATATCTATAGTGGGGAAATTTTCTCCCTTTCTGTACCTTGCTTTTTCACTTTCTTAATAATGTCTTTGATGAAGTAGTTTTAGTTTGCTTGATTCTTTTACATTTTCTTTTTAAATTTTGAAGCAGTCCATTTTCTTGTCTTTTTATTCTGTGGTTAGGGAAAGGATGGTCAGTCTTGCTAGTGTAATAGCACAGAAAATGAGCTCTCTGCCCTCTCTCTCTGCTCTCTCTCCCTCTGTAGCTGACAGGAACACTGCAGGGCTCTGTTTTCACAACATCTAAAAGGAGCCCAGAAGACAGAAAGGAAATGTAAATTTTTTCTAGTATTTATTGACTAAAACTGCCTTTTAGAATCTGCTTTTACAGCCTTGAGGAGTTTCTGAGAAGCTCCTGGATGGACAGCAGGGAGGACAAACTTCAGGCCTCAGATCCTGCCCAAAATCGTATCTTAAGGGCAAGATCCCTGACAAGATCTCTGACAGCCGCTTCTGTTATCTGCCTGCTTCTAAGAAGAAGAGAAGACAGTTCACAGTACCCTGTTAATTTGGCTACAGCCATAAACTTTCTTCACCCCCTAAATAAAAAGCCTGAGTACCTAGTTCTCTCTGCCAACACTATCTCCCTCTCTTACATGGTGTTGGCCCCCTTCCACCCAGGGAAAAGTAAATAAACTTCTTTCTATCCTAATCTTTGTCTAGAAAAGTCTTTCTCAAAACCTGCGTGCACTAGCTCTCCACCCTGACAGTTAGTACCGTTGTGTTCTAAGAAAGCTTTGCCTACTCCCAAGGTCATGAAGATGTTGTCCTAAATTCTACACTTGTCCCCCTCTGAAACTTTATAGTTTAAGGTTTCACATTTAGGTCTATCGTTGATTGATTTGTGAATGTGAAATCAGTTGTGTTCTTCTGGTATCAACTGACTTGGCCATGATATATTATCATATATATTGCTGAACTTGATTTCCTAATATTTTATTTCAGATTTCTGACCAAAGTTTACAAGGTAGAATTACCTGTAGTTTTCCTATATTTTATAAAGTCCTTGTCATCTTTTAGTGTTAGGGTTGTGATAGCCTCACACAAGTACTTGTGAGTTGAAAAGTGTTCTCTTTCTATTTTCTGAAAGTATTTGTTAAGTTTGGGGTTATTTCTTTTCTAAATGCTTAGAATAATTAGTCTGCTCCTGAATTGCTTTGCTTTTTCTCTCTTTCTTTGAGAGAAATTTTTAAATTGTGGATTTGACTTTTTATTAGATATAAGACTAATCAGATGTTCTATTTTCTCCTATGTTCGTTATGGCAGGTGTATTTGACACAGTTTTTGTAGGTGGGTTTTATAAGGAATTTGTCAATTTCATCCAAAGCATCAAATCATTTTTAAAATAGCATTCATTTTTTAAAAATATTCCCTCATATTTTAATGGCTGCGTGTTCATAGTGATGTACCTTTGTTTGTTTCTGATATTGATAATTTATGTGTTCTCTTTTTTATTGATTAATTGCTAGGGGTTTATGAGTTTTATTAGTCTTTCAAACATCCATATTTTAGCTTCATTGATCTTATCTATTGTTTATTTTATGTTAATTTCATTAATTTTTCTCTCTTCTCATTTTTTCATTTTTTAAAAATTTAATTATTTTTTCTAACTTCTTGATATAGATACTTATTTTTTTTAGTCTATTTTCTTTCCCAGTATTTGCATTTAAGGCTATAAAGTTACCTCTAAGCATATATTAGTTGTATCCAGTAAAATTTTATATGAATATTTTCATTATAATTTTGTTTTTAATATATTTTCTATTTCTATTGTAAATTCTTCTTTCAGCCTTGCATAATTTAGAATTTCTGAACAGATTGGGGATTTTTTAGCTATTTTTTTATTGACATTTAATTCAATTCCATTGTGTTCAAGGAACATACTGTATATGATTTTAATCCTTTGAATTTTGTTGAGATTTGCTCCACGGGTCAGCCTATGGTTAATTGTTGAAAACGTTCTGTGTGAAATCTAAAGTTTTGTTTATCAGTTATCATTTTTATTTCTCTTTTGAGAACATTTTCACCATGCCCAGAATTCTAGGTTGGCATTATTTTATTTTAGCACTTTAAAGATGTCATTTCCATGTCTTTTGGCCTCCATCAAGCCTCCAAATAAAAAGCCAACTGACAGCATACCTTTGCTCCTTTGAGTGTAATGTAATCCATCCCCCCTCCCCCAGCTGCTTCTAAGAATTTTCTCTTTGTCTTTTTGCCCTTTAGCAATTTCGCTATTATGTGCTTATTCATAATTTTCTTTGTATTTTTCCGGGGTATGGTTCATAGAACTGTCTGAATCTGTGTCTTCTCTTTCTTTCCTTTTAGAAAATCATCAGCCATTATCTCTTCAAATATTGCTTTTTCTCTTTTCTAGTTCTCCGATTATATACAGGTTACATTTTTAAAAAATATTTTGCCCCATATGTCCCTTATGTTCTTCCTAATATTTTATGTCATTATATCCTCTTTGAGTTTGAGTCACTGTTTTATACTGATTCCCTTCCTGCCCACTCCTCTTTTGACATGTCTAATGTGCTATTGACTCCATATATTGAGAGTTGTCAATTTCAGTTATCATAGTTTTTAGTTCTATAAGTTCCATTTGATTCTTTCTAATAGATATCAATAGGCAATGGACATCTGGTAATATTATCTAACTTGCTCCTTCTTTCTTGAACATAACAGCCATGGTGATTTTTAAGTTTATGTTTCATAATTCTACTATCTGGATCACCTGTTTCTATTATTCATTATTTTCTTTTTGTTTTTTGGACATTCAGTCCTGTCTTCTGGCAGGAGTAGTATTTTTTTTTTACCCAATAAATATAGTACGTGAAAAAGTTTATCTTCCTCTAGAAAAGATTTGATTTCTTCCATCTGACAATTAGATAAAGGGAAGGTTATGTGGATCCAATCTTGAATCAAAATAATTAGAGAATGAATTTCAGTTTTGTGAAGACTGGCTTATTTCCTTTGTCCTTAGTTCTAGGGTATATTCTTCCTTCACAAATGAAATCCTGGGGTGTTTACCAGACTCCACCCCTCTTTCTTGGTGAACGCCAAAATTTTTTTTGTGTGTCCCCTGCAGTGCATGACCCCTGAAATCTCCGATTAGCTTTTTAGCTTGTCAGCTTTCTCTCAATTGGGCTTCTGAGTTTTTCATCCTGTAAATCTTAGAAATCATTAAATACCTTGAGGAGGAAAGTGACGATCCTTTCTAATATGTACATTTTCTTTTACTAATTTCTTCTCTTGTCTTTATGTATTATTTCCTTCATTCTATTTTCTTTGGTTTAATTTTCTATTCTTTTTCCAACTTCCTGAGATTAATGTTTGGACCATTATTTTTCAAACTTTTATATTTTATAGTATTGATAAGCCATGGATTGCTTTAAAAGTATTGCTTTACCTTCTGCACACAAGTTTTTGATCTTTCATTTCAAAAGGTCATATTTCCAGTATTCTTTTCTGACCCCAAAATTACTTTTAGATATACTTCTTAATATACAAGACATAAAGGTTTTTGAAATTGTTTTTATCATTGCTTAAGGTTTTATTTCATAAAACATATACTGTATGACTTCATCCTTTGTTATTAATCTGAAATTGTTTTATATTTCAATATGTGCTTATTTTTTGTTGGTATGTTGGTATGCTACAGAAGTGAGTATTCTGTTTTTGCTAGGTATAGTGGACTAAATATATCTATTAGGTCTTGTTTTTTACTTTTGATGATACTATAAGCATTAAAATATACTTAACTTACCAAAGTCTAAAGTTTTCCCCTTTCTGCAAGTTTAAGATTCCAGATTATTGGTAGGCAACCCTACTAACATAGCACTACTGTGAAAGTCTTCCTTGACAATCAGTATTGTCATATTCCTTCATTCACTCATGTTGGCAGTAAAGGACAATCAAACTCCTAGACATAAACTACTGAAACTGACTCAAGAAGAAAGAGAAAATCTGAGCATACCTGTAAAAAGTAATTTAAAAACTTTCCACAAAGAAAAGCCCAGGCCCAGATGGCTTCACTGGTGAATTCTACAAAATTTTTATAGAAGATTTAATGTCATTACTTCAAAACATCTCCCAAAAAGTGTCAGAGGAAGGAACACTTCCCATCTATTTTATAAGGCCAGTATTAACCAGATGCAAAAACCAAAGAATCACAAGAAAGGAAGTACAGACCAATATCCCTTATGAATATAGATGCCAAAATCCTTAACTAAATAATAGCAAACTGAATCCAGAAATATATAAAAGGATTGTATGCTATGACTAAGTGGGATTTATCTTAGAAATGCAAGGTTTATTTAAGATAAAAAATCAATCAATGTAATACACCATATTAATAGAATAAAAGACAAAAACCACATGATAATCTCAATAGATGCAGAAAAAGCATTTGACTAAATTCAATATTCATGATAAAAACACTCAACAAACTGGAAATAGAAAAAAACTTCCTCAACCTGATAAAGTCTATCTACAAAAACCCTCAGCTGACGTCATACTTAATGTTGAAAGACTAGATGCTTTCCCCCTAAGTTCGGGAACAAGACAAGGATGTCTGCTCTTGCAACTTCAATTTAGCATTGTGCTGGAAGTTCTAGCCAGGGCAATTAGCAAAAATAAACAAATTAATTAATTAATAAGCATCCAGCTTGGGAAGAGAGAGGTAAAACTATCTTTATTTTCAAAAGATATGATCTTATATATGGAAAATCCTGAAGAATCCTCTAAAAAAACTATTAGAACTAATACATGAAAGCAAGATTGCAGGATGTAGTATCAATACCAAGAAATCAATTCTATTTCTATAACACTAGCAGTGAATATTCCAAACATGAAATTAAGAAAACAATTTCATTTTATTAATATAATATCATCAAAAATAATAAAATACTTAGAAATGAACTTAGCCAAAAGAAGTGTAAGGCTGAAAAGTATAAAACATTGTTGGCAGAAATTAAAGAATTAAATAAATGAAGAGATATCCTGGGTTCATGGTTCAGACAACTTAGTATCTTAAGATGCCAATACTCCTCATACTGGTCTACAAATTTGAAGCATCCTCTACAAACATCTCATCTGACTTTTTTTGGGTGGGGGGCAGAAATTGACAGAATGAGCCTAAAATTCATATGAAAATGCAAGAAACTACAATAGCCAAAATATTCCTGAAAAAGAAGAACAAAGACTTACATTTGCCATTTTGAAAACTTACTACAAAGCTACAGTAATCAAGGCAGTGTGGTTCTGATGTATAGATTGACAGAATAGAATTTAGAGTCCAGAAGTAAGTAGTAGTGTTTATAGGTATATGTAGAACAGGGGTTAGCACTAACTACATATATTTCTTTGCTCTATGAGGTAAGAGGGCCCAAAGAGCAATGGTACTCCAGTAGCAACAAGCATACCTAGTGCCAATATCTTGGTTTCTAATGCCATTCTCTAGCAAAAGAAACCAGGGCTTCTTGGAGAAATGGCTGATTCTAGGCCTGGTACAGGGGATATGCAAGAAGAGCCTGGAGAATCTTATAGTGCCAGAAACTATGGACCATCCCCCCGCCCACACACACACACACACACAGCATAGAGGTATGTAAAAGGATCACAGGAGTCAACTGAAAGAATCCCCAATGGCTAAAACTTGAACAATTTGCACAAGAAAATAAATAAAATAGTATTGGATTATAACCCAGAGTATAAAATAAATACCCATGAAAGTCCATACTGATAAAAATACATGATTGAATGAATAAATAAACAAGTGAAGAAAAGACAAATCTCCTGTTGAGAATAATTTCAAATAATTTATGTAGATACTTTGCCCTGAAGGAATTGGAGCCTAACTCCCTACTCTCTAAGTTTTGGTTGCACATAGTGACTTCATTCCAAAGACTATGGGATAGAAAGAGGGAAAAATAGTAACTCGATATACAGATGTGTTTAGTTTGTGAAAATTCACAAGCTCTATGTTCATTCTTCAATTTTAAAAGGTTTAAAAATATGTTGAACACTTCAACATTATATCTGTCTTTTCCTTTGGAAGCCCTCACACAAAGACTGCTACGGAAAACCGTTGATCATAAAAACTGTGAATCAAACTTACTGAGCTTCAAGTCTCAGTAAGTATCTCAAAAAGGTGAATTTAGAGAAGGGAATTCATAAGTTCTCAAGGGATGAAGTTAGTCAATGGGTGATCCAGGTAGGGATTGGTCAGATTTTGTAATTAGAACTGCAATCTTATTTGTGAAATGTATGAGTCTGTGGGTCTGAATCAGCACATGCCAAAATAGCTTGAGCTTAGATAGTTTGTTTTGCACGTAAGGATAAATCAACACTCTGGAGGCTCCCTTCATATTTCCTTCCAGTTGTTATGTCCTTCAAGGTAACCATTATTCTAATTTTGTATTTTTTGAAGATAATCTAACTTTTTTCACTGGTTGCTTTAAAATTTTGTCTTTGTTTTCTACATTTTTGTTACAATGTGTCTGAGATTCACCGGGCCTCTTGGGTATGTGGACTAATGCTTTCCATCGGTTCTGAAAATCTCTCATCATTACCTGTTCTCATTCTCTCCTCTTTGACTATAATTCTAATCCCATTTATGTTAGACTTTTTCACTGTATGTTTCATTATTTTCTGTATTCCCTTTCTCCATGAAATACCAATTCATTCTGATCTGTATAGCGGGCAGTATCATGTATATACATTGAATTTTTAATTCAAATATATAGCCTATATTTATTTTTTAAAAATCTTCTATTTCACCTTTTATGGTGTCCTAGTCCCTGCATATATTTTAAAGTTTATCATATATTTCTTAAAACATGATAAGCATTGTGGTTTTAAAATCTTTTCTAATATTTCCAGTATCAGAAATCTGAGTGGTTTTGTTTCTGCTGTATTTTGTTTCTGTTAGTTGTCATTCACATTGTCTTACTTCTTTTAATGCCTGTCTTGACTGCTTTTTGATAATTTTCAATGGAAATTTTGGTAGGAGTTTCCTGAGACTATTGAATGTTCTTCCTTCGGGTAGCCTTTGGTTTTGCTTTGGTCAGGTGCTAGGGGCACCAAATACCAAGACCAGGTCAGGTCTTGAGCATTCTTGGCTCACCTGGTTCTTGGCTTGTCCACAGTTTATGCCAACCAAGGTTAAAATCCCAGAGGGGGTGGGGTGGGAGAGAGTTGTCAGGGCGTTTGGTCTGTGGCCACAATTTCTCAAGTACTTTTTCTTTTTTTGCTTTGTTCAGCGAGTCTTCTCTGCTGTTATGGGGCAGGGTACTTTGTGTGTCTTTTTGTCCTTTCCTGAAGAGTGTAGCAGCCTATCAAGGACCTAGCTTAATGTGGAGAAGGTGTCTTCTGCATCTTCCTACCTTGAGTGGGCTTTGGGCCTTGACTTCTTTCTCTTTCACTTCAATGAGCTGGGAATCAGATTCCAAGTGGGCGTCATTGCAAATGGCCTCATGGCATAAGCAGCTGTGGTGCTTTTTAGCATTCCACTTATAAATTTTGGCTTACAAACTTTCATCTAAAAATTATCTAGTAGTTCCAGCTGACTTTTGAGCTTTTAAATTCCTTTAAGCTTGTTTTTGTTTTGTTTTCTTTTTTAATGTAGCATTTTTCTTCATTTTCAGAGAAGGTTTGATACAAATAGCCCAATTCACCATTATCAGAGCCAATCTCCCTATTTTCTGCTCTTTACCCCTGCTTTCTGTGGACCTGCTACCTGCAAATGCTTAGTATTTCATAGAATCTGACATATGAAATATCTCACCTTTTTTTTTTTTGAGACAGGGTCTTGCTCCTGTTGCCCCAGCTACAGTGCAGTGGCATCATCATAGCTCACTGCAACCTCAAACTTCTGGGCCCAAGAAATCCCCCTGCCTCAGTTTCCCAAGTAGGTGGGACTACAGGTATGCACCACCACACCTGGCTAATTTTTCTTCCTTTTTTTTTTCTTTTTTTGTGGAGACAGGGTCTCACTATGTTGCCCAGGCTGGTCTCGAACTCCTGGCCTCAAGTGATCTTCTCACCTCAGCCTCCCAAAGTGCTGGGATTATGGGTGTGAGCCACCATGCTGGGCCTTGAGATATCTCACTTCTATTAAGTGGTTAGTTTTCAGTTTCCTTGGCAATTTTTGGTGCCATGTTGACTATTTTTTTCTTTCTGTATGGATTCAAATTTTTTATATTCCTTTATACTAATTTTAGTGATATTTTGGAAAGAGCAGAAATAAATGCCTCTTTTCAATGTACCATGCTTTATAAGAAGTTCAGCCTAACTATTAAAACCAAATAAACCACAAAAACACTTGGCAGTGATTCTAATATACATCTAGGACTATGAACTGTGACCATACTGCTGTACTTGTATTTTTCTTTTAGTATGTCATTTTGTATTTCTATTATACTGATATGTGTACATGTTTTATATCTCCTACTTGTGTGTGAATTCCTAAAGGTGAGAGTTAATATGTGTTTATTTTTCTATTCCACAATGCCTGGTATAATATCTATCAAGTATTATGGATTCCATAATTATTTGTGAATAAAAGAAAATACATGCATCTCCACAACATCTGGATGGTGCTGACTGGCCGCTAATAAGTCATTTGCATTAAACCATTTAGTCCTCACTCTAAAAATCCAACATACTTACTATGAATAGGACGGTAATAGCATCACACTGACTGTTTTCTGGAGAGTAGCCACAAATGTAGTTTCGATCTAGAAGGAAGCCAAATGCAAGGAGAACAATTCCAGCTATTGCTCCCAAGGCACTAAGGAAATTCATTATTCGGCTCATTATCATCTGAAATAGAATAAGAACATACCAGGATGACTCAGGCCCAGCCTGTGCCATAGACAAAGCAATGGGTGGGTAGACAAGAGAGCAGGACCTTAGTCACAGCATCATAATGCCACGAGGCAGCTGTGTGGTCATTTTTGAGTCCCTTCATTTCCTTGGACTTCAGGCCCTCATCCACAGAATAAAAGGATCCAGTGAACGTTTAATAACCTTTCCATCCTCCACATTCTGTGTCTAATTCAACTCCCATTCACTTGGGAGGAGGCTGCACACGGGGCAAAGGAAGTATTAGGGGAAGTAGCCAGGTTGCATTGCGTTTTGATGCTCTGGTAAAAGTCATGGTCTATTTGCATTTTTGTTTTAAGACCCATGTGTTTAACTAAACATTGCATTCCTCTGCCATTTTAATTTCTTCCTAAAATGACAAACTAACAGATGTCCTTTGCTTAAAATCATTTATTGGCATATTAATATCTTATATCTTTGATTTTTTGAGTAAAGTAAAAATATCCTACTTATAATTTATCTGTGACTTACAACTTTACAGTAGTTAGCATCATATTCTTTATTTCAGGGTTCTGCTTATGGTTTAATTAGGTTATCTACAGTGTGCCTTTCAGGTGAGTCAAACTAGTGCTTGTCAAAGTGTATCATATGTGGTAAATACCAAAAATACTTACAGAAAGGATGATTGAATAACTGGAATACTGAGACCCATTCTACCATTAATTGGCTGGGGAACTTGGACAAGTCATTTAACTATTCTATGCCTCAATGTCTTTATATATAAAATAAGAATTAAACTGGGTGGCCTAGAAAACTCTCTTCTAGCTCTAATGGTTTATTCTATGAAAACATTCCTGTTTTCATAGAATAATGAAATGCTGAACTGATTGGTATCAGTACTTGACAGTTCATGAAATTATGGTGGCCTAATGATTTTACAAATTTATTTTTCAAGGCCAGGATGAATTATTTTAGAGTTGTAAATTTTTAATAAAGTGGAAACATAACTCACCAGAGTTTCTGTGGTTTTTCTTTTCAGTGCAATTAGGAAGGCTCCAGAACTAATGAACTGTTAAAAAGAATAAACATCTTAATTGTGGACGTGCTTAGCTGATGTTAAAGAGTTCCCACAGAATAGACCTCTTCGTGTTTCTTTTATACGTCCTGCTTCTGAGTTTTACACAATCCTCAGGGCAGTGTGATTGTCCACAAATGAATAATGGACAAAATATTGGACTGGAAGTCTGCTTTAGCTATTTATTTGAACATGAGAAAGTTTTAAATAATATTGGGCTTTAGTTTTCTCATCCATCTTCCTTTTATAGCTATTGTGGATTCAGCTTTGATATCATGACACACTGATGTCAAATCAGTTTACAGCATTAAGACTGGATTCCATCTTACTGCAATCCACTGTGTTCTCTTGGGTGGGAACATAAGAAGGGGTTGCAGCTAATGTGCTGGTAATTCTTAAAAATCTCCAAGAATTTTCATGGAAATGAATCAAATGTGGTAGCATCATTGTCTAGCGGAAATTTCAAATCTGATTACAGCACATCCATGTTTAAATTTCCAGCCCCTTTGTGAATATTTCTCTAGCCTTATCCCTCCACCCTCACTCCCTGTGCTGCACTCGTGTAGTTCACAGAATAGAAAATGCTCTCCCACACCTCCAGTGTTTTGCTCATATTTCTTTCTTGGCATGCAACAAGACATCCCTCCCTACCCCTTACACTCAGGCATTCCCTACCCCTATCCTCTGTGTGTGTCCTCACCTGATTAACCACTCATCCTTAAAACTTGGTCAAGTTGGAAATGTCTCTGGGCAATGTCCCTTCCGTTTTGTCTGTGCCTTTTCTATGGAGGCAGCCTTTGTAGCCTCTACCATCCCTCATCATACCCTATAGTATTAATAATTGTCTGACTCTTCACTGAACTGAGACCTTGAGACCAGGGATTGCCTTTTTTCTGAATCCATACACCCTGCCCGTTCTCTGGTACTAAATTAGGTACTAAATTAATGTTTATTGAATGTGATTAAATGTGGTTAAATAAATGCCTCTGTGCAGCTCAAAAGGTACACCTGAGAAGCCCTTCCTGCTTCTCTATTTCTCTAAAGAGTAAATTTGTCTCCTTTGTCTCTGCTTACATAAGTACTTCCTGCACCTCTGTGATGTCATTTATCACACTGCCTTGACATGACCTGTTTACATGTTTCCTTTCTTGTTGGACTGTGAGCCCTCTGAAGGAAGGGCTCATGTGTTACTAACCTTTGGACCCTCATTGCCTTGCTCTATGTATCTGGCATATAGTAACTAATTTTGAATAAATGAATGGACATATATACAACTTCAAGACCCAGAGGAATATTCCCAAAGGATATTCAAGACCTAATAATGGAATATCAGTAATTTTGATGAATTAATGGGGAGATAATTTCAACAAGGTTAATTTTTTTGTAGTTTTCAAAGCATATCATACAACTGGATCCAGCTTATTTTGTAACAAAAAAACTCCCCTAACATCCTGGTTGGCATGGAGTCAAATTGAATTCAGTTGACTATACTCACCAAAGCAGAGCCCCAGAATGGATATCCTGAAATAAATATAAATGGAAACCTTGGATATGGTTTTGCCAAAGTGAAAAGGAAAATAACTCCAAAAGAAAAATTCATAATTCCAAACAGGATCTGGGTAGTCTGTAAATAGAGGAAAAAGTCACGGTGAGAAAAAGCAAAGTGGTGAGTTCCCTTCTGTTTAGAAGAGTTTTGATTAAAAGTATTTGGCAATTACCCTCTTTTGTAAATAAGGGAAGGATAGAAATCATTTTGTGATGCTTCTGGGTACTTTCTTAATCCCTCTATGTGGTATTTGTAATAAGGGAAATGATCTAAATCAGCGCTTCTAAAAATGTGGTGCATCTAGTGGCAACATCAGTATCACCCGGGAGCTAGAAATGCAAACTATCGGGCCCTATCCTGTACTTACCGAACAGAACCTCCAGGTGAGGCTGAGAAATCCGCATCTTAATAAGCTCTCCTACTCTAGGACATACATGTGAAAGTTTGAGAAGCACTGAATTCTAAATCACTGTACCACCCTGGCTTCAAGCAGCAGGGGACTGTCAGAAAACCCTCCCAGAGATCACCAACACTCTGAGCCCGTTGAGGTCTTGTGCTCCCAGGCCCAGGGCGCTCCTCGTCCCTTCTTTTTGTGTTTTCCTCCCTGAGCCACACTTGGGGTGCACGGCAACGTCAAGCAGTGATTTGACAAGAGCCGGGCAAGACTGACGAGAATCACACAGAGAACAAGACGTGTACAGTGCCTGAGTTCATGTTCTCTGCCGTCTTCCATGCCCAGTTCACCTTCTCGGTCTGAGTCATCTGCTGCCGTAGCAACTATCACTTTAAGTAGGTGAGTCCTAAATGATGTCACTTTTTTGTATGTCCAGACCCATAATTTTAGCTCTTGTCAAACATCCCCTCTTGAGTGTCCCGCTAACACTTTATATTCTAATATATCAAAAAACAAGCTCACTTTTCTCCCTTTGAACCCGATCTTCTTTCTGTCTCCCCTGTCTCTATTTTTGGTACCATCTTCTTAGGCTACAAGTCTTCAGGTCATCGTTAAGATCTTCTTCTAATATCCCTTGATCCCAACATCAAAAAGTATCCAAACTTTCCTGTTATCTCTACTTGAAAAATCGTAATTTGCAATTTGACTTTTTTCCCCCATTATCGTTGTTGTGGCCAATGTTGGGGCACATATTTCATACACCCTAAGTCTCTCCCATAGACAGATATATGTGTAGAGATAGTCCTCCACCTACGTATTTCTCCACCTACAGTTGATGAATTTTAAAGAAGCAACTGGGTAATGAGAGAGAGCCCAGTGTCCTTTTCTTCTCTTCTTGAGAGTGAGCTCCCACGGGAAGCACATTCGCCTCTACTTCTGAATGCCCTAAATATTACAGAGGCGAGCACTGCTCTTGCAATGGGAGTTTCGGGAGTAAGTTCACCTCGATATCCACTATTCATTTATCTGAATTATTAAGATTGTTTTCTAACTGGCCTTGCTGCATCTGTCTTTTTTCTCTATTCCAATGTTGTATTAGTGCTGACATAGGATTCCCAAACAGAACTCCAATCCAATCACTCCTCTCAATATTGTTTGAAAAATAGTCCCCAAATCTGGTGGTCATCAGATTTGCTCAGAGAATTGTTTTATGAATACAGATTACTAGTTTTCCAGTCCCTCAAAATTGTGAGTCAGCAGTTCTGGGACAAGGCCTAGGGACCTGGTATATATTTTATAAAGCTCCTTAGGTAGTTTTAATAATTTTACAGATTGGAAAGGAATTGTCTACATTATAAAATCTAAGTAAGGATGGGATATAGAATTCTTGGCAATTAGTTCTCCAAATTACCTTCCTGGTTGTTTCTTTGTCTTTTTTTCCTTGGTTTCTTAATATTATTTGTTGTATTTTTTTATTGTGTTAAATATACATAACATAAAATTTACCATACTTACCATTTTATTAAAATTAATAGCCTTTTAGGTTCACAGAAAATTTGGGTAGAGGAAACAGGGAGTTCCTATACCCCCTGCCCCCTCATCCCTAGCCTCCCCCACTATCTCACTTTGGTCTGTGTTGTATATTCTATGGGTGTTGGCAAATGTATGACATATGTCTACCATTATAGTATCATAGTATCATACAGAATGGTTTTCCTGCCCTTAAAATCTTCTGTGCTCCACCTATTCATCCCTCCCTCTCTCCCCCAGTTCCCCGGGCAACCACTGATCTTTTTATTATTTCCATAGTTTTGTCTTTTCCAGAATGTCATACACTTGGAATTATATAGTTTGTAGCCTTTACAAGCTGACAACTTTCACTTAACAATATGCATTTAGTGTTCCTCCGTGTCTCTTTGTGGCTTGATGGTTTACTTCTTTTAGCATTGAATAATACCCCATTGTATGGGTATACCACAGTTTATTTATCCATCCTACCTTGTTATTTCTTATTATTTTTTAATCCTCTTACATGTTTTAAGTCTAGTTCGAGCCCTCCCAGTTCTCCTTTGTCATTCCTAAACTATCCTACCATGTGCATTTGTTTATGACGCTTTCTCCATCCACAATATCTTGTCTCCCTCCTCGTCTTGCATTTCCACCAGCTGAAATACCATCACTGTTTCAGAGCCCAGATTAAATGCCAAATTTGCAATGAAGTTTTCTTATCCTTTTTAGCTGAAAGTAATTGTTCTCTCTTTGGGTCCCCCACAATCACTACCACCATTTATGGCTCTTATTAGATGCTCCATTGAAATGTAGTTTCAATATTTTCATTTTATTATCACTTCTGAATTATATATTTATTCTCCTCAATAAGAAAAACTAGGTTGTGTTTATTTCTGCAAACTCTGCAGTGCCTAACATAGTTCCTTGCACCAAGTTTAATATGGATTTGTTAAAATAATCTGAACCCTTTGGCAGAAGTTTGGATTCCATCATATTTGAGTAGATGCTAAAGCAGTTTAGACTGATGGTCCTCTTATGCATGTTGGTGGCCATCTTTCTCTGCTTCTCTGTTTTTGCCTGAAAAAAATTAATTTTTTTAAAAAAAATTTCTATTCTTAGAGGCTGGGAATTGAATGGGCAAATGTTTTCAAAGATATGGGCAATATTATAGCCTCAAACATACTTAACCCCCCATGTTGTCTTACATAAGAATTGGTAAATAAAAGAAAATATTTATGGAATGGATAGATGTATGGATGGAAAGATGAGCACTTAAGCTATTAAGAGGATATTCTGCAAAAGCCCCACATATAAAAATACCATATTATATTGTCAAACTGTGAATTCTTATTTTTGATTGGGGAAATATAAAACTGTAGAACATGATAACCAAGGATATAGAATCTGGTCTATTGACTTCTACTTGATTTTACTTTTTCTTATTTTTTTCTCTGAACTTGACTTGAAAAATCTCATAAATGGTCAGTTTGGGGACTGTGACCTTCAAGAACCCAGGCACCTCAGCTTATGCATCTTATATTTTCTTATCCACAAAATCTTGTACATAAATCACATAGAAATGTGATCCATACTTCCTGAATTGAATAGAAATAGAAGTTTGAATTGTTTCCTACCTTAAAGCATATACCGCCAGATATTTTTCCCTGTCCTTTCCCCTGCCTCAGTAGAATATATGTAGGGGCAAGTTTTACTTACCCCTAAGATTTTCATTTTTGTAGCAAATAATTTTTGCAGGGGGCTTTGATTCCCATAGGTCGCAGCTGAAAGGTCTGTTGACTCAGATTCGGGAGTAACGACCTCTGGAGGAAATATCAGAAACACGGGGCTATGTGCAACACTTGAATCCATGATAGTGTAGTTGATATTTTGAAATGAAAGAAAATGATTTAGTTGGTACTTCAGTCTAGACTATGTTCTTTTCCTGTACCAAGGCTCTCTGGACCACTGGCATTGTTGTGCTTTGTCTTGGAATTATAGAACCATAGCATCACAGAGCCATAGAATCTTGGGACTGGTCAAGGGTCCAAGAAAGTTAGTAAGTAAAATGCCTGGAACTGGGGAGAGGAGGACGTGACAAGTAGTTCTAGTTTGGTCAGGAGCTCACTGTGTTAGGACCTTGGGCAGGATATAGCCTCCTCTCTTGGTTTCAGCCTCCTCATATGTACATTGACCAGACGGGACTAGACAATCTACATATAAAGATATTTTAGTTCCTAAACTAATGGGAACTGTCATAAATGCTTACATATTTATTCCAATTCTCTTTCTTTAGATGGTTAGAGGACAAAATTCTCAGGCCACAGAACTAATTAGCTGCTTCTTAAAGTTCACATAGTATCCTTTTAACCTGTCACTTTGGTTTTTTGCCACCTGATTTTAGTAGCTTTAGTTGTGTAACAAAACCCCCAAAATGTAGTGACTTCAAGCAACCATCACTTGATTTTTTTCACAATTCTGTGGATTGTATGGATAGTTCTTCTGGTCTGATACTGCTCAGTTCTTCTCTACCAGGTTCTCTCATGCAACTACAGTCAGCTGGTGAAGTGTCCAGAGTTTGATGAGTTAGGATGGCCTCAGTCTTATATCTGGCAGTTGGCACATTCTTGATTCTCCTTCAATTCACAAATGCTTTTCAAACCTCTGATGAGTCATGTGTGCTAATGTCCCATTGGCCTAAGCAAATGGTATAAACAACCCAGATTCAAGGGGTAAGGAAATAGACTTCATATCTTCATGGGAGGATCTGCACTGTTGTATTGCAAGGACATGGATGAAAGGAAGGGAAGAATTTGTGTCTACTTTTAACTCTACCTTCTCATCCTCTGGTGTTTCTCATTGAGAGCGGGTCTTCCTTAATTGAACCTAATGATGTCACAGCCTCTAGCCACTTGCCAGTTATAACATTTTAAAAGACCACCCCTCCCTTATAATTTCTTTTCTTTTTTAAAAAGTTTAAAAAAATTTTTTAATTATTAAGGGTACATAATAGTTGTATATATTTATAGGGTACATGTGATGTTTTGATACAGGTGTACAGTGTATATTAATAAAATCAGGGTAAGTGGGGTGTCCATCACCTCAAGCATTTATCATTTCTTTGTGTTAGGAACATTCCAATTCCACTCTTTTAGTTATTTAAAGTATACCCTAACTTGTTGATTATAGTCACTTTGTCGTGCTGTCAAATATTGTTCATTCTACTTTTTGCACCCATTAGCCATCCCCACTTTATCCCCTCTTTTTCTTTGAATTTGCCCTCTCTCATTCAATTTTCCATGAATCCTAATGGTGGTCATCCTTCATGAACATCATCTGATGTTGGGTTAGTGTTCTCTGAGTTAAGTGCACTCTATTGCTGTATACTTTATAAAATACCATTTCACCCTCATCACTCATATTTTACTTTTACTCTAGACTTTTTCTAGTTCTCTCTTTTTTTTTTCTCTAAGCATGATGCCTGGAATGTCCTAATAGCTATCTGACAAATGGTAGAAAGATAATTTTAATTTTGTATTATGCTTTAACTCATGCACATTAATTCTGGTGATATAGTGGAAGACTCAATCTTTGGAGCATAAAAAGTTAGAATGAATTCCAACCCCTTGTATTTACTCATTGTGGTGTGTAAGCTACGTTATCTATTAACTTACATATTTATTAAAACATTACATTTCTTATACGGGAATAATAATTGTTATCTTATAGGATTTTTGTGAGTGAATTGTAAAGTATAGTAGTGCTAAATAAATAAAGCATATAGTAGATGCTAAATAAGTTGTAGTAATATTTATAATAAAAATAATAACAATAAGTATTATTTCTCTTGTTATTACCATTTTAATCATGGTGGCCAGATATTTTGTCTTGCCTTTTGTTTGCATTATTTCCGAAGTTCATTTTGGTTGGTTATTAGCTAAATGTTTTTCTATGGGTTTAGCTATAAGAACCCTGAAAATTTCATAGTGAATCAGTCCAGATGTTATTTTACCCAATTTCTCCATTTCAGGGTGGCTGTGAAACTCCATGGCCTCCTTCTAATAAATTCTTTTAGGCCCATTTATGTAATACATCAATGACATCTATCTGTTTACCACTTTTCTTTATTCCCGTGTCGTTAGATTTCTTCTTATTTTCTAATCTGACAAAACCTGCTCTTTTCATGGAAATTAGTTTTAAGGTGGTTTACAGAATAATGTGTAATATCCTGCTATTCCTCAATGTTCCCAAATCAAGCTTTTATTTCAAACTTCTTATTACTAGCTATTTCAGTGAAGTTATAAAGGTCCGAGTGATCAGAAAAAGTTCTCGGATCCATAGTCGATGGGATTAGGCCTCTCCTCTGTCTCTCCCCTGAGTCCCTTGCTAGATAGCTGCAAGAAAGACAGTGTCCATTCTCTCGTTCTTTTACTGCCGCTGAAGCTCAATGTTCTTTGTTTTTAAGTTTCTAATCTTTCTCTCTGTTGCAAAAGTCCCCCTTTTAAAATATCCATATCCATACTCTGCAGAGCACATTAGCAGTCAACTAATGTGACCAGATGTCACTTGCTTAGGAGTGCCCAAATCCTCTATTTTTCTCTTGCTCTTTAAATTATAAATATTAATGTTGTAACCGAGGTCAAGCTTATACCACTTGCCCGAGGACAGCTAATAAGTCGAGAGGCGAGGTGTTGGGGAAAGGACTTTTATTCAGAGAGGCAGCAAACCAAGAAGATGGCAGAGTATTGTCTTTAAAGAATCATCTTAAGTTAGAAGGAATTTTAGCCTCTTTTTTATCTCAAGGGAAGGGGACAAGGAGAGGGTGGGTTGTAAGAGGTAAGCGAGAACTGCAGACATCTGGGCGTTAGGGAGGGTCTGAGGAGGTTGTAAAACTTCTTTGTTTTTGGTCAGTTAACTTTGGAGAATGAAGGTCAGGTCAGGATGTTCCTACAGATCTTCAACATAGCATTGTTACTCGCATGTATGCTTTCCTTATCTCCCCAGGAGTTAGTTTTGGAAAAGGGACAGTTGTCCCCTTTCTTTTAGCCTATATGCAGAGCTAAGCAGAAGCTTCTAACTTAAAGGATATTACCATAGGGGGTCAGAAACAAAAGGGAGCTAGTTATGTTAGGCCTTCCTTCTACTGTTACAATGTCTGTAAATCTTATCCCATGAGTGGTGATAAAACCCAGTATCCCTCTCAATGTCTCCAGATATTTCATAGAAGGGGAGCAACTGGAGCTTCTCTAGTGCCTAGTAGCCTCAGGCTCTGATTTCCTGGATCTGTTGAATTCTAGTTTTCTCTGCATGTCTGGACATCTATGTATAATGACTCTTTTCCTCACTGCATTGTCCTTCTGGTTGTTATGTTGATTCTTCACTACCCTTAAGTAGTACTAACACAACATTGCATGTATAGCATACTTGAAAAAATAACAATGCTAAAGACTCCTGTAGCACCTACAAAGGCAGGCACTGGACATTTCCCACTGGCTGCGTCTTCTTACATAAATTCTCTAATTCCTATTCTTTGACTTATGCACAGATATTAGATATTCCCTTTGTGACTATCTGGGGATTTTATGCTCAAAGAATAAAAGATACTTTGTGGTCAGATGGTCTCTGTATGCGCTCACTCCCTTTCCTACCTGCCAAGAAAAAAGGGTATGTGTTAAGTCTGCTCAGGCTACCGTAACAAAGTACCATAACTAGGTGATTTAAACAACAGCAATTTACTTCTCACAGTTCTGGGGATTGAGAAGACCAAGATCAAAGTGGCAGCCAATTTCGTGTCTTATAAGAACTTTCTTCCTGACTTGCCAATCGCTGCTTTCTTGCTATGTCCTTACATGGCCTTTCCCATGTGTGCACGCACACGCATGCATGCACACACATACACACACACAGAAAGAGAGAGAGAGAGAGCTCCCTGGTGTCTTTTTTTTAATGAGGGCACTAATCTTATCATGAGGGCCCCACCCTCATATCCTGATCTAAACCTAATACTTTCAAAGGCCTCATCTCCAAATATCATCACGTTGGGAGTTAGAGCTTCAATATATAAATTTGGGGGAGGAGAACAGTTCAGTCCATAGCAGGAAGATAATTTGTATAATTTGGAATAAAGAGAGAGCTACTTTGTTGGCACAAACTTGATCAAAATTATGGCATGAGAAGCAATAACTGCTAGTAAGAGAATTAGTTTTACAGATTTTTCATTATGGAAAAAAATTGAGCACCTACTCTATGCCAGATGTTATTTTAAACACTGTGCATGCATAAATTGTTCAATCTTCACAACAACCCTGGGCTATGTACCAGTCTTATTCATCTTTTATAGATGAGGAAACTGAGGCACAGAGATTTTAAGAAACTTTCCCAAAATATCCCAGCTAATAATATTGCTGACTGAACATTATGATCTAGTTGGTTTAGATTTAGATTCCATGGACTCAGTTTGATGCCCAAAGCTTTACCTTGAGGACCTAAATCTTTCTCTAGTGATGCATGAAACCTTATGTCTCTGACCAGCAACTCCGTACTTGGATTCAGAGAAGCAGAAAAATGTCACAGGAACCATAGGGAAAGGAAGGTATATGTGTTTATGTGTTAGTGGGGAAGCAGAGTGAGAGATGGGAATTCCCAAATGTCGAAAGAGTACCTTGTGAATTGATGGAGAATCTAATGCATGAAAATGAGATCTGTGTCTCCTCAGGACTCTTTGTGTCTATGTGAATCACTAACAGTAAGATTAGCCTTTTAGAAATGTGATGTACCTACATGTGCCTTTCTAGGCATTATAACCACAAGTGAATGGTTACGTAAATATAGATAATTCTTTCCCAGAGAGGATCTCTGCACCATGTTTTTAAATATAACATTTTTGTTCCTTGAAAATGATGCATCTCAATGAGGGCTTGCTAGGTATACATCTGTGTTCTAACAACTCCCCTGGTCTATGCAGATGGTTTCAACTAAGACCCTTTCCAGACTGTGGCCCCAAGACAGTCAGCATAAACTAGATGTGATGGTTAATTTTATGTGTCAACCTGACTGAACCACATGGTGCCCAAATATTTGGTTAAACATTATTTTAGCTGTGTCTGTGAGATGTGTCTGGATGAGATTTATATTTGAATCAGTAGAATAAGTCAGATTTCCCTTCCCAAGGTGGGTGGGCCTCATCCAATCTATTGAAGGCTTGAATAGGACTAAAGACTGAGCAAGAGAAAATTTGTTCTCTCTGCCTGATGGCTTTCAAGCTGGGACATTGTTCTTCTCCTGCGTTCAGACTCAGACTTGAAGTGGAACTTATACCTTCAACTCTCCTTGTTCTTAGGCCTTGTTCTTAGTGAAGCTAGACCTATAGCATCGCTTCTCCTGAGTCTCAAGCTTGCAGATCTTGGGACTTCTCAGCCTCCATAATAGCATGAGCTAATTGCTTATAATCTCTCTCTCTTTGATATATGTGTGTGTGTATGTGTGTGTGTGTGTGTGTGTGTATTCATGCTGGGAGGAATTCCAGAGGAATAGAATTTTAAGGATGAGTTTTATAAATTGATTCTGGGGTTTCTGGAATTAGCGTTCTAAAATAATTAAATTTAAAGATGCTAATGACTTTATTTGCAGTAGTAAAGAGAGAACACTGATAGTGCATGGCATGATCTGGAAATGGAAATATGCAAAATATCTCCATTGTACACTCCTAACTATAACAACCTATAAGAAATAAGAGGCCGAGTGACTGTGTATATGACACTTTCAAACATTTTTGGAAAACTAGTGAATATAGTGAGATCAGCTGGTTGCCTCTAATGTTGCTGGACAAAGTGATAAGAGAAAAGGATGAGCTCAGGTATTTGAATTCCAAGCTCAAGCACAGCATGAATGACCTGAAAGCTTCTGTGTGTCATGAAAAAGACCATCATCTCCTGTAGCTGCAGGGCTGAAATTGCTGAAAATCAAGCAGAGAATCTCACCCAGTGGCTGGCTGAATTATAACACAAGGTGAACTCCCTATCTTATGTGGTATCTGCTGTAAAAGTGGGGGCATTAATTGGAGAAAATGTAATTCCAAAAGTTGGAATGCTGACATGTGGTAAGACTTTGATAAAGCTGGGAACATTAAGCCTCTAAATTCTGAGGAGCCTTCTTTTCCAGTGGAAGAGGCCTCTCTATCTCTGGAGGGAACAGCCTCCCCATCCCCAGTGGTAGCAGCCTCTCCACCCCTATCTGTGGGAATTAGCCCTGCATTTTTTGAAGAAACTGTAATGGCCTCTTCTGAGGCAGTTGCAATGCAAGATAATGTGATTTCCCTCAGGACCCAGCCCTGCTACTCTTCTTCGCTTCTAGACCTATAACTAGACTTCAGTACCTGCAGACCTCTAAAGCTGTGGTACTAAGTGTGACCCACAAGGAAGTGTGCTACACTCCAAAAGAATTATTTGGGTTTCTTATTTATACAGACAGAAATCTGGAGAACATGTGTGGGAATGGGTATTAAGGGTGTAGGATAATGGCAGAAGGAATATAAAGTTTTGTTGGGCTGAATTTATTGGTGCAGGCTCATCATGCAGAAATTCCACATTGAATGTTGCAGTTTGGAGAGTTAGAATCACTCTAATGGTTTGTTTGGTTGGTTGGCTGAAACACAGACCAAAAAAGGTGGCTCATCTGAGTGAATTGGAAGTGCCAGACCTGCTTTGTTTTAATGCTGAGGGAGGGATTCAAAGGCTTAGTAAGATTAGGATGTTAGTATAGATTTGTCATTTAGGACCTGTTCACTGACACTAATATACCTTTCACCACTGCGGTGACAAATTTGTGAGGGGAGCCCTGATATCCTGGAATAGCTTTGTGATTGCTCTTTTATGTAGGCCAGACCTGGCAGGGGAAACTGTAATCACTGAATTTGGAAATAAGTGCAATGGGAGTAATTGGATTCCTGGAGTTGCAGGGGGGTGGCAGGGACCAAGTGTCAGCACTCAACTATCACAGGCAAAGTGCACACGATTATTGTCATGGACAGCAGTCAAAGCAGTAATCAGAATACTGTGACATACAGAGACCTATGGTGTTGGCTAGTTGATTATGGTGTCCCTAGAAGTAAAATAGATAGAAATACTACTAAATTCTTACTTGATCTGTATAAGCAGAAAGGTTCTAAGTCATACGAACAAAAGTCTAACTGAATCATAAAAACAGAGTCAATTCCCAGGCCTAAGCCAGTTTTTAGACCCAGACACTTTAAATGAAGGGGAGACCAGGTCCCCTTGAGGAAGAATCCCGGTATACTACCAAAAGTTTATACTATTAGTCTTTCTCCTAGCCTTCCTCAAAGGGACCTGCAGCCTTTTATCACAGTACTGTGCACTGAGGAAAACGAAATAATCAGACCTTTCAGGGATTACTGGACACTGTTTCTGAACGGATACCAATTCCAGGAGACCCCATACATCACTGTGGCCCCACCCGTCAGAGTAAGGGCTATGGAAGTCTGATGATCAATGGAGTTTTATCTCAGGTCCATCTCACAGTGTGTCCAGTGGGTACCCAACCCCATCCTGTGGTTATTTTCCAGGTTCCAGAATGCATAATTTGAATAGATATACTCAGCAAGTGGCATAATCCTCATATTGTTTCCCTAACTGGTGGAGGGAGGGCTATTGTGGTGGGAAAGGCCAATTGGAAGCCACTAGTCCTGCATCTGCCTAGAAAAATAGTAAATCAAAAGCATTACTGCGTTATTGGAGAGATTGCCAAGATGAGCGACACCATCCGTAACTTGAAAAACTTAGAGATGGTGACTCCCACCACATCCCCATTCAACTTGTGTGTTTGGCCTGTGCAGAAGACAGATGGATCTTGGAGGATGACAGTGAATTAGCATAAGCTTAACCAGGTAGAGACTCCAATTGCACCTGCTGTACCAGATGTGGCTTTATTGCTCAAGCAAATCAACACATCCCCTAGTACCTAGTATGTAGCTATTGATCTGACAAATGTTATTCTCAATACCTGTTACTAAAGACCACCAGAAACAGTTTATTTTCAGATGGCAAGGCCAGCAATACACTTTCACTGTCCTACCTCAGGGGTATGTAAACTCTCTAGCCCTCATTTAGTTCACAGGGATCTTGATCACCCTTCCCTTACAAGATATCACACTGATGACATTATGCTGATTGGACCTAGTGAGCAAGTAGTAACTACTCTAGATTTATTGGTAAGACATTTGCATGCCAGAGTATAGGAAATAAATCTGACAAAAATTCAGGGGTCTTCTACCTCAGTGAAATTTCTAGGGTTCCAGTGGTGTGCAGAATATTGAGATATCCCTTCTAATGTCAAGGATAAGTTGTTGCATCTGGCCACTCTTACAACCAAAAAGGAGGTACAACATCTAGTGGCTTCTTTGTATTTTAGTGGCAACATATTCCTCATTTGGGTATGTTGCTCTGCCCTATTTACCAAGTGACTTGAAAAGCTGCTCATTTTGAGTAGGCCCAGAAGAAAAGGCTCTGCAACAGGTTTAGGCTACTGTGCAAACTGTCTTCTGCTTGAGCCATATGATCCAGCAGATCCGACGGTGCTTGAAGTGGCAGTGGCAGATAAGGATGCTATTTGGAGCCCTCTGGTAGGCTCCTATATGTTTATTGCTGTATTTTGGAGCAAAGCCCTTCCATCTTCTTCAGATAGGTACTCTTCATTTCAGAAATAGCTCTTACTTTTCTACTGGGCCTTAGTAGAGACTGAACACTTAACCATGGGTTACCAAGTTACCATGTGACCTGAGCTGTCCTTCATGTGCTGGTTGTTATTTTACCCACGAAGCCATAAAGCTGGGAATACATAGCAGCACTGCATCATCAAATGCAAGTGGAAGACATGTGATCAGGCTTGAGCAGACCCTGAAGGCACAAGCAGGTTATATGAAGTGGTCCAAATGCTGTCTTCCAGCCTGGACCTATGGCCTCACGGGGAGCTTCCTGTGATCAGCTGAGAGAGTAAGAGAGAACTCAGGCCTGGTTTACATGTGGTTCTCCATGATAGCCAGACACAATCCCAAAGTGGACAGCTGCAGCATGACAGCCCCTGGAGAACCCTGACTAACACACTTGCCTAGAAGGAACTGACTATGCCCCTTACTCTTGCTCCAACCTGTGCTTCTTGCTCTGTTTTGCTAACGGTAATGATGTCACAGCCACCTAATCGTTTATGCTAGAACAGATATTTAATTTTTCAGTTTCCTCAATTCTACATTTCTGGTTCCTGCTTCATCCTGAAAGTTTTACTCTTGAATTTTCTCTTCAGTTTCTACTCTTCTATACATCCCAAGATCAGATACTTACTACTTCTTCCTTCACTACTTCAGGACTTTCCTAATTGACTCTCTTGTTCTGTCTTTCTTCCTCCAGTTCATGCTCCACAAGGTAACCAGAGTAATGAAACATTAATTCAGTTCGTTAGTTCTTGCTTTAAATGTCAAATGTGTTTCAAAAAATTTAGGAAAACATAAAAAAAACTTTGTGTATTTCTCCACATATGTATGATTTTTGGAAATGTACAATTTTTCCTGCAAATCTGAATTTTCAACTGGTATAATTTTCTTCATTTTAAATGACTTTGTGCATTGTTTTCTGAAGTGTAGGTCTACTGGCAATGAATTCCCTAAATGACTTCCAATCTCGAAGGGTGTTTTTACTGAATGTATGCATTAGTCACCCCACTTCTGGTACCATAGTCTATATTAGTATTCTATTGTTGCATAAATAATAGTCACAAACTTGGTGGCTTACAACAACATACACATTTATTATTCACAGTTTCTGTGGTCAGGAGTCTGGGCATGGTTTAAATGGGCCCTCTGATTAGTGTCGTACAAGGCTGCAATCAAGGTAACCCAGCTATGCTCTCCATCTGGAGGCTCAAACAGGGAACCACTGGTGTCACCATTTATATGATTGTTGGCAGCATTCAGTTCTTTTTGCCTGTAGGATTCATGACAGCTAGCTTCTTCAAAGCCAGCAAAGGAAGAGACAGTCTGCCAGCAAGATGGAGCCTTATATCACATAATGTAATCAAGAGAGTGACATCCCATCCCCTTTGCCGTATCCCATTAGTTAGAAGCAAGTACTTAAGGGGAGGGATTCCACAAAGGGGTAAGCAGCAGAACATGGTATCATGGGAGTCGCCTTAGAATCTGTCCTATGTGCCATGAAATACAATTCTAGTTTTACATTTTTATTATTATTTTTTAGGATTTTAGATCTATTTTATTGTCTTCTGGCTTTCAATGTCTTAGGTGAGAAGTCAGCATTTTTTTGCTGTTGTTTAATTTTTTTTTTCTGTAGCAGCTTTTAGGATTTTCTCTATATCGTTGGTTCTGTGTAGTTTGATGTTAATGTGCCTAGATATGGTTTTCCTTTCATTTACTGCTTGGGGTTCACTGAGGTTCCTGGGCTTATGGATTTATGGTTTTCATTAATTTTGGAAGTATTTCTGCCAATAATTGTTTAAATATTTTTTCTACCACTTTATCTTTTCTCCTTTTGAGACTCTAATTACACACATGTTTAGACAGTTGAAAATTATCCCACAAATTAAAATAATTTTTGATTGCCTTAAAGTTTGGAGTTCCTTTATTCTTCACTGTTAGAATGTTCTGCTGTTAAACCCATCTAGTACATGTTTTTTTTAAAATCAGGTATTGTGCTTATCAGATCTAAAATATTTATTTAGATGGTTCTTATAATGTCCATTTTTTTCTCCATTGTTTCTTTTTCTGTAATTCCTTGACTATATTTATAATGGTTATTTAAAAACCCTTTTCTGTTAGTTTCTATACCTGTGTCACTTGTACGTTGGTGTCTGTTAATGCTGTTTCTTTAACTGTAGTTCACATTTTCATGTCTTTTAATTTATGACTTCCTGAACGACCATGTTTATAGAAAACCAGTGGAGATTGAAGAATATTACATTTTTGTTTTGATTTTCCCAGAGAATGATGGCTCTTTTCTGAGCCTAGTGGCTAAAGTGATGGGGTGGTCATTCAGATTTTATCCAGATGTTGAGTTGGTCTGGTACTGAGCTGCCACTGTGAAGACTGAGCTCACCTCTGGCTGACCACCTCCTATCTGCCTTGCTGTTGCTGCCCACACTGGCACTGCCGGAGCTGCTGCAGCTACTGGAAAGCTAGTCCTTTGTAGAGTCTACAGCTTGGATTCAGCGATTCCAAGCACAAAAAGAACCAGGTTCTTTCCCTTTTGCCATCCTACCTTTGCCTTTTCTCAGCAAAATTAGGGGAAATATGGAGGGAAGGAGTTAATTGTCACATACAAAAGAAATATTGTAGCATTTGCAGAGTATTCCAGGTTTCAGTCCATCTCACTTGCCTCTGCTAAAGCTAATAGCTTGGCTAGCCTCTTCTTGACTAGGGAAAGTTTCTTTGCCTTGAGCAGTCCTGCTCTTTTGCCCACATGAACCCAAACTTAGCACTTGTCCCCAAAAGTTGCTGTTACTGTCTGATCACCAAAGAAATGGTCTTATCTCTGGAAATCAGCACATGAACATTTTCTTCCATCTTGCTTTCTGATAGTCCATAGCTATGCGTGAGTTTTACATTATGCAAAATTTTCTCTGAGCAAAAAGTTCTGCTCTTCTCACATCCTAAATTGGAAGCAGAACCAGTTCCTGATTATTTTAACTGTGGATTAAAGGGGAAAATAAAATTGTTAATCAGGACATCACACAGGTAAAAATATATAACATGTCAGAAATTAAAAAGAAGTTATATCTCTGATATATTTAATTGGAAAGATTAAGGGGAGCTACTGAAAACATTGAAGCAATGATAAAATATTTGCTAAAACTGAAGTCTTCAATTTTAGAGTTGCAGTTAAGGAACCAAAAATCTTAAGACTTTTCCGACCTGTTGGCTACTGAACCACATAGTGGTTTAGCGAATATTTGCCATCAGATGAAAGCTGCCATTTTTATTTATCAACAATCCGAAGAGAAAAGAGAAAACTCTCTAAGTTTACGAGAAGTGAAAGTGAATTAAGTTAAAACTCCCGTTTTCATTTTCCCTAATCCGTTGATGTTCTTGGGATGTTTTTAGGATATTTCCTAGGTTTTACCACTCACCCCTACATAATTCATTGAGACAGCTTCAAATTTGTATTGGTTCTTTCATCTTTTAAAACGTGATTTTCTACAGCTGGATCTTGAGGGAAATTTTTGTAGATGGACTTACGCTATTCATCCAATATGCCAGGTACTAAAAAATATACAACAATTATGCTTCTTGGTATTTATTTCAATAAGTCCTATTCCTTTGCTTGGTATGTGTTTTAAGCACCCACTGATATACCCAGTACCATTCTAGGTATTTCACATACAATGAAAAATTCATTCCTCATGGTGTCTGTGTGAATGATAATTTATATTTGTAATGACTCTTTTTTTCTTGAAATAATTTTATTTAAACCATTCATATTCTTGTTCAGCATCAGTGACTTCATCACATGTAGGGCTCCTTTTTAAAAAATCTTATTTTTAATGACTCTAGATTTGACTTTAAAAAGAGCACAATGGATTGAACACACACGTGATTTCATTCTTTCCAGACGGTCTATTAAAACTTCAGTAAAGTGATTTTTTAATAATAATAAAGGTGAAAATTTAGTTAGAATTTAACTGAGTTGGAAAACAATATGGAGACAAATGATAGAACTGGACAGATGGTATCACTAAAAATTCGTGATTAACATTGCCACATGGACACTCAGCATCACCCCAGAAATCCCACATTTCTCTAATAAACCAGATGTTGTTATCCCGGTAATGCTTATTTGGCCATTTTTGTCAGTCCTTAGACTTCCACACGTGCATTCCATCTCCTCATTTTCAGCAACTGACCTTGTTGAAATGGAAGCTACCAGAAGGGAAGTCACTCATCTTCCCAACACCAAATTCAAAAACCCACTTGAAACCCAGTCTTATTCCTCTTTCCTGTTGCAGTGGAGGAAGCACCCCTTCTACAAACGCCAGGCCTCTCCCATAGGTGCCCTCTTATCTCCATAAGGTTTAGTTATCCCCCTCACCTCCGGCCTCTCTCTCTCTCTCTCTCTCTCGACTATTCCAATCAGTACAAACATTCTAGGACACCCCAGCTTAGAAAGAAATTCCTCCCCTGATCTCATCCCCTTTTAGTTTCTGTTTCATTTCTTTCCTCTGCTCTATAGTTAAGACATCTGGAAAGAATGATCTCCTTGCTTTGTCTTTACTTCCTCATGCTCACTGATGACAACTAGGTTGCCAGATCCAGTGGATGTTTTTCTATCATTATCATACATCCCGCCCGCATGTGACAGTCACCTCATCCTCAAATTTAAACCATCTCTTCTCTTGCTTTCTAAGACCCCAGGCACATTTTCCTGTTGTCTCTTTCTCTCTCTCTGTCATCCTTCTCTGTCTCCATTGCCAGTTTCTCCTCCCTTTTCTTATTTCAAAATATTAATGGGGTACCAATGTTTTTGTTACGTGGGTGGCTTTTATAACGCTTGAGTCAGGGCTATTAGTGTGCCCATTACCCAAACAGCGTTCCTTGTACCCATTAGGTAGGTTTTTGCCCTTCCCTTCTTCCCCTCTCCCCCTTCTTGGTTTCCAATGATCTTTACTTCCCTCTGTGCCCATGTGTGCCCATCGATTAGTTCCAACTTATTAGAGCGTACATGTGGTGTTTTTTTTTCCATTCCTGAGATACTTCATTTAGGATAATGGTCTCCAGTTCCATCCATATTGCTGCAAAGGACATTAATTCATTTCTTTTTATGGCCGAGTAGTACTCCATGGTATACATATATCACATTTTATAAAGGCATATTCCTACAATCACAGTGAGAATAGAAAATTAGACAAAATAGCAAACTGTTCAAATCTGGAAGACAGATGGATGAGTAACAAACCTGATGAATCTGTGTCTGAAGCCAGCATTGGGAAGCATTGAGAACAAACCAGTTTATACTGCAGAGTCCTGAAAAGCCTCGGAAGTTGAAGATATTAGTTATGTTAGGAAAGCGGTTAAGAAAAAGGAATTTCCAAAATAAAGAAAATTAATCTTGTCTATGACTCTATGCCCCTCTGCCAAGTGACTGTCCCTCCCATCCCTGAAGAAGACAGTGCATTATCCTGAGGAGAGGGTACTTAAGGGGAGGTGACCACAAGTACAGGCACAGTTGAGGGAAGAGGGAACACACGAAAATAGGGTAATTATGGAAACAATTGCTATTAAATATTAATACCTCCAGTCTGCTTATTTCACTTACTATTTGGCACTTAATAACCAGGCAGGAGAATATAATAGTCTTTTTGGGGGAATCTGAACATCAAAGAAAAAAATCTAAAGATACTGAAATCTAGAGTTTCTTAACCAATAATACAGCAAGTTTATCCTACATTGAAGCCCACAGATGGCAAACCCTGTCTGTGTGTTCCAAGCTTCCAATACAATTTTCTCATATTTCACTCTGTTTATGAGTAGACAACCAACAATTACTAGACATCTGAGGAAAGGGAAATATGGAGACCAAAAGAAAAAGAAAAAAATAAAGACTAGGTAGGAGAAGAAAACTTGATAAAAATGCATTAATACACTAAGAGGTATAGCAAAAAATATTACATAAATAAAAGCAGAATACTATAAAATGGAAACATTCAGAACAAATGGATCTCTTGGAAATAAAAATGATAACCAAAAAGAAAATCTCAGTAGAAGGACTGGAATATTTAGTTGAGTAAATCAACCAGAATGTAAAGCAAAAAGACAAAATGATAGAAAATAGAAAATATAATAATGATGATAATAATAATAACGTGGCCAATTCAGGAGGTTTAATAGCAGTTACAGAAAGAGAAAAGAAAAAATGGAAGGTAGAAAATAATTTACATCTGAATACCTAGAAAAGTTGATAAAAATTGGCCCATATGGATTATGGACCAGGTATCAGAATGGCTTTGGGCTTTTCGACAGCAATACTGGAAATGAGAAGGCAGTGAATCTCTAAATATTCAGGAGAAAAATTGCTTCTAATCTAGAATTCCGTAGCCAAGACAAACCATCAAACAATTGAAAGGGTATAAATTAAAACATTTTCAGACATGCACAATCTCCAAATTTTACCTCCCATGTGCTCTTTCTCAAAAAGCTGCTCTAAGCATGAAAGGATGTCCCTCATTGGCCACTAGGGAGATGCAAATTAAAGCCACAATGAGGTATCACTACAAACCTATTAGGACAGTTAAAAGAGAAAAGTGATAATACCAAATACTGGTGAGGATGCAGAGACTGGATCTCTCACACATTGCCGGTGGGAATGTA
This sequence comes from Daubentonia madagascariensis, assembly GCA_023783475.1. Classification (NCBI taxonomy): domain Eukaryota; kingdom Metazoa; phylum Chordata; class Mammalia; order Primates; family Daubentoniidae; genus Daubentonia; species Daubentonia madagascariensis. Next base: position 2,448,832 of record JAKFHU010002396.1, on the reverse strand, counting down.
AAAATGGTAAAGCTACTCTGGACAATAGTATGTCAGTCTCTTATAAAAACTTTACTTACACTTATTGTACAACCCAGCAATTGAACTCCTGGGCATTTATCCCAGAGAAATGAAACCTTATGTTCACACACAAACCTGTACATGAATATTTCTTACAGCTTTTATTCATAATAGAAAAATCAGTAATGTCCTTCAATAGATGAATGCTTAAACTAAGCCTGGTACATCCGTACAATGGAATAACACTCAGCGATCAAAAGGAATGAACTAATGATACACACAACATTGATGGGCCTCAAGGGCATTATGCTTAGTGAAAAAAGTCAGTCTCAAGAAATTAAATACTGTAAGATTCTATTTATAAAAATATTCTTGAAATGGCAAAACGATGGAGATGGAGAACAGATTAGTGGTTGCCAGGAAGCAAGGATAAGATCGGGGTGGGGTGTTAACAAAAAGAAGTAGGATGAAGAAGTTTCTTTGTGGTGATGAAACAATTCTGTATCTTGATTATGGTGATGGCTACAGAAATATCTTCATAGGATAAAATTGCATTGAACTGTACACACACACACACACACACACAGATGCAGGATAAAAAAAATGGCAAAAACTGAATAGTCTGTAGTCTAGTTAACTGCAATGTACCAATGTCAGTTTCCTGGTTTTGATATTTTACTACAGCTATGTAAGATGTCACTGTTGGGCGAAGCTGGGTGAAGGGTACACCAGACTTCAGCTTCAAAGATAGAATTTTGGGTGAATCTAAATAGGGCCACTTGCTACTTGCTACTCAAGATAATCATGTATGATTAGTCGACTCTTTAAACTATCTGAATATATAACAGTGACTATTGAAATATTTAAAAAGACTGCTTTGGCAGCAAGGTTGATGAGGAAAGTTAATGCATTAAAAGGTAAAATAATACATTAACATATATTGAATAATTCATTTTTTTCTCCCTTTATCACCCATGAAGGGTGTTATAGGAAGAATTATGATCCCCAAGAAAATGAGGTATTATACCCATGAATATGTTATCTTCAATGGCAAAAGGGACTTTGCAGATAAATTTAAGGTTACTAATCAATTTATCTTAATATAAGGAGATTGTCTTGGATTATTTGAGTGGGTCCAATGTAATCTCAGGACTCCTTAAAAGCAGATGCAGGAGAGAGAGCCAGGTTTGGAGTTTGAGCAGGACTTGACGCTCCACTGCTGGGTTGAAGGTGGAAAGAATCACATGAGAAGAAATGCAGGTGGTGTCTAGGAGCATAGAGCAGCTCCCATCTGGAAGCAAGGAAACGGGGACCTTGGTCCTATAGCTGCAAGAACTGGATCCTTCCAACAACGCATAAGCTTTAAAAAGAAACCCAAACCCCAGTGCCACAGCCCTGGCCCATCCTCTAATTTTAGCCACATGATATTTTGAACAAATATAATAATTTAATGAGGCTTTCCTGGACTTCTGACCTACAGAAACTGAGAGATAATAAATGTGCTGTTTCAAGCAGCTACATTTGTGGTAATTTGTTATGCAGCAATAGGTAACTAACACAAGGGGATAAGAGAAATATTCTTGCCATTTCGAGCAAGATTTGAAGTTTTTTGCCTTAATGACTCTATTACTCAGCTTAGGCTAACTTCTGTGACAAAGGAAAACCATGCTTTCCTTGGCTTAATACCATAAAAGTTTTATTTCTCTCTTAGGTCACAATCCAATTGAAATGCAGCAGTGGACTTTATCTACAATGTGATTTATGGACCAGGCTCCATTTTCTAGGGATTCAGCATTTTCTGGGTCCTGGATTCACTGCATCTGTCCAGTGCATGAGGAAACAGATATTGTGGGAATAATCAGGTGATTTTGGGGGTCAAACCTGGAAGTGGTGAGCATTCCATTAGTGATAGTCACCTTCTCACCTACCTAGATGCAAAGGGGCTGGGAAGTATAATCTAGCTGTAAGATATTTAATCTACCAAATGACAGCATATTTGTGAGCAATGAGCTCATTTTTTTTCTCCATAGTGTCTTGGGAACTGAGGGTATAAGGTATTATAGTAGCATCTCAAAATCAACAACTTCTCCCAATTTTACCAAAAAGCAAGCCTAACAGATTCTGGAAAAGATATATTATATTTGGAATAAGAAAGTTTTTTAAAAAAATTAGATTGCTTTTCAAGAAAGTCATAAATGTTCTAGTTTCCCACAGCCTTTTGCATCTTGTTTTATAAACAGGTACTTCATACATTTTCATTTCCTTATTGGCTCCTAAACACATTTAATTTTGTCAACTCTAGACCCAAACTCATTGATGGGACAGTATTAGGGGTCTTAGAAAGGGCAGATAAGAGGGAGAATGCCTCTGAAAAACAGAGAGGAAAGAGGGATTCTTGCAGATTGGAAAAGTGACTGTAGGTTCTGGGGGCACTGGGTGCTTCCGCCTTGTCCCCTAGCATGTCCCCAAGTGGTATAGAAAGACATCAGAGGGGATGGCCTTTTACATTTTTATGTTCTCACATTGTAAGTCTAGCCCGTAGGCATTGTATTCTTGTAATTTTATAAAAATTCCTGTGTTCTAAGTGTAGTATGGAAGCAACAAGTTCACAGGACACATAGGGTCTATTGGAACTGGGACAATGAGTTTCACAGTAGTAACTGGTGTGGGCTAGTCACTGATGACAGAAGAATTGCCTCTCCAGTGACTTGGCACTCTTTAAGACCCCAGGATCCTTGTGCGTGTGTCCATAAATTTGTATGTATGTGTGTGTTGGGTAGGTATGGTGCTGAATGGGCAAGAATGATTGCATGGGTTGGATTCTCAAAAAGAACTTGATTAAAAATTATAAAAACATGTTTCCTGAACACCTGAGTTTGTGCATTGAAGGTCATACCCATTAAACAAGCACCTTAGAAACATATGCTGACCCAGCTGAAGCCAAACATGGGGATTATTGCTATTCTTCAGAGTCAGTTGAATACAAGGTGGTGGTCATTCAGGAGCTGGAGGCCAACTGAGGTAGGGGCCCTACCTTCGTCAGTCAGTCTTGGGAAGCTCAGAAAGCTAATTCTTATGACAAAGGCAATGGCAGCAAGGGGCATCGAGCTAGTCTCCAGCTCTACACCTCATTAGTGGAGAGTCCACGCTCCCACTTATGCTTTTAAAAATTTATTGGATGCCTCTTAGAAGCAAGCTTTTGTGCTGAATTCTATGGAAGACACAAATATATGACACTGTCTGGATTATTCACAAGAAGGTGAGACAACTGCCATTGTGCATTGTGATTTCAAAAAATGAAGGAAGCTGGAGAGAGATCCCTGGAAATACCTATTATAGAATTTTTGAAACAGGAAGAGTGAAACGCTGAAGCCAGTGGGCAGGATGGAAATTGCAGAAAGAAGGGGTGGTTGACAACTGCAAATGTGTTAAGGAGACCAAAGAGAGAGAGGATTGACAAAACTGGTTAGCCTGGAGATGGAGGGTAACAGACGGCTTTCGACAACACAGGTTTCTTTGACCACAGAGGACGAGCTTGTATGTCCTAAGAGTTGAGAAGTTAGAAGCAGTGAGTGCAGGCACGAGCCCAGGAACTGAAGCGTCACTCAATACATGACAGTTTGCTGTATTTTCCACATGACATCTGCGTCTCTGCCCTTCCCTGATTCCTACTTTCCTATCTATAGGTATGTTTTATTCTCCCTCAATCCATCACGTTCCTTACTCATGGCCACGTTCTACCTCATTAATAATTGAACGAACTTGGTGTATATAACCTCAACATAGATTCGGGGAGGGAGAGTAAACGGGAAGATTGGAAACAGCAGAACAGGAGAGAGGTGGAGCCGATTTTTGTTCCTTGCTGACTCTCTTGGTTCGTGAGCCCTTAGAGAGCCCACATAGACTTCTCCACAGTTGACTCCTGGACTCCTATTATGCATAAAGGATGAGGCAATAAACATTAGCACCATAGAAAAGTAGCTCCACTAAACATTAAGTTGTAAAATGGGTTGGTGATTATAAATTGAAACACTGACTTTGACAGCGAGTTTACACGTGAATTATTCCTTCACCACCAGAAAGTGTTAGCATTTGGTTTGTTGTTATTTTATTTTAATTAGGGACAAATTCCTTGAGTGTTCTGTATGCCCTTCATGTTTTGGTGACTGAATTAGGTGGCAACCACAGTTTAGAACACAGGTTGGAGGATACTATGTTTTTCCCTAATTTGGTTCCATTATTTGGGGCAGTGTGGTATTTGGGTAGATTCTGCATGTTAGTCAGAGTCTTCAGATTGTTGATCTTTTGGATAACATGAATTAGAAGTTAAATTCGGATCTTCTTTGTATGAATTTGAGCAAACTGAAGGGTTTTGTTGCACATCTTGTTCTGAATCTATATTGGACAAAGAGCCTAAACATGTGTCTTGCACTGAGCTTTGGCCAGAAGAAGAATGAAAATCTGGCTTCATGTCTTCTGATTGCAGCTCCCTTGGAGTCTGGCCTATGCTTTTCATGTCCCCTGGTGTGAGGTGTCTTGTTTGCATACAGGCTACTTGCATATCTTTTTTTTGTATAACTGTAAATTGAAAGTCTTGTTGGTCCTTATCTTGACACTGATCATCTTTGAATAGAATGTCTTGTGATTGCCATTTTAAGTTATCTCGGGCTGCAATGTGCTGGGTTGGGACTTTTTGGCCTAGAGACTTCTGCATTAGGGCTTCTTTCTCTAATTGGTCTTGGGTTTTCCAGGCTTGGGGTTCCCAGTTTCGAGACTGCTGCATTTCAAATTGCCATTCTTGTGCTTTCCTATCTTTGTTTCTCCGACTTTGAGTTCCCCATTCTTGAGATTGCTGTGGGCTGAAAGATTGCCAGTCTTGGGTTTGGGTAGAACATTCTGAAGATTGCTTTTTTGTGGATTGCCAGTCTTGGTATTGCTGGATTTGGGCTTCCCAATCTTGGCATAGCTGATTTGGAGCTTTCGCCACTTGAGCTTGCTGTCCTTTGACTTGAAAATTTTGGGATTGTCCCTTTGGGGATTTTTCCTCTTGGGCCTGCTGGTAATCAGCTTGCTGATCTTGGGTTTGTTTCTTTGGGCTTTGCTCCTTTTCAGCCTGCTGGACTTCAGCGTGCTGATCTGGGAATTGCTCTGGAGTTTGAACTTGCTTATCCATGGATTGCCTCTTTAGGGCTAGCAGGAATCTGATTTGCTTGGCTAGGACTTTCCGTTTTGGAGATTGCCAGTCTTGGGTTTGCTCGTCTGAGGAATTCCTCTTTGGGGATTGTGAGACTTGGGCTTGCTGGTCTGAGGAATTCCTCCTTGGATATTGCAAGCCTTTGATTTGCTGGTCTAAGGAATGTCGTTTTGAGGATTTCTTTCTGTGGAGTTCCTCCTCAGATTTCCATTTTTGGGTCTCTTCCATGACTTCTGATCGAATGTCTTCATATGATATATGTAAAAGTTCCTGATTTTGAGGTTCAATGTTTTGTGGTTGAAGATCTGGGGATTGCTGAATTAGGTATTTAGTAGAGAGTGTTGAGGCTTCAGATAGCATGGCTTTTGACAGAGCTTGGTACAGCATATCTTGGGAAGGCATGTCTTGAGATGGTGTGTTTTGGGATAGTGTGTCTTGGAAAGGAATGTCTTGGGATGATGTGTCTTGGGATAGTATTTCTTGGGAGGGCAGTTCTTCAGTTGTCAGGTCAAAAGACTGTAAACCATGGGATGATGGGGATTTAGACAGCATGGCTTGTCCTGGCAGGTCTTGAACTGGTAGGGCTTGTACTGGCAGAGCTTGGGATGGCAAGTCTTTAGGTGATAATCCTTGGAGTTTTAGTGCAGAATGGGATGGAAAAACTTGGAGTGGCAAGGCTCGGTCCTGCGCTGGTCGGGTTTGCATTTTGAGGTGTTGAAAGATAGCAGATTGTAGGTCTTCATCTTTCAGTTGTTCAAATATAGAGTCTTCCTGAATGTGTATAATATTTTCTGAGTGCCTTTTTACTAATGTTGGAGGCAAAGGTTCTTTCTCTGAAGATTTGAAAGGTGGAGGGATACTTTGCTGTTGTTCATCTGGCACAGATGCAGAAAGTGTGTGATGACTATCCCTATTTTTATTACATGGTTGCAACCTGGGTTGGGCGGCTAAAGGACTTGTGATTCTTAACTTGAAGAAAGCATAGCCTCCAAAGAAAACAGTTTGTATGTTTGTTGTTGTATCATCACTGGAAGACACTTCTTGAAGCTCAAATTGTAATTGAACATTTTGTTCTGGGCCAGGTTGTTCAGTATTTTGAGTAATATCCGAAGGCAAGAAAAACACAACCTATAAAACCAAGGGGGGGCATTAATATTACAGAATCATCTGATTTTCTTTTTGTATTTCCAAATTATTTTTCATCCCTGACTTAAGACAGTAGATAGGAAATAACATCTAGATGAGAAATCAGAAAACAAATACCATTCCTGCCTTCACCATCAACTCATTGGCATTATTTTGTACAAGTCATCACCTCTCATTTTCTCAAATATTGAACAGAGGAATTTGATTAATGTTGCTTAAACATTCTTCCCATACTTAATATTATAAAGCTTCTGAGACATTTTAAGTCATCCAGTTAATATCATATATTCATGTTTAACCTATAATGATTTATTGATCACCTGGATGAACTAAACTCTGAGAATCAAAGATAATTAGGTGTGGGTTTTGCCCTTAAGGTGCTCACAATTATAAGTAGGTCAACATATAAGGACATAACAATAATATAATTTAGCAAATTCTATTATAGAAATAGGTACTAGGTACTTTGTGGAAACATAGAGGGACCTAATTCTAAGAGAACCATGAAATGCTTCACAGAAGAGGTGGTATTTGGTCTATGTCTTGACAGATGAGTAGGGATTCCTCAGATGTATTACAGAAGGTAAGATGAAGTAAGACAGGAGTCATAATCCAGATAGAGGAAATAGTGGAAACAGTGGGTACAAAAACACAAAGTTGTGATACAACATGGTGTGATGGCAGATGGTAAGCAGCTAGATAATGTTGGATGGTATGCTATGTTAGAAAATTTGGACTTTCCTTTACAAACAAGAGAGTCGATTGAAGTTTTTTCAACAGCTAAGTGACAGCATCTGATACAATCTTTAATCAGTGCTTCTCATTATTTCTCATGTTATTATAAATTTTTAAGAAAAGTGTATTACAGCCCAACTTTCTGATTTTTAACAACCTGTGCCCTTTCTGAAGTCATTCATAGAGTCATAATATTCTGACTACTTGTTTGTTCTATTTGATGAAGTGACCAGAACTCAGTGATTAAATGAATTAATTATGCTTATCTAGTTGGTTAATGGCAGGCCTTGATTTAGAATTCTCTTACATTATACATTGTCATTTCCCACCCTACTAATTAGTTTTCCACACCTATATTTTATCCCGAGTGAATGACTACTTATGTGAGGATAAATGGTACTTTTGGGGCTACTTCTGTATTTTCACTCATCCACAAGTGTTTGTTTCATTTGAATTTTAATTTATTCTTTTGTTTAAAGAAGAGTTTTGGAAGAATGGATTATAGTTTCTCTGTTTATTTAAGCTCTTAAGTACTATGGTTTTAAATTTCCTCATCCTTAATGATAACTAAGTGACTACCAGATGCTAGATAAGGTTCCAGAGTCATCTCAAGCAATTGTTATAACATCTCTATGAGGTTATTATCCTTGTTTTACAACTGAGGGAACTGAGGTTCAGAGATGTTAAGTAACCAGATCAGTGTCACTGTTTACCTGTGAAGCTAGGATTTATACATTGCAATTAAATCCTAGGTCCTGTGCTTATCTCTCTAATCTATGCTTCCTTGTAATAATTACTTCAGTTACTCCTTACTTCAGGATGTTTATGACTAAAGACCAACCATATGAAATAATGCTTTTAAGCACAGTAATTGGCACAGAGAAATTTCTTAGTAAGTATAAAGAGTTCACTTTCCCTTTCTTGTTCTTGAGATCAGGGTTCATATTATTTTTGAATCCCCTGTTGTACTTTGCACATTACTATGCCATGGTAGAGTCAAAATCCCAATTCACTGAATTCAATGGAATAGTTATTTAGTGTGAGTAATTTGTTTTAATATTGCTCCTAAAGGGTTTCAAACAGAGTTTTGTACTCTTCTCTAGTTGCATAATACAATACACAGATAACACAATAAAGATGTAAGCATGAGATGAAAAATTACAAATGTCAATACCCATTCATAATAAAAAAAATCTGCAAAACAGGGTCAATTTATTCTGTAAAAAACCTACAAGTAATGTCATATTTAAGGGTAAAATATTGAACTTTTTTACTCTAAGATCAGAAACAAGGAAAAGTTGGGTATGCTCAGTACTTCTTTTAAACATTGTACTAAAGACTCTACACAGTTTAATAAGGCAAGAAAAATAAGGCATAAATTTTGGAAGTAAAAATATCTTTATTCATAGGTAGAATGATCATCTACCCAGCCAAATTCTAGGAAATCTATAAAAAAGCTATAAGAACTAATAAGTAAGTTTATAAATGTTACTGTATATCAGGATATAAAAATAAATTGTACTTCCATATGTAAGAGTGGACATTTGGAAAATAAAATTTAAAATTATCATGTATACAATATCAAGAAAAAACACAAGATAATTAGTGTTACATTTAACAAAATATGTGCAAGACTTGTACACTGAAAATTACAAAATATTGCTGAGAGAAATGAAAGGAGATGTAAGAAAATGGACATGAATCAGAAGTGTACATATTACTAAGAAGTAAATTGTTCCTAAATTATCTATAGGTTCAGTACAATTCTAACCAAAATCCCAGCAAGATTTTTGTTGGGGTTGATAAACTGATTCTAAAGCTTATATGGAAATCCATAAGACCTAAGATAGCCAAAACAATTTTGAAAATTGACAAAGTTGAAAGATTTACACTGCCTGATTTCAAGAATTATTCTAGCATGACCTCAGGGAAGGCAGAATAGGAATCTCCAGGAAATCTTCTCTTCACCTAGACAACAGTTGTATTGTCTGAAACTGTCTAAATTAACTATTTTGCAACTCTGGAGTCTAAGTGAAGCTTCCAGGGAAAAGCTTGGCTGGTAAATTGAGGTTAATATCAGTCAATATCAGCCTTCAGCATGGTAGTGACTACCTGTCTCCCAACTCCAGGCCTGTAGGAAGTTGGGGGATGGCAGCCCACATTCCTGGTGTGGCTTGCTAGAGCCAGAGTGGACAATAAGGACCTTGTACTTCAAGTATCAAGGTTCTGTGTTCTGATTGCTTATTGCTCCAGAGTTAACACATTATAAGTTTCAAAAGTCCAGTTTTCAACAAGAACAACAACAAAATACCATAAGATGAAATGGCCCATCCATTGGAACAAAATAAATGGACAGAAACCATACCTGAGGAAGCCCAGACTTTGGAGGTACTGACAAAGACTTAAAAAAACACTTAATTAGAGATGTTAAAAGAGCTAAAAGAAGTCATGGAGAAACATAAGAAAATGACATATGAAGAAAATGAGACTATTAATAAAGAGATATAAATTATAAAAAGGAATCAAAAAGAAAGTGGGCCTCACCCCAGGAATGCAAGGATAGTTCAGCATATGTAAATCAATAAATGTGGTTCACCACATAAACGAAGCAAAAACAAAGATTGTGTGATCACCTTAATAGATGCAGAAAAAGCATTTGACAAAATTCAGCACCCTTTCATGATAAAAATCCTCAACAAACTAGGCACAGAAGGAACATATCTCAAAATTATAAAAAACCATATATGACAAACCCACAGCCAGCATAATACTGAATGGGGAAAAGTTGAAAGCATTCCCATTAAGAACTAGAATAAGATAAGGATGACCACTGTCACCACTTCTATTCAACATAATGCTGGAAGTCCTAGCCAGAGCAATTAGGCAAAGGAAAGAAATTAAGGGTATTCAAATTGGGAAAGGGGAGGTCAAACTATCAATTTTTGCAGAAGATATGATCTTACATCTAGAAAACCCCAAAGATTCCACTAAGAGATTCCTGGAATTGATAAATAAATTCAGCAAAGCCTCAGGGTACAAAATCACTATACACAAATCAGTAGCATTCCTTTAACAGCATTTCTGTAACAGCATCCCTATTCCAATTACAGTCAAGCTGAGAGTCAAATCAAAGACTCAATACAATTCACAAATGATACAAAGAAAATAAAATACCTAGGAATATATTTAACCAAGGAGGTGAAAGAGCTCTACAAGGAGAACTATGAAACTCTGAGGAAAGAAAGCACAGATGATACAAAAAAGTGGAAAAACATATCATGCTCATGGATTGGTAGAATCAACATGGTTAGAATGTCCATACTACCCAAAGTGATTTACAGATTCAATGCAATCCCCATCAAAATACCAATGTCATTTTTCACAGATCCAGAAAAAATAATTTTGTGCTTCATTTGGAACCAGAAAAAGAGCCCGAATAGCCAAAGCAAAAGGAACAAATTGGAGGCATCACATTCCCAGACTTCAAACTATACTACAAGGCTATAGTAACCAAAACAGCATGGTATTGGTCAAAAATAGAGACATAGACTAGTGGAACTGAACAGAAAACCCAGATATAAAACCGTCCTCATATAGCCAACTGATCTTTGACAAAGCAGACAACAATATATACTGGGGAAAAGAAGCCCTATGCAATAAATGGTACTGGGAAAATTGGAGACCCACAGGCAGAAGACTGAAACAAGATCCATATCTCTCACCACTCACAAAATTAATTCAAGATGGATAAAGGACTTAAATGTAAGGCATGAAACTGTAAGAAAATGTTGGAAAAACTCTTCTAGATATTGGCCTATGCGAAGAATTTATGATTGCCCCAATGGAAATCACAGCAACAACAAAAATAAATAAATGGGACTTGATTAAATTAAAAAGCCTCTGCACAGCCAAGGAAATAATCAACAGAGAAAATAGACACCTAGAGAATGGGAAGAAATATTTGCAAGCTATAGAACTGATAAAGGACTAATAACTAGAATCTACAAAGAACTCAGGCAAATCAGCAAGAAAAAAATCAAACAACCCCATTCAAAAATGGGCAAAAGACAAGAACAGAAACTTTTCAAAAGAAGATAGACAAATGGCCAAAAAAATATGAAAAATGCTCAACATCGCTAATAATCAGGGAAATGCAAATTAAAACCACAATGAGCTATCACCTTAAACCACTCAGAATGGCCTTTATTAAAAAGTCCAAAAACAATAGATGCTGGTGTGGATACAGAGAGAAAGAAATGTTTATACGCTGTTGGCGGGAGTGCAAATTAGTAAAACCTCTATGGAAAACAGCATGGAGATTCCTCAAAGAATTAAAAGTAGACCTTCCATTTGATCCAGCAACTCCACTGCTGGGTATCTACCCAAAGGAAAAGAAATCATTTTATCAAAAAGACACCTGCACTTGAATGTTTATTTCAGCACAATTAACAATTGCAAAGATCTGGAATAAACCTAAGTGCCCATCAATTCATGAGTAGAGTAACAAAATGTGGTGTATATAGATATACCATGGAATACTACTCAGCCATGTAGAAGGATGACTTAATGCCTTCTGCAACAATTTGGATGGAATGGGAGACCATTATCCTAAGTGAAGTATCTAAAGAATGGAAAAAGAAACAGCATGTTTACTCACTATTAAATTGGAACTAACTAATGAGCACACATGTGCATAGAGGGAAGTAAAACTCAATGGAAATCAAGCAGGCGGAAGGGGAAGGAGCGGATGCATGAAAACCTACCTAACAGGTACAATTAACACTATCTGGGTGAGGGGCACACTTTCAACCCTGACTCAAGCATTACAAAAGCAAGCTATGTAATCTAAAACATTTGTACCCCCATAATACTTTGAAATTAAAAAAAAAATAGGTGGAAAATTCCTCAACATAACAGCAGTTATTTATGAAAAATCCACAGCCAGCATCATCAATGGTGAAAGACTAAAAACTTTTTCCCTAAGATCAGGAACAAGACAAGAATGCTTATTTTCACCACTGCTACTAAACAGTGTACTGAAAGTTTCAGCTAGAGCTATTAGATAACAAAAAGAAATAAAATGTATCCCAATTAGAAAAGAAGAGGTAAGACTATGTCTATTTGCAGATGACATGATCCTCCTCTATAGAAAACCCCCCCAAATCCACAAGAAACTACTAGAGCTAATAAAAGAATTCAGCAAGGTTCAAGGTAAAAAATCAAGCCACAAAAATCACTATTGATTCTACACAGTAGTATTGAACAATGTGAAAAGGAAATTAAGGAAGCAATTCTATTTATGACAGCATCTAAAATAATACATACTTAGAAATAAATCCAACCAGGGGATGAAAGAACTTTAATTACTTTAGTTAAAAGTAATTAAAGAAGACCCAAATAAAGGAAAAGGCATCCTGTGTTCATGCACAGGAAGGCTTGAAATTGTTAAGATGTCAGTACTACCTAAAGCAGATTCAATGCGATCCCTATCAATGCTTTTTCTCGGGAATGGAGAAACTGATCCTCAAATTCACATGGAATTTTAAGGGGCTCTGAATAGCCAAAAACAATCTTGAAAAAGAATAATAAAGTTTGAGCAATCATACTTCCCAACTTTGAAACTTAACTGTAAAGCCACAATAATTAAAAATGATATGGTGCTGGCATAAAGGAAGATGTATGTACCAATGGAATAAAATAGAGAGTCCAGATGTAAACCCTCATATATATGGTCAATCAATTTTCAACAAGTGTGCCAAGAATATTCAATAGAGAAAGGAGAGTCTTTTCAATAAAATGTGTTGGAAAAACTAGGTATCCACACACAAAAGAATAAAGTTTGACCCTTACCTTACACCATATACAAACATTAACTCAAAGTGTTAAATGCTAAACCTAAGAGCTAAAACTATGCATTTTATAGAAGAAAAAATTGGGAGAAATCTTCATGACATTGGATTTGGCAATAATTTTATGGCTATGACAACAAAAGCACAGACAACAACAACAAAAAAGAATGGATAAATCAGGCTTCATAAAAAAGCAAGAACTTTCGTGCATCAAAAGATACTGTCAAGAAAGTGAAAGACAACCTACAGAATGGGAGAAAATATTTGTAAATCATATATGTAATAAGGGATTAGTATCCAGAATATAGAAAGAACTCTGCAATTCAACAACAACAAAAAAAAAACAATTAAAAATGGGCAAGAAAATATAATAGACATCTCTTCAAAGAAGATATACAAATGGCCAATATGTACACAAACATGCTCATCATCACTAATCATTAGGGAAATGCAAATAAAAACTGTGATGAGATACCACTTCTGTCAAGATGGCTATTGTAAGAACAAATATGACCCGGCAATCCCATTACTGAGCATATACATTCAAAGGAAATGAAGTCAGTATGTTGAAGAGACACATGTACTCCCATGTTTATTGCAGCATTATTCACAATAGCCGAGATATGGAATCAACCTAAGTGCCCATCTATAGATGAATGGCCAAAGACGATGGGATGCTATTCAGCCATTCACAGAATGAAATCTTCTCATTTGTGGCGACATGGATGAGCCTGGAGGACATTATGTCAAGTGAAATAAGCCAGGCAGAGAAAGACAAACACCACATGATCTCACTCATATGTGGAATCTAAAAAGTTGATTTTGTACAAGTAAAGAGCAGTAGAGTGGTTACTAGAGTCTGGGGAGGGGAGGGTGGAGGGGGGTACCGGCAGAGGTTGGTCAATAGATACGAAGTTACAGTTAGACAGAGAGAATAAGTCCTGGTGTTCTACTACACAGTAGAATGACTACAGAAAATAACAATGCAGTGCATCTTGCAAGGTACCTAGAAGGGAATACTTTTGAGTGCTGTCACCACAAAGAAATGACAAATGTTTAAGGAGATAAACATGGTAATTGCCACAATTTGATCATTAGACAATGTACACATGCCGTAAAACATCACACTGTACCCACAGACAGGTATCATTATTATGTGTCAATTATAAATTTAAAACTTAATTAAAAAACAAACAGAAAATAATAAATGTTGGTGAGGATGTGGAGAAACTGGAACCCTTGGGCACTGCTGGTGGGAATGTAAGATGGCGCAACCAGTGAACCAATGTGGAAAACAGTTTGGCAGTTTCTCAAAAGGCTACACATGGAACTACCATGTGATCCAGCAATTTCTCTCTTAGGTATATATCCAAAAGAATTGAGCACAGTGACTTGATCAGATATTTGTATACCGATGTTTGTAGCAGCATTATTCACAATGCTGAATTCACAATGTGCATCAATAGAAGCATGGCTAAACAAAAGGTGGTATATGCACATAATGGAATTTTACTTAGCCATAAAAGGAATAAAATTTTGACATATGCTACGCATGGATAGACCTTGAAAACGCGCTTAGTCAAATTAGCTAATTACAGAAGGACAAATGTCATGTGATTTCACTTAAATGAGATGTATAGAAAAGGCAAATTCATAACATAGAAAGTAGGATAGAGGTTACCGGGGCTGGGGGGAGGGGGAAGGGGGAGTTATTGTTTCATGGTACAGAGTTTGTGCTGGGGATGAAGAAAAAGTTTTGGGCATAGATAGTGATGAGAGTTACACACTGTTATGATTGTATTAATGCCTTGAATTGTACACTTCCAAGTGGTTAAAATGATAAATATTATGTTGTGTATATTTTATAACAATAAAAAATAATTACTCTGAAGCTACAGAAATTAAAACAGTGTAAAATAGGTGAAAGGATAGACATATCAACCAGAGGGACAAAATAAAGTGTCCAAACGAAACCTATAAATGAGGGGTCAATTGATTTTCAACAAAGATACCAAAGCAATGGGGGAAAGCTTTGCATTTTCAGCAAGTGGTGTTAGAACAACTGGATATCTCTGTGGTTGGGGGTGTGCATTAACTTCTAACCTTACCTCACAACTCTACACAAAAGTTAATAACAATAGATCACAGACCTAATTGTAAAAGCTAAAACTATAAAACTTCTATAAGAAAATATAGAAGAAATCTTCATGATCTCAGAACAGGGAAAGCTTTTTTGTATAGAACACAAAGCCATAACCATAAAAGAAAAAAATGATATATTGAACTTCATTGAATTTGTTTTTTGAAAGAAACTATTAGAAAATGAAAAGGTAAGCCACAGGGTGGGAAAAATGTTAGCAATATATATCTGATAAAAAAGACTGTATTAAGAATCAATTAGGCTCTTATAACTCAATAATGAGAAGATAAACAATTCAATAAAATTCAGCTAAAGATTTGAACAGATATCTCAAAAGCAGATATACAAATGTGTGATAAACATATATAGCAAGTCACCTCATCATTAGCCATCAGGAAAATGCAAATTATAACTACAAAGAGACACCACTACATACCCACTAAAATGGCTAAATTATTAATACAACTGACAATTTCAAATGTTAGTGATGACATGGAGCAACTGTAACTCTCCCGTATTGCTGATGAGAATGAAAAACGGTACAGCCGCTTTAACAAACTATTTGGCATTTTCTTATAAAGTTAAACATCCACTTACCATATGATGTAGCAATCAAATCCTAGATACAACACTCCAAGAGGAATGAAAACATGTTCACATAAAGATGTGAACTCAAATGTTCTTATCAACCTATTGATAATAGTTCAGAACTTTAAATAATCCAAATATCCATAAAGAGGAAAATGGATAAACAAATTATGGTGTACCCACACATTAAAAGAATTTTTAATGGATGCCATAGCATGGATCTAAATGTCTAAAAACATGTTTCTGTGTGAAGGAAGCCAGACACAGAGAGTACTTACTTATAATTCCATGTGTATGAAATTTGGGAAAGTCAAAAGTAATCTAGATGATAAAGGCATGACTGCAAAGGAGTCCTGTGAACCTTTCTGGGTGATAGAAATGTACTAGATCTTGATCATGATGGTGGCTAAACGGATGTCTACAATTGTCAGAACTCATTGAATGGTACACTTAAAATGGGTGCGTTTTATTGTTTATAAATTATACTTCTATAAAGCTGATATAAAAAAGAGAGAAAAATCCCCACCAATCACAGGGCCTGGACTGGTATTTGGGATTTAGAGAACAGGCTCTGGAGACATACTACCCGACCCGGAAACCTGATGTTATCTGATACTGGAGAGGTTATTTAACCTCTTTGTGCCTTAGTTCCTTCATACGCAAAATAAAGGTGTTATAATAGTTTTGTTAAGATTAAGTCCGTGCTCAGTGATTATAACAATGACTGATATAGTCAGTATTCAGTAAATATAAACTATATAATTATAAACAATATTTATATTTACTATCTCTTTTAATATTTTTTTTCTCTACTTCCTTTCTGGTGAGGGAATTGTTTCACACACCCTTATGACCCAGGAATAAGCTTCCTGGGTCCCAATAGGAACCCATTCATATAACAACACTGAACGCACCTCATCTGAATGTGTCCAGCACTTGCTTCTGAAGGATGCAATAGTCACAGAGATGCTGAGCTCTGCTATACTGATGATCAGTAAGACTGACAAAATTCCCTGCAAATAATGAGGAAAAATAAATGAAATGAAAGCTATATTGTTTTAAAGATATAAGCCGCACAATTTTCATCTCATGTCTTTCTGATAAGGCAGGGATAACAAACTCCAGTGTCTATGGGAGCCAGTAAACCATCTTGAGCAAAAGGGAAGGTAGACAGTAGAGAGTAACGCTATTCATAGGAGACATCTGCTACTCAGTTCCAGCCAACTGTTGCCATGTGGGAATATGGGGACCATGGTGCCTGTTTTGTTTTGTATTGTTTTCCTTAGGAAGCTGGTTATACATATTTTTGAGGTGAAATTTTCCAGTTATTTATTGACCCATGTGAGCCAAATAGAACATATCTGCAGGCTGGCCATAGCCCACAGATTGCCATTTTGCACACTCCTCTTTAAGGTAATGTTTACATTGAGAAGCAGCAAGGTATAGCATAATGTCCAAAAAGCTTAAAATCTGGAGACAGAAAGAGCTGGGTACCACTGGGTCCAAGGTCACACTTAACCTCACACATGTGACTGATCTCTCTGAATCTTGGTTTCCCTGCAATACATCCAAAAAGCTCAGATATTCGCCATTTGCTAGTAAAACTTAAATGTATGAAGACCCTACTGTATGCAGTTTGCTGGCTGCAGCCACTGAACAAGGTAGAGCTGGTCTTGGTTTTTGTGGAACTTACATCATAGTAAGGGAGGCAAACAGTAACAAACAATTAGATAATTATTTACTTAACTAAGTCTCAATAAATGCCATGAAGAAGGACTGGGAGCTATGCACTGCTGTAATGAGCAGTCTAACCAGATCTGGAAGGAATTCCTTATAGAAGTGATGTTTGAGTTGAGATTTAAGTATAAGGATGAGTTAATTGTAAAGGTAGAAAAGGGTGAGCACTGGTCTGGGACCATCCAAAGCAGGAAGAAGCTGGTCTTATGGACCTGGGCAGTGGACGCTGGACACATTAAGGTATTCCAAGAATTGGCTGGACTGTGGAGTAAGAAGGATAAAATCCCGGGATAATGTCAGAAAGGTAGGCGGGATAGGTGTTATAGGGCTTTGTAACCCTCTTAAGATTTGGGTCTTAATCCTTTGTTTACCAGGAAGCCATTAAGTAATGTGCTCAGATTTGCATTTTTAAATGATGACTCTGGCCACAGTGTAGACAACAGAGTGGTCTTTGGGACAGGGGTCAGTCCAAGAGATGTCTAAAGCCCATGGTTCTGGCTTTTTTTTCTTTTCACTTAGGATGTTTGGGTTACAGCAAGGAATCATGAAGTTATCCAAGTGAGGCCTAGGAACAAATTGTCTGTGATTCTGTATGCAGGTAACTAATCCTGCAATACCCATCCATGGAGGGCAGGAAATAGATAGATCTGGAGAATGAACCTTTTTAGTATACAATTTCTTTCTGGTATATACTGACAAAATGGACAGTAAAAGGCTCCTGTCCATTGGGAAAAAAGACGAGAATTATAATGTTGTACTATGTTCTTGGCCAAATTAGGACAGGATTTTTCCCCTTATATTGTATTCTGGCTTTCCTTAGTAACCTATTATGAGTCTAATTTTGGAATTTATCTCAGAACACATGAGAGGGTCCCTAGGCCCACTTCAATGGATGATTGTGAGGGTTAAATAAGATCTTGTATTTAGTAACTAACAGTTTTTCCTTTCTTTCTTTACTGAGGGAGACAATTTTCCATGATTCTACTTCACTTCTAACCTAACAGGTTCAAATACCCTTAAAACCCTAGGACCCAAGCCTTCAAGATGCAGCTGGTAGAAACAGAATGAAACTCCAGGACTTGCTTAGGGAACTAGAGGGAAAGGCCTATTGGAATCATTGACATGCTTAAAAATAATGTCATTGATTACTTATTAAATACTTAAAATTATATCTATAATTATATTTCCTGGTAAAAATACATCTCATCTGCTTGAGTGAATAAAATTTCTGCAATTATATAAAATAGCTTACATCCTAAGATTATTAAAATGCCACACTTAAGTGGCTTGAATACCTTCTCCATTACATTTTGCTTTTAGTGTTAATTGAGCAAACTTTTTAAACTCATTAATGCTGAAAAGGTGAAATTTAATCCAATCCATGTCAATAATAATTGTATAAGTCAATTGTAAATAATTGACTATTTATACTGTGCTAGGTACTGTTTTAATTTAAGCAGTACTCACAACAACTCAATGAGGTAGGTATGCATAATTATTATCTTCATTTTCCACATGAGTAAAACTGAGGCTCAGAAAGGATATGATGTTAGGCCAAGGTCACATGCTTATATGTGACAAAATCAGGATTAAAACCCGGACAATACAGCTCGTGATACAGCTTAACCATCATCCCACAACACACTGCTCAACCGTCAGTTCAAATGCTGACACAGCTCCAATTATTGGAATAAAAATGAATGAATCATTGCATCAGGACATATACCTTCAGATACGATTTTACAGATTCATTGTACAAAAGAAGACCACTTACAATGAAAAGTGTTCTCCCGAACACACATATTCCTTCCAGGGAAGGCATCTTGCAGTACTCGTCTTGATGTCTATAGCTGAGAATGGTAAACGTGATCCCAGCTACCGCAACCAAGGAACTCATAACATTCATGGCCGTGACACCTTGTCCCTGAAAAACAGTTTTAAAAAATAATAAAATAAAATCCAAACCAAAGCAAAAATAGCTTGTAAGAAATTCTTAGTGCTTATATCCTGCCATATTCCTTCTCAGGGGTGAATTACTCCATCAGGTCAGTATGGTTGGAAGGCTTGTTAAGTTAAACCCTCATTCATTAAAGTCAGAAGGCAAACCATATGTTAGAATGGACCAAGGGTACTCTATGGTTAATGCTAAACAAAGTGTTAATTTTATCCCAATGCACCATCTGTCATAATCGAGAAGTAGTAGGGTGTGTTAGAAACTTTATTGGCTTAGAAATTAGACCTAATTTCAAGTCCTAGTTTCACTAGGACCTTGTACAAATTACCTAATCTCTTGGAATCTCAATTGCTACCTTTGAAAATGTGAATGACATCACTTAACTTTAGGGTAGTATCTATTTATCCATTTATGGATTAATGTTTAATGTGCACCAAATATGTGTCAGGTACTGCACTAGGCCCTGGAGACACAAAGGTGAACAACAGAGGTGATGTCCTGCCATTGCGTGGCTTACATTCATTCTCCAGGAGAATTCAAACAATAACCAACAAAATCATTAACACATTTAAAGAGGGTAACAAATGTGGTCTGGAGTTTAAAGGTGTCTTTTCTTGATCTCAGTGTTCCAATATGGAAGGCATAAAAAATTCAGATTGCCCCACCCAATTTCCTTTATTCATTCTTATTTTTTTCTTTTTTTTGGAGGAAGGAGGGCATATGTATGTCTGAGTTCCTTCAAAGGAAAGGGAACAGCTTATTCGTTTCTTCTTATCCACTCCCAGCACTGATATTGCTCTTTTCAAGGAAGAAAAGGAAAAACCTCACATCTCAATTCTGCAGATGTTTACTGCACCTTTATTGACTGTGTTATGTGTGTTGTGGCGGCAAATGCAATGATGCGTTTACACGGCTGATGCTTCCTGGCGCAGTTTGTGGCTTAGTGTGGCAGACCTTGGAGGTACACTTATGAATTTGCCCCAAACCCAGGTCTTTACTGCAAACATGAATTTTGGCAGAATATTCACAGGGACATACAGATACGTCATCTCTCTCAGTCTTAGGTCCTTTGTTTTCTTAAGGCTCTACTTTGGCTCCCACAGGGCATTTAATAGATTAAGGTCTCTAGATAAGCAACCCCTCATGTGTATTGTGCTTTACAAAGAACATGCCCAGCCTAGTCTCCTCTGATCCTCATTACAGTTTTGTGATGTAGGCAGGACACTGTTGTTATCCCCTTTTTACAGATGAGTGGGGTTCAGGAATCAAGTGGCTGTGGGCAATCCCACCGTTGGTGGCAGACTGTGATGGAAAGCCAGGTCTTCTGATGGCCAGTTCAGTGTCCCTTCCCCCATGCCTGTCCACCTCTTCCTGCATGGCTCCTAGTGAGTCAGGGGTAGTGAGTCTACTACACCTTAGGATAGTTCTCAACTCTGGATGGAAGTCAATACAGACAGAACAGCATTTGGGGCTTTATCTGCATTGTCTGCATTTATTTCCACAGGTAGACATGGGAACATTCATCCCCCCCATAACTTCTCTATGGCTTGTAACTATCCCTAGGGGAAACTGGCAGAGGACTACAAGAGTAGAGTTAAAATGACTGAAGGAAGGCCCATATCTGCAGGACCTTAAACAAGATCAGAGCGGTTAGAAGGGAGTACTAATATTCAAGCATCACCATGTCTTTTACATCTTACTAAATCCTCAAAATTACCCTTAGAAGTAGGTACCTTTCCCTTCAGGTTGACATAGCAGTGAGTGGTAGCCTTGATTCACTCTTAAAATAATCCAGCATCAATACTTAGACTCTTTCTTCTAGACTTAGGGCAGGCTCTAAAGAAAAGCCTCTGTGGGTAGTGGAAGTAGAATTGGGTTTGGGGGGCAAGAATTCCTGGGAACCCAGAATTGGTTTAGGTTACAGCAGGGTTTCTCAGCCTTGGTACTATAGACGTTTTTGGTCAGATAGTTTTTCTTGTTATTGTGAGAGGCAGCGCTGTACATTTTTGGGGCGCTTAGAAATATATTCTTGGCTTCTACCCACTAGATGCCAATAGTATCTTCTACCCAGCTGGGACAAACAAACATGTCTTCAGACGTTGTCAAATATGCCCAAGGGGGAGGATCAGGGAATTACCCCCATTGAGAACCACTGAGTTAGAGGGATGTTAAATGGTTTCCACTAAGTAACTCTCAGTTTACTTAACCAGGAAAATAGGGACCAATGTAAAGGTGTAGGGCTAATGGTGGCATTGACAAATAGGAATGATCTGAACTACAAATTTGACGTATCAGTATTTTCCTGAGAGAGACTTTATTACTAAAGGCTTTATACATACAGATGATATAAAGAAAATAGAAGATTTCAAATTACATAGAAGTCCCAAAAGTGACTTACCAGAATTTTTTTTGATTTCTCATTGATTCCTGTGAGGTATCCTGTAAGAATAAACTGTTAGGAAGATAAGAGCCAAAGATTAACAGGTGATGTAGTCGGCAACCTCTCAACATAATCTCCTTTGGATTCACAAACTATCTGTCTGTGAATCTCCCAGATTACCTAGTCTTTCCACCTGAGCATCAGGGATGAGGGAGGGTAGATACTGAGGTCAGAAAAATTCCTGTGCTGGACTTGCTCAGCACCGAATAAAGGCACTCTGCCAGGGTCAGCTGGGAGAGGCAGCCTCCTCTTAAATGTCCAGAAGATACCAGCCAGATGTTTGGCCCATCTGGGCTCCAAAAAGAAAGAGATTCCTGGACTCTGGGCCTGGAAGAGGGCAGAAGGAGCCCTGTCTGTTCTGAGCAGGTGGAGGGAGACTTTCTCAAGGAAGACTCTAAAGGCTGAGATGGGGGCTGAAATCCAGTGTGGTTTTTTTCAGTCACTCCTTTTCCAGGAGCCTAAAGAGACTAGTGCCCCCCCAGGGAAATGAGAACTGTGTCACCCAGCATGGAACCCCTTACTTTTTTTTAATGTTGTGGGGATGGGGACCTCCTCTGTGGGAGCTGGCATTGGACCTTGAAGACATCCAGGTCTTGGAGTCCAAGAACCTCCAGGGTGCAGAGATAGGAAAGGTGCCTTTGATCCCTCTCTCCACTTCACTCCCCATGTCGGATCTCCAGGTCCTATCAGTTCTACCTCCAAGTCACTCCCCAAACTCTCCCTCTCCCTGTCTCCACTGCTGTCCAGCCTATTCAGGGCATCTTTCCTCCCCTGGATTAATGCAGCCTCCTCTCAGTTGATCCTCCCAGGTTTGCTGCTACCATCCTTGAATTCGTTTCCCACTCAGAAAACACAATAATATTTCAATGATAACAAGTCTTCAAATATTACTACCTTCTTTAAAATTTTTCAATGGATTATTTCCCTTGCTCTTGTTTTGAAGTTCCACGTTCTTAACATGACTACAAGGGCTGGCATGACCAGCCGACATTTATGGCCTTATCTTATGCCACAACCATAGACTCATTGATCTTCTTTTGGTTGCTCTTTCCCACCTCACGCCCTTGGCTCGTGCTTTGTCTTTGTGAGGAGGTGCTTTCCTTCAGCTTCACCCAGTGAGCACCTGTGTGCACAGCGTTTCCCTGACCTCCCAGGCCAGGTGAGTCCTCCATTAAGCCCTCGAATGGCACCTGAAACTCCTCTCTTAGAGCGCTTAGCAGAAGTGTAAGAGCATATCCATTACCTTTTGCTTTTTCACTTCTGGCCTTCCTGTTAGATGACAAACTTTGTCTAATTCTAAGAAGAGCTCCCCACTTCTCGCAGAGAGGCCTTACGTACCCCCCTCTCATTCTCAGCACCTGGGACACTACTGAAGACCTGTGCTCGGGATGCACCTCTTCAATGAAGGGTGGCATTTTAAAAGCAGCGGGCCAGGATATCAGTGTGATTCACACGCGCAGATTACACACAGTCATGCTGGGAAAATCCTGTTGTGAAATGGGGAAGTGGGGAGTTGGTCTGTTTGATTTTCTACAGTGAAGCATGTATAGTTCGAAAATCATATTCAATATTATTTATATTGGGAAAGTGAAAACACTACCAGTTGTTTTTGAAATGCAAATTACAGAAAAAGGCATGGAATATTTATGTTTATCAAAAGAAGTGAGTTTTTAATAGTCTTTAATAGAGACAACAGTCTAATGTCTTCATTATTTCATCTATGTGCTTGTTGATTGATTGATTCATTCATTCATTCATGCACACTATACTTCAAGCGTGATTCTAAGTTCTGAGATTATAACGGCAATAAAACAACAATATTCTTGCCCTCTTGGGAGTGTATGTTTTAGTAGGAGAAGCTCTAATGAGTCTACCCTTAAATATTATGGCCAAGACAAAGGCTGTGGGATTGGATGAACATAGCACTGTACTAAGAATACTACTTATGGCTCTATTATTACCTCTCTGGGTGAGTGACATTCATAAAATTGTCTCAGCCTAAGGAGAGGGTTGACCTATAATAATCTTAAAATTCTCCTTAAGCCATGAGAATCTGTGATTCTGTGAGCACTAGCTAGATATGTTTAAGCTATTACCTACTCTCAAGCTCAGTTTCCTTATTTGCAAAGGAGACAATAGGATGTTTGCCCATCTAATTTCCCAGATTGGTAGTGAGGAACAAATGGCTTACTACACACACAAGGGCATTGGAAACTTTAAAGCACTGTATACTTGAGAATAGTTATTCCTGTGATGATGGTAGTGCAAAGACCAAATGGCGTCACTTCTTTTGCTATGAAGGGGACTGCCTTTTTGGTCTCCTGGGGGGCCAAGTTTATGGAATTTATTATTCTAGGACTTGAAGAGGTTCAAATCAGTCTTTGTCAGTTTCTCAAAAGCTCCTAATCGACAGTACTCACAATAAGTGCTCCCCAGAATGGATATCCTGTGAGGAAAACGAGGGGAAACCTCTGGGAGAAAATGATGTAATTAAATACAAATATAATTCCAAGGCCCACAATGATCAGACCAAGCAGGATCTCGAGAGCCTGTGAAGAGGGAAATGGATACATGAGGTTACAAGGGGTTCTGCTGCTTTGGGCCCCCCTCCTTGGACCCCCTGCCTCCATGTCCCTTGGATGTGCCTCTATGCTATAGCACAATTCTCCTTCTGTCTGGATCCCCTCCCCTCCCATTTGCCAACGACTCCCAGATACTCAGAAGACTCAGTTCAATTGTCTTTTTCCCCATCATGCTTGCTTGAGTCCTCTGGGTTCAAATCCTTCACTCTTGTCCTTCATTACTGTCTACATTTATGGCCTTATTTTATGCCACAACCATAGACTCCTCATTGATCTTCTTTTGGTTGCTCTTTCCCACCTCATGCCCTCGGCTCATGCTTTGTCTTTCTGCGGAGGTGCTTTCCTCCCACTTCACCCTGGCGTTACAAATTTATCTTGTATCAGACAGTTTTGAGCACAAGTCTGACTATCCCTAGAATGTAAACTTCTGGAGGACAGGGACTACGAACTATTCACCTTTACGTATTTTCTCTTCTGTAGCACAAGCATCCTATTACTATTCCCATTTCCCCCACCATATTCCAACATTCAATATATGCTTTTGGACTTAGGACTCCTTCCAGTTCTCTAAGGTTTGTAGACACAGAGTGGAGAGGCTGCGGTGAGCTTCTGTCTCACCTCCTGTTCACGCAAGGGCCCGACTAGAGACAGGAGCAACCTAGTGGGTCCATCAGCCTGTAGGAGTCTGCAGGGAGATGAATAGCACAGTGGGCTTGGGGGGCAGTTGCTATTCTTGGGGCAGGAGTGGCTGGCTAGCAGTCTAGGTTTTGTCCCCAGGCCACACCCCTATGGCACTACACCACAAGTAGTGATTTTACTGTTGTACTAAGGATGGAGGCTGTGGAGACAGTTCTCCCCTAAGTATATTTATGATGAAAAAAATTTTTGTGTGTATATTTATCATGTGGTTCAGTATTGTGCTTTGAATATGGTTTTCAAATAACTACCTATGCCTGTAAGAGCACAAAGGGGAAGTGTAACCTCTCCTCTAAGGGCTTCTTAACACTAAGGGAGGTGGCACCACACCCTGAAGTCACCTCCTTAACAAGATATTACAAAACTTTATACTGGTTTCCTGATTTCCCTCTGCCTAGGATTCAAATACCAGTACTAACTCCTTATGAAATAGCCCTAGGATTTCCTCCAGGTTAGGAGACTTATTTATTAGAGTTAAATAATCTATTTCTTAGGGTTAAGCCCTCAGAAACATTACTAAGACATGCGGCAAACTGTGTGTTTCTAAACAGAACTTTTTCTCTTGCTTATCAAAATTTAGGGAAATGGTATTATTGGCTTTTCTACTGATGATCCAATTCTTTGTACAAACAAATGACTTAGAAGCATTTATGATTAATAAAGAAGGATACTTTGCAGATGAAAAATGAGGGGCAAAGTGGAATCCACTCCCTCCCTGAAAATCATTGTACAGTGGTATCTCTGTAGATATACATGAAGAAATAAACTTATTTTCTCCCTCCAGGAAGACCCATTGATTGGAGAGGACTCACCCCCAAGACTTTTGGCTCTCCCCTCAGGAAATCCAGCAGAGAGCTATGAGGTCTATAAGGTAATGCAGTCAATACGGTTTCATTTGGTTGTACGGTGATGACACAAACTGCCCTTTTGTCCTGGGTTGATGACTCCATGATTCAATGGCAGAACTCTATTAAAAGAACAAGTGAGTAAATGTTGCAGCCCAAATCATGGTCCACTTCTCCACCAGTGTCACATGGAGTCCTTAGCAATGAATCCCCTAGCAATTACTCTACTCAGTAGTAGAACCACAGAACCATGGTTGTTGAGTCACAGAGTCTTAGAATTCTAGAGCATACCCAGCCTCCTATCTTTCTGTGAAGGATGCAGTTATCTGGAAAACTTACTGTCTTGTCAATTTGTTTATGAATAAATGGTAAACACAAAATAAATAGATGGTATATTTTTAAAAAAGTCTCCATACCTATGTTCATGAGATATAAAGGAACTAAAACTTATGAAATATCCACTACGTTCCAGTTCCTGTAGAAGGCATTTTGTTTGTTTTAACATGCATTGAAATTTATTCTTTTAACAATTCTACAGTGTTGAAACTGAGGAACAGAAAGGTTATGTTGCCCAGAGAGAAAAAATGGCAGATTAGAAAAAGCCTGCCAGCACACTGCTCTCAAGGAAAGAAGTGAAAGTTGCAGGCAGCTGTCTATGTATGGATTGCTCTTCTCTGAAGGAACATTGTGAAATCAAAGAAAAGCAACGTGGTATATTCAGTGTGGAAAAAAAAGGTGACAGGATGATATATTTAACAAGATCAAAGTACACATGGGAAAGAATAGGAGGATAGAGCGTTCAGGCACCATGCTCACCCTGCTGGTGCTGTGCTGCTGGTGCTCCCTCCACCACAGTAGACCTGTACCTGGTCAGACTGGGGACCTGCCTGGAGTCTGTGCAGAGTCATTGCACGAGACAACAGGCGTGGTAGGGATTGGGCAGCAGCTAAAGCCATCCAGAGCTCTTGGGTGCATGGTGCCCGGTTGGCACTGGGCTGGGGAGGGAGTGGACCAACAAGAGAATCAACTGAGCCATACCCTGTAACTGGAAGCCAAGTGGCCCTCCCCTACAGCACAATGAGATCTGAGCACAGGAATTGACTGGGGCACAGGAGGCTCTGACCTGGAAAGCTTTGGGTGACTGCTTTGGTGGGTCCTGGGGGTTCAAGGAGAACTCCATGGTCCCTGGGCCCTGGAACTGACCTCTGCCCATGTGACTTGGCATCCACATGGTCCCCAAGCCTGCAAAACAGCCTGCCACTTCCTTGGTCCTGACTCTGCCCTCCAAGCCCCAATAGCCTCCTGTCTGCTCAGCCCTGATCCCACCCTCCAGGTTGGATCAGCCATATCACCCACATGGCCCTGCTTCTGGCTCCTCCCCAGTCCCAGCTCTAAGGCTCTTAGGCTGGAGCCTGAGATTCTGCCTCTGTGCCTCCAGAGCTCCTGCCAGGCCTGGAACACCCTCCCTAAGACTCTAGTGCTGCACCTGGGACCCAAGACCTTACCCTGGAGCCTCCGCTACTGCCATGGGGCTGAAGGAACTTCTCCAAAGTCCAACACCCCACCAGGGACCCCCCAGCCTAGAGCGGCCAGTACACTGTAACCTGGTTTGAGCAAATGCCCACAGCCCAAGATCCCCAACCACTGCCTAGATAGCCTCACGCAGCTGCTACTATCACCTCTGTGGGGAGACCCTGGGCAGAGCCATCCCCACAACACCAGACTCAGTGAAGAGGGTCTCACCCATCTACCAACTTGAACATACTACAACTAACTATCTGGTGAACAACCCAATACCCAGCAAAAACAGCATTCAGCACAGGGTTGAACAGAGGCAATCACAGGCAAACAGAACAAATCAGAACAGCTGCACTGCAGGCTTCTAGTGCACACATCCCTCCTCTGCTGCATCAACATTCCAGAGTAGGGGGAAAAAAGCACCATCTAGGGACCACCCCTTCTAGTTCCCAGCAAAGAACGGGTGCCTTGCAAACATATTAGCCCTGAGTCAAGAAAAGAGGTTTCAGATGAGAAGAAACCAGCAAAGGAACCGTGGCAACATGAAAAATCAAAACAGATTGACACTCCCAAGGGATCACAATGGAGGAATAGTTGTGAACTCCAACTACAAGGAAATTGTCAAAATGACAGAAATGGAATTCAGAATACGGATGGCAAATAAGATGAACAGAATAGAAGAGAAAGTTGAAAACCAACAAAAAGAACCCAAAAAATATTTCAGGAAATTAATGAAAATGACACTAAAGAACTAGACAACATAAGGAAGGACATAAGAGAACTTAAAGAAATGAAAGAGTCATTTAGGAAATCTCAAAACACAGCAGAAAGCTTCAGCAACAGATTAAACCAAGGAGAAGAAAGAATCTCAGAGCTTGAAGACAAGGCTCTTGAGCTAACCCAGTCATTTAAAGAGGCAGAGAAGAGAACAAAAAGGCGGAGCAAACACTTAGAGAGATATGGGACTATGCAAAGTGAAGTAGCACATGAATTATAGGTATCCCTGAGGTAGAAAAAGAAAGAGCTAAAAGCATGAAAAATCTATTTGAGGGAATTATTAAGGAAAACTTTCCTAGTATCACCAGAGATCCAGGCATCCAGATACAAGATGGTCATCAAACACTTGGAAGATTCATAGCAAATAGGACATCTCCAAGGCACATAGTGATCAGCCTGGCCAAAGTCAACATGAAAGAGAGAATTCTACAAGCAGCTAAACATAAGCAAGAACTGACCTACAGGGGAAAACCCATCAGGCTAACAGCAGACTTCTCAGTGGAAACCTTACAAGCCAGGAGGGAGTTGGACCCCATGTTCAATCTTCTCAAACAGAACAACTGCCAGCATAGCATTTGTATCCAGGGAAACTAAGTGTCACAATTGATGGAGAAATTAAGTCTTTTCCAGACAAGCAAACACTGAGGGAATTTTTCATGATCAGACCTGCCTTTCAGGAAATACTCAGAACTGTATTATACATGAATCAGCACAATAGATACCCACTGGTATAAAATCACCCAAAAAAGCTAAAGCTCACACTCCTGTAAAATGATAGGATAAGAAGAAAAACAAAGCAACAAGGCACTACACAATATGAGGAACAGAACAGCATCACACATAACAATTCTATCTCTTAACATTAATGGCTTAAATGTGCCACTCAAAAGACATAGGCTGGCTGAATGGATAAAAAAACACAACCCAAGTATCTGCTGCCTCCAGGAGACACCTTTAAGCCACAAGGATGCAAACAGGCTTAAAGAGAAAGGATGGAAAAAACATTCCATGCAAATTGAAACCAAAAGATAGTAGGCATAGCCATTCTCATATCAGACAAAATTGACTTTAAATCAACAATGGTAAAGAAAGACAAAAATGGTCATTATATAATGGTAAAGGGAGAAATTCAACAAGAAGACATAACACTCCTAAGTACCTAACAGGAATTCCCTGATACATAAAACAAATTCTACTAGAGCTAAGCAAGGAAATAAATAATAGCTTCATAATTGCTGGGTACTTCAACACCTCACTATCAGAGCTGGACACACCATCAAAGCACAAAATAAATAAAGAAACACTGAACTTAAATGAGACCCCAGAAAAAATGGACCTAACAGATATTTACAGAACATTCTACACCAAAACTACTTAATATATGATCTTCTCAAAAGCACATGGGACATATTCCAAGATTGATCATATCTTAGACCACAAAACATGTCTCAACATATTTTTTTTTTAATTTATTTTTTTAATTTCAGAATATCATGGGGGTACAACACTTTGGCCATACACATTGCCCCTGTTCTGCCCGTGTCAGAGCCACAATCGTGGTCATCCCCCAAACTGTGCTCCCCACATCCATTCAGTGAGAGTTTTTCCCATCCCTTCCACCCCCCTCCCGCCCGCCCGCCCTCAGATGAATGTTATTGCCCTGTGTGATGTAAGTGTTCATCAGTTAGTGCCAGTTTGACGGTGAGTACCAGTGGTGCTTGTTTTTCTAATCCTGTGACACTTCGCTTCGAAGAATGGGTTCTAGCTCCGACCAGGATAATACCAGATGTGTTAATTCACTATTGTTCCTTATTGCTGAGTAATACTCCATGGTATACATATACCACATTTTATTGATCCACTCGTGTATTGATGGGCACCTTGGTTGTTTCCACAACTTGGCAATTGTGAATTGTGCTGCTATGAACATTCGAGAGCAGATGTCTTTATTATAAAATGTCTTTTTTTCTTTTGGATAAATACCCAGTAGTGGGATTGCTGGGTCAAATGGTAATTCTACTTTTAATTCTTTGAGGTATCTCCATATTCTTTTCCATGGAGGTTGTACAAATTTGCAGTCCCACCAGCAATGTATGAGTGTTCCTATCTGTCCACATCCCCGCCAACATTTGTTATTTGGGGATTTTTTGATATGAGCCAATCTCACTGGAGTTAAGTGATATCTCATTGTGGTTTTGATTTGCATTTCCCTGATGATTAGAGAAGTTGAGCACTTTTTTACATGTTTGCTGGCCATTATTCTGTCTTCTTTGGAAAAGTTTCTGTTCATGTCCTTTGCCCATTTTTTAATAGGGTTGTTTGATTTTTTCTTGTTGATTTTCCTAAGTTCTGTATAGATTCTGGTTATCAGCCCTTTATCAGAGGTGTAGCATGCAAATATTTTCTCCCATTCTGTAGGTTGTCTGTTCACTCTAGTGATAGTTTCCTTGGTTGTGCAGAAGCTTTTCAATTTGATCAGGTCGCATGTATTTATTTTCATTGCTGCTGTGATTACTTTGGGGGTCTTCTTCATAAATTCTTTGCCTAGGCCAATGTCCATAAGAGTTTTTCCAACGTTTTCTTCGAGAATTCTTATGGTTTCATGTCTTAGGTTTAGATCTGTTATCCATTGTGAATTGATTTTTGTGAGAGGTGAGAGGTGGGTCCACTTTCAGTCTTCTACATATGGCCATCCAGTTTTCCCAGCACCATTTGTTGAATAGGGAATCTTTTCCCCAGTGTACGTTTTTCTGGAATTTGTCAAAGATCAGGTGGCTGTATGAGGTTGGTTTTATATTTGGGTTCTCAGTCCTGTTCCATTGCTCTACTTGTCTGTTCTTGTGCCAATACCATGCAGTTTTGGTTACTATAGCCTTGTAGTATAGTTTGAAGTCTGGTAGACAGATGCCTCCCAATTTGTTCTTTTTGCTTAAGATTGCTTTGGCTAGACGGGGTCTTCTCTGGTTCCACACGAAGCGTAGAATTATTTTTTCTAGATCGGCAAAAAATGATGTTGGTATTTTGATAGGGATTGCATTGATTCTGTAAATTAATTTAGGTAGCAAAGCCATTTTTACTATGTTGACTCTGCCTATCCAAGAGCATGGTAGGGCTTTCCATCTATTTACGTCCTCTGCAATTTCTTTTCTCAGTGTTTCATAATTCTCTCTATATAGGTCTTTGACCTCCTTAGTTAGATATGTTCCTAAATATTTAATTTTCTTTGTTGCTATTGTGAAAGGTATTGCATCATTAATTTGTTTCTCGGCTTGATTGTTTTTAGCATATATGAAGGCTATGGATTTGTGTGTATTAATTTTGTATCCTGAGACTTTGCTGAATTCATTTATCAATTCCAGTAATCTCTTGGTTGAATCTTTGGGGTTTTCTATGTATAATATCATATCGTCTGCGAATAGTGAAAGTTTGACCTCTTCTGCCCCCATCTGGATGCCCCTAATTCCTCTGTCTTGTCTAATTGCTGTGGCCAGGACTTCCAGCACTATGTTGAAAAAAAGTGGAGATAGTGGGCACCCTTGTCTGGTGCCAGTTTTAAGGGGGAATGCCTTCAATTTTTCCCCATTCAGTATGATATTGGCTGTGGGTTTATCGTATATGGCTTTAATAGTTTCTAGGAATGAGCCATCTATGCCTATATTGTTAAGAGTTCTTATCATAAAAGGATGCTGGATTTTGTCAAAAGCCTTTTCTGCATCTATTGAAAGGATCATATAATCTTTGTTCTTGCTTTTATTTATATGGTGGATTACATTTATAGATTTGCGTATGTTGAACCATCCCTGCATCTCAGGAATAAAGCCCACCTGATCGTGATGGATTATTTTTTTGATGTACATTTGAATTCGGTTTGCTAGGATTTTATTGAGAATTTTTGCATCTATATTCATAAGGGATATTGGTCTGTAGTTTCTTTTTTTGTTGTGTCCTTTCCTGGCTTTGGTATCAAGGTGATATTGGCTTCGTAGAATGAGTTTGGGAGGATTCCATCCTTCTGGATATTTTCAAATAACTTCTGCAGTATAGGCACCAGTTCTTCTTTGGAGGCTTGGTAGAATTCAGGTGTGAACCCATCTGGTCCGGGACTTTTTTTTGTGGGTAGATTTTTTATTACTGCTTCAATTTCGGTGCTTGATATTGGTCTGTTTAGAAATTCTGTTTCTTCCTGGTTGAGCCTGGGGAGGTAGTGTGTTTCTAAGAATTTGTCCATTTCCTCCACGTTTTCGTGTTTGTGGGCATAGAGATTTTTGTAGTATTCAAAGATGATGTTTTGTATTTCCGCGGTATCAGTTGTGACTTCTCCTTTCTCCTTTCTAATTGAGCTTATTAGAGTCCTTTCCTTTCTGCTTCTGGTCAACCTGGCAAGTGGACTGTCTATTTTGTTTATCTTTTCAAAGAACCAACTTTTCGTTTCATTGATCTTCTGTATTGTTCTTTTGTTCTCGATTTCATTTAATTCTGCTCTGATTTTGGTTATTTCTTTTCTTCTGCTGGCTTTAGGATTGCTTTGCTCTTCCTTTTCCATTTCCTTAAGATGATTCATTAGTTTACTGGTTTGTGACTTTTCTGTCTTTTGGATGTGGGAATTTAGGGTGATAAGTTTTCCTCTCAGGACTGCTTTT
Source organism: Daubentonia madagascariensis (assembly GCA_023783475.1). Classification (NCBI taxonomy): domain Eukaryota; kingdom Metazoa; phylum Chordata; class Mammalia; order Primates; family Daubentoniidae; genus Daubentonia; species Daubentonia madagascariensis. The sequence goes on along the minus strand of JAKFHU010002396.1, from coordinate 2,415,991 downwards.
GCTGTATCCCACAGATTTTGATAACTTGTGTCCCCATTATCGTTTAGTTCAAAGAATCTTTTGATTTCAATTTGAATCTCCTCCTTGACCCAATAATCTTTCAGCAATAGATTGTTTACTTTCCACATTTTTGGAGGACGATGTGAGTTTCTGTTGGAATTGATTTCTGATTTTATTCCGCTGTGGTCTGAAAAGATACATGGTATGATTTCTATTTTTTTGAATTTGTTTAGATCTGTTTTGTGGCCTAGGATGTGGTCAATTTTAGAGAAAGTTCCATGAGCTGATGAGAAGAATGTATATTCAGTGTTATTTGGGTGGAGTGTTCTGTAGATATCTGTTAGGCCCAAATGTTCTATAGTCCTGTTTAGGTCTTTTATTTCTCTATTTGTTTTTTTGTTTGGAGGATCTGTCCAGTTCCGTCAGTGGGGTGTTGAAGTCCCCTGCTATTATGGTGTTGCTGCTTATTATATTGTCTAGATCTAGCAGTATTTGCTTTATGTACCTGGGCGCTCCTGTGTTGGGTGCATAAATGTTTAGGATTGATAAATCCTCTTGTGAGATTTTTCCCTTCACCGCTATATAGTGTGCATTTTTGTCCTTCTTTACTTTTATTGCTTTAAAGTTTATGTCATCTGAAATGAGGATGGCTACTCCGGATTTCTTTTGGTTTCCATTAGCCTGGAAAATTGTATTCCATCCTTTCACCTTGAGTCTGAATGTGTCTTTGTGTGTAAGGTGTGTTTCCTGAAGACAACAGATACTTGGTTTGTATTTTTTAATCCATTCAGCCAGCCTATGTCTCTTCAATGGTCAGTTCAAGCCATTTACATTTATTGAGAGAATTGATATTTGGGGTAAATTTCTGATTATTCTGTTGGGTGGTATCTTTTGTTTTACCTCTTGCGTCATTGTGGAATCTGGTTTCTGGGGTTTTAGCTTTTGTGTAGTTTTACATAGGTGGGTGTCTGTTGCTCTGTTTAGTGTATAATGCAGGTCTAAGCATTTCTTGCAAGGCCGGTCTGGATTTCGCAAATTCTATCAGTGATTGCTTATCTGGAAACGTCTTTATTTCTCCCTCATATAAGAAGCTTAGTTTGGCAGGATACAGAATTCTGGGTTGACCTTTGTTTTGTTTTAGGAGATTGATGATGTCTCCCCATTCCCTTCTGGCTTGTAAGGTTTCAGCTGAGAAATCTGCAGTTAATCTGATCGGTTTCCCTTTGTAGGTCACGTGTTCTTTTCGTCTTACAGCTCTGAGGAGTGCCTCTTTTGTGTTTACTTTGGTCAGTCTAATAACTATGTGGCGTGGTGAATGCCTTTTCACATTGACTCTCCCAGGAGTCCTGTGTGCTTCTTGTACTTGGATATCGAGATTTCTGGCTAAGCCACGGAAATTTTCCTCTATTATTCCTTCAAATAAATTTTCCAGCCCATGCAAATTTTCCTCCTCTCCCTCGGGGATACCTATAATCCTTATGTTTGGCCTCTTTACATAATCCCACATTTCTTGTATGCTTTTTTCCTGCCTCTTGTTTTTGTGTTCTTTCTCTTTGGCTGATTTATTTAGCGCATAGGAGCTGTCTTCTAGCTCTGAAATTCTTTCCTCTGCATGGTCCAGCCTATTCTTAAGGCTTTCCACTGTGTTTTGTAGATATTTGAATGCTTCTTTCATTTCTAGGATTTCTATTTGATTTTTCCGTAATATTTCTATTTCTTTGGAGAATTTTTCGTTCATTTCTTGCATTTTTCTTGTGGTTTCTTTGTGCTGGGATTCAATTTCCTCTTGAATTTCATTGAGCTTTCTTATAATCCATAAACGAAATTCCTCTTCTGTCATTCTACCCATTTCATTTGGGTTGGTATCCATTGCTGAGGAACTGATAATTTCTTTTGGGGGTGACTTTTCACTCTGATTTTTCATGTTCCCTGAGTTCTTTCGCTGATTTTTTCTCATCTGGCCTCTTGGTCGAGAGCTGGGGGTGTTAGAGCTAGTTTATGGCCCTGTCACCAGGCCCACAATTATTGTTCCTTGGCAAAGCCAGGGAGAGAAGTAGTGGCCTGTATTGCCTTAGGTGTATTTTAGCAAGTTTGTTGGATCTTGAGTTAACTCTGACCTGTGGTCTTCTCCTCTTCCCAGTGGAGTGTGGTGAGAATGACCTCCCAGCTTGGGCTCTGAGCTAATGAATTGTACTTGAGGATATGAGTCCTCCGCTCCCTATTAGCTAGGTAATCTGTTATGTCCGTGGCAGACTCTGATTCCCCAGTTGGGGTTTGCGAAAGCCCCGTGCTTTGGGAGGGGCCTTGTAGCTCCTAGGGGTTACTTTGACCCTGCTCCTCCTGAGGTGCAGGTAGAAACAAAATTTCTTTTGGCTGCTGTGTGAGAGCTGAGTTGGGAAAATTCTACACAGCTCAGAGATTGCTCATCTAGCCACGTGTGGCTGCCCTTCTGATGCGTGTCTCCACGTGAAACTGGTTGATAGGGGGATCTCCAATTGTGCACCCCTTTTCCACCACTAGACCTCAAGGCGAGGTGGGTGGCCGTCTCTATCCCCAGCAGTCTCCACCGGGGGGATGTTCCCACGGGGAGGGGGGAGTAGTGGCCGCTGGAAGCGCTCTTGGATGGCGCGAGATTCCCTAATGACGTGGGCAGGGTTATGGGGAGCTGCTCTGGTTCAGCCTGTGGCTCTTGAAGTATTTGGTTGTCATGAGAACCAGCAGTTATACCAAATGAGTCACTATAGCCAGCAACCTTCAAAATGACCGATCTCTGGGGTACAGGAGGGCTGGGACCTGAAGGGCAGGCACTAGGACCAGCACATAGCGGACTTGTCGGAGGCCAGAGCAGGGGTAGCGGAACCAGATGGACGAGCTGCAAACTGTTTCCAATACTCAAAGGTCCCGCCGCTACAGTTCCGGGATCTGGTCCCACCTGGAACCCACGGATGCAGCTGTCCCTGGCCACCACAGGCAAGGCCTGTCTCGCCCCAGCAGAAGAGCCCTGGGCCGGGGCAGGACGGAGCTAGAGACGCGGCTCACAGCTCCCCCGGGCGGCTGTAAAGATGGCGGCTGCCGCCAGCCTGGCGCACAGCCGGGCTCCGATCGCGCCTTGAGCGCCGTTTTTCTCCGCCGGCCACAGCGGCAGTTGCTAGCAGCCTCTAAGGGCGTGTCCCGCTCCCCGTTAATCTCCTGGGCCTAGTCCCGCTGACTTCCAGTGACGCAATGCCAGCCTGCGGGTTCCCGCGCACTGTCCCGGGAAGCTGAATCTCCGCCCAGCGTGATCCCCAGCCCCGTGTGGTCTCTGTACACTGCAGCTGAGGGTTGTGTTTGGCTTTCGTGATTACTCCAACTCCACAGCGTCTGTTGTCTTGTGCAACTGCCCTGCCCCAACTCTGGGCTTGTCCCTGACTGAGTGGATGGGGAGGTGCGTAACCGCTTGGGGGGCAGGTCGCGCTGCGCGGACCTGGCGAGCGCGTCCTTCCCGCGCTCTGGGCTCTATTGTGCTCCGTGCGCCCTCCGATCTTTGTGAAAATTTTGTACCTGTTTTCTTGGCCTAGGCGTTCGGCGTTGTTTCTCTGTAATTCGCAATGCTGTTTTCGGAGTGAGCGGTCCGTGCTCTCAGGCAGCCGCTGGCGTTCTTCACCTCCTTCCCTCCAGTTTTAGTTTTTAAATAAATGAACAAAAATATTACTTATGATACTCAATAATCTATAAAAAATAAAATTGACAGATTTATGCTTTAAATTTTTCCAACTTCTAGGTCACAGAAGGCATCTCTTACTACTCCCCTCCTTGCTCTCTGTGCTCCAATCACATAGACCTCCTTGCTTTTCCTCAAAAGGACAAGGCATGCTCAACATATTTTAAAAAATCAAAATCATACCATGTATCTTCTCAGACTATAGTGGATTAAAACTAGAAATCAATTCTGAGAGTAACACTCAATTCCACACAAAGTCATGGAAATTGAACAACCTGTTACTGAAAAATTATTGGGTCAATAATGAAATTAAGATGGAAATCAAAACCTTTTTGCTGATGATATCATCTTATATCTAGAAATCCCTGAAGACTCCATCAAGAGACTCCTGGAACTGATAAATAAATTCAGCAAAGCCTCAGGGTACAAAATCAGTGTACACAAATCAGTAGCATTCCTATACACCAATAATAGTCAAGCTGAGAGTCAAATCAAAAACTCAATACCATTCACAATAGCTACAAAGAAAATGAAATATGTAGGAATATACTTAACAAAGGAGGCAAAAGATCTCTACAAAGAGAACTACGAAACACTGTGGAAAGAAATCGCAGATGACACAAACAAATGGAAAAACATCTCATGCTCATGGATTGGTAGAATCAACATTGTTAAAATGTCCATACTGCCCAAAGTGATTTACAGATTGAATGTAGTCCCCATCAAAATACCAATGGCATATTTCACAGATCTAGAAAACATAATTCTATGCTTTGTTTGGAACCAGAAGAGAGCCCGAAAAGCCAAAGCAATACTAAGCAAAAAGGACAAAGCTGGAGGTATCACATTCCCATACTTCAAACTATACTACAAGGGTATAGTAACCCAAAGAGCATGGTATTGGTACAAAAATAGAGACATAGACCAATGGAACAGAATGCAGAACGCAGATATAAACCATCTACCTACAGCCAACTGATCTTTGACAAAGCAGACAACAACGCGCACTGGGGAAAAGAAGCCCTATTCAATAAATGGTGCTGGGAAAATTGGATAGCTACATGCAGAAGAATGAAACAGGACCCCTATCTCTCACCACTCATAAAACTAATTCAAGATGGAGAGAGGACTTAAATGTAAGGCATGAAACCATAAGAATTCTAGAAGAAAATGTAGGAACAACTCTTCTGGACATCGGCCTATAAAAAGAATTTATGACTAAGACCCCAATGCAAATACAGCGGCAACAAAAATAAATAAATGGGACTTGATTAAATTAAAAGGCTTCTGCACAGCTAAGGAAATAATCAACAGAGTAAAGAGACAACCTACAGAATGGGAGAAAATATTTGCAAGCTACACATCCAATAAAGGGCTAGTATCTAGAATCTACAAAGAACTCAAACAAATCAGCAAGAAAAAAATTAACAACCTCATTAAAAAGTGGGCAAAAGACATGAACAGAAGTTTTTCAAAATAAGATAGACAAATGGCCCACAAGCATATGAAAAAAAATGCTCAACATCACTAATCATCAGGGAAATGCAAATTAAAACCACAACAAGACATCACCTTACCCCACTCAGAATGGCTTTTATTAAAAAGTCCAAAAACTGGTACAGATGCAGAGAGAAAGGAGCACTTATATACCATTGGTGGGACTGCAAATTAGTACAACTCCTTTGGAAAATAGTATGGATATTTCTCAAAGAACTAATAGTAGACCTACCATTTAATCCAGCAATCCCACTACTGGGTAACTACCCAAAGGAAAAGAAGTCATTTTATCAAAAAGACACCTGCGCTCAAATGTTTATTGCAGCACAATTCACAATTGATAAGATGTGGAGTCAACCGACGTGCCCATCAATTAATGAGTGGATTAACAAAATGTGGTGTATGAATACCATGGAGTACTACTCAGCTATAAAAAAGGATGAATTAATGCCTTTTGGGGCAATTTGGAAGGAACTAGAGACCATTATCCTGAACGAAGTATCTTAAGAATGGAAAAACAAACACCACATGTGCTCTCTAATAAATTGGAACTAACTGATGGGAACACAAAGACAAAAAGGAAAGTAAAAGTCATTGGAAATCAAGCAGGGGTGGGGGGAGGTGGGAGGAGGGGAAGGGCAAAAACCCACCTAACGGGTACAATGAACAGTATCCGGGTGATGGGCACATTTATAGCCCTGACTCAAGCCATGTATCAAAAACATCTGTAGCAGCTTCTTTTTTTGAAATAAAAAAAAAAATAAACCAAGTAACCACACAAATAAATATATAGTTACCAGTTGTGGGGAAAAAAAAGAAGAAAGTTTATGTTGCCCAAAGTCAGGTACTAAGAGACAGTGTAAGGAGACAAACTCTACTTGTCTGTCTAAAGTCTGTATTGTTTTTATTCAACCATGCTTCTACCCTCCTTGGAGAGAAGTTTTGCACTTTTAGTTGATGAATTGTCTAATTTATTGTTTAACCATATTCCTTTGTAGTATGAAAATTAGTAGTTAATTATGAATCTCTTTATTTTTTCCATCTTTATTGAGGAATAATTGACAAATAAAAATTATATATATTTATGATGTACTACATGTTTTGATACACATGTGCATTGTGAAATGATTACCACAATGAAGCTAATTACCATATCCATCACCTCCACATAGTTACCTCTTTCCTTTTTTTTTTGTAGTAAGATCATTTAAGATATTCTTTCTTTGCCTTTTTAAGTTTAAAAATATCAGTAGTGAAGAAACTATAGGACTCAATATAGTTGCTACTTTAATGGAAGCTATTTTAGCTTTCAGAAAGACAAGTAAAACTAATTCTATTCAAATCATTCCTTGTTTAAACTATGCAAATACTAATTAAAACAACAAAAATGCCTTTTGGAATTTTGCTTTCCATGTTGATACTTCATATTTCTACATTTGTTATGAAAATTTTAACTATGAAATCATGAATGTAGATGGTTTCACAAAACTAAAACTAATGTAAACAAATATTATCTTGAGTATTTCCTAGTTTGTGGCAACCATGGTTAGCAGGCTTTCTCAATCTTGGTACTGATGCTGGCATTTGTACTCAATAATTCTTTGTCATAGGTAGTTGTTTTTTATTATAAGATATTTAGCAGCCTCTTCATCCTCCACTCATTAGATGCTAGTAGCACATCTCTGGTTGTGACAACCAAATGTCTCCTGACATTGCTAAATGTCCTCTGGGGACAAAATTACTCCAGGTTGGGAACCACTGATGTATAGAAATAATTGCAGACTGTCTTCTACATAGATTTTTTTTTTCCTGGTGTAATACCTCTTTGTTTTTCACAATCAAACTTCAAAGAAGGTAGTCTTTCTCAGTACATTTTTCTGCCAATGTTTATTCAGGTATATTTTAATTTTTGTACCTAAAGTGCAATGCAACATTTTAAACAAAACAAAGTATGGGGAAAGTTTATATTTAAATTCTAAGCAGACTTGATAGGTGATCAGAATAATGTAGAGAAGTTTTAAAAACCATTCTGTGTCAATAAAAGGGAAGTACACTCGGGATGGTGCTGCAGCCACACACTGCAAGCAAATCACCATTGTGATTATTTGCTGATCAAAAAATTATGATATTCTAAGTATTTTCTAAACTAAAATGTTAATTTGTTACTCATATATAGATATTTTGCTGCCTTTTACTTACATTTTAGGAAATCGGATGGGCATTTGGGTTGACTAATAGCATGTGTATATATATATTTTTTTCTCCTTTAAAAGGATGGAAAAGAATTACTCATATTAAGCAGGAGCAACATATAATTCTATCTGTCTTGGATATTTCAAAATGCATCTCATTTTTTTTCCTTTTATTTCAGAATATTATGGGAGTACAACACTTTGTTTATATATATTGCCCATGCACTGCCCATGTCAGAGCTACAATTGTGGACATCCCCCAAACTGTGCACCCCACACCCATTCAGTGAGAGTTGTCCCATCCCCTCCACCCCCTTCCTGCCTGCCCACCCCCTGATGAATATTATTGCCATGTGTAACATAAGTATTGATCAGTTAGTACCAATTTGATGGTGAGTACCAGTGGTGCTTGTTTTTCCATTCTTGTGATACTTCGCTTCGAAGAGTGGGCTCTAGCTCCAACCAGGATAATACCAGATGTGTTAATTCACCGTTGTTTTTTATTGCTGAGTAATACTCCATGGTATACATATACCACATTTTATTAATCCACTCGTGTATTGATGGGCACCTGGGTTGTTTCCACATCTTTGCAATTGTGAATTGTGCTGCTATAAACATTCGCGTGCAGAAAAAATGCATCTCATTTTTTCCTTTCAACTAGGTTATCGTTGTCATCCTCTGCCCTTTCCCCGCTCTTTCTGATTTTCTAACATTTCAATCTATGGACTCCGACCAGAAGGCAAGAACTAGGCTATTCCATGGAGAGGTGAGATGGCAGAGTCTTCTTGGGACAATGACATGTAGGGTGACATTCTTTGAGTGCTTTCAACGTGCAGTTGACCACCCTTCCTTGAGTTTGACAGGTAACATTCAGCACTTAGTGTGTGCTGCTGTAAATAAAATGAGATATTTACTTCCTCATTAAATTCAACCTTCTGCATGTGTTACCATGTCACCCTCCCAACAGCCTTGGGAGGTAGGTTCTATTATCATACACATTTTAAAGACGGGGAACTGAGGACTATCATTACTGTTGGTGAGTGGTGGAGCTAAAAATCTGAACTTGGCTGAAAGTTGACCTTTACTTGTTTCAGACTTCATGCAATAATCCTGTGTGTATTAGTTTTCTATTGCCACATAACTAATTACCACGGATTCAGTGGCTTAAAACAACACCCATATATTATCTTATCGTTTTTGTGGATCAGAGTTGAGGCACAGCTTAAGTGGGTGCCTCTGCTCAGGGTCTCACATGGCTGCAATCAAGATATCAGCCAGGCTGTATTTTCATCTGGAAGCTCAAGTGGGGAAAACCTACTTCCAAGCACATCCAGGTTGTTGGCAGAATCCGTTTCCCTGTGATTGTACAACTAAGGGCCCTGGGTTCTGCTAGCTGGAGATTAGAGGCTGTCATCGGATCCTAGAGGACACCCTCAGTTCCTTGCTTCCTCAGTAAGGCTGCTTCCTCCACCAGATCGGCAAGGAGAATCTCTTACTCGAGTTGGCTAAGACAGAAGGCAGGATTGGAGCACTGTGGTAAGGATCTGAGTGTGTGTGGATGAGCCACTAAATTTTTTTTTAAATCCAGAGGCAGAACTCAAGTTTCTAGTCTGTGTGTTAGATTTCTGCAATATCTTCTTGGACTTGCTTGAAACCTTCCAGTCCTTTTCTTGCCATGTTAGTAGACTTTCCTTTTAGTGGTTCTTGCCTAACTGGTTGCCCAAACTGAATGTGGTAGTGAGGCAAACGGAGGAGTCAGGAATGACTTCCAAATTTCTGACTTTAGAAACTGAGTGGATAGTCATGTCATTTGTGAAATACATCCTGGCTGGCGGGGTAGGGAAGGGTGGCAGATGAAAAGTGCAGTGTCCTAACTGCATCTTCCATCAGTTTGGCAGACTAGATATTCTGAAGGACCTTTCTATAAATAGCAAAAACAAAAACAAAAAACAAACACACAAACAAAAAACCCTGAACAAACAAATAGGAAGTAGACCCTGGATAAAATATAATTTTATTGCATTGCGTGGCTTATGGGAAGAAGGGAAAGCTCCAAGGTCCTCCATCCCCAGTTTAAACTAAACGCACACACACTCACGTATTTGCAAACAGACAAACAGGGGCTGAAAACATCAGCAGGTGTAGTGGGTGCCCTAGTGCAGCTTACAGACCAGCGGAGGTAAACATACAATAAACAAACAAATAAATAAAATATATAGTGTATCAGATGGTGGTAAGTACTATGGAGAAATATAAGCAAGTGAAAGGGAAAGAAGGTTAGAATTTTGTGTAGATTGATGGGGACATTTTCATTGAGGTTGAGAGATTTGAAGACAGACCTGAAAGAAGTAAGAAGTAAGCAATGGAAACACTTGCAAGACAACCATTCCAGATAGAGGGACCTGAACTTGTAAAATTCCCGAGGAAAAATATGCCAACTGCCTACACAAAAGGCCAAGCAAAGAAGAGAGAATTTCATTATAGTCTTTGAATCCAGATATTTAAGAATAAAGTCATTAGATGAGACAGAGAACAGCCATGTATTTTTAAAGTATTTTTATTTAAAAATCTTGCAATCCTTAATATATAATATTTAAGCAACATGAGTGTGAAAATAATACAGAAACAAGGCGTGCATAGCCACATGACTTAGCTAATTCACACTAGCACAAGGGTTCATATTTTCTGTTCTTATACAGAGATAGATGAGTCACTTTACCTAGAGAAGTTTATAAAGTTTATGACCATTTTGGAAGACTGGCTAATAAAATTTTACTGACCTAGGCTTCTGAGAAATTATTTCCAAGAGAAATTAAATGACTCATACCGAACAAGTACAAAACAAAAGCTTTTTTTTTAAAAGTTTATTTCACAGTATCTAAAATGGCTGAGAGTTCAGGAAAGTCTAATCATACTTTGCCATGAGCGCTGGTTTCTCTTCTTTTTTCCTCTGAGGCCAAGAGTTATTCATTTCTATGACTTTGAAGAACTCTTTTTGACATGTTGGGTATGATCTTGTGACGAAGGCAAGGAAAATTCACTCTAGAAAAGATAAAATTTGTTAGTAGTTTTTAAACATTAATTTTGGAGGTTTTTTGATATTTATAATACATTCCCTCCAAATTTTTTACAGTAGTAGCTCTTTCAACTTTACCATAATATATAACTGCAGCAATATTAGTTCAAAAACTGCCGTTCTCCAGCCTGCTAATCAATTTACTATTTTCTAACAGGATCACAGTTAAATCATAATTCTTTCAAACCCTATAAAATTTTTTCTGTTTTTTGCTATAGCTTGTTGGGGCCGAGGGAGCCTTGGCCCTCTGATGTTTTGCTGAAAAAAATCAACTTTCAAAAGAAAGATTAATTGGAGAAAAGGCATACAAATTTATTTAACTTGTATATATGAGGGCTTTCAGAATAAAGACCCAAAGACACAGGGAAGTTTGTCCATTTTTATGATTAGGTTCAAAAAAGTATGGACAGCTGTACAGAAATATGATTGGACAAAAAGGGTTTGATCTAATGCTAATAGACTGAGTGGGGAGACCCGGCAAGTCCTATCTGATTCTTCTTGGCCTCACTGAGCATGCATTCCTTCCCTCTCTGGAACGAGGATCTTATGACCTATAGTCAAATAAGGTAGGTCAGATAATTACCTTGTGGCCAGTTTTCACACAGAATATTTTTAGGTTTTATGGCTGGCTTTCAAGAAAAGAGGTTCTGGTTTCTATGACCTACCTTGGGGAAGAGGGATTCTATTAATAGTTTCTACGCCTAGCCTCAGGGAACAATGGGACTAAGGGGCAGGAGGATAGGAGAAGGTCAGAGAAAAATGTTTGCTTCTAAGGCTGCTTCTGAGGACTTCATTTTGGGGTATTGTTTTCTGAGACCAAACAAGCTTTTAGAGGAAATGAAAATATTTTGAAATTATAATATCACGAGCTAAGAGGAAGTAAGGAAGAGCACAGGAAAGCATAAACAGAATAGGGAAGTCCTAGTAAAATCTCATCACGTTAGCAAGGGAACTTGGTCATGGAGACTCCCTGGAGAGTCAAATGGCTGCGTTCATAACAGTGAGGGATACAAGTTCTCATTCTCAGCCCATTAGTCTATATCAAATTCATTGTCCATGTAATTTTATCCAAGCCTTGGTTCTTTCAGGAGGAGTTGGGCCAAGTGATTTCTAAAGCCAACTAGCTTCATACTAAGCAATTCTCTATCTGGGATCAGCTGATACCTGGTAGGCACCAGCTGACCCCAGATGACCATAGTGCCCTCATGAAGGAGCCTATTTATTGAACTCATTTTTTACCATAAAAGTCACCTTCCCCGTGCATCTCATGACCAAATGTTGACTCCTCTTTCTACCACTTTCTGGGCCTGGACCATCATAGCTCAGACCTGGGATGCAGTGGGTATCATGCAACATGTCAGTGTACTCACCCCGGGGTTGTTGGAGTAGAACTGTTTCCACCAAAAGACAGAAGCATATGCAGCTAGTAAGAGCTCCAGCACAGTGAATGTGAGCATCACCACCAGAACACCCTGCAAATTGGGATGCAAGTAGTTGGTAACCGACACAAGCTAGCCCCATGCCTCTGAGAGGAGCCTGGGGGATGAAGCCTCCAGCAACAGAGAGAAAAAGGAACAGAGGAAATTGTCTCATCTTCTTTCTGCTTTCTCTTACAGATTTCTTAACAGAAGAGGGGAAATATGCAGCAACTGTCTCATCTCATAACCTTGGTATCTCACGTAATGACAGATAAGAATAATCTGCCATTTGTCTCTGGTTGCTTTTATTTTCTTTTTGCTTTTGGTGCTTTTTATTGTCATGATAACATTTCTAGATATGTATTTGATCGTGTGTATCCTACAGTGGTCTCAGTGCATTCCTACAGTCTGAAATTTCATGTCTTTCTTTAATTCTGAAAAATTCTGTTATTTATTTTGCATGCTCCCTCTCTTCCATACTGTGCTACTGGGACTCATGTTAGACGTGTGCTGAACCTTTTCACTTCTCTCTGTCCTCCACGCCTTTTCACTTCTCATTCATATTTTCCAATTTTTAATTTTAGTGCATTGTGTTCTGTGTGATTTAATCAGACTCGAATTTCATTTCACGGTTTCTTCAAATATAATGAATCTGTTGTTTATCAGATCTGCTCCATTTTTAACATCAAAGACCCCAGTTTTTATTTCCGATCATGCGATTTAGTTTTTTCTCAAATCTACTCGTACTTCTTTCTTACCGTCCCGTTCTTTCATTTTGGTTGCAATTACTTTTTTATATTTTTAATCATTTAAAACATATTTTCATGATTGCATCATTCAAATTATTATATTATATCCAATTCTAGGGCTACTAACTTTCATGTTTTCCCGTCTGTTGCCATTTCCCATGGTTTTGTTGTTGTTATTATGCTTCTCATAATGTTTTTATTATTGGATAATTTCAGTGTGTAGGTGGCGGCGGTAGTGGGGTCCTTTGATATGTGGGCGTGGGTTTATGGACATCTCCCTAGGTATTAGTTTTAGGTTTGATTCTGCTAGAGCCTTAGGAGTTTCACAGATCTAGTAGCAGTTTTTAAGTTAATCCCTTTATTTGAAGTTCCCTTATTTTAAATGTAATTATGAATTTGGATACCATACCTGCACCAGGCTTAATGAGCTGATGGCAAGGATCAGCTTCTTGGGATATTGGGCAGAAAGTTTTTCTTGTCTTATTTTCATAAACTGACTAAATATTCAGTCTCAGCTTCTAAAAGTTTTACAGGATACTCAACGTGAACTCTATGGGCCTGATGAACGTCAAATCCTGTCATGGGCATTAAAACTCCATTATCCTAGCCTCTAACACCAATGCTTCCATCCACACTTCCCTGGTTTTCTGGCCTCAGCTCTCATTTGATGATTGGCTTTAAGATCCTTCTTAGATTCTGGAACCCAAGACATCTTCCTTCCTTGATTTCTTCCTTCCTTCCACCCTCCATTCATTTCTTCCTCCAACTTTGGATATATATTTTTTAATTTTTAAAACTTCTTACTTTTGTCCAGGTTATTTCACTGTATTAATTGAGAAAGAGTGGGCCTTTGGGGTCTGCTTAGTCTGCCCTGTTGCAACTTCTCTGATGTTGTAGGAAGTTCTTTTGGGCTCTAGTTGTCTTGAGAGCGGAAAGCAGTTTGATGAAATGAAATTATTTTTTCTTTAAATTAACCCCCCAATACCCCAGTGGGGAGGATGCCTCTCCCACCCTCATTGCTTTACCTGATGGTCTGTCCTGCACTGGGGTTATACTATCTCCCTTCTAGACGGGTCTCTGTGCTCTTCTACTTCCTCAAGTTCCTGGATCAAAGGGCCTGCTTTCCACAACCTCCAGGTCACATGGGCAAACTCACAGGAGGCTGTGAGTGCAAAAACCTGCACACATTCTCTGAGATTTGTGAGACAGATCCAAGGGAAGGAGAGATATTGCCTTGGGTTCTCCCTGCTCCTACTATGAGGAGTCACAGAAGACGTCTTTCTCCTTAAAAGGCCACAGGTTTATGGTTTTAACACCATGATCCTGTGTTTAGAGGGTTGACTAAGCCAGGCTTAGTGCCACCGACAGGTGGTAGCCACCAAATCTGGGGGAAAGGTGGCAAGAAAATACTGCCCAGAGATGTTGACATTTCTGTGAGGAGTCGAATCCAATGGTAAGCCGTCTCCCAGCCCCCTCCCTGCTAGCCCTTCAGGGGCAAAGTACCATAATGGTGTGTTTGAGCTTAAAGGTCAAGTTCTGTGCCTAATGTAATGTAGCACGCACAGGCGTGCATCTGAGGAAACTACACTGTGTGACTTCAACCAGTCCTCAACTCACTGATGATCAGAAGACAAGCATCTCTGAGGGGTAGGGGTTTCAATGCCAGGGAAGGAACCCAAAAGAGATAATACCAAATTTAAATAAAAAAGAATATTTCTGCCTGCCTTGAGGGAAAAAATGCCTGCTCAACAAAGGAGGCACTGTGGGAGTTAAACCTATTGTGGTTGGAATTTTTATTATTGAAGAAAGACCACTGAAGTGATAGACTCCCCACTGCCCTTCTTGACTTCCTTTTTGGACTTTATACAATATGCCCACGCCCCCCCATCATGCCATCTCCTGACGGGCCTCTTTCAGCCACACGTTTTTTGTTTTTTTCTGTCTGCCTCCACGCATTCAGACCAACAGGACCAGAGACTGCTGAAAAAGCAGATTATGCAAAGGGGAGACACAGATTTCATACAGCAGGATATTCAATCTGAAACTACTCACTGTTAGACTGACACTGGTCAAGAGACAATCCTTGACATCATGCACTGAATAATAGTACTGTGGATAAGGCAATGAGGATAGATATTCCTTTTCTGAGTCACAATGTTGAAAGGCAGTCCCCAAGGCTATCATGCCATCAGCGAGGAGGAAGATGCCTGACCCAGCAGTAACAGAACTCACCGCATTTGAGGTCAGGCTGCTCAGGGCCTAGAAGAGAAATTCCACATTGGGCTCTCATCACAGAATCAGCACATGGTGCTGATTATCTCTCTGTCCACTGTACTGCCATGGGGCTTCCTTGTGTCTGTTTCCTCCTCTCATCTGTGTACTCCCAGTGGGCACAGATTGTGTTTTGTGCATCTTAGTATCCCTCTGTACTATTTAGTGTATCACATGATATACTTGGTAAATGCTTGTTGAATAAAAGGTTGCATGAATAATTGCTCCTTAGGGAGGGGGGTTCTGGCCCCTTGACTCTCTATAGCACTCAAAATAGAGACAGTACCGCTCACACCACTGCCAACATTTCCCCTGACTTCCTCAACAGCCTTAGAATAATTCTACTGCCTATGGGCTCCTAGAACGTGGCCTTTGGTCCCCTCTGGGAAACCCCGTCTATGGCTTTGCCTTACATAAAGGAGAAGCTTCAGAGAAAAGGCAGAGGCAAACTGGAGAAGTTGGAACGCCTATCTATAGGGTAATCAGGCCTGTGGGAACACAGCATATACCTTCAGTTGACAAGCCATTGACCTTCAATAGACAATTAATGCTTGCTCAGGATGACAAGCATGTACCTTCAATTTCCCTAAGTGGTAAAGCATGAGGCAGAGGTGTGTGGGCTTAGACCACTTGTTCTCTCTCTACCCACTCACAGACTGTAGCCGCATTCCCCACAAACCTTGGAGGGGTTGGGGGAGGAGCAGCTAAAGCCTTTGCTCCTCTCCATAGCAACTGTCACTCTCCCCTGCCGCACACCCACAAAGGTGACTTAGGAAAAAGCCGCATCCCGACTCAAGAAGACACAGGGTCTGGCTGGTCATGGATGAGGACACATGGATGGTATAGAGGCTGGTATACGCTCCTGATGATTGAAGCTGCAGCCTAAAACCTAGGACTAGGGGGCCAGGCTTTGAAGGGTTCACAGCATTGGATGGGGTCAGAGTTCTGGACTTGGAATCAGGAAACCTGAGCTCCCACCCCAGCTCTGTCACTGATTCATCTGTGTTCTTGAACAAGTTCCTTCCTAATCTGGGCTTCAGTGTTCTCATTTATAAAATGTGGAGGATGAACATGCTGATCTCAGA